>CM042034.1:20007500-21506770 GCA_023525975.1 Smallanthus sonchifolius
CATAAGATCCATGAAAACCGCGGGTGCGTTGGTTAAACCGAAAGGCATAACTGTAAATTCATAGTGACCGTAACGAGTGCGAAAAGCGGTTTTAGGAATGTCATCTTCTTTCACTCTCAGTTAATGGTACCCGGATTTCAAATCAATCTTAGAGAACCACGACGCCCCTTGTAATTGATCGAAAAGATCATCAATCCTAGGCAAAGGGTACCTATTCTTCACCGTCAACTTATTCAACTCCCGATAATCCATACACATCCTCATGCTCCCATCCTTCTTTTTAACGAAGAGAACGGGCGCACCCCAAGGTGAGACACTTGGGCGTATGAAACCTTTATCAAGCAATTCTTGCAATTGCTCCATCAATTCTTTCATTTCTGGCGGTGCCAATCTATAAGGCGCTTTAGCTACCGGTTTAGCATCCGGCATCAAGTCGATCCCAAACTCAATCTCCCTATCAGGCGGAACCCCCGGTAACTCGTCAGGAAACACATCCGCAAACTGATTCACGACCGGCACGTCGTGAATCTCTTTTACCTTTCCATCCACATCCGTAACACATGCCATGAACGCCTTGCACCCACGCGCCATGTACTTGGTTGCCTTCATAAAGGAGCACAACCTCACCTTACCTTTCTTATCACCTTCAATGTAGATGGACTCTCCCGACGGGGAATCAAGTTGGATCGCCTTTGGTCCACATAATATACTCGCCTTATTCTTTGACAACCAATCCATCCCCACAATAACATCAAAATCCCCCATAGTCATAGGGATCAAATCAATAAGAAATGTTTCACCCCCCGCTCTCAACTTGCAATTTCTAAAAATATCAAACACCAGGAAGCTCTTATCATTGGCCGCCTCGATTTCCAAAGGTTCATCTAACTTGCTACTTAGAAACGAAGAATGCTTAACAAATTTCAAAGACACAAACGAACGACTAGCCCCCGAATCAAAAAGAACTAGTGCAGGTAAAGAGTTAATCTTGAAAGTACCTGTCACCACTTCCGAGTCATTCTTTGCTTCCTCCGCTGAGATGTGGAAAGCTCTACCCTTAGGTCTTGGCATCTCTATCTTCTTGTCGCTTCTACCTTGCTTTAACTCGGGACAATCCACCCTATTGTGCCCGGGTTTGTAACAGTTATAACACAACTGAATTTGGCTTGTACATTGATTAGCCATGTGTCCCGGCTTTCCACATTTATAGCAATTCAAGGATCCTTTCTTACAATCCCCGAAGTGCTCTTTACCACAATTTTTGCACGCCCGAGAAGAGAACTTGTTGAATGGCTTCTTGCTAGGACTCCCGCCCTTTATCTTTTTCACCACTTGTTCAACGATTTCACGCTTCCTCTTCTCGCCTCTAGCTTCTTGCCTCCTCAACTCCACCTCTCTTTCCCGACACCTGTTTATCAAGTCTACAAGTGTGGTAAATGAGGATGGAGATATGCTATCCCTGAACTCCACCGTCAGCATAGCATAAAACCTGTCAATCTTGGCTTTCTCAGTTGACACCACATCCGGGCAGAACTTGGCACGATCAAAGAAAGTCCCCGCTAACTCATCAATCGATTCAGTCGTTTGCCTCATGAGGAGGAACTCCTCAGTCATTCTGTCAACCGCGGCTTGTGGGCAATGGTACTTCAGAAAAGCCGCCTTAAATTCCTCCCAAGTCATGGAGGTCACACCCAAATCACCTCTCTCCTTGCGGAGATTCAACAACCACTCTTTCGCCCTTCCAGTCAATAAAGGCACACTGAACATCACCCTATCCTCAGGCTTACATTTAGTAGTCTCGAAATTAGACTCCATATCCACAATCCACCTGTGGCTCAGAATCGGGTCCACTTGCCCGCCATATTCCTTGGGCTTAATTACCATAAACTCCTTTAGGGTACAACCCTGTGGCACCCTTTCCTTCTCTTTTAACACGTCTTCGAGGGTAAGCTTGATAGCCCCTCTCATTTCTTCCATTAACAAGGTTGTGGCTTGCTCGAAGGCCTTAGCCACTTCCTCTTTTATCATATCTTGGATTCTTGGATCCAATGGTTCATTACTTGCATCTTCTGCCATCTCTAAGCTTTTGAAAATGAACCACAAATACCTTAATACCCTTTCACTTTCAATACCCTAGGTATCCATTACACATTCACTATTATATGTATTAAGTATATATATACCTACCTATATACATACATACATATATAACCACCTTCACCTAATCCTTGCAAATGTTCATTGTTATATGGTAATCATAAAGTCTCTTGCACATTTCATCTTATTAAACATATTGGCCAGACATGTTTAATAGTACGCCATGCCCAATTGTAATTACCATCTCCATATAACAAGTCACAAAACAAGTTTCGGCACACATAACACCTTAACAACATTCTTCATACATATATACATACACCATATATATATATATTATCATATTATCAAATCATTACTAACCTTTCATTTCCGCAAGCTCCGAGTCTTAGTCAAGTCCTCATTGGATTCTCGTATCATTCCCCCATACCAAGAGCATCCGGTTTGAGTTTAGTGCCACCACACCAAATCCCTCAAACCATTGCTCTGATACCAAGTTGTAACACACCACTTTTAAAAACACGTAAACGCGCGGAAGACTTAATCCCAAGAATTTTTTTTTTTTTTTTTTTTTTTTTTTTTTTACACCCTCGCGTACCGCGAGACAAAAAGGCCACCCCCCTCGCGTACCGCGAGAGAGTCTCAGAAAGCCAGCCGGAAAAGCAAGTCTCTCGCGTACCGCGAGAGATCCCAACCTGGTTTCTCGCGTACCGCGAGGGACCTACTTTCACAGAAAGTTTTGGAACCTGGGCAAATTTCATACTTAGCCAAAATTTCCATCTTTTAACTAAATGCATGACACCAATTTATTTCCAACACCAGGGTTTTGACCAAAAACACATATGACCAAATAACATATCACCAAAAACACAATTTAAGGATCAAATCACCATATACAAGTAATTTCCCAAAGTCCTCAAAACCACCAAAAACGCATACGAGATCCCTTCACGCTGTGGACTTGACCTTGACCTACTTCGGAGCTTTCCCTACATCACCACATTGACATAACACCATTAGTAATGATATAAACATATCAAACAAGTATTTACAACTTGCTTTCACCCTTTTCACCCATTTGACCCATTTGACCCATTTGCTCCCATTTGGTCAAATAAGGCCCCTTACACTAGACTTATATACCACATAAGTCACTTACACCACATTCACCATTTTTCCACAATGGCTTGACTTATATACCACATAAGTCAATTACACCAATCTCACCATTTTTCCACAATGGTTAGACTTATATTCCGCATAAGTCAATTTACACCGACTTCACCATTATTCCACAATGGTTGACTTATATACCACATAAGTCACTTTCTTCAATTTACCACATTTAGTTGACTTTACACCACACGAGTCATTTACTCTACTTTATCACATACCACATTTTAGCTTAACTATATACCACATAGTCATTTACACCAATTCAACATATTCTACATTTTAGTTTGACCATATACCACATAGCCAACTACATTATGCATACAAAACTTGACTTTTACCACACAAGTCAATTCTCACACCATATAGGTTTAATAACAAATTTCATCCACATACCAATAAACACATATAAGATATTTGAATAACCAACATGAAATTCAAATATGAACATCACCACCACCTATCATTACTAAGTAAGTGCAAAGCACTTACCTTTTGAGTTAGAGGATCCCGCACCACCTTCTAGCTTTGCAATTTGATTACCTAAACACATTCACCTAGTTTAGTAATCTAACATTCATCAAAATTCTATTACAATTGAGTCCACAACTCAATTTCCCCATTTCTAACCCAAATTGACCCGTTTGGGTTATCCTCATAACCAAACACCCTCTTTCACCACAAACTCACCCACTTGAGTTTCATTAACTTAATCTTAACACTAATTTTTCTTCCAAAAATTGTTATTAAGTTAATTTGGTGTTTGTTCAAGTGTCTAACATCTTAAAAACACTTAATCTTCATTAATTCATCATTTTAGCATCATGATCCAAACACCCCCAATTTCCACCATATGAACCCTAACTTCTCATAATCAAAATCAAAGGGTTCTAGGATGTTAATCATCATTCTTTAACTTTAGTTTAGCTAGATTATCAATAATCTAACACCATTTCATCACATGCATACATAAATTTCGGATTTCACCCAAAACCCACCAAGAACACATTCATGGTGAAATCAAGAGGAAGAGAATCACTTACTTGATGTTATGAAGGTGTTGTGTGAGCCAAAACCTTCACAAAACAAGCCTCAATTCCACGATTTAGCTCCAAAACCGAAATTCTCTTCTTCTCCTCTTCTCTTGAACGACTAACACCTCAAAAATGAGGTTAATTTTGACTTTAACTAGTCAAATGGCAGATTTTGCCATATTACAACTTTAGTCCCTCAACTTTCCACTTCACCCATTTCATTCTAAAGTTAGTCAAAACTAACATAGCCCCATTACAAACTTGAAACCCACTTGTTTCAACTTATTTCTAAAATATTATTTTCACCATAATATTAATTAGAAATATTTATTTATTTATAACGAGACCCGGATTTTGGTTCGTTACACCCAGTGTATATTTGTGTAACCAAAACAACTCACCAAACATAGCAAGACCCATCATGACCTAATAGTATATCGCATTCACATACAAGGATTAGTAAGCCCAAATTGACTTGTTATGATCCGATGTAGGTTTATGTAGACAAAACAACCCACCAACACATGGCAGGTTCATTAAAGCCCAACAATGTGTCGTATTCACACACAAGGATCAGTAGACCCAATATGACTTGTTATGACCCGGTATAGGTTAGTGTAGCCAAAATAACCCACCAACACATGACAAGACCCATTAAAGCCCAACAGTATATAGTATTCACACACATGGATCGATAGGCTTAAATTGGCTTGTTATGACATGGTGTAGGTTTTTGTAGCCAAAAGTAACGTAATAAGGTCAATTAAGGTCTAAAAAAATTAGTACTCGGTAATCTGTTGGTAATCATTGATCGATTACCAACAAATTAGTCACCTGTTGCTAGTTTTCCATCAAACACCAGTGGATTACCGACGAAATAAAGTAACTTTATTACCGACGGTTTGGTCGTCGGTAACCGTCGGTAATATTAGGTCAAAAGAGATCAGCTTCGCTGTTAATTCTCACTTTCCCCTTTTCATTTCTCTCCACTCTAATCGATGATTATCTCTATAGCCACCTCCAATCGAATAACCTCCACCACCACCATCCACCAACTCAGCTGCCACCATCGCACATCACCACCCTCACACCAACCAGCATATACCTCCGCCACCATTGCACACCGCCACCCTCGCACCAACCAACGTATACTACCGCCACCATCGCACACCACCACCTTCTCTTAGTTTCCACCACCAACACAACCGCCTCTAGTCGACTGATAACCGTCGACCACCATCGAGTGAGTATAAAACCCCCTTTGGTCCAATTTGAGAAAAGGAATAATTTTTTATGTGAAACTATCATTGTTTTGATTGATTATAGTGTGTATGTATGTAACTTGTTTTAATTCATTATATGTGCGTGTACATTACCGACGGTTTTGTCGACAGAATTGGCCGTCGTTTATACATGTTTGGTTAGTAGTGGAAATAAGATGATATTTTCTTTCTTATAAAAAAATACCCTCAAAGACTTTCTTGTTTAGCTAGGTTTACAAATATATATTGAAATATTTCTATAAAATTTAAGTTTGGTTATTTTATAATAAAGTAAACGATAATGTACGATGATTAAACAAAGTAAATAAGAAGGATGTGTTCATTTCTGCTCATTAAACTTCACATATTTCACAAATTGTTGAAATATTTCATAATCTTTAAAGCTTACATCCATGTACTTCACCAATAATGCCCGAAAACAAAAGAACGAGAAACTAAAATATCATCAACATAACACGAACGGTCGAATTCATTTTCTATTCTTTCCTTTTCGGGCATTTCAATTTTGGAAGATACACAAGAGAATGTTGCACATTGACGAGTATTCGACTTCAAGGAACACAAGTTCTTAGAATCCACCACCTAGTGCCGGAGTCCAGAATTCGGCGCCATTAATGGTCATATTTGTAGTGTCAATATGATCCACACAAGTCACCGGAACCAAGCATAACCCTCTACTGGCAAGGTCCTTCGGAAGTGGCTTCCCATCCTACATAAAATTAAACATTTCAACTTCTTTTATTAAGGTCCATTCTTTTCATGTAATGATAATATATCAATGAAGGACTTGGTTAAAAAATTATATTAATTAAGCAATAATTAACACCTTTTATTGATGCAATCCCGAGGTTATTAAGTAAACCTCTCAATTTATTAATCATCAAATTAAAGTTGAGAATCATGTCTCCCACTTTGTGTTGAATAATCCCTTAAATGAGCTAATAAGTGATGGATCCAATAAAGCATAACGAATTATGTATTATATTATACATAAATAATATTATTATATTATATATAAATAATATATACACATAACTCCTTTTCCTTTTGTTTATCTCATTTAATAATTTAAGAGTGTTAAACAGGTCTCCGTAGGTTGGTGGGCCGAACTGAACCCGAACCCGAAAATGTTACATGAACTTAAACACGACACGATCACAGAAATCTTGTTAGACACATAAACCCAAGCTTGATAAGGGTTGACACAAATACGACCTTTAAACCTATACTATTTTTTTCATGGTAATATTCTAGAAATACAAAATTATAACCAAAAATACAAATGTTTATAAAACAGTTACGATTAAAACATGTTTGACATAAAGCACATTTGGTTTTTTAAAATGGGTCGATCCGTGAACATGTCAAGTTGACCCGAACACGACGGATTTTACTAAATATGTACACGGGTTCGACGTGAAACTGACTCGTATTTTGAATGCATTGGGAAATGTGCATTAGAGAAATATAAGCATGGGCAACTTACAGCAGTATGTTGGTGTCTCGTGCCTCCTGAAACATTATTGGCTAAGTTCATGTACGGTGAGCTAAGTGCCTGCAGTTGAAGAATGTTGAAAAAAGTAACAACTTTTAAGTGCACGCTCGTCTCTAAAATGGTGTCTTGTTAAACCTACTGCTATGAATAATAATGATAATAATTAATTAAAAAAAAGTAAGTAAAGAAAAAAAAATGTCACCTCAATTTGACCCTCAAGGAATCTGATCTGACCTGTGGCCTCTAACAACACTGAAGCTGTGTCAGTCTGCAAAAAGTCCCACGCACATTTATCTCTCTTTTTCAGGTTTCAATCTTTTAAACTAAATTTACTGTTAATTAATTAATAAAATAACTAACTAAAGCATTTATGCTTATGGTCCTCAATTTACATGATATTTTTATTATTTTATGCTATCTGTTATCTGTTTTATTGAAAGAATAATTAAGATTTAAATTCAAGATTTTATAGGTTATTTTAGAGTAACATAAGAATGGTATCATATATTGGTGTGTTTTGATTGTTCGAGTATTTATCTTTTTATTGTTTTTAGTGATTTACATGTTCTAACTTCTTGCTGGTTATGTAATTTTTTATATTAATAAAATCTTCCGTCGTTAAAAAAAAAAGACTAAGAAGGTGTAACGTACCTTTCCGAAAGGCGAAACAAGCTGGTGCAAAGCAGATATTCTGTCACCCAATTTCTCCTTCCTCACCTGCTTATATTTATAGCCATTGTTAAATATTAGTGTTAGTTGATTAACTAGTTAAATTATCAATTTGTTTACCACAAAACTCAAACAAGCAAACAAATTTACATAAGATTTTTCATCTATATCGATATAGACATGAGTCTTGTGATCAAGCATCTTTCTCTATAGAGAAAGCCTAGATAGGTTTATGGACCATACTTCTAATTATAGGTAGTGTGTCCTAACTGTAAGTTTTTTTTCTTTATCTAAATTCAAGAATATGAACATTTTTGGAGCCGAAATTGAGGAAACATATTCAATTATATACTTACAAAGAATTGTTACTATGTGAGGTAAAAATAATTATACTATATAGGTAGAATTACATATATCCTCCTGTTTTCAACCCTAATTACATATATATCCAACCCAAAACTTAAATTACATATATCCTCATTTTTTTATAAAACTACCCTTTTAACCTTTACAAGAAATACAACTATTCTTATTCCATCGATCCCAACCCTAACCTTCTGATTCCCGCTCCTGATCATTTCCAACATCCATCGTCGCTTTTAATCGATTCCATCATCCAATTGGTATATATATAATTAATGAAGAGGATAAACGTAAATAAAACTTTAAGCTGGATATATATGTAATTAATGAAGTTTTTAGGGAAAATACGTAAATAAAACTTTGCGTTTGAATTTCTAAACTATATAAATAAATAAACTTGATGAATGGCAGTTACATAAATATAAATTTTTAGGAATTATGTGATCAAGAGAGAGTTTTCACCTTTAGAGGGGTTTGGGTTGAAGAATGTTGAGCCCTAGCTCTTTTAGAAGTCCCACTTGTAAATGTGTCATTACACTCCTTTCATCACATAATTAAGTTATAATTATCATCTTAGTTTTCACTAACCACAAATCAAGAATATAAAAACCAGTTAAATGTTCTATACACATACCATGGAAGAAGGCCTTGTTGAAGAAGATTGAAACCTTGGCTTTCTAGACACCCCACTAGTAGATGTGTCATCATACTTTGATATATAGACACAAACAAACATGTGTAAATGGGCAATAAAAGTAAAGAAGTAAAGAGGGGAAACATAATCTTTTTGGCTAGATCAATTATGTTTAGTGATTAATTATTAATTACCTGAGATGAATATTGATTAGCATGTTGGTTTCGTCGGTCGATCTTACTCGAAAAGTCGAACATAGTGGTGGTGGTGTTTAAGCTCATGGTAGAAGATGAACCAACAGATGGAAGTTGAGATGACCAAGAAGAACTACAAGCTTGTAGATCTTCCTCTGTATTAATACTGTTGGCATGATGATCATTTTTATTACTATTATAATAAAGTTGTCTGCTTTGTTGATTATCCAAAAATCCATACTTTACTTCACCAACATGTGCAGCTGCTAAGTTCATGTGTTGTTGTTCTTGATCATTAGCTAATCCATTCCTGAAACCATGTCATATAAACCTCAAAAACACTTTCTTTTAAAAAAAAAATGATTTTCATCATTAATTAGATGCAAAAGTTTAAAAAATATTGGGTAGAAATTAGCATGCATGAAAGATGATGAAAAAGAGAAAGAGGAGTTAAGTATATATTACAGAACTAAATGACTCCATGAGACTGGAAAATCTTGGTTTTCATGATGGTGATGATCAGCCAAAGCATTAGGGTTTGCAGCAGGAACTAGTAGGGAAGATCCAAAGAGATATGGAGGATTCAAGATAGAAGATGGCGGCGGCACCGGCAGCGGCAGCGGTAGTGGAAGCTGTGGTGTTGATAAGAAAGTAGGGTTGTAAGCCTGCTGAGAGCGTGGTGGTTGAAGCTTCCCATTCAAGCTCCACCAATAATTAGGGTTTTCTCCCATCATCTCCAAAACACTGATTCTCTTGGCTCTTTATGGCTGTTTTTTCCTCTCAAATTTAGATATTAGAAAACATAAAAGATTAAGCTCATGCCTTGTCTAAAGAAAACAAAAAAACAAAACTTCTTTTGCTTTAAAGAAAAAACTTTTGTCATAAAATCTTTAATAATTTTCTTGTTTAAGTATCCAAACAAAGGCTTTGATAGAAGCTCTCACTCAGGGTTTATTGTTTTACTTTCTAGTCATGATTCATTTTAGATTAGTTGAGATTAAAAATGATTAAATTGGCCACTACCCCACCCTCTAAAATATGTCTCTATCAACAAAGTAATTTTGAGGTTGTGGGGTTGGAAGTTCTCCATCTTTTCTTTAGTTTAATAATTTATTTGTTTTCTGTATTATTAAAATACAATATTGTTCTTTAGCTTTTAGCTGTATTACAAAAAAAGTGGGGCACAAAAAAAGGTGGTGGGAAATGGGTTTTGGTACAAAACAAATGTAATTTTGGAGTTTCCTTGATTTGGGGTGTTAAACTAGGTAGGAGGTTTTTTTGGGTATAGTATTAGGGTTAGGGTTAGCCTCAGAATTGAAATAGGCTCATTGAACTATAAGCAGAATGCTATTTGTTTCCATAATAACGGACCTATAATATATTAACTCGATTTTTTTTACTTTTGTTAAATCAATTTATTGTTTTAAATTTAACTAGAACTTTTTTATTTTAAAAGAAGACGTTTCATCAATGGGTTTTCTAATTGTGTTTTTTTTTTATGACTCACATGAAAAATCCGTGTCTTTATTTTTACTTGCTTTATTTTCTTAATATTGTTAAATGAACTTAGTATTGTCATCAGTTTCTTTATCTTCATTTTTATAATTACACTAAAAATCACTATTTTTTCTCTCTTATTTTTAATTAAATAATCATTTTTATACCTTTATCGTTACCTTTTCCATCTCCTCCACTCACAACTACTTTAAAAAAATATCAAAAAAATTATGCGGATGAACAGTGTTTTCCCCAAATATATTAAAAAAATTATACATTTTCTCTCTTCTCCACTCGCAACCACTTTAAACCACACCCTAAAATATGCAAAACACACTCACACAAATATACAGAAACTGATGTGAATGCTCAGTTTTACGTTTAGTTAGAACTTATTTTGAAAGAAGACGTACGTTTCATAAATTAATCATAAAACTAGGGTTTTTTTTTATTATGTTCTTCTCCTATGACCGTCACGTCAAAATTCACATCTTTATCTCATTAATGCACACATAATATATGGAATGTGCGACTCGATCTTAGTCATGTATCACATTTTCATTCGTGTATCTCATTGTGTTCTTTCTCTTGCTATTTTTGTCCTGCCTAATTTTCATAATCCTTACGATTTCATGTATGTTCAAAATTTTCAATTGGAAATTAGAATTCTATTATAGCGAAAGTCTTTAGTAAATCACACAACGAATTAAAACTTTAACATCATTTTTCATGAAACTATCATAATAACGGAATGTCAGTCTTCATGACAGAGCAATCCACCGGTCCATGCTATCCAAGCCCTTAGGGTGAAAGGGGTGCAATACCCCCCGAGTACGAGAGAGGGTATCGAGTAGAGGGGAGTACACTGCCCCCTATAAATCGAGTTCTTTGCCCGGGTAAGTTTACCGAGTTAATTTACTCGGATGAGGGAAAAGAAAATGACCGTTGGGAGAGTCATTGGGGGGGGGGGGTGTCGGGGGATTTAAAAAAAATTCTAATTCTCTCATATATATATATATATATATATATATATATATATCTCACTTTCCTCTTTAAAACAAATCACTCTTTTCCATCCATATATTTTTGTAAAACACCAAAAAAAAAAATTAACAAAACGTCTTCATCCGATTCTAACATTCTTAGTTTGCTTCGGAATTATCCGATTATATTGGTTTTGATGATTTTCTTTCTCACACTTCTGAATCAAGTGGCATTGAGTTTTTGTCCAAAGTTGCCGTTGCAGCTAGCTAGCTTGAGGATACAGCAAAATCAAAGAAAAAATTTGTACATCGTGATCGTGAAGTTGCTAACACAGTTCTGTTGAAGGATTACTTCGTCGAACGCTCCAAGTACGACGCATATACGTTTAGAGGGAGATTTTCCTTACCGAAAGATTTGTTTTTAAGCATTGTCATGGATATAAGTATGGATTCAAGGTTTTCTTGGTTTCACGAAGGGTATGACGGGAGATTAAAGAAGAGCTTCACGCCGATTCAGAATTGCACTTCTGATATTCGTCAACTCGCTACAGGTAACCCTCCTAACGAATATGATGAATATTTATCTATGTCCGCTAGGACTGCTCGTAAATGTTTAGAATACTTTTGCAATTCTATTATAATGTTATACGGCAAAGAATTTTTACGTATACCTACAAGCCACGACATTGCATGTTTGTATAATGCGCATGAAACTAGATGGGGCCTTCCAGGGATGATCGGTAGCATCAATTGTACGAATGTCGTTGGGGGATGTGTCCGACTAGTTTGCATGTCCTCACTTTCTCTCTCTAGAAAAAGGATGATAAAGAATGAGGAGGGGATGGAGGTGGCGGCTAGGTTAAGCTCCCCTCCCCCTCCCTTTCGTATTTCGTCCTATGTCATGTTTAGTCCCCGACACTCGATTATTCTTCTTTTGAACCGTTATTAAAACGTCAGTTTTCGGGATGTTACACAATGAAGAAAAAAGTTCATTACATAATAATCAAGTTTCAGAATTTTCAATTTAAGTCAAATTTAAAAAAAAAAAAGTAATCACTAAATAGTACCTACGATTCATATATATTTATAAAAACATTTCACAAGATTGTAACACTTTATGAAAGTTAAGTGATTTTAGATGAAGAAAAAAAAACTTAAAGAGGCTTTAGGGCCGTACGGGTATCCATTTTTCACATTCCTAAGCTCAATCTCCTCCACATCCAACGCTACATAGATTTTTCCTCTCTTACCTTCCATTCCCTAAACCCATGGTATCCATATATCTTTCTCATCTCTAAACCATTTTTTAAATAAATTAATTAAAGTAAATAAAACATAATTAAAAATATTATATTAGTTAAAATAACATTTCATTAATTAAAAAAAAATAAAAATAAGTAAAAAAACATAAAAAATACAACTCTTCGGGACCAAAAGGGGCGGGTGGTGTTCCCGCCTGTCCCACGTCACCTCGTAGCCCTACGACACCGTCCATCTTTAATAAAACACTTAGAAATTTTAATTACCATTTTATAAAGTTTTAAAAGAAAATTCAAGTAAGCCCTTGAACTCATGCAACTTCAAAGTAAAAGAAAAATCAAGTAAGCCCTTGAACTCATGCAAGTTCAAAGACAAATGCAACCGCTTAGCATCCAGAGTTGTCTATTTTTGTTCCACTTCTGTTATTTAATATAATCTTAAAAACTACTAATTTATTATTTCAAGTCAAGCAAATTTAATTTATAATGTCAAATAACAAACCACTTAAGTGGTTAGTACCATACTGATTAATGATTTATCCTTTTTTTTAGTATTTTCTGATCAACTTATAAGTTATTATCATCAAACTTATGTAAAAGAAGAGAGAAAGTTGGTTTCTTTTATATCTATTTGTCAAAAAGAAAAGTTGGGCTTATTTTTATTTCTAAAGAGTTGGGTTATGAAAGGTTGGCCTATGAGGAACTGCTTTTTTCCTAACTTCTCAATACAGAAATTAAAGTGGGCACATGTTGATAATAAAAAAAAACATATTATATAGCAAACAAATTATTAAATTTATATTAACAACTAAATACTAAAAATTACAAAAAACTACTCAAAACTGATATTTACGATTTTGTACTAAAAATGAGGCTTATGACGAAATAATACAAACTCATGCGAGACATGTTTTTCTCAAGGCCGTATTTGAGGGTGTATAGGGTGGGTAACCGCACATGACCCATATTTCAAAGGGGGCCCATGTTGCAATGGAATGTTCGTTATTTTTAAAAATTATCCTTTCTAAAGAAAATTGTTGTTTGCTACAAAACTTCATCCGTGTGTGATCCATATATGATGTTCGCTACAAACCCGAAGTGTGTCCTGTGAAGTCATAGAGGTACCCTCATATCATACATAAAATGTCACATGTCATTTATGCTATTTTTTGTAATTTTCTGTATAAAGTGTACAATAAAAATTTTCAAACAATATTTAAAACTACCATTATAACAATAATGGTGAAAAGCATATCGGATTAATCAATGAATAAACATCGTCATCGAAAAAAGAAATGAGAAAATCGTTATCTGGCTTTTTTTCATATTATAAAAGATCAAAAGTTAGATGTACATAATAAAAGTATAGAGAAAAAGAAAAACTTATTTTTAAGAATTAAATATTATATATGAATGCTTTAGTGTTATATCTTTTGCGTAAATATTATATGACAAAGCAAAACTGAAACCCATCAATCATTCAAGTATAATACATATTTAATTATCTTACAACCGAATTATGCTTACGTGTGTTCTAAAAAGAATTTGCATGTTTCTAAAATCAAATTTTACACTTAATTGCTTGTTGGTTACGATTTCATACGAATCATCAAATCGTCAAAGAAAATTGTTATAAACATATTACCAATTAAACATCTATGCATAGGTATCAAATGAAACCTGACATAAAAGACGAGATAGACAATGTTGGGGACCGGACACCACAATTTGAAATTGATGTAATGATATTTAAGCAAACGTAAATAAAAATTAAAATGATTCCAATCGCGGCAGACCCATAAACCTTTCTTTGTGGGTGTCGCTAATTTTTGGTAAGGATTATATACTTTTCGGTTCAGGTGAGATCAAATCAGACTATGTAAATAAGTTTAGTTTATATTTTTATAATGATGTTTACAACTTTTTTTATTTGGCTTCTTATTTATATATTTATTTGTAAAAGCATGCCATTTGAAAAAATATAATTTTTTTAACATGAATTTGTAAAAACTATTATAAATAATATTAACAAAAGTAAGAAATCATTAACCAAAAGAATCTATAATAATTTGGATAAATTATTAGAAAAATTAATAAAAAAGTATGTAAATAAAAGAAAATTAAGTTGATTTAAAAATTATTGAGTTTGAATGTATACCTAATAACTAAGTAACCCGTTGCGTCACGTGTCATAATTCTTAAAGTTTATTTTTCTCGCTTATTTTTTTCTTCATTACTAATTATTTAATATTTTCTTATTAACTATTTAATATTTCCTTTATTAATTCATTAATCTTCATTACTATTTAAATTTAATATTTCATTTATAATATTACTAACTATTTAACAATTCCTTTATTCAAGCCATGTAAAACACGAGTTTCTAACGCCAACACTTAGACATGTACTGTCAAAATTCCACTCGTCAAGACCTATTGTCAAGATTCGAACTCATGATTTCACGGGAGGAAACCCTTTACAGTGAAAACCCCATGACCATCAGACCAGAAGCCTGGTGGCATTTTATTTTAGTTATTTATTATTTTACTATGTAACTAAAATAAAATATTAGATTATATTCAGAAAGAATCTAAAATAAATTAAAATTTTGAATTTGAAAAGAAAAAATACATAACATTGCAAAGACTAAAAAAAAGCAAGAAATCGAGTTTGGACTCTTGACCTCCTTTGGAGTGAATATTAAAGAAATGTTTCCTTTTTTTTTAAACGGCTTGATTTGTAAAAACACCATATCAACAAGAAGTTGGGAAGAAAAACACAACCATTACATCACCTTTAAAGGGATTTTTAACCACTCTACGAAACTGTTTCTAGCTTTTCTTTATATACTAGAAAACCATAAGAAAGGGTAATTACAATAGCATCAAAGATGGTATTGGATCCATTAGCAAAAAATCTTATCGTTTCTAAATCTTCAAATCACCCACCAAGACATAATGATAACTTGTATAACGTAGGAAATCTCTCACGAAGGGGGGAATCTCCAAGCCAATGATCAACATAAATTACAAAATATATGTGCAGTCTCGAATGCCAAACTGAAGATCTTACCAAAAAGTCGTGAAGTCTCCCTTACCAATCTTTCTCCGTAACGTAGACAAAGGTAAAAACATCCTAACCACAAATGCATATATCACTGTTAATTTTATTGTTGGTTAATACGTTTATGGCCGTCGCTGTCAAATAATGTAGGCTGTCGATGGGATTTCGGTTATATATATTTTATTTAAATATTTTTTTTTCATAGATGTCGAGCGACCCTCGTCCCGTAAGGGTGGGTCCGTCCCTCGACACCAAGATTTTAGTGCACATATATGTAATCTATAAATGACACCAATACATTGTAGAGTACATTTTACCCAATACCCGTTGAGATCGTGGATATACCCACGCGTATCGGATATATCCATTCATGACCATATATGGTTAACGTTACATGTTGGGATACCTACTACCCAAAACATGGTCATAAACCCACCTCAAAAACCGACACAAATATTAAATACTCAACCATACTTCTAATAATTTCAAGTTTCTAATAACTTCAACATACTAGTAAAATTTATCATCAGTAATGGAATGACTCCCTAGCCTCTAATGTCCATATGAAGGACACGCCGAGCATAAATACTCTCTTTAACTTCTATCATAACGGATTAAATATCTTTAATAAGAAATCAGGGGAAGACCCGACAATTTTTTGTCCATTTATGGTAAACGGGTTCGAGTAATTGGGCGGATATCATTTAATTCCATTACTGTCCCAAACACATAAAAATTTGTAAAACTAATCCTATGCCTGAATACCCTATCCGTCATATTCATATATTTTTTTTGCCATCCCTTTCTTTTTATGGTTTAATATATTGTTTATCTTGCCTCGTTCTAGACTTGGTTTATGGATTGTCAACGTTTTTAACATGACATGTATGTCAGTTTAACTCACACTTACCAACAACATTTTGTTGTATGTATGTGATATACCATGGGAGACCAGAACACATGCGTTAGTTGATTTTAGTGTCATTAAGTTATGTTAGTTAACTAGGAATTACGTAAGACCAAAGGAAAATATGGTTAAACACTAATACGAGTTTTATAGGTGATTTTAGTGTCATTAAGTCATGTTAGTTAACTAGGATTTATTTAAGACCAAAGGAAAATATCGTTAAACATTGATACGAGTTTATAGGTGTGGAGTGCGCATTCATTCAAAACTAATCAGATTTCTGACGCGAAGGAATCTCAAGAGCTCCAAGGGGCTTGGAAGGGTCTAAGGGCGGTGCCAAAAGACTCTGGAAGTTGTTTTGGATCTACGTGAACGATAGAAAGTTGCATGGGAATTGTTAATATACATGATAATTGCGAACCATTTTAATCGTCAACTAACTCACTCTCTGATGAAGTATTGTGTCGTCTCAACTAAACATTGTGTGGTTCTCTATCTATAAAATGAAAGTCTTTGATCTAATTTTGGCACACGTTTTCATAATAGAAAACATCTTGTTTTCTCTTTTAATAATCCAATTAAAGCTTTTGAGAGTAACAACAAAATACTTTTTAATCTAAGAGTGATTAACACACGATCAGACGCCCTTTACAAAATATAAAAGCTACACACATACATTATGAGAGAAATATGTAACTTCATTAAATGCCTTCGATTTAAAGTTAAACCAGAATCAAATAAAAACTAAAAATTAGATGAAATTCTTACTAAGCACCTTAAGTACTCCCTACTGGTCTTGTTACCATGTCCTGCCCATCGAACCCTTTTCGTGCAGGGACGATGACAAGTTTTACAATCAAGCAACGGGTACCATTACCAGCGCTGTTTCACATAAAATCGCACAACTGTTTTATCTATTCTGTGTCGAAAGGGCATAGTAAGAGACCTCAAAACGGTTGATCCGTCCATAAATTACAGAAAAGTCCATCTCCATCAAGTGGTGGCCAAAGTTGGTGCACTTGAAAATGTGTTGTGATATAATTTATAGATAACTCCAACTTGAGGAAGGTGACCAAATAAAGCAACAAAAAAGGCCAAATTATTTAAAACCATCACTCTCCCACTCCTACCTAACCCATCATACACAACCAAAGAAGCAAAAAGGAGAAAAAGAAGCATTTCAAAGGCCGGTATTCTTGAGCCATTATAACACTCGTTAGACGAGACGGGTAACGGGTCAAAACAGGTAATTCTATGGGTCTGATTGAGATGGGTTGTTAGGTTGGCCCGAAATAATTTTTTCTATCCAAATGTTTTGATATTTTTTCATAAATAATAATTTAATGCAACAGGCTGCAATTCTTGACCCATTATAGCACTTGTCAAAACAGGTTGAGTAACGGGTCAAAACATGTAATTCTTTGGGTCGGATTGAGAGGGATTGTTAGGTTGGCCAGAAAT
This sequence comes from Smallanthus sonchifolius, assembly GCA_023525975.1. Classification (NCBI taxonomy): domain Eukaryota; kingdom Viridiplantae; phylum Streptophyta; class Magnoliopsida; order Asterales; family Asteraceae; genus Smallanthus; species Smallanthus sonchifolius. The sequence continues at coordinate 20,025,613 of CM042034.1, forward strand.
GATTTTGTCCAAATCTTTTATATTTTTTCATAAATAATAGTTGATGCAACTATTTAGAAGAATTCATGAATTATAAATACAATCTGGACTAGTTTCTACCTGTTTAATTTTCTTTTAGGTAAGTTTTCTTATTTTACCCATTTGACCCGTTACAGATAAATACAACCTGCACAACCCATCTCCTTTTACGGTTTGCTTCTACTACCAATGCATAAAAGAAAAGAACCGATGCTCACACGCGTCTAAGTAGCCTAGGACCGGCCTACCAATCCACACAAAATGCTGAAAAAGATAAACACTTTTTCACTTTCTTTTTGTTCCCTTTAGTAGCAAAAAGAAAGAGGGAGTTTGACTTCTACAAGTAATACGTAGTACTATTATTGAGTTTAAATGTGCACAATGTAAAATGTTAATCATGAGCGCACTAAATAAATCAGAATAAATTGCTTTTGCTGAAAGAATATTTGTTTCTTGATACATAAATTAATATGAGGCAGGCCACCTTATTGCACTATCTTTTCTCTTGTTTTTTTAAACAAAAAGCTGCAACTCAACTGTACTTACCTTTATTTTTCATTGTGTCAATTCCTGTAGAATGTTAGTTCTTGATATTGATCTTTGCATGGAAACAACTGTTTCACCTTATCATACCACCAAATATCTTCAAAATCATTGAAGCAACCGGAGGAGATAGAACGCGTGAGATCGATAATCTGAACAGCTTGTGGTGTCTGATCATCTGTTGCATGTCACCTCATTATAAGTTTGAATTTTGCATTTTTTTTTCCTTAATTTTTGATAAAGTTTTTGCCTTTTCATTATGATTCTTACCTCCTTCAACTAATATCAAGTGAAATTTAAAAAAAGAAAAATTAAAGATGATCTTTTTTAGGCCCAATTGTAATGGATAATTAGATATCATCTTCTATTGCTGCAGTTAAGGTGTTTTCCTTTTATGATGTAAAGCTGATTACCTTCTAATGCTATATGTGGCACCTGAGTATAAAGAGATGGTAAAATGGGTGGTTAGGTAACGGGTTAAAACGGGTTGGATCAAAACCTCGGACTATTTAGTTCATGGGTTTATTTGTTTCAGGTTCAACTTCATTTAAAAGATCCAACTAGCCGCTAGCTAAAGCAGAAACCATCCATGTATAACCATCCAGATGGTTGCTGCTTGGCAAAAAGTGTTGCCACGTGAGCAACCAACTGGTTATTGATTAGATTTTACATATTTTGATACAGTAAACATGTTTACTAAATATTAATCTATCGCGTGATAAAAATTCCAAAAAGTTACCCCTACTTGTTATTGACATATGTCACTCTTATTTTCCGGAGAAAAACAAGGGCCACCCTTGTTCATTTGGGTACATTCCTTGTTTGGTAAATGTAATCATTCTCTTTATTCAGATGTATCACCTTTAACTTGTTAGAAATCAAGAAGCTGATAAAAGTATTAATTTATAGGTCCCACCATTAAGTGAAAAATGTACTTTCCAGTTATTCAACCACCAAAGCAAAATAAATGTGCAGAATGTCAATCTCAAAAATTTGTACCATCAAATGTGTTCTTTTAATAGCTTTGGCATCTCTTTGTTATATTTGGAAATAGAGTGTCATATATTGGATAATGCGTTTAATCAAAACCGGATGTGAAGTTGTTTACATTGTCGTTTTCTTGTAACCTGACCCTGAATTGTGGTTACGATAGTTGAAGAGATTGTAAAAAGTTTGTATTGTAACAGCGAGTTGAAAATTTCTTAGTTCCCTCACTAACCATATAGCATTGAACGAAAATAAAAGTTCAAGCTTATGTCATTATGTGACGCAGAACAGAAGCAAATAAGAGAGAATACTCTCAAAGAAGAATTTGATATGTTATTGAATGTAATAATCGTTACATCAAGCTCTCTCCTTTTATATGGGGACCTATTATAGCACAAAAAAGAAAACTAATATTGACCGTCTAATTACGAAATTAACTTCCTAAATAAACACATGAATTACCCAATCAAAGATTCACATGTTTTTCAAGTAAAATTGGAGAAACCTTTTTTACTTTCAAATTGAAGCTCTAAATGATGGATTTTAGGTCCAAAAATTGGGCCAAACAACCTGTGTCATTAGATGATTCGGCTTGTTATATGTTTCTATCCATTACTTATGGGTCTTGTAACTTTAAACATAGCACAAGTTATATTTTTTAAGTTGGACCCTTTTTGTCATGTTCGTGGTGTTTACGGTTCGTTTTAAAATTTTAAAACCGTGAAACCGCCCAATGTTCATACGTTTGGTTTCACGGTCGGGTTTTTACTGACTTTCAGTCAGTCAGTTTCAAAATTATCAAATCGGGGTTAACGGTTTGGTTTACTGTTTAAACCAAATACAGGCTGTATGAAACCGGACCGAACCGTAAGATAAATATTAATTTTACTTTTAGATTTTTTATAGTAGGTATAAATAATTATTTATCATTCTTTGCATTTGGGTGAAGTGGTGAACCGTGAAATGAGCTAAGTACCCTGTTGGGTTAATTGATTTCAAATTGGGCTAAGAGAGTAAGAGCTTGTTTATTGAATGTGGGCTAATCTCTTATATCCATCACTTTAATTTAACTTCATATCTCCCATTTGACAATTTAATTTTTACATATTGTTTCCCGACAACTTCTTTTTTATTTATTTATCTTCTTTGCTATATTTAGACCACTAGTTTAGATCCCGTGTCTACACACAGGGTGAAAAATATCAATATACAAAATTTTTAAATCTTTATATATATATTTTACGGGTATAAAAATATATTACATATATTAAGGATAGAAACAAACTCAAAATATGTAAAAATTAATATATAAGTGGGTTTCGAAAATACGTTAATTACTATTTAATTTAATTTGACTTTTATTTACTTTTTTATTGAGATAAAAGTTACATAATTAAATTTTAAAGTTTCTTATAATAAGGATAACTTAAAATAAATGTGTTTTATTAGTATAATTATTATTTTTTAAATATATACTATTATTAAAATATAGAAGTGCATTAAATAAGATGAAAATGAATATGGAGGCGACACGTGGCACTAAAAAACCTTTATTTATTATATAGTATAGATATTTTATGTATTTGGATTACGTTTTGATGTATTTAGATAGCTCGTTCTTTTGGACAACCTTTTTTTATTTTATATTTTATTCATTTGTTATAAAGGCTCAATAAGCCCAAACTGTGAAACCAAACAGGAACCAAACCGTTAGTAACGGTTCAGATTTAATTTTTAACGGTTCATTTATGATTTTCAATTATTAAAAACCGTTACTAACGATAAACTCACGGTTTGAGCTAAAACCAGACCATGAACACCCCTAATGTTTGTATCTATCCATATATTATTTACTCTTATAAGTTTATAACTAATAATAACAAATGCCCACAACAAGGTGGTATTTACATGGGTCGTCTAGCTACATACATAAGTTAGTAATGGGCCAATTTTTGGGTTATTCCAAGAAGTCTTGTTTTGTAACGCTAAAAAGCCTTCAGGGCCGGAATTTGCAAGTGTTGGCAAAACCAAAGATAATGCAAGAACTCGCAAGAAGCCTAAGAACAAATAAAAACCATTTATTTATAACTAAAAATATATAATTATAAAAGATTGAATGATTCATGTATCTAGTTAATATATTTCTTACTTAACATATGTGTAGATCACAGAAACATAGTGTATCTACACGTGTAGATATTTATAATAAACTAGTTTAGTTCCCGTGTCTACACACGGGGTGAAAAATATCAATACATAAATTTTTTAAATCTTTATGTATATATTTTATAGATGTAAAAATATATTACATATATACTAAGGATTATTAAACAAATTCAGAATATGTAAAAATTAATATATAATTGGGTTTCAAAAATACGTTAAATACTTTTTGATTTGAAATAAAAGTTACATAATTAAATTTCAAAGTTCTTATAATAAAGGATAATTTAAAATAAATGTGTTTTATTAGTATAATTAGTATTTTCTTTAAATATATATTATTATTAAAAAATAGAAGTGTATTAAATAAGAGAGAGAGGCGGGGAAAAATGGTGAGAATGAATATGGAGACGACACGTGGCATGAAAAAACTTTTATTTATTATATAGTATAGATATAGATAAATACACATAAATTTATGAAAATATGCATGTATCAATTCAAGTATATTCACATAATAACGATGTAGTTTACTAGTTATACTAAAATCTTAGATAAATACACAAATAAATGAATGATTTTGATTAGTTGCAGTTCTCGTAGCTGTACGAAATCGCCATTATTTTACACTTTTTCTTTCTCCGTGAAGGGCATGACTGGGATGTAAATACAAAGTGTTTTATAAATACAAAGAGTGGGTGGGTTGATCGTCATCTGGACCTAACCTATAATGATCCTGATGACGATTACCCTATTAGATTTTAAGTTTCTAGATGGTTAAAGTATAATAATTTAGGCATATAGCTACGCTTATTAAAACCCTATGGATTTTGGGGTTAAATTTAATATATATATATATATTTTGTATTTTTACAATTTTACCGCATAGTATTATTTTAAATGGCTCATTGAAAGCCCAAGAGATTATGAGTCTCTCTTATTACAAGTCGAATACATGTACGCCCGACTCATAATCAGCCTAAAACAAGTTCCGAAAGATGATTCCGTTCCGCAATACGTCTTTTGGGTGAAAACTAGAGTTAGTCACATTCCATGCCACAAAGTATCCAGGCTTGTGTTGATAAAAAAAAACCTCTAAAACGTATCGTAATCAAAATAAGCGACGATTATATAAACACCTTATGGACCTGTAGACCACAAGGGGTGATCATACATCATTCGCATCGTCGTTGTATGAAAATACACGATGAGTTAGATTGTGTATGATAAGGAAAACACAATACAAGTGAATTCCCCAAATGGGTCTTTACAATTTTAAAAGGCACCCATTAGGTTTTGCACTGTTCATTGTCTCATGCGCTTGGTGTGAGCAGAAAACCGAGTCATAACATATATAATAGAAAAGACGAACCAAAATAATCGGACCATCTGAGAAACCGATGGTTCGACTGTGATTTTTTTATTACCGATTTTTATAGTTTGGCTATAGTTACATGTGTATAAATATTCATAACATATATGTGATTTTTTGTTATTTTTTTTATAAAGAACATAATAGTTGTCATTTTGTTCTTCTTTATAAATTTAAAAAAATTACTAATATTTTATTTAAACCAAGATATAACTGAATTTATTAATCGATATCTATTTGAATCCACTCACGTCCAAAGTTGACGGTTAACCGATAGTTAATCGAATTAATCAAACAGTTTATAACTGAAAGTGATAAATTATGAAAATATAAATACCAAAACATTGGTTACATGTTCGGTTTTAACCCATAATCGAACCGACCAAGCCCATTATCACCCTTAGATGCACATATAAGTCAAACCTAATTGAGTTTTCAGATAACCGGGTTATATGTTTGGTTTCACATCCAACTTATTGACACGGTCGTATTAATTCGTGTTCCTTTCAACTCACACATGTCAACCTTGATGTGACCCAAATCACCAGTGACGGATCTTGGATTTTTTTTCTTAAGGGTTCACATTTTTAAATTTTTTTTTAAGAAAATGTAAAAGAGGAGGTTCGAACACGGAACCTCCTTGTTAGAACCCAAAGTTTTAACCACTACACAAATCTTTAATTTGTTAAAGGGTTTACTCTATATATTATTTAGGGGTTCACTCCAATTATTTATATAGCCGTTCTACTAAAATTTTAAAACTCGAAAGATTTCAGTGAACCCCTATCTAGTAACCTAGATCCGCCCCTGCGAATCATCACCCTTAGACAACACACATCATTGATTAATTAATAGCAAATTCATCACCAATAGTTGGCATATAGTGATAGAATTATGAACGGTTCCGAATATACATGTAAAGTTGTTGAAAATCATTTCATTTTATACATAAATAAATGTTTGAAGAAAAAGAGCTTGAAAGTGGAAGATATAAATGAGTGCACTACTTGAAAAGCATATAAATAGCAAGGGGCATGTGGAGAGGGGTAGCCTCAGAATGTTGGTTCATTTCCATGAAAAATATGCATTAAACTGTACAAACGGTAGGCGCCACGTGGAGGTGGAACCCACCTTCCTCCATTTTATATTTTTCTTCATAACTATATATAGTTATACACGAATAAAAATAATATATTTTAGGTTCACTTATAGTTCAAGACCGTTAGGACGGCTTAACATTTTTGAATTGTAAAATCTAAATTTGGTGTCTTTCTTTAATCTTTTTTTTTTTTAAGAATTAGCAACGGCATCAATTTCTAATTGACATGGTATTATCAGATAAAAAAATGTAAGGCATCACTAATCAATATAAATAACTACATAAAGAAGTGTCGATATAAACGATTAAAAACATAATAAAGCAAGATTAGACAACACTCAGATGACAGTAATTAATTAAGAGCAATGTTGAAAAAAGACAAACCCGACTTTTAACCTTTAAAGTAACGTAAATTGGATTTTAATAATTCAAACAATTACTCATTGGACGATAATAGGGGCGGTGTGCCCGATCGGCCACAAACTCCTCGATCCATCCCCCAAGCTCCACTTCATGTGCCCTTATAATGGGTTGGTTGCACCACTAAATACATCTACGTCAAAACTGAATATTATAGTGAATCAAACATAATGGGTTAAATAAGACGTACAAGTTAAATACACCATTGTAAATGTTTAGCACACCATTAGAAAACTTGTACCTAAAAACACATTGCAAAAGTCATCAAATCTAAATTGTTTAGGCACACCATCAAATGTTTTGACTCACCCTTACACATAGTCGAATAGTTTACAGAGCAAGGGACACTACATCTTGACCCATGTTTTTTCAGGTGCTTCGTATAAATAATTTGACAAACTATTGTAGTCAACAATATCTCGGACCATGTTAAAACCAAAACTTTTAAAATAATTATATAACAAGACTTAAAAGACCATAATTTATGGATTTAAAAGTTCAATTTATTTTTTAAAATGAAACAACTCTTTTATGTCTAATAAAAGAGTACTTTTGGATAACACTTGTCATCATGTAGTGTATTCTCACTTATTTTTCCCTCCAAAACTACTAACATATTAAATGTTAAATATAAATAGAATTATAAGTAATTAACAATCTAATTATTTACATTGTTAATTACTTAATTCTATTTATATGTAATATTTAACATCAATCATTAGTAATTTTTTTAACATATTTTAGTTATATATGTAACTAAACTTTAAATATCTAATAAACAAAATAGCAAAAATAGATGACGGACCTAAAATTCAATCTAATTTATTTAAAATTTATCAAATATTTTAATAAAATCTTTTACTTTTATGTTTATTTATATATAGAAGATGTATTAAGAGAAATCCCTATATATTCATATACAACCAATTTAAGATATAGAAGTATGATAACCGAATAGATACTTATATTTGTTATTTTACCATTGTTAATGTTTTTGTTGCACTACGCATAAAAAATATATTTACATAGTTCACATAATTTTTTTTTAAGGGCATTATTTCTCACTAAACAATCTTTCTATACTATATAATAAATAAAGGTTTTTCAATTCCACATGTCGCCTTAATATTTACTCTCATCATTTTTTCCCGCATCTCTCTGTTATTAAATGTACATCTATTTTTTAATAATAATATATTTAAAAAAATTGTATGTATACTAATAAAACAAATTTATTTTAAATTATCCCTTATTCTAAGAAAATTTGAAATCTAATTATGTAACTTTTATTTACAATCAAACAGTAAATGAAAGTCAAATTACATTAAATATAATTAACGTATTTTTGAAACTCAATTATGTATTAATTTATACATATTTTGAATTTTATTTTCTATATTTAATATATGTATTACATTTTTACAGCTGTAAAATATATATACAAATAAGTTAAAAAAAATTATACTGATATTTTTCAGCCCGTGTCTATCTAAACTACTTAAAGAAAAAAGATATACAATGCACATATGCTATTTTTTTTTTTTTTTTTTTTTTTTTGGGAAGGTGAAGTGTCTATTTTGCCTGCACACATGGTTTTTTTTTCTTCTTTTTTCTCTTTCCACCAATGCACAGCTGCACCGATGCTTGTGCCAAGTCCGGACTAACTTCCGTCAATTATTCCATCATTACCCCCATTCCAATTCAACCGCAACTCATTTTCTTTTGATATTTATACAAACTAAAATGTGGGTACATGTATTCAAAACTATTCGATAACCACATGAATATTTATAAATATCTTTTTAAATATGATAAACTAGGTTAAAATACTGTATATTACAAGTGTTGAATAAATATAATATTATATATTAATTATTAAGTAATAAAAAAAAATTATTTTTTAAAAACTCGTGTTTTAGACGGGTTGAATAAACCCGTGGAATATAATATAATATGTTAATGCATACACTCGTTAAAATATGTCCAGAGATTTATTAATAAATATTAGTATTTTCTTTAAAATATATTATTATTAAAAGATAAAGTTGTATTTAATAAGAGAGAGACGAAAAAAAAAATGAAAAGAATGAATATGGAGGCGTCACGTGGCATGAAAAACCTTTATTTATTATATAGTATAGAAGTATAGATAAGACAGTTATGTAACAATAAAACTGATTAACTTCCGGTGAAGTGATAGACCCATGACTTTCCAAATGGAAGGTCAGGGGTTCGAGTCTCGCTTGAGACAAATTGTTTCAGGTTGAGTCAGGGGATTTTCCCAGTCGTGAGTTTCCTTTTAGGTGGGTCCCGGGTTCGAGTCCCTTGCGGTTACAACTCATTGAAAAAGACATGCATGACTCACAGAAACACCTGGATTGCTTCCGAGGAAAGTTGGGGTTTAAAAAATCATCTTTAAAAAAACTGTATATATTTCTCTCTCGTGCTACGTCCGGTCATCAATAAAACAGAACAACAAACTCGTAACTGCTTTTAAGATAAGTCCATTCCATTAGAATAACTTTCAAGCAACCAATACTCTATGACTTATATTGTTAAACATATTTACAATTTATATTAACATAATTTGTTTTTATTCGTTTTCCTTCGGACCGGGAACATGTCATAGAATTGATTCGGTTTGCCTAGGTCAAACCGGTGAACCGGAGGTGGGTCGGATCGGATTTCCTTTTTTTATTAATTTCCTTATCCCATTTTATAATTAATTTAGTATCCAAGTTTCATATTTTATTTATATTAGTCTTCATATGTCATTAAAATTACAAATGTACCTTAAAACATCAAGTATTTTTCTATTCTATATAGTTATAATTTTAATTTTATTTATGTCATTGTCCAGTTTTAAAATCCGATCCGAACAGTGTACCAGTAAGACCGCCAAGCCAATTCGTTATCCGGTAACATTGGGTGAAAATGATAAAATAATATTTAGAAATTTAAACTCCTTTAAATGAAGACAAAATTTGATTCTTTGTTGTTGAGAACATTGATGTCCCCTAACCACCGATTACCGTGACGTGGGCGGATCTTCTCCGACCACTTCTCATCATTTCCCGCCGGTCAAACACCGCATGATCCGCCATTATTATGAAGAGATACAGGCGTGACAAAAAAAAGATTTGCAGAGATTATTTAAGAAGCAATTAAAAATCCACCAACCTTCCAATATTGAAAGTTTAAACTAAATTTAATTATTATTAGTACAAGAGTCTAATTGTAATTAGTGTAAATTATGTTTTAAGGCCTAAGGGTGCAAGGGGCGTAGCTCGGGTGTTGCGGGTATACCGCCGCAAACCTTGTGGGTAGTGGATTCGGGTATAAGTATCCCTGTGGACTAGCCATTGTATAACAACATTTAGGGGGTGTTTGGATTTACTTTTCAAACTACTTATTAACTTATTACATTTTTCAAAAAGGTAATAAGTTAAAAGTTTGTTTGGATAATTGGTGAAAAAGTTAGTTTTAAAAGGGTGGAAAAGTTGTTTTTGAAAAGTAAGTATTTTTTACTTTTGGAAGAAGTCAAAAGTAGTTTTAGGTAATAAGTTAAAAGTTTGTTTGAATAATTGGTGAAAAAGTTAGTTTTAAAAGGGTGGAAAAGTTGTTTTTGAAAAGTAAGTATTTTTTACTTTTGAAAGAAGTCAAAAGTAGTTTTTGATAAGTAATCCCAAACACCCCCTTAGAGCAGCTAAAAAAAAGAATTGAATTTAAAAACTATAAATATCACCCAACATAAACTTATCTTCAATCATTTTTTTACACTCAAGATACCAATTTCATACTCTTATTTTTTCAATCTACGAACAATTTCTTTCAAATTTTGTACTACAGTATTGATCGTAAATTATTACTTTCACCTGATTCATCAGATGAGTTCGACTAGAACGAGAGAGTCTCTAGTAGTCTCTAATTCTCACGGATATTGTCGCCCAAAAAAAAGGATATATGTCACGTGTTCGTGAACAAGTTCTAGAGACTCTAATAAAAGATTATTTCGTCGATGAAAAGCTAAAATATGATGCGGTTACGTTTCGAGACAGGTTTCGGATGTCAAAGAGATTATTTTTAAGAATTGTTGGAGATGTAGAAGCCAAATTTGAATGGTTTCAAGAGAGCATAGACGGGAGGATGACAAAAAAGTTTCACGGCATTACAAAAATGTACATCGGTGGTTAAACAACTCGCAACCGGCAATCATTCCGACGAATACGATGAGTATTTAAGTATAGCCAATAGGAGTTCACGTTAATGCCTATATTATTTTTGTAATGTCACATTTCAGTTATACGACAAATAGTTCTTGCGTAGACCAACAAGCCACGACGTTACACTTTTGTACAACGCACACCGGGTATGCTCGGTAGCATAGACTGTACACATTTCGTTTGGAGAATGTGTCCGGCCAGTCTGCATGGCCAATATATGAGAGGTGAACACCAGTCTTGCGGAATGTTATGTGTGTATGTTTATTGCACAATATGATCTTAAAAGATGATGGAAATGCAATATCACCGGTCTACATAAGGGTTCCTCCAACCGATCCAGCTATTGTAGATAATGTCATTTCGTAGTTGCACGATGCAGTTTTACATTACAGACTTCGATATGATATTGTGGAACATACTGCAAGTCTAAACACCGCGGAGTTGGACGAAGAGTAGTTTAATTAAGCTTGTGTATTGTTACCAGTAAGAAACAATTGGTTTTGATTCGCTTTACGACTGAAAAACCTATGTACCATTGTCATTAGAAACAATTGGATTTTGATTTTCCCTGCAACCGAGAAACCCATGTACTGTTCTCAGTAAAAAAGCGGTTGGTTTTGATTCACTCTGTGACCGAAAAACCCGTGTACCGTTGTTATTAGTAACGATTGGTTTTGATTCACTATGTGATCGAAAAATCCGTATACCGTTGTTAATAGTAACAATTGCTATTAGTAACAACAGTTGGTTTTGATTCATCATAAGTTCATAGACGACCGAAATCAAGTCCTCAGAATCGTAATTAAAGAATTAAAACACACAAGATTTAGGAATAACTCTCCTTTATTATAACTAGAAAATAGCTCAAAACTAGTTACAATAAACTCTCATACTTGATCATGAATCGATTACAAGTATTTATACTAAGTAACCTAACTTGTTAACAAAGTAATACTAATCCAACTATAACTCAAATAGCTAGAATTTAGGAATTAAACGGACTTGTTTTATTCCTTGTTTACCGGCCCAACCCACACCCAACTTGGGTGAGTCGGTGATTAAACTGGCCCAACAATCACCCCCTAATTTTCGACTCAAAATAGGAATGTCCTCAACTCAACTCCAAGTAAGCTCCTTAACTCTTTGAACTTTATCCTTGCAAGAGGCTTTGTCAGAACGTCTGCTCTCTGTTGATCACCGGGTACATGCTCCATTTCAATTTGTTCCCTTTCAACACACTCTCGAATGAAGTGATATCGAGTGTGAATGTGTTTACTACGCCCGTGAAACACCGGATTTTTAACTAAAGCCAAAGCCGACATATTATCCACTTTTATCTTTATCTTTTGCTGTGGTCTCCATGTCACTTCACTTATGAGTTCTCGCAGCCATATAGCTTGACAAGCTACTGCCGTGGCAGCCATATACTCGGCTTCACACGATGAAAGCGCCACGATATGTTATTTTTGTGAACTCCAAGCGATTGGTGCATTATCATAGTAGAACACATAACCCGTTGTGCTTCTTCCGTCATCTTTGTCTACGTTATGACTACTGTCACTAAAGCCCATAATTGACTTGGTGCCTCCCCTTCGGTATTGAATTCCCATACAAACAGTTCCCCGAATATACCTTAGAATATGTTTGATGGCTTGCCAATGTGACTCCTTTGGATCTTGCATGTAACGGCTTACAAGTCCAACATAAAACATCAAGTCCGGCCTTGTGTGGGTTAAGTATCTTAGACACCCAACAAGCTGTCTATAACTCGTGGCCTCAACCGGTTTCCCTGATTCATCTTTATCAAGTCTGACCCCGGGTTCCCTTGGGCATAATGCCGGGTTACAATCTTCCATCTTTGCTTCTCTTAGAATCTTCAAAGCATAGGATTGCTGCATAATGGATATTCCTTCTTCGGTTTGCTTAACTTCAATCCCTAGATAGAATGTTAACATTCCAAGATCGCTCATCTCGAATTTTTCTTTCATTTGCTTCTTGAATTCGAGAATATCTTCTTTCTTGGATCCGGTTACAAGCAAGTCATCAACGTATACCACGACGATTAAGAACGAGTTTGCTAACTTTTTCACATATACCGCTTGTTCCTGTTCACATTTCTTAAACTTTAGATTCTTTAGAATACCATTCAGCTTTGTGTTCCAAGCTCTAGGGGCTTGTTTCTGTAGGTCCCCGGAAGCCTCGTCGCGCATCGGAAATAACACGATCTGTTCAGTGATTTGTGTGGGAACCAAGAAACGAGACAGAGAAACATGAACACAAACAAAAGATAATGAAACGATAGGTAATCCATAACATAGAAGTCATCCCGTATTACAGACTACATACCGAAGAAGCACACATCTCTCATCTACGCTCACGGTCCAGGGGTCGGGAGAGCTCGTCCCGACCCGGACACCTCTCGACCTTGTTCCAGAAGTTCCACCTACAAATGAAGACAAGTCTTCTATTTATAGGCGAAGGAACACTACCTGCGTACTTATCTAAGTACGCAGGGTTTGGTCATGCGTACTTGACAAGTACGCAAGGCAAAAGCCTTGCGTACTTACTAAGTACGCATGACCAAACTGGTGTGCAGGCTAAGTACTCAGGAACACCCTCGTGCGTACTAGCCACGTACACCGATACATAGAATTTAATCTATAGTTACAAAAACATGCTTCTACAAACTCCCTCTTAACTATAGCATCAAATTCTATCTATCACTAACACTGATATGCATCAGTTTACAAAGAATGTCCTAACAGACTCCCTCTAAACTAATGACATCAAGTGTCTTCTGGTGAGACTTGATCTTCTGGCATTCCACTTGAGATCTTCAAATCTTCAAACTTCAGTCTTCAGTTGCCGAGTGATGACAAACCCGACTCCCTCTTAACTGTAGCTTTCATTGTAGACCAAACCAAGTGCTTCAATAAGAACCAACTAACCCAACACAACTCATTGTAGTTCATCCTCTCAGCAGTAGCAACCTCCACCCTGACTTAGAATTCCTCCAAATCAGCTGGCATATGATAGAGAGTTTCCTATCCCATCGGCCAATGATAAAAGGTTCCTCCAAATCAACTAACCCAACACAACTCATTGTATCTTCACGAGTCAACCAAATTCCCGAAAATGTTCATTTCCAATATCCCCTTTCAGGTTAAGCTCCATCTGACTAGACCAGAAACAAGGGTATGTTTCCTATCCCATCAGCCAATGATAAAAGGTTCCATCTTCAACTAATAATCCAACGAATATCCAGCTTCATCTTGAAAACACATGATATCATCAAACACAAAAAATATAGTTTACACGAGAAATCACAGTTGAGATCCATGTTACGTTAAAGAGGTATATATATAGGAAGTACCAACGGCTTTTCCACCACCTATTTAATGTCTCATGAATACTAGATTTTATCCCCCTCATTTCTCTGTAAACTATGACCAGCTTCATTACCACCTCACTCAAATCCTCAAAAAGCACAACTAGCAAACTCTAGGATTTTATTCTTTTATTCCTTTGCAAAGATCAAAAACAGCAAATCCTTGGGTTCAAGTTGTTCCAGTATTCATCCCCTATTAAATAAGTATCCCGGATACTCGTAGCCTACATAATCAGGTTTGAATACCTAAACAAGATGATTCTTTTTCCGAAAGACCCAAAGCAGCAACATCTTCACAAATAGAACGAGACCTTTAGCCGATGACGACCCAATTGCTCCCATTAGTTCAGCATTCATACCCTATTAAATAAGTATCCCGGATACTCGTAGCCTACATTTTCAGGTATGGACACTTAAACAATGTATGACAAGTGGTATCATCCAACAAAAATCTCGTCCGTGTTTCGCCACGCCACATCGTATAAAAATTTTGGTCCGGAAAAACCAAAATCACTATCTTCTAAAAAATGGCCCGAAACACGCGTACAAATGATTACTAAAAAATTTGGCCAAGGAAAGTTTTCCCGCCAAAAAACTTTTTTTTTTTTTTTAATCCCAGATGCTAGTTCATGCGCACTTAGTAAATACGCATATGTAGGGTGTATCTGCGTATTTAGTAAGTTCGCAAAGCCAAGTACCTATGCGTACTTGCTAAGTGCGCAGAGAAATGCTCTTGCGTACTTAGCTAAGTACGCAGGTCACTTCTCATGCGTACTTACTAAGTACGCAGGGCTAACCCATGCGTACTTAGCAAATACGCAGAAAAGGTGATTCTGCGTACTTGTTCAGTACAGCAGTGTTCTTGACGGATCTTGAGGAGAATGCTCGAAAAGTGATGGATCTGAGAAATTGATGCTTCCAAAAGCTTTGAAATCATCATCTAACAAACCCTTAGCCTTCCAAACACCAAATGAAGTGATAACAACTCGGATTTGAGGATTTTTGCAAGAAAAAGTAGCGAACATTTTTCACTCAGATCTGCCCAAAACCCTAAAACCCGAAACTGGAACACAAATCAACGAACACCGAGGCTCTGATACCAGTTGTAGGTCCCCGGAAGCCTCGTCGCACAACGGAAATAACACGATATGTTCAGTGATTTGTGTGGGAACCAAGAAACGAGACAGAGAAACACGAACACAAACAAAAGATAATGAAACGATAGGTAATCCATAACATAGAAGTCATCCCGTATTACAGACTACATACCAAAGAAGCACACATCTCTCATCTACGCTCACGGTCCAGGGGTCGGGAGAGCTCGTCCCGACCCGGACACCTCTCGACCTTGTTCCAGAAGTTCCACCTACAAATGAAGACAAGTCTTCTATTTATAGGCGAAGGAACACTACATGCGTACTTATCTAAGTACGCAGGGTTTGGTCATGCGTACTTGAAAAGTACGCAAGGCAAAAGCCTTGCGTACTTACTAAGTACGCAGGACCAAACTGGTGTGTAGGCTAAGTACTCAGGAACACCCTCCTGCGTACTAGCCACGTACACCGATACATAGAATTTAATCTATAGTTACAAAAACATGCTTCTACAGTTTCAAGCCATAGAGTGCATTTTCTAGCTTGTACACCTTATGTTCTTGGCCTTTGATTTCATAACCCTCGGGTTGTGCTACAAACACTTCTTCAAGGAGTTCTCTGTGCAAGAAGGTTGATTTAACATCAAGGTGATGCAATTGCCATGATTCACTGGCGGCTAGAGCAATGACAAGACGCAACGTTTCGAGGCGAGCAACGGGTGCAAAACTTCGTCATAATCCACTCCATGTTTTGTACGTATCCTTTCGCCACTAAACGTGCCTTGTATTTGTCACACCCCCAAAATCCACTAACGGAGTTTTACCATTAGGAGCGTGACATAACAGGATCTCAGTCATTAGTTACTTTGAACGACTCTATATGAGTTTAAGAAAACCACTAGTATTGCTCATAGTCACGATGCAACACTAGTAATGAAAACACTGTTTTAATGTAAGACTGCGGAAGCGAAAAGTTAAATGAAAAGCATGCGCCAAAACAGTCGCGCCAAAAGTAAATAATTCCACAATAATTAAAATAAATAGTTCTTGAGTTTGAAAATGATGGACTTCGAATGCATGCATGCCTTAGCTTGTGCTTGTACCTTATTGACCTGAGAAAACATGCTAAAACGTGTCAACACTAGGTTGGTGAGTTCACAGGTTTCAAATGTTAGTAAAGTTTACTAGATAAAACAATTTACAATTTATATCATAGGTAGCTAACCTAGTACATGTTACTAAAGCGTTTCGACACCGAAGCTGACTGTTTATGTTTGAACTGCCT
Source organism: Smallanthus sonchifolius (assembly GCA_023525975.1). Taxonomy (NCBI): domain Eukaryota; kingdom Viridiplantae; phylum Streptophyta; class Magnoliopsida; order Asterales; family Asteraceae; genus Smallanthus; species Smallanthus sonchifolius. Next base: position 20,042,204 of record CM042034.1, read on the forward strand.
CCTACCATGACTATCATAATCAATGGTAAATGTTTAGGTCAATGTTACACCCGTTCGACTTCCCGTCGTGTTAGCGCGACTAACGCGGGTGGGGCTTGTCAATGCCCAGTAGTACTACTCAAGATTACCTCGCTAACCCATATACTAACGGTTCGATAAGTAAGGACTTTTATGATATGTTTGCGCTTAGTACACAAGTGATATAAAAGAAATGTAAGATCTAAATGTTCGTACCCATGTTTTCTCCCCCAAGTTTAAACCATAAGAAAAGGGGCCGTGAAACTCACCTTAGAATGCGTGCGAAAGAAAGCGAACTTAGAATGCTTGACGACTAACTGCCACCTATAAACACCGGTTTATAAGTGTGTGTTTGTGCAAGATGATACGAACCCTAAGTATCCAAACAATCCCATTGTTTAAGTGTTTGAAAAGAGTTTACAAGTTTGACTCATGTTTGACCAAGTTTGACCAAGTTTGACCAAGTTTGACTAAGTTTGACCCGACGACCCGTTGGTGACGCGTTGTACTAAATTATGTTTGTTCAGTATAACACTTCTATATTATACATATAAAATCATGCAGGTAACACTTAGCAACAATTCCTTATTGTTCTAACAAACAGGCATGGTTTCCAAAAATAGCAGGTTTCCAAAAATAGAAAGTTTTCAAAAATAGCAGGTTTCCATAAATAGAAAGTTTCTATAAATAGCATGTTTCTATAAATAGAAGGTTTCTATAAATAGCAGGTTTCTATAAATAGAAAGTATGTTCGGGATTCGTGTTTCTTGAAATTATCATTGTTAATATGCTTGTAAGACTACTATAACCTGTTCTAGATCATCATATCACATAACCATTGCATAGAACTTAACATGTATGTCACAATTCCAAGTAAAGTTTCCATCTTTAGTAACCTATGCGAGATATGCACGATTTCAAGAATCCAACACATTGCAACATGTTATTATGTCCTAACTAACATGTACCAATCATTAAATCATATCATGCATGTCTAAATAGCAGGTTATGAACACTTTTGCAAATTAAAGTTTCCTTATTTGGAAAGTTCACAAAACCGATCTAGGTATTCAAAATCTGATTTCACAAATCATGTAAACATGCATCAAGTAACTCATAACCATTATCACATCATCCTAATCATGTCTAGCATGCAAGATAGAAATCATAAAAAGTTTCCCTTTTTAGTAACTCGTCCATTACACGCTTTATTCACACAATTAACACGTCAAATCAATCCTAAATCTTTCAACTAATATAATTACAACTATATTAATCATATTTCACGTCTAGCATGCGATTTCTATTCGTCACATAATCAACAATATTCAATTTTCACATCGTATGACAACTAGGGTTTCACATACGTTCATAAAATCATCAATACGATACAACAATATCAAACAATTAACTAATTCATTATCATATTTCAAAATCATCAAGTTTGGATAATCTAGGGTTTCGATCTCAAAAATAATATTGAAATAACGACGGATTTTTATAAAATTACTTACGTGGGAATGTTAGAAACACCTAGACTAGCTCGTATCCACTTCCGGATTCACGATCGGGGCTCGATTGAGGTGTGTTTGGATTGCTTGAAGGTTCGGTCGATAGGGGGTGAGGGTGATGGGGTCGCGACGGCTCAAAGTTGGGATAGGGTTTATGTTTAATTTTTTTTTATAAAGTTGTTTATATAATCTTTTCACTAATGGGTTTTTAAGTTGGGCTTCAGGTTTAATTAGGGCCCACAGTCTATTATTAATTAACTAACACTTAATTAATAATTAAAACTTTCGATTTTTATTTTTATAAAAACACTAACTTTTATAAAAATACTAAATACGATTTACACACGATAAACACGTACGAAAACAATAATATTCACATAATTCACGTAATCACATAAAATTCACATAATTTATATTGAATATAAATTATTAAATGTTCGTAATATTAATTTCGATTAATCACCAACGTTCCGGGTTAGACTCGAGTGCGATCCGATGTGTGCGAACTAACTGACACATTTAATTAATCCTAATTAAATGCAATGTACGTGCGACTAACTGAGATAACTGAGTTTTCAATTAAATAAAGTTTGACTAACGATGTTTGAGTTAACGGAGTTAACCTGAAAATGTCGGATGTCACAGTATTTGTTGATTGATCCATCCGGGTTTCTTTTGATCTTAAACACCCACTTGAGTCCAATTGGTTTGACTCCATTGGGTGGTTCTACCAAAGACCATGTCTTGTTCTTCTCGATTGAATCAAGTTCATCTTTCATATCCTTCTCCCAATTTTTATCTCCTTTAGCTTGAGAAAAATTGTATGGCTCATCATCTGTGAGTAAAATGAGTTCTTCAGTTACAATACTTGAACTCATTACATAATCATTGAACTTGACTGGGGTGACCGGCGTTCTTGTAGATCTTCTTGGAAACACACTTTCTTCGGTAGGTGCTTCTGTCGAGGCACTGCTGGTCTGTGGGCTGCTGTTTGCAGCTGACTCAGCGCTGTTTGCAGCTGACTCAGCATTACTGGAGTCACTCGACAGGTCTGCTGAGTCTCCCTCTAAGCTGCTCGAACTTGCCCTTTTGCTGCTCGATTCTGCCCTGGACTCAGGGCTGCTGTTTTGATGGTTTATGCCATCAGAATTACTCTCTGATGTTGCTGTTATTACCGGTCCAACACCAGTATCAAAATACCCGGTCCCTTCGACCACAAACATACCAGGTCTAAGCTCGTCTTCTTCGGTTTCAGCACCTTTTAAATAGTTCCAGCCTTTGTCTTCACAAAATATAATATCCCGGCTGACAATGATCCTTCGGGTCTTTGGATCAAAGCATCGATACGCCTTGGAACCAGATTCAGTTCCGAGGTGGATTACGGGTTTTGAACGGTCATCAAGCTTCTTAAGGTTAACCGGGTCATGTTTCACATGAGCAACACACCCAAAAACTTTAATGTGTTGAAGGTTCGGTTTCCTTCCTTTTAGCTTCTCATATGGGGTTTGGTCCTTTAAAGCTCGTGTAGTGACCCGATTCAGGATGTAGGTAGAGTGCCTTATCGCTTCTCCCCACATACAATTTGGAATACTTCTTGCTTTTAAAATGCTTCGGGTCATCTCCAAGAGGGTTCGATTCCGCCGCTCCACCACACCATTTTGTTGGGGTGTGTAAGGAGCGGTGAAGTGTCTAACCACCCCACGTTCTTCGCAATATTTTCTGAACTCATGTGAGTTAAACTCTCTTCCCCTATCGGTTCGGAACGTTTTAATTTCACACCCGGTTTCTTTCTCCACCATAACTTTGAACCTTTTGAAGTTCTCGAATGCTTCCCCTTTTGCCTTTAACAAGTATATCCACATAAAACGTGAGTAATCATCTATTAACACAAAGATATATTTGTTACCTCCGATTGTTGATGGTGTTATCGGTCCACACAAGTCTCCATGCACGAGCTCGAGTGCTTGAGTTGCTCTAAACGGTGTTTGGTTTGGGAATGGTAATCTTGATTGCTTCCCAACGAGACACGACTCACATAGTCTGTTTTCATGAGGGATTGATGGCAATCCAATTACCAGCTTCTTTCTTGCCATTAGCTTCATTGCCTCGAAGTTAACATGGCCAAGTCTTGCGTGCCATACCCAACCATCATCCTTCAACTTACTTTGAAGACACACCGGTTTCCCAATCTTGAGATTGATTGTAATATCCGGTATTTTTCCGACCTATCTCTACCCTAACTCTGGTGCGCGTTTCGAATCCAAATCTTAAAACGTAATAAAAACACGATTTTTCTTTTCTAAATAATAAATGTTGATTTATTTATTATGTATATATATACACTTAATTATGTGAGACTCGATTATAAATATATATATATATATATATATATATATTTATATATATGTATACTTATGTCTTATAATCTTTATGAAACTTATTTGGTTTTATAAAAACCAAAGAATATATATATATTTATCTTCATAAAGTCAAGGGACCAAAACTGCCAATATTCGAAACTCCCTTTAAACTATTAAACATAAAATGTTAATCAGTGGAAACCCCAAGGACCTGTTTTGCCATTTCCCCGAACCTCCAGAACCCAAATCGGTCCCAGGTTCGACTCCCGCTAGCACCCGGTTTTGGATCGATTTACCCTCCATCGCGTTTTCCGGCCAGGTTCGTTGTATCTCGGGCTCCCATTTGCGCGTGCGATCGTAACCCAAGAATCATCAATGCCCGATTTCAACTACAACCACGCGTGAATTCAATTTCGAGCCGTTCGAACCTAACCGTGAACTTCCCACCTAATTCGTCATTAATTGATGAAATCAACTATAAAAACCAGTTGTAATCAACCTACGAAATCACCCTCAAATGCTCTCAAACCTCAATTCTTCGAACTCGTACCGGCATTTCCAATTTAAGCTCGTGTCGACCGACTTCTAAACTCAAACTGGTTCTCCCTCATCTCGACACCTTATCAGGTAATTCTTGAGGCCAGACCTTCGTAATTATGCGTAGAACAAAAGCCCTCTGTCGGATTACAACGACAGAGGGATAATCAATGCCTATTTGACGGGTTTTTGATCTAGGGTTCATGAGGGAATCGGGTTCGATTTGAGTCTTTGTTTATAAATTTTCTGTTCCGTGTTTTAACTTAACGAACCCGTAGTCGGGATGGTAGTGTGTGTGTGTATGTTTTACCCGGTCTGTGACCCGGGTTCGAGCCGGTTTCGTCCCTTTTATTTTTATTTTGCCTTTCCCAAACAGTTTTAAACTCTGAATTATTTTTATAAAATCTGTTGGATCTTTATAAACTTAGTTGTGAATTTTAATTACATTTTTATATTCTGGAACATTTTTAATTAAATAAAACTTAGTTAAACACATAAAAAAAATTAAACCTTTAATTTTGGTTTTAAATTCATAAAAACTATAAAATTGCTTTAAAACTTTTATAAAACTTATAATTACACAGAAACTATTTATTAAAAACAGTAAACTTAATTTATTATTTATATTCTAAATTGAAAGAATTCTTTTATCCTAATATTTAATTTTATAAACTTAAAAAAAAAAACTTATATAATTATTGTAAACTCAGAAAAGTTTATAAAATCTATTTGAAAATCAGGAACTTATAAACTTATACACTTTCTAAAATTTATATAAACATAAATTTATTTGTTTATATAAAACGAGAGAAATGATTATACTTTATTTACTTCCAAATACTTAGAAAACTTTAAAAATTATCCATTCTTTGAAATATTATTGTTAAACTTTAAAAATTATTTAGTCTTTCACTTAGCTATTATTACCACACTACTTCCAAATACTTAGAAAACTATTTTGATTATTTATACCTAACTTGTGTAATTAATCATTGTAAAACTTTTAAATGATTATTGTAATTCATAATCATTTTATACTATAAACTATTTCAACTTTGATACCCAAGTCTTGTGTCATTCATTTTCAATTAGAATATGTTTTAAAACTTTATAAACACAAATCTTTCTCGTCTCCCATTTGGAACCCTAGTCAATCTTGAAATCCTAGATCCTTGTCATAGACTTATAGGATCATACTTTAAACTTTATACTTATATTCTTAGGCTCGTTGTGAGGGTAATCTCCCTCAAAGTCTTGCAACACTTAACCTTGTTGGATACTCTTTCATCAAATCCAAGTGAGTATACTTAGCCCCTTTTTCATTTACATTCTTTTGGGGTGAAACATGTTCAAAACTTTAAACTTACACAATTCTTGTACAACTATGACTAGATGCTTATTCTTATGTTAAACTTGAGACTTGCATGCTTAGATTAAACTTAAAACTAGCATATTCATTAACTTTGATCAAGCCTATAGTAACAATGATAGATCTATTGTATTTGACCAATCCACCTTGATTGATTGACCCTTCGGGGGGAGCCCTTGGTGATTGTTACTGAACTAAACTTTTAAACTTGAGACTTATAAGGGTAACCTGCGGGTTATGCCTAAACTTGGTTGGAGGGTTGATATGCACAATGTTTAAGATGCTATGTTCCCATACTTACACTATAGAATGCATAAATCATAGTGAATTGTAATACTTTTCAAATACTTGTTAAACTGTGTCAAAACCTTTGTATCTCACCAACTATTTTGTAGTTGACAGATTCTTTCACATGTTTCAGGTGCAACAACATGAGACTTGTTTATGATCACATAGGATGCTTTGGACCTAGAATACTTATCAAATAAACGTTGTATTCTTGTTATATTTCCTTGTATTGAACCTTGAAATTATTTATTAATGAAATATTGAAACTTTAATAGTCAACCTTGTGCTATTGAACAACCGCGTCCGCCCCGACGTATAATCCGCCATCGGTTGGGGTGTGGCATTGATCTTGTAAAGCCGGTTCTTTGTTCTTTCCACTTGCATCAGAAGCCTTTCATTGTGATCATGCATGTTGAGAAAGTTGCTCTTCATTCGTATATCACAGCCACATTCAGTCAATTGGCCTAGACTAATTATGTTGGTTTTGAGGCTAGGCAGGTAATACACATCAGCTAGCAACTTCTGCTCAACGGTCTTTCCTTCGAAGAGAATTGAGCCTTTTCCTTGGATATTGATGCATGAGCCATCACCAAACTTTACCTTCCCTGAGATGCGTTCGTTTAACTCTGAAAAACACGCGTGGTTGCCCGTCATATGGTTGCTAGCCACGTTATCTAGATACCATGTATTTTCTTCGTTTGCATCGGTTTGGAACTCTTTTGGTATGACTTTGTTTTCATGCAGGAATACCGTTTCTTATATGCATCTCATCATGAACAATGACGGATCTTTAGCTTCCTTTGCTTCTGTTTTGTTTGCCTCTTCTGTCTTTTGTATCCGGTCGGGACACAACGAGGCGAAGTGTCCAAACTTGTCACAACGGTAGCATTGGATCTTCGACCGATCCTTTTGTTTATTGCTGTTTGAACGTTCACGGGTCTGGAGCTGTTGTCCTCGGCCTTGACCCTGACTTTTATCTCGTCCATTGCCTCTTCCCCGTGACCCGTTTCGGCCTTTAGACTCGTGCCCTTTGTGGTTTGAGGATTCTGCCTTGTGATACATCAGCTTGCTTTGTGTATCAATGGAGGTGTCATCTTCCTTGAGACGTTCTTCGTAAGCCTTGATACGTCCCACCACATCTTCATACCCGACGGTATTAAGATCCAAAACTTGCTCTAAGGAGGCAACGATTTGGATGTACTTGGTTCTTGGTAGACTTTTTAGAAACTTCTTTATCAGTTTGGATTCTTCGATAGTAGCCCCTAAAGTAGCGGATTTAGAGGCTAGTGTGGATAGCTTGGAGACGAAGTCATCTACTGTATCTCCCTCCTTCATCTTCAGGCTATCGAACTCACTTTCCAAGGTCTGGAGTCTTGCTTCCCTTACCCGATCAGCCCCCATGTGTCGGGTTTTTATCGCCTCCCAAATTCCCTTTGCTGTATCAATATTGCCCACTTGCATGATAATATTTTCTAGAATGGACTGAAACAATATGGCTGTTGCCAAATCGTTTTTGTTAGCATCATCCGAACCTGGGTCGATCGCCACCCATACCTTTTGAACTCTTAAGACAACCTTCATTCTCATTGACCACACCATGTAGTTCGTCGAAGACAACATTGGGCATTGGACTACCGAGGGTCCAACTTCTTTTGGTTTCAGTGGTGTTGGTGTAGTTTCAGACATATTGCCCTTCCTTCGTTGGTAGGTGATAGGTGTTTCTGGATCCAGTCCTTCGGATCATAATCAAACAAGTGAACCTTTACTCGTTCAATCAGTTTGAACTCAGCAGCTCCTTGTTCTTCGGCTTGCAGATAGGTTCCTTGTTCGTCACATCAATCACAGTCTCACAGAAGAGAACGGATCTGCAGAATATCTTGAAGATACGTCTTAGCGGCTGAAGCGAGTTCTTCAATCCGAGTTCTTGAATGGCTCGGATACCAAATCAAGTCCTCAGAATCGGAATTAAAGAATTAAAACACACAAGATTTAGGAATAACTCTCCTTTATTATAACCAGAAAATAGCTCAAAACTAGTTACAATAAACTCTCATACTTGATCATGACTCGATTACAAGTATTTATACTAAGTAACCTAACTTGTTAACAAAGTAACACTAATCCAACTATAACTCAAATAGCTAGAATTTAGGAATTAAACCGACTTGTTTTATTCTTTGTTTACCGGCCCAACCCACACCCAACTTGGGTGAGTCGGTGATTAAACTAGCCCAACATGAAAAACTCATGCACTGTTCATGCAAGAAGGTTGATTAGTTTACCAAGTGTTGCATCATTTGTGTAGGCACCGGTTCGTTATGTGTATATAGGGTCGATTGTATAAACCAAAAGTGGATAATCAAAGATTCATATTTATGTGTTAATTAATCTTGTTCATATTTAATTGATTTTGCCCACTTGATTTCCAACATCCAAACATAAAACACAAAAAAGCTATACCATTATTTTACAGAATCTCTCATTCAACTGTAGTTTTCCTTCTGACCCTTTAATTTGATCCAGTTATCTGAGAGAGAGATATTAGTTCCATCGCCATCGGATTGTAATTTTGGTTTTCTGCTATTTCCGTGCGGTTGGAATCAATTGACCAATCTGACTAACGTACACCAGATTGGCAGCGTAAGTTAGCAGCATTCATAAAGTAGTAAGATATTGAAAACGATATTGCCGGAAAATCGGCAGTGAGTTGTCGGTGATTGGGAAAAGGTGTCAAAAAAACAATCAATTGGAAACATGTTGTTTTAAAATTAAAATTTAAAAATTAAATAAAATAGTGAATTTTAGTGATTTTAATTTTTAAATGACTAAACAAATCGAATGTGAGACCATGTAAAATACAAATTATTAGTATTTTAAATGGAGAAAATAATAAGTACAATAAAGGCTGTGATTTTGGTTTATTGAATGGTGGTAGACTACACTTATTGGTTGTATAATTAAATATTAAAAACTAATAATGATACGTTCTCTTTCAAACTCTTTTAATGAATTTATGTCTAGTTCTCTTTTTAATCATTCTTTTTTAAAACTGGATTAAATCGATTGGTTAACTGGCAGTTTTTATGATTCAGATACTTATGAACCGATTGATTTTATATATATAAGAGAAAACTGGTGAAACGTATGATAAAGCGAGTCAAATCACTAGAAAACCCATCAATATTTTCTCTTTATTTGCTAACACGCCGGTTGAACCGATGAACCGTCTAGTTTGTCTTATATTCTTATATACGTCGGTTGAATGGATGAATCGTCTTAGTTCAAAAGTTTGTTTTATATTCTTATATAAGAAACACTATGTTAAAACCCATGTATTACATTGATTGAATAAATACAAATTGTTATAAAACATCAGTTTCAATGAAGATTTGTAAATTCTAAAAATGTTATATAATTATTTTTTAAAAATGTCTTATAAAAAGAATGAAGAAGTTTTCAAATTAAAAAACTATGTTTATGAAAAACCTATTTAAAAAAAATAAAAAACGTTTTACAAAAGTAATTATAGAAAATCATTATTATTTAATAGGAGAGAGAGATGGGAAACAAAAATTATAAAAAAAAAATTAAAGAAAATTGTACAATTAATAGGAGAGAGAGATGCGGGAAAAAAATATTGAAGATGAATGTATGAGTTACAAGTGTCATCCTAAAATCTTTATTTATTATATAGGATAGATATAGATTGGTATGTTAGTTTCATTAGACCAGCCTTGCAAATTGAGTGCATTTTTAAACCGAAATATTGGACCATTCTAGAGTGTAGATGCGCTATGGCCTTCAAAGTGGTGACAAATTATTGAATGTACTCTGGTCTGTTTGACAAGAATTTAATTGTTTCAATAAATATTACTAATCTGGTCCACTTTATATATTGCTGTTTTGAAAATATGCTTACAAACACACACATATATGTGTGTATGTATATATAAATGCTTGATAAACTTTAAAGTCGTTTAAGAAAACTAATTACAATATTAAAGAGAGTATATGTATTTATTTAAAATATTACTTATTTGGTTAATAAGGTGGGTATGTTGAAGCGAGAGAGATTTTACAATTTTTTTGTTAATAGGGTACGTGGTCATTTTAAAATAACAGTAAGGCCATCGAGACACTGATGTGGCAAGGAGGGCCGATATGGCAACCTGGAGGCGATGGAAGACAACCTGTGCATGGTTGACGCATCACCAGGTGAGGAAGACAACAAAGAAGAATGGAGTTGCGAAGGGTGAGAAGCGTTGTCGGACGAGCGGGGTTACGGGAAAACTAACCCCTTATATTAATCATTTTTAATATTAAATCTGCAATCATAAGTCACGTGGATGACACATGGGTTAACTTTCCGTTAAAAACTAACTGTTGCTAACATCAGGGGCTAAAGACGTAACATGTCACAAATGTTTGACTTAAATTTGCAATTTTTAAAACCCAAGGGCTAAACATGTAATTTAATCAAACCACAAGGGCCATTATTCAATTAACTATATTACAAATATGTAAAAATTATGATAAAACTTGTTTATCATATAGGATAATACAATTTTATTTACCAGCGAACATACAATCACGTCAATAAGAAAACCAAAAACCATATGATATAGTATATATTTTTTACCAGCGAACATACATCCTCCCTACTTTATTTCTAAAATTACCATACATGTATTACGTAAAATTTAAATCCACAATCATTTAATTGAAAAATACACCATATACACAAAGTTCTTTATCATTTAATTGGAAAACCACACACAAACACGCACACACGAAAAAAAATCATTGATGAGAAGTAGAGACTTGCTGAGGGTCAAAACTGTTAGAAATCAGAGGGGGTGTTTGGGATTACTTATTTACTCTACTTATTGACTTATTAACTTATATAAGTTAATAAGGTGTTTGGGTAAACTACTTATTTACCTTACGTATGGTATTTTCAAGAAGTAAGTGTGATGTAACTTATGACTTATAACTTATAGGTATACGTTATAAGTCAATAAGTAGTTTTGAAAAGAAATCCCAAACACCCCAGAGTCGGTAACGCAACGGAAGACATACACACAAACACCACACATGTATTACTTTATTATATTAGAGCTTTGTTAAACTAAAAAAAAATACTTTGTTTTTAAAGGGATGTTGGGGGAGAAGAGAAATCGTTAATGGATATTTATGGAGCAACTAAAGATTAAAAAAGTTTAATCTCTCATCAAACACCTACAAGGCTACAACTACAAACACCATCCTTTTGCTCTCTACCTTTTTACATCTTTATCAAACCTACACTACATTCTCTATATTCCTTTTTTCTTCTTCTTCTTCTTCAACAGTTTCTGAATTTCATTTATAAAATCTTTCAAGTTTGATTCCAAATTCCACTGATGTCTGTGCCACTTGAACATGATTACATAGGCTTATCAGATGCTTCTTCACTGAAAAGAAGCTCTGAATCCTCAAACATATCATCTGATAATGAGTCCAACAATGTTTTTAACCTCAAAGCCACTGAACTCAGTCTTGGGTTGCCTGGTTTTTCCAAAGATTCTGCACAAAATGCTACCAAATTTGGGCCTGTCATCAAGAACTTCATGTTGGGAGCTAAAAGAGGGTTTTCTGATGTTAATCTTGAGGGTTCTGGCAAATGGGTTTTGAAGGGTGGATCTGAATCTGATTTGGGTAAGGCTAAAAATGGTGTTTTTGAGAAAAATCAAATTTTGTCTCATGATGTTAAGCCTGTTGAGGACAAAAAGAAAGGCCCTGTTAATGAAAATGGCAGTGCTCCACCTTCTGCAAAGTAAGTTTTTTAAAACCCTTTTATATCATCTAATTGTATTGTTTATTGAAGTTTAGGGTTTAATTTTTTATTTCCTGTTTATGTGAATGTTTTCTTGTTTCTTGAAAGTGAAATATGCTTAAAGCCCTAATATTGAGCTGATTTGTATCTAATTATTTTTTTCTTTGTATTTTAAATGCATGTTTACTGAATTAGGGGTTGGTTTTCTGATCATATGCCTGTTCTCTTGTTTCTTGTAAATTATTTATGCTTAAAACCCTAATCTTGGACAGCTTTAGCTAAAAAGTTATAATCTTGAGTTGTCCTTTTACTATTATTATCTTTTTAAGAAATCAAGATTTTAGCTTTTTTGTGTGGAATTTGTCTTGTGTTTTGACCTTGTATTTCTCTAATGTTTGTTCAAGATTGATTGAATTGCATTCAAGAATAGTTCTTTTGGGTTATGCAGGGCACAGGTGGTAGGATGGCCACCAATTAGATCTTTCCGCAAGAACACCATGGCCGCCAACTCGTCGAAGAACGGTGAAGTGGCAGAAGGTAATTTGGGATCTGGAGGGTGTCTTTATGTGAAGGTGAGCATGGATGGTGCTCCATATTTAAGGAAGATTGATCTCAAGATTTACCATAACTATGCAGAACTTTCAAAGGCTCTTGAGAAAATGTTCAGTTGCTTTACACTTGGTATGTTTGCCTTAATAAATTTATTTAAGTTGAGATTGAAATATGTTCAGTAATAAGTTATTAATAACCAATTTGAAGTAAATAATTCCAAATTGCGTATCGAAAACAACTTATTTCACCCTAAAACAAACATATAAGCTTAAGCACTTTTCTTTATCCAAACACACTAAATGTGCTTATCTACTTAAAAAAAAGCAATAATCAGATAGAGTGTTTGCATAAGTATTCCCAAACGCGCCCTTTCTTTATGCGGTTTTGACATTATGATTATGGATGGTTTATGAATTAGGCCAATGCAGTTCTAGTGGAATTAAAGGGCGAGAAGGGCTTAGTGAAAGTAACTTAAAAGATCTTCATGGCTCTGACTGTGTGCTAACATATGAAGATAAAGATGGTGATTGGATGCTTGTTGGTGATGTTCCTTGGGAGTGAGTTCTTCAAAATCAAACAAAGGCTCTATTCATTTATGTTCTAATGTGATCATGCTGTCATCAACTAAAATCTAAAACTTATGTTCTTGTTTCGCAGGATGTTTATAGATTCATGCAAGAGATTAAGGATAACGAAAGGCTCTGAAGCCATCGGACTAGGTACGCAAATTGCTTTAAACTTTCACACCAACATCCTCTGTTTTTCAAGATTATCAAAACCGCAGCTCGTGGGGGCTAGAATAGTATAACCGTTCCTACCCCATCTCGCGTATGTTGATAAAATCAAAAAAGTTTTCGACTTTATGTTTCAAATGTGTTTTTCATGTAGTTTTTGTGAATCTTGGATGTATAACTAGAATGATTGAATTGTGGTTGTTGATTTTACAGCTCCAAGGTCAATGGAGAAGTGCAAGAACAGAAACTAGCACAAGATCCCAATCTAACATTGTAAGAGGCATAAGATGAAAATACAGATAAAGGGTTCATATATGTGCTTCAATAATTTTGATTTGTAGTTTTAATTTTGTATTTTCATGAATGTTACTTAATCCAGTTCTTTGGTGAAATCCTGGTGTGAAACACTTGACATGTGTTGATGTAAATAAATGGCTTTGTTCTCCATCATTGATTTTTGAATTTTGTCTTTTCAACTCTATCTCATAATGATAATACAATGGACTGTTGCCCAAGTTTATCATTTTCAACAGTCACTTTCTGGTTTGGGTTCAATGGATACAACACATTGGCGGGTCTAGTGAAAGTGACCTTCACAACTATTATAAATATAATTTTTGTCCTTGTTAATGGGTTGGTTTGGATTATATTTTAGTTTTAGCGAGACGAGTTTGTAAAAGTGGCAACTAAAAACGAAACGGGTTAAATGTATTGCGTATAGATTATAGGCCTGCAAAAAAATCGAACGAAACATGTTTGGTTTGTTCCTTTAACTTTAATCGAATAAACGATCGAGGAACACGAACATTCAAACGAACAAACGAGGTTTTCTTGTTCATGTTCGTTCGTTAAAGAAATAAATGTGTTTATGTATGTTCGTTAATAGTATAAAACAAACGGTTCACGAACAGAAACGGACGAAAATAAGTGAACGAACACCGATTAAAAGCTAAAAAAAGATATTCAAACATAACCATCATCAAAAGTAGCTAAACGAGATTAAACTACTTTGTGATTTTGGTGTTGTCGTGTTGCGGCTACTGTTGCAACGGAGAAACCCTAAACGATCTAGTACTTTGACCGTTGATTCAGTTAAGATTATGACAGTGGACTTACCACAGTCAGGATAGTTATAAACATGGACTTTGTTATAAAAAAGTTTCTAAATGATTAATTAATGAAAAAATGAAAAATAAAATAAACGAACGAACATAAATGAACGGACATAAACATAAACGAGCGTAAATGAACAAACAGGATGTGTTCTTGTTCGTTTAATTAAACGAACAATATTTTTTTGTTAATGTTCGGGTTTGTAATTTACAACTAAAAGAAGCCCAACATGACTAGGTGGAGGGCCCGACCCGATGGACCTGTGAAGTTGTATTAAATGTTATTAATGGGCTTATGGGGTGTATTAGGGTTTTAATTGTTTTCTTGTTAACCAAGTTGATTGTCTTATAAATACATACCATGTTTAGGGTTATCGTAAGAGGGTTATTGTATCTAAGTTTTGAGTCAGTTTCTTGGATATAATAATATGATAGTTTACCTAAATTGTGTGTGCGTGTTTTTTTTATCATTTCAATCCTTTAGTTCGTTCGTTTGTTTATTAAATAAACAAACATGAACAATTTTCTCGCTAAGCTATTACAAACGATTCACTGAACGTTCGATTCATATACATTCCTAGTCGTATAAAATATGCTATTAGAAAGTTAGTATCGTTTGTAATTATAGTTGATAGACAAGTGTTGAAACAATAATATGGATAAAAGGTATTTTAGGTTAGCACGTTTGGGCAACCGAGAGTTGAGCATAAGATATGTTGAAACAAGGTCTTAAATGCATTGAATGCTTCGATTATCGGTCGCTATTTTGGTCCCAATGTTGACCTACTAGTTTCCCCTTTTAAGCAGACCAGAACAGAAACGTACTATTGTATTCTCATCCAAACTCCAAAGCATATACAATAGTACAAGTATCTTCTTTTACGAGCACAAATTAGAAGTGCTTGTAGTCCAAAAAATTTAAAATGTTTATTTAAATAATGATTGTGTTATATTATGAAAAGTTATTATCTCAAGAATCACTCGTATTTTGAGTTAAATAGTTTATGAGATTTTATGCATTAAAAGTATACTTTACGTGACTATAGATCCGTTTCCTAAATTAATTATCAGGAAGGATACTAATTACATGATATTAAAGGTATACCAGTCTTTCCAAGTGATAGATTTGTACTTTTGATATGTTTTTGATCTATAGGAATCCAAAAGACTTTATTTCTTCTAAAATTCTTCCGATGTTGACCGTTTTGTTTGAGAAGATGACCTCGTTTCTTATTTTCCAAATACTCCAACATGCTATTATAATTATGCCATGAAGAACTTTTTTTGATTCGTCCAGTAAGACCGTCTTGTGAATCTCGATTAAATCCGTTGTTGAGAAAGCAAATATTTGTTGGCAGTTACACCAAGTACTTACGTGTTGCCAAACCATCGTAGCGATCAAGCATTAGGAGAATTAATGATTTGGTGTTTCCCGAGCCTCACCGCAGAGAGGAGAATATTGGGATAGAACCGGGACATTTCTTTGCCTGCCATATGAAGATATTACGCTTGATAGGGATCCAACACAAAATATATATAACTTGTACTATATATATGGATGGAGATGGTCTAAAGATGTGTTGATGAAGAAGAGGCCAGAGAAGTTTATGGAATGGGAGTGGAGGCTTGAGCCCCTTGTATGAGGTTAGGCCTAATGTGTAATCATGTTTGGGCTCAAGCCCAAATATATAACTCAAATCCTTATTATAATAAATAAAAATATAGAATGACCAGTGGCGGATCTATGATTTTTTGTCAGCGGGTGCCAAATAGACCGGTGAAAACGAGTCAAATAAGCAAAAAATCGACTAGTTAAACCGGCCAAATAATTATAATATATATGGATAAATATCTAAAAAAATGTGTCTATCTTGACCAAATTTTGTTGTTTTTTCATGAAATATGTAAAATATTTGGGTTATATTGTTTCAACTTCATGGATTTAAAGTCAATTTTCGATAATTTCTAAAAATAATAAAAAAAAAGTTTCACATTCACATTAGCCTCTCACATGCAACAAGTAATTAACTACCCTTACTTCTAATAGTTTAGAATTGAGATACTCCCACTTACGGTAAGAGAAGAAACTAACAATAGAAAAAAATAATAATTATTCCTAAAGTTAATTTAATATCCAACAAGGAGCTTCACGTAATTATCAACTTTATATGATAAAAACTTATTTATATTGTAAAACGTAAAACCAAAAAGAATTGACATACTCTTTTGTATTGTAAATTCAGAAACTAATTAATCCATTTTCATAACATAAGATTTGGGCCTCTAAAATAAAATTAGTTTAGATGGAGCCTCATAGATTTTTATGAAGGGGCCCGATAAAATTATTTGTTAATTTCTGGTAAGTTTTGTAATATTAAGAGAAAGTTCACTGGGTGCCTAGGACCCCCCTAAGCAAACACTCAATCCGCCCTGAGTATGACACACATGTTGTGTTCATATGATCTTAATTTCTGATTTTCTCCTCTATCATCCCTTTCAATTTAAAAAGTTTTCATATTTACATCCGTAAAATTCGCAAACTTTTGATAAAACATAACAAAGTATACATCTAATATAATGGTTTGACTAAAAATAAAACATGTCAGCTAAGGTTAATGATTCAAAAGTCATCTAAAGAGAAGAGGAGGGAGGGAGGGAGGGAGGGAGGGGGGGGGGGGGGGGGGGGGGGGGGCTTGTAAACAAATCGAACGAACACGAACACATAATCGAACACATTTTTTTTTCATGTTCGTTCATTAAGAAAATGTAAATCTTCGTGTTCGTTCGTTAAAAACCTAAACGAACGTAAACGAACATAAATGAACAAACATAAAGCGAACACAAATGAACAAACATAAAACGAACATTAATGAACACACATGAACAAATATAATACTTAATAATTCATCCAAAAACACATATAAATTAGTGGTTTAAATGTACATATTCACAAAAAAAAGAACAAAGACGAACATAAACGAACGTTAATAAACGAACATATATGAACGAACATAAACGAACGTTCACGAACATAAATGAACGAACACGACATGTGTTCATGTTAGTTCATTTTATTAAATGAACAAAAAAAATTGTTCGTGATCGTTCATTTATTAAATGAACGAACATAAACGAACTTCCTGCCGAACAGTTCATGAACGCTCGGTTTATTTATAGGCCTAGGGAGGTTGCAAAATTGTTTTTTGAGTAAACTTTGATTTCGTCCATTTTTCAAACTTTAACCCTTGAAAAGACGATGATACCCTTACGTGAGGGTCACATGACTTTAAGTTAACAGAAACGTTATGGTCCGCCATTATTAGAGACAACTAGTGTTAAAAATTGAAACTCAGAAGTGTTAAAAGTTCAAAATCAGTCACTCAAGCTCTGTCATTTTTTTAGCAAAGTACATTCACGTCTCTGTGGTTTGGCCATTTTAGCCACCTTTCTTTTTAGCTTTTTCGTCTCTAGCCATTTAAAATCTAGCAATTTTCATCCACCTGATTACCTCAGTCTACATTTTAACGTTAAATCAGGGGCAATTTGATTAGATTTTAACGTATGAATTTTAAATCAGTCCCTTAAAATGTATATGAAGTTAGTCAAGTGGATGAAAATGACTAGATTTTGTAAAACAAATTACGAAAAACTAAAAAAAAAGTTTTTAAATAAAAGTGAGTAAAATAACTAAATCTGGTAAAAAAAAAAAAAAATTGAGAGTCCACCACTCCACCCTTCGAGCTAGAGCTGCTAGACGGACATATTCAAATTGACATCGATTAAAACCCTAAAACCTGATTCAAGGCCAGCAAAATTGACATTGATAACACCTGCAAACGATTCAAAACACATACAAAATGGGGGATTCAAACCCTAAGAGTAACAATACCCAATTTGTAATGTGTGAATCACCGAGGAGAAATTACAATAGGGGATGCCGAGGGATTCAAAATCTGAATCAAGACGATCAAAGGAATAGATGGAAGGAACGCATTTGATTTAGGAGATCAGAGGTGTAACGGACCAGGGTAAACATCTCTTCAGCTGTTTTTATTATTCAGTTTTATTTTATTTTTCCTGTCAAATTGTGTTAAAAATATGCATGAAATTTGACCAATAATTCCTGTAATTTCTTATGCTGGAACAAAAAGACATTGATAAAATGCATTCATTAGCTATAGCTTAATAAATTTTACTAACATTCAATATGATCTTCAATGTATAAGGCTATAAACTAAAGATTATGTTATTAATAACTTATTACTGATAATAAGTGTGCTTGCGAATCGGGTCGGAGTTCGGTTTTCGGATCTAGTGATTGTGTTTCATGGATTTTCGGGTCACCGTGTAGCATATAAGGTTCCATTACTCTTTAATTTGTCCAAAAAGCGTCACTTTTGTTAGAAACCCTAGAGTTTGGTTTGGGGAAACTTTGATGAATTGGAGGATTAGCGTTTTCATCAAACGGTAGAGTGGTGCTTAGGGGAAGATTTCCAAGTAAATCGAGTAAAGCGAAGAAGCTACTTTCGAATGAGCTTTTATCGAAACTCTAGAATTGAATTTAGGGGAACGTTTTCTAAGTAGATCGGGTAAGATCAAGAACTTTCATTCGGTGAGTTTTAGCAGATCTTTAAAAAGATTGATTCGCAGATTAGTTTCTTTCCCGGTAAGATCAATCATCATAGATTTTCAATTTATGTCTCATATGGTAATTGGGAAGATTTTCAATTTAGAAACTCTAGAGTTTGGTTTGGGGAAACTTTGGTGAATTGGAGGATTGGTGTTTTCATCAAACCATAGAGTGATGTTTAGAGGGAAGATACCTAAGTAAATCGAATGAAGCAAAGAAGCTGCATTTGGATGAGCTTTTATCAAAACCCTAGAATTGAATTTAGAGGAACGTCTGCTAAGTAGATCGGGTAGGATCAAGAACTTTCATTCGGTGAGTTTTAGCGGATCATCAAAACGATTGATTTGCAAATTAATTTCTTTCCCGGTAAGATCGATCATCATTGATTTTCAATTTATGTCTCATTTGCTAATTGGTTTATGTTACTCTTGATTGGTTCCATCGTATTCTGGTAGTGTATTTATGTTAAAGAGAAATTGATTCATTCATTTTTCACTTGAGCAAGTAGCACGGGAAATGCAAATTCTTCCCTAAATATCCCTATTTCCAAATTCATTGTCATACTTGATCTTGGCATCATGCTAGTATATATTCTTGGTAAAATTGACATTGGTTTGTTAACTTATAGTCGATAAAATGAAGTTGTGCATCATTTAGGCTAAAACATGGTGAAGAATATAGTCAATGAATTTGGAGAAGGATTGGATCGAGAAACTCTCCTACTGTATGAAGTGTATTTAGTTAACAATTTTTTTTTTGTAACCATGAGAACCAGTTAGGGAAAACTCAAGGGGCCCCACCAATACAGGATGTATTTAGCTAACAAATTTTTTTTTTGGACCCCAGCCGTTGGGCAGATGGCCTTCAAGGGGTCAAGGCAGGAAACCAATGGAAGCTGGATTTGAACCTGAAACCTCTGCTAGAGGGGAATCAGGGCTTACCACTGTGCCACCCTTTGAAGGTTTAGGTAACAATTTTATGAACTACACAACTTGGTTTAAATTGCGCGCATAATGTTTTATGCGCCCGTTGCGCTAATAATGCGCCGATTTCGCATAATGCGGTCATCGCAAGATGCTATATTGCATGCGATATGGAAAATTTTTGTATTTTTCTATTAGGGTCATTTGAAAATGGGTTTCTGTTTGAATTAGAGTATTAGATATGCTGTTTTATGTTTGAAAATATGTGTTTTAAGTTTGATAATATGTATTTTCTGTTTATTTGACATTTTCAGTTTGATAATATGATAACATAATATGTTTTCCGTTTGATAGTTAGAGTATTACATTGATGTTTTTGTTTGATAATATGATTACATAATATATTTTACAACTTGCTATGTATAATTAATATTTTAGTATTTTTTTAATAAAGAGCGCATCGCATACGTGATGCGCTCGCATCGCGCATCGGATTTTGTGACCAAACGCATTGGAGCGCATCGCGCAATTTAAAACCAAGCTACACAACTGGTTTTGGCTTTCAGGGGATATTCGACCTCTGCCTGTCACAAATCCTCCTGCAAAGTATCAAGATGAGGCGAAAAGTAGGAAAGTCGTCTTGGGATAGGTTCTTGGAAAGCAAAAATGGGATACTTGACCCGCAAGACAAAATCTCCAGAATGCCTGAAACTGTACTTAACCATATGATATCTTTCCTTCCACATTCAGACAAACGCCGGGTTCCTTTTTTGTCAAGAAAATGGCGCCGACTCAGTGCAGAAGACCGAAGAGTACTCTGCTTGACAGGGCACCGATTAAACGAGCTGGAGTTTTCGAAGATTCTGAATGACGACTTCCACTCAGTAGTGTTTCTTTCTCTAACTAAATGCTTAGGGATGAGAAACCTGAAGCTTGTGAATTTCAACTTAGATACTCTTTACTTGAAGTACTGTGGAAGCTTGAAGAATGTGTACCTCAACACACCAAATCTTGAAGTTTTAGAGTTTCTTGGGCCTCGTATCAGACCTTGCATATTCGAGTTTAATAATTGCAAAAAACTAAGGAATTTGCATTTAGTTGGGGTTGCTATGAACACCATGATGTTCATAAACTGTGACAAAAGTTTTCCGGTTCTTAAGATATTGACACTTGGTGGGTGTGATATGAGTGGATGTATTAACATCTCAAGTAAGTCTATCGAGTGCTTATCTTTGATGAGTTTCAAGAATCCCGTGGGTCTCAACATTGATGCCCCGAACCTAGTTTATTTTAGGTACAGTGGCAGTACAATAGTACCCTTCCAACTCATCAATTTTCCTCATCTTGCTAGAGCTAAAATTGAGCTAAATCCTTGTCGGTACCAAAAGCGTGATGAGATTTGGTTCATGAGATTGATTGAAATGCTGCATTGTCTGAAACATACTGAAATGTTGGAGTTTCAAACTAATTCAGTGAAGGTAAACATGATTTCTTTTTATTTATTATTATGTTTTGGATATGGAATAGCAGTTTAATTTTCATACTTGAATGCAGAATATTATAATGCCGAAACAACTTAGAGAAACCCTTGTTCCTCCACTTGATAAAATCATGTCTATAGTAGTAAATACAAATTCAAGATCAACCAATATTGTTGATTTTGCTGATTCTATGCTCTGGGTTTCTCCTAGGGTCAAACATCTTGTTTGCAGATCGGGTTTCAGCGCATTTGTACTTCAGGTATAAGATAATAATTCTACTGCCCTTCTAGAAGTTGATAATAATTGTAATAATCCTTCTTTTTTCTGGTGACAGTTGACCCATAAGGAACTATTACCGGGCATACCTGACGATCTATGCAGATTCTGCACCTCACATCCTTCAAGATGTTGGCGGCATTCAGTGATGACATATACGTTAAATCATTCTTGTGATGAGACAAAGAAGAAAGTGCAGTCGTATATCCGAGCAAATCTGAGAAAGGCTGGACGCAATGATGTCGATTAGGTTCATTTGGATTTCATATAGCAACTCTTTAAATGATATGCTAAACTAGAGAGTTACTTGGTCTAATTTTAAGTTGTGAAAACAGGTAAAGATGTTTAAGACGGTTTGAATGATTTCTAGCGGCGTCGTTTGAAAAGTAGATTCTTATTGGAAAAATTTGTAGCTTTTAGAGTTATTGGGCAAAAGCACTAATAGTTTCTTGTTTTGACCCATTACCTAACGGGTCGGGCCTTCCACACCTCTTAACAACAGAAATGAGGTTTAGTATGGTTCAGTTGGCTGAAAGTGAAGGGGAATGGGTTGGTAATGGGGTAATGGTTAATAGTCACTAACAGGATATGATGGAAGAATGGTGGCAACATATTTAAATTCAATTATCATGGATTGAGAACCGGAATGTTTACGACTGATCCTAATGTGCATGTCTCATTTCAATTTGGTTTGCCAGTTTAACGGTTTAAACCAAGTTTTCTACGCCATGAATAAATTGTAATCGAGTGAATTCCTTCAAACAGTTATTTCATATTGTGAAAGAATTAAACAAACGAATTTAACGGAAGGAATTGTTGGTTTGATCAGGTTTGTTCACATGTGAAAGATGGGAACATGGAGGGCAAGTTTGGATATTTAAGATTTGGGTCAGAAAGTTTTTGGGGTCTGCAATTATTTATTAAGTATTTGAGTCTAATTACAATTGAATTGGGTCATTAGTTTGTTAGAGTTATATTTGGTTAATATTTGTTTAGTGTTTATCAAAATGGGTCATCAGGAATTAAGAGTTTAATTGGGATTGGTTTGTTAGGTTATTTAAGGGGTCGAAGATTTCTTTTGTAATAAGTCGAATATTTCTTCTACTGTTCGTTTATGGTAGCATACAACTTTTTGCAACTTGTTTCTGTTGAGACCTGTGCCATCAATTGGTATCAGAGCTGAGGTCAAGGGCTGATGTCGATTAAGGGGCTGTGACAAAAAGAAAAGATGGGGTCAAAAGTTTTTTTAGAAGCTGCAAGCATCAACAGGAAAGGTCTGGGCTAAAACATGGGTTTGAGGACTTGTTAGCCGGAAATCAATTGCGGGAGGCGGTTTTTCTTGGCAGGAAACAAGCCAACATAATTGGTGTAGAAGAAACTGTTAACAAATGAACATGACAGAGAAAAGATGGAGTCTCTATATTACACAACTGAAGATTAGCTTACAAATGAACTCAAAGCAAACATTAAATAGAAAGCTAAATAGGCTAAGGCCCATATCAGACTTATTATGCTAACATCCCCCCTCAAACTCACAATGCAATAGCAATAAACATTGAGAGTTTGTCACACAAGAAACGAAAACGAGATGCCGATTGAGCCTTGGTGAACACATCTGCAATCTGCAAGGCTGATGGAACATAAGGAAGAGAGATGGTTCCGAGCTGAAGATGATGACGAGTAAAATGACAATCTATCTCAATATGTTTTGTCCGTTCATGAAAGATAGAGTTGTTAGCGATCTGCATAGCACTTTGATTATCACAATGTAATGGGGTAGGCGAGGAAACAACAACCCCCATGTCTGCCAGAAGCCATCGTAACCAAACAATTTCACATGTAGTCACAACCATAGCACGGTATTCAGCCTCAGTGGAGGACCTAGAAACAACATCTTGTTTCTTACTTTTCCATGAGATTAAGGAATCACCAAGGAAAATACAGAAACCAGTAGTGGATTTACGATCATTAGGATCACTATCCCAATCAGCATCACTATAGGCACGTAATTCCAGAAAAGATGTAGAGGGGAACAGAAGACTTTGAAACTGAGTGCCACGAAGATATCTCAAAATACGAAGAACAGCTCCCCAGTGTACAGAAGTAGGAGCGGTAACAAATTGGCTAACCACATGAACAGCATGAGCGATATCAGGGCGAGTAACTATAAGATAAACCAAACTTCCTACAATGGTACGATATAGGCTCGGATCAGATAGAGGAACACAATCAGTGGGAGAGTAACGTGCATTGGTTTTAAGGGGAGTGTCTGCAATTCTGTTATCAGAAAGTCTTGCACGCTGAAACAAATCAGAAATGTACTTCGTCTGAGAGAGAAGATATCCCTTTTTAGATTGAGCTACCTCAATCCCCAAAAAATATCGTAATAACCCCAAATCTTTCATAGCAAAACGATGGGCCAAGTCACGTTTCAAGGATTCAATGCCATCATAATCATCGCATGTAATAATCATGTCATCCACATATAAAGACAAGAGAATGCGTCCAACATTCGTACATCGAACAAATAATGCCGAATCATGATTGCTAGGAATAAAGCCAAGGGAAGTGATGACTGTAGAGAATTTTTCAAACCAGGCACGAGGGGCCTGTTTGAGACCATATAGAGCTTTTCGAAGCCGACAAACTTCACCGGGCTGATGAGCTACTCCCAGGGGTGGAGTCATGTAAACCTCCTCATGAAGATCACCATTCAGAAAAGCATTTTTGACATCAATTTGACAGATCTTCCATTGTCGAACGGATGCAACAGCAATTAAAGTATGAATTGTTGTCATTTTTGCCACAGGGGCAAAGGTCTCCTCATAATCCATACCATACGTTTGCGAATATCCTTTTGCCACAAGTCTGACCTTGTACCGTTCAACGGATCCATCAGACTTTGTCTTAATCTTATACACCCAACGACAACCAACCTTATGTTTACCTGGTGGTAGAGGAACCAAATCCCAGGTGTGAGTCTGATGAAGAGCAGTGAGCTCTTCAGCCATAGCATTCTGCCATAGAGGGTCAGAGACAGCCTCTTTATATGATTCTGGTTCAGACGAATGATGAATGCCCGCGATAAAAGAACTAAACGAAGCAGAATATGCAGAGTATGCAAAATCTGGTAGTTGAGTAGACTTACATGCACGAGTAGACTTTCTCGGAGGTGGAGGAGAATCAACATTGGTGCCAGATGACGTGGAAGGTTCATGAACTGGCACATCATGTGCAACAGAAGTATTTGGAGCAGGCATATTAGGATCAACAGACGAATCGGGAACATCAGAGGTTGGGATATCAGTGTCGCTAGCAAAAGGATCAATGTTCTGAAGACCTGACTTTGTTACATCATGTGACTTATCTGGAATCGAATAAAAGGGAATATGTTCAAGAAATGTAACATGTCTTGATACATATAACTTCTGACTTACAGGATCAAAACACCGATATCCTTTTTGTCCCGTGCCATATCCTTTGGGACCACTGGCATAGCCTAAGAAAACACATAATGTTGACTTATTTGTCAATTTGTTTCGTTCAACATGAGGACGGAGAGCAAAGCAAGTACATCCAAAAACCCGTAACTCACCATAATCTGGGCGTTCACCGAAAAGACTTTCAAATGGAGACATCCCATCATTGTGAGAAGTACGGATCCTATTAATCACATGTTGGGCGGTCAGGAGTGCTTCTCCCCAAAAGACACTAGGTACCTCAGCAGATAAAAGGAATGAACGAGCGGTTTCCATAAGATGTCGATGTTTCCTTTCAGCAACACCATTCTGTTGAGGAGTGTTAGTACAAGACGATTGGTGTATGGTACCATCTGATGCAAGCAACTGAGTAAAATCATTAGAGGTGTATCCACCCCCTAAGTCACACCAGAACAACTTTATCACAGCAGAATGCTGCGTTTGAACATAAGCCCTAAATGTTTTATAAATGTCAAGGAACTCAGATCTACGTTTCATAAGGTACACCCAGGTAAAACGAGTGTAATCATCAATAAAGGAAACATAATAACGTGAACCGCCCTTAGTGGATACTGGTGATGGTCCCCACACATCAGAATGAACAATATCAAATGGTGCAACAGAATGAGAAATACTTTTATCAAAAGGTAAAGCAGAAAATTTGGCAAGTTTGCAACCACTACAATCAGAAATATCACAAGTTTGCAACTGACCCAAAGCACCTGAAGAAACCAAAAATTTTAAACGAGATGTGGACACATGTCCCAAACGAGAATGCCAAATATAAAATTCAGACGACAAAGGACTTAAACGAAAAGAAGAGAAATCAACACTGGAGGCAACAACACCAGGTGCAGGCACTTTGAGTTCTTCTAAGACATATAAATCTCCCACCCTACGACTGATCCCAATCACCTTCTGAGTGTGTTGATCCTGCACAACACAAACAGTGTCACAAAAGAAGACCCAAATTACAGGTTTACACAACTGACTGACTGAAGCAAGATTTAAGGCAAGCTTCGGAATATAATAGACATCATTGAGAGACACATGAGGGGTAGATACAGATCCAACACCCTCTACCAACATGGATGTAGCACTAGCAGACATGACAGAAGAAGGCGAAACATGAGACAAAGAAGAAAAGAGGACAGATAGGGAGACATATGATGTGAGGCACCAGAATCCAAAATCCATAATGATGACGAAATACCTGAGGTACCAGATGAAGACAGTCTCGCAGCAGACATAGCGGTAGGGTTGGCGGCAAGGAACTGTCTGAACTGTTCAAATACTTGTGGATCCAGAGCAGATGGTGGTTTGTTCATTTCTACAGATGGTGGTGTAGCAGCAGCAGTAAGCGGAGGTGGTTTAAATGTCCATGAAGATGGACCAGATGAACCAGCAGAAGTGGACGTCCGAGACAAAAGTTGTCCACCTGATCTGTTCTGTTGTGAGGGCTTCTACAAGGTAGAATTCCTTCTGCTAAGTAATAATGGACATTGAGACTTCCAATGATTTTTCCCTTTGCAGAAGGCACATTCATCAAATGCAACTTTAGCACCTTGTCTAGGCTGATTAGGGGGAACAGCAAACTCCAGGAGTTACTTTAGGACCTTTATCAACCTGAGATTTTAACCGAGTTTCCTCTGCAATCAACTCGTGAACAACCGAATCAACTGTTGGAAGAGGGGAACGATGAAGAATCGTTCCACGTAGTCCTTCAAAATCTGAACGTAATGCCATCAAAAATTGTACCAAACGTTGTTACTCCCTTCGAACAATATAAGGTTTAAACCCCTTCAATGCTGCAGATTCCGTAAGTGCCAATTGATCCCATAAATCTGACATAGCTCCATAAAAATCTTGAATGCTCATCTCATTCTGTTGAAGAGCACGGATATCAAACTCCAACTGGTACTGTTTAGCAAAGTTAGACTGAGTATACAGCTTTTCCAAATGATCTCAAACTTCCTTAGCTGTGTCATATTTAGCCAACTGAATACCAATGGATTGACCTACAGAGTTGTTGATCCAAGTTATAATCTTAGAGTTATCTGTTTCCCATGTATTGAGAGCTAAGGCATACTCAGTAGCCTTAGACTTATCAGTAGGCTTTCCCTTAGTACCTGTTACATAACCCCACATATTTTTCCCACGAAGAAAGTTTTTCATTATGTAACTCCAGTAAGTGTAGTTTTTACCATCTAGACGAGTACTAATAGACTGAAGAGAGTCATCTTTCCCAGCCATATTATCAAAATAGAATAACCGCAAAATTGAATTACCGCAAACTTCAAATTACCGCAAACCTCAAACACCGCAAACTTTGTAACCGCAAACTTGGTAAAAACCGCAAACTTGGTAAAACTGCAAACTTGGTAACCGCAAACTTGGTAAAACCGCAAACTTGGTAACCGCAAACTTGGTAATACCGCAAACTTGGTAAAACCGCAAACTTCGTGAAACCGCAAACTTCGTGAAGCCGCAAACTTAGTAAAACAGGACAGAAACGATGTCCAAAACTGTCAATCTGTCCAGAAGCTCTTCTAAATACACAAGTCAGTTCAAATAAAACAGAATCCGTAACTTTGATACCTCACGAGTCAACAAAAATCGTTGTAAGCTTAGCAGATGCGTCAACGAACGAAACAACCCTTCAACAACGAACAAACCAACGAACGAAACAACCCTTAAATTCCTCCCACGGGAGTGCATTGGCCATGGCTAGACCCAACATTTGGACCTGAGCGTTCCACCATGTGAGAGCCGGGCCCTCCAAAGTACCAGAAGCAAACTTGACCTGATTGGCCAAAGGACAGTTGCACATGGCAAATACCGACTCTACTTTCTCGAACCAACGGAGTAGTCCGACAGCTCCTTCAGCTCCACTAAAGGTGTGGGGCTTACAGTCCATAAATGTCTTGAATGTGCATGTTGGCTGCTGATTCTGCTGACCTGGATTTAGAAACATAATATAGGATCGGGATTATAAAGCTTGGGAAAGGCGCTTTGAGTGATGAATTAACCTCACTAGTCAAATGGTTATAGCATTTACCTGCAGCATTCTGTGCTACTAGAGCCTCAGCCACACTATCTTTGATTAGTGCCGCCAGCTCAGCTGCTGTCATGTTAATGGTACCTCGGCCACCAGCACGACCTCCACGTCCTGTTCCCGACAAGATTCTTCACATTCACAAATACAAAATAATGAGAAATATATCGCATTTCAAACATTATATGTACAAGTAATGAAATGATAACACAACATCTAATCTTTTGAAATTAAATAAATTGTAAAGCTACAAAATAAATAACTCAAAACATCAAACTTCTCATGCTTTTATTGAATGGGAACAACCTTACCCATCTAGGTTTGAAATAGAAAGAACATAAACAAAGCATAAATGAAAGGAAATATAAGATAGAAAAATCATCAAACATCCTCGTCATCGGATGAAATACATGATAGTGCATCATCAATCACGACCGGCTCCTCCTCGGGTGGCCCCTCCTCTAAGTGCTCATCCTCAAACGGCTCCTCGTCGTCAGAAAGTGGGATATTCTCCGGCCAAAGTGTTGCTTGCATTTGGGCTTCCAGATGGGTCACCCTCTCCAGAATCCCCTCAGCAGCATGTTCCGAGGTGTCCACCCTCGTCTCCAAATGCTGAACTCTATGACCTGATCCGTCACTGCTAGTTCAGCGGTCAAAAGCTCTATCCCTACCTTATTCTCCTCTATTTGTGACTCCCGCTGCAGAATGTCGGGTATCTCATCAGTAGCATCTTTCACAATGCTTAACTCCCTAGACATGTAAAATACAAAAGCCGCAAAAGCTTGTTCCATAATGCATGGCAAGCTAGGTAAAGTAAATGATGAGGAAGTGGAACCAAAGTAGGGTGATGGGACATTTCCCATTTCGATCCATCTTTGGATCATTTTCGGGTATTCATTCCAATTGCTGGCAGGATTCGTTACTTGCGCGCTACTCGGTTCACCCTGATCAACCGAATTGTCACTAGAACTAGTCCGGCGCCTTTTGGGCTCCGGGGATGGTAGAATAGGTGCATCATGTCCTGGTGCCTTAGGTGATGGTGGTGGGGTTGACGACATGGTCCGGTAACATAATATATAAGTGCCAATACATAACGCTTATGATATGTAACTAATGTGTGAGGTTATAGTCTAGTATGCAATCCTAGTTCTCTATAACCAATGGCTCTGATACCAATCTGTCACACCCCCAATTTCAACTAACGGAGTTTTACCGTTTGGGAAGTGACAAACCAGTATCTCAGTCATTAGTTACATTGAACGACACTATATGGGACTAAAATGAAAATATCATATCAATCAGAGTTAATGCGGAAGCGTATAAAGAAAGTAAATGCGCAAAACAAACGCGTCCAAAAAAAGTCCATTCCAAACGAAAATGAGAACAGTCCAAATAGAAATAAAACAATCCGAATGTAATAAAATAACATTCAAAATTAGGACTCCATGCATGGTCCTATATGTGCACCTGTGCCTTATTTTAGCGACCTGAGAAAACATGTAAAAAAGATGTCAACACGAGGTTGGTGAGTTCACAGGTTTCAGTATATAAATAAACGTTTACCAGATTTATTGTACAATCATTATATATATCAACAGGTAGCTAACCCATGTTCATGTTTGCTATTACGCTCGCAACCGTAAACTGACTGTTTGAATGCCTCCCACCATGCCTATCAACTATGGTGCACGTTTAGGTCAATATTGCACCCGTTCGATATCCAATCGAGTTAGCGCGACTAACGCGGGTGAGGTTTGTCAAACCCAGTAGTACTACCCAACATACCTCGCTATTCTCATATTTAAACGGTTCGATGTGAGGACTTTCATGATAGAGTTTACGCATAGTCATAACAAGTGATACATAATAAAGTACAAAAATCAAAAGTGTTTACGTCATGTTTTCTCCCCCAGTTTAAAAGCAGTAAAAAGGGGCCGTGAAAACTCACCTGATTGCGTAGGTAGTAATCACACAAGTACGAGATTGGAATCTCAAGCGTTAGCCCGACACGGCTCACGGATTCCCTAGAATTACAACATAATTATTAGGGATAAAATGGGAATTGTGACGACGACACGGAATGAGAAACGTCCTAAGAGAAACGTTTTAAAGATCAAAGAGAAGACGAACGTGTCCACGAGAATAAAGGATTCTTAAATTAACTAATTAAGGAAATTACGATTTGCGACGAATGACCAATAATAAAATATAATAAATATATCCGAGCGTTATCGCCATTAAATAATGGCCTAAGAAATAATATAATATATATATTATTTTAGATTTTAACAAAGTATTACAATAAAAATTGCGCGACCAAAAATAATAAATCTATTATTTTATTCGAGGATAACAACGAGTGTAAATAATATAAATAATTACATTAATTATTATTTTAAAACGTTCTTTCGAGTTTATAACCGAAACGATATATAAATATGTTATTTTTAATTAAAGTGACGGTTTGAGAATATTATAATATTTTTAAATACGATTTAATTAAAAATATAAGATATGAGGCTAAACCCGAGTCTACGGGAGGTTTTCCGGCTTAAACACATTTATACATACATATAATAACATGGAGATTTGATTAAATATAAAAGAAATGTTTAAAAACAAAACTGTGTGGAGAGACTCGAACCCGGGTCTCTCCCACACCAGCACACACTCTTAACAAGTCCCACCCGCTAGGGTAATCACGACTGGTATGCTTCCGAAAAGGTTTTAATGCTTCCAAACCCCAACCCCTCTTCCCTTAATCGCGATTCGAATCCAAATCCCATCCCAAATCCATAGATTCCGACCACGATCGAACTAGAGAGTATAAGGGTTTTGCTAATCGAGTCATTGCGAATCTGTGGCCTAGTTAAATTTCAAATCTAACAAGTTTAGGATTTATTAATAGCAAAAATACGGGCCGAAACCCTAGATCAAGAACACAAATCAAATCGATCAAGATGGATGTTAAAACTCAACGAAAACATGGGGCTTTTACTAAACAGGTCATTTCGAATCCAACCCTGTGGTTTAATTTGATTAAGATTGAGTTTAGAATTGAAACCCCCAAATCGATTATAAGAACAAACCCTAGATTAAGATCATAACAGATTCGATGTTGTTTGTTAAAATTACCATAGGGCTTTCAACAAGTAGGTTTATGCGAGACTGATCATGCCCTTTAATTGCATTAAGATCGCGATTAGGTTAGAGTTCAAACAAAACGTGAATGTATGAACCCTAGATTCGGGTTCATACTAAATTCGATGTTGTAAGCCCTATATATAATAGGGCTTTTGATCTGGATGAAGAAACGAAGCTAAAGGATGTAAGAGTTACCAGATCACGATTCGAATTGATGGATTCCGACTAATTTGATGGCCGACGCTCACGGATACGATCTCCGGCAACTTGGGCAGACTCTCCGATCACATAAACGTGCGCAGAAGCTCCAGAGGTGTTCGAATGAGGTCTTCAGATGCTCAATTGTGAGATTAACAAACGAGTGCAAACGAATTTGATCGTGGGAGTGGGGGTTTCGACGGTTACGGGTTTAATAAGCATAATTGGGATTAATTCGCGAATAAATACGGTGTTATTGGCTCAATAAACCCTCAATGATGAACGATTAAAGTGTTAATCGCGTATTTCAGTTACAATTTGCACAAGATTTCGGTTATGATTTTGAATTCGAACCAAGAACTCATGATTTTGACTTTCAAAAGTCAAAGGGATCGAATTTGGGTAATTTACACATTCGGTCCTTGTAAATCATGCATATGCGTTTGAGATTGTGGCAGAATCGGTCCTTGAGGTTTAGAGATTTGAGTTAACGGGGTTAGGTTTTAAAAGAGAATACTAAAGGAATTGCTAACGGAGTTAGCTTGAAAAGTCGGATTGTCACATTGGTGGTCTATAGCATCAAGTGTAGATCGATCAGGGAGGTTCTTTGGGAAAGTCCAATCAAAGTTAGACGTTTTCTGTTGTTTACAAAGATAAGATGTGTGATCAACAAATGACAATTGTATCGGTTCGAGAGACGGGCTCTATGAACTATATTGTCCTGTTCTAAAAAGTTCAAGTTATCCGGTGTGGGCGGTAAAGGATAGAACGATCATGGTTGCACATGGATTTTGGGAGGATGTTAAACCCAAAATTGGGGTTGTTGTGGATCCAAAGAAGCCGAAGATGGCAATTGCTTTCTTGTTTCAAGCAATACCCGAAGATCTCGTGTTGCAATTGGTGAGCTGCACTGAAGCTAAACATGTATGGGAAGCATTGAAGACAAGATTTTTATGGGTGGATCAGGTAAGAACTGCACGTCTTCAAACTTTAAGGAGGGAGTTCGAAAGCCTTCAAATGAACAAGGGTGATTATGTTGATACTTTCCTAGTTTCCTTGAAATCTAAGTGGTGTGGTTTCTAAGGCAACGACTCTCGGAACTACTATGGAAGAGGAAAAATTGGCGAGAAAGCTAATGGATTTGATGCCAATATCATTTATTCAAGTTGTAGCATCAATTGAGCAGTGGTTCGAGTTGGATAAGATGTCATTCGATGAATTCGTTAGGAGATTGAAGGCATACGAAGAGTGGGTTAAGGAACCTAATCAAGGTAGGGATCCATATGGTAAGTTGCTATTCTCAATTCTCAGATGAGAAAGACAAGGGAAAGACAAAGACACGTATTGTGAACACTGTGGTAGTGGTGGTCAAAGAAACTCGAACCATGAAGATCAAGTATGTGGCCGAGGTGGAGGTCGCAAGGCTGGTCAAGGGAGGGACGGTTGTTGATTCTAACAAAACAGTGGTCAAAGGGAACAAGACAAAAGTCGGGTGCAATGTTTCAAGTGTAACGAGCTTGGGCATTTTGTGGGAGGAGTGTCCAAAGTGAAAGGAAAATGAAGACATGTCAAATTTGATTCAAGATGATGGTGATCCAATATTGCTATAAAGACCAGTGTGAATAAACAACGATTAAGGGGTGATTGTTGGCTTATCGAGATTGTTCACATGTGAAAGATGGGAACTTGGAAGGCAAGTTTGGATATTTTCGATTTGGGTCAGAAAGCTTTTGGGGTCTGTGATTATTTATTAAGTACTAGGTTAAAATAAAAAGTGTGTTACACGGATTGAATAAATATAATTATAATATTATATATTAAGCAATAAAAAAGTTTATTTTTTAAAAACTCGTGTTTTATACGGGTTGAATAAACCCATGAAATATAATATAATCTGTTAACATATACACTCATCAAAATATGTTAGGAGATTTATTAATACAAAGATTAGTATTTTCTTTAAAAAAAAAATTATTAATAAAATATAGAGGTGTATTTAATAAAATATAGAGGTGTATGTATTAAGAAAGAGAAGCAGGAAAAAAACGATGAGAATGAATATGAAAGTGACATGTGGCATCGAAAAACCTTTATTTATTATATAGTATAGATATAGATTTGAGCCTAATTACAATCAAGGTTTAGGATCAAACGAGAACTCATAAATACTTGAGAACTCGCGAGAACTCGTCAAAATATCAATTAAAACCATTTTTCTTTGTTTTCACTACCTTTATTATTAAAATACAACATAAAAAATGATTTATCTCTCCAATTAATTCATTTCTTCTTTTTAAATTATTCTTAAGAAAATTTAAACACATATGTAAATGGTTAACACTTACACATGTGTAAGTGGTAAACTTACACATGTGTAGATTTTTTTTTAATAAATAAATACATGTAAATTTACATACATAAATTCATTTTTTTATGTTGTATTCTAATAATAAAGGTAGTAAAAATAAAAAAAATGGTTTTGATTGGTTTTTTGACGAGTTCTCACGAGTTCTTAAAATATTTAAGAGTTCTCAAATGATCCATTCCCTTACAATTAAATTAGGTAAATAGTTTGTTATAGTTATATTTGGTTAATATTTGTTTATTATTTATCTAAATGGGTCAAGATAATTATACCTTTACTTTTTGGATTATCTTTATCAGGAATTATAGTTTAATTAAGATTGGTTTCTTAGGTTATTTAAGGGGTCGAAGTTTTCTATTGTAATCACTCGGATATTGTGGGATATCAAGAACACTTAATCAAGAATCAATCATCGAATATATATAAAACCAGAATAAGAATATGGGATCAATTGTACAGAATCTGGTCTGTGAGACAAAGTCAAAACAGACCATTTTGTATTACGAAATTGATCAAAGTTTCTTTACAATTTTGCGCCTATTTATAGTCTATGAAAAGGTACGAACAAGGTTGTTACACCCATTCGTTTGGGGTACCAGAAAACCGTATTTAACTGCCAATAACGGCCGTTTGACTTTTGTCAAGTTTGACTTTCGTTTTCTGCCTTGTGACCAATTTCTTGTAAATACATAATTATATAATCTAAGTCTAGATTAAATTCTAATAGATATGTAGTTTGAATAAAATCAAAGAGTTGATTAAATAAAAAAATTATTTTTTCTATCTTTTCTGTTCATCTATTTTTCTTCTTCTGTTTGTTTCTCGTAGCCTACAACTGTTTGAGACCTATGCCATCAATAGGAACTAAACCAAAGAAACTAGCTAATCCGTAGTGGTTTCACATTCACGTCCTCACGTCAACAACATATCAACATGAGGCAATCACTAAACCAAATCACTAAGGTGCATAGTAGTTTTACTATACACACACAAATATATACACACATATATAGGGGAAGTTTCCACTAATAAGTGGTTTTTCGCTAAGAAACGCTAAGAAGTGGGTCAAACGAACTCTGATTGAGCTCATTCAAGCGGCGTTGTAACCGTCTCATCGAACTCTAATCCGGACCCAAAAACCTAAACCCCCCTCCACCCGCACCCCCAAAAACCTAAACCCCCCCCTCCAACCTCACCCCGAAAAGCCTAAAACCACCACCCCCCACCCCCCAAAAACCTAAACCCCCCACCCCACCCCCCCAAAAACCTAAACCCACCACCCCACCCCCCCAAAAACCTAAACCCACCCCCAAAAACCTAAACCCCCACACCCCAAAAAAAACCTAAACCCTAAAAGCTAAACCCTAAGGCTAAAATCCTAAAATTCAACGCTAAGATCTAAACCCTAAAAGCTAAGATGGTAGAGTTCGAAGATATGGTTCCAACGGCGCTGGAATGAGCTCAATCCGAGTTCGTTTGATATTGTTTCTTAATGTTTTTGTCACTTCTTAGATTTCTTAGCCGAAAACAACTTCTTATTTGATCCTCCCCCCATATATATATATATATATATATATATATATAATACACACAACCCGTGCTCCTTTGCCTGTGATTTCCCTTACGCCAAATCCCCCACGCCCCCATTCACGCTCAGGGGCGGTGTTCCGCGTCGGTGATTGAGTCAGCCACCACTTTCACGCCTCCACTATGGATGGCCTCAAAATCTTTCTGTCACACCCCAACCGACGGCGGATTATACGTCGGGGCGGACGCGGTTGTTCAATAGCACAAGGTTGACTATTAAAGTTTCGATACTTCATTAATAAATAATTTAAGATTCAATACAAGGAAGAATAATACGAATACAACATTTAATTTAAGTAGTCTAGGTCCAAAGCATCCTATGTGATCACGAATAAGTCTCATGATGTAAACCTGAAACATGTGAAAGAATCTGTCAACTACAAAATAGTTGGTGAGATACAAAGGTTTTGACACAGTTTAACAAGTATTTGAAAAGTATTACAATTCACTATGATTCATGCATTCTATAATGTAAGTATGAGAAAACAAGCATGTTAGACATTGTGCACATCAACCCTCCGACCAAGTTTAGGCATAACCCGCAGGTTACCCTTATAAGTCTCAAGTTTAAAGTTTAATGTAGTAACAAACACCAAGGGCTCCCCCCCGAAGGGGTCAATCAATCAAGGTGGATTGGTCAAATGCAATAGATCTATCATTGTTACTATCGGCTTGATCAAAGTTAATGAATGTGCTAGTTTTAAGTTTAATCTAAGCATACAAGTCTCAAGTTTAACATAAGAATAAACACGTAGTCATAGTTGTACAAGAATTGTATAAGTTTAAGAATTTTGAACATGTTTCACCCCAAAAGCATAGAAAGGAAAAAGGGGCTAAGTATACTCACATGGATGATGAATAGTATCCGACACGGATAAGTATTTGCAAGACTTGGAGGGAGAATATCCTCACGATAAGCCTAAGTATGCAAGTTTAAAGATTTAAGTATGATCCTATAAGTCTATGGTAAGGATCTAGGATTTCAAGATCGACTAGGGTTCCAAATGGGAGGCGGGAATAATTTGTGTTCATAAAATCAAGTTTAAAGTAAAGGTTTTTAAATGGATGACGCAAGACTTGAGTATCGAAGTTTAACATAGTTTATAGTTTAGAATAATTAAAATAATTATTCAAAAGCTTTACTACTATTAATTACACATGTTAAGGAATAATCAAAATAGTTTTCTAAGTATTCGTGAATGGAGTTGAAGTATTTGTTAAATGGAAGACTAAATAATTATTAAGGTTTAACCATAATTATTCAAAGACTAAATAATTATTAGAGATTTATAATAATTATTTAAAGAATATATGAAATGATAATTATTATTTTAAAGGATAAATAATAATCAAAGTTTTAAAATAATTACTTCAAGAATACATGACTATTAAGGATAGATAATTATCTAAATATTTATCTAATTAATATAAATCATTTAAGATTTATCAAAGCATTTAGGTATTAAATATTTATTATCTTGTAGTTTCAATAAGATAACATGTATATTTTTAAGTTATAAGTTTCAAAGTTTACAAGTTTATAAAGTTTTACAAGTTTATAAATAATTAAATAAATGAAGTATGAATAATTCTCTTTTCAAATTGGTATTTTAACTATAAGTCTTTAAAGTTTAAATAAAATTATAAGTTTATAATGTTTACTTCAATTGGTAAGTTTATAAGTATAACTATTTAATTTAAAGTTTATGTTTTTTTTTTTAAAAGTATGAAAGTTTTAAAGTCTTTATGAAGTTTATAAGTTTAGAACATAATTAAAGCATATTTATTTTCTCACATTTTATATAAACAATCGGTTTATGTTTATATAAATTTTATAAAAGTTTTAAAAGTATTTTTATAGATTTTATGGATTTAAAACCAAAATTAAAGACTTAGTTAATTATAGGTTTAACTAAATTTCATTTAATTAAAAATGTTCCCGAAAGTAAAAGTGTAAATAAAAATTGGGTTTAAGTTTACAAATGTATAACATAATTTATAAAAATTTTAAAAGTTTAAAAACTGTTATTAAAAAAAGCCAAAATAATTAAAGTGGGCAAACCCGGCTCGAAAGGCTCGAACCCGGGTCACTGACCGGGTCGAGGCCTAGCACTCGCGCACTAACCGTTTGACCTACGGGTTTTGTTAAGTTTAAACAGGGAACGAAAATAGATAAATAATACTTTCAAATACCCCCAATTTCTCAAGAACCCTAGAAACGAAATCGTCCCAATGCGGATTGAATAACCCTCTGTTTATGAAATTAAACATAGGGCTCTTAATCCTCTCGTGAAATCGATCAAGATACATACAAATTTTACCTGATTTGATATCGAAATGAGTGAGAACGAGCTTAAGCTTTGACTTCGGCCGTCGCGGCTTCAATCGGCAAATGCGGATACGTTTTGAACGAATTGAGAGTGTAGTGAGTTGTGGTGTGATGTTCTTAGGGTGTTTCACTCGATTTTATAGCCGATTCCTTCATTAAATGCTGAATTAGGTGGGGAGTTATTCGGATAAGCACGCCGGGCGTAAAGGTGGATCACGCGGTCATAATAGTTGACATTGGAGATCGGGAAACCTTGGGTTATGGTCGCGTGCGAGAGGCGAGGCTCGAGGAGCATTTAATTCGGTCGGAAACGCGTGTTTGCATAATTCGGGCCTAAAACCGGTCACAGTGAGACTCGAACCCACGACGGGTTCTGGGTTTCGGGTGTTTGGGAAAATGGCAAAACAGGTCCCTGTTGTTTCAGGGTTTTAACTGTTTAAGTCTAAAAGTGTAGTTCTAGTTTAAAACAAGTTTCAGAGTTTGACACTTTCAGTCCCTGGGCTTTTATTAAAATAAAAGTTAAATTGTTTTTTTGTAAGTTTTATTATTTTGTAAATTTATAAAACAATTTCTAAGATTTTTGATTTACAAGTTCAAATTATTTACATAATTACAAACTTGCAAAGAATTTAAATGGTATTTTTATTTATAAAACACCCACATATAAGTATGATCGTTTTCCTTTAAATCCATATTAATTAATTTAATATTTATTGTTCAAGAAAGTAGTTTTAATAAGAATTTAAGCTTTTAACTTGTAGAAGTTTAGGCAGAGTTACGTCGTAAAAATCCCGGATATTACAGTCTCCCCTACTTTAGGAAATTTCGTCCCGAAATTAAGGTAGAAGGGTTTAGTTCCGGATTTAAGTCTATGGTACGCACTAGGATAATGAGAAGGATACTTTACGTCCCTTAGTAAACTACGGGTTACGTTTTAGAATCCTAACTGGAATGACAGGAATAAGATTATGCTCAAGTTTCTAAGTTTTCAAAGTCTTGGGTTGCCAAAAGTTTCCCTAAGAAGCATATAGTTTCATTGGAATGTATGAAGATTTGTTTTCAGAAATGTATTTGAGAGAATATCTGATGAATTTTCATTCAGGATTCCAAGTGAGATGCATCACTTAGGATGGACTCGATGATAGTTTAACGATTTGAGTTTGTAGACTAATACGTCTAGGGGTTTTGCTACGGTACCTAAGTTCCGTGGCTACCTCTTACGATAAGTCTCAGATCACAGCACACGACAGAGGTTACTATGCCTTCCCATACGTTGATTTTCATACTTACGTGTGCACCCGCAAGCATTCAAATCGTCGCATAGTTCGCATAGGTCCTTCCGTTTGTGTGTGGATCCAGAAAGAGTACAAGAATTTGTTTAACACATGACTAAAGTTTCCACATAA
This sequence comes from Smallanthus sonchifolius, assembly GCA_023525975.1. NCBI lineage: Eukaryota > Viridiplantae > Streptophyta > Magnoliopsida > Asterales > Asteraceae > Smallanthus > Smallanthus sonchifolius. The sequence goes on from CM042034.1 coordinate 20,081,373, forward strand.
GAGTGATCATTGGTTAACGAGTCCCTCAGAGAGAAACGTCATTCAATGATTAAAGAGAAAGGATGTGATAAGATTTAGAGTTTCAAAGTTTCCTCGTGTTTGAATAAGAATACATCAAACATCGAGTGGTTTTAAGTCTTTACACTTTCCTCGTGTTTGATCAAGAATACATCAAACCTTGAGTAGTTTAAAAGTCTTATACGTTCATCATGTTTGAACAAGCATACGTCAAACAATAAGTTTTCAAGACTAAGAATCCAAGTATAAGTTTCAAGATTAAGAATCCAAGTATGAGTTTCAAGACTAAGAATCCAAGTATAAGTTTCAAGATTTAGAATCCAAGTATAAGTTTCAAGATTTAGAATCCAAGTATGAGTTTCAAGACTAAGAATCCAAGTACGAGTTTCAAGATTAAGAATCCAAGTATAAGTTTCAAGACTAAGATTTTGAGTATGAGTTTCAAGTCTAAGAATCCAAGTATAAGTTTCAAGATTAAGAATCCAAGTATAAGTTTCAAGACTAAGAATTTGAGTATGAGTTTCAAGTCTAAGAATCCAAGTATGAGTTTCAAGATTAAGAATCCAAGTATAAGTTTCAAGACTAAGAGTCCAAGTATAAGTTTCAAGACTAAGAATTTAAGTATGAGTTTCAAGACTAAGAATCCAAGTATAAGTTTCAAGATTTAGAATCCAAGTATAAGTTTCAAGACTAAGAATTTGAGTATGAGTTTCAAGTCTAAGAATCCAAGTATGAGTTTCAAGATTAAGAATCCAAGTATAAGTTTCAAGACTAAGGGTCCAAGTATAAGTTTCAAGACTAAGAATTTAAGTATGAGTTTCAAGACTAAGAATCCAAGTATAAGTTTCAAGATTTAGAATCCAAGTATAGGTTTCAAGACTAAGAATTTAAGTATAAGTAGGATAAATCACAAGTTGCAATATTTAGCTTTACATGATCCTTTATTGGACGTGTTTAGTTTCAGGAATACGGGTTTGAGTATTTGTATAAGTTTTTGCATGACTTAAAAGTTTCGGACCTTGAAGTTTAATGTTCTAGCAATGTGTATTTAAGCTTTTTAGTTCCCGCTGTGATTTTTTTTGTAAGTCTTTTACGTGACAAGAGTTGAATGAGGGAAGTTTCCAAGCATAGGGTGACGGGAAAAGTTTCGATAAGGTTTATGATAGTGTGTTTGCAAATGATTTATCTTGATTCATAACAGAAGGTATAGTTTTCTTTTGCATAGAATGTAATTAAGATGTTCAAAACGACGAGTTAGGCATCGATAAGTAGTACGAGTAAGATTTATAAAAGATAGGTGTGATTGTCAAGCGAAAAGTTGGTCAAGTTTACAAGTGTTAAGTCTATACAAGAAGTAAGGGTCATGGTTGTTTAGGGTAATGATTCGTAAGTCGGGTTGTTTTTTTTTTTTTTTTTTTTTTTTTTGAAAAAGTGCTTACGAATTAGAAGGTTTGTTCAAGATTTATTCCTCAGGTACACGTGTCACTTAGGGTTTTTATAGTTTAATGCAACGTTGTTAATTATTTCAAGTACTAACGTAAGTTGTTTTTGACGAAAGTGTTTGGGCAGGTGTGTTAAGTTTATAATGATGAAAGGAAAGTTTAAACTAGTAAATGGTGACAAAAGATGGTTTCCGTTTAGATGTTTTAAAATTGGGCCTCCTAGCCCTTACAATTTAAACGGAAAATTAGTGTGTGTAAGGAAGTTGATTAAATATTTTCAAAAGGTTTTTATTCATAATACTGAGTTATCACAGTAATGTTTTCAAAAATAGTTTTAATTGGAAGTTGATGGGCTAACGAAGAGAACTCCCGAAAGAAGGGGTGGTCACAAGGACTTGCTTAAGTGCCCTATTTCCCTAGCCAGAATTTCCTCGTGGGCCTACAACTTCTCTCAGTTGTTGTCACCGATGTTTTGGGTTTACGGTACTATGTCGAGGTTCATTATGGGTTTAGAGTCTTAAACGTGGAGCTTGTTTAATCTATAGTAGGCTTCTTCTCTTACAAGGAAAGACACTTAGGTTACGAATCCCTTTTAATTTTTTGTTTTAAAGACGTTAAGTTTCGTTTAAAAGAAACGGTGATGTGTAAGTTTTAAAGACGTATGAAAGTTTCGGGATGTAATAAAGTGTAACAAAGTTTGAGTAAATCATCAAGTGAAGTTGTGAGTGATGAAATGAAAACACAAGAGTTTCCCCTTTAGTGACAAGTTTATAAAATAATGCAGTTCGTAAAGGAACTTGTAGGGTAATACATGGTTTTAAATGTGTTAGTATTACAAGGATCATGAGGTTTAAGGACATATGAAAGTTTTGAGATTAAAAGTGTAACAAAGTTTTTGAGTTAGTCATAAGATGAAGTTTGCTTGAGTGACGAAAAATGAAATGAGACACAAGGGTTTCCCCTTATGTGTCAAGTTTATAAAATAATGAAGCTTGCAAAAAGACTTGTATACATAGTTTTAAATGTGCTGGTATCACAAGGATCATGAAGTTTAAAGATGTATAAACACTTTGAGATGTGTAAAAGTGTAGCAAAAGTTTGAGTGAGTTATTTAGAGTAGTTTGGTTGAGTGATGAAAATAAGATGAAACACAAGGGTTTCCCCTTAAGTGTTATATTCATAAAATAATGAAGTTTATAGGAGAATTTGTAGAGTAATACATAGTTTTACGGGTTGTATTACAACGATCATGAAGCTTATTGGGTAGTATCTGCATGAATATAAGTTTATGTATATAGTCTTTAAGTATAGTCTCGTAAGAATTTCTTCTTGAAGGTAACTCCTTTTGGTCATGACGAGTAAGCATGCTGTCATGTGACCATTTTTGAAGAGACGAAACATAAGAATCATAGAGTAAAGGTTACAGAGGAAAGTTTTTGAAGCATGAATTTATGAAGTGTATAGTATTTGAGATAGTACTCGTTTAGTGCATATCACTAAGTAAGTACTTTGACATGTCAAGAGAGATATAAGCTCACTAATGTTTAGAGAAGTCATGCATTCCTATAAGTGGATACTCATTCCGAGAATTCCCAGGAAAGCATACGGGTCCAACGGTTGATTTGGATTTATACGAAATGCTTTCCTTGACAGAATTTCCCAGAATACAGGTATTCACCCTTCCGGTCCGCACAAGTTCTCACACATTATCTAGAACTTGAATATTCTTGACGAGAGTTTAGTGGAGGATTTGGCTTGAAGCCTAAGAACGTGTCCTCGATGTAGTAGACTTCTTGTAGCACGTAGGTAAGTAGGAACGTAGGATCTCCAAGCGTTCACGTATAAGATTTAAGAATAGAACGAGGAGAGAATTTCCTAGTAAAGGACATGAGCTAACTCATGTTTGGGTCTCCTAAGTTATAGTCTAGGTCATGTGTCTAATAACCTAATTCCCTATAACCAAGGCTCTGATACCAATCTGTCACACCCCAACCGACGGCGGATTATACGTCGGGGCGGACGCGGTTGTTCAATAGCACAAGGTTGACTATTAAAGTTTCGATACTTCATTAATAAATAATTTAAGATTCAATACAAGGAAGAATAATACGAATACAACATTTAATTTAAGTAGTCTAGGTCCAAAGCATCCTATGTGATCACGAATAAGTCTCATGATGTAAACCTGAAACATGTGAAAGAATCTGTCAACTACAAAATAGTTGGTGAGATACAAAGGTTTTGACACAGTTTAACAAGTATTTGAAAAGTATTACAATTCACTATGATTCATGCATTCTATAATGTAAGTATGAGAAAACAAGCATGTTAGACATTGTGCACATCAACCCTCCGACCAAGTTTAGGCATAACCCGCAGGTTACCCTTATAAGTCTCAAGTTTAAAGTTTAATGTAGTAACAAACACCAAGGGCTCCCCCCCGAAGGGGTCAATCAATCAAGGTGGATTGGTCAAATGCAATAGATCTATCATTGTTACTATCGGCTTGATCAAAGTTAATGAATGTGCTAGTTTTAAGTTTAATCTAAGCATACAAGTCTCAAGTTTAACATAAGAATAAACACGTAGTCATAGTTGTACAAGAATTGTATAAGTTTAAGAATTTTGAACATGTTTCACCCCAAAAGCATAGAAAGGAAAAAGGGGCTAAGTATACTCACATGGATGATGAATAGTATCCGACACGGATAAGTATTTGCAAGACTTGGAGGGAGAATATCCTCACGATAAGCCTAAGTATGCAAGTTTAAAGATTTAAGTATGATCCTATAAGTCTATGGTAAGGATCTAGGATTTCAAGATCGACTAGGGTTCCAAATGGGAGGCGGGAATAATTTGTGTTCATAAAATCAAGTTTAAAGTAAAGGTTTTTAAATGGATGACGCAAGACTTGAGTATCGAAGTTTAACATAGTTTATAGTTTAGAATAATTAAAATAATTATTCAAAAGCTTTACTACTATTAATTACACATGTTAAGGAATAATCAAAATAGTTTTCTAAGTATTCGTGAATGGAGTTGAAGTATTTGTTAAATGGAAGACTAAATAATTATTAAGGTTTAACCATAATTATTCAAAGACTAAATAATTATTAGAGATTTATAATAATTATTTAAAGAATATATGAAATGATAATTATTATTTTAAAGGATAAATAATAATCAAAGTTTTAAAATAATTACTTCAAGAATACATGACTATTAAGGATAGATAATTATCTAAATATTTATCTAATTAATATAAATCATTTAAGATTTATCAAAGCATTTAGGTATTAAATATTTATTATCTTGTAGTTTCAATAAGATAACATGTATATTTTTAAGTTATAAGTTTCAAAGTTTACAAGTTTATAAAGTTTTACAAGTTTATAAATAATTAAATAAATGAAGTATGAATAATTCTCTTTTCAAATTGGTATTTTAACTATAAGTCTTTAAAGTTTAAATAAAATTATAAGTTTATAATGTTTACTTCAATTGGTAAGTTTATAAGTATAACTATTTAATTTAAAGTTTATGTTTTTTTTTTTAAAAGTATGAAAGTTTTAAAGTCTTTATGAAGTTTATAAGTTTAGAACATAATTAAAGCATATTTATTTTCTCACATTTTATATAAACAATCGGTTTATGTTTATATAAATTTTATAAAAGTTTTAAAAGTATTTTTATAGATTTTATGGATTTAAAACCAAAATTAAAGACTTAGTTAATTATAGGTTTAACTAAATTTCATTTAATTAAAAATGTTCCCGAAAGTAAAAGTGTAAATAAAAATTGGGTTTAAGTTTACAAATGTATAACATAATTTATAAAAATTTTAAAAGTTTAAAAACTGTTATTAAAAAAAGCCAAAATAATTAAAGTGGGCAAACCCGGCTCGAAAGGCTCGAACCCGGGTCACTGACCGGGTCGAGGCCTAGCACTCGCGCACTAACCGTTTGACCTACGGGTTTTGTTAAGTTTAAACAGGGAACGAAAATAGATAAATAATACTTTCAAATACCCCCAATTTCTCAAGAACCCTAGAAACGAAATCGTCCCAATGCGGATTGAATAACCCTCTGTTTATGAAATTAAACATAGGGCTCTTAATCCTCTCGTGAAATCGATCAAGATACATACAAATTTTACCTGATTTGATATCGAAATGAGTGAGAACGAGCTTAAGCTTTGACTTCGGCCGTCGCGGCTTCAATCGGCAAATGCGGATACGTTTTGAACGAATTGAGAGTGTAGTGAGTTGTGGTGTGATGTTCTTAGGGTGTTTCACTCGATTTTATAGCCGATTCCTTCATTAAATGCTGAATTAGGTGGGGAGTTATTCGGATAAGCACGCCGGGCGTAAAGGTGGATCACGCGGTCATAATAGTTGACATTGGAGATCGGGAAACCTTGGGTTATGGTCGCGTGCGAGAGGCGAGGCTCGAGGAGCATTTAATTCGGTCGGAAACGCGTGTTTGCATAATTCGGGCCTAAAACCGGTCACAGTGAGACTCGAACCCACGACGGGTTCTGGGTTTCGGGTGTTTGGGAAAATGGCAAAACAGGTCCCTGTTGTTTCAGGGTTTTAACTGTTTAAGTCTAAAAGTGTAGTTCTAGTTTAAAACAAGTTTCAGAGTTTGACACTTTCAGTCCCTGGGCTTTTATTAAAATAAAAGTTAAATTGTTTTTTTGTAAGTTTTATTATTTTGTAAATTTATAAAACAATTTCTAAGATTTTTGATTTACAAGTTCAAATTATTTACATAATTACAAACTTGCAAAGAATTTAAATGGTATTTTTATTTATAAAACACCCACATATAAGTATGATCGTTTTCCTTTAAATCCATATTAATTAATGTAATATTTATTGTTCAAGAAAGTAGTTTTAATAAGAATTTAAGCTTTTAACTTGTAGAAGTTTAGGCAGAGTTACGTCGTAAAAATCCCGGATATTACACTTTCATTCACCACCCCTACCCTATCCTATCCACCTCTCATTCAATTCTTTGTTCAAACTACAAAACCTTAACTCGCAAGTCCCTCTCGATATCTCTGCTTTGCTGTACACCACCGATTAAGTTTTTGATTCACGACCAGCCTCCGTCTGGCATCCGTGTTCACCGTTGCTGTCTGTTTCTACTATTGAGCCAACGTTACGCATCACCGTAGTCGTCTCACTTTCTAGTTTATCTCTATCCAAAGAAAGCGTTGAACCACTCTGAATAATTATTCAACCGTTCGAGCCCCCGTATTTGATCGGTTTTGTTACTCGTCGACTCAGGTAACGGTTCCAGCCTTCCGTCTGTTTTGCATACACTAGTTAGATAGAATTTGGCTTCTGTCAACCATAATTTGAGTTGGTTTGGTTCGTGAAGCGGCAATTAAGTCTAAACCGTAAAATCTATGAAGAAAACGTTTATGATTATGTGTGTGCATGCGTAAATATGTGTGTGCTGTATAAGTTGGTGTGTGTGTGCATGACTGTGTGGGTATGTGCAGGTGTGTGTTTTTGTGTGTATGCGTGAGAAGGTGCAGGTGTGTGTGAGTTAGGGTGTAAGTGTGTGAGGTGATTTTGGAAGTCATAAGACAACTTACTCTCAAATAGGGGTGAGCATTCGGTTCGAACCGGACCGGAACCGTGAACCGTTTGTATACAAATATGCTAACCGAGAACCGGACCGTATATAAACGGTTCGGGCCGGACCGAACCGTATTAAACGGTTCGGTTCATGCTTAAATCCTGGACCGAACCGATTAAGAAAAAACAAATTATGTTCCAATCCAACTCAATAAAACAAAAAATAAAAAGTTTCAATCGAACTCCATAAAACAAAAAACAAACCCAAAATACTCCACAAAACAAATTAAAATTCCAACCAGAGATGATGTCCAAATATATTTTTGAACCAGAGGCAAATGTCCAAATATATTCGAAGCAAAAGAACAAGACACAACCAGAGGCAAATGTCCAAATATATTTTTGAACCAAATATAATATAATCTAGGAATTTTTTTGAACCATAATAAATGGTTGATGATTCATGTTATGCTACAGATGAACAAAGGAAAACCTCAAACAAAAGAACAAGACCCAACCGATATTCAACACAAGGCTGGATCACTCGAAGCATATGCAGACACAACCAGAGATGATGAAGATGAGGATGAAAGTGATTGAAAAGGAAGAATTCATTACCTGAAGAACCGAGAACCGAGAACGATCGTGGAATACTGAAGAAGACGATCAATTTGAATAATGAAGAAGACGACCAGGAAAGGGAACGTCGTAGGGTTTTTTTTTGATGCGTACGTCTCAGGAAAAGGGAACGTCGCCTGTATAATGAGTGGACTGGGTTGCGAGAAGAATGATTATGGGTCTAAAGGCTGGACTGGGCCAACGATTGTGTTGTGTACAATGGTGGCATAAAATGACTAGGGTTTTTTTAAATTAAAATTAGCGGTTCCAACGGTTCCGAACCGCGAACCGTCGGGTTAATAACCGAACCGAACCGGGAACCGTTTAATTATCATATGAAGAACCGAGAACCGAACCGATTACTTTTTCACGGGTCGGTTCCGGTTCCAATTGGTCCGGTTCCACGGTTCCAACGGTTCCGAACCGCGAACTGCTCACCCCTACTCTCAAACACACACATATATATGTATAAACATTATATTATAACTAAACTTAAATGTAAGTGTCGGCAAAGTTTTCTAAAACTCAACTTTAACCCCTTAATTTATTGAAATTTCATAACTCACCCTTAACTTTATAAAATGTTACTTTAACTCTCTCAAGTTTCTAAAGTTTTGAGTTTACCCCATGTAGTATATATAATAACTTTTATTCGTTAAAATTTTTTTTCTTGGTGTCCCGCTATAAATTTCGTTAAAAACGGAGTCGTATTCAATGTAGAGTATTTTTTATGTGTCGTGGGTTATATCAACTGACGGTAATGTGCTGATACAGTGTAGAATGAGATCGACACCGACTTAAAAATATCAGTTCCGTTATATAACTGCTTTTTATTTATGTTTCGATCTCCACAACCGATTCACCGTAACTTTATACGTATATGTATTTAACCACGTTTCTTTTTGTGTTTAGCCACGTTAATTTCACCGTCTTAGCCGTTTAAGGTCTGCCTCCCACCGTTGGCACGGGAGCCTCCCGTCGCGAAGCGTGGGGCTCACAACCCATTCGTCGTAACTTTATACATTTATTCTATGTACTTAACCATGTTTATTTTGTTTTTAGCTACGTTAATGTCACCGCTTCAGCTGTTTAAGGTTCGCCTCCTGCCGCGAAGCGCGGGTCTCATTTTCTAGTTTTAGTAATTCATGAAGTTTTATCATTTTTTTTTCCGATAAATTATCAAATATTTATATACATTTAGTACAAACAGATCCATGATGAAATTTTTGGCCCGGATACTTCAAACAATCATATCAAGTAAACACGAACACGAGATATTGGGGGGACAAACCCGTGACTCTTTTCTTATTACCAAACGAACTTACAAAACGAACAAGCAATCAAGGAAAAGGGACAAATAACATAATAACCTAGACCCCTATTTATAATATTATTATAACTTGTTTTCCAAGAAATAAAACCTAATTTATAAACTTTCAAAACAGACCCTTTAACTTTTACTATTAACTAATTCAAGATTAAATCCCTCATTCACCCCGTTAATCTTGAATTATTATTCTCCTTGTTTCTGTTCCTCCTCTTCAACTGACTATAGCATACTTGCTTCACTGGTTCTTCAAACTTAGCATTATCTCCTTTTGTACTTAACTTTGAAATAGCATTAACCATTCTATTCTTGATTTGCTCCTTTTCTTTTTCATGTTCAAGATTTCCAAATAAATCTTTTGGAATCGTTCTAAACTGAAACGGACTTTCCTTCACTTTCACAATCGATTTCTTCTTCATATCAGGACTTTCTTTCTTTTTATCTTCAAAACTTTTAGGATTAGAGCATACCTTAAGCTTGATTTTGTACATTCTATTCAGATTTCTCTGAACCTTCATCAATAATCTTCTTTTCTGATCATGTAGCTTCAATATCCCATTAAACATTTCTATCTTATGTCCTTCTTCATCCAACTGTCCTAAGCTTAGAAGATTGACCTTCAACTTAGGCATGTAGAAAACATCACAAAACGTTTTATTTTCGCCATTCTTACTTATCACAGTTACACTTCCTTTACCTTTTATTTCAATCACGGATCCATCGCCAAATGTTACATGACCCGAAACTTGTTCATCCAAGGTAGTGAAGAATTCTTTCTTTCCTGACATGTGGTTACTTGCACCATTGTCTAAGTGCCACATTCCTTCATCTTTTCCATCCTTTTCAAACATCCCCCGGATAACCCATTCTTCATTCAAACTTACTTTCTTTGTCGGACAAACTGCCATGAACAACGCAGGATCACGAGCACCTTCCTCTTCAGTCTTTGTTAAATTCACTTATACTTAATCTTTATCTTCTCTATATTTACTAGGAGCTTTACATTCACTTGAATAGTGCCCAATCTTATCACAATTGTAGCACCTCGGATTCTTCCTTCTATCTTGCCATTCTTCAGGGTTCTTTCTCCTTTGGTCTTGACCCTGTTCGTCTTCATCATTCTCACGTTCATTATTCCATCTTGGATACCCTCTTCCTTGTCCATTAAATCTTCCACGACTACTACAACGTCCTCGGTAGTTTTCAACTTTCTTTCCAGTTTGGGTGAACAAGAGTTGACTTTGGGATGAACTTTCAGTCACATTCTTGAACTTATTTCTTTCTTCATATGCCTTCAAACGTCCAACCACATCTTCGAACGTCATTGTTTCGATTTCGGCGAATTGCTCGATCGAAGAAACAATAGGTAAATATTTATCGGGCATAGAGTTCAAGAATTTCCTTACCACAATATCTTCTTCAAGTGTTTCTCCCAAACTCTTGTACTTGGACTGTACTCCACCCATCGTTGATGCATATTCATCAATGCTTTCTGTCTCACCCATCTTCAATCCATCTAACTCGCTTCTTAGCATTTGAAGACGAGCTTTCTGATTTCTTTCTGCACCAAGATAACGAACTCTTAGCGCTTCCCAAACATCTTTCGGTTCTGAATACTTGACCATCTGTAGCATTACATCTTCCCGTAGAGTTTGGAAGATGACACCCAAGGCCATAAACTTCTTTCTTTCTTCAATTCCGGTCCCTTTTTCTTTATCAATCGCATCTGTCAAACCGTTCGCACATAAGACGATCTTCACCATAACCGACCATGTTGCGTAGTTGGTCGAGGTTAACTTCGGTGCCTGCAAAGCAAAACTACCCATCGATTCTTTCACTATTCCTGAGGCTGAGTTCTCTTCTTTATCACCAGCCATGAAAAAAAGTCTAACACTTACTTTTATTAAATAAAAAAAAGAATCTTCTTGCTATCGTCTCTTCAGAGCAACAACCCGTGTGTTACGAACCTTCGGCTCTGATACCAATTGTTGGCCCGGATAGTTCAAACAATCACATCAAGTAAACACGAACACGAGATATTGGGGGGACAAATCCGCGACTCTTTTCTTATTACCAAACGAACTTACAAAACGAACAAACAATCAAGGAAAAGGGACAAATAACATAATAACCTAGACCCCTATTTATAATATTATTCTAACTTGTTCTCCAAGAAATAAAACATAATTTATAAAACTTTCAAAACATACCCTTTAACTTTTATTATTAACTAATTCAAGATTAAATCCCTCAGAAATTTCTTTAGTTTCATTCAAAATAGCTAATCTAATTAATCATACAAGGAAATAAACCATGTTGTTAAACTACTATAACAAATTGTTAAGCTGTACAAGTCTCTGTCCCGGAACTTTAACCAACCAATTAATTGGACGGCGTAATCTAAGTTGTGGAAATCTAAATGGAGATAATTAAAATGTAGGTTCTGATATCACCTGAGAAATAACTTGATTTTACTTACTTTTGGCTAAGGTACGGATTTCTGGTCTTTCACTTGTAGCGTAAACTTTCCCTCGTTTCCCTAAATTGTCACCTACCTTATAAACCGTTCCTAAAAGATTGTTGAACCACGTCTATTGTTAATTGAGTTGATATGCATGTGATAGATCACCCACATTAAAATCATTATCGCATGTTCCTACTTTTAAAGTAACCATTGAATATTTATTGGCACTTGTTAAGACTTAGTGCATTACATTGATTGAATTCGATTACCGTTTCATTGACCTCGATACCCGAGCAACATCCACCTATGGGGACATAGGGCGTCATTGTGGCACCATTGGCGTGCACCATTTGTGGCGGTGCGATTAGTTCACGGCGTCTTTATTGTGTGCGACGTGAGTATACTTATTGTTTAGAGGCGTAGGGATCGATCCTAGGAATGTATTGTTATTTTTATTGGTGAGATGGTTAGGTGTGTGTGCCCACATTACTCTCACATATTGGTGCATTAGGTCTGCAGGCTTGTGTACATATCGTTTATTGTTTATTGTTATTGGCTCGTATGGGTATTTCCATATGATTACTGCATCTTATTGTTATTGCTATCGATTTCTCCGTCACTGAGCAACTTTTGGCTCAACCGTGTTTTCTTTTGTGTTTTCTCTTAAATCTTTGAACAGGTATTCGGGAAAATCAAGGAAACGTGTGACGAGGGCTAAAATTGACTAGGGAATAGTAGCAGTTAGTAAAGGCAATTGAAGTATTTTCAAGAATTTTATTTTATTTAAGACTTTGGGTTTATTTTTACTGTAAGACTTTAAGTGATTTGATTTGACTTTGAATAATTAGTATTTTATGAATTATATTTTGTCTCTGAATCACCGTATTATGTGACACGTGAGCCTCACCGGATTGGGGTGTTACAACATCACTGGCTACGTAACTATGTTCACATCTTTTGAGTTCTAACTTTTTTGGATCCATCAGTTAAACACAAGAAAATACTCAAAGATGTCAAACCTTCTTTTTCCTTTTTTGAATTTTAACTAGTATTAAGAACATCGTTTTGCAGGCGTAGAACCGTAAAAAGAAAAAAATAATGTCAAAACGTTGCCGGGAATCCGCGTGGTGTTGTGGCTCGCTAAACCGATAAAAAACGAACATTTTAAACGTAACACACATCGAAACGTAGATAAACATAAGGACAACGTGACAGTATATTCGGATATTACGAAAAAGTCACGTTGTTGTAAAAACGTTTGTGATCTTTAAGAAACTATTAATGAACTCAAAGAAAACCATTTAACAAAAAGATCAAACCGTAAATAAAGAAAAAGTTAAAAAATAGTATAAAAAATCACTTTAAAAATCGTCGTTACCTGAGTTAGAACCCACGTAAGACGGGTGGGGTGATAAAAACCCGCATATTGTTGCGTGTTAAACCGCGTAAAAAATTAAAGTCTTCAAAACTTTATATAAAAAAGTGAAACCTTTACGCATTGGAGCGTATTAACCCGTGAAAAACTTTAACGTTTTAGAAACATAAAAATAAAAGAAATAAGATTAAATAATAAAATAATCATATAAAATAATAAAATAAATCATATAAAAATAAAAAATATAAAAGAAAAATCAATCAAATCAAAAAGAAAAGAAAAGAGAAAAATATGTATTAAATGACTCATGTAATTGTTTGCAAATTTAGCTTGACCACTTTCAAGTTTGCCTTTTGTAAGTATAAAGTTATACAATGGGCTCATAAACCGGGTGGTCGGGCTTTTATTAAACAATTAGAAATATAAATAATGTCATAAACAATTAGAAAAAATATAAATAATATGAAGGGAAATACATAAACTAAAGAAAAGGGCGTAAAGAACAAGTGATTGATTAATATGTATCATGATTAGGTTCTTCCAACATAATCTAGAATATTCGTGTTGGATATCCTTACATAATTATTAAGCATAACAATGTGTATTAACATTTTCAAAAGTTTTTAACTTTTTGTACCCAAAGAATATATAACATTATCTTGAACCGAGTAACTAATACACATATCTTTTTAAATTCATTTACTTGTCACTCTCTTATTCATTCTATTTATTTTTTTTTCGCCTTTCTCTCCTATTAATTATATAAACTTTCTTTAATTGTTTTTTTTATAATTTTTTATTTTCCACTCTCTCTTCTATTAAATAATAATGAAGTTCTATAATTTTTTTTATAAAACTTTTTTCATTTAAAAAAAATAGGATTGTTCATAAAACATTTTTAGAAATTGAACATTTCTTTCATTATTTTTATAAAACATTTTTAAAAAATAACTATATAACGTTTTTAAAGTTTTTATTACCAAATATATAACATTGTATTTATTTAACCCGTGTAATACACGGGGTTTCTAACCTAGTATTATATATACACTCATGTAATAACATATAATATTGTGTGTACTATGTGTACTATATGGTATATTTGATAGTGTGTATGATATCATATAAATCATCTCTCTTATTAAAACATGTATTTAGATGTGTCTAAAACTAAATGCATTACTCACCTAATACCATTAATTTTTTTAAGAAAAATCATTTTAAAAACGTTAGAAAAAAGTTTTTGATCAATCATTAATTTTGTTTTAATACAATTTTTTTCAATCGATCATTAACTTAGAAAAAACTGTTTAGTTAAAAACACTTTAAGACATTTTCCTCTACCAGTTCGTTGTATTTTTAATCTCTTGTTTATTATTATTCTTTCATTATTATTATATTTATGTAATATATATGTATGTAAAATGTATAAAGGTTAAATACCAAACTAAACAAATCATAAATAAAATTATTAGATATAAATAATAAAAAAGCTAACAGATAAATTTCTATTAACAATAAATTATCTACATGTCTATAGCAGAATTTTTTATATTATAACTGGCACAAAAAAAATTAGAATATTTTTCTAGACCTAACATATATAGCTTGTCAGTTGGTTGTAAACGAATATTAATTTGTGGTCCATAGTGGCATAATGGTAAGTGTGTATTAGGCACAACTATACTTGTAATTTTACCATATACATAAAAAAAGGTTCAAATTGATATTATATCCTGTCTCCTATCAGAATATCAATCACAATACATATCCTGATTTTTATGGGTTTTCTTTTAGGTTTTAGGTTGGACGAACCAGTTTTAACGTCACTGAAATAAGTTCAGTCAGAGTTGGATACTGAATTTTCAAAACATTTCGTAGGCTATTTAGCAAAATCCATTTTTAGAAGATTCTCCCCCTCTCTCTCTATACACACGCTATGGTTTTAGAAATAAATTTCACGGTCAATTTTTTTTCTAATAAATCAAATATTATATGTTACAACAATACCCACTTTTTTAATAAATAAGTCATCTTTAATTTCTTTTTATTAATGTTTGACCGGTGAACACACTCTCTTTACTTTATACTTACTCTACTTCTAAAATCATCACATTTACTCCGTATGATTTAAACCCACAATCATTTGATTAGAGAGTACAATACTTTACCACCGGGATATCCCTTTAGAGGCTACAGCGGTACCATCACATGTCAAAAACGATAATACTTCTTTTTCGTAGAGTCTATGGCTCAATCATTTTAAATAGAAAGATAATAAGATATTTAGAAACACATAGATATCATTAATCACTTGTATTTTTTTTTTAAATCCATCTCTAATCTTTTCATATAAAACTTTTATAGAATTATACAACAAAACCCCATCTTAGATGATTAAAATTTGAAATTCAAACTCATCTTAAATGCATAAGTTTTGGAAGTCAAATCCATCTTAAATGTAAAGATTAAATACTTCTCCAAAAGTTTCTATTAATCAATAACATTTGTAACCTATGGCCTTTTAGCTTTTAGCCTAGTGATATTAAAGACTTCTCCAAAAGTTTCTACTAATCAGTGACGGAAATGTTGCCGATGTTGTCTATTAGCTTTTTTTTTGAACGGCGAACATTGAATGTTATGACGTCGCACCCCTCCGTCATATGGAAGAGCCTCGTCCAACTCCGATCAATATGTTGTCTTAACCGGGCCCACTTGGCGTCAGAGTTGGATAGCATCCAAGGAAAAATCTCACCCAATACGGCCCCTTCGGGGCTTGAGAGAGAGTCGAGGCTCGAACCCTGGATGGACGTGAGTAAAACCTAGGTGCATCAGCCTAAGCTAGGCCTCATTTGCATGGCGCAGAAACTAATGTGGAGAGCAAGGATTGAACCTGGGTCAATAGGAACACCAGGTCTCTCCCTTACCACTCCACCACTAGCTCATTGGCTGTCTATTAGCTATCGGTTCGGTTCGTGAATGCACCGGATCTCGGTATAGCTTACGATAGAAAAGATGTTTATTTGCGATGGTTTTTTCACACACATGTTGTACGATGTAACCTACAAAAATAAAGTCGTGATTTACATTGACCGAAAACCATTAAACGAAAACCGAAACAATTTATGATAATAACAATACCGACAACGATATTGTTCGGTCATTATCGGTTTGGTTTGTCATGGTACTGGAACGGTAATGGTACACACTTTAACTTACTATAAAAAAAAATCGATTACGAATACAACTCCGTTTTCCTACAAAATAAAAAATCTGAATGTCGACAAAAAAAATATAGTTGCGTATTCCATTTTTTTAGATGTTAACGAACGAAATTTATTACAGGATGTCATGCTCCTTAACTAAAACCCTTTCATCCTCTCCCTTTATGAACTTCACAACTCCTAAATCTTGTCTCTTATGCTCCCTAGCTTTGACAATCTTCAACGTAACATGTTCCCCCTCTTTTTGTTTCCAGTCGTTCATACATCCGGATATAGGTTGCGGTCTTTGGCTCTGGCACAACCTTCTATGCCTTTTTGTAACGGTCCACCAACCCCCTCGCTCCTCCTCGTCAGTGCACCTCGAAAGCTCCTTAAAACTTCCTTGTTTAACCTTTATTTTTTCTTGCACAACGTCAGTCCATCACCAAGACTCCTTAAGCCCACCTGTATTTTATGTTGTGAGCTCGAGAGTCTCCTTCACTACTTGAATAATCGTGGCTGCCATAGCGCCACCTAAATACGCGGTTTGCTTATTTTTTTTCTCTGAACATGCCATTAAAAATTTAAACGAAAACGTAGTTGTTTCAAAAAAGAACTTTTGGTCTTGTGTTTGGAGCGAAATTTCGGATGATAAGTAAATGTTAAATTTTTTTTGTTTAAACATAATTAATAAAAATGCATTAAAAATTAAAAAAAAAAGTCCAATCACTATGCTTACACTCAATAACCATAACACGTGTTTAGTAAGTGTGAAAACACCCACTATCTACGTGACAACACGTTTTGACTCACACTCACTAATTATAACATATAGCGTTAGTTGGTTTTAAATTCGTGCGACATTGGAATGCCCTCATGGATTTAATCGACCTAAAGTTATTGGTTAACAAAATTTAATCCATATCTACTTTTAGAGCACTCACAAAAGTGACTCTAAAAAACATGACCACTTAAGAACTTAGTCCTTCTTACTTGGGCTTTGCCGCTCTCACAACCAAAACCAGCTTAAAAAAAAAAAAAAACACACCACAATGCTTTCCACCCCCTTTCATGTAACCTATTTTTGGGTTCTTTTTGCAAAGAATGTCCATCCACTCTTTCTCCATAACATCACCCTCTATCTTTAAAAACGCTCAAATCTAGTCTATTATGGATGTTCTTATACGATTAAGAAAATAACAAAAAAAACCTTAGTTTAAGACAGGTTGAGACGGTATATCTAAATGAATCCATTATTTAAGACCGTTTTACACTTTTACTTATATGGTTGTAAAATTAAAAAAATAGTTATCGAATCTAACCAAACATGCTTTATAAATCTTGATGTGATTTAATTTAGGAGATTTTGTCATTTTACAATTTTCCAACCTATTTTTGGTTGGCATCAGTAAATATAAAAATAGGTGTTTATACATATTTTATCTTTAAAATTAAACAACTTTTTTTAACATGTAACCAAAGGTAACATTATTGTCACTTAGTCCATATAATATAACCCTCGAAAGAACACTTTTAACATTTATTTAATTACTTTTTTTTTAATCATTTCTACAAAATGGAGTGAGCAAAGCATCCACACTTATAATATTTTTCTAAATTAATTATTATGACAACCCAAAAAGTCATTGTACAGTTGGCTGCTATCCATCCACGTCAGCCGGCCAGTTCTCGTGGAAAAAAACAGCCCCAGAAAAAAACCTATTTACCGACTACGGCTAACGACGACAATCATGTTCTTATTTTTATAAAAGTGGTCGGTTCATTTGGGCCCATTTATGGCGTCCTTTCTTCAATCATATTCAGGATGGGCCCATGTAAACAAAAATGATATTTTTTTAATCTAATTATAATTATTTTCATCACCTAATGTTTTGTTTAATTGTTTAATTTATATAATTAATTAATAAAAAAGTACACTTCAGTAACTAGAACACAATTATTGAACTCATCAGAAACTACGTATTCGTATTTGTAAAATTATTATAAATACTTTATTTAAATAATATATTATATTAATTAATGATGAAAACCGATTTAATCACCATATTTTAATTTGATGGTATGTGACAACTAATACTCTGAATATTATCCTTAATAATATGCCGATTGTGTTCGGGTTGATGGGTAAAAGATTATTAAATCAAACACGACTTATATATTTATTAATAAAAACAATATTAACTTTATTTCTAACACATTTAAAAGTTAAAACTATTTAACTGAACACGACTTAGGTAACTCGTTTATTTATATCAGATGACAGATTAAAACAGAATGACGAGCTATTGAATACAAGTTGTAAACAGGTTAAACTTGAACCGACTCATTTAAATTAGACTGTGACTTGTTTGCTTTTAGTTTAAAGTAGATATTAATTATTATGGTAAATGAAACTCGTGAACAAGTCAAATAATAAAACAAATCCCTACAAAGTCGTAAACCATTATTATTTAGAAACTTTTTTTTGTATATAAAGCCTCTTTAGTGTTATCTATACACCACCAAATATTTTCATCTTTCCATCTATATCTTCACTTCTTCTAGAACAATGCCTGGAATCGCCATTGGTAGCTTCGATGATTCCTTTAGCTCTAGCTCCATCAAGGCCTACATTGCTGAGTTCATCTCCACCTTGCTCTTCGTCTTCGCCGGCGTGGGCTCCGCTATCGCTTACGGTAGTTTCACACATCACATACTCATTGTTAAAAGTTTCTGGTTCCGAAACTGGTTCTATGATATCCAAACTAACGTTATAACTTGTTTTTTGTTGTGACAGCCAAATTGACAGCGGATGCTGCACTAGATCCATCTGGTCTAGTAGCTATCGCGGTTTGCCATGGGCTTGCCCTCTTTGTAGCGGTTTCAATTGCCGCCAACATCTCTGGTGGTCATGTGAATCCAGCTGTCACCTTTGGACTAGCGGTTGGAGGTCAAATCACCATCATAACCGCCTTATTTTACACGATCGCTCAACTCCTTGGGTCTGTTGTCGCGTGCTTCCTTCTCAGTTTCGTCACTGGAGGCCTGGTAAGTATAGTCGAAGGGTCATTATAATGTTCTATTCTATACCGAGTACTACTGAGGGTCCAACTCATGTTTTACTTAAAAAGAACTGTACTTTTATATATAAGATAGATAAATTTTGGTGACTGGGGGTCAATGGACTCTCTTGACCTCTGTTGATTCCGCCCCTGATAGTATATCTTGCTTCATGGGTTGTAGTTAAC
Source organism: Smallanthus sonchifolius (assembly GCA_023525975.1). Classification (NCBI taxonomy): domain Eukaryota; kingdom Viridiplantae; phylum Streptophyta; class Magnoliopsida; order Asterales; family Asteraceae; genus Smallanthus; species Smallanthus sonchifolius. The sequence goes on from CM042034.1 coordinate 20,100,655, forward strand.
CTTAATGTCTTTACCAATAAGTAGTGCCATTTTTGTAATTATGTGAAATTCTAAAGGGTGTTTTTGTATTTTACTTTCAGGCTATCCCTACACATGGTGTTGCAGTAGGCGTGGGAGCGCTTCAAGGGGTACTTTTTGAAATTATCATCACATTCGCGCTGGTGTACACTGTTTACGCCACTGCGTGTGACCCAAAGAAGGGCGCATTGGGCACAATTGCCCCTATTGCAATTGGGTTCATTGTGGGTGCCAATATCTTGGCTGCAGGCCCGTTCTCAGGTGGGTCAATGAACCCAGCCCGATCTTTCGGACCTGCTGTGGCTGCCTTTGATTTCTCTGGACACTGGATCTACTGGGTTGGACCTCTCATCGGCGGTGGCTTAGCTGGACTTATTTACCCAAACGTGTTCATTTCTAGCGAACATATTCCCATCACCAACGACTACTAAATTTCCGATGTTTTTGTTCTTGTGTTGGAGTATGATTCTGGGTTGTTTTAATTGTAAAAATAAAAAGAAATGCAATCTATTTGTTTTTCTTTGTTTATTTTGATATTTATGAGAAATTATTTTGTTTTGTTAATGGGCCATTATCAAGTAATTGTTTGCTTTTAAGCCGTAGAAACTAGAATGTGGGCCCACGGAATAGTTACTTCACAATTAAAATTGGTATGTTTTGGCCTTTTATGGGTTGTTCTTTTCGATTAGGTTAAAGAAAACAGAATATAGTGGGTAGATGGGCCTATCCGGGTCAATCATTCCATGTGATGTGATATTGTGATTATCTTTTTTATTTAAGGCATGTGATTGGTTATCCATAAGAATGTAATAATACCAACCAATATTATCTGTTTTATCATAACCGGGCTTGGACAACCGAAACGGGCCAGGACCCTGTAGGGACTGGGCCTTGGCTAGGCCAGGGATCGGAGAACCCACTTCTTTTCTTCCTAATGCTAATGCAGCTTACTAGTGTTTTCAATAGTGTGTTAATCTTACAACACTATAACCATTGTCATACTCATCATTTACAACAATGCATATCAAGAAATTATTACCATAAGCATTTATTTATTTATTTGTTTTTTTAAAACTATGTGTTTATCTCATGAATTAAATTGGTTGAGCTTTTTATGACAAAATTTTAAAGTTAAAAACATAACTTGACGTAAGATTTTATAAATTAAACGTATATTTTTTTTTATATACACTTACACTTTTTATTGTAACTTTTTAATTTAAAAGTATTAATACGTAAAAAAAACTTAAAAAATTCAGGTTAAACAGATCTCGTGTCAACCCGCGATTATTCTTATCCTGTTTGGGTTTATGTATCTGACAAGATTTTTGAGTTCATGTGGGGTTGGACCCGACAACCCACGAACACCACGTGTTTAGCATCTAGCTATTTTGCTTTCTCATCTGCTGGTTGTTTACCAATTTACCCCTTGATACTTTTGAAAAACATTCAACAGGATAGGGATAAGGGTGTCAATCATGACCCATTATTTATATGGGTAAAAAAATTGGGTCAAAATGGTAGTTTTTACTTTTTAAACTGAAAAGAAGAAAAAAATAATAAACGCTAGAAGGAGGGCTTGAACCTCTGACCTTGTGGTTAACAGCCACACGCTCTAACCAACTGAGCTATTCCAGCTTTTTATTTTTTATTTGGATTTAAGTATTATTATCATTTTCTTAAAAAGAGCAAACCGGAGGCGATTAATGTTTAATTGGGCGGTCGGCTAAAACCCTTTTCTAGGGTTCCGGCGATGCCCCAAATTACAAACCTCCGCTTCCTCTTCTCCAAATCTGCTCACCACCCAAATCCAATCTTCAATTCAAAATCTTTCACTTCCAATCGTAGCAGTTCTTTGAAGCAGAGTGGCAACAAAGAGTCATCTTTAATGAAGACTGGAGGGTTTAACAAGAAAAGGGCCGAGGGTAAAGATCAGAGTAGACCCAAAGACCTAAAATTAAAAGTCCGAAGACTTAATCCTGTTAATACCCTTTCTTATGTTCAGGTATGTTTTCATTATCACTCTGCTAATGCTAATTTTAAAGTACTTTTATAGATACACCAGATTACGTCATCACGTTCTTCACGAGTAGTGTAGTTGACAAAAAGTAAAGAATAGTAATAATACGGCCCGTATTGTATCTGTTCAGTTCTCGTCACATCATACGCTTACGTGTCAGTCAGGTAATACGGCCTGTATGATGGAAAACGCGTCCCATACGACCCGTATTGTATCTATTTAGTGGTGTACGCGTCACATAATACGGTCGGTATTGTATCTATCGTACGACCCATATGAGTGAAAAACATGTCCCATAGGTGAAAAAAGGTAATATGCCCGTATAACATTATTTGCATCGGGTGTCGGAATAAAACGAGGCTGATGTACCGATAAGATTGACGTAATTTATCTCTAATTTTTGTAATGGGTTTTCTATTTGATAAAATTGAAAAGGAGCTATTTTTTAATTTTATTTTTTTTATATATTTTAAGCAGATTTTAGGAACAGGTATGGATACTCAAGATACATCACCATCAGTTTTGCTTTTCTTTGATAAGCAGAGATTTATATTCAATGCTGGAGAAGTAAGCATTTTAATGTACTTTCATAAACTTTTTTGATCAGTTAATTCGGTTGAATGTTTGGCTGATTGGGAGATTTAACTAAATTTATATATGATCATACCTATGGTTTGTTCAGGGACTGCAACGATTTTGTACAGAACATAAGATTAAGTTGTCAAAGGTAAAATTGTTACCAAAGATTCACATAAATCTACATTTATATAGTAATGAGAATGACTTTTTTTTTATGTTTTAGATTGATCACATATTTCTTTCACGGGTCTGCTCTGAAACTGCTGGTGGATTGCCAGGTTTGTGCGTTATTCTTAAGCTTGCGTATTTATTTCAAATTAGATTTGAAGTTTCTGAAATTTGTTTTGCAGGTCTTTTATTGACATTGGCTGGCACTGGTGAACAAGGGATATCTGTGAGTATCCCTATGATGATATCTTGAATTATTATTTTTTAAATGTTGTATTGCATTAACGAAATGATTTTTCATTTGCTAATAATCCCTAATATTGATTTTGGTTGATATTTGAAGGTAAATGTATGGGGACCTTCTGATTTTAAATATTTAGTTGATGCGATGAAATCTTTCATTCCAAATGCAGCCATGGTTCACACACGATGCTTTGGTCCGGCACCCAAATCTGATGGGGTTTTATTGGATGATAATCCTGAAAAAGTAAATGATCAAATTAAACTTATTGATGATGAAGTTGTCAAAATATCAGCTATTTTGTTGCGACCCGAAACCCATGGGCTCAAAAAAGATGAGTTTGCAATAAAGTCTAGTGATATTTCTGTTCTATATATTTGTGAGCTGCCTGAGATTAGGGGTAAATTTGACCCGGAAAAGGCCAAAGCACTTGGATTAAGACCCGGGCCCAAATATCGTGAACTACAAGAAGGAACATCTGTGAAATCGGATTTAAAAGATATCATGGTACATTTATCACTTTCCATTTTTTCTTTATTCGTAGATCACTCTAGAGGTGGCAATTTCGACCCGTTATTTATGAATGGGTTTTTACTTATCTCAAATGGGTAAAATGAAAAAAAGGTAGGAAAAAGGGGAATGGATCAAATAGGTTGAAAGTTACCCGAAGTCTATTTTTCATGCATACAACTTCCCGAATTGTATTCAAAGATTTTATGTTAGTATTCTAATATACTACATTTGCAACCATATTAACAAATTATTTATAAAAAACTGACAAAAAATGACCCATTTTGACCCATCACTCAGCCCGCATTACTAGCCCAAATCTTGAAATGATATGCAAATTTTCTTGTATTTTTAGATTCATCCTGATGATGTACTTGGACCTTCGGTTCCTGGGCCCATTGTTCTCCTTGTAGATTGCCCTACACTCTCTCATTTTCAAGAAATATTATCTGCACAATCTCTCAAGGATTATTATGCTGATATTGCAGAGGAGAACCACAAAATTGTTAATTGTGTAATTCATTTAAGTCCATCATTAGTTGTAAACTCTAGTGATTATCAAAAGTGGATGTCAAGATTTGGTGGGGCCGAGCATATTATGGCAGGGCATCAAATGTAAGTCTATAGCAACTAATTTACATTTTATTATTGGTTATAGCAACAAAGGACCTGTTCATCGATGTGTGTGTGTGTGTGTGTATATATATATATTATGATTTGTGTCGTCTGATTTGACATTGAATGATTATTTCTTAAACTTGTAAATAGGTTTATCATATAATTTTTCACAATAAGCATTTTTTGCATACGTGGCATTTGATCGTAGCCAGTATGGCATCAATGAGTGCCACATCAGCAGTTTACAAGTAAAATTAGTTAAGAAAAAAATGTATAGCTTGTTTCTATTTTTTGTCATTTGCCCTTCATTTTTGCAAGTTTTTAAGTGGATTCCTTTTTATGAGCAATGAATAAATAGTTTTATAAACTATCTCCTTGTCACTTCTTCAGGAAGAATATTCAGATACCGATTTTGCAATCTAGCGCAAGAGTTGCCGCTAGGCTGAATTATTTATGCCCTCAGTTTTTCCCAGCACCAGGTTTTTGGTCTCTTCAACAACCGAATTGCTCAAATGATGTAAATATTTAGTCTATAACCTCTTTAGATAAATGACTAAAAATAATTGGAATATATTTATTTATAATATACACTTTTATGTCTGCAGGGTACTGATTTAAAGCTTTGCAAGACTGTTTCTGCTGAAAATCTTCTCAAGGTGCATATTTAGTGATTTATATATAAATTTGGGCCAAAAAAAGCACAAAATTGAAACAAGCTTCACATTTATTTCTCATTTTTTAGCAACGGCTTTAAGAAGCAGAAACCAACTTACATTTTATTAACGATTTTAGGAACCAAGTTACATTTTTTTGTTGATTATTTACGAGTTGCTGACATGGCATCTTATTTTTCATTTTAGTACATATATGCACGTGGCATCTGGTGTGATATTAGTAACTGTTTCTAAATATATATTTTTTTAAGAAAAAAGATCAGTTTTTTTTCAAACTGTAAATAACTTTACTTTTTGTCACATAAGCAATTTTTGTTTATGTGGCTGCTCATATGTCAGCAACCAGTGCCACATCAGAAATTTACCGGGAAAATCAGTTAAAATATCATTGGTTGCTAACATCAGTAATAAAGCATAAGTTGGTTTCTATTTTACACCTAATTTGAAGTTGTTTACTAAAACCACGAAAAAGTGTAAAGTTCATTTCTATAGGGTTTTCTTTTTCATTTTTCAGTTTGACCACTTGTCTAAACAATCCTGCATTTTTTTTATTTGTCGAAACAGTTTCGTCTGCGCCCTTATGCACAACTTGGATTAGACAGATCTGGTATACCGAGTAAAACGGGCCCCATTGAAATCATTAATGACCTAATTTTAGAAATTCCAGAAATTTCTGATGCTGCTAAGCAAATTTCTCAGCTTTGGGAAGGTGAAGAAGAAGATGCAGGGGATGGCGTAACATATGTGGAAGGTGACAAGAACATAACTGAAGAACCTTGGGTAAATCAAAACATTGTTCCTAGATGTTTGGAAAATATTACAAGAGAAAATGTCGAAATTGTCCTTCTAGGAACTGGTTCATCTCAACCATCCAAGTACCGAAATGTTAGTTCTATCTTCATCAATCTTTTCTCTAAAGGTAGTTTACTACTAGATTGTGGTGAAGGAACACTCGGTCAGCTGAAAAGAAGGTAATACTGTTTTTATTTACTAAAATATTAAGATCTTGTGCGTTTCTATGAGTGGAAATTTCTTATATATCCTTTTAAAAGTTCAAAATTTCATATTTATCCTTCAAATTTTCATAATATCTTGTTTGTTCCTACAAAAAATCCTAAAAATATCATCTTTACATATTCCATCGAAAATAAAATAAAATCAGTTACTTATAACACAATGTGTTTCTCTAAATAAACAATGAGAAATCTAGGGCATTATGCATTCATATGATTCCTAGTAATAGCGTTTTCCTATTCGTATATTTGGAGAATTAAACTGTTATGAAGTAACTGATTATATTTTTGTTCACTTGAATGGGTTAAAATGATGTTTTTAATGTTTTCAAAGGGTAAATGTTTTGTGTTTTCTAAGGGTGAATATGATATTGTGAAATCTAGGACATGTATGAAATATTGGACTTTTAGAATGATATATATGAATCGATTTGACTTGATGTGGCAATTTTTAACACATCAATTATGATTTGTAATCATAATTAATGCGTTATTTAGTTTTAAAATTTAGAAAAAGGACAAAAAGGTGTTTGCGGGTCAAGCCAACCGCCCTGCCCGTTTCACTTATTCATCTTGCCACCTCTAATATCTGGTTTACCACCATTTTCTTGGAACAGATTTGGTATTCAAGGCGCGGATAATGCTGTCAAAGGCTTAAAGTGCATTTGGATCTCACATATCCACGCAGATCACCATGCGGGTTTAGCAAGAATACTTACCCTGAGACGTGACTTGCTGAAGGGGGTACCTCATGAACCTTTAATCGTTATCGGGCCTAGACAACTAAAAAGATTCCTAGATGCATATCAAAGACTTGAAGATTTAGATATGCAGTTTCTTGATTGTAGGCATACAACACAAGCTTCTTTTGAATCAAACTATAATAATAATAATCAGTTAACTAATTATGAACTCCCAAATGAAAACAAAATTGAAAATACTTTGTTTTCTAAAGGAAGTGAAATACAGAGCCATTGGAAAAAGGGGGTTAATTCGGTGGATGATAACGTATCATACCCGCTTATCAAGAATTTGAAAAATGTGATCAGTGATGCGGGATTAGAAAACGTGATCAGTTTTCCTGTTGTCCATTGCCCTCAAGCTTTTGGGGTGGTTTTGAAGGGTATGGACAGAGTTGATAGTGAGGGAGGAATGATTCCCGGGTGGAAGATTGTTTATTCAGGTGACACTAGACCGTGTCCTGAATTAGTTGAAGCTTCTAAAGGAGCAACGGTTTTGATACATGAGGTAAACATTTTTAATTATTTTTTTCTGTTTAATGGTATTGATTACGAGCCGAGCCCGAGCTCACCTCGTCTAACTAAAATAAGCTCGAAACCGGCTCGTTTATTATTTATTAATTATTTTATTATTTAAATTATATATTTTTATTTATATATTTTATAATAATTATTATTGTATATAATATATTATGTATAATATAATAGTTTTAAATTTATATTTATAATTTTATATATAATACATATTATTTAACAATTTTATATCACAATTTTTATATAGACTTATATTTAATACATCAAATAAAAATTATATAAATAAAAAGCTCGTTTAGGCTCTGCTTGAGTGTGATGGAGCTCGAACTCGTTATTAAATGAGCCCTAATAAAAGCTCGGGCTTGTTCAAGCTCGGCTTGATTTGAGTTTTCAACAAGCTGATCTTGAGTTGCTCACTAGCGGCTCGGCTCGGCTCGGCTCGTTTACACCCCTGGTCTTGAATAACCAGAATCAGATAAGTAGAATAACGGGTATTCTACATTTAGATAATCATTTCGTTGGCAAAAGCATAATATGTTTATCAAAACACAAAAAATTGATTATCATTACAATTTCATTAAATTGCTGTTTTAGGCAACTTTTGAGGATGCTTTAGTGGATGAAGCAATAGCTAAAAACCACAGTACAACAGAAGAAGCCATTGAAACGGGACACGCAGCAGGAGCATATCGAATCATTCTCACACATTTCAGTCAAAGATACCCTAAAATTCCAGTTTTTGATCAAAGTTACATGCATAAAACTTGCATTGCTTTTGATATGATGAGCATTAACTTTGCAGATTTACATGTGCTTCCAAGAGTGCTTCCATACCTTAAACTGCTGTTTAAAAATGAAATGATTGTGGATGAATCTGATGATGTTGAAGATGCTGTTACTCTACCTGCTTGATCATCATTATCATTCGTTTATGTACAGATCGAGGATATAATGGTCTTCGTTTCATTGAAGTTTGACCCGTCGAGTTATGGTCAGTTCATTAGTTGACCCGTCGGGTTATTATTAGAGGTGGTTGATGTATTGAATTTTGTAGTATATGTTTGGTAGGAGGATCTACTATAGTCAGTTATAATTGAACAAAAGGTACATCATTTAATTAAATTTAATTCTGATTTATCTGTTGGTTATAGCTATTTTGAAAACATTGTTGTTTAACAATAATATTGTGAGGCATTTGTACTTATCATGGATATCAATCAATACAATATTTCCAAACACTGAAAATGTTGGTTGATTGAGATGTCTCTGAGATGTTGGATTTTTGTCTTGTGGTGTCTTGGTTTAGAAAATTTGAGAAAATGATTTATTTACCCTTGCTAGTTTCTTTTTCAACGATGATAAGCTACTTAGAGCATCTATAACAGGGTCCGTCGGGTGTCAAACATCCTCATGGCATTGTTTCCCTACGGACTTTGAAGCTTTTCGAGCCAGATGTCCGTGTCTACCAACGGTTATGAATGGAGAAAACTATGTTGAAAACATATCGGATTAAAGAAACGTTTTTGATTAGGCAAGGGTTGCGCGATATAGGATCAACCATTTTGTGTCTGGTTTTGATTTTTTTTTCTCTACTTTTCCGAGTTTGATCTAATTCGGTATGAGTCATATCACTCTAAGTCATAAACTTCAAAAACTGTATAAAAATTTATACATATTATTTTAAATATGATATATAAGACGGTTTTTTTGTATAATTTTTTGTAACGTTTTCAAGTAACTCATGTATATCTGTGTATATATACTTATGGGAGGGATAGAATAAAAACCTATTTGAGTTGAGAAAACCAAAAGAAATCCTATGTAACTGTTTTTTAAACTGTTTTATTAACATTTTCGTCACCAAAAAATCAAAAAACCGCCGAGTACTTTAAAAAAAAATCATGAAAAAATAACAAAAATTCACGTTTTTTTATCATACGTAACACAAGATTTTACATACGTAACCAGGTTCAGCGATTTTATAAAAAAAAAACACTCGTCGTTTTTTTGTTTTTTTTTTAAGTTATAAAATAAGATATAGAATCTATCTAAAAAATTAAATTTTACATATATTAAGAGAGAGTTTTCAGAGTTCCTCAACTCAAAGGATTTTATTTATATACTTCCCGTATATATATACTTTTTATAAAGAGAGAAAACATATCATCAATCATCAATGGTCAAATTTGTAATTAAAACAAATATAGTCCAAAATATCATCTCATAATTAATTAAAATTCTTTAATATTAATCGCCATCTGCTCCGACGGCTAGCCGGGGAAACTATCAAAGTCAGCCACCACCCACGACGGATACATCCACCCATCCATCGTCTCCACCACCAATTCCCTTGACGGTGACGATTCAAACCACCCATCTAAACTCGGCAACTCAATGATTTCACCCAGCTCATCGGAAACATTATCCGCACACTCATTTTCCGACGCCGGCAAAACCCCATGCATGGCGGCTGCTTTTGCGGCGGCTTGTTGGACGTCACGTGGGGAGTCAGAAGCCGGACGTGGCAAAGTGTCTTTCAGTTGAGGGAAGTTAAGAATAGCAGAATTACCTTTGATGAACAAGGCGGCGACGTCGTGAGCTCTGGCGGCCATCTCCGGCGTCGGAAAACTGCCCAGCCAAATGCGTGATTTCTGACGAGGTTGTCGTATTTCGGAAACCCATTTGCCCCATCTTCGCAGACGGACTCCTCGGTATACCGGATGCTTGTCTTTCACGTCATCCGCACGTGATCTTTTGCGTGACCGGAGTTGGAAGGCGGCGGCGGAAGGGGAAGACACGTTGGTGGTTTTGTTATCAGCCATTGATGTTTTTTGACCGTTTAGGAGGGTTGTGACAACGTTATATGTAGACTCCTAGAATTACTGTTTTTATTTTAAGTGTACTATTTATTTATTTATTTTTATTTTTTTTGTCGAATTGTTGTATCAAATACATTATTTTAAGAATCTAGTGGGGTGGATATGTTTTTTAGTTAGGGTCATTAAAAACACGTGTAAAAAACAATACAAACAACGAATATCAAGATCATTGTATAATTAGGTCTAATTGGTGAATGCATGCAGCTAAGTTAAATTAAGTTTTAAATTAGTGGTTTGGTTTGGATAGTCGTTTTAATCCTGTCTACGTGACAGTGATATGACATGATGTTTTTTATTTTATAATTAAAATCATTACACATACCATTAGACTAAGAGTAATGCTATCGTGAGACAGTGGGCATGGTGCCATATCACCCCACCACATGCGTGAATTATCGCGCCGGGTGGAGGTGAGGGGGTTCACGGGGGTGAGGGCAAGGAGACACACACATTTAATTTTAGCCCTCTCTTTCTTTCTCTCTCTCTCTCTCTCTCTCACACACACACACACTCATAAGCTGGTCACCCTCATCCTATCATTACATACCTGGGTGAGGGTGAGGGAAGGCATGGTCTACGTGGCGCCTACGTGACATCGAAAATCTACCATCTTCACCCCACCATTACACATAGTCTTAGTCTCGCAAAAATGGTCGTTGCATTTTTTCTATAATGTATCTATTGAAATTTTTATTTGTAAATCTAACCGTTTATAATGTTAATCTTCACGTTTTACACACCGCAAGAATGATAAAGAAAAGTTATGCGACGAACTTCTTAAATGATTTTGAATAAATTTGTATAAATATTCATCATATATATAAATAATGAGTCCGTTTCATTGTCATCCCTATTTCATCTACATATAAATAATAATAAAAAAAAGAATAACTGAAGAGTAAAATAAAAAGAAGTTAACTTTTACCAATTTAAACAAGAATAAGAATATTAGGACCTATATTTTATCGTAGCTTTTATTCGTCCTAATTGGAGCGGGACAGTGTGTACGAAAGGTGGCGGGTTTCTGTCGGTTTGTGCATGCAAAAGCATTGGGACTTGGAAGAATCAAAGCATTTAGGGAATAATAACCGAGAAAATCATAGAAATTAGTAACATGATGTACGGAAGTCGGAAGATTAGCATGGTGCCAGCGTAAGGGTGAGACACATAAATCGAGAAATTGTCATATAAAAAAAGTAATATGGTATATGGAACTCGATTCGGGAACACTTGACTACCGGTTCGACCAGCTTATGAGTGCAAATACAAAACTGTATTTAATAAAGCGTAACTACATGATTTAAGCTCAAATATATAAATGTATTTTCTAAGTATTCAACCTCCTATTTGTTTGTTCATCTTATAAAGAGATCTATAAAACTTTAAGAAATCTCCTTAAATTAAGGAGGTCCAAAATCGTTACATATTATATAGCTTTCATCGCGCTATATCTTAAGGAGAAGAGAGCACGTAAAACCAAAAAACATATCAAAAAACAACAGAATGTCTGACACTGCAACGACGACCCTTAAGTTATGGACCACATACTTCTTGGTCGCACCTAGTATGACCCGTTAACATCGGCAATGTTGGATGGATTCGATATCCACATAATGAAAGAATTCACGTGAATGGGCCCCTTGGAATGGGGGGTACCAACAAAGTTGATAAGTTACTCCCTTGTTTGTCATTATTCAATAGGGCACATGTATTTTTGAACCAGCTCAATTCTGATAATCTGTTTTCATGTTTTTATGTAACATATTTTTCGTCTTTGAATAGTCAGACATCTGGAGTAAATGCAAAAAAACGACATCATCATCTTCATTCAATCAATCTTTTAGTGTAACATAGAAAACAAACTCATTGATAAGAGACTCATGAGTCATGACTCAAATAATTAACTCGTGAGAACTCAAAAATAAAGTAAAAAATAATCACTAAAAGTTTCTAATAATGCCAGTTTTTATTTTAGGTTGCGCATTTTTCTCTTCGTTTTAGTTTTTTTTTTTACCGACGGATTTTTTTTAATAAGAACCTAACTAGTAAGAAACTAGACAAAATGGGACATTATTACAAACCGACCTAAAAGAGTGAACCCAGATGCAATTACGTACAATATTAGAAAAGAGAAACATACAAAAACTAGTCACGCGAAACAGAACAAAAAAGAAGATCGAAAGGGAGCGAGACAATAAGGGGGTGTTTGGTACGCCGGAATTCAACAGAATTGGAATTTGAATTCCATTCCTTTGGGTGTTTGGTACGTAAAATTCGTTGGAATTGGAATCCGAATTCCATTCTTAACGTGTTTGGTAGAGAAAGGAATTGAAATTAATTCCTTCAAATGAAGGATTTCAAATTCCTTCCAACTTGTGAAGGAATTCAACTAAAACAAATGGAATCTCCGACTACCGACCCTTGTCACCGTCGCCAACATCGTCACCAACCCTTGCGACCACCGCCGCCAACCCCGCCGCCTCGACTCCCGCCGACGCCACCCCCGACCATCCCCACTGCCCTCGCCACCTCCGCCAACCACCGCCTCCGACACCGACCGTTGCGACCACTTCCGCCAACCCCACCGCCGCCTTCGCCCCGACCATCCCCACCGCCGCAACCACCGACCATTCCCACCTCCGCTCTCCGCCCTCGGCACCTCCGCCAACCGCCGCATCCGACTCCGACCACAGCCGTCGACCGCAAATGAAAATTCGACTATTTTTTTGAGTTTTTTTTTATGAAACAAGGCAAACGAAATAAACATTTTGGTTTTTTTTAGTTTCTTTAGTTTTTAGTTATTTTTTGTCTTATCATTTTTTTTTTATTTTTCTTTATCTTTTTTTTGAGGGGTTTTTTTTTTGCCTAAGCGACAGGTAGAATCCTTTGCAGACGACTTAAATACGTGACGGGGTATTGTAAGTGGCAGAGTGGTCTTGCTGCCACGATCCACTGAGTATAAAAATACAATTCCAAATCCAATTCCTTAATGAATCAAATGGATTAGGAATTCAAATTCTTTTAATAGATTCCAATTCCTTAAAATTCCAAATCCTTTAAACAAAATAAAATTCCAAATCCAATTCCTTAAAATTCCAATTCCAATTCCAACAAATTCCGCGAACCAAACGCCCCCTAAGAAACTCCCATGAACTAATCCGAAAACTTGTTGCACTAAACAAAGGTGCACAAATCAGACCTGTCATACCGTTGATGCACCCTGTTGTAGGTACCACAACCCTATAACACGGTCTTTTTATCACCCACTATATGTAATTATTTTTCATACGGTACATATGAGCAAAGGTAAACAAATCAGGTTTTTGGTTCAAAACGGTTCGGGTTTTACCAACAAAGGTCAAAACCGAATTTTAAGGGGGTTTGACCGGTTTGAAACCAAATTTTAAACAGCTTGATTTGGATTTGACCGGGTTCAAAATGGTTTCAAGGTATAAGGTTACGAGCCGATTTCAATCTCGAACCGGTACCTAAACAATATATTAGGAAGCCCAATGAAGGAAATTAACAATTTCATCAAGGAGCCCATTTATAGGAATTTGGGCCATTCGGACTTGAAACCGCTCATCGTCAGTCGCCTGAACCAATCGTCGTTTACCGTTGCCGGTTTAGCCTAACGAAATGAGATCACAATAAACAGGATTCCATTTTTGATACATAAATCGCCTCCAATGAGTGCAGGTATACGTATATCTCTCCATCTACGCTACCTAGGGTTTTGTATTCCAAATTAGGGTTTTTGTGATGTTTTTGAAGTCCAAAATTCTGATTAATTTGTGATTGAATTGTATTTTGATTACGACCATTGTAATCGCTGCAATATGTACGTCAGATTTATGCAATGAAACCGTTAATATTGTTAGCTAAAATTGAGATTGAATTGGTCAAAAGGGGATCCAATTGGGAAGCTGAAAACACAATTCATGCCCTAACCACAATTTTTTTTAACTTGAACTGTTTCAATTGAGATTTGAGCCTTTAACATGAAACTTGATCTTGAATAGTTGAAATTGAAATAGTGGTTATAGTTTATGTAACCATTTTTTGTCTCACTGTTGCATAAATTTCCCAATTTTATTTTAATCTTCCGGTTACTGGTATATCTTTCAGGTGGAGCATTTGGAGGGAACCGTGGTGCACGACCAGTACCACCGGAAAAAGGAGTGTTTCCGTTGGACCATATGCATTTATGTGACCAGGTATCATCACATAAAAATGTCTTAGAATTTGGTTTCCGAAAATGGTTAATTACGCCAAAATATAACTTACTTTTACCTTTTTGTCATTGTATGCAAGGAAAAAACTATGTAACATACTTTCAGTCTTTTACTTGTAACACCGTATAGCACGTATCTGAAGGTTACTTGCATACAATGATAAAATGTTGCATACATTGACAAAAGAGTGAAAGTAGGCTGCGCACGTCACATAGTGAATTGAAGACCCTTAAATTTAGAATTCTGGGTGTGTGCAGGCGAAGAAAGACTATATAAGCTGTCTTAAAACATCAGGGCATAAATCTGAGATATGCAGACATCTTTCTAAGAAGTACCTGGAATGCCGTATGGAAAAGTTAGTGACTTTATTAATTCCCTTCTAAATATTATTTGCAATCGTCACCTTGTTTTTCACAACCGTTCTGAAATTATTGCGTATGCAACATGCACTCTATGAGTATATTCATTAGATGTTGCAATTTCAGCCAAATTACTTACAAACGAGTCAATTTGGATTGTTTTTTAATCTCTGACAGACCAGTCATACGGGTAAAAATCTAAAGATTTAGCTCATATATCATAAGGAAACAGGTCTAGAATCACCCAAAATGTATTTGTAGTGCATTAAACCTCCTAAACCATTCTATCCCAAAAACATGTAATTATCGAAATAATATACATTTCTAATCGTATTTGACATTTTGGTATAAACAACTTCAAACTACTTATTCAAAACAAGTTATTTCTCTAATAAACACTCTAAAAAACATTTTTTTGTATGGAAACACATTATGCAGATAAGCAGTTTTAATAAGCAATCCCAAATACTTCCTCGTTATTTAATAAAAAAATATCTTTTTTGGACAAAAGACGTTTTGGTTCAATCTGACCCGAGATTCAACATTCTGTCTCCTAATCTTTGTTGAAAATGTTCAAGTGTTTGTTATTTTAGTGCATTAATGGTGTGATGTGGAGGTTTATCAGTTGTTTGGAGGTCATTTTTAGAAAAGAAAGTTTGAGTGTGACATTCTTGTTGTCTCAGCATGTAATACAAAACATTATTATTTGTTTTTGTAAGATTACTTGGGAATCACGTCTGATTGTTGTATTATTGGATGTTTTTCAGGAATTTGATGGCAAAACAGGATATGTCAGAACTAGGTTTCAGGACTGATGACAAGCCACAAGTGTCTCAAATGAAAATCCAAAATGAAAAGAAAGAATGAGTGAAGGGGTTGTGTCAAAAACACTGAATATGTGGGTATCATATCCTTGTGAAACTTATATGCATATCAGTTAATATTTGAAATCTGAAAGTCCTAAGGATTTTGGGACCCGCGGTGAGTATTAGTTTTGGCCTATGTGAACTGCTTACGAGCTTCGTAACTTATCGTAATTAAGAGTTGAATTTTTGATCTTTTGAAGCTTTGTTTAGTTAGTTATTTATTTTAAAACCAACCTGGATGATTGTTATTGGAACATGAAGTAAAATATAACAAAGTTTGGCATTGCTTGGTCGGATAACAAGAAATAGAATATGCCAATTTGATTCCAAAGTATAATGCATTGTGTTAGGGGAGGCTATTCAGATAGACATTAGCTTCTTACTATTCAGACATTAGACGTTATAGGAGTTGTATAGTTGTGTTTTCTTTTCAATAGCTATGGTTTCTTTTCTTTGCCACTGTTATGGTTTCTTCTTCAGGGCTAGCCGTTATGGTGGTTTTACGGTGAGGTGATATTGGAGAAGAAACGCAAGGCATTGGTGACAAGTAGAACCACGGATACCATACATAAAACAATATGTTTAATATATTATGCATTTGTCACTGTTCTCTAGTTATCTTGGTTTTTAGTTAACGTTTCTTAAAAAGATGTTCTATATACTAAATAATAACAAAAGTATAATAGCAAAAGACTATGTTATCGGTATTTTGAAAACAACCAACACAAACAGAGCCATTCGTGTCTCTTTACTTACTTTATTTATTTATTTAATTAACATTGGTTGATGCCAATCTTGGCCTAATGGTAACCGGTGTTTATTCTCATCAAAGTAATGTTGATTTAAGTCCCACAAAGTGGACAATAAGTCGATTTTAGGGGGTGTGTATTTTGAAAAAATAAACATTGTTTGACTATAATGATCTTGTTTTACTTACATTGCTTTTCTTCACAACTAAAAGATAAACATTATCATTTGTTAAAATGAAACAAACAGATAAACTCTCTAAATAAATAATAATAAAAAACATAATATGATTTAGTTTCCATCAATTACTATGCTTCTCCTTGTATATATCATCCCTCTCTTTCTCCACCAATTTCTTCTCTTTCCCTTCCATGGCATCCAATTTCTCATTTCAATCTTTACACCCCTTGTTCAGTACAAAACATCGACAAAATCGTATCTCTTCAACAAATAATCCGATATTTAAACGTTACATTTCATCATCTTATAATAACATTTCATTAAGATCAAAATCTGTGTCCATAACTACTACTTCTAGTAGTAGAGATGACTTCATTACTGAAGATGAAGCTTCGGGTATAACGCGAACTGGAGAACTGGAATTTAATCGTGTTAACTGTCTCGTATGGGTGTTGCATCAATCCGCAAGAAGCTTCTCTCTTGCAGTTCAAAATCTAGAATTGTTTAGAAGCTTACCAGAGCTTTCAAATGCATGGAATGGAGTTGATGTGAATGCATGGCATAAACGCACTGCTTATCAGGTGACTCTACGCCCATAAGGATTTGAACCTCATTGGTTACGACACATATATAGTCATAATATTAATATATTGCATGATCATAATACATACTGCAACATGTTATATTTTTACAGGTGGCAGTTTATGGTTTACTGAAGGCTACGATTGAGGTTGAGTTATTTCTCTCACATAAACGTTGCAACACTCCGGTATATGAAATGTAAGTAACAAATGACTAAAATACCCTTTCAAAGTTAGGTGAAATCATTAAAATGTACATTTTACCGGTTTTTTTTTGCTGGAATGCTTTTCGACTTTTAGCCCACACCAAAATAAATATATCTGAAAACAACCAACCAGAAAAAGCCACGAAAGCTAACTCGGCTAAGAAAGCTAAATTTTAGCCGGCACGAAAAAGAGAAAAGGCACACGGGATCCACAAAACCAACCAATTAAAACAAGTCACGTGTATTTGCAAGTTAAAATCTAGCCGGCTTCTCCCCAACCGGCTCAAACTTAGCCATCAAATAATCGGACCAACGTGACTGTTTTTTATTGGTCCGATAATTTGTTGTCCAAGTTTTAGCTGATTGGTAAGAAGCCGGCTAGATTTTAGCCAAATTAGCTTACGTGGCATTCTCTGATTGATTGATTTTGCAGACCCCATGTGCTTTTTCTCTTTTTCTGTGCCGGCTAAAGTCTAGCGTTCTTTCTCATGTTAGTTTACGTGGCGTTTTCTAATTGATTGCTTTAAATTTTTGAATATGTTTAATTTTAAGTGGGCCGAAAGTCATTGTTTATTTTGGTAAAAAAGTGGGTCAAAATGTTTATTTTCGTGACTTTCCCTTAATGTTCAGATGATTTTTGACCCATGTGGGCTAACAGTACTATGTTCATCCTTCTACTTCAGTTTGTCCTCGAAGACATTACTACTTGGTGAATTCTTAGAAGCTCAATTGAACGCGAAGAACCCTAAACTGTTGCAGTGGTTTAGAAGGGTGGAACTTCCTCGTATCGCAGGACTATTCGTTCCTCTGTTCAAAAAATGGTCTGTGGATTATGCTGGAAGGTGAGGATATCACATTATCATACAATACAAATTGCATAAATTTATAAACTTTTTAGGACCAAATATAAGGAATTATAAATTTATAACATAAAAGTTTATTCAGTGGTGTTGCAGGTGTTATTCTTGCCATCAGTTGTGGTACTGCAGTAAGAAAGTTGGGTTCGACCCGTATTTCTTGTCCTCAGTTCACTGCATCAGTTGATGATGCATTGGTTGAACTTAAGGACTTATCACGCGATCTTGTATCGATTGATAAGTTGCATCACTTATCAACCGAGGCAGGTTTTGAACATGATTTTTTATCATATTTTGGTAAAAAGATTCTACCAAGTAAGAATATAGAAGATCTTGAATTTTGGATTGGGCTTGTTCAAGAGAAACTTTGTGTAGCATTTCACAGAGAAAGTGTCATAACACCTAATGATCAAAGCTTCATTAACAAGGTCATCCCAATTTTTTAAAATAAAGTTTAAGTTTTCTGTATAAATTATCTTTAATATATTTTGCACCCCCATAACTCGATAACTAAAGTGGCTTTGGTTTGCTATGATTTTCTTGTATAGATCGAAGAAACTACGTTAGCAATTCTTGGGATTTTTGCATATTTGGGAAGAGAGACACGATTATATTTATCAGAAATGGATATAATGGACATGGATGACCAGACTAAGAATTTCCTTAGGTAGTTTGTGAAATCGGTTAATCAAAGGTTTATTATAGTTTTGTGGAAAATTGCATGAAAAATGAACAGCTTCTTTTACCCAAAAATGGGTTGACAAGTTGTAAATGGGTTATAATCTAATTGTAAACGGGTTAGTGGGTTGTAAATAGGTTGTAATGAAGTTATAAACGGGTTAAAAGGAGTAGTAAACGGGTTGGTGTGAATTAAATTAATAAACTATATATTTCTTAAAAAATTAACTCTTAACTTTAAACGGGTTGGCCCATTTAATATTAGTACAACCTGAACATGACATGTTTATTAACTAAATTAGACAGGACAACCCAATACCTAATTACTTCTGTGTCGGGTTCATGTGGTATTTTTAGCTGTGTTAGTTAGGAATTGTCACCCCTAAAGAAATGTGACCTCAGTTGGTTACATTTTGATGCGGTTATCCTTATAGTTAACCTTAAACAATACAAATTATGAAGATTTTGAACCTTTTGCAGTTATTGATGACCACGAATATGGCCCATATATTTATTCACGTTAAGGACATTAACCATAACCCAAGCACACATAAAACCATTTAACCATAACATGACATGTTTTACCTGTTTATCTAAACAAATCAAACGGGTTGGCGGGTTGTAATTGGGTTACAATCAATCTAACTGTAAATAGGTTGTAATAAAGTTGAAAACTGGTTAAAGGGGTCTTAAACGGTCTGGCAGGGTAAACTTATAAAGTTATATATTTCTAAAATAATTACTCTAAATTCAAACGGGTTGGCTGGTCGACCCATTAACATTACCACAAACGGGTCGACCCGCTTGTATAGTTAACCTTTACTATTACAAATTATGAAAACTTTGAACCTTCTGCAGTTTCTTGGAGTGTGGCAGCCTGTATATATATCGTGAATTACTCAACTCCCTGCCAAAATATCAACTCTTCAACGAGGTTTGTACAACGGTCTGCTTAATTATTCATCGTATAAACACGAATATTAATGTTTATATTATTTTACTTAGGTAGTTATAGGTGAAATTGGATGGCTTGACTTCTATGCTTCACTTAAATCCAAGTTCCAATATGATGGGAGAAGATCTAGACAACATGCCATACAAGCAGAAAAGGAGATCATTCTTTATACTGTTCTTACTGTTTGTTATGATGTTTTTAGTGGATTTGCACATTACACAAATTCTTCCCAACAACCCTTGGATTCTAATGTTCTTTCATTTTTGATTCAAAGGTAATATATATATATATATATATATATATATATATATATATATATATATATATATATAAATTCACATAACACAAAATTATTCAAATTTTTTATTTTTTATGTAACACAAGTCACAAACTTATATGTGCTATATAATTTGTAGTCAAACCTTGTTATCTAATTGCCTGGAGGGGTATTGGGCTGCTTATGATAAATCAGGGTAAGTTGGTTTAATTGTTTAAATGGTATTTACAAAAAATGATTAAAATAATATAAGTTTTACGATTCGTGTTGCAGCGAAATGACTGAGTTTTTAGAAAATGCTGCTAGTGATCCATCTATATTATTTGAAGCTCGATCAAAGCCGATTGAGTTTCTTAAAAGGGAAGTTGATCAAGATCGATGTACAGTGAGTAAGGTGCTAATTTCTGGCTTCATTTTTCGGTAAAAGAGTTTGATTTTTATAAATATTTGTGACAAACTTGTTAAATAAATTTGGCAGGGGATAAATGTAGCAGACATCAACCCTGTAAAGGTCATTGAGAAGGAATATGAGGCTGAAAAAAACAGTTTGCATCAACGGTTATTGAGGAAATCTAGAGAACATCTGGTTTCTGCTACTAATGTAAGACACTAATAAGGTTGTTTGGATAAATAGATTTTGTTTGTGACATATATGAATCCTTTAGTTTTGGATAATTAGTTTAGTTACATACTAGCTCTAACAAAAACAGTTGGTCAAATTTAGAGTTAGTTACACATTGATGGGCTGTAAATGGTGTAATCAAGTTGTAAATGGGTTACACTGGTTGATGGCTTGTAAACGGGTCGTAATAAATAGGTTAAACGGGTTAGTGGGTTGACGTTATAAAATATATTTTGTTTATTCAGTTTTTAAACGGGTTGACGAGTCGACCTATTTAATTAAACGGGTTAAAGTTAAATTGGTCGACATGAACATGACATGTTTATTAAATAGGTTAGACAGGAAAGCCCACCCCTAGTTAGTTTTAGTCATTTCTGATTATTACAACTTCAAATAGTAAAAGCACGTCCAAATACTACATTCTACAACTCATTTTATTACGGATTCTGAATTATAATATCACGTAATTACTTTCAAAATGCTTTATCATACAGGTTATGTTGATGGGTACTCGGTTACTATTCATAGATGTAGCTGATCTTATCGGTCTCCTTGTGAAGCAACTGCGTGGCAAAAAGATTACAAGTAGAGAAAAAAGGAAAATAAAGCGAACACTTTGTGACATTGTCACTCTTGTTCCCATTTCAATCCTAATGATAATTCCTGTAAGCATCTACTTCCAAACTGTGTATTTATACATGTTAAAACTGGTCATGTTGAAACTGTTTTAAGTTCCCTATACATAAAATGACCCGAATGAGCCCGATTATAAGTAAACGGGTCGATATTACGACAACTATTTTGTATCAATCAATTAAAGTTAATTATTGTGCTTTTATGTGGCAATTGACCAGATGTCTCCAGTAGGGCATGCAGCAATATTAGCTGCAATCAATAAATGCATCCCATCAATGGTACTTATAATAAATATTAATGTTTTGTAATTTGTTGTTTTTTTTCTATATAGTAATCTTGTTCTATTATGTCCATTAGATTCCTTCTCCATATTCATCTGAACGGCTCAATCTGGTGAGACAGTTTAAGAGGTTAAAAAAGATGGAAGTTGAATCATGGGCCATTGAAGAGCAAACTGCTAATGACAGTCATGAAGATAAAAGTTTTACAGTGGCAATGCCGTAAATACGGAGGCAATGAAAGGAAGATAAAAAGGAAAGATGGCAGTTTGATAATAAGGCTTGAGTAGTGTTTTTGGCCAAATTTGGATCTTGGTCTGGAATGTGTATATAGTAAAAATGGTGTTGACGAATAACTGGATGTAAATAGTTGCGTATTTTATGAACTTTATACGGTTCTTGACATAATATTGGTTCAGAAAAGAACACGTCCCTGTATATATGTGTGTGCGTGCACTAGTGCAGAACGTTATTAGTTGAATATCATAAAAGCCATATAATGAGAACATAATCTACATTCAGCTTCTTAACTGGTTGATGCTTTTAACTGATATAAGTGAGTCTAAACAACTCCAAATTCCAAAGGTCTCGAACAAAACTCACAACAATATACATTACATTTCTATGCGTTAAACGCTTTACAAAACTTTGGCTCGCCACTCTGAACCTTGACCATCAAACATCAAAAACCAACAGAAACTGACGGCTTAACCGACGGGTGGGTTCGTCACCACTGTGCGTGCAGGTCCCACCAATTTGTTCACAAGAGCATCACCGTCGGAACAAGATTCGACATTTTAAACCTACATACAATGAGACAGGTAAATTTAAAACTCAACTTAAGTGGAAACAGGCCAAATAAGTACCCACCAGGTTTAAAGTCACCCAAAGTGTTTTTAGATGCTCAAACTTAACAATATAGCTTTAATAATGTTGTTAGTTATTAACCCTGAAACGGATCATTTTGAAAGAAAGTGAATGCAAACAGTTCACTAATCCTCAAACAGTGAGTTTTGTGTTTGTATTCTTCGGTTTGTGATTTGATTCGGGGCCAACAAATGTTACATGCATTAATTATTTATAAAATTCTAAAAAGATTTGACAAAACGTGTCAACAGATCAGTCTGGCTTGACCGACCCGTTTGGATCAGTATTAAAAATTGTCCAGTTTGACCCGTTTCACAACCTGTCCATTTATCGGAGGAGATAAAAACAAACAAAAAGAATGACGACTGGCTTGACCGACCCGTTTGGACCAGTATTAAAAATTGGCCAGTTTGACCCGATTCACAGCCTGTCCATTGATCGGAGGAGATAAAAACAAACAAAAAGAATGATAATAAGACCTTCAATATGATAGTCAACTTAATGTGTGGGGTGTTGCGTGACGACCCGATTAGCTTCTTCTTTGTGCTTCATCATCACTGATTGCATCTGGGCCTGTTTTAAAGCCCTGATATCAAGTATACTTGGTGGGTCGGGTTGAATGCAGCCATGTAACTCAACTAGGTTAAGAAATTCTTGCTTGTTTAAACTTTTCTTCTCAACAAGTTTATCAACAACAGCATCCATGAGTTTCCTATTTTTCTCCAAGATCTGACAAAGAAAATCATTATTTAAAAAAAATGTTGAAATAACCATCAAGTGGTGACTGAATATATAACATGATATGCACCTCTTTCGCACGTCCATAACACCTATCAAGGATCCGCAATGCCTCAGAATCAATGTCCTAGTTTCAGATGTTTAATCAGATATATGAATGAAAATATAAGGTATTGATAATTAGATATAGTTACAGTAGAAATACATTTATTCGATCTGCAACCCAGAAATTAGATACACCGTAATATTTGTCTGAAAGACCACCAAGAACAAGGGCTCGTGCCGCTGACCTGGCATTGTCTGCTGTTTCAGCCCATATTGTACTCAACTGCAGAGTTTAATTGCCACATAATATTGAGATTACTCATATGCTATTAACCATTGCCCAAATCATACTCTCTCTGTCCCAAAATCATTGTCCGCATTTCTATTTTAATTTTTCTGAAAACAGTCATCAATTTCCAATCTGAAATTCTAAATAAACTGCGGATATCTTAAATTGTGTTATTTTTTGTTTCTGGATAAATATTTTGGGAAAGTACTATCATTTTAAAAGATTCTTAAAGTGGAAACTTTTTCTACAATATCCAAAGAAATGCACAAACTCTGGAAATACAGAACATGTAAATAAATAAAACTGAAATATTCTCACCTGACCCTCACCATGCCAAATCTCATCAGCTGCCCGTGGTGCTAGTTGAACAGTAATGTGATCTAAAAGTGACTGTCGACTGTATGAAATCGTAGGAAAAAAGGAAAGTGATATTAACAAAATTTAAGTACGAGAAATTTAGAAAGAAAAAAGTAATTATGTACCTCAGCAACCCTTCTTTAAATTTGATGTGATCCATTTTCATCCTCACATAACCCAATTCCCTACCAGCTCTTGGAGCGATATTAATCTGTTCAAAATAAATTCTCACTTATATTAGAAGTTACTGAGATGTAAAACATAAATAAATTATATAAAGTGAAAGCTGAGAATCATACAAACTCTATATTGCTAAGATCATGAAAATTCATTGCTACAACAGCCATAGCTACTTCGTTGATAGCCACTTGCTTCCACATTTCAGGGCTCCTATCTTTCTTATCGAGCATTCCTCTTTCTTCTATTTGTGCAGCTTGTAACAAGTCATCAGTGGTAATCTACATAATATTAATATTCATCATAACAAAGAAAAATAAATTATAAAAAATATATTGTGAACTCTCATGGTATATAAGTTTATTTATCATTCATTTATAGTTGTTATTAATAAATTAATTAAGTAATTACTTAAAATGATTAAGTGAAAACAAAATTTAACTTACATGTATGGAAAGTTAAATAAAATACAACATTGAATAAAAATAGAATATTTTACATTTTAAATTGCAAGTAAATCAGAAAAGTGCAACGAGACAATAAAGTAAAATCTTCGTTATATGCTTTTATTTTGTTGTTGCAGTGGATATTAATGAATTATGTATGTTAAATATTATTAATTTGTTATAATATATGCACATATATAAAATACCTCAGTCCTTCCATCGCGCATCATGTTAATTGCAGCAACCTCAACGATATTGGCCAGCTCGGCACCAACCATTCCGTCAGTCATAGCTGCAACAGCAGCATAGTCTACATCTTCAGCCATTGGTTTCTTGCGAGCATGCACCTAATCAAAATTCACTCCATAGTTAGATAAAAAAAAAGAGCATACCGGCTGTTTCGGGTAAGGGTCATTTTGGTATTGGTCAAAATGGGTCGGGACGGGCCGAAACACTTTTGTGCAAAAATACTAAACTTATTATACAAACTGTATTATTTCAGTTATAATCTATTTTTTATACTAAAATGTGCATTAAGAATACATGTTTGGGTACTTTCAACACGGTTAACCCATTCCTTTTTTTTTGTTCGTTTTCAATTTTACCCGTTTGACATGTTCGAGAAAAAACAAAGTTAATCAGCTCGAAGTTGCCACATCTATCCATATGTCATCAAATAGAACAAATTTTCAAAATAATTTGTTCCAACCTTTAAAATCTCAACTCGTCCAATTAGGCCTGGTTTGGGTATAAATATTTTTCTATCAAACCGACCCGGTCTCACTAGTGCAGAATCAAGGATATCAGGTCTGTTTGTAGAAGCAATAGTGATCACATTTCCTCTGCCTTCAAATCCATCTAAACATACAAGGAGCTGAAATATAGGCAAAAATAAACTTTAATGCAAGCTCAAACTAACCATTTAAGGTCAATTAATCTAGTCACATAATCAAAATCTGACCTGATTTAGAGTTGCGTCACGTTCTTGTCCACCGGAACCTTTTATCAAACCACGTTCCCTTCCAACAGCATCCAGTTCATCAATAAACACAACAGATGGAGCCTGTGGAGATCAAGTAATAAACATGATATAAGATTAAAAAAATGAAAATGTATGAAGTTAAGTGCAAGTGAGGACAGAAACTTTTTAAAAAAAATCTCACACAATCTCTTGCTTCTTGATAGAGTGCTCGAACACGTGATGCACCAACCCCTACATATATTTCCACAAATTGGGATGCTGAAATAGAAAAGAAGTTCACACCTGCTTCACCAGCAACTGCTTTTGCTAACAATGTCTTTCCCACTCCCGGGGGCCCACAAAGAAGTATACCACCTGACAGAAACATAAAATGTAAGAATCAAATATAATTATATAACACATTGCAAATTAAACCATTTATAAGGTGTTTCGAAAACTGTTATGAACGATAAATAAAATGGCATTCTTGTTTCGTAATGCTTAACACTTATGTCAGACCATCAACTCACAAGCATAAAAAGTGACAGTTTTGAATCACAAGCAATTAAACATTTATGTCCAAGAAACACAACATAAGCCAAAGTCAAGAATCCAGAAGTCTAAGAGGTTGTTTGTGTTAGGGTATCACACAACACAACACACGCAAACACACACTAAAGCGAATAAACGACACGAGAGATTTATAGTGGTTCGGTCGGTATGACCTACATCCACTTGCTGCAACTAGGGTGTTTATTATATTTAGGTGCTCAAAGAATTACAAGACTATTACATCATATATATAGAGACTAGTCTAGGGTTAATAGCTTAACCAACAAGTTAAGCCCATATGGGCCCCAGCCCGAAACCCGTAACCTGACAGACTCTAGGGCCGGCTGACCCTAAAAGCCTTCATACTCGACAGTTTGATAGCCTCTTAATGATTACATTAAGAGGCTACCTCTGAATCGGTCAGAGGTGGGAGGTGTTTGTTTCGGATTTTGCCAGGCTCTTAATGGTTCATTCAGCCTCTTAATAATTCAGCTCAAAAACCATGTTGAACCATTAAGAGGTCTTAATGGTTCAGCACTTAATGGTTCAGATTTTGCCAAACAACCTCTAATTTAACAATGAATTTTGTTGCATAAAATACCCAACATTTTTCACTTTTGTTCCTCTTTAGTCATCTTTTTTTTTGTACATTTGAGTCATTAAAAGATGGTTTGTTGTCCGTTTTGGGTCATTAAAAGGTATTTTATTGATGACCCATTCAAGACAGGAAACCATTTATGTCCACGGAATTAAACAGTTACGTCCAAGAAAATACAACATAAGCCAAAATCCAAAAAAGCCTATATTTAACAATGGGATTTTTGCATAATACCAATGTAATTTAACTTTCGTCTCCTGTTAGTCATTGTACTCTGTTGTGTACATTTGAGTCATTATACGGAATTTTAATGATTACCCAAACAGGAGAAATAGCCATTTAAGTCCAAGAAACACAACATAAGCCAAACTACAAAAGAGCCTATAATTTAACAATCAGTTTTTTCTTTTTTTTTTTGTATAAAATGCAAACACACTTTCACTTTTCTCCCTGCTTAGTCACTATACTCTTGTTTGTACATTTGAGTCATAGGAGATGGCTTTTTCTCCTTTTGGGTCATTATAACGTATTTTAATGATGATCCAAACGGGACAAACTTTTTACAAAAAGTCCACATAGTGACCCAAACAGTTATGAAAGTCTACATAATGAACGAACGGTTAGAAAAGATATTTTAATGACTCAAATGTACAAAAGGAGTATAATGACTTATCAGACCAAAAGTGAAAGTATATTGTTATTTTATGAGAAAAAAACCTAATACCTGGTATTTTGACTCCTCGCCTTCGGTAAATTTCCCCATGTGTGAAAAACTTCACAATTTCCTCAAGTTCAAGCCTTATTTTCCCGAGCCCAGCCACATCCGAAAACTTCACATCCACACCTCTTTCTAAATACTGTGAAAGTTTGGTATTTTTAGTATTTTGAGCTCGGCGAACCCGAGCACCTGATTTCATGAACTGTTGAGCCATCTTCATGTACGGGTTTTCTTCACCTGGTTTTCCTTCTCCATCATCATCATCATCATCTTCAAATCCGGCCATTCCCCTCTCTAATTCCTTCATTTTCCTCTTTTCCTCAGCTTCTGCTTTCTCAATCTTTAACCTATCTTCATAATCCTTCTTCTGTTTTTTATAACTCAAAACTACAGTCTGGTAGAATATAACAAAAAACAGCAATCCAATACCTAATGTAACATTGGAATCACGAGCTAATTCTTTCCACATGTTAGACATACGGTAGTACTTCATACGGGCTTCAAGCATCGCTTGCTCGCTATTAAGCTTCTGCGCATCCATTTTCTTCTTTCTTTCCTCCATCTTCTTCTGTGCTCTTGCTGCTTTCTCCATTTGTGCCGTTTTTTTCTTCATACTCAACGTTTCATTAACCTTATTCTTCTTGAGTTCCTCTCTTTGTTTCCTCAATTCCAACACCTTTTTCGACACTGGTTTTGGCTTCACAAACGAATACATCCACAACGGGAATTTAGACAATAACCCTAAAAACGGACGGGGGACATCCGGCATCTTAACCGGAGGCGTATAAGCTTGAACACAAATCGAATCAATCTCCAACTCATCCCATGATTTCCAAAACTTCTTATCACTATCAATTGAAGGCACCACAAGTCTAACAACTTTAGAATCCTCTAAAACAGCAAAAACAACTACAGGTCTTTCCTTCAAACCTTTACCCGAGGGTTTGATTATGTGTTTAAGCTTCCCTTCACGTTTCAAATCGAGAATATCGGTATACGGAATCCTGTTAGCTACAACAGGGAGCCCCTGTGACCATGCTTTCCACTCTTGTGGTGTTAATGCATCTAGTTTTTTCGGAGCACGCTTCTTTTGCGCAACTTTGGCTGCTAATACCGGCTGTGGTAGTGAAGCTGATATTATTGTTAGGGTTACAGATAATTGAAGTAAATTCAATGCGTTTATCTTATGTTTTGATTCTTCTTCAGTCTCTAAGTTGCTTAGATTGCATCTAATTGATGAAATAGGGTTAGGTGAGTATCTAATTCTTCGAGATTGTAGCCGTTGCGATAAGGAATTTGGGGGAAACAGTGAAGAAGCATAAATACAATGAGATGCCATGAAATATGAGTACATAAACTGAATAGATAGAGTGAATGAACGTTTTACGTTACTGTATTGGTTGAAGGTGGCGAATTCAGTGTGCAGATTAGGGTTTTTGTATGTCTCATGATACCGTCATCTCCGATGGATACGAATCATCGCGGCAATTGCAGCAGAGAGAAGCAGAGAAAGAACAGAATTCTGTTTACAGTTGGAGATGCAATTGCTCTGTGAATTCGGTGGAGAATGAACCGCCGGAGGTCTGGCCGGCGTGAGTTTTGAAGACGGTTTGTAGATGGGTTCTATTTTATAAGATAAGTGCATAATGCTATTTTACTAATTAGTGTTGCAGGAGGGTTTTTTTCTTTAATAAAATCATAATCAAAGTTACTGAAATTTAAACTATTCAAAAATTTCGTTACATCTTATAACAATGTTCTACATCGTAAAACCCATTACATCGTAAAACCTATGCAACGGCTTACGAAAATTGGATAGAGACGAGTGTTTGCAAACTAGCGACACCTGACGTAGCCAATCCACCACTCATTATCGCATACACAAAAACTTGCATGTGTAGTCATCAACTATCGCAATCATTAGATTCACAAGTCTAAAACTGTAAGTAACAGTTTGATTAGTTAGTTATACACTTATACCTGATCATCAGCAAAAATAAGCCATGCATGCTTCGTGAAAGAAATAATGCAAGACTTCTTGTTCCTTAGCAACATTCTTGATGTCATGAAAAGTTGAAGTAGAGAGTGAAGCGCTGTAGCAGCTGATACTCCAATCAAATAGATGTTCGTCAATCAGCGGTTATTGAATGTTAGATTTAAGCAATATTTTACGTTGAATGTTAGATTTAAGCAATATTTTACGTAAATTTTATACATTGTTCTATTGATTAAATGTAAGTGAGATTTACAACACAGTGGCAGAACCAAAACTTTTTCGTTCTATTTTGTACCTGCTACATCCAAGGAGTCCAATTAAGAAATATTTCTTGTTATAGGAGGTTTAGAAATTATAAAATGGTTTAAGGTGTTCTTTAAAACCACTTTGGTTTCTAGGTGATCTACTATTTCAACTAGCAGTTGTGAACAGTGGCTGATCCACTAGTCAAACTAGCCGATGTGAATAGAGTAAAAATAACAATAAAATATTCATCGTCTCCAAACATCAAGCTAATAATAATATATTTTATTGTTATTTTTACACTATTCACATCCACTGGTTTGACTAGCGGATCACCAACTGTTCACATTCACTAGTTGAAGGAGCACATCACCTAGAATCAAAGTGGTTTTCAAAACACCTAAAAACCATGTTTATAATTCTAAACCATCTATAACTAGAAAATAGTTCGTCCAATTAATGTTTTTTTTAACTCAAACTTTTATATATAAAAGATGGACAAAATGTGATGAGAAGGGAGTCAATGAACCCTCTTGACCCTTCATTTGTTCCGTCAGAAACGACCCAGTTTCTAGTAGTGCATGTTTGCAAGCTAACATGTATTTTTGTCATTGAATACATAAAATTGGGAAAAAGACTTACTCGAAGGAATCGGAAAATAACCATTTGGAGTAAACAGGGAGGTAGAAGCCGTAGAGTAAGAGAGTTGATTTCTCATTCACGGTGATCATTACGGCAATGGAAGCCATGGATGCCGATAAGCAAAGAAGTCCTAAAGCTACATGCATTACGCCATAGTTCTAGGGGAGCCAACTAAATTTTAGTGAAGTTGTCTTACGTGTCGTTTCTAATTGGTTGGTTTTATGGAGCTCATGTGTGTTTTTCTCTTTTTCTGTGCAGGCTAAAATTTAGTATTCTTAGTCGTGTTAACTTACGTGTGTTTTACGATTGATTACTTTTGGATATGTTTATTTTGGCGCAGGCTAAAAGTTAATGTACATTTTAGTAAAAAAAAAATGATCAAAATATTTATTCTCATGATTTTCCCTATAATACAGGTTTTGTAGAATTTAAAACCGGTTTAAAACAAATAAAAAAAGTATAGTTTTGGACGGAACCGTCGTTCGTTATTTACAGTTTTAATGTTTTCTGAAGACTTAATTTTTGGTATTCTGACTCGAATTCAAGTTGTAAGTATCTCCGGTTCAAGGTGCTAAACCGAAAACCTTGGTGTCAATGGTTTAGTTACGACCTAGGTTCAATGAACCAAAACGGTTTTAAACAAATTTGTCAAAAAAGAAGAGTTTGTAAACAGCTTTCTTTTAATTTACTCTAGTTAAAGCACGGGATTTAAGTGACATGCGTTACCTTTGTCTTCTTTTTGGTGTGTATTTGATATTTGCCAAATCTAAGATCAACAAATTGGTCCGTGAATACATCAAAGGCTACATTTTATTTGCCAGCCTTCACCAAACTAGACCTATATATGACACCAGACCCTCCTTAGTTAACAAAACCCATGGCTACCTTTTGCTGCCCCATTGAGACCGAACCCAAGACGATGAACCAAGTCGAACTCAACCAAGCCCGGGTATGTTCACCTTTGTCAAAATCTATATGATAAATCTTTCTTTCAATGAGAATTGGTTTTGTTTTCTATTATTATAACCAGGAAGTAGCAGTTGGTGTTTTGAAAGACAACAACCCATCTGAAGCCTCTCGTATACTACACGAGGTATGTAAAGGGACATCCTTAAGGCCTGTTTGGTTCACAGGAATTTGTGTGATTCAATATAATAGAATTTAAATTTTATTCATTTGCATGTTTGGTTAGTTAAAAGAAGTAATTAGAATTAATTCTACCCAAATCCATCAATTGATGGAATTCAGAATCCATAAGAATTTCAAAGGAAACCTCAGTAATTTTTATAATTAAATAATAATCATAGTTGTTTTTCTTTTTTTAAACATTTAAGATATTTGAGTTCGGATTTTTGCATTATATTTTGTTAAGTTTAAAGGGTAGTTTTGTCATTTTTTGTATTTTTACATTCCAATTCCATTAACAAATGTATCAACCAAACACATTATTGATTTTCAAATGAATCATTTAAATTCCAATTCCAAAACAATCGGTGAACCAAACGCCCCCTTAATGTTTGTAGAGCTAAGATATGCAAGATGTGATATCGGGATTTGATATTTTGTAGGGAATGAAGCCGGTGGTTGGGATCGAGGCGATGGCTAAGGCTATCGAGAGGAAAGATACGATTGACAAGCTTCAAGGAACGAGCACAACGAGCGAGGCGGTTTGCCAATGCTCTATAACCGGTGTTCTTTCTCCTCCTGATCAATGTAGTTTGAAGGAGCCCCTTTCTGCTCCTTTTTAATCATGTTTTTCGGTTAGAACATTGAAGTACGATCGATATGCGTATCTGAAACTTTCATTTGCTTGATGTTGGTTATCATCATGTAATGAGATAAACAAACAATCACTAACTAATACCATGTTTCGTATCCAATATTTATGACACCTTTATTAAATAAACGAACGTAAACAAACTTCTCGTCAAACAATTTATTGAACGTTCACTTCGTTTAGAACCCTAAATTTCAGTAAGGAAATCCAAAGATTATTAAATTTATGACACCTTTAAAATAAAACCATTTAGAAAAATTAATGGAATCAATTTTCATCCAAATTCAAACCAGAGGCTTGTAGTACTTGTAGCGTGAAGCTACAGCTATCCTGCGCTACCGGCTCATTTTAGTTTCATCTCCTTCATCGTGCAAAATGAGCTCAAGTATTCACCGGACCCCCAAATCAAGCGGCAGGCAATCGTTATTCTTCAATGACCTAGCCACCCTCGTCACTAACCGTCGAAGCGGATCCGGTAAATTCAAAACCCCCGGCCAAGCCGCCGCCGTCTCCGCCCTATGGCGCGAAAATTTTGCCACTTCAGATCTGCCACCACCGCCTATGTTTACGCTCGAAGACCGGTCGGATCTCTCACCGGAATCTGTGATTCAAGGTTCCCCCGAACGTAATTCAAACCCTAGAACTCCCGCGCGAACACCGTCCAATAAGTTTTTTCCCACAAGTCCGAGCAAATCACCTCAATCTAATTCAAACCCTAACCCTAACCCTAACCCTAGCTCATCGTCGTATGCGTTGTTTGGGGATCAACAGTTACAGGCTGTACAGAGTCCGGCAGCGAGTTCGAACTGGTGGTCCCCAGGGGGTGATGATAAAGCAAAGGGATCGGGTTCTCCGGTGGACGGTGTTGTTCATCGTCAGCATGGGGTTTTGTATACTCTACCGCCGCCTAGGGAGGTTGCCAGACCGGAGATTCAGCGGAATTCCATGCCTGTTGGGACGGTGGACGAGGAGGAATGGGTGACTGTTTATGGGTAGTTTTCTTAACTTATTTCTGTTAATTCTGTTATGTATGGTTATAATGTAGGTTAACTGATGATGCAGCTAGTTCCTTAAGTATGTATATCATAATCATGATTTTGTTTTGGGATTTGTCACTGAAATTAGTTCATTCTAGGTAACACAGGGTTAAGGACTTATATGCTGTGTTTGGTGAAAGGATGCTGATGATTAGAGTCTTTAGTATTTACTGGTTATATTAACAAGTTTTGTATCTTAAACTTAGCTTGAAACACTCGTTATTTTATCTTGCCGGACAAAGGGCCGACAAAATGGCTTAATTTAGGGTCTAGAAAGCAAGTATCCTCATTTATTTACTGTGCATTTGCAGGTTTTCACCAGCTGATACAAATTTGGTTCTTCGGGAATTTGAAATATGTGGTGTGATTCTCAGACATGTACCTGGTCCAAGAGATTCTAATTGGATGCACATTCTTTATCAGGTAATTTCTGCATGTTTTGGTTGTAAGGGTCAGCTAACAGCTTGTTGCTTGGCGTTCTTATTCTTGGTTTCAAATTATGCGTATTTATAAGCATGATATCCATTATTTGGCTAGAAAAGAGGGTAGCCCTTTCCGGGTTGCTTTAATGGGTGCGTGGAGGGGGGTGGGCAGTGAATTGTTGACCTTAGTGCCGAATAGTTCACCATGGATACTGGTTAGGGCTGTGGATTAGGCGAAAATTAGGAATTATGGCTAAACACTAAAGTGAAGCTTAAGTTAGAGGGTTTGTGTTGGATAAAACAAGCCATTTATTTACATTTTAGCGGTTTATTCTCTTAACTTGTTTTTGTCGTGGTTATTTTAATTAACTTTTACTCTGATGGGTTGAAAGTGCCATTTAACCTGTTTAACAGTTTAATTGGTTGTGTAACAAATTTATATATGGCTAATGGCTTAGTTTTGGATAAAACCATCCATTTTCAATGTATAAACAGGTTAGTGTTTGATTAAAACCAACCAACTTTCAACATTATAGTGGTTTAATCCTTTATATATTTTGTAGTAGTTATGACTAATATCCCTTAAAACTTTCTTAACTTGTTCAGCAGTGTTAAATTAGCGTTTTCAACAAATCAAAAAGGTAAATAAAATTTAAGGGATATGACCGTTGCAAATAAGAAGTTAAGGGACTAGACCGCTAAAATGTCAGCAATTTGTCTTATCCAACACTAACCATACGTTCAACCATGGCGGCAAGGGTGACACAAGAAACTATTTTTCTCAACAGTTTGGACACCAGGCTAAGAGAGCACACACGTAAAAGTGAAAATAGTGAAAAACTTAACCATTCTATGTGTTTACTTTCTTTGTCTCTATACACACATGTGTATGTGTGTGTGGTGTTTTGACTCGGTGCACGATTAATAGAAGGGTTTATCTACATTATATGCCTGTGAAAGACAAATAAATTGCATGAACATTTAGTAATAATGATCAGTAGTGAACAATGTAATAATTATAGATTAGGATTTGGTGATAAGGAAAAAATGTTTTACTTTAGCAAATTTCATAAAGGAAATTTAAGCATTACAGGTAGATGATAAATTATGAGATATTTTATTTATTTATTTTTTAATGATATGCCACACACATGAATCTCATAATCCCAGTATACATATATTGTGCACTAGTAAACACATGCTTAGTAAAACACCTTAGTTGGTACAGGAATCAAGTTTTAACACTTTCTAAAAACTCTTATATTGATTATTATTATTATTATACAGAGTCGATTTGATGCTCAAAAAGCTCTTAGCAAGAATGGGATGCAATTAAACGGAGCCCTAATAATTGGAGTGAAACCTGTGGATCCAATGCAACGCCAATCACTCAGTGATAGGCTGCACAATCAAGGATTCATGCCAATACCACCACCTACAATCACCAGAAAAACAGACTCAATTGCCTTCAATGCATCTACTCGGGCTTACAATCAAAACGGGCCCGCCAATGCCCCTCAATCTGGTGGAACCATAGCAGCCCCCGCAAAATCAATGGTCTCCAAAGTTGTGGATTTGATGTTTGGGTCGTAGCCAAGTTTTATCGTTGAGTTTGCCGTGGTTTTTAGTATTTTCTGAGTAACATACTCTAAAAGGTAAAAGCCTTATAGAGATTGTAATAGACAAGAAGTCAATTTTGGTGTATGAATTATGAAATCAGAAATTGTAATTTTGACCAATTAAATTTATTAATTTGTTGGTGTTTTTTGAAGAAAAATGGAAGGCAAAAATTTATTAGAGCTTTTTTTATGAAAGTTTTTAGGTTATTGAGTTGGGTAGTTATAAATTCTTATAATTATATCTTTTCTAGTTATAAAAAATTAGTTAAATTATTTTTTCTTCTATATTTTTCACACTTCCTTACTTGCTCTTCTAAAAGAGCCCGACAATGCAATTTGTTTGTGTTATTATAGGGTTTTGTTTGTCTTGAAAGGGGATATGTTTATTGAGAGAATGTAGAGGACCGGTTTCTTATGAGAGAGCAGTGGCAGCGGCGTCTTTGAGGGTCTGTAGGGTGGGTGACCGTGCAGGTCTACATACCCAAAAATAGATTTTCTGGTTTAAATACTGTAGGTCGATTAACATATATATAAAAATTATAAACTTGTTATTAATTAAATGTTCTAAAGGAGGTCTAATAAGTCCAGTTTTTTGCTGAAATAGTGTTGAAGTCCTACTTACGATTTATAATGTCACAAGAAAGACTTAATGACTTAGTAATGATTGATATCAAGAACAATATATTAGATGTATGAATTATGAAAAGTTGAACAACAACTTTGATTCTAAGAATGTTAATAGAGCCTCATGGTTCATTTAACCATGTAAGATAGGTCAATTTGTTACACTAATTTTGTTTTATTTAATTGTTATAACAATTATCGAAGTACTAATGAGTATGAGTTTACATTTCAAGGGCACATTTTTACTTGTTACACAGAACATCCGAAATCTATGGACCGGTCGTGTGCAGGGGCATGGGAGGTGCGCAATGAAGAACAAAATGCTCACTCCATTTGCTTCGTGTTTATTAACTTAACCGGTCGTTTGTTTAATTACTCTAAGGTGAAATTGTTTTCATCTCACTATTAATTGTTACAATCAAATGGTGATAAGATCAAAGGTAGATCCTTTAGCTTTGCACAAGAAATAACAAGAAACGAGCTCATGCACCTTCTTAGCTTCATAGATTACAACACATTTTACAAGAATTAAATGACACTTACAAATTACAATAGAAGTTGGGAAACAATAAACGACCAAAACCCTTTGAAAAACAACTAACACCTAAAAAAACCTACGACTAGGTCAAGATATGTTAGTTGGATGTGGTCGGGTTTGGTACAAACTTACGGTTAAAGAAAAAAACCCTTTCGGGACTCGTTGTCTTGCTTGTAGTCCCTACGTGAAAATGTAATATTTGTTCATAACAAGTTATGGTAGTAGAATTTTTTGGATTTATTGGGGAGATGCTGAAGTTTTTAGGTAGTTCGCTATCTAAGGTAGCAGACTCTAGCAAAGATGACAGGACTCCGCTCACGTGGCAAGCGGACTCGATAACTCAGCTGAGTTGGCAAGTGGACTTTGCATGGAATCTTTGTAAAGAAAAACCAGAACTTTCTCATGAAGAATAAGGACAGGTAGAGTCCACTACCTAAACAAACACACTCAAATAGTCTGCTTGCCACCTAAGCAAAGTCACCGAGCCCCATTACCACGTGAGCGGAGTCATGTCAGCTTTCTTGAGTCTGCTACCTCATGTAGTTAACTAATACCAAACTTTTAAGTCCCCTATAAATCTAAAAAAATATTATATGGTAGTATACTTATACTAATATTATAAGCAAATCCTATTAATATTTGGACATGCTTAGTGAAGTGCATGATTTTGTAACTAGCTTAATTAGCCAGTACTACTAACAGCATTGATCTCTTTAGTAATAGCAGGAATGCAACTAGAACTCCTAGTGATGCCACCCTTCTTTGTGAGCCCATGGTCTCTATGACTGATCAAAGATGTAGATCTTAGTCTAGTCTTCTTCAGCATGTTTCTCATGGCCTCGGCTTGACACAAAACCGGGTAGGCTCGATCAAGTTTGTTGAACCGAACACACGTGTTCATGTGACTACGCAACGCCTCTTCTTTATTCCCACCATTTTTCGCCATTTCTTCCTTCACGGCTTCTGAACACAACCCGCATATCCACTTACCTAAGAAGCGGTTATTCACCTTTTCCATGTACTCGGGTGTGCACTCTTCAACCATGCCACAACACTCGCACTTCGCATCCACCACCTCCGCTATAGTGGTCAATGATATGATATCAATCGCTTCTTTGGCTAACTCGAAAGACATGTCTGACACTGTGCGTTTAAGCCCATCCGACGATAGTCTTGGTGGCTTGCTAAACGCGTATGAGCTAACAATGGTGTCACCGTGCGGTGCCATGCTAACTTAGGATAAACTATCGATTGCGAAAATGACGAAACAAGATTTATATGTAAGATTTTGATATTGATGAATGCTAGCTTAGTGTAGAAGTGAAGCAACAAGGGGGTGTATTTATAATGAGCATGGGAGTGGTATCATGTATCAAGTAGCTAGATAGATTGAGTGTCATGTGAAGTGTGAACCATGGCAATTCACATGTCGTTAAATAATTAAAAGTTGAACATGATTGATAATGAATGTAGTTTAAAATGTCAACTTCTTGTTTGGTGTGGACATAATCAATATGTTCAATATTATTTAATGCATGGGTGCTTGAAATTAAAGATTTGTTAATAACCAACTGTTTTCTTTCTTTCTTCAATATTCATATATATTGGCATGTGTATATAGCTTCAAATAGAAGTAGTATGCATCTCTTTAATTAATTAGTTATATAACAGATTCAAAATCTATTATTATTAAAAAAATTGTTTTCTGATTGGAGGACTAATTTAAGATTTTTTAAAATTGATATAAATAAAAAACATATATAGTTGATGATCATGAACGGTTAAAAGAGTCCATCAAACTTAACTTCAGATGGAGTTCACGTGTTGATATACTATGACCATGTATAGAGAAAATCATCAAAATTATATTTTGAACATTTTTTTTTCTTTTTGCCAAAATGAATTTTAGCCTGTATTTAAAATAAGCATATTTAAAAGCAACTAACTAAAAAACATCATGTAAGCTAACATGGCTTATGTAGGCACGAAACAAAAGGAAAAGACATGAGGTCTATAAAATCAATCAATCAAAACAAGTCACGTGTACTAGTAAGCTAAAATCTAGACGATATCTTCCCAACCGGCTAAAACTCAGCCGACAAATCACCGGACCAATATAAAAGGCTGCCAGTTTTGTTGGTCCAATGATTTGCAGGCGATATGTACACCACTACCCATAACTTTGGTTTCACGTGAGTCACAAGGATCATGAAACAAAGACCTAAAAAGCTACAAAACCAAAAAGTTGGCTTCCCATGCCCATAAACCATTCATGCAGTTGGTCAGGGTTGATTCATGCAGTTGCAGTGTGTGTGTGGTCCATAAACCAGATGGCTCGTGACTCCAAAATATCTGTGGACTGCAGTCGACCGACTAGTATCCATCCGGGTTCACGAATAAGGCGTCACAGCCTCTCAAAGATTAGAATTATTATTTTTAATTCACCACCAATAATAATATATCTTTATGTTGTGGCTTGTATAATTCTGTTTCAAATCAATCATATGCTTCCATTTGTTTATTCTTATTTTCTAAAAACATCTGGCCCCCAAGTAAAATTACAACTCTTAAATAATTAATTATTTAAATACTTATCATTACATCAAATATTCAATTCGATATACAAAAATAATAATTAAATAAAAATTATTTTCGTAAAATTATTTTATCATTTACTTAAAATTCATAATCCTCAATACTCTACACTAACAAAATTCTCAACTCTATCTCTCAAATTTCTAAATTCGTAAGTTTACCACTTAAATTTCGTTTCTTTTTTCTTTTACTTTTTTTTTATATTCGTTTATAAAAACTATTTTTTCCTATTTTTATTTTGTTTTTGCTTTGTAATAACTTTTTTAACGAATTTTTCGTTTCAATGTTAACTTCTATTCGTGCCGCAATTTATCTATTTTTCCATCTGCAGAACCGAGTTATGGCAACTTCATACGTTTCTTTTATGTACTTAGTCACGTTATTTTCACCGCCGCAACATTTGTAACGAGTTTCGAAAACCAGCCGCATTGTGCGGGCTTAATTTCTAGTATAACTGAATTAAAGGAGTGCATCTTTTATGATATTCTTTTCTTGTATTACATCTGACATAGGGTTAGAATCAAACATATACCCAGTTGAGAAAATAGCCAATCTGGATACTTCAAGTTAACCCAAAATTTGGGCTTTTGATTAGGCTGGGCTTTGTTTGGAATTTGGGCTTTATTTTCTTGAGTAATTATTTTTTCAACATTATAAGTTTATAACTTATGCAAATAATATTAAAAAAACACATGTATATTTCGTTCAGCTGTTCAAGCTTAAATTATTATGTCACGTTGTTCACACTTTCATTTACGAAAACAAAAGAAAGGAACCAAACCACTTTTAAGAAAGAAAAAAAAAATATATGTGTACGATTAGTGTTCAAGAAACGTCGTTAAATATATAGTTTTTCAGGGGCGGCCATTAGAGGGGTGGGGAGGGCGACCGTCCGGGGCCGTAGTTTAAAAAAAGTTATATATTATATATATTTTTATAAAAGGCTCAACTTGTATTATCCATTTATCTTATTAACCCACTTAAAAATTAAAAAAAACTCGCTGCTTCTATTACCCATTTATCCTATTAATCCACTTATAAATTAAAAAAGACCCACTAGATTTTCAAACTTATTAAAAAATAACAAAATAAGTGGGCTGGAGCGGGTAGAGAACTCAGAAGACGAAGGAGGCAAGAACGGTAGTCGGCAGCGTAATTCATTATTCGTTATGTATGATCGTTAATCGTTATTCGTTTGTTGTAGTTTTTTATTATGCCACTAGCTTAGAACCTGTGTATTACACAGGATGAAAAATATCAATACATAAAATTCTTAAATCTTTATATATGTATCTTATAGGTGAAAAAATGTATTACTTATACTAACAATAGAAAACAAAATCAAAAAAATATGTAAAAATTAATATATAATTGAGTTTAAAAAATACATTAAATATTATTCAATGTAATTTGACTTTCATTTACAATTTGATTGAAAACATAAGCTAAATAATTACATTTCAAAGTTTCCTATAATATGAGATAATTTAAAATAAATGTGTTTTATTAGTATAATTAATACTTTGTTTAAAAATATTATTATTGAAATTATGGAAATGCATTTATTATGAGAGAGAGGCGGGAAAAATTTTATGAGGATGAATATGGAGACGACACGTGACATTGGGAAACCTTTATTTATTATATAGTATAGATTATGAGTTTATTAAATGGGCCCCGCTTTTTTTAACATGTCCCGGGCACAAAACGTTTTAAGAATTCTCGTGACCGGCCCTATAGATTTTAAATTGTAAATACTAAAAAGCAACCAAACCTAATATGTTAAAATGTACTCATGTTGTTGTTGTTGTTTGTTTAATTACACAAGTCGAAGTTTATCTTCTTAATTATTGGTTTGGTAAGAGAATGTGAAGGGTGGAAATGAATTAATTAAACTAGAGGGGTATCAAATGACGAAAAGATAGAAGATGTTAGAAAACTGAAACAGCCTAAAAAATTGGGATATAGTTTCAGAATATCTTTCCAAATTATAATATGATTTATAGAATAATATAAGAATTTTTGTAATAATGTAGATATTTTGTAAACTTTTATATGAAAGTTTATAAAAGTTTGTAAAAAAAAAACTTGTAAATTTAATGCATAAAGTTATAAAATTTTATATAAACAAACTCGTATTTTATGAAAGTTCACAGATTTTTTTAGATATTATAAAAGTCTTCATTTTTTAAAAAGTTTATAAAGTTCATTTTGAAAGTTCTTAAATATATAAACATTATTCTTTTTCTTAAAATAAAAGTAGAAAAAAAACTTGGAAGGCCCCGCATAATTCCGTCCATAGCATCCTTCCGGGCGAACGGAATCTCAAAGAACATCTCGCAACCAAATGGTGCCGCGGGCACGTTTGTGACAAACGAGTTTTCACATACGTGAAGTGGAGATGTTCAAAGTAATGTTAGTGTTATAAACTTGTAATATGAAATATTAAAGCACATATTATAATAAATATTACAAAGTTTTAATGAATATAAGCCCAAAGTGACACTTTGAGGTTTACCAAGAGGTTTTATGGTAGGGTAACTTTGGAGCATAACGAGGCCGGTGACAAAGTGGTGGTGGTCACAAATGACAAAACCTCTCTCGCTAAGTAATGGACCTTTTGACTTTGGAACTTTATAAAGTGTTACTCATAATATGGTTTGAGTATACTATTTGAGTTTTTGTAGCTTATTGTCACAATTACCTTTTGAAACTACAATTATTTTATCAACCCTCTTCCCCTTTATATACAAACCCTATATTCAATTGTGTTGCTAAACAAGACAACAAAGAATCAATAAATTACAAATATGGAACAAAATCTACCAATTTTACCAAAAAAGATTTGGAGCATCCTACGTTTGTTCTACTTCATGCTACGTAAAGGCATATCCAAGAACAAGATATGGTTGGATCTCAACATGATGGTAAAACGTGCCAAGATCGCCGGTAAGGCCTTGCAAAACCTTTTGTTCCACCACCATCACAATTGGGTGGCGTTCGCTGTCAACCGCCCCTCAAACCACCTCTCCTTCCCTCCTCCTACAACTACAAGTAACCACAAATTCTCTCTATTTTCATACCATAAGAAACACCATGCGGAAAATAAAGAGAATGTGGATGTTGATGTTAAGGCTTTCAATGCGTCGGTGCTCAAGGCCATGGAGATGATTCACAGTGATACTACTTCGCCTGCATGGACAGGGTTTGGGAGGAGTCCGGTGGTTAGGCAGCTGAGGGTAACAGACTCTCCGTTTCCGTTTTGTAATGTTGATGAGGACAACCATGTGGATGAGGCGGCCGAGCAGTTCATTATCCGGTTTTACAATGATTTGCAACGGAAGAATTTGTTGGAGGGTTACAAATGAAAATATTATGGATATCCTGGTGGTTAAATGGTGTGTCTTATAACCAAAAGGTTATGAGTTCAAATCATATTAGGTGCAGATTATGATGTATTTATTCAATGCTAAATTGCTAAATTCTAGGTGGTGTTATTGCAAAAAATAAATGAAAAAATTGACCATAATTGTTAAACAAAATATGACTTTAGTGTGATCACAAATGCATTATATCTATTTATTTAATTTATTGAATTTGATGTATGTTTTTTTCGTTTCTGGTATGTGAATCTCTGGACAATAATCATGTTCATGTCCTCATTGTAATAACAATAAATAGTAATAATTGAGGAAATTGTGGTGTCTCTTTTGTTTGTCAAATTTTAGTTATAACATGTGCATCTTTGTGTTGATGAGGACATATCTTACCGGACATTTTTCGTTTCTTTGATTTGTAAGGATCTAAAATTTATACAAATGATTTATCTTTACCCAAATCAATTACTAGAACATAAAAGTAAAATGTTAATAAAAAAAGTTGTCAGTCACTATTTAAGTGAATTCGATGATTGATATACATTTTTTATTCTTTCTGAACATACTAGGGTCGTTTCAAACTTTTTGAGACCTAAAACAAATAATAAAATTGAGGTTTCAAATTTTTTGATTTCATTCATATGATTCTTATATCATTTGTTTGTATGAATAATTACATACCACAAATCTCATGGTCAACAACCTAAAGCCCACATTATCTCTCTCTATATATAAATTGAATCATTTAGAAACTCCTAAATATTTTGATAACTCACGAGAACTTGTCTATGTTAGCAGAAACGCTAGCTACAATATCTTATAACCAAAAACCTAACTACAACTCTACAATCGAGCCAAATCTATGCGAAAGAAAATTCTTTTTTTTTTGTAAAACTTCGGAATTTAGGCCTAAAAGTCTCCAACCCACACCAAAAAATATTATTTTTATAATGTTAACTAGGTTAAAAATCCGTGTATTACATGGATTGAATAAAAAAATTTTAAACAAATTAATTGATGATGAACAAAATATAAACACACACTCAAACCGCTTGTACCCCACCCGTTTTATCTTCCTCCCCTTTAT
Organism: Smallanthus sonchifolius; assembly: GCA_023525975.1. Taxonomy (NCBI): domain Eukaryota; kingdom Viridiplantae; phylum Streptophyta; class Magnoliopsida; order Asterales; family Asteraceae; genus Smallanthus; species Smallanthus sonchifolius. Next base: position 20,143,831 of record CM042034.1, read on the forward strand.
CTCCGACCTAACCAACCTAGTAACTCTTACGACTTTTCAGACGAACTCCGATGAACGTAAAAAAATCCAACCACCCATTAGCAATAAAAACAGAACATAGGAATAGCTTTTGAAAATTAGTAGGTCTTTCATTTTCTTGGTGTGATCATCATCCGAATATGAAAAAAATAAAAGTACGTTAACGATTGTAAAAAAGTTTGACCGAGTAATACATGACGAAATATTATTCAACAACTTTTAACCTCATTATTTTCTGTATTGTAAAAAACTAAATATAACTTGCGGATCCATCTTGTTATATTTTAAATGCGAATCAATTTTGGTTAAAAACCCTATCTTATCCCTCAAACAAATTGATATATATATATTTTTTTTAAACGACTCATTTTCATTAGAAACATGTTACGACTCGCTATCTAAAACGACAGACACGCATGTTTGATAAACTTAAACACAATTAATTAAATTATCTATTTTATAAGACATACTATATTAATTTTTTTCTATAAGATTAAAACATTATATTTTAAAAAGGAAAAATAGAAAAATAACAACAATTTTGTAATTGTATTTAAATTGATTTTTTATAGAGTATTTCGAATAAGAAACTTATGAAAACAAAACAATAATAATAAATGTTTTAAAACCCAGACCGGACCAGCCGGTCAGACCGGAAACCAGAGGCTAGACCAGTCCGGTTAAAGGTGTTAAACCAGTCCTGCATCGACCCGGTGGTCAGACCGATCGAACCAGAAATACAATGGTTAAATCGGTCAGACCTGTGGTACAAAAATTTTACTGTGGTCGGATATACTTGAACTGAACCCACGCAGTACTCATTTCAGTGTGAGCCATGTTTGCTTTTCTAAACTTGGAGACCTCCTCCTTATATAGATAGCTTTTGCATTGGTTTTTTGATCTCCTGGCCGATGTGGGATGACAAAAAAATACAGATTTTGCATTTGTTTCATTGTTTCGTAGGGTTGCAAACTTTATTTCTAAGAATCCAAGCAACTTCTCATCTAACCTTAGGCTGCCTCCAACGCACTTCATATATGCCGCCCATGAGTCCACATGGCCCCATCCATCCAGAGGGCACCCGTTGAGGGTTCAACGCCCATACACCTCCGCCCGCCACCATGGGCTGTGTTTGTTTGAATATCTGTGGGCCCAACTATTTTTTTTATTTTTTTCTTTGTTTATCTCTTTCCAAACTGTAAGAAATTTAATTAAAAATCAATTGACACTTAATTTAAATTATGATTTAAAACATACTTTATAACCTAATTTAAAACATAATTAAAACCTAGTTTTAAATTATTTCGTAACTAAAATTTAAAACTAAAACACATAATATTAAACAAATTAAAGATGCGCGATTGAATCAAACGAGCAATCCGAATCCGTTGAACGCTCGTCTTCCCATGGGTCATGGTACCTCAAGCGCTCGTCATCTCTTTCCTCATCTTCATAATTAGGTTCGTATTCCGCTCCGGGGTCACTGATGTGTCCATCCTCTGAATTAGGTACATGCTCGTCTGTTTCCTCGTCCCCAATTTGTAGTTGGTCAAAGACTTGGTCGAATGCCCAGTTCCATTCTTCATCCATCCATGTCAATGGTTCATCAGCAGGAGGTGAAGGGTTTACTGGGCGTATAGGTTCAACCGGAGGAGGTGGGTTTGCTGGGCGTACAGGTTCAACCGGAGGCAGTGGGTTTGCTGGGCGTACAGGTTCAATCGGAGACGGTGGGTTTGCTGGGCGTACAGGTTCAATCGGAGACGGTGGGTTTGCTGGGCGTACATGTTCAATCAGAAAGGGATACCCTCCACCCATATTTGAGAAGTAAAATATAATATTTGGACTGAAAAATTGAAGTTGGTGAATGAGATGAAGACATTGTGGTATTTATAGGGCATTTATATGCATTTGAAACTATCTGTTTGAAAAAAAATAGTCGTTGGTAACTAGCCGTTAGAAATTCAAATCTAATTCTAACGGTAATATTAATGTTTTGTCCATACCCTAACGGCTAGTTTTATGTTTTGTCCTTATCTTAATGGCTAGTTTTATTTTTTGTCATTATCTTAACGGCTAGTTTTTCATATCTAACTATAAATACCAACATAAACCTCAACCTAATTTACACACAAATTTCTCGTCATACATTTCACCCATTCAATCCATATAATTCAAAATGACCTCCCGTGATGAGCAAATGCCGGTAAATATTCCACAAATGCTCACACAACAATTTCAAAGTATTATTTCTGATGATGTGGAAGATCTCGCCATGCAATTGTTTGAGCTTGATCCTTATGAAGAGTCAAGTTCTTCCAAGCGAAATAAGAATCTCAAAGAAATAAATAGAGACCGTAAGGATGCTGACGCACGCTTGTGGAACGATTACTTTGCTCCAACCCCGGTGTTTGATGAGACTTTCTTTAGACGACGGTTCAGGATGAGAGTATCACTTTTCAATCGCATTGTCGCAGGCATATCCGAAGTAGGTAAATCTGAACACTATAAATATTTTACACAAAGATATGATGCTGTGGGTAGAAAAGGTCTATCACCAAGACAAAAATGCACAAGTGCTATTCGTCAGTTGGCATCACACGATCTCTGGATTTGGCATGCATTCCTTGGAGTTGCAGGATCAAACAATGATATTAATGTGCTTAATCAGTCCCCAGTATTTAATCAAATATTAGAGGGGAATGCACCGGAGTGTAACTTTACGGTGAATGGGAATGTGTACACGAAAGGGTACTATCTCGCGGATGGCATTTATGCAGAATGGGCAACATTAGTAAAGAGTTTCACGTATCCACCAGAAAATAATTTGAAAATGAAGTTGTTCAAAAAACGTCAAGAGTCTGCAAGAAAAGATGTGGAGAGAGCCTTCGGTGTCCTTCGAGCAAGGTGGGGAATTATACAAGGTTCAGCAAGATCTTCTACCTTACCTATGTTAGGTGATATAATGCATACATGTATTATACTACATAATATGATTGTGGAGGACGAAGGTGCGGCCATAACTAATTGGTCACGAACCTGATTTACCAAGCTATAGTAATGGAGCACCATCACAATTTCAAACACATCTAGAGAGGTTCAGAGACTTACGTAGCCAAGAGGCTCACCAAGCACTACGAAGCGATCTAGTAGAACATATTTGGGCGACCAGTGACTAGCTTATTTATGTTTTCTATTTATTAACTTTGGTATTGTTGTTTGATTTTATTGTTTTAGGATGTTGTTGTTTTTATTTAATTTAATGTAATTTTAATTTTTGTTTTATTATTTACTTATTTATTAATTAATTTAAGTTATTTAATAGTAATTTAAAAAAAAAAAAGATGATGTGGAAATAATGAGGTTGTTTATGGGATGGATGAGTATGGTAGTGTTGGGGGTAAAATGAGTTTGTAGGAAGGATGGGAGATAAGCTGATGTGGCATGCTGACTAGGACTGTTTATGAGATGGATGACTGTTAGCGTTGCAGGCAGTCTTACAACCTATAAACATAAATATTCAAATAGTTCTATTGTGAATATGGTATAGCTTATTTTTTGGTTTTCTTTTTCAACTCTCAAGTTTCTATTTTACTATTTCTAAACATAAAAATTCTATAAGTGTATAATTATATTCTTTGTAGTATATTTATATTATTTATGACGTTATCCGGTTCTTAAATCCGGTTCTATCGGTCCGACCAGTGGACCGGTAAGACGGCCGGTTCGACACCCGGTCTGGTTTTGAAAACATTGATAATAATAGTAACAAATTTCTTCAAACTTTAAACTTTAGTTTCCCTCCATCCCTTCAAAATTCTTTTCCGCTTCAACTCAAATTTCTAAATTTTTTTTTTATAAAAAAATTAATTTTTTTTCCGCTCCCCTGTCATCTGGACTCCGGTATTCACAGTCCATCAGATCCAGCGGTCAGTTGGTTGAACAGAGATGGAGAAAATATGCGTAGCAGTGAGAGTGAGACCACCTGTGACGTCATCAGAAGATTTCACATCCTCCAATTTTAATGGCAGTCATTGGAAGGTAGAAGACAACCGTATTTCACTGCACAGGTCTCTATCCGGCACCCCTCTCCCCCCTGCTCTTTCCTATACTTTCGGTACCTAAACCCTCCCTTCCTGCTTTTATTCCTAATCCTTATGCTTTATTTCTCTTACTAATTACGTTTCCGCGTAGATCATGTTTTCGACAACGATTGCTCGAATGCTACAGTTTATGACCTCCTCACAAAGGACATCATCCATGCTGTCATTCAAGGCTTCAATGGTAATTGGTAACTGTTTACTAATTCTGTTTTAATTGAACCAGAGAAATGTTGTATTGTATTGTATTGATTGTTTTGTTATAAACTAGGGTTACAATATGGAGATCACTATTACACTTGAATACTCTCTAGTCTGTTACAATAACATAATTGGTCTATTAGTTATTGTTCCATGACCTAGCTAAGTTTGCGGTTACTGATCTGTTAAGTGAAATCTTGAGCCAGAAGCATGCAATGTGCAGGTACTGCGTTCGCGTATGGACAGACAAGTAGTGGGAAAACTTTTACAATGAATGGATCTGACAATGATCCAGGAGTTATTCACCGGGCTGTCAAAGATATTTTTGACAAGACAAACGCTGTATGTTTTTATAGTTTTACACTGTATTTGTTTATAAGCTAGAATCATGTTTGTCAAGGCGCAAAGGCCTCGCTCGGAGCCTATTCGCAAGGCGCAAAAAAATCGAGGGCTTTTTTAAGCTAGGCGCATAGTATAAGAATACTGTTTTTAGGGGTTTTAAACTTGTTTTAGGCTTGTTTAGGGCTAGTTTAGTCCTTTTTATGGTGAATCCATGCTTGATTAGGGGTTTTAGACATGTTTCAGCGACTTTACAAGAAAAGCCCCAAATTGTGCCTAGGTTTCCACCAGGCACTAACCCTGTACCTTGCAGTCTTGTGCGCTTTTGACAACCTAGGCCAGAATATATAATGACAAAGTCAAAGACTAATTGTTTACTTCTACAAATGTTTGCAGTCAACTGATAGGGAGTTTCTCATTAGAGTCTCTTACATGGAGATATACAATGAAGAAATTAATGACCTTTTTGCTATTGAGAACCAGAAACTGCAAATTCATGAAAGTTTGGAGGTGACTGGTACAACACATCTATATTATAGTATAAATGTTCTTTTACTGATCTATGTGGGTATGTTCTTTTCCAGCGTGGTATATTTGTTGCAGGCCTTAGGGAGGAGATTGTTAATAGTGCTGAGCAAGTACTTAAGCTCATTGAAATGGGGGAAGGTTTGAGTCTAATTTGAGATTTTCTTGTACCATCCCTGTTAGTTAGTTCACTTAACCATATGTATGCTTGAAATTTGCTTCTTTCAGTTAACAGACACTTCGGTGAGACTAATATGAATGCCCGAAGTAGTAGATCTCACACAATCTTTAGGATGGTATGTTGCTCAACTTTTGTTGATGTTAATAATTTTCAAGTGTTATATATTTCTTTTATGGTTAAGAAGCTGTTATATTAATGGCATGGCATCTCAGGTGATTGAGAGTAAAGGGAAAGACTCAGGTTCTAATGATTATTCAACTTTGGATGATGCTATTCGTGTTTCTGTCTTGGTGTGTAACTTTTTATCTTTAACTGGCTACAATCATTTATTTGGTAGTCACATCCATTTCTTGAGTTTTTCTTTTCTATATGGACTAGAACTTGGTAGACTTAGCCGGGTCTGAACGGATTGCCAAAACTGGAGCTGGTGGAGTTCGATTGAAGGAAGGAAAATACATCAACAAGAGTTTAATGATTCTTGGCAATGTCATCAACAAACTGAGTGATGGCGCAAAGCAAAGGTACATGTCTACGTCTAGTTCTGTAACACCACGATTCCTTGCAAATAGCAATTTGAAATTTTTGGCTAATAACATCCCAAAACACAAGATAAACGCCTACAAGATAGTGAGATACATTACATATCGATATATTATTAGCGTGTGAATGGAAACTAAGAGAGATAAAGAGAGGAATATTCACGTACAAGCTGTCGTTTGTTATTTTATTAATGAATTATATCAACTAACAAAACAGATGGTAGTTGAAGTTTATGAGTTACAAATTGGTCCCTACAGATTACCATGTGATAGTTATGACCCTAAACTCTTATAAGGATGTAACACGCATCATTCATCTTGGTAATTTTGAATAACTGACCTGGAAGCCCGTTTTTCTAACTTACGACCCGGCATAGTTACATCCTTCAACACCCCTTAATATAAGGTTTATTTGTTTTCAACAGGGAATACTTCTCTTTAACATAAATATTCTTCTTACTTAATATTTTCCAGAGAGTAGTTTGCACCTGAAGCAAATATTATTTGATGATAGAACAGTTGCTACAAGTTGATTAACTAGTAATATAGTTGAAATGGTGAGCAAAACTATTACATTTTGTTGTAGGGGGCATATTCCTTATCGTGATAGCAAGCTCACCCGTATCCTTCAACCTGCACTTGGTGGCAATGCGAAAACTTCAATAATTTGTACTGTGGCACCAGAGGAGGTATAGCTACATCATTTTCTTGTCATGTTTTCCGCTTGGATGTACTACACATTCATTTTTTGTTTAATTGGTGTACATATATATAGGTTCATATAGAGGAAACAAAGGGAACCCTTCAGTTTGCCAGTAGAGCTAAACGTATTACCAACTGTGTTCAAGTAAACGAGGTTGGTCTTGCACTTTATACCACTGTCTTTCTTACCTTTAATAATTGTAGAATATTATATTGTAGCTTTTGTGCAGGCAATCTTAAAGAGACCACTGTTTTGGTTATTACAGTTAAAGAGGGGGTAGAAGATAGGAAGTATATGCATTATCCATGTGTTTCTTAGTATTAACATATCTCATTCCTTTGTTAAGCTTTAGCTTCATTTACTGGTGCCATGATTTAGTATGTTGATTTAAGATACTTGAAGTCATCTAGTGACTTGCTGAACAATGATATAGTCATCAAATATGGTATAGTTGGCTTCAACAGTTACTAGAGCTATCCTGTCACTGTAATCTATGTACATAAGACATTAGGAAAAAAGTTAGTTTAGATATGGCCTAAGGATAATGTTGCTTTCTTCTTGTTTATATGGAGCATGGGCAAAAATATGGAGTGGCACATTGGTCATACAATTACACTGGTTTGTGGATTTGAAGCATATATAGACCTTATCTTTTATTTATTGATGTTTTGGTCATTTCGTTGCCCATTGTTATTGGAGCTAAATAGTTTTCCATCTTTATAGATTCTGACGGATGCTGCATTACTGAAGCGACAAAAACTTGAGATAGAAGAATTACGCATGAAACTTGAGGTGAAGTGTTTATCTTGTTTTGAGGTTGTGCCACCAAGGATAGAACTTAAATGTAGTGAACTACTTTGATAGGGATCGCATGCAGGGGTTCTGGAACAAGAGATCTTGAAACTGAGGAATGATATGCTCAAGGTAAGTTTAATCGGCCATCATCTTCTTTTATGAATGTTTATAGTTAACTCAGTTTTTTATGTTTGCATTTATCAGTATGAGCTTGAGCGTGAAAAGCTTGCTATGGAGTTGGAGGAGGAGAGGAAATCACACAGAGAAAGAATCTCAACCCAAGTAAGCAGTCTTCTCCTATTATTATTATTATTATTATTGTTATTATTCATCTAGGGCTGGCTTATAGTTTTTATTGTTTGTAGGGAAGTAACTCCTTGACACAATATCAAAAAGAAGAAACCAGTGACATTTCTAGCACACGACAAGTTGATGCTTTTAGTACCCCTACTTTTAAACCAGCTCCACAGTCGTTTGTTGCTAAACGATCTTATCATTCTACAACACCTGATTATAGCCCACTTCCATATGAATTTGGTGATGTTGCTGATGAAGACATGTGGTTCAAGATGAACAATGGCTTCATAGCTGACCTTGATTCAATTAGTATGACTCCAGCAAAACAAGTTTCTTCCATTCCATCATTTGATAAAATTCCTGTAAGTTTTAGCTTTTCATGTTTTCATTGTGTTTATATAATTTTCCTTCTGATTTATTTATTTTCTTGTTCGTAAAGTAGCGAGTTTGATTATTAATTTAACACTCGAGACATGAAATTGCTTGTAACAAGCCTGCTACTTATTATCATCAACACTAAAGCAAAATTTGCAGTTATCCGTTGTGTGAATATTCAAATAACCACTTTTATTTTCTAGACAAATTATCACATGCTTTATGTTATTTTAGAAGCTTGTATAATTGTATACAAGTCTTAGGATGTAATCATATAACTATGTAGAATTAACACTGTTAGGCTATGTTGGCAATATGCATATTATATAAAAGCACACGCGGATGGTCTTTACAGGATTGTCAAACCGGCAATTACAAAGAAGAAGTTCAGAATCTTCAAAGACAACTGCAGGAAGCTATTGATGAAAAAAATAAATTTGAGGTTAGTTTCTTTCTCTATCACATCATTTTCTATACCTTTGTCAACTCGAATATCAACAACACCACTTGCTGAGGAGTTCTTGTATTGCTTTAGAAGAGGGAAGGGTAAAGGCATTATGCTTTAACAAGGATATTTTAATTTATTTTGTATTAAATCACATTACAGAAACAGCACAAAGAACAGTTAGTGTTGAACAACCACCTGATGGAAGAGATATCAAAACTTCAGAAAGAAGCCGAGGAAATTCCTGAGAGGGTGAGGGAGTCTTGCAAAGTTGTAAATGAGGAGATATTCTCTACTTTTCAGGTACCATGTGCATTGCATATTGCAAAGCCGTAAATGAGGAGAAAATTGAAATGCTTAATGAATCTTATTGACTTGAACAGAGTTTGGTAGAGGTTGACAAGTGCACAACTGCAAAATTGTTTTCTAGAACAAGTGAATTTGTCACGTTTCTTATGTCAACGTTTGAAGCTAATGTGTCTGTGGCTATGGACGGCCTTACCCTTAAAAATGAAGGAAATGAAAGCAGTTCCTCAATATTATCAAGAAAAAGTAAAGATGAATACAAGGTAGATGCCTGGACAAAACTATCCACAAGTTACTACATGCGCATTTTGATATTATTCATCATCATAATCTTGAGTATGTTGTCTCTCATACCTTTTATTCAGGTATATCATATTCTGATTCTCTGCTTAGCTCTATGCCAACTGAAACCACCTTCCCCCTCCCCCAACCACACCACCAACACCACCACACACATATTATTTTAACTGATAAAAGATCAAGCAACTATGCTGCTAGGTCATTCACTTAACAAAACATTTTTCTATCAAGAGCCTTTGTTTTTTCCTCCTTAGTGGATATTATTAAACATGTTTGCCTTTTAATTTTAAGTTTTCTAAAGACCTAGAGGACTGGATGACCTAATTCTTAGTTGCATAAGAGGGGACAATAGTATTCTTTTATGGATTCAGACTAGCTTTAGGAGTATTGTTAGACCAAAAGACTAGTCTGGTGGGTGAGGGAGCCCATTTGGTCTATAAACCCCACATTTGTTGCACAAACAACTGTTGTGGGACAAGTCTCATACCTTGCATTGGTTTCAGTCTGTAATAATCGACCCTCCTTAAGGGCCATCATCCTCGTTGGTCACGGCTGGTTCCCTCTAGGCCACAACTCAGTGGGCCACTACTTCGAGTGTGGCTTTGATACCACTGTTACAGCCCAAACATGAGAACTCACAATCATCCCAAAAAACTAGTCTAGTGGGTGGGGGAACTCATTTGGTCTATAAGCCCCACATTTGTTCCCATACCGTGCAATGGTTTCGGTTTGTAACAAGTATGCTTAGTTTGATTGAGAATTCACTGAAAACTAGATTAGGCATACATGAAAAGTCCAATACTTGCATACATAAGGAGTATGCTTAGTTTGATTTAGAATTCATTGAAAACTATTTTTCATGGATTCAAATAACCTGCTGCCTTTCATGAAAGTCCGGTACTTGCATACATACGGCAGTCGGTAACATGTCTTTTAACTTTTTGTTCCTTGCTTTTAACAATATTCAAATATGAATTTAGGACTGCGCACAATCTGCTTCTTGGAAGACGGAATTGGGGGGTGAAATGAAATTGATCAAGGAATTTTATCAGAGCATAGAACAAGAGTTAGATATTAATAACCACCTCCTAAAAGCTTCTAAAGAAAGAGTTGAGGTTCTGGAAAGGGAGTCTGAGCTCTTATTAAAAGAAAGAGATGATCTACTTCTAACTGTATCGGATTCATCAAAAAAACTTGCATCATTGAGTCAGCAAAATGAAAAGATTTTGCAGGATTTGGCCTGTGAAATTCAGAGGCGGAAAGACCTGAAAGAAGAAATCAAACAGTTTAGTATTGCTTTCGCTTCTCGCCAAAGGTCACTCATGTCTTTCCAGTGCGACTTCAAATCTAAACTAGAAGATCTGAAAGCTCAAAGTCCACATAAGTCTTGTGCAGGAATGAGTTTTCTCTAATTGATGTATTTTGTTTATCCTTTATATCGTACCTTATCCCTTGTATGCTTCTATAACTACTTTTATTCATGTATTAAAGTATTTTAAGATTTTTTGGTTCATGCATAATCAACACATTCAATAGTTGAGTGAAAATAGATGACTTATTCACTTATTAGTATGATTTTGATTCATTGCCTCTATAGATTTGGACTCTGCAATTTGGTATCAATAGTTGATTTTGATTCACTGCATCAACTGATAATGCATAATCAACACATTTAAAGTTTTAGATAAAATAAGGAGTAAACTATCATTTTTGTCCTCGTGGTTTGGTCAAATATGCAACTCTCATCCATTTTTCTTATTTTCCCCTTGGGCACACAGTGGTTTCATTTTTTTGCGAGTTAAGCGTCTTTTCGTCCTTGATTTTATATGAGATTTGTCAGTCCATTCCTATACCTTTTTTTCTTGCCATTATGATATCAGACTTTACTAAATTTTGCAAGTTTTGTCCTTGAACTTAAATACATTATTATTTCTGTTAAATAAGCCCCCTATGCCTTGCACGTGAGGGCATTTTTGTCCATTACTCATTGATATTTCAAATCAGTCCCATGTGCCTAAACATCCCCATCGTAGTTTCATATTTTTTTTCTTTGCAACGCCAACCGCCGACCCATCTCTCGCCGGCTACCCCTGCAACTGCCGACCCATCTCTCACTGACTACCCCCACAACCGTTGCCATTGTTGGATTCGTCGATTACAAATTAAATCCACTACTTTAAGCATCTACATATCATTTATCTTAACTCCATTTTAGACGCATTTTATCTCATTGTCAAACTCTCAACAAGAAGAATGTAAACCTGTAAATTATCAATTATATAACACATATATAAATATAAGTTTTTGTGCTAAAATTAGTCAAAAAAATCATTTTCCAACATAATATTAGGGTTTCCATGTATGTCTGCTAAGTTTTTTTTTTTTTTTTTGAACGGCAATACCTGGCCACAGACCATTTTTTTTGCTATGGCCAGGATTCGAACCCAAGACCTCCACTATGGGAAGTCTTGGAGCTACCATTGCAACAGATGGCCAACGGTGTATGCCTGCTAAGTACACTCAATCTTTATTGCAGCATGCTTGGTCTTTATATTTATAGTATTTTTTTTTAATTTTTTGAATACGATAACTTTACTCTTGATCTTGACCGTTCTTCGAATAATCTTATCTAAACAGTTCCAATAATGTACGTTAGAAAACAAAAGCACAGTTACTTTTTAAGATGTGGCTTCGGTTACAAGCAAAATATAACGTTAAAGACAGACTTCAAGACATTTGAAGTTGGTTTCGGTTCGAATTTGGGATCAAAGTTTTGGAAATCTCATTCAAGGTGGGAAACTTATCTTGGATATGTGGAAGAATCAAGATAAATAAAACTATATATATATTAATCAAGATTTATCAACAATTTCATTATTTAGAAATTGTTACAGAAACATAAAACTTTTGCTACGGATAATATTGTTGCAACATTAAGATCAAAACAGATATTTCACATAAAAGTTGTAACAAAAGGTAAAGATGTACCACCGTTATATACTTTTAGAAAGAACGCTCTCTAATTCAAACCCACACTCCAGAAACACGTACGTGTTCATGTATCCCTTGATCAATAATCATCATACGGGTACATGACTTTGCCTGTGAAACCAGAAAGCAAACGTGGCGATCGTTCAAACTTTTGAAAAAAGTGTACACACAAGTACAATTAGTGCAAGAAACAAACACCACGTTGCAAAAAGCAATCAAAACCATCTTGGTTACAACTCACAAACTGCATTGTATGTTTCTAAAACTTGTGATTTTTGCTGTTTTGCTTTTTTTCTTTCAACTTTAACCATAAATTAATACCTTCTTCAAGAAAGTGTAGGAAGAAAAAGAAAAATGGAAAAGTTTAAGCAAGAGCGTTTATGGTCAGATTCAGCTAATTTTAACAAAATTTTTTAGGTCAAACCGTTAATTACAGTTTTGCACAACAACAAAACAAATCGGCCAAGTTGGTTGGGTCGGCCGAAGTCCGAACTGTTAGCATAATAAGTTGTTATGGGCTTTGTTATGGGCTTTAGCCCATGCCCAGTTATCTTTCCATTTAATGTTGCTTTCTTATTCATTTGTAAGCTAATCTTCATTTGTGTAATATAGAGACTCCATCTTTCCTCTGTACATGTTCATTTGTTAACATGGTATCAGAGCCTACTCGATTCATGCTAGATTGAAGATTTTTGTTGTCGCTTCCGCTCCGTAGTTGATTCGTTCGTTGTTTGGTTGTTCGTTGTTGAAGGGTAGAGGCTCGGTGACGCTTGCATCGGATTTCTTTGACTCGTGAGGTATCAAAGTCACGGATTTTGTTTTATTTGAACTGACTTGTGTATTTGGAAGAGCTTCTGGACAGATTGACAGGTTTGGACCTCGTTTTTGTCCCGTTTTACGAAGTTTGCGGTTTGTTCACGAAGTTTGCGGTTGTCACGAAGTTTGCGGTTGTCACGAAGTTTGCGGTTACGAAGTTTGCGGTTACCAAGTTTGCGGTTATTTAAGTTTGCGGTAATTTGAATTTGATAATATGGCTAGGAAAGATGACTCTCTTCAGTCTATTAGCACTCGTCTGGATGGTAAAAACTACGCCTACTGGAGTTACGTGATGAAAAACTTTCTTCGTGGGAAAAATATGTGGGGTTATGTCACAGGTACTAAGGGAAAGCCTACTGATAAGTCTAAGCCTGCTGAATATGTCTTAGCTCTCGATACATGAGAAACGGATAACTCTAAAGTTATAACTTGGATCAACAATTCTGTAGGTCAGTCCATTGGTATTCAGTTGGCTAAGTATGATACAGCCAAGGAAGTTTGGGATCATTTGGAACGGCTGTATACTCAGTATAATTTTGCCAAGCAGTACCAGTTGGAGTTTGATATCCGTGTTCTTCAACAGAATAAGATGAGCATTCAAGACTTCTATGGAGCTATGTTGGATTTATGGGATCAATTGGCACTTACGGAATCTGCAGCACTGAAGGTGTTTAAACCTTATATTGCTCGAAGGGAGGAACATCGTTTAGTACAATTCTTGATGGCATTACGTCCAGACTTTGAAGGACTGCGTGGCACGATCCTTCATCGTTCTCCTCTTCCATCAGTTGATTCAGTTGTTCACGAGTTGATTGCAGAGGAAACTCGGTTAAAATCGCAGGTTGATAAAGCTTCTAAAGTGACCACTACTCCAGCTGTGTTTGCTGTTCCCCCTAATCAGTCCAGACAAGGTGCTAAAGTTGCTTTTGATGAATGTGCATTTTGCAAAGGGAAAATTCATTGGAAGTCTCAATGTCCGTTGTTACTTGGCAGAAGGAATTCTAACTTGCAGAAGCCCCCACAACAGAACAGATCAGGTGGACAATTTCCGTCTCGCACATCCACTTCGGCTGGTTCATCTGGTCCTTCTTCGTAGACATTTAAACCACCTCAGTTTACTGCTGCTGCTACACCACCATCTGTAGAAATGAACAAGCCACCATCTGCTCTGGATCCGCAAGTATTTGAACAGTTTAGACAGTTTCTTGCCGCCAACCCTACCGCTATGTCCTCAGCGGGACTGTCTTCATCTGGTACCTCAGGTATTTCGTCATCATTATGGATTTTGGATTCTGGTGCCTCACATCATATGTCTCCCTATCTATCTTCTTTTCTTTCTTTGTCTCCTGTCTCTCCTGTTTCTGTCATGTCTGCTAGTGCTACATCCATGTTGGTAGAGGGTGTTGGATCTGTGTCTACCCCTCATGTGTCTCTCAATGATGTCTATTATATTCCGAAGCTTTCCTTAAATCTTGCTTCAGTCAGTCAGTTGTATAAGTCTGGAATTTGGATTTTCTTTTGTGACACTGTTTGTGTTGTGCAGGATCAACACACTCAGAGGGTGATTGGGATCGGTCATAGGGTGGGAGATTTATATGTCTTAGAAGAACTCAAAGTGCCTGCACCTGGTGTTGCTGCCTCTAGTGTTGATTTATCTTCCTTTCGTTTAAGTCCTTTGTCGTCTGAATTTTATTTTTGGCATTCTCGTTTGGGACATGTGTCCGCATCTCGTTTAAAATTTTTTGTTTCTTCAGGTGCTTTGGGTCAGTTGCAAACTTGTGATATTTCTGATTGTAGTGCTTGCAAACTTGCTAAATTTTCTGCTTTACCTTTTGATAAAAGTATTTCTCATTCTGTTGCACCATTTGATATTGTTCATTCTGATGTATGGGGACCATCACCAGTATCCACTAAGGGCGGTTCACGTTATTATGTTTCCTTTATTGATGATTACACTCGTTTTACCTGGGTGTACCTTATGAAACGTAGATCTGAGTTCTTTGACATTTATAAAACATTTAGGGCTTATGTTCAAACGCAACATTCTGCTATGATAAAGTGTTTCAGGTGTGACTTAGGGGGTGAATACACCTCTAATGATTTTACTCAATTGCTTGCATCAGATGGTACCATACACCAATCGTCTTGTACTGACACTCCTCAACAGAATGGTGTTGCTGAAAGGAAACATCGTCATCTTATGGAAACAGCTCGTTCATTCCTTTTATCTGCTGAGGTACCTAGTGTCTTTTGGGGAGAAGCACTCCTGACCGCCCAACATGTGATTAATAGGATCCCTACTTCTCACAATGATGGGATGTCTCCATTTGAAAGTCTTTTCGGTGAACGCCCAGATTATGGTGAGTTACGGGTTTTTGGATGTACTTGCTTTGCTCTCCGTCCTCATGTTGAACGAGACAAATTGACAAATAAGTCAGCATTATGTGTTTTCTTAGGCTATGCTAGTGGTCCCAAAGGATATGGCACGGGACAGAAAGGATATCGTTGTTTTGATCCTGTAAGTCAGAAGTTATATGTATCAAGACATGTTACATTTCTTGAACATATTCCCTTCTATTCGATTCCAGCTAAGTCACATGATGTAACAAAGTCAGATCTTCAGAACATTGATCATTTTGCTAGCGACACTGATATCCCAACCTCTGATGTTCCCGATTTGTCTGTTGATCCTAATATGCCTGCTCAAGATACTTCTGTTGCACATGATGTGCCAGTTCATGAACCTTCCACATCATCTGCACCAATGTTGATTCTCCTCCACCTCCGAGAAAGTCTACTCGTGCATGCAAGTCTACTCAACTACCAGATTTTGCATACTCTACATATTCTGCTTCGTTTAGTTCTTTTATCGCGGGCATTCATCATCTGTCTGAACCAGAATCATATAAAGAGGCTGTCTCTGACCCTCTATGGCAGAATGCTATGGCTGAAGAGCTCACTGCTCTTCATCAGACTCACACCTGGGATTTGGTTCCTCTACCACCAGGTAAACATAAGGTTGGTTGTCTTTGGGTGTATAAGATTAAGACAAAGTCTGATGGCTCTGTTGAACGGTACAAGGCCAGACTTGTGGCAAAAGGATATTCGCAAATGTATGGTATGGATTATGAGGAGACCTTTGCCCTTGTGGCAAAAATGACAACAGTTCGTACTTTAATTGCTGTTGCGTCCGTTCGACAATGGAAGATCTATCAAATGGATGTCAAAAATGCTTTTCTGAATGGTGATCTTCATGAGGAAGTTTACATGAATCCACCCCCGGGAATAGCTCATCAGCCCGGTGAAGTCTGTCGGCTTCGAAAAGCTCTATATGGGCTCAAACAGGCCCCTCGTGCCTGGTTTGAAAATTTCTCTACAGTCATCACTTCCCTTAGCTTTCTTCCTAGCAATCATGATTCAGTATTATTTGTTCGATGTACGAATGCTGGACGTATTCTCTTGTCTTTATATGTGGATGACATTATTATTACATGCGATGATTATGATGGCATTGAATCCTTGAAACGTGACTTGGCCCATCGTTTTGCTATGAAATATTTGGGATTATTACGGTATTTTTTGGGGATTGAGGTAGCTCAATCTAAAAAGGGATATCTTCTCTTTCAAACGAAGTATATTTCTGATCTGTTTCAACGTGCAAGACTTTCTGATAACAGAATTGCAGACACTACTCTTGAAACCAATGCACGTTACTCTCCCACTGATGGTGTTCCTCTATCTGATCCGAGACTATATCGTACCATTGTAGGCAGTTTGGTGTATCTTACAGTTACTCGTCCTGATATCGCTCATGCTGTTCATGTGGTTAGCCAGTTTGTTACCGCTCCTACTTCTGTTCACTGGGGAGCTGTTCTTCGTATTTTGAGATATCTTCGTGGCACTCAGTTTCAAAGTCTTTTATTCCCTTCTACGTCTTCTCTGGAATTGCGTGCCTATAGTGATGCTGATTGGGATATGTAACGAACCAAAATCCGGGTTTCGTTATAAATAAATAAATATTTCTAAATAATATTATGGTGAAAATAATATTTTAGAAATAATTTGAAACAAGTGGGTTTCAAGTTAGTAATGGGGTTATTCTAGTTTTAGCAAGTTTGGAATGAAGTGGGTGAAATGGAAGTTGAGGGGCTAAACTTGTACATATGGCAAATCTGCCATATTTGACTTATTGAAGTCAAAATTCACCATTTTGTTGGTGAAAGAGTCGTTCATTCCAAGATGAGAAAAAGGGAGAAATTGAAATTGAAGCAAATCGTGCATTTGAAGCTTGATTTGTGGGAGTTTTGGCTTGCACATCACTCTCCTAACATCAAGTAAGTGATAATCTTCCATTTGATTTCACCATGAATGTGTTAGTTGATGGGTTTTGTAGAAATCCAAAAATTTTGTATGCATGTGGTAAATGGGTGATAGATTGTGGATAATCTAGCTAATCTAAAGGTAAAGAGAGGTGATTAACATCATAGAACCCTTTGATTTTGATTTTGTAAAGTTAGGGTTCATATGGTGAAAATTGGGGGTGTTTGGATCATGATGCTAGATTGTTGAATTAGTGATGTTTAAGTGTTTAGGTAGTATTAGACACATGAACAAACACCAAATTGACCTAATAAAAGTTATTGAATGAGAAATTAGTGTCAAGGTATTGGAAAGAAAACTCAAGTAGGTGAGTTTGTATTGAAAGGGGGTGTTTGGTTATGGGGATAACCCAAACGGGTCAGTTTGGGTTGGAAATGAAAATTGAGTCGTGGACTCAATTATATTGTGTTGGTGATGAATGTTAGATTACTAAACTAGGTGTATATGTTTAGGTAATCAAATTGTGAACCGAGAAGGAGGCACGGGATCTTCCAACTCTAAAGGTAAGTGCCTTTGCACTTACTTAGTAATGTTGATAAATGTGTGGTGTATGTGATATGTATGCATACTATAAGTTGAAGTGAATGTGTATGGTTATTGCTTGAATGTAGTATGTGTGGAATTGTATTAAATTGACTCATGTGGTAAATAGTCAAATTATTATGTAATTGTGGTGAATGTGGAGTAAATGACTTATGTGGTAAATAGTCATACTATTATGTAAATGTGGTAAATGTGGCATAAATGACTTATGTGGTATTTAGTCAAACCAAATGAAATATGTTTTGGTGAAATGATGGATTGAAGTGAGGAATACTTCAATAGGTGAACTTGGTGTCAAATAATCCAAGTACGGGTAAGACGAGTTGTGGAACTCGCACCAAGAGATAGTAAACCCAATAAGAAGTGTGGAATACTTCAAAGGGTGGACTTGGAGTCAAATACTCCAAGTGCGGGTAAGACGAGTTGTGGTACTCGCACCAAGAGGTCGTGAACCTAATTAGAAGTGTGGAATACTTCAAATGGATGAATGGGTGGTGGTATATGAATGTAATAGGAAATGAATGTGACTTGTAGTGGAAATGCAAGTGTTAAGAACCTTAATTGACCAAATGGGTGCAAACGGGTCAAATAGGTCAAATAGGTGAAAGGGGTGAAAACAAGTGTAAATACTTGTTGAATATGTTTATCGTCATTACTAACGGTGAATTATATATGTGGTTATGTAGGTAAAGCTCCGATGTAAGTCCAAGTCAAGTCCGAGGTGTGGAAGGATTCTCGTATGCAAAATTTGGTGTTTTTGGGGATTTTAAGGGAAATCCTTGTAAAGTGGTGTAAATGATACTTGAAATGATGTTTTGGTGTTAAAACATGTTGTGTAAATAGATGTTTGAAAGTTTGGTCAAAAACCCAAGTGTTGGGGATTTTTGGTGTCATGTAGTATTGGTGAAAATGTGAAAATTTTGGCTAAGTATGGAACTGGGCAAACTGAGTAAACTTTCTGTTTACTCAGGTCCCTCGCGGTACACGAGAATTAGGGTGGGTTCTCTCGCGGTACGCGAGAGACCTGGTTCTCGGCCGGCAGTTTTGGAGCTCCCTCGCGGTACGCGAAGGGAGGAGCAGGATCCCTCGCGATACGCGAGGGTAATAAAAAAATTTTTCTAGGACAAAAGCTTCTGCGTGCGTTTAAATGTTTTAATTATTGGTGTTCCAATTATGAGTGTTACAGGATAGTGATACCAATGATCGTAAATCCACTACTGGTTTCTGTATTTTCCTTGGTGATTCCTTAATCTCATGGAAAAGCAAGAAACAAGACGTTGTCTCTAGGTCCTCCACTGAGGCTGAATATCGTGCTATGGCTATGACTACATGTGAAATTGTTTGGTTACGATGTCTTCTGACAGATATGGGGGTTGTTGTTTCCTCGCCTACCCCATTACATTGTGATAATTAAAGTGCTATGCAGATCGCCAAGAACTCTGTCTTTCATGAACGGACAAAACATATTGAGATAGATTGTCATTTTACTCGCCATCATCTTCAACTCGGGACCATCTCACTTCTTTTTGTTCCATCAGCCTTGCAGATTGCAGACATTTTCACCAAGGCTCAATCGGCATTTCGGTTTCGTTTTTTGTGTGACAAACTCTCAATGTTTATTTCTATTGCATTGTGAGTTTGAGGGGGATGTTAGCATAATAAGTTGTTATGGGCTTTGTTATGGGTTTTAGCCCAGGCCCAGTTATCTTTCTATTTAATGTTGCTTTCTTCTTCATTTGTAAGCTAATTTTCATTTGTGTAATATATAGACTCCATCTTTCCTCTGTACATGTTCATTTGTTAACACGAACATGGCGGTTTGGAACAAATTTTTTAAACTTATTTCAAAAAATTTGTATTGATTCTTTTAAAAATAACATGGAAGGTTCATGAATATAACATATATGTACAAAATAATAATAATAATAATATTAATAATAATAAATAATGTTATTAAAGATTATAAGATCGAAGCAAAATATATCTCTAGAGATAATATTTTCATGATTTCAAGATAATAGGATAAACTTGTTTAGTTTGTTTACATCTCTTATAATAGTTTGTTATGTACTGTATTATCAAACTCTACAAATGCATGTGAAACAGTTTCAAGTTCCGAACTATGAACCAACCGGTTTAAATGGTTTAACGGTTTAGTTATGAAGGGTAAAATATTCTTTTGGAGAAAGAAAAGATGGAGTGGAACCAAGGAAATTCCTTGCCTTCATGGCTACACCAACTTTACAATTGAAAAGTGAAATTCCAGAAAGGAACTCCAAGCCACAGGAGTCTTGAAAGAAAAAAAATATATCTTCAACTGCTTGCAATTATTTATGCATACATACATACATACATACATACATACATCCATCCATCCTTAGGGTGAGGTTCAAATCCTAACAAATATTTATGTGATAACCATGATAATCACTCTCAAACATAGTGTTACGTATACGTACCAAATAATGTTACACATACGTAAACACTAAGTGTCACGCATATATTGGTACGTATATATAAGACTCATCATTTCCGTATTTATGTTCAAGATATATGTTCACGATACTTAAATACTTTTTTAAGAATTAAAAGAAAAAATAATTTATAAATTATGTGATTGTTTAATAGTGGTTAACACGGTTATCGCATAAAAAGTTGGTTAGTATTTGAACACTTCCCTACATCCTTATATCATTTAAAAAATATTAAAGTACATTTAGTGAAATAAATACTAATGACACACAAATTTAACTTCATTTCAGTTTTACTTTTCACAAATTGGTTTTTAATAATTCAAATATGTCTAGTTGACTGACAATAATCTAAACTAACAGTTTGACTGATAATAATCTCAACTTTCACTTTTGTTGTCAATAGCAGTCCCAATAGCATAATCATCATATATTTACACTCGATTTTGCTTGTACGTTTCTCAATTTCATATAAAATCATTATTTGAGCTAAAATAATGTAAATCGAGTGTAAATCTATGATGATTATGCTACTGAGATTGCCATTAACAACAAAAGTGAAAGTTATGATTATCTCCAGTCAAACTATTGGTGTGAATTATTATCAGTCAATAAATCATAGTTTAGATTATTAAAACCAATTTATGTGACCTTTTCTCATAGTTTAGGCTACAAAAGTGTAATATTCTCTGTTTGTATAACGTCCTTTGAAAATGACGAGGAAGGTGACAACGTGGAAGAGGGGCAGTGGTCACAATACTTAGCTCGCTAAGTAATCGCCTTTTTTTTTTTTTCCCTTTCAACGTCTATAAGTTAACCCACCAAATGGGGAACTGCTTTTGGCAACAGTGACACCATCAACTTTTATATTCCTTGACAATTTAATTACTTGTACATCATTTAAATTAATACTTAGTACTTATTCTAATCATTTCAAAACGAAAAAAGAAACTTAAAAATTTGGTCACTAAAATTAATTTTTTTATTGATTTATATGAGTTTCACTAGTTATTATATAGACCTACTAATAATGTTAATTCTTATAAAATAATAGTCAAAACAATTTAAACACAGATATTTCTACCAAAAACACGATTGTTATGGTGAAATCCTATGACTTCGTATAAATAGTCTAATTAATAAGACAGTATTCTGTTACATATGTATAGTAATTGTTATCATGGGCTCAACCATTTAAAAATCACACTACTACATGTTGAGATTTTCTCAACTCGTAGTATAGTTATAAGAGCTTGGATATGTTGTCTCGATCAGTATTTTGTGTCCACATTTGTTAAACATGTATTATAAGATTATACTAATACCGTATATTTTATTGTATGATACAATCATGCCAACAATACAAGTGGATAAGATTGGATGATTTTATCTAAACAACACAAAAGTCACATTATGTACTTGATGTAGTACAATTAAACATAACATAAATAACCTATTTTATCCTAACATTAATCCATTCTCACATGACCCTTTATTATAATCTTGTTCAATCAAGCAATAATTGCTCCATTCAACCCCACAAAAAATATGATATATATAAAGAAAGAAAGAGAGAGTGCACATAAAAGTAAAATATAAAAATACATCTTAAAATAGTAAAGGCACCACTAAGTCTAGTTAACTTAACATCAAAGGACAACCAACGTGTATGATATATTAATTGTGTGCTCCCTCCCTATAAATACCTTCATTCCCACCCTCCATTTTAAATCATCAACAACTTCTCTCAATCTTATACAATATTCATTAAGAAAACAAGAAACTTTCATACTTAGAAAAATGGAACAAAATCTAACATTTGGAGCGAAAAAAGTTTGGAGCTTGATGCGTGTGGCGTTGTACATGCTACGAAAAGGCATACCCAAGAGAAGATTGTTGCTGGAACTCAACATGATGATTAAGCGTGGCAAGATCGTCGGGAAGGCGTTGCAAAATCTTATGTTCCACCACCACGACCGCCACGACCACCACCTCTCCTTCACGTCTCCACCGCCTGACGAATACGAGTTCAGCTGCAGCAACACCCCTTCTTCTCTATTTCCATTCCATAAGAAACACCACTCCACCACTCAACATGGTGACATTATGGCCCTCAATGCCGCGGTGCTAAAAGCCATGGAGATGATTCACAGTGAGACGGCGTCGCCTGCGTTGCCAGGGTTTGGGAGGAGTCCGATGGTTAGGCAACTGAGGGTAACCGACTCTCCGTTTCCGTTGAGTAATGTGGGTGACAGCCACGTGGATGAGGCGGCGGAGCAGTTTATAAGCCGGTTTTACAACGACCTGCGCAGGCAGAATACTAAGGTGGCGTTTGGTTCACGGTGAATGCGTGTGACAATAGACAACTTTTTTTTAACGGTGGCGGATTTCCATAAACAAAAAAGATAAAGAAGTTATAGCCAGGAGCTAGAGAACCGGTTACATTCGCCAACGTTTTGTAAAGTTGTTTCTTTGTTAAAAGTTGTTTCTATAGTATGAGATTAATTGTGGGGTGTATATTTCAAACTTGTAATTATTACACAGATTTGCGGAAATAAAACATAAATAAAGTTTGGACCTAAGTCAAATATCTGTGTAGTTTACTAGATTTTAGTACTTTTTACGATAAGTCTAACTTTATATATAGGGAAAATTCTTAAAATAAATAATTTACTTTTCAAATTCCTTAATTATGATAATGAATTATTGAATTAATGATTATGTGATTGATAGTTTTATTGGATTAGTTGATAGGATTTTCAACTTTGTCACTTTGAGTATTTGAATCTTGATTAGTTGAAACTTGTATGATTTTGAGAAGTTATGCCTCCTAAACCACTATCCGAATAAAAAGAGAAAAGTAGATGAAGAATTGAGAAAGTCAAGGTGGGGCTCTAGATAAGTTTTTTTTATATATAATGGTAACATTAGTGCGATGGATGCGAGTGCAACTGGTTTTAGTGGACGGAGGTTGTTGTTCCCCGGTACTGCTGGTGGTGGTGGTAACAAAGACCAACAAGTGAATAGATATGTAACGCCTTTTAACACCTAGTGTTTTTTGGGCATTATTGGTAAAGTAGGATGTAGGTGTAAAATCCAAGACTTCGGATCAGGATCAGGTGATAGAGTAGTTTCCAGAAAAGTTTCACTGAGCTTAACTACTAAAACAGAAACACTGTTAGTCTCGTCATAGTGAGGACCCTGGGGGGTGTGTCGCTGTGACCAGCCTTTGGCATGAGAGTATGTATATGTCTTTTGGGAATGATAAGTATGGAGGGTGAGAATAGTGATTGAGAACCTACCTTTACACAAGATTTCTTGGGTATTTATACCTTGGAGTCTTTTGCCTTTAGCCGTGAGTTGTTCTATGCCTATTGGTTGGATCAGATAGTGCTTAGGCCATCTTTAAGCTTGTTAGTAATGGGTCTCTCATTATCAGGTATTCTTTGTCTATTGGTTCGTACTCTGACGTATTGATTCTGTGGGGTCTTTACAGTTGCTCGTTTGTCGTTTTCCTTAATGTGTCCGGACCTTGTCCCGTCCGCGGGTCTTTGGTTAAAGTCCGGCTTTTGGGCCTGTTGGCCTGATTGTTGGTTACTTTATTTCTGTGAATGGTTATCTGGACTTGAGCTTTGGGATATGTCCGGGCCTCTGCCAGGTCATATCCCAACAGTAGGGTATCTAGTAGTAACAAAATCTACAAATCATAAGCAAAATGTAATTTCACTATGAAAAATTATTTAATTTATTTCTTTATATTAAAAATCTGAAAAACTATATATTAAATAAAAGATGTCACCTTTTAATAAAGTTTTGCTTCTTTTTGTGCATACCTTTTTTTGTTGCCCTTCCTATTAACATATCCAAGTGGTCACACACATACATTATAATCTCTTCACACCCACTCATGTCATGTGATACCAGGTCATGGACATGTTTGTATATATATACATAACATGATGTTATATTATGCAAACATAGAAAATAAGATGGTAGTGAGTTCAAGGGTAGTGATCATGACATATACATAACATAATTAGAGTATTTTTTGGTTAAAATAAATAAAAATGATGGCAGTGAGTTTGGTTTTGAGTCCAGGCCTACGCCTGTGAAAGGCAAAATTGTGAAAGCGATTGTAATGGGACTCTGGGTAGATGTGGAAAGGAGCATTGGAGGGGTCTGTTATATTATTGGACCCAAATTATTGTTAAGTTTCCTTTCTGGACCCACCACTTTTTTATAATTTTTAGAAAATGACTAATTTTATTAACCAAATATATAATATGGTATAAATCCATCTGGAAAAATGCTTGTGACATCAAGATGAACTTGATTAGGTTTATGTGTTGATATTTTTAAACATATATATATGTTAGAAAGTTAATTGGTCATGATGTCAATTCTGATAGTCAAGGGGTGCTTTATAAAACTATTCTTTAGTTCCATTATGTTCAGATCTTGTTTACACATTCTGTGTAACTTGAGGGGTGTAATGTGTCATTTCTGATTCTTAGTTTGTTAAGCTTGATAGTTAGTTGATAAAGGATGCGATTAGCTGCAAGTTAGTTCAGTTCTTTGATCCTCAATTGTATTTTCAATTCCTTTGTAATCGTTTGGCAATTTCATCAATAACACATAATCGTTGGAAGGTTTCTTGGTTTTGATTTCAATTTCTTTGATTGATTCGTATCAATATAAAATTAAATTAGTAAAATCAAAGACAAAATTTAGATGAGTTATCTCCTAAATCAAACATAAAAGAGTGATCAAACACAAAATTTAGTAAACCAAATTAATCAACAATGGTGGATTAATAATCTGGTATTGGATATGTTGCCAATGAGATGGTTGGATTGCCTTTTGCTTTTATAAGCTTTGCTGCTTTGTTTTCTATAATTTTGTTGTCTTCTTTAATTAAGTGGTTGATATGCAACTGCTTTATCCACACATTGAATCTCTATCACTTTCGGGGATTTTTATGTCTTGCTTTTATATCATGAATTCCATAATTGTGTATGTGTTAGAAACATCAATCTGAAGGGTAAGTCCTGTAAAATAGGCAATTAGCTGGCATTGATTGAAAATGAATCTAAATGACCCACTCTAGACATCAAAGAACAATGTACATATGAAAAATCAAAAACCTGAATTAAATTAAAGTTAATCCCAACAATATTCTCAATGAACTGAGTCAAACACTTACAGAGAAATTATGAACAAAATATATATATATATATATATATACAATAGTCTACCCCAGATTCTCTCCTCACCACTTACAACCTCTAACAATTTCTAACAGAAAAGCAAAAAAGAATCTTTTAATCCCGATCAATACTAACGAGTTCCTACTGACAGTTATAAACCCTATCAGTAACTCCCACCACTAGTATGCATATAATATGTGTAACATATGTGATAGTTATGTTATGTCCAGAGTGAATATAAAAGAAGCTATGCTAATAGGGTTGTGAATTTTTAACACGACATGATAAAACGACACAAAAACATGAAGTCGCATTTAGGGTTTATCAATTAAAATTGAATTATTTACCAATTAACCTCCTTAGACTTAATAAGAATGCATTTTTAGTCCCCTAAGTTATGCTCTTTTCAAATAGGAGCGTATGCTATATGAAAAGATATACTTTTCAAATCTGGCCCACCAACAATAACCCTTCGTTGGAAACCCCCTTTCCTTAATGTTGTATCCCTATATATCAACCCAAATATAATTGTGAGAGTTCAAAGTAAAAATGATTGCTCTTTTGGACACTAGGCTTCTTCATCTATTGGTATATACAATAAAATAAATGTGTTTGCGGGTTCGATAGCGCTTCCTCTTTTTCATACATCCCATATACCAATATTTATAATTTTTAAAGTCGAGTTTGATACAATTTTCTAAATCCTAGTAATTTGGTAGATCAGAGTGATTACCGCTCTGATACCAAGTAAAGTTCACAAGAAAAATGATGGAAGGATGAAATGTTTATGTTTATCTAAAACAATGTTGCGAGTCTAACCAACAGTCTGATTTATCTAAAACTCAAAATTAAACATAAACATTACAAAACTGAATAAAGTTTTACTTTTACATAGAAAAATCTACAAATATTACAAACTTGGAGTTACATGCGTTCTGTTATCTATCTCGTTTGGAAGTTCAAAGTCCTGAGGAAGAAAGCATAAAGCAAGGCATAGAACAGGCAGAAACCGACAAGAACCGCAGCAACAGAACCCATGAAGTCCAAATCAAAACCATAGTAGTGTTTGATAAAACCCGCCATGGTTGGGTTAGGTGTTTGTCCAGGCACAATGATTTCATGATTCGCGTCATGATATTGTGAAACAATGCACCCGTACACAGTCCAAGCCATTGGGCAGATCCAGTAGAACCAAATCCACCATCCGGGAATTTTCTGAAAATTCAAAATGTAAACTCTAGATTCTTTCTAAAACAATTTTTTAGAAAAAAAAAAGAACAGTTTATAATATGAAAATTAGTTCTTACCGGTCGTGGAATATAAAACCCTGAGAAGATATTGAAAAGTAGGTAAAATGCACCGGCGAATATAGCTGCTATTTGCTCATTTGGTGTGATGGAAGCAGTCATCATTCCAAAGTATGTGAAGTATAGAAATGAGAAGAAGTTAATGAAGAAGGACCAGAAGAATTTATCTGCTGCCCATTCGAATGACACCATGGAATACACGATTACAGAGTAATATAGTGTTTGAAGTAATACATATGGTATCTCCACTGTCACCTAAATCCAAATTCAATAGTAAGTTTCTTTAAAGTTTGTGAATATGTAAATAAATTTGTTTTGGAATTAAAGAAACCTACCTGTGCCATGGCGTATGGTAACGAAGAGTACATCCCTGCTGCTCTTTCTCGATAGAAGACCGTTCTTTCTGTTGCAACAACCGGCTGTACGGTCTGGCAGTTGCTAAAACCAACGAAAAATATAGCAGAATACATGGCGCCAATGACTATGCTCAAATCATTACTGCTGGACCTGAAGTTATTTAATCAACAATCAGGAAAGAAAACCATTTTTTATAAAATCATTTTATATTCTTATAAGTTATAAATCAGGAGCAGGCGAGAGACTATACTTTTTGTTGCCAATTTTCCAAAATACAGTTCCGACCACCACTGCACAAAGCAAGGTGAAGCAGAAACGAACAAGGTTATAATCTGGATTTCGCCAGTAACTCCACCACATTTTCCATAGACACGACTTGAACTGTCCCCATGTAGATTGAGCATATTGTGTTTCAAAGTGAAGATCTACTGCTCCTTGGGGAGGTACACTTAATTCTTTCACTAAAGCCTTATTCCTCCTGTAATTATCATATTAATTAACAATCCATTTTGGATAAATATATGACATTTTTAGTTTTTATTGATTATAGGTAAATGACTTACTGTTGCAAAGATGATGTAGTGAAATGTTCAGCAAAATCAATACCAAGCTGCATCTCTGCAGCACTCGAGCTTACTTCCAACATCCATGTTGCTGGATTGTATTTTTCGGTTATTTTTGAAACCCCATTGATCGTCTAATTATATGAAAAACACAACACTATTATTAACTTCAGTAATTTTTTTTTCTTATTTTTTTAGTTATTGTGGAAGTAAAATACGTACCTCAAAATAATCGATGACGTGTTGAGAATGTCTGCCAAGGGGGCCTGAGTAGATAACTTGACCTCCTCTTTTTAATAGTAACAATTCATCAAAGGATTCAAAGATATCAATGCTAGGTTGATGAATGGTACATACAACGGTTCTTCCGGTATCAACAGTGTTTCTTACAGTTCTCATAACAATGGCTGCTGCTCTTGCATCAAGCCCAGAAGTTGGTTCATCCATGAAAATAATTGAAGGATTAGCAACAAGCTCAACTGCAATTGTGAGCCTTTTTCTTTGTTCTGTTGATAAACCGCTAACCCCTGCAGTTCCCACTATTGCATCCTTGATATTTTCTAGTTCAACTAGCTCCATCACTTCACTCACAAACATCTGAAAACAAAAAAAAGCAAAGCATTACTATTATTATTGGTATATATGTTTTTGGTTGATTAATGCATCGAATGGTATTTTACCATTTTGTCTTCATTGCTAACTTCTTTTGATAGTCGAAGAAAAGCCGAGTAGATCAAAGATTCATGAACAGTGATTGTGGGAGAGTGGATATCATTTTGTTCACAATATCCAGAAATTCTAGCGAATGTTTCTTGTTTCTTTGGGAATCCTGATATTCTAATATCTCCTTCGATATAACCACCTGTTTTTCGTCCTGCTAAGACGTCCATCAAAGTAGTTTTTCCAGCACCACTGACTCCCATCAATGCTGTTAGGACTCCAGGTCTAAAAGCACCAGTTACATCCTGAAGTAATTGCAGCCTATTTTCTGTCAAACCTTGTTCTCTCATTTCCTGTTTCAACAAATAATCATAAAATTTAATCTGTGATGATATATAAGTAAATTGATAACATTTTAGAGAAAGGAGCTTACACTAGGCATATCAACATAATAATTCATGTTGTTGAACGACATAGCGAGTGGAGTAAATGGAAGAACCATTCCTTTCTTTGATGCACCACTAGGATTAGAAATGGAAGAACTAATATCGCGCATTTCCTTATTTATCTCTACAAAATTAATGCAGTTAGAACATCCGGTTATCATTTTTGTGTTTGTAAACTTTAAAGTATTAAACTAGTAAGTTTTCGGAACCTGTTTTCATACTTGAACCGGATGCTTCAACAGCATGACCATCCATGGCTGCAGCTTCTTCCTTGGAGATTATTGCTTGTGGTTTTCCAGGGGCTGGTTAGTAAATAAAAAGATTCACCAAGGTTAGTTACTCAATATATACAGAAGTCTTAAGAACCATTTTATAACAGTCAACTAGCTTACCTTGTAAATACATAAGTGATACAGTGAACATGATATTGAAGAGAAATACAAAACCAAGAAGCGCACCAGCACCGATCCAGTATGAGCTTTCTGAAGTCGGGATGCCCATATTCTTTAACACAGCAAACCCTAAGTTGGTAGTATTATCTGTACTCTGCGAAAAAAAGTGAAATATCAAAGATATGGGAATTAATAAGATTTTAGTTAGAAATTAGGGACATACTCTTAGGTTGGTCCACCTAGAGTCAAGGAACTCATTGATGGTGATGGCTTTGAAGATATAAGACAAGGGTGATAGCCAATAAGCCCATTCCCACCAGTTTGGAATCAGGGGTTTAGGTAGAATGAAACCAGCCAACAGAAATATAAGCAGAAGTACGACAACTCCCCCCGTGTTAGCAATGTTCATTGTCTTGCAAACTCCTGCAATCAACCTAAACAATCCCGTTGCCACATTCTGGATCAGAAAAACCAACAGGATATGCTTGAAGAACCTGAACATGAAACACATTTCGTTAGCATATAATTTTGATCAATATTTACTAAAATAAAATAAAAAGTAGTTACCTGCCAGGATCAGGGGCAAGATCAACACCCCAGTATAGAATAACAGTCCACAAAACACTTTCGATCATAGAAATGGGAATTCTAAGCAAGAAAACTGGTAATGTGAAAGCCCATGGAGGGTGGAACATGAGGTCCCGTTGTTTGTAAACAACAGGAAGTCTCATGACGGTGAATGACAGATCAGCAAGCCCATTAAACATGTTAATAAGCATACTGCCTAAAAGTGCACCTATGTAAAGGGATCCGTCTATTTCGTTCCTTTGGTGCATTATGGTCCTTAGATACAAAGTTGTGCAAATAAACGATATAAACAGGATTTGTACGGTTCTGAACACATAAATAGGGGCGTTTCTTTTCATTAGCAGCACTTCTTTATCCCATGAGGCCTTAAGGAGCTCCATTTTGGGTACAAAGTACTTCTTATACACTAAAGCAGCCTTGTGGCTTTTGTTTTTGTCATATGGGACTGATAACTCGCTTTGCAGCTTCTCCCCTACATGAAAATTCTTGAACCGTTGACTAAATTCGCTCACTGAGATGTATCTGTATGCTTTGTTTCTATCTGCCCAATATTGCTCTTGGTCCTTTTTAGATGTCACCTATCATCACCATTCAAAAAGTTGAGTAAACTGTGATCTAATTTAACATTTACCGCATAGTACATAATCAGATAAATCAATTTTAGTTTTTACCTCTTGTAAGAAGTCAGCAGTGCCCTTTCTCTCTGGACATTTGAATCCACAACTCTCAAAGAACTCAACAATGTGTTCCCTTGGGCCAAGATACACGATCTGGCCCTCGGATAGTAGGATGATGTCATCAAAAAGTTCAAAAGTCTCGGGGGCAGGTTGTAGCAGGGACATGAAGATTGTGGATTCCATGAGGTGTGCTACTTGTTGCATGCATTTTACTATTTGAAATGTAGTTGAGCTGTCTAAACCTGTTGATATTTCATCCAAAAACAGAGTTTTTGCCGGTCCAACAAGCATTTCTCCTGTGGTTACACGCTTCTTTTGTCCTCCGGATATACCTCGTCTCATTTGGTCTCCAACAATGGTGTCACGGCATATATCAAGCCCCAAAATCTGATTTAGCATAACAAACATATGAATATTTTATTTTTGGAAATACTGGTATCATACACTTGAAAGAATCATGCTTACTTTGAGAGTGTAGTAAGTAATCAAACTGCTTTGATCCCCTTCAATGGCGGTTGCCTTCATGAAAAGGTCAACTTCAGGTTCTGGGAAGATCCCTAGTTCCTTTTCTCTTCTTGCAAGCTCAGTTAACAGTTCTGTATGTATTTCATTGTTTATAGTTATAGGGTGAGGTTCAAATGATAACCAAGATTTATGTGATAACCATGAAAACCACTCTCAAACATAGTGTTACGTATATGTAACAATTATCATTCTGTTAGTATTACCTAAACGCGATCCAACTCCTTGGCATCTTGCTGAGAAATCTAGAGTTTCCTTGACGGTCATTTCTCCGACATGAATATCAATCTGGCTAATGTAAGCTGCCGTCCTTCGAGGTTCAAATTCTTTGAGCTTATGACCATTGTAAGTTATTTCTCCATCAACTCTTAAACCGGGATCCAACCTTCCTGCCAAAGTCAACAGAAGCGTTGTCTTACCAGAAGACGGTGGCCCCAAAAGAAGTGTCATCCTGTAACATTACATATCAAGCATTAAGATTAAAGTTAACAACAAAATATTATGATCTTTAATATCTAAACATACCTTCCAGGTTTGATGATTCCGCTTGTATCCTTAAGAATCCGAAGTTTTGCTTTCTGAGTGAAACTGATGCCCACAGAAGCTAGAAGAGATTCAAAAATATTCCTCGCGGTATTTATCAGCGTTGGAAGTGCTCTATGTCCGACGTGGCAATCGGCTTCTATGGACAAATTTTGAAACCGAACTTCTACTGTTGGAAGGGAGATTCCAACCCTGAAATTAATTAATACAATGCTATATTTATTAGCAAGTAGGTGTTTACTTAAACAATCCCAAAATGGACTCAACTTTGTCAATCACTGCAACCTAAACTGTAATTAAGACATATTGTTGTTATTTATGATGTTCACTCTCGTCTGTTAAATGAGTTGTGCTTTGATTTCAAACTTTTTTCAATTTTTTTTTTAGAATTCAAAGAAAGAGTCTTGAAATTTATAACATTTATAAAACTAGTTTCTTTGGTGCGTTGGAACCTATACCATCAGATTCCAATTTTGCAGATAGTAACCGATTAACCAAATAACAAACTAATAACCGAAACTTTCGGTTACAGTTCTGTGGGGTCTCAAAACATAACCGTACGCACATGCATACCCCTAATATGAGATTTTTTTTTAAATGGTAAATTTAAAAAAAAACAAAGTGGTAAATGGTATGGTTGACCAAAAAAGTGATAAATGGTAAAACCGTGATTCCCAATCATGGTTTCAGTTCAATTTTGCAAACACCTAATGATTGGGTGTCAGAAACTTGCCAAAGATTACCATTTTAACTAAAACCGTGATTCCCAATCACGGTTTCAGTGTTACCATTTTAACTGAAACCGTGATTCCCAATCACGGTTTCAGTTACTTTATTGTAAACCAGTAACTTTATTGCAGACACGTCTCTCAATAACACCAATTTGAACTGAAACCGTGATTGGGAATCACGGTTTTACCATTTACCACTTTTTTGGGTCAACCATACCATTTACCACTTCGTTTTTAAAAAAATTACCATTTTAATTTTTTTTCCTAATATGAAGAGGAACACAGAAGAGAACTAGATGAATATTTAGGGGAAAACATACTTGTCAACTCTGTCTCTGAACTTCCTCAAAAAGATTTCGTTATCAGCATCAGCAACTCTAAAAATCTTATTGATAAAGCTTTGTTGAGCCCGCGGATTGAGATCTCGCACATCTAACAACATCTGTTCCGTTGTCATTTGGTGTCGATCCGGTGTAAGATAAGAGTTGAAGATGGTGGTTCGTAGTCGATTATAGGTAGGTAGTTTCTCCAAAGCAGCCCATCGTAAGGCCTCTTCGTCTTGCATCGAGTGAGGACTACTCCGTCCACGACTACCGCCACCACCGGAGACTATACTAATACCTCTACTTATGCTTCTCCCCAGACTCTGACTGATACTCATGTTCCTTTCTTCCTCCATTTTGGAAGAAACTCCACTGTATCAATCCCCCTAGGGAGAAGAGGGATATGTGATTTTGGGAGGAATCTTATTATTATCAAAATAATGAAGACAATGGCATCTACACTTGACTTTTGTCACAATATGTGCATGGATAATCAATCCAATAGAAAGCAAAATAAGTGCATGTGCTTGTGATGTAGGGATGGATTATTTATTTACTTATTTTAAATTATCGTTTTAAAAGTTATTATAATACCATATCATTCGTTAGAGCATCTCCGACGCTATGCATATGGACACTTAGGAGGACGGATGCATTGGAGGTGGCGTACTAGAGTCAACTCCTTCACGTCTGGAATTCTGAACGGGGGATCGTGGACGGGGAGAGTGAGCCTCGCACACACGTATATAAATAAAAAGGGTGTTTGAAAGTAGATGCAACGTTTGGAGAGAAAATGAGTGTAATTAAAAGATTAGTGAAAATCAGGTATCACAGTTGACGTGGCGTCGGCTTGGGCCTCCGTAATTCCAGACGGGGAGGGGACGGGATGGGGAGAGTGGGTCCCTCTCTCACACACATATATACAAAAAAAAAAAATATTTTTTAGATAGTGTTTGAAAGTGAACATATAAGATTGGAAACAAAATAGTTATGTTTAGAGAATGAGTATAATAATATGATGTGACATGTCACGTCGTGAGGTGCTCGAATGGGTATGCATTAAAAATGATATTAAAAACACACTAAACATGCTGTCTGATACTTTGTCTCGATCAAAATCTTTTTTTAATGTGTTTTATATGATATCATATGTATTTAAATGATAACTGCTATATATAATATTCAAATAACGTCAATTTTGGTTTTTACTTCTATTTTTTCTTTTGACGTTTTCATTAGGGTGGATGCTAAAGAACAGTACCCGTGAGCACATCACACCCATCTCATATCACCCATCAATTTAATATATAATTTTAAATAGCCTTTCAAAAAAAAAAACCCATCAATTTAATATATAATTTGAAATTACGGGTTCGCTTTCTAACTTACAAGTCTTTTCCAAGTTTATAATCTTCCTTTTTGGGGAAAATCACCAAAAATAAAAATCGTTTACCCATCTTTTTACGATATTAATATTGACTTTTCAACTCTTAAGAGCTTACGAAATGAATCATAAAAAATAGCCACACATTTTAATATCTGAACGAATTCGCTCACGGCGTTAGTAACTCCATGATGTGACACGTGAACTTTAACGGCAAAAACACCGGTTCTTTTCTCAAAGAAAAAGAAAACACTGATTAATGACCAACGAAAGAAAGGCTTAGGATAGCTAATGAGAGGGAGAGGGTGAATGAAAGGAAAACAATCTTTCTTTCTTTTTTATTTGTAACTAAATGTATGTAATTTGTATGCAAATTTGTTTGTATTTGTATGTATATATATGCAATTTGTAAGTGTATCTGTGTATGTGTATCTAATGTGTACACAACAAGTGAGGTCTCTCGGATTTGAGGTCTTACAACGACATCTCTAAATGTCTGAACTCAAACTGAGAACGGGAGCAAGTAAAGGATGTCAGTACGTGTAGCCAAACCCAAGTAGGGGTGAGCAAGTTGTGGTTCTGGACCCGAAACCTCAAGGACCCGAACCACATATGTTTATAAGGTTCGGTTCATGGTTCTCAACTTCATCAATAAAAAGGTATTCGGTTCTGGAGGGTCCGGGTGGAGTCAGTTCCAACCATTTGCACATCCCTAAACACCAGTAATACTTGAATGTAGAAAGTAGATGCCTTAGTTATCAGTGTTACACTTGATGGAAAGAGTTAATTTAGAACCCGAAAAGTAAAGCAAATTATTAATAACAACATTAATAACAACACCAGTCACTGTAGTTAACAATACAATTTACCTTACTCTTGATAAACATGTGCTTGCTTTTACAAGTCACTTTCATAATTACTTGATTGCAAATGTACTGAAGGTGTTCCTTCACAACTTGTTGTGAATTCAAATTCCATGATAAATATTCATGTAGATTATGAGTCACCTTTAACTTAAACATTAAAGCACCATCCTTCATATTCTCCCTTTAAATACCCCTACCCTCATCTTCCCACCACAACATCAAAAACCACCTTCTTTCTTTCCTCTCTATTTCTCCAACAAAAAATGGAACAAAATCTACCAATAGCCACAAAAAAGAAAGTATGGAGCTTGGTACATGTCATACTCTTCATCATAAAAAAAAACATATCCAAAACAAAACTATTGCTCAATCTGAACATGATGATTAAGCGTGGCAAGCTCGCCGGAAAAGCCCTACAAAACCTCATGTTCCACCACCGGTCTCCAAATGTCACCTTCCCACCACCACTACATGACGACGTCTACCCGCTCTCTTTCTTCCCCACCCACAAGAAACACCATAATCACAAAAAGAGTTCACTCATTAACCATGACCATGATGAGATATTCGTTGACCCTGCGGTGATAAAGGCTCTCGAGATGTTGACCAGCGCCGCTGCATCTCCGGCGGTTGCTGGGTTCGGAAAAAGTCCCATGGTTAGACAGTTGAGGATAACGGACTCTCCGTTTCCGTTAACTAACAATGAGGAAGATAGTTACGTGGACGAGGCTGCTGAAAAGTACATTATGAAGTTTTATAACAATTTGAAACGGCAAAATTAAATGTTGGGGGTAAAATGTAAATCTTGAATTTATGTGGGGATCATTATGCACTATGTATGAGTTTCTCTGGAAATTGTGCACTATATAATTTAGTTAGTTTTTTTTTAGTGCAATATACGAACTGTTTTATGGTAACTTTTAAATTCGAATAATATGTAAATGAATATTATTTTCCGGGTATATATGATAGTGTTTGTATGAAACGTTTAACGAAACTAATTTCTGCATTTGATTTATAGAGTAAAGTGTCATTTTTGTTACTGTGATTTGACAATTTTAACTACTTTTATCTAAAAACTTTTTTTAGCTTTTTCGTTCCTTACTTTTCAAAATTTAGCTATTTTTATTCACCTAACTAACTCCGTCTATATTTTAACGTTAAATCAGGGGTAATTTGGTATTTTTAAAACTCCTTCTTGAATGCCATAGAGAGTAGAAGACGGTTGAAAGACCAAATTTCCTCTGATTTAACATTAAAATGTAGACAAAGTTAGTTAGGTGGATGGAAATGATTAGATTTTGAAAAGTAATGAACGAAAAGGCTAAAAAAAAGTTTTTAGATGAAAGTGACTAAAATGACCAAATCACATGAACAAAAATGACACTTTACTGTAATTTATATTAGTTTTAATAGGAATCGCTTTTAAAATATGCAAATATCACTCAATTTTTTAATTTATATGTCTATTTTTTTTTCATGAATCTACCTTTTTCGGATGAAATAGAATTGATGCAAGAGTTATATTATGTTAGCGAACTCAAGTTCGCCCGGCTAGTTCACTAGTTTTGTTAGTTTCTCTCTTTGTGTATATAAATAGCTTATTTGTAATCTTTATTGAGTTTTAATCAAATCATTCAGTTTTTACCCCCAATCATTCTCTCTCATTTTCTTTCTTTCGTTTATCATTCTCGCTTATTCTAGCGATCATTCTCGATATCATAACATGGTATTAAAGCGTATATGCTCGATTATGTGATTTTCTGTTCTTTTCTGTTCTTATTTCGCACTCGTTCTTCGTTTTCTCATTTTTCGTGTCGATTGGGGTTCATTTGTTGTTTTGATCCGTTTCATTTTATGTTTCTGATCATTCCTACGGTTGGATTTCATCATATACGTTTCTGATTTCGAGTTATGTGACCCTCTTAATGTACCAAACATAAATGCTTTCATCTGAATCCATGATCTTTTCAATGTATTTGTTTCCTATTTTACCTTTTTTCATTAAACTCCCCTATCTTTTTTTCATCAGCATGATTTATTTTCGGCTCTTGAGTATGCAAGATATAGAGTTTTCTAGTTTTCTAACTTATGAGATGGGAGTGGTACCCTTCCAACCAAACTACTCTCTCAAATTAGACCAATTAGAACATGACACCTCACTTAACTGAACTACCCTCCTAAAGTACTCTCTATGGTGGGAGTGGTACCCTCCAAGTAACCTCCAACCCTCATATTTTTTTTAATTAAAACAAATTAATAAACAAATTTAAAAACTAAAAGATTTATTTAATTAATTAAAAATACAGAAAGTGTTTTTTAAACGTAAAAAACTTTTTAAAAATAATGATTTTTCAAGACGGGTAAAATAAAAAATTTTAAAGTTAACTTTTGAGAAGAATGAATAGTATAAGACAGGGATACGTATAACCCAACTCTTTTAAATATCCATCAAAAACTAAAAAGTAAAAACAGTATACTTAGCTTTGACCATTTCGACTTTACAAATTTCTTTATATAATGTATACAAAATTCATACAAATTTTTTTTAAAATTATCCAATGAAGTAGTGATTATTATATTCAGTAATTCCAAGAAAATCCACAAAATGCCCTATATTACTTCATTTAAGCGGTTTCACCAATTCATTTGAGCGACTTCATATGCCCGCTATCTCTACCCGCCTAATACTACCCGCCACCCTTGCGGCAGTGTACCCGCCTACCCGCCGTTTATCCGCCTTGAACCCGCTTACCACTCCCAGTCCCCTTACTTATTTAAGTTTAATTTAAACATTTAAAGAAATACTTCTCTTATCTCAAAACCCAAAACTTCAAAAATAAACTCATCCTAAAAAAATCTAGTAGTAACAAACAAAAAGGAAAAAACCATAATTCAAAAGCAAGATATATTTTCATTTTGAAAAAAATTATTTTATATATGTATTACTTTATTTTAAATAACTTCAAAAATATATTAAACAAAGGTGTTAACTTTTAATAAAGTTTGGTTTCTTTTGTGCATTACTTTTTTCTTGGTTGCCCTTCGTATTAACACACATCTAAGTGGTCACACAAATACATTATAATCTTTTGTCTTTTCTTCACACTCACCCATGTTAATATCATACCATGTCATGTATGTTGAAGACGTGAGGTCCCTCGCGGAAGGACATTCACCCCGCGCAACGTAGCTTGTCGCGGAAGGAACCTGTCTCTGACAGTACTTCACAACAAGACAAGAACATCTGCACGTACGGAAGGGTACCCCACAGAATGATCAGAGGATGTCACGCGAGAAGAGACACTACCGTGCACTCCAGTGGTCCCCCCATATAAGACAAGATTCCCACTAACGGTTATCAGTTAAGGGACCAGGAGGATATTCTCGATAGGGACCCTTCCATCAATAACACTCGCGTCAAGTCAGCCCTAGGAAAGCGACATTATGATATCCTCTCCACAATAAATAGCACACCAACTCTCAGGTATAACCATCTACTCTCTTCACACTCTTACCCACACTTATTCATCCCGAAGATACTTATTCTTACGCCGGAGGGCCGATACAGGGATTATCCCCTCCCTGTAACGCCCTAACACGTTGTTACCTTGTGCAGGAAGTTATCGGAGTTTGGAGAAGACACCACCATTCGGCTACCCACTGGAGTCTGTGTAGTCTATCAACCGGATGAGTCCTTACCCGTCGGTGACTGGATTTACATATGTGTATATGCATTACATGTCATGTATTTACACATGCATGCATGCCTTACATAGTTACATGATGTTATATTATGCTAAAATATAAAATAAGATGGTAGTGAGTTCAAGTAGAGGTGCACAAAAAAACCGGTTTTTTTTTAACCCGGTTCAAACCGGCAAACCGGTTTGGGTTAGCGCAAAACCGGCGGTTTTAAACCGGTTTGAAGCATTTTGGAACAGACCGGGTTGGGGACCGGTTTTTTTGAACCGGTTTGGAAAACCGGTTTTTAAACCGGTTTGAACCGTTGGCAAAAAAATAGTAATTAAAACTAAAGCCAACAATGTAATTTCTTTAAACATTAGGGACCAAGACGAAAAATTTATCAAACCTAAATTTCCGTTTCTTACAATCCCAGCCGTCACTTGCTTTTTGTCTCTCCCTCGTCGATCGGCAACCAGGCACCACCATTTTATGGTTTCTCCTCCCTTCATCTCTTGTAAACCGACGCCAAACAGCACCACCTCGTCGATCTGATCGTACCCTGTTTCTGAGTCGCAACAGACCACCGCCTCGTTACCGTAAGCTACTACACCGATTTGTAGCCGACGAGAGAGAGAGAGAGAGAGAAAAGCTAGGTCGGGTAGACGGCTATATGATGTCTCTGGTAATAGTGGTCGTGTACGGCTCGACGGCGACGGCATTTGACAGCAACAATGGGTTCGGTGGAATGAGCTTGACAATGGCTTGCTCGTGACATGTAAATAGAAAACTAATTTTTTTTTTTTAATAAAAACCGGTTTAAACCGGTTTAAAGGGCAAACCGGTTTAAAACCAACCCTAACCGGTTTGACCGGTTTGACATTTCCTATTACTAAAACCGGTTTAACCCGAACCGGTTTGGGTCCAAACCGGTTTTGACTTTTCGTTGACCAAACCGGTTCGGGTCGGTTGAACCGGTTTGGGTTAAAAAACCGATTTGTGCACCTCTAAGTTCAAGGATAACATGAACATAACATATAGACTATAGAGTATTTTGTAGTTGAAATTTAAAAAAGAACAAGAAAATTGACGTCAGTAACTTTGGGCTAAAGCCCAGGCCCACAAATTGGAAAAGGCCGAAATCGTGAAAGCGATTGTATGGGAGTGGGTAGATGTGGAAAGGGCGTTCGAGTGGTTGTTATATTATTGGGGACCTAAATTATTGTTACACTTCCCTTGTGGGCCCACAACTAATGTGTGTTTATATAACTTTGAGTAAATTACTATTTGGGTTCATGACGTTTATCCATTTTAACTAGTTAAGTCTCTTATTTTTTTAAACCTTGGTCTGAACCCTGACTTTTTATTTTTGACTCTATTTGAGTCCAGAAGGCTAACGTCGTTATATTTAACATTTAACTTTTTTTTGAAATGACTAAAATACCCCTAGGGACTCGAATGGTTAAAAAACATTTCATATATGGTGGTGGTGGTGGTGGAATATATAACGTTTTTTAACCATTTGAGTCCCTGATGGTATTTTGGTCATTCAAGAAAAAAGTTAACTGTTAAATCTAATGAAATTAGCCATCTGGACTCAAATGGAGTAAAAAAAAATGATAAGTTAGGGTTCAGACTGAGGTTTTGAAACATAAGTGACTCAAATAGTTAAAATAGACAAACGTCAGGAACTCAAATAGTAATTTACTCTATAACTTTTTAGAAAATGACCTTATATTTATTATAAGTTTTTAAGTAATTTTTTGCAAACCATTGTTTTTTAACAAAAAATAAAATAAAAAAATGGCGGATTGAAAATCTAGTATTGGATACGTCGCCAATGAGATGGTTGGATTGCCTTTTGCTTTATAAGCTTTGCTACTTTGTTTTCTATAATTTTGGTGTCTTCTTTAATTAAGTGGATGATATGCAACTGCTTTATCCTCATTTTAAATCTGTCACTTATGGGTATATTTATATCTTGCTTTTTATATCATGGATTCCATAAATTGTTTATATGTTAGAAACATTGATCCAAAGGGTGAGTCTTGACAAATGAGTGTTTGAAACTAAATGTAAATGATTCATTCGAAAAATCAAATAACAACAAATGAAGAATCGAAAACTTGAATTGAATTAGAAATTGATCATCAACTATTAACGATTTCTTATTTAACTGAATCAAACGGTAACAAGAAATTACGAACGAAAAATACACTGAATTATAAACCCTATTAAAAGTAACACTCTTCAATAGTAACTTTACTTCTGTTTGTATCAACCGTTGGCCATTTGATGCAATGGTAGTCCCATGACTTCACATAGTGGAGTTCTTGGGTTTGAATACTGGCCACAACAAAAAAAGGGTTTGTGGTTAGGTCAGGGAGTTTACCCAGTTGGAGATTCCTCCTGTGATGGGCTGCCCTGGATGTTCTAGGTGTTGCCCCGAAAAAACCCAATTATCCTAGAATATCTAGGTGTTGCCGTTTAAAAAAAAAATTCTGTTTGCACCAATTTCCCATCATCACATAGCATACCATCAGTACTAACAGACCATCAACAACTTTCTTACATAAGTACTTACTTCCATGTTACTTCCTATTAATCACAAGTTTCTATCAACCGCACAAGTTCCAATGATCAACATTCATGTTGATTGATCATTGCTACTGACCTTCATTCACACCAACCTTGAACACTTTTCCGCTGACTTGATGTTTGACTGTAGTAATGAACTCTAACAATAGGTTCGGGTCTCTTTTTAGTCCCGAGCTTGAATGATACTAACTAAGTCTAAGTTTTTTTAAATTTATTTAGAGTTTACCAATTAAAATTGAATGAATTCTTCATTATCACTTGTAACCTTTTATAACCAATTAACAGCTCCTTAGACTTAGTAAGAATGCAATTTTAGTCCTCTAAGTTTTGATCTTTTTGAATAGTAGCTATTCTAGATGAAAAGATATACTTTTTAAACCTGGCCCACCAACATATAACCCTTCGTTGGAAATCCCTTTGCTTAATATCGAATCCCTTTCAACCCAAATAATAATTGTGAGAGTTCAAAGTGAAAACGATTGCTGTTTTGGACACGTGGCTTCTTCAATTATTGGTATATACAATAAATTAACCTAGTGTACGTGCTTAAAAGTGCT
The DNA here is from genome assembly GCA_023525975.1 of Smallanthus sonchifolius. Classification (NCBI taxonomy): domain Eukaryota; kingdom Viridiplantae; phylum Streptophyta; class Magnoliopsida; order Asterales; family Asteraceae; genus Smallanthus; species Smallanthus sonchifolius. Next base: position 20,185,558 of record CM042034.1, read on the forward strand.
TCCTCTTTTTCTTACATCCCATATACCAGTATTCAGTATTCAGTATTCAGTATTCAGGGGAGGAACTTAATAGGGGCCAGAGGGCCCCCTATTTTTTTTTTGAAAGTATTAATTTCGGATTAATAGGTTTATTTTATATTAGTTATATTATTTGGGCTCCTTCTAATCCATATCAAAAGCCTAAATCTGTTCCACAAATCCCGTAAAAAAATGGTTTTTTCACCATTTTTTTACTCAAAAATATTAATTTAGGCACACTAGATTTACTTCATACGAGTTATAATGTTTGGGCCCGTTCCAATCCATACCAAAAGCCCAAATCTGTTTCACAAATCCACTAAAAAAATTGCTTTTTTTATGTGTAGTATTTTCGACCACCCAATTTAATTATTCAAGTTTCGTCACTGCAAATATTTATAAGTTTTTAGACGGGTTGAATATACTTGAAACTTCTTTTAACTATATGATTATATACCATATTAATTGAAATGTATTGATTTAAAAAAACTATAAAAAATTAAGTTACATAACTTTTTGTATAAGAAGGAAACTTCAATCGTATAATACTGTAACATATTATTAGGAGTTACTTACATGGGTTGTCCATGCGATGCGTCTATATTACAACTTTGGTCTGTATCTTTGAAAAGCTACCGACTAAAATACCCTAATCTATATCTATACTATATGATAAATAAAGGTTTTTAATGTCACGTGTCGTCTTTATATTCATTGTTATTATTTTTCCTCGTCTCTCTCTCTTATTAAATACACTTCTATCTTTTAATAATAATATATTTATAAATAAAATAATAATCTTTATATTAATAAGTTAATCTCCTGACATATTTTAACGAGTGTATGTGTTAACAGATTATATTGTATTCCACGGGTTTATTCAACCCATGTAAAACACGAGTTTTAAAAAAAAATAATTTTTTTATTACTTGGTATATGATATTATATTTATTCAATTCGTGTAATATACGGGATTTTAGCCTAGTGTTAAGTAAATGAAGATAAGCGTTAATTACACGGTTGGTCCTATGGTATGCCCATATTGCAAGTTCGGTCAGTAACTTTAAAAAATTACAGTGGTAGTAGTCCCTATCATTAAGATTCAGCGAACGGTAAGATCTAGTTTAACATCAGATAGTTTTCAAGTTAAGTTGAAGAAGGTGCACAAACAAAACGGGTTCGAATACGAGCACGATTTTAAACCCGAACCGGTCACAATTTTGAAACCGTTTTAGACCCGAGCTGTAGAGTTGAAATCGGTTTGTAACCCTACACCTTGAAACTGTTTGAACCCGTTCAAACTCGAACCGAAAAAAAATCGATTACAAACATGATTCTTTCCCCCTCAAAACCGGTTTCAATCAGAAACAGTGTGAGCCAAAACCCGATGTTCGCAAAGTTTAACTGAACCCGACCCAAAAACCGATTTGGCCCTAAGGCCTGATTTGTGCACATCTAGAAGAAAGAACAATCAGTTTGAAAAGCCCAGAAATGCTTTTAACCCTAAAGCCCAATTTATGCACATCTAGAAGTAGAGGTGCACAAAGCGGTTTTTTTACCCGAACCGGTTTGGTCAACGAAAAGTCAAAACCGGTTTGGCCCTAAACCGGTTTGAAGGTGGAAAATGTCTAACTGGTTAAACCGGTTAGGGTTGGTTACAAACCGGTTTGCCCATAAAAACCGGTTTAAACCGGTTTATGTTAAAAAAATCAAAAAAATTCATATAAATTCGATATTTTTAATAAAAAATCAAAATAAAATATATAACAAATATAAAACATAAAGTTCAACGTTTATTAATATTTGGAAAGTTCGGAAATTAAAAAACATTACAAGATAAAATTATAAAATTGGAAAACGTTACAAATGACAATATATATTTTTATTTTTTGGAATATTGATTGATTATTCTTGTGCGTTGTCTTCGGAACTGGAGCTTCGTAGCCTTGCATCTTCGGCTAGTTCTTCATCGGTAACTGGTTCGGATATTCCAAGATCAACCTCGTTGTTGTGTATGATTTCTTCGGCTTGAATTTCGTCTTCGAGAGAAGTTTGGTCTTGTATCCTATCCATCGCATTCAAATGGTCCTTCAAGCAAATGCACATTTCCATCGCCATGGGGGTGAATCTAGTCCTTCGTATCGATAAGACCCTGCCACTAAAAGAAAACGCAGATTCCGAAGCTACCGTGGAAGCTTGGACGGTTAGTAGATCACGGGCCATGGCGGAAAGAATCGGAAACGAAGCTTCGTTTTTTTTCCACCAAGACAAAATATCAAACTCCTCAAAAACGGTAGGAGGCATAAACGCTAAAAAGTTTGTGCCAGTATACCTTCCGAGTTCGCTACTCGGGGTGGTACCTCGAGCCCGTTTACTAAATTCATTTAACATTTCGTTATATAAATTCAAATTAACATCTCTCGAGCTACCACTTGATGATGTACCCATTGTATCATGTGGAGTCGGAGTTGTACCATATTTATGTAAATAAACATCAAATAAATCTTGTAAACATTTGTTAAAATATGTTTTTGTGCCTTGTGCAAAATGGATGTCTTCACTATCCAAATTCAAAGCGTAAGTAATTCTATCAATCAACGTTTCAACCCCGAAAACATTTATGGTAGGGTTTAACGCGGCGGCACAAGTTATAACGGGAGGCAATTCTTTAAAATATTTTACTAATTTTTCTTTCATCGGTTCTATCATTTTTGTAAAAAGAGTGCTTTTATTTTCAAGTTCATACAACTTGTTAGCCATTAAATATATTTGTTTTAGAGTTAATGGACTTGTGGGATAATAAACACCGGATAAAAAAGTGGTGGCGGTTTTGAAAACATCAAGCAATTCGGTTAGATCTTTTAAAATGTCCCAACTCGTAGACGGAAACTTTAGAACTTTACGACGAGGTTTTGAGGCAAGCATTTCATGAAATATTTCTAAAGTTTCTCTTTGTCGTAAAGCGCTATAAAACATATTATAAGTCGAGTTCCATCTTGTCTCGACGTCCCAATTCGGACCTAAGCAAAGATTATTCGTTTCACGACAAAAACTAATATAATCATGGTATCTTTTTTTGTTACTAAAAATATCTTTAAGCATTAGTCGAAAAGCATATGTTAAGTTTGAAACCTCTTCAATTGCAAGCCCGGCATGCACCGCCAAGTTAATGATGTGTGCGACACATCGACTATGGAAAAAAACGCCGTTGCAAATTGGTTTATATTTAATTTTTAGTTTTTGAACCGCATTTGTATTATTAGATGCATTATCAAAAGACATTGAAAAAAGTTTATTTTGTAATTTAAATTCGGTTATAACACTATCTAATATATAAAATAAGTTTTCGCCGGTGTGTGGATATTCAAACAAGTCAAACGCGATTGTACGCTTCATCATTTGCCACGTATTGGGATCAACCCAATGCGCGGTAACGCAAAGGTACGAATCGGGTATACCATGTGGAGCCGACCAAACATCGGTGGTTAAGTTTACACCGGTTTCCAAATTTTCAAATCCCAAAATTAATTCTTTTTTTGCTTTTTTCCACATTTTTATACAATCTCGTCTAATGGTTGTGCGACTTACTTGATGATAACGTGGTTGGAGTGTCTCTTGAATCATTCTTGTCAAGTTCGGATTGTCAAAGTGGTTGAACGGCAATCCTTCTTGGATCACTAACTTCGCCATTCGATCTTGAACAATATTTGGATCAAAGTTCCAAATTCCTCCTTCGGATGTCATCGAGGCTTGACCTTCACTTGGATTTCTCTTCAAGGACTGACACGATTTTTCCATATGAGATCTCAAACTAGTGTTTGAATCTTTCCCCAAAAACGCACCACACATCTTGCAACGAGCACGTTCCTTCCCGTTTGACAACAAACATAGATCGTAATTGCACCAAATTGCCGGATTTCTCGTTGTTGGTAGAATTTCCACAACGGTAACTTCGTTTGAGGAACCACCAACACCAAAACTTGCCATGCTTTTTTTTTTTAGAGTTTAGAGAGCGTTTTTGAGCGTTTAAATAGCGGTTTTAGAGATTAGAGAGTGTAAAGAGAAGTGTGATCAACCCTAAACACCCCCACCTATTTATAGTGTTTTAAGAGTGCAAATGGGGCCAAAAAAGGCCAAAATCGACTCAAACGGCTATAAATCCGTTGAGTAACGGATCTATTTTTTCAGCTCAAAAACCGATTTGAACCGGTTTAAAAACCGGTTTTCTGAACCGGTCCTTAACCCGGTGGCCTCCTAAATGCTTTAAACCGGTTTGTAACCGGCGGTTTAAGGATAACCCGAACCGGTTTGCCGGTTTAGCCCGGGTTGAAAAAAAAAACCGGTTTTTTTGTGCACCTCTATCTAGAAGGAAGAACCATCACTTTGAAAAAGGCCCATAAAATCAAAATGATAACTGGTTCAAAGATTTAGCGGGCTATCTTTTCATTATTTTTAGGTCATTAAATATATGGAAAGCCTACAAATATAAGACGAATGTTAAAAAATCAGAAACGCCTGACCACAAATTCTGTCAAAAAGTAAAACGCCCACCGTGGGGCTCGAACCCACGACCACAAGGTTAAGAGCCTTGCGCTCTACCAACTGAGCTAGACGGGCTTGTTATGATCTATTCAATTTCTTAATTAAGATCAAAGTCAACCCAAATTGGTGACCGTTATTGTTATGTTTAGAACCGTATTGCATGTATATCATTCTTCAATGCTGGTGGTTATATAATCAATTAATTTATTATAAATAAAAAGAATAAAACTAAAAAATTATTAAGATAGTTGATTTCTCTCTTACTCCTTTCCTCAATTTAAAGAAAAATGTATTATAATGCAAGTACCTCGTTTACAAATAAAAAAGAGAGGTAATATCTTACTACGCATGATATTTTATTAGAGACAAATCAATTAATCAGTCAACTCAATCATCAAATGACGGAAATCACATTTAGAGAATATTTGTATTTACTATTGTAATTGTATCCTAGAATAGCTCCACTAATTTCTCTTGTCCAGTTGTCATCTTTGCCTATTTAAGGCTGTATATCTTGTGAATAAAATCATTCAACCATTCAACATAATATGGTATCAGAGCCATACAGCTCCTCTGAGCCTTTTTCTTTTTTTCTCGATCCATCCTTCTTCTCAAACTCACATTTCTGCATCCATGGCTCCTAATAAATCCATTGTTGAGGTCACCTCCAAAACTCATTTTCCAATAAAACTCACTGCAACCAATTACCCATCTTGGCGCAAGCAGGTCATGGCCACCCTTGTTGGCCTAGGACTCGAAAATTTTGTTGAGGGCACCACCAGCCCACCTCCAAAACAGCACCCCTCCGAACCCACCAAGCCCAACCCCGACTACACCCTCTGGTTCCGCCAAGACCAAATCATCCTTGGCGCGATTCTCGGAAGCTGCTCCGACTCCATCCAACACATTCTCGCCTCCGTTGACACATCCGGATAGGCCTTTGAACAGTTAAATGCTAGTTTTGCCGGCACTTCGAGGTCTCGTATCATCTCCTTGAAGTCTCGCCTTGCAAAGAACCCCAAGGGTACACGATCAATGGCTGAATTTCTGCACGATATGAAAGCAATTGCTGATGAACTCACATTGGCCCGTGAACCGGTCACTGATGAAGATCTAATTGTACACATTATTAACCAACTCGGCGATGAGTATGCTAATGTCGCTGCTGTCCTTAAGATGAGAGACACCACTATTACGTTTGCCGATCTTTTCGACAAACTCGTTGATCATGAACGGACTCTCTTGGAGGCGCAATCGGCCTCACCGATGGTAACGGTCAACACGGCGCAAAGGTTCCCATCCCGTCCAAATGGCAAACCCAACTCAGACTCTCGCGGTACACCACGGTTCAACAACAATGGGTCACGGTTCACTAAAACTCAACCACAACAAGGCTGGAACAATACCCCATCTCGCGGTAATCGTAATTCCTTTTTTTTGTCAATATTGCTCTATTCCAGGTCACGACACCAAGGAATGCAGGAAGCTCGCGCGTTTTCTAAAAGAAAATAATATTACTATCTCCATGCCTACGTCATCAAGCCCGATGATCAATACCTCCTCAGCGAGATCAACTTCACAGCCTACACCATGGGCAATGTTTGATACAGGTGCCTCGAATCATGCCTATCCTGAAGGTGCATCCCTCCACACCCTATCCGAATACGGTGGTCCCGATGAAATTGTGCTCGGAAACGGTACGAGTCTTCCTATCACTCATGTTGGTCAAACCACATTACCCACTAATTCTCGCTCTTTAAAATTAACCGATGTTTTACTAGTACCACAGTTACGTCATAAACTTATTTCGGTTGCAAAGTTGTGTCGTACTAACAATGTCTCTGTTGAATTTTTTCCCTATCATTTTTTGGTGAAGGATCTTTGCACGGGGGCGCCTCTCATGCGGGGAACCAACATCAATGATATCTATTATGCCGCCACTCAAAGTCTCAAGAAACTCAACTCATCCATTGCAACAACCGATCCGTTTCTCTCATGGCATCACAAACTTGGACACCCGTCAATCAAAGTTTTTAAATTGTTACTTAAAAATTTAGGACTTGATTCAAATAAATTGTCCAAACTTTCTTTTCACTGTGATGCTTGTTCTATTAATAAAAGTCATAAAATTCCTTTTGGCCCAAACTCATTCAAAGTTAACAAACCACTTGAACTAGTATACTCGGATGTTTGGGGTCCCGTTCAAACTTCAAATGATGGTTACAACTATTATGTTATTTTTGTTGAATACTTTTCTAAATATACATGGCTTTATCCGATGAAGCGAAAATCCGACGTCTCAACATTATTTCCAATTTTTAAAACACTTGTTGAAAAATTCTTCCACACACCACTTGTCTCACTTTTCTCGGACAACGGTGGAGAATTCGTTGCACTTAAAACGTACCTTCAACATAATGGCATTTCTCACTTCACCACTCCGCCACATACCCCGGAACAAAATGGGGTTGCCGAACGACGCCATCGACACATTGTCGAAACCGGGTTATCCTTACTTCATCATGCTAAACTTCCACTCACCTTTTGGTCCCATGCTTTTCAAACCGCGGTATATCTTATCAACCGCTTGCCCACGCCGACTCTTAATTTCAATTCCCCGTATGACCGATTGTACAAAACCTCACCCGATCACTCGAAACTTAAACCTTTTGGGTGCCTCTGCTTTCCATGGCTACGTCCCTATGCCTCTTCCAAACTCCACCCACGATCTCTAAAATGTATATTCTTGGGCTATTCTACATCCAAATCGGCATTCAAATGCTATGACCCTATCTCTCATCGTCTCTATCACTCGCGCCATGTCGAGTTTGTGCAACATATTTTTCCCTATAAAACTAACACATCTACTATGGTCCCACTCCCTACTGTCACAAAATTTCTACACCTTGATTCACCAACTTCCACATCCTCACTCACTCAAAATAGGCTTCCCACCTTGCCTACTGTATCCCCACATGTCCCACCATCCACCAATATTTCTCCAACTCCATCCTCTAATAATTCCACCCCACCTTTAATGCATCCCAACGACCCTCCTCCAAATCCAATTCCCATGCACCATGCATCCACTACCAACTCATCCAACTCCTTTCATTTTGTGAACGCGCCTTCTACAAACAACCCACTTTCTCTTACCACTCACTCTCATATGCACAACTCATCTCAATCTCAATATGACACAACTTCACCTCAGCCCACACCAACTCATGTTCCACCCCCTACCATCTCCGAGTCAACCCCGCAAACTCCAACGCCACCCCGTATCCGCAAACCGAACCCCAAATATTTCAACTCGAACTTTTTCAATACCACTACGCTTCACCCTATCCCACCAGCCCTTGAACCGTCCACGCATACCCAAGCCTTAAAGGACCCGAAGTGGCGCAATGCGATGGACTTGGAATTTAATGCCTTACTTCAAAACCGAACCTGGGAACTAGTTCCTAAAACATCACAAACACCTATTGGTTGCAAATGGATCTTTCGGGTCAAACGTAACCCGGATGGGTCTGTGTCAAAATATAAGGCGCGACTTGTGGCGAAAGGTTTCCATCAACAATATGGAAAAGACTATTTTGATAACTTTAGCCCGGTCACAAAACCAGTCACAATTCGAACTATCCTGACAATTGCTCTCACCAAGAATTAGCCACTACGACAACTCGACGTCAACAACGCCTTCCTCCACGGAACACTTCATGAGGATGTCTTCATGACTCAACCACCGGGTTATGTCGATCTTCAATTCCCAAATCACCTTTGCAAACTCAAAAAGTCCCTATACGGCCTCAAGCAGGCTCCTCGAGCTTGGTACATTGAGCTCACCAATTTCCTCCTCCAATTTGGCTTTACAAAGTCTCTTGACGATGCCTCGCTCTTCATCTACAAAAATAACACGACCACGTGTTACTTTATGGTGTATGTTGATGACATAGTACTTACCGGCAACGATCCAAAGTTCCTTAACACCTTCATTACCGCCCTGAGCAACAAGTTTTCTGTCAAAGATCTTGGAATGCTTCATCATTTTCTAGGTGTTGAGGTCATTCCCACTACCTCGAGGCTCTTCCTCTCTCAATCGCATCACATCCAAGAAATTCTAAATCACTTTCACATGGAGGGTGCAAAGGATGTTTTCACTCCTCTTAGCACTGATCCATTGTCTATTAATGACTCATCTCCCACTGTCGATCCTACACCTTACCGTAAACTTGTCGGGTCTCTTCAATATTTAGCCTTTACACGACCTGACATTGCTTTCGCAATCAACAAACTAGCTCAATTCATGCACACACCACGCCAAACACACTGGCAAGCCTTAAAACGGGTCCTTCGGTACTTAAAAGGAACCATCCATCACGGCCTTTTCCTAAACCGTAATTCCCCGCTCACACTCTCGGCGTTTTCGGATTCGGATTGGGGTGGGGTCCATGATGCAGGAAGGTCAACGACAGCTTACTTAATATACCTTGGAAGCAACATTATATCATGGAAATCAACAAAACAAAAATCAGTTTCACGCTCATCCACCGAAGCCGAGTACAAAGCTTTAGCCAATGCGTCAGCCGAACTCCTCTGGCTCAAAAACTTACTTCAGGAACTCGGCCTCCCTATTGCAATCTCACCAACCTTATTTTGTGACAATACAGGAGCCACTTACGCATGTGCCAACCCCGTGTACCACTCGCGTATGAAACATGTGGCACTTGACTATCATTTTGTTCGGGAACAAGTATCTGCGGGACTCCTACGTGTTCTCCATGTTAGCTCACAAGACCAACTTGCGGACATGTTGACTAAACCATTACCTAGGACGCCTTTTCTCAAGAATCGATCCAAGATTGGCGTCTCCGATGGAGCCTCCATCTTGCGGGGGCATATTAGAGACAAATCAATTAATCAGTCAACTCAATCATCAAATGACGGAAATCACATTTAGAGAATATTTGTATTTACTATTGTAATTGTATCCTAGAATAGCTCCACTAATTTCTCTTGTCCAGTTGTCATCTTTGCCTATTTAAGGCTGTATATCTTGTGAATAAAATCATTCAACCATTCAACATAATATATTTCAGGCTTCTATAGGCTACAACAGATCTAAGAAATTCAAGTAGTTGTGATTTCGGGTTGAAAAATATAAAAAATTGATGCATTTGACTCTTACTACGCATGATATATCATATGTAGTTCATTCTTTAAGCCAATTTGTGCACAAACCTTTGAACTCTAATTTACAAATTACTTTTAAGACTTTTATGGTATCTTAAAGGGTCACTTGCGAAAGGTGTGTTGTTTAGAAGGTTTGATCTTTTTTGTTTTAAAAGGGTTTGTGGACTCGGATTGGGGGAGATGTTTGTCCACACGCAAGTGTTGTTTAATTCCGTGGAAAAGTAAGAAACATAATATTGTTTTTAGGTCATGTGTTGAAGATGAGTTTATAGCAATAAACGTTGCAGGTAGTGAAGTGATTTGGGTTTTAAAAATTGTAGAAGATTTTAAAACAAAAAATCTATTACGTGTAGATATGTTTCGTGACAGCGAGAAGCTATTCTTATAGCATTTTTCCATGTACGGTACTAGACGTTATAAATATATTTAGATTTTTTAAGAGAAAAGGTCATGGCTAGAGTTTTTAAAATTTTAAGTTTGACGTCGTAAATCAAGGTGTTGATGTATTCACAAAACGTCATGGAACTAGCAAATTTAAGTTTTTGTGTTTAAAAATGTTGTGTAGATGAAGTATAGAAATGAAAAGAAGTTGACGAAGAGGGATAAGAAAAATTTATTTGTTGCTCATTTAAATGACACCAAAGAATACACGATTACAGAGTAGAATATTGATTGAAGTAATGCATATGGTATCTCCACAATAACCATGGGGGAAGCTTAGTGAGGGTCGGGGGGGCTTGATTTTTCGCTCAGAAGTGTTAATTTATATGTATTCGGCTGAAAAATTTATAGGTATTAAGTTCGGCCCCCTGATAGGAAAGAAAAATTATAGGATTCCGTTGCGGCCCTCCCTGCGTTTTTCTTCAAGCTTCGCCACTAACAATAACCTCATATTTCAAATTCAATAGTAATTTCTTTAAAATTTGTGAATATGTGAATAAGTATTTGTTTTGGAATTGAAAATCGACATGTGCCATGACGTATGTATGGTAACAAAGATTACATCATTGCTGCTCTTTCTCGATAAAAGACTGTTCTTTCTGTAGCAACAAGTTGTTGTACGACAGGGTGTTGTTAAAACAAACAAAAAATATAGCAGTGTACATAGCGCCAATGATTGTGCTCAGATCATTAGTGATTGACTTAAAGTTATATAATCAACAATCAAGAAAGAAAACCATGTTTATAAAATTATCTGATATTCTTATAAATTATAAATAACGATTCAGACGAGACTTTACTTTTTGTTGCCAATTTTCTAAAATAAGGTCCCAATCATCAGTGCACAAAACTAGATGAAACAGAATCGAACAAGTTATAATCAGGGTTTTGCCGGTAACTCCACTACATTTTTCATATACAAGATTTGAATTGTCCACATGTAGATGGAGCATATTACGCTTCAAATATTAAAATAGATATAATCTAGACTTTATTAAAAGTATTATCATTATTATAATTATATCCTAAGTATATTATATGTATTATTATTGTTTAATTAGTCATATTACTAACCTTAACCTTGAAAGGTTGCAATAGTTGGTGGTGCACTTTACTTTAGATTAGTATAAATACATATAATGTAATCAAACAAACAAGTTGGTAACAACGATCCATTCTTCCTGCGATATCAAGATCGAAAAGAATCAAGAACAAGATCGAAAAAATCAATTATCCAATTGTTTTTCGATTTTGCACAATGATTTCCACTCGAAATCAACCCATTCATGGTATCACAGAATTGGCAAATCAATCTTGGTTGATCAATTTTCTAATCGATTCAAACATCCAATTCATCGATTCAAATCACTATTCAAAATCGGATTTGGCAAAACAATTAAAAAAAACCCATTCTACAAATCGATTCGAATCACTCTATTTCAAAGTTAAACACCTAAATTGAATTCAAAGTTGAAACATTCAAATATAAAACAATCAAATCACAAGACTTTATTAATTTGGTTTTTTCAAAAAAAATCACAAAGAATTCCAATATTAAAAATTCTAAGTATAACATTCCTTCCAATCTAACAGAATTGAAGGACGTAGGCAACTTTATTATATTGAATTACTAGTTTAGATCCCGTGTATACACACTATATTGAATTACTAGTTTAGATCCCGTGTATACACACGGGATGAAAAACATCAATAAATAAATTTTTTAAATCTTTATGTATATATTTTACCGGTATAAAAATGTATCATATATTAAGGATAGAAAACAAAACTCAAAATATGTAAAAACTAATATATAATTGGGTTTCAAAAATAAATTATGTACTATTTAATGTAATTTGATTTTCATTTATTATTTGATTGGAAATTAAAGTTACATAATTAGATTTCAAAGTTTCATAAGGGATAATTTAAAATAAATGTGTTTTATTAGTATAATTAATATTTTATTTAAATATATATTATTGTTAAAAGATGAAGATGCATTTAATAAGAGAGAGGTACGGGAAAAAAATGATGAGAATGAATCTCGAGATGACATGTGGCCTGAAATAACATACAGATATAAAATATGGTTTCCGTAACATCAATCATGCCTCGAGTGTTATATTTTAATACCACGTTTTGTCCCGATATACTTTTTTAATATAGAATCGTGCTACTTAAATTATTATTTTAACGTCCCTACGTGAGTTATAATCAGGAGAATTCTATTTTTCTTTTTAATATATAATAATAATCGTACCACTTAACCGTATACTCTTGATTTATTATTTTAATGTCCCTACGTGAATTATTCTCTTGTATGTGGTTGTCCTACGTTTGATATTGGTCAAATTGATCGAACAAACATTCATCTCTCAAGTTTTTTATATTATCTGTTTAGAAAGGGGTGTTGTATACATAACTCCATCTTTATTAATCTACGTTCCGACTGAATTGAGCATCATACATATGTATTCAAGGACTATACATCCGTATATATACAAGAGTTACACACTCGTATACATAGGCTATGCACCCGTATACTAGATAACTTGCACGTTTCTTACGTAAAAATGGGTTGGAAATGCGTTGCATAGGAACACCCTTTTCCGACAAAGCAAATTTTCTACACATTTCCGACCATTTTTTTAATTTTCCTATGCATTTTCGACCATTTTTTTCCTATGCATTTCCGATGCAAATTTTCCTACACATATCCGACCATTTATTTTATTTTCCTAGGTATTTCCGACCAGTATTTTATTTTTGCATTTTTTTAATTTTCCTATGTATTTCTGACGAAAATATTAAAAAAGAATGGAAAACCAGCTTTTTCCTGCTAAAGAATGCAATATTTACTAGAAAATGGACAGTAGAAACTCACCATTTTGTTCTTACTATACGGTTCCTTAACTATCAATATTTATTCTAGTGCCGCCAGACCAGTGGTGTCGTTGTCACTAGTGTTGATGGACACTAATGTCGTCGGACAGTGTCATCTGGTGACAATGTCGTTAGATTAGTGTCACCCTAACTTTTGTTAAGGACTTAGTGTCGTGTTCGTAGTGACGTTTGGGTAATGTGGCCGAACAATAATGGCGACACTCTCAGTGTCGTTCAGATAGTGTCGCCAAACAGTTGTGGCGACACTCCTAAGTGTCGTAAGAGAATTACATGTGTCCCAATCATTGGTAGACCTCGAGATTCCCACATCACCGTCCCCGATTAGTGTCGTCGGATGAAGGTGGCGACACTAACAAAAACCCTAACTTCATCATTTTTTTTATCCAAAATCGTAAAATTTTATGTTCAAATTGTCTATCTAGCTTCCATGATGCTAGATCCGGGCTTTGTTCATCAATTCACACGTAAAAACCTTTTGGAACAAATTTTGAGCAAAATGATAGAGTTTCTTGACCTTTCTCTCTCTAGACTCTCTCATTTCTCCCTCTAAATGTTTTTATGTGTTGAAGGCTAATGGAAACTAGAAATATGTTTGTTTAGGGTTTATATGTGCCAAGCTCATCCCTCATAAGCCCACCATCTTTTACTCTTTTATTTCCTGTAACACCCTTAGTTTTAAAACCAATTAATAAAACATTTAAACGCACGCGGAAGCTTTTATCCCAATTTTTTTTTATAACCCTCGCGTACCGCGAGGGATTCTGCCCCTCCCTTCGCGTACCGCGAGGGAGCTCCAAATCAAGCCGTCCGAGAACCAGGTCTCTCGCGTACCGCGAGGGACCTGAGTAAACAGAAAGTTTACCCAGTTCCATACTTAGCCATTTTTCAATTCAACTTGACATCAAAATTTTCCTTCACTTGGGTTTTGGTTTCAAAACATATATACAACATTTATAAACACCAAAACATAGTTCATGTGTCAATTTACACCACATTAACGAATTTTCCTTTAAATCCCAAAAACGCCCAAAATGCATACGAGAACCCTCCACGTCTTGGACTTGACTTTGACCTACATTGGAGCTTTCCCTACATATCCACATAAACATAACAACTTTAGTAATGACGATAAACACATTCAACAAGTATTTACACTTGTTTTCACCCCTTTCACCCATTTGACCCGTTTGCACCCATTTGGTCAATTAAGGTTCTTAACACTTGCATTTCTACTACAAGTCTCATTCTTTTCATATTACACTCATTTACCACCACCCATTCACCCATTTGAAGTATTCCACACTTCTAATTAGGTTCACGACCTCTTGGTGCGAGTACCATAACTCGTCTTACCCGCACTTGGAGTATTTGACTCCAAGTCCACCCTTTGAAGTATTCCACACTTCTTATTGGGTTTACTACCTCTTGGTGCGAGTACCACAACTCGTCTTACCCGCACTTGGAGTATTTGACTCCAAGTCCACCCTTTGAAGTATTCCACACTTCTTATTGGGTTTACTACCTCTTGGTGCGAGTACCACAACTCGTCTTACCCGCACTTGGAGTATTTGACTCCAAGTCCACCTTTTTAAGTATTCCACACTTCTTATTGGGTTTACTACCTCTTGGTGCGAGTACCACAACTCGTCTTACCCGCACTTGGAGTATTTGACTCTAAGTCCACCTTTTGAAGTATTCCATACTTCAATCCACCACTTCACCAAATTATCACATTTTGTTTGACTATATACCACATAAGTCAATTTCACCAAATTCACCACATTTACATATTAGATTGACTATTTACCACATAAGTCAATTACACCAAATTCACCGCATTTACATATTAGATTGACTATTTACCACATAAGTCATTTACACCAATATCACCATATTCACATATTAGTTTGACTATTTACCACATAAGTCATTTACACCAATATCACCACATTCACATATTAGTTTGACTATTTACCACATAAGTCATTTACACCAATATCACCATATTCACTTATTAGTTTGACTATTTACCACATAAGTCATTTACACTAATATCACCATATTCACATATTAGTTTGACTATTTACCACATAAGTCATTTACACCAATATCACCACATTCACATATTAGTTTGACTATTTACCACATAAGTCAATTACAACAATTCCATCATACTAGTTTGACCTTCTACCACTAAAGTCAAATTAATACAATTCCACACATACTACATTCAAGCAATAGCCATACACATTCATTTCAACTTATAGTATGCATACATATCACATACACCACACATTTATCAACATTACTAAGTAAGTGCAAAGGCACTTACCTTTTGAGTTGGAAGATCCCGTGCCCCCTCCTCGGTTCACAATTTGATTACCTAAACATATACACCTAGTTTAGTAATCAAACATTCATCACCAACACAAAATAATTGAGTCCACAACTCAATTTTCATTTCCAACCCAAACTGACCCGTTTGGGTTATCCCCATAACCAAACACCATCTTTCAATACAAACTCATCCACTTGAGTTTTCTTTCCAATACCTTACCACTAATTTCTCATTCACTAACTTTTATTAGGTGAATTTGGTGTTTGTTCAAGTGTCTAATACCACCTAAACACTTAATCATCACTAATTCAACAATCTGGCATCATGATCCAAACACCCCTAATTTTCACCATATGAACCCTAACTTTTCAAAATCAAAATCAAAGGGTTCTAGGATGTTAATCACCACCCTTTACCTTAGGTTTAGCTAGATTATCCACAATCTAACACCAATTTATCACATGCATACACAATTTTTGGATTTCTACGAAACCCATCAACTAACACATTCATGGTGAAATCAAATGGAAGATTATCACTTACTTGATGTTAGGAAGGTGATGTGTGAGCCAAAACCTTCACCAAACAAGCTTCAAATGTACGATTTGAGCTTCAATTGAGATTTCTCCTTTTTCTCCTCTTGAACACAAACGATCTCAAACCCAAAATGGGTTCAATTTTGACTTCTCCAAATCAATATGGCATATTTGCCATGTTACACTTTTGGCCCCTCAACTTTCGTTTCACCCATTTCATTCCAAACTAGTTAAAAACTAGTAAAACCCCATTACTAACTTGAAACCCACTTGTTTCAACTTATTTTCAAAATATTATTTTCACCATAATATTTATTAAAATATTTTATTTATTTGAAAACGAAACCCGGATTTTGGTTTGTTACATTTCCTTTGACCTAAGTGAAGGTATCGGGTTTTACGGGTGTTACAAATCTATAATTGCCAACCCATATGATAAATAAAAATTAAATAAACTTAAAATAATTTTTTTTTTACTTCACATTCATACAGGATGAAAGTTCTTCCAAAAATATGATTAAAAAACATGCTCCCTACCCCATATTACCTCGAGAAGCACTATGAAAGAAAATGTTTTTATTAAGGCCTAAATAATTTTTAGATTAAGGTGACGATTATCGAGATAAAACAAAGAAACCGATAATAAATATATAGGGAAGGGATAATGAGAGGCGAAAACCAAAAAAACCAGTTTTAATCAATGAGATCATTTATAATTCTTTTTATTATATTTTTATTTAAAGGACATTTCAGTAAATGATCACTCCACTATTTTAGCTAGTTATATATTTATTTAATGAAATCCCACGATTTACTCTTCTATTGAATATGCTTATTCTTTTGAAAAAATCAATTTATTAAAATTCACAAACTAACTATTCCTATAATTCCTCTGATCGTAAATCAAAACCAGAATTTGCGAATTAATGAGAAACAAACAATAATGAAGACTGAAGTTCTTTGACTATTGCGTCCAGAATGTGAATTAATTTCAATCCAGGCAAGCCAACATCTTTAATTAATTAAAAAAAAATTTGTAGCATAGCATGTATGAGAATTTCAAATAGTAGTCTAGAGTTTTTCAGTTCCATTGTTTAATACTAATTTATTTATATCTTTGTTTTAATTTTATTGTTTAACAATCAAATATTCAAGTTTCTGATTTAACTCAAGAGGAGATTCAAGATTTTAAGATTGAATTATTTTGTATGTTCGATGTACTCAGATGTTTATTTCCAGATGTAATTTTATTTGTTTTAATTTTCAGAATTCTTCTATAATTTTGAATTGGTAATAACCAGGAGGTGAAAAACACGAAGAAGATCCTATTGGTTTTATGCCTTTTAACATCATAGGCAAAGTACACGAAGAAAACGATGAACACGGTGAGCATGATGAATACGAAGAATATGATGAACATGATGAAGACGAAGAACACAATGACATTCGTATGAGTTACGTTCTTTTTTTTGTGTTATGTGGACCCATGTTTATATATTTGTAAACCCAAGCTACGTATATGTAACTCGGTTGACCTACGTATACGCAACTCGTTTGATCTACGTGTCTGTAACTCGCAAGAGATAGTATACTTAACTCACATGAGCCACGTATATGTAACTCGCATGATGGTGAATTCAAAGTATTTACGCATAAGTAATCCCGCATGTTTACATAAACGTAAACAAATATATCAGTTACATAATTCGTAATTGGATTTCCTCTTTTTCGTCGTATTGTATCGTTTACATATACGTAACCAAAGGCTCTATTATTGTAACTATGGTTTTAGTCAATGATTATCGTTTTTTATTTGGTTCAATGTTCTACGTGTTTAAGTATTAGACATATGTAAACACGTGTTTACGCTTATATAAACATGCGTTTACGTATATGTAAACATGCACTTACGTATATGTAAGCACGCTTAATTGATTCACAAAAAAAACAAGTTTTGATTTTGAATGAAATTCATTTTGTGTGGAGAGTGAGAGAGATTTTAAGAATTTTATTTGTTTCCAAAATAAAATATTAAATCTATCAAATATACCCTTGAAGCATTTAATTAAATTTATTAGCTATTAAATATTTACAAATTTGCCATTGATTGATTTTGACCATTGATCAAATTTGATCAATGGTTTAAAAGTGGTTTTCTTGGTTTTCACCTAACTTATGGTTTTCTCTGGAACCCTCCCCTAAATATATATTATCTAAATAGATTAAATTAGATTATACAATTGATAAAAGTAGTGGAATTCTCCATATGTTAGCGGCAGGAATTCTGTGTATGCATAATACTGTTGATGGGTCGTCATTGGTACTTGAACAAACGTAAGAATGTGTTATTGATAAAAAGTTGTTACATATTTAAAAAAAAGTGTTTTAGGCAACTGTTGATGAGCATTTACACGACTCGGTTTTTAGTAAATCTATATCGAAACGTAGACAAATATAAGTATGACAAGATGATATATTAAATACATATTAAAACCAACCTTTGGTTGTGAGGGGAAAGATAGTATACAAAATTTACAATTTTATAAGCTAATGGTATAAGCATTTTTCAAGGCTTTAATGTAATTTTTATTCTATTTTTTTCTTGCCATTTTTATTTTTTTCTTCTTTTGTTTTAATTTATAACCGTAAATCTTATACGCGCTTCTCATATAGGGTGAGTTTACCTAAACGTTTTGGCTTTATTTTATTAAGCTTTCGACAATGTTAATTTCTTCTGCGGTTTAACACGCCATGGATACTATGAATGCAAGAATTATGGGTCGGAAAGTCACTATTAAATTGAAAATCTAGAACTATCTATCAGAAGCCGCCTCAACGCGAATGGCCTCCATCTAGTTCTTATTAAATTTCATATCAAAAGTTAGTGTTAATTACATGGATAGTCCCCGTGGTTTGTGAAAAGTAACATATCTAGGTACTAAGTGTTTCAAGTTGCAACTATGGGTATTATGTTTCGATTTATTACAATATTGGGTATGAAGACTGATGTAGGGTTAAATATCCCGTGTATAAGAGTCGGTTTTTGTACGTTTTATTGGTTTAATTGTGTTTATCGAGTCAGTTTTATATGTGTTTCGTAGTTTGATATGTTACAGGGTAAAGGTGCTAAAGAGTGGAAGTTTACGAGTCATATACATGAAGGCATGAAGCCCAGGAAGTCAAAGAAAGAAAAGTCAAAAGGCTAGAATTTTAGGTCTTCACGGTACGCGAAGACCAGATGGGCAATTCTCGCGGTACGCGAGAAACCAGAAAAGTGCGCCCGGCTACTTTGTCCTTCGCACCACGCGAAGGACTGGCCAGAATGTTTCGCGACACGCGAAGAAGTGGAATTATGGCAAATTAAACCTAATTTTAATTATAAAGCCATTGTGACTCCCATTCTCGAATTATCTTCTTCCTTGCCGCCCAGAGCTTCCCTAAGGCGATTCCAGAGCTTGTTTGGCCAATTGTTCTTAGTTTTGAATGTTTGTAAGTTTAAAGTTTAGATCTTTATTGTTTTCGATAATCATGAGCGGCTAAACGCTTTCGTGATCCCTCCGGGTGAATGATTTATGCTTGTACTCATATGATTTTAGTTGATGATCAATATTAGATTGAAGTTTCGTGAACCTCTTAAGTTCTTTGAATTTAATTGTGTGTTTGATTTCTTAACAATTGCATGTTTTCGATTTATCGCATCTGTCGTCGTTTCTTGGTTTTCTTGCATCGGGAATAATCTGATTTTGTGATTGAATTGACTATTGTGTGGTTAGGTTAAACAGTTAAACAAGGTTATGTCTATGTAATCTCTAATCTGATTTGAAACTGAAATTGTATGTGTGCTTTGCTGAATCCGAAATCCAGAGTGATCATTTTTCTCCAATTGTTTTCACTACTTAAAGTTAATTGCTTTTTATAATTCCAAGTGTTCTAAGTAATAAAGTTTTTAAACTTTAGTAGTAGTTGAATCGTTTTAACTTGAATAGCACTATCCACTTGTTCCCTGTGGATTCGACAACCCTACTTCCATCTCTACAATCTAAGTAGCTAAGAAGTGGTTTTTATAAATATTTTTGATTAGCCTTGACACCGCGATCAAAGACTTACTGCTCTTAGTTTTTCTGTTAAGTTGGATTGAAATTGCCAAATACCCTTAGTCCTCCTCCTTCCAATCACCACCGCCTATTGTTTTTTCTTCAAAAATATTCAAACCCTAGTCGCAGGTCCATGGATGGTGCAAAATCCCCCACCCCCTATGCCACAACCCGTTACCCCCTCCCTCCTTGCTTATCAAGCGTTTTTCGACTGAATCAAGCATCATTCCGACCATCTAAACTCTTATCAGTGTTGGTTTACGACTACCGGTGGTGGTGTTCCTCCATGGTTTCCCAAAGATATTGCTCCTGGTGGTGGTTTCTTCATGATTTCTTGGTGTGGACCTGGTGGTGTTTCTTCACAAATTAATATAGAGAGAGAGATAAAATAAAAACACACGATAATATATTCAATATTTTAAAACATTTTATTTTAAAAGTTATAAAAAAAATATTTTGATAACTAGTTATAGTATTCAAAGTAACAAATAAAATGAATATATATGTATATAGGGGAGGGTTCCAGAGAAAACCACAAGTTAGGCGAAAACCGAGAAAACCACTAAAAAAAACCAATTTTACCCAATCATATAATAATATTTATTTTTTATTTTATTCTATTTTTATTTATTTATAAGAGTATTATTTTTACCAAAAAACATTTTTACACATAGTGTTACGTATACGTAAACATAAAACAAAAACATTGTGGTTACGTATACGTAAATCAAAAAAATTATTTTTGGATACGTATATGTAAATAAAAAAATTGTCTGAAATGATGTGGTTTTCTTGGTTTTCGTCTAACTTTGTGGTTTTCTCTTGATCCTTCCCCTATGTATATATATATATATATATATATATATATATATATATATATATATATATATATATATATATATATATAAGGAATGGATCATTTGAGAACTCCTAAATATTTTGAGAACTCGCGAGAACTCGTCAAAAATCCAATCAAAACCATTTTTTTTTGTTTTTACTATTTTTATTGTTAGAATACAACATAAAAAAATAAATTTATATATGTAAATTTACATGTCTTCATATATTAAAAAAAATATACACTTGTGTAAGTTTACCACTTACACATGTGTAAGTGTTTACCATTTACACATGTATATAAATTTTTTTAAGGATAATTTAGAGAGAAGAGATGAATTAATTGAAGAGATAAATCATTTTTTATGTTATATTTTAATAATAAAGATAGTGAAAACAAAAAAAAAAATGGTTTTAATTGGTTTTTTGACGAGTTCTCGCGAGTTCTCAAGTATTTATAAGTTCTCATTTGAACCTAACCCTATATATATATATATATATATATATATATGTATAAGGATCAAGATGAAAAACAAACTATTTCTGTGAAGAACCCCCTAAGGCTGTAATCTCCCATTAGGAGAAAATGGGGGAGACGTGGGGAGGGGCGTGTGTAATCCGTGTGTAATCCGTGTGATAGGGAGGGACGATCAGTGTGAAATGAGTATACAAATTCTTAACTGCCAAAAATTTGTATTTTAAATGGCTAGTATCTTATTAAAAGGTAGTTATGGTTATTTTAAGTGGCTGAGATTGAGTTTCAAGAAACTCAAGTGGCGGTTGACTGCTCTCGGTCTATATATTAATAATATCACCGCCTCAAATGTTTAAGGTCCGCTTCCCACCGCGGAGCGCGGGTACTAATTTGCTAGTATATAGTTACTTTCGGTAGTCTCTGTCATGTTTTATTTGACAAATAAAAACATAAAAACGTAATTGAATTTTGAAAAACAAATAATTACAAAAATACAAGTAGTAGTTATTTAAATAATTTTTTTTTTGTATAACTATACAACTAGTAGTTATTTAAATTATTTTTTTGTACAACTATATTTTTTTTTTTTTAAAAGCAAATTTCTTGAGCTATATTAAAATAATAAAATTAAATTAAAAAGAAAAAAACCAAAATGGTCTCTCATGCTTCATCAATTTATCTTGTGCTTCAACTTGTGTAAATTACTATTCACGTCACATCAACGAAAACGATGAAAAAGTGGTTACTATATTTTTTTTGAACAGCGAACATTGAATGTTGTGACGTCGCACCCTCCGTCACATGGGAGAGCCTCGTCCAACTCCGGCCAATATGTTGTCTAAACCGGGCCCACTTGACGTCAGAGTTGGAGAACATCTAAGGAAAAATCTCACCCAATACGGCCCCTTTCCGGGCTTGAGGGAGAGCCGAGGCTCTAACCCTGGATCGACGTGGGTAAAACCCTGGTGCATCAGCCTAAGAACTAGGCCTCATTTGCATGCCTCCGAAATTAATGGTGGTGGCAGGGATTGAACACGGGTCCCTTGGACTTCAGGCCTCACCTCAACCACTACACCACAACCTCTTTGGCTACGATATGATAAATCTTTTAATTATAAATATAATTAAAGAAATTAAACAACTGAAATATAAAGAAAAGGTATTTTTCAAAAACAAACGTAACTAAATAAACAAATATTATTGTTTTATTTTGTCTAACGATGATGCAAAAACGTTGTTAGTGGGCTAAACTGTTTGTCGCTAGCTTCTTTTATTTAAATAAACCAAATCAGTGTTACTTAAAGAGGAAATTAAGTTTATTAATATTATTAAAATTTTAAAAAAACCCAACCCCACTCAAGAACAAGTGAACAACCATGTGATAGAGAAATAATAAATAAATAAACAAACAAATAAATAAATAAATAAATGAAATGAAATGAAAATGTTAAATAGCTACTCAAATAACAACGCAAGCACAAAAAACTGATAGTGAGTAATTAAGGTGATGGAGGAAAATAGTGGAGAAAATATTATTCGAAGCATTAGTAGAAGAGTGAGTAGGAGAATAGAAGATGTGATCTACATGAGTAGTAGCGGCAGCAGTCATGAGCGGAGCAGCCGCGGCTCTGTGGCGGACGAAGAGGCGTTGAGATGGGCGGCATTGGAGAAACTGCCAACATATAACCGAATAAGAACCACCATCTTCAAGAACTTTAACATTTCAGCTGACCATCCAAAGCAGACACCATCTGATAACTTATTGTTGGATGTTGGAGAACTCGACGCGAAAGCGCATCAAGACTTCATTGACAAGATCTTCAAGGATGCTGAAGAAGATAATGGCAAGTTCTTGAAGAAGTTTAGAGATCGTATTGATAAGTAAGACTTTGAACTCCATATATAATTATTAGCTAAATGGTTTTAAAGGCGTTAAATTAAGATTATATATACAAACGAGAAGTGTAAACTTGCGTATCCGAGCCCAAGCTCGGCTCGT
This sequence comes from Smallanthus sonchifolius, assembly GCA_023525975.1. Classification (NCBI taxonomy): domain Eukaryota; kingdom Viridiplantae; phylum Streptophyta; class Magnoliopsida; order Asterales; family Asteraceae; genus Smallanthus; species Smallanthus sonchifolius. Next base: position 20,208,938 of record CM042034.1, read on the forward strand.
TTATCCGAGCTAGTAAAAGGTTTGGATATACTAAGGGTTTAAAGTAAAAATAGTATCTTGGTAATTTCACCCTAAGTTAACTAAAAAAGTTGATAAAAGTTAGCCTTAACACTCAAACTCGTACAAAACTGAAAATATAAACCCAAACATGTTACTTTAAGCTTTTAGTACACAAACCTATTACTTTTCGTAAACCATAGTGACTATCTGTGTAATTAACTCTACAAACTTTTATCTATGATTGTAACTAACTCTACAAACTCTTTCAGGGTTGGCATCTCTCTACCAACCGTAGAAGTTCGGTTTCAAAATTTGAAAGTAGAAGCAGATTGCTACATTGGTGATAGAGCACTTCCAACGCTACCAAATGCCGCCAGAAATTTACTCGAATCGCTTCAGAGTTCTATTGGAATCAATTTGTCTAAGAAAACTAAACTCACCATTCTGAAAGATATATCAGGGATAATCAAACCTTCAAGGTACTTTTTCCATAGTGTTCAAAATCCAAGGATTCCACCAAAAGACAGTATTAAGTAGTTGACTATATATAGTTAATTTGTTATTTACCAAAAGACAGTTATAAGTAGTTGATGACAGTTAATTTGTTATTTTACAGAATGACACTTTTGTTGGGTCCGCCATCTTCTGGGAAGACAACTCTTTTGTTGGCTTTGGCGGGAAAGCTCGACTCCAGCTTAAAGGTCGGTATAAACATAGTTTTTTTTTTCAGGAAAAATTCTCAAAATGTATTTATTACTTTTCGAATGGCTCGTTGATACTGACTTTTCAAAAACCTAAAAATGTACTCCGACGGAAATGCCGAGAAAAAGGAGTGAAAACGCCGATAACATGTAACCATAATATGATGACGTGTCCAGAAAATTAATTAAAGAAATGACATCGCACTTGCAAAGTACGATTTGATTTAAAGTTTAAAAAGTAAAAATAAAAATATGAAATTAAAGTTTCAAGTCCGATTTATGAATTCTTATTAATTTAAAAAAAATGGTCACGGTTTGAAGTCCAAAGATTGTAATTTTTTTTATTAATTTAATATTTATAATTACTTTTATTCATATTTTGTTTTTCTCTTATAACAATTTAAATATAACGTTTTATGAAATTTCGAATATGTCATTGCCAGTGGCGAATCCAGGAATTTTTTCCAGGGGGTTCACTGTATTTAGATTATCCAATTTTATAGGGCCGGACATAAAAAATTTCGGTTCGATTGATCGGGTCGGGTAAAGTTCAACACAATAAAAATACGATAGAATGATAAAAAAATATCGTGATTAGAAAGTAAAAAACACATAATATATAATTTAATATTTTAAAACCGCACCGGTGAGTAAACCGGCCGATGTAAAGGTTCACTGGTCAGACCAGTCACTAAACCGGATAGTTAATTTACAATTTAATATTTAAAATATATAGAAAGTAAATATAAAATACATTAAAACTAAGAAATTAATAATGATATATACAATTGATATTTTTTAATAAAATGATAAAACTAATTACTGGAAATATTCTCTAATAAATTTAAAATATTATTAAAAGAATAAAAGGAGTATTCCAAATGATGATATTTCCAAGGCTTATCGTGACTTTTTTTAAATTAATAAGTTTTGTAATTTCCGAGGCTCATCTTACCCTTTCATCTTCTAAACCAAATCTTCTTCATTTATTAAATACAATGAGAAACAAAGCACATCAAAAGCTAGAGCCCTGCCAACACAATCGCCATTTCACCTACTTCACTATCTTCTGCAACATTTGGTTCGGATCCGACAATAACGAGGCTGAGTATGTCCATTTCAATACAGATCCAGCAAAGCAAAGGCTTAATTCCAAATTCACATCTCAAAATCTGATATTGATTAGTTTTCAGATTTTTGAAGGGTTCACTCTTGATTTTTTAAGGGGTTCACCCCGATTTTTCTATATAGTTTTCTACTACAATTTCGAAACTCGGGGGTTCCGGTGAACCCCTTCGGCCCTATGTAGATCTGCCCCTGGTCATTGCGACGTACTTATCTTTATCTATGTTGCGGTATAATTTTTTTTCAAAATAAAGTCAAGTCAAATATAATATATTTTGTTCAATATAAAATATATAATATTTGACCCAGCTCTGTTTTGAACAAAATTTATACAATAACGTAGATAAAAATAAGCACGCCGTAATGGTATATTTGGAATTTTGTAAAACACTATATTGTACAGTTATAAGAGAAAAACCAAAATATGAGTAAAATTAAATATAATTTAATAAAGCTAATAATAAATATTAAATCTATCCTATATAATAAACAAGTAAAAGTTAGTGTCACTTGTCACAACCACGTTTAACCTCACAATATGGATCCACCAATACCCATATCAATAGAAAGTGGGTCTACACGCGGATAAAGATCAACCCGTTTCTCTCTCCTATTAATAATCAAATCCACTGTTTTAGGCAACTAAATTAATTTTTTTTTTCAATTTTTATCTACACATTTTTAAATTTAAAATTGTGTTTATCTTTAGTTAATTTGTTCAATCATATTTTTATGAACTCTATAAACTAAAAACAATTTTACAACCAGATACGATTTAAATAAAAAAAAATTAATCATATGTTTACATATTCACATTGTTCCATTTTGACGAATGTATATATGTTAAGAGATTACATTATGTTTTATTCAATCCGTGTAATACACGGGTTTATTCAACTCGTGTATTACACGGGTTTTAAAAACATAAACTTTTTATTACTAATTATATATTATACTAGGTTACTACCCGTGTACTACACGGTTGATCAAAAGAAACATATATTATTCATAAATGACTAAAAAAAAATCATAAATAAAATAATAATTTACTTTAAATACGGAAAAACAGATAATTACAATGCCATTGACGAATTATTTTTTTGAATAAAAATGTGAAATGTATATATAGTTCTTTAAAATGATATACATAAAATGTATACAGTTACAAATTACATTAGTCTAACCTTTTCTAAAAGGTAATGATATCATCAATCTCAGTTGATAAACAATCGAGAAACCTTGTAAGAATTGGAAACGCAAGCATTTCCTACAAATAAAAGTATAATTAAGAAAATATACATATATAGAGTAAATAATATAAACTGATAAGAAAATGTAAGATCTTTTGAAAAATAAAAAAACCATCAATAAATAATTAAAACATAAATAATACCACAGAAAATCTTGAGATAGGCAAACTGAAGAACAATCACAACATGAACATTTGGATGTTTTGCAGTATAGGCAACCATCTATTCAGCACGTTCATCCCATAAGGTTACATTCAATTGATGACCCTGTAAAAATAAAAAATTATTAAATGCTAATTATTGTTTAATAAAAACTATATACTCTAATTCTTCTATGAGTAGATTCATTCTCTTTGAATCTTTTTCGGTCGTTTTATCGATGTTATTCTCTATTTTATAACATCTTGCAACATAACCAATAATACATAACAAGATACAAAGAAATTGTTAGTATACAAATATGTTATTGTATAAAATCTGTTAGTATGCAAATGTGTTGTATAAGATATTGCACCATATATATATATATATATATATATATATATATCTCATGTGTAATTTTTGTAAGTTATTTTTTCATAACCTATTAATTAATTAATTTATATTTTGTTCTGTTATATAAATTAATCTATTTTACAGCAATTAATGACTCATTATACATGTTACACAATTACATCAACAATGTTTTATTTATTTAAATTTACAATTACACCAAAAAAATAAAACTTCAATTAATTTTTCTAATTTTTATGACATTCAATAAGGATTTTTGAAAAGACAAAAAAAAAACATGAATGTAATTAACGAAAATTTTAAAATGTATATTTTGTCTAAAACAATTATAGAAATCCAATATAGTCAACATTTGTTTAAAAAGTAATCATTCCCGTTTTTTAAAAAGATGTCAAGATTATGATGTAAAAAAGCAAAACTTTAACAATATATTCATTATTTATTTTTTAAACTGATTAATTCAATTTATATTAGGAAATAAATGAAAGTTTAATAAGGTATACTTTTGAAAATTATATACTAATTTGAATTTTATCAATCAATAGTTAGTACTTTTATTTTTATTACAAATTACTAAAAATAAGTCCCATGATTGAAATTTATCAAAAAAAAAATTTAACTATTGGTGTAACCGTCATATTATGATCTAAAATTTTCAAAATTACATATATTTGGTCAAAACTTCAAATTTAATTATAATCTAACAAAATACCATGTAAAAAAGGCAACCTTTGTCAATTATTCAAAATTTTTGAAAGATTTCAAAATTTAAATTTTCACCATTAATTTAAATGTTCACCATGTAAAAAAGGCAACCTCATAACTCCGTGTAATACACGGGTTCTAACACTAGTTAAAGTTATAAAAGAAAAACAAAAAACAAATCGCACATTGCAAGTGCGATTTGATAGTAATCCAAACTATAACTCATTTGAGTGGTGCCTTGTGAGCGTGGGTCTGATATGGAAAAGGCGTCTCTCACGATCACGGTGTATAATGTATATGTGTACTGCATATGGCCAAATAGGAGGAGCGTGAATCAAAACCCTTTTGTATAACATGATTTCTTTGCCAAAAATACATTAAGATACTCATTGGCTATGGCAAAATTATTAAACCCTTGTTTTGCAAATTAAAAAAACACAACACTATTTACCAAGCTTATTCTAAAATGACACCATACTAAAAGAAAAAAGAACTCTATAAACATTACAGTGGTCATAAGCTAAACCAGCATAGTAACATATAAAATGAACAGGTTGAAGGAGAAATCAGTTACAATGGTTATAAGCTAAATGAATTTGAACCACGAAAGACCTCGGCATACATCAGCCAGTACGATGTTCATGTTGGTGAAATGACCGTTAAGGAAACCTTTGATTTTGCTGCAAGATGCCAAGGAGTCGGATCAAAAATAGGTAATATTTTTTTCAATTTTTCAAGAAGGTAATGTTGTACTAAATCTTGCAAGAGTTATACAATTACAATGGATAACAAAACAATGAAATATAGAACTATTGGCGGAGCTCGCAAGAAGAGAGAAGCAAGCAGGGATTTTCCCAGAAGCTGATGTCGACTTTTTCATGAAGGGAACCGCGATAGAAGGATATGGCAGTAGTTTGGTTACTTACTACATTCTTAGAGTAAGAAACAGTTATTCAAACTATATCACTTTTATAATCTTAACTGTTATATAAACTTGAAATGCTTTCACAGATCAAAATAATCATCTTTTTGTTAAACAAAAACAGATATTGGGCCTAGATATGTGTCGTGACACCTACGTCGGTGATGTAATGAGAAAAGGTATCTCTGGTGGACAAAAGAAGCGAGTCACTACAGGTTATTTACTCTTTCTCAATCACTCTTTATCATCGTTGTGTTTCGTATAATCGTATTGTGAAAATGAAAACAGGGGAGATGCTTGTTGGACCAGCAAAAACTTTATTTATGGATGAGATATCCACAGGATTAGACAGTTCCACCACATTTCAGATAGTGAAGTGCATGCAGCAAATTGTACACCTCACAGAGTCAACAATCTTGATGTCCCTACTACAACCTGCTCCGGAGACTTTTGATCTTTTCGATGACATAATATTACTATCAGAGGGACGGATTGTGTATCAAGGACCACGAGAGAATGTGCTAGAGTTCTTTGAGAGTTGTGGATTTAGGTTGCCTGAGAGAAAGGGCACTTCTGACTTCTTACAAGAGGTACTAACTACCATTAAGTTAATGTATTCTTAAGCGTAAAACTAAGATTGTTAAATTTGATAACTATCCATCATACCTACACGGTATATATATAGCTAACCTATCCTCATTAGACTATAACTAGGATTCCTATTAATTAATTACATAATAATTATCTAACAAACTTCCTATTACAATTCATATAGGATACTTAGACAATTATCCACTAATTAATTAATATCATTGCTTGCCTTGCACTCCAAGCAACCAACCACCTAGCCGCCCCATGCCTAAACCGCGGGGACTAGGAAATTCCCAACAATCACCCCCCGAATTTCTGAGTCGTATAGGGCAATTCTTGTACACCAAGTAACGTCCTCATCTCCTTAAACTTGGTTCTTGCTAACGTATTTAGTCAAAACATCCGATCTTTGTTCGTCTCTGTTCATGTTGACCTTAACATCTTTGTCTTGATTCTCTCGGAACTCTTCTTGATATCTAGTTGTGTTTTTCGGCTCCTTCCTAGCTCGAACATTCTTGCGACCTTGCACCAGACTAGTCCTTTGTCCTCGACTCGTCCTTTGGTCATAAGAACTCGCACCACCATTGACTTGGCTACGATCTTGAGCAAACACTAGCTTTCTTAGATCATTACACGTTCCCTTAGAATTTAGGCTCTTCTTTGACTTACTACCAAAACATGGGTAGTGGCTTCTTGAAGAAACTCGAACAGACCTTTGATCTTCTTACCAATCCTCGTGTCGGTTCTTCCTTATCAATTCAAACCTCGGTCAAACCCTACTTGTTCAACCCGAACTGAAACAAACCCCGGATTGTACCAACTTGTCCAACCCAAAAAACTTGAACCTTACTCGTTCAAATTAGCACGAAAAAATCAACCTCCTTGTTGATTGAAAACAAACCGTCTACTTGCAAATCGATGAATGACAGGACCATCGGCAGCTACGAGATCCGCTTCCAATCTATCAAAACTGATTTCGAGAATCTGACAATTAATAGGACAATTGGAAGCTACGAGAGCCGTTTGCGGGTTCTGATTACCGGCGATTGAATCGTGATTTTTTCTCTCTTTGGATCGCAACTTCTGATCGGGGTTATCCAGCCCTTCGAACTCGACTGGAATTGGATCTTCCAAACGTTCTTCGTCCCTCCTTGGCTACGTTTACCCTGTGATTTACTCGATCATAAAACACCCACCTTGGACTCACGGTTTTTGTTCTTGCTTATGATCGAGAATAACAGTGGGTTTTGCAGAAACAGCAGGTCTCTCGCTCCTTTATCCTTTTAGTTTGACGTGCCTAGTTGCTTGCTTCAATTCTCCGATCAATTCCAGCCACAAATATTAAGGTGCTTGTGTGCTTCACCTATGTGCCTAGTTATGTAGCTTTGAATTAGATCACCACCTCCTTCTTGCTTACTTCTCTCGATCAGAAGTCAACCCTTGAGAGGTGTGTGCTTGCTTACTTCTCTCGATCAAAATAGTCTGATCCTATCTCGATCAGATATGGATTGTTTGTTTTTCACCTTGATCGCGAGCCGCCTTGGTTGATCCGAACTTGATCAACCGACTTTGTTTCTTGCCGCCACGCCGTGATCTTAATCTGCCTTGATCAGATCTGAGTTCTTTTGACAAGAGTTGCGATTATTTTAGTAATCGCCACGGAAAAACCTTCTCGTTTAACCTGGCTATGATACCAATTCAAGTCCCGAATCGGTAAAACACACGTAATTGGCTAACTCCCAAAACGTTTATTATGAAGAAACTTAACTCAAAACTTCATTACAAATAGGAAACCCTGACTCGGTTTACATAGACTATTTGATTACAATCCATCATACCTACACGGTATATATAGAGCTAACCTATCCTCATTAGACTATAACTAGGATTCCTATTAATTAATTACATAATAATTATCTAACAAACTTCCTATTACAATTCATATAGGATACTTAGACAATTATCCACTAATTAATTAATATCATTGCTTGCCTTGCACTCCAAGCAACCAACCACCTAGCCGCCCCATGCCTAAACCGCGGGGACTAGGAAATTCCCAACACTAACTACCATTAAGTTAATGTATTCTTAAGCGTAAAACTAAGATTGTTAAATTTGGTAACTATCTTCATGACAACAGGTTACCTCTAGAAAGGATCAAGAGCAATATTGGGCAGATAGAAGCAAACCATACAGATATATCACAGTCAGTGAATTTGTTGAGCGATTCAAGAGTTTCCATGTGGGCGAAAATTTGAATAATGAGCTTTCAACCCCTTATGACAAGAGCCAAAGCCACCAAGCAGCTTTAGTCTTCAAGAAATATTTGGTCTCCAAAAGGGAGCTGCTTAAGGCCTCATGGAATAAGGAATTGTTACTGATAAAAAGAAACAGTCCCATTTACATTTTCAAAACTGTACAGTTCGTCATATTAGCTTCTACTGTGACGACTGTGTTTCTTAGGACTAGAATGCACACAAGAAATGAACAAGATGGCTCGATGTATACAGGAACGCTTGTGTTTAGCTTGCTTTTAAACATGTTTAATGGTCTTGCTGAAATCTCCCTCACCATAATAAGGCTTCCTGTAATTTTCAAGCAAAGAGACCTTTTGTTCCACCCACCATGGGCGTACACACTTCCAACGTTCTTACTTCGATTACCAATATCTTTGTTAGAGAGTACTCTTTGGATGGCCATACTATATTACGGCGTTGGCCTTGCCCCTGAAGCTAGCAGGTAACATATATTGCTATTGTTGCATAGTACTTAATTGTTTTTTAAACTATTAGTTACTAACAAAAAGATGCATCCTGATATGGTTCATGTATAGATTCTTCAAGCACTTCTTGTTAGTTTTTGTGATCCAGACCGTGGGAGGAGGATATTTTAGGTTTATTGCCGGAATATGTAGGACAATGAACATTGCAAATACAGGTGGAACCCTTGCACTTCTCACCATATTTCTTTTGGGAGGGTTCATCCTTCCTAGAACTCAAATTCTTAGTTGGTGGGAGTGGGGATATTGGGTGTCGCCATTGTCATATGGCTTCAAAGCCTTTGCAGTAAACGAGTTTTTAGCACCTAGGTGGATGAACAAGATGGTAAGTTATTGGATTTTAATCCAAAAACTCAAACTACAGAAAAGAAGATAACAATTGTAGATGTTGTGATGTTCGCAGAGTACGGACAATGTAACTAGATTGGGCATAGCAATACTAGAAAATATGGATATCCCAACTAAAGAAAGTTGGTTCTGGATTGGTATTGCCTCTCTTGCAGGCTTTGCAGTTCTCTACAACATTCTTTTCACTTTTGCTCTCATGTATTTAGATCGTAAGTTTCATTGTGTCGCAAAAAGACTAATTACTTTTTAAGTACTTTAAGCGGTAACTAACCATCCTATTTCTCCAACTAACTAATCAGCCCTTGGAAAACCACAAGCAATCATATCCAAAGACGCAACTACGGGGATGGAAGCTGGAAAAGGTACCAACCAAGATTCAAAACAATCACGTCTAAGTGAAATACTGTTCCTCAATCCTTATATACAATTGATGAAAGTAATTGGAATAGCGAAAAAAAAAACTTTGAAAACTTAAACTCATGTTTCTGTACTAACACGATATATGTTACTTTTGTATAAGGATATACAGAAAAAGAACTTGAAAAAAGACAAGGTGCTAAGGCTCGTAAGAAGGGAATGGTTCTGCCGTTTACTCCACTTTCTATGTCATTTGATAACATGAACTATTTTGTTGACATGCCCCAAGTAAATTGTTTTCTTCTCTGGCCTATTCTCAGTTTAAATTCCCACCTAGAAAAATAAAATTAATTGTAGAATAAGGTTCCTTTAGAATCCAATGGTAATTGAATTTACAGGAAATGCGACAACAAGGAGTGACAGAAAATAGGCTGCGGTTACTTTGTGAAGTAACAGGTGCTTTTAGGCCTGGAGTTTTAACTTCATTGATGGGAGTTAGTGGAGCCGGTAAAACGACACTGATGGATGTTTTAGCAGGAAGAAAGACAAGTGGTTATATTGAAGGAGATGTACGAATATCAGGATTTCCAAAGAAACAAGAAACTTTTGCAAGAATTTCTGGATATTGTGAGCAAACCGATATCCACTCTCCTAGTATCACTGTTTGTGAATCTTTGATCTACTCAGGTTTTCTTCGCCTCCCAAAAGAAGTCGGTAATGAAGAAAAGATGGTAGGGAAATGATATGCTATCATTTTTGTCAAACAAGATACTAAGAAATATGAGGTGATGATTTCTTCTTGTTTATTACTTTTCAGACTTTTGTACATGAAGTTATGGAGCTTGTTGAACTAGATAAACTTAAAGATGCAATAGTTGGACTTCCTGGAGTTACCGGCTTATCAACAGAACAGAGAAAAAGGCTAACAATTGCAGTTGAGCTCGTTGCTAATCCTTCAATTATATTTATGGATGAACCAACTTCTGGTCTTGATGCAAGAGCAGCAGCCATTGTCATGAGGACTGTGAGAAATACTGTTGATACAGGAAGAACTGTCGTTTGCACCATTCATCAGCCTAGCATTGATATCTTTGAATCCTTTGATGAGTTGCTACTATTGAAAAGAGGTGGGCAGGTCATCTATGCAGGACCTCTAGGAAGCAATTCCATAGACATTATAAACTACTTTGAGGTATTTTACAAGCATGTCCTATGAAACAAACTAACTAACACGTTTAATTTGACGTAACACTAAGATATTATTAAACCCTTTATCATACAATTAGGAAATTCCTGGTGTTCCAAAGATACCAGAAAAGTACAATCCAGCAGCATGGATGTTAGAAGTCACTTCAAGTGTTGTAGAGAGCCGACTTGGGATAGATTTTGCCGAGCATTTCAAATCATCAGCATTGCATCAGTAAGTTCTTTTCTTATTTCTTTTATTTCTATTTTATTTTGAATAGCCATTCCTAGATTTTCTACGATAAATACACCAAAATCTACACATATTACCACTAGGATATCCCCTTGGGGACAGTTCTTTTCTTATGTCTATTATAAAGTACACAATGTGGTAATGAAGCATATATGTATGACCCATAGAAAGAACAAGGACTTAGTGATGTCTTTAAGCACCCCGCCTCCAGGAGCAACGGATCTTCATTTTGAAACACAATATTCTCAATCTTTGTGGGGACAATTCAAGTCTTGTGTATGGAAGATGTGGTGGAGTTATTGGAGAAATCCGGATTATAACCTTGTCCGCAACATCTTCACTTTAGCTGCATCATTCCTGGTTGGGATAACATTTTGGAAGATTGGTGAAAAAAGGTCTCTCTAAAACATTTGAACATAACATCAACTATGATGGTTTTATAAAAACCTTTTCCCTAATTCTTGATTTTGTATATATCTTTAGGGAGAGTAGCAACAATTTGACCACAATCGTCGGGGCCTTATATGCTGGAGTATTCTTTGTTGGTATGAATAACTGCCAAACAGTGCAGCCTGTAGTAGCCTCAGAAAGAACAGTCTTCTATCGAGAAAGAGCGGCTGGAATGTACTCGACATTACCATATGCCATGGCACAAGTGAGAGTTTGAGTACATATTCACATGATTAACTATATATAAAAATTATCCCAAATTTCTTCTTCTAATTAATGGGTATTCGTTCAGGTTTTTGTCGAGATACCATACGTATTGGTTCAAACAGCAATTTACACTTTGATAGTGTATCCCATGATGTCATTCGATTGGACAGCACCCAAATTTCTTTGGTTCTTTTTCATCAGCTTCTTGTCATTCCTCTATTTTACATACTACGGGCTGATGACTGTGTCCGTCACACCAAACGAGCAAATAGCAGCCGTGTTAGCAGTTTTATTCTATGGGCTATTTAATTTCTTTTCAGGCTTTTTCATCCCAAGACCAGTAAGTCACCATTCATACCAAAAATTTTGTCACTTTTTTATTACTTGAAGTTAACATATTTTTTAAAACATTTTTAGAGAATTCCAAAGTGGTGGGTGTGGTACTACTGGATTTGTCCCATAGCATGGACTGTTTATGGGTACATCGTTTCACAATACCATGACGCAGAGAACACGATCAAAGTTCCTGGGATGACATATGATCCAGCCATGAATTGGTATATCAAAGATTACTATGGTTTTAGATTAGATTACATGGGTCCCGTTGCTTCGGTTCTAGTTAGTTTTTGCGTACTATTTGCTTTCATCTATGCATTCTGCTTAAGGATCCTCAATTTCCAAGTCAGATAAACATACATCAGAAGTTCCAAGTATGGTTATATGTTTTTTTAAAGTTCAACTTGAAACTTCTTGATATTATTTTGGAATGTCTATGGTTTTATTTAAAAGGGTGTTGCAATTTCATCTATTTGAATATTTATGTGACAATGTTGTTCTTTTCAAGAATGCCTATGCAATGTCTATGGATTTTATAGTGTTCACTTTGCTACAGATACTAGCTTCGGCTATGTTAAATATCATAAATTTTGATAGTTAATTAAGATAGAGCAGTGTTCGTTAAAGATTAACAAACATGTTACAACCCCTTGATGTATTAAGACTTTACACGTACTTAACAGTTAACACGTCTCAAATTTACAAACTACTCAATAACAATATCCACCTTTTTTTTACCTATTCTTCCGATTTGTTGGTAAACAGTCAGTAAAGAAACACAATACACAAGATTTTTTTTGTGATGAAAACTCATAATGGCTCTTTCTGGCTTTCTTTATTTAGATCTCAGAAAACATTGAAACAACTGAATACAAAAGGACTCATATTTAAACTATTTACTATTTTAACTTGAATGAGAAGATTAAATAAAAGACTCAAAACTGAAAAATAATAAAGAAGAAAAACCTATCACATGACCCAACATTAACCCATGTTGAATGAGTCGAATAAGTACCAGGTCAACATTCACCCTCCTAATTTTTTACCCGTATCATTAAAGAAGTGTCGGGTCATCTTCTTGGGTTAAATTAGCTTCTTTCCTCTTATCCTTCTATTTGATACATTCATATGCGAAGTGCTCGAACATTCCACATTCATAGCATCTAATTCCACGTTTTCTTGACTATCATGTCCTCGACCTGAGCCTCTTCCACGTCCTCTTTCTCCACTACCAAATCCTCTTTGTCGACCTTTTCTTTGTCTGTATTTTCTATCCTCATGCTCACCATTATTTTTCTCATTCGAAATAGCAAACAACATATGGCCTTGTTCTCTCTCTTTTTCATCGTGACTTATGAGCCGTTCTTCATATGCTTTTAAGTCTTCCCAAGGCTTCTTCAAAAGTCATGTTGTCAATTTCTTAGTATTGTTCGATAGAGGCCACGATTGGTAGATATTTCTTTGGAACGGAGTTGAGAAACTTTCTTACAATCACTTCATCTTCAAGACTTGAACCGAGACTCTTGAACTTAGCTACAATCCCACTTATCTTACCCAAAAATTTACTGATCGTCTCACTTTCCTTCATCTTTAGTATCTCGAATTCGCTCCTCAAAGTTTGTAAACGTGTTTTCTGGACTCGATCGGCTCCTGAGTATTGAACCCGGATCGATAAGCATATTGCATCATTATGTTTGGTAACTTGCAGAAGGATATCTTCCGATAGGGTTTGGAAGATAATTGCTTTCGTTGTGTAGTTCTTTTTCTCTTCCATTGTTGCTCCGGTTATTAGATCTATCGATTCCCAAAGACCGTACGCCCTTGATAAAGGACAGTAATTGCTCCTACGTTTTCTGTCATTCTTACTAAATATTTGTTTAGATCTTGCTATCTTGTTGTCTCCCCTAGATTCTTGATGTCGTCCCTTGCGAAATAGTTCCCCTTAACATAACCTTTAAATCAATCTAATCCTTCATAAATTGCATCTTAATATTGAAGTTTAGTGACAACATTTTTCTATCAACTTGGTTAATTAGTCATTAGTGACATTAATCATTTGTCACTATCCAAAAGATTTATTGATACTTATTGAAGGTGTGGAAGGATCAAGAGAAAACCACAAAGTTAGGCGAAAACTGAGAAAACCACTAAAACAATGTGTAATACTATGGGTTACGTATACGTAACCGCAACTTTTTTGTTTTCTGTTTACGTATACGTAACACTGTAGGTTACGTATACATAAGCCAATATTTAAATGATTTTTTGGTAAAAATGTGTAATATTACATTGACACACTTATAAAAAAATAAAAATAAAATAAAATAAAAAATTAATATTATTATATTATTGGTTAAAATTGTTTTTTTTAGTTCTTTTCTCGGTTTTCGCCTAACTATGTGGTTTTCTCTTGAACCCTCCCCTATTAAAGGTTACCTATATCATCACAAATTTTGTATATATCTTAATTTCAAATTTATTTTATTCCTGTTGTTTCATGAACATATGTCAATTGTCTACCAGTGAGAATCATTAATCATCTAAAAATTGTGCTCGTTATCATAAACATGTCAAGCTTCAATTAAGTTTCATGAGCTTCACTTTGAAAAACATCCAAAAATTGTCTACTTGCGAGCTAAGTTTGAGCTTTAGGAATAGATTATGTAAAACGAGTCGAGTTTTAGGAATAGATTATCATAAATACTTCATCCAATTCTTGCTTCATGAAACCACTTTCATTTGTAAGATCGTGTGTTGTATTTAATTTTGTTTAAGCATAATAATACACGTAACATGTTGAAGCTATCTAATAACATAATAAAAAAAAATTAAAAACAACGCTTGTAAACTTTGTATATACTTCTTGCAAAATTTAATGAATAATTATAAAAGGAGCCCAAAAGCTTAGTTCATCAACTGGTATTGGGCCTACAATGAAGAAACCGTTTCCTTCTCATCTTCGGGCCATATAAAATAGAATCTTTTAAGAATACCTCTAATTATTTTTAAAAAGCCCATCTAACAGAAAAAAGAATTTTTATTTTAGCGTAACGGGTTTTCATGGTTATAAAAATATGACGGTTGATTCTTTTCATTTTATAACAAGCACACAACACCACGTCACCACCGCAGTCACTTCCCTGTGATCTTTGCTCAAAAAATATCCGAGTTGCGTTATTTTCACTCTTTACTTCAACTATCAGTCGATAATAAATTAAAAAGAATAAACGATAGAAAGTGATAGCGTTAGATATCTCTAGTAATAGAACGTTTCAATATACTATTAAATTAAAATTTTGATTAAATGATAAAAAAAAACAGATCAAATATAATTATTGGCTACTGCATATAAGAAGATAAATATCCAAATTAATGAAGCCATCAGAAAATTGGCAAGTTGGTGGCAAACATGCTTCCTATTCAGTTGCTATCAAAGTAGGCGGCGATTGAAGCGCAGTCACAAGGCGACGACGAAAACCAAAGGAATCATATCCAAGAATACATTTTAAATATATTTTTTAATATTTATCAAATGGATAAGATGGATAACGTGCGAACAAGAAGTGTCCATAAAATCAATAATACAGTGGTTACAAAACATATAAAACATATATACTTTTAAGGTAGTTTTTATTTAATTTAAATATGAACTTTCAAAATTATCAATGATTTAATGTTTTCTTCCTTTATCAATGGCGGCTCAACCAGTTTGTGGGCTTCAAACCAACTAAAAACTTGATTCCTTTTTTTTCAAAATTAATGTTATGAACTCTTCTCTTTTTTGTGTCCATATCGGCGTCTTGTTTGTCTTTTATTACGATTTGACATGAAAAAGTAGAATAATTTATTATATAAACAAATTACAAGAATATTCTTTTTATGTGTGAAATCCCAAAAATACTCTTATGTGCATTGCACGTAACCAGAATTGACGGTAAAATTAACGGTCGTTAGGTCAAAGGACGTAACGTGCAATGTTTTTTAAACATAATTAAAGAACATTTTCTATCATTTTATTAGTTAAATGACATAATAAAATATAGGTAATACTTAAAAAAACGTAATTTATAAATTGCTCTTGATTGAATACATTTAAAAAAAAGTGAATGAATGTTGATTTCTTATTTATATTTCAGCCCATGAAGTGAGGTTCACTACTCTCGGTACGATTCAAAACGTGACAGGTAAACGTTTAATATTGTTTTTACATTTTTATTAATTTTAATCCCTTATATTATATAATATACGTTTTTAAACAGTTTCATTTTTTAATAATTTTAATTTTCTTTTAATAATTTTCGTTCGTTAACTTTTTTCAAAGAACGGAGTGTGCATCTATTTGTAGTTTTTTTCTTTGTCAATGTTTCGGTATAATTTTTTTTTTCAAAATCAAAATGGAGTTGTATTCAAAATCTAGTTTTTTTTTATGTATCGTAGTTGAATAGTGTCGATCATTACGATTCAAAATGTGACACGTCAACATTTATTTATTTTTTACATTTTCATTTTAACCCCTTATACTATATATATATATATATATATATATATATGTATATATATATAATATACGTTTTTAACTCGTTTCATTTTCTAATAATTGCGTTTTCCTTTAATACATTTCGTTCGTTAATTTTTTTTAAAACGGAGTGCGCGTCTTTTGTAGTTATTTTTTGTCAAAATTTCAATATAACATTTTTTTAAAACCGAATTGTATTCAAAATCAAGTTTTTTTTTGTGGTATCACAGTCTATAGCGAGTGTCGTTACCCTTGTGGTACCATTACAAGCCGAAACTATTATGATCAAACAACATCATTGCCGCTATTCGTATTACCGGAACGGGTCTCTGTATGCGATTTTATTATTTTCGACGACCCATACCGGTAATAAATTTTTTTTTTTTTGTCTTTTCTATTATTTAGTTTTATGTTTTTTTTAATTAATATTATTTTGGTTACGGCTTATTTTACAATACAAAAACCTCTAATGAAAATTTATAATCATGTGTTAAGTTATGAAATACAAATTAACGATACAAAAACATTATTGTCAAAATATATTCTTACATATATATTACAAAAATAATATTAAAAGCCTTATGAAACGACCAAGGAAAGTGCCTCGACGCTCAATGATGTCACATCGTCTTGACTTTCTCCTTCACGTTTTTTGGAGGTTTACCACTCACGTCAAACATAATGACTTCACCACCTTCATTTCTATTATTATTCTTTTTAACAATATTAGTTTTTACTTTTCATAGTTGCTTTAGTTGACAAATTCCTACGAATCCGGTAAATAAACTATACGGGCTCGTGAGCGAATCGAAATTATCGATATTAACTTGTTAAATGTTTAAATAAAATTTAAATTAAAGAAGCAACAACTAAAGTTTAAAATAAAGTTTACTTAACAAACAACTATACCTGACAATTTTGATCAAAATAGAGAAAATGGGTTGTTGGGTAATATATTTTGTATTTTGGGTAGAACTAGCCAACATCTTAACATATAATTAATCGGTTAAAATGGGTAACAGCGGGTCAATGTCATATTTGACGAGAAAATCACTTAAAATTACCATCGACCCCACCACCCACCGCCTCTTGCACCACGACGCAACGCCGTCACTAACCGCGGAAAAAATATCGTTGGTGCTTTTCTTTTCTAACTTGAGTCACTTTTTTGTTACAACTCATTCTGATTCGAAGCAAATTGATATTTTTTTTAAAACGACCCGTTTTGGATCTGAACACATTTTGATCATTAGCCGTCCTAACCCAAACCCGTTTTGACTTGTTACCTAACTCACCCGTTTTACCCGTCTTACAAACAAGTCTAATATTGAGTAAAGCTTAAAACTAGTCAAGCTCAACCTATATCAATTTACGTCCTTCACCCTTCCGGCCTTAGTATTGTTCTCATGCATAATTTATTTACACTTCACACCCTTTATATTTTCTAAATTTACAACTCTGCACCCTTGTGTACAATTCAAATTTCCGAGTTCCAGAACATATCTAATTTACATCCTACACCCTCTAACTTTCCTACTAGTTTTACAGTAGTCTACCAGTTAATTGGTCAACTAAACCACATAATATAAAAACCGACAGGACTTTTCTCAATTCCTACCAATCTCAAACCTTCCCTATTCAGATCTATGTTTCCTAGAATCTTCTGCGATGCCTAGATTTAAAAAAAAAAGGAAAAATTACCAAAATAGACATCAGAATATAGCACCGGCTTTAGCCGGCGAAATACAAAGGCTTAGCCTATGTTTTGTCGGCTTAGCCTTCAATCCGCCGGCTAAATGTCTAGTTTGGTAACTTTGACCCGGTCAATGTCTATTTTGGTAATTATCCCTTAAAAAAATCTCTTAGTTGACTTTTGTAGTCAATTTTCTCTAAATATAAGTTATAACCAATGGTTTCATGGCTAGCTCTATAATATAACCAATGGTTTCATGGCTAGCTCTATATATTGGGGTGTGAATCGGTTTGGTTTTCGGTTTGTTTGGATTATTTGATTTTGGAATTCGGTTATAACATAAAGTTGAACTGAATTGAATAATCAATTAAGAACTGGGTTTGGTTTTCGGTTTTAACCAAATTAGCTAAAATATAGTTCTTTAAAAATAATTTATCACTTTAACTTGTTTAATTTATATTATAGTCAACTAGCATTTTATAAAAATAAGTTAATTTAGTATATATTTTTTATGAAGTTAATAATTTAATTAATTTTAGTATTGTATAAAGATTTATTATGTTAGTATAAATGATACAGCTACGTCTCTTGCAACACAAAGTTTTGTACTTCTATGTAATTTTGTCTTTTCTTAATTTTCTTCACTTATTGTATTAAATTTTTTCATTCTTCATCGTCCCTTTCGCAATCTTGTTGAATTTATACATGCAAATAAAATATTAAATAATTAAGTAGCATGTTACCAATACTACATAAAGCTATGTTTTTTTTGAAAGGCGAATATTGAATGTTGCGACGTCGCACCCCCCCGTCACATGGGAGAGTCTCGTCCAACTCCGGTCAATATGTTGTCTTAACCAGGCCCACTTGACGTCAGAGTTGGAGAGCTTTCAAGGAAAAACCCCACCCAATACGGCCCCTTCCGGGCTTGAGGGAGAGCCGAGGCTCGAACCCTGGATCGGCGTGGGTAAAACCCTGGTGCATCAGCCTAAAAGGCCTCATTTGCGATGCCGCAGAAATTAATGGTGGTGGCAGAGATTGAACCCGGGTCCCTTGGGACTTCAGGCCTCACCTCAACCACTACACCACAACCTCTATGTAGCAAAGGTATTTTGCGTAAGTTACAACTCTTTGCAACCTCTATTTCTCACTCTCATCGTCTTTTTTTTTTATGTCTATGTTTAATATTAAATAATAACTTTGATATTTGTTAAGTCTTTGAGGCCTCTCTCTTTTTAATATTAACTAGCATTTGATGTCCGTGCTTTGAGGCGGGGTCGCAGGCCCGAACCAAAATATAAACGATAACACGTAAAAGTAGTAGAAGAATTAAATATTCTTGCGTACTGAAACAAAACATTAAAACCTACATAAAAAAAAAGCTGGAAAAAAGTGGATTAAAATTTTTTTAAAAAATTAAAACATTAAAATAGCACATTGAAGGCTCGAACCCGGGTGGATGTGGAGCAGGTGGCGCAGCCTTGCCGTAGGCCAAGAGGGCTTTAATGTTTAACCTCCTCCATTTAATCTTTTATGAGACAAAATATTTGTGAGAAATTAAAGATACAAAATATTTGTGAGAAATAAAAAAGAAAAAAAAACAAACCAGAACATGAAGAAGGGTTTCAAACCTGGGTTCTCTGTGTGTGAAAGTGGCAAGTAAGCCACTGGGCTAGCCTCCATCTTTTTTTGATCGGCGAACATTGAATGTTGTGACGTCGCACCCCCTGTCACATGGAAGACACTCGTCTAACTCTGGCCAATATGTTGTCTTAACCGGGCCCACTTGGCGTCAGAGTTGGAAAGGATCCAAGGAAAAATCCCACCCAATACGGCCCCTTCCGGGCTTGAGGGAGAGCCGAGGCTCAAACCCTGGATCGGCGTGGGTAAAACCCAGGTGCACCAGCCTAAAAGCTAGGCCTTATTTGCATGCCTCAGAAACTAATGGGGAGAGCAGGGAATGAACCTGGGTCACAAGGAACACCAGGTCTCTCCCTTACCACTCCACCACCAGCTCATTGGCTAGCCTCCATCTACTTACTTATTTCTGAACGAAATTTATTTATGTTAAATGTGGAGCTTAAATAAAAAATCAAACTTCTCACTTTTCATACCGACATGCAAGTTTTAATACTTATAATAATAATATAAATTAAGTATTTCTAATTTAACAAATGTTTAACATTGAGATAACTAAACTAATGAATATATAAAACTTTGTAAAAAATATAACTTTTTTTTTCTTTTATTTATAACTTTTAAAATAGTATGTTTTATTCCGAAGACGTGTTTCTTTTTATCTACGTTTTGTTGTAAGTTTTGTTCAAAACGTAGTTGCGTACGATAGTTTACATGTTATCTAAGCACCTACATACAATGTCGTTATAAACTTTTTTAACTTTTACTTTTTTTAAATGGTATTACTTCTTTTTTCATATTTTTACCAGTGAACTTTATTTAACGTTTTGTTTGCGTAAAGATTTTTTTGTTTTTATATAAAGTTAGTGATGCGTTTACTTATTTCGTAAACGATAACTTTTCAACGGTTTAACGCGCCGCAACGTACACGGATACAATTCTAGTTTAATAAATTTATTAATAAAACACTAAAATTGCGAGAGTGTGTGTATATAATATGTATAATTTGGTATGTATCTGATAGTTATTTACCCCAAAACAGTAAAATAAATCGAAAACGTGATTCAGATTAAACGTATAATCTAATAATCAACCGTCTAATTTTTCGTACATTTTAATCTTTTTTAGTAACAAAACTCTGTGCGTAAACAAACATAGTCGTGTGACATCTCACATGTTAGTCCTGAAAGTTCATTTTTGGTCGATTAATGACACAACTATGTGAATATAATCACATAGTAGTGAATATATTATAAAATTAGATGATATATAATTATTAGTATAATCATTATACTATAATGTGCTTCATAATATTAATCAGTTGTCCTCGACCCCTCTCAACAAAATACTCTTTACTCACATACTATAATATTTTAATAGCATGATAATGATAGCCATAATCAAATAACATCCAAATGAATATGTTTAGTTGGTTTTATATGCCAACTTTATAAAAAAAATAAGAAAAAGGACAAGAACAGATTTGGATATATTTTCAAGAAAAGTGCATTCTCGTCATTATATTATGTCATATGTTAAATAACACTAATACGAACACACGTGTCTTCTAAAATATTTCTTACATACATTATATACCTTAACACTTATATTAGTTTTAAAATATCCTGTGATTAATAATATTTAATTCGCATTATTCCAAAACAAAGTATGTGTGTTACATTTTTAGTTTTTAACTAAAAACAGTGTTTTCATAATCGCACACCCACTGGTTAGATTAGAAACCGTCTACACAGCCAGCCTGGTTGACTACTTTTGAACCGTTTTTATTTGAGAAGGCCAGTTATGACTATCGAATTGGAGATTGGATCGACCGAAATTGCTATATTTTTATTTTTTTTCTTCTAAAATCTCATTGTATTTTAGACTATGATCGTATTTTATTACCATTGAAATTAATCAAAACCAAATTTCAAAAGATGGAAGGTTCATGTTTTGATTTTAATTATTTATACATATTGTTTTAATTTAAAATTATTTATAATATTATCGGGTTTTGAAACCAGTCAAATTAGTGGAGTCGTAAAACCACCGTTTTGATAACCAGTATGGTATAAAAACATCAGGTAAAAGCAAACTTATTCATGTAACTTTAAAATTATTTGAAATCAACTCTAAAGCTAATAACTAGCACTTTATATTATTACATTTTTGGTTGTGCTATACATACCCTTTTTACGTGAATTTTAATGGTTGTATCCCCTTTTTAAGTTCTTGGATAAATACAATTCAAACTTTTTTTTTTCTTCTTGTTTCTCCTGCTTTTTATTATTGAAGAAAGCTTTAATTAATTAGTTAATTTTATCATAAGTATTAATTATGGGTTAAACACATAACATTAACTAAAAAATATTTTTTTATAATTTTTTATAAAAACGTTATATGATTAATTTTTAAAGACGTTTTGTAAAAAATTAAAATGCTAGTTAGAGAAAGTATTTTTGATTACGTCTAATTTTTCTTATCGATTGGGCGGACTTGCGGTGGCGGCGGCCGGGGTTTGTAGGTAGTGGAGGTTAGCGGCAATAGGGGTGTTGAACGTTCAGTTTCGGTTTATTCAGTTTTTATTTTTTAGGTCTATCTGTTAACTGAACCGAAACGTATCAGGAATTTGTATAATCAAACCGAGTTAAAAAAAATTGTATAAACCGAATTAACGTATATAGTTATCACTCGTTCGTTTATTTGGTTAAACAAATAAATCGAATTCATAAAAATGTATACCCGTTAACTGAACTGAAAACCGATTTCACAATTCGGTTCGGCTTTTACGGATTCAGATACGGTTCATTTTCGGTTTTTTTGCACATTCTTAAGCGGCAAGTTGCGTACGTTGGTAGATTAAACTTGGTAGTAGCGGTTGTGACGAACTTACGACAATTTTAGGTCGAATTTGGTAGCAAAGTTTAAAAAAAGCATCTTTTATCCTTTTTATAAAAAAAAAGTTATATGATTGTATTTTAAAAACGTTTTGAAAAAAAAATACTAGTTAGAAAAAATATTTTTAAGTACGTCTTAATTTATTTTACAGAAAATGTTTTTCAAACATAAAAACCATTTTAGAAATAATATTTTTTTAATAGATAAAATGACAAGTTTTAATTTTTTTTTTTTAAATATGACAAGCGGAGTATACATTCAATGTTTTTTTACCATTAGACATTCAGATGTGAAACCTTTAACGTATTATTTTGGTGAAATTTTGTTCTAATAGCTTTAGCTACAATTTCTTATTTTAATTTTAAAAAAACGAAACAAATGTATAAAATTAATAAAAAAAGTTAAAAAAAAACGAAACTTGGTAGTAGCGGTTGTGACGAACTTACGACAATTTTAGGTCGAATTTGGTAGCAAAGTTTAAAAAAAGCATCTTTTATCCTTTTTTATAAAAAAAACGTTATATGATTGTATTTTAAAAACGTTTTGAAAAAAATACTAGTTAGAAAAAATGTTTTTAAGTACGTCTTAATTTATTTTACAGAAAATGTTTTTCAAACATAAAAACCATTTTAGAAATAATATTTTTTTAATAGGTAAAATGATAAGTTTTAAAATTATTATTATTTTTTTAAATATGACAAGCGGAGTATACATTCAATGTTTTTTTCAATGTTTCTTTACCATTAGACATTTAGATGTAAAACCTTTAACATATTATTTTGGTGAAATTTTGTTCTAATAGCTTTAGCTACAATTTCTTATTTTAATTTTAAAAAACGAAACAAATGTATAAAATTAATAAATATTAACCATAAATCTTAAATGTAATCTATTTTCTATTTTATTTTTTTGGTGGTTTATAAAACGAGTTTATCACTAAATCCTCGTATATCCACCGGACCAGTGGACCACCATCTATAATTAATATTTTCTTTTTAATTTTCCAACTTTATCTCTCTTACGTATCAGCTGACGTCACATTCTAGAACCTATACATCAACTTGACAATGGATTATACATTCACTATATTTTTGGGTGTTCGAAAAGATATTCGATTATAATGAGATATAGAATATTTACACTTTATAAACCCCCCATCAAATATTAAAAAAAAATTAAGTTAAAGATAAGTAAATAACAGAATTAAGTTTACATTATTCGTACTTTTATTCGAATATAAACAATATTTGTATTATGTAATTATAATTAAATATATATTTATGTAGGTAGAAACTAACACAAGAAGGGAACGAATATAATTATATATTCTACTTATTTATAGTACTTCTTTTGTGTAAAATTCTAAATTTTAACTTTATGCTTAAATAGCAAAAAAAATTATTAACTACATGTTCTAAAAAGCAAATCAGTTATCGATTGCTCTATTGCTTTCATAACTGGCTTAAAAATCACATTGCTTCTCATTCAATTTAAAATAAAATAAAAAATGTAAAAGACAAATTGAATTATAATAATCTAAATTAAAACCCATTACCTGATAATAATCGATACTGGTAATTTAAACAATGACTTACTCATAACTTTTATTTTCATCATTAAGGGCGATCATAGTACCATAAGAGTAAACTTCAGTTTTCGTCCCTTTGGTTTGAACCAAACTTCAGGTTTCGTCCCCCTGTAACACATATCATCCCTAACGTTTTATGTTTTAACAGTTTTCGTACCTGGTCCTTGACTCCGTTAAAATTTCTGTTAGTTTTATATGAAATTACTAAAATACCCCCTTCTTCTCATATCAATTTCATCACATTTGACTCAACAAACATAATAAAATTTAAACAGCAAATAAAACACTTGAATTACTATACAAGAACAAGTTTCTCTGTTCCCTTACGTTCACCCAAAACCTCTCCGTCAATGTTAACGTCCTTCGGCACAACAACCACAAGCTCTCCGTCACTAAACGACGCCATCGCAAGCTCCGATAGCGTAGACGGCGGAATCTGGAACCGCCAAACGTCAAGCTCTAGCTCGTTCACCGGATTAACAAAATCATTAACAACTCGCGTTCCCCCTGCGACGATTTTGGTAACGCCGGGGCAGATCTCGATTGTGCGAGCAGCGGTATCGGCGCCGATGTCGTCTTCGGTATCGACTACGAATCTGAGCGATTCAGATGTTTCGTGGATGGAAACATCGGCGTAGGAGTAGAAAAGTAGTTCGAGGACTTTGGCGAAGATGTGAGGGAGTCGCCGGAGCTTCTTTTGACGGCAATTGACTCCTGCAGCGTTTGATTGAGAACCGAAATCGTAGCGGAATGTGATGTTTCGTCTGTTAGGTGCCGAATGGACCTTCATGGTGCGTTAGGGCAACTGGAAACCCTAGGTGGAAAATTGGGCAAT
Organism: Smallanthus sonchifolius; assembly: GCA_023525975.1. Classification (NCBI taxonomy): domain Eukaryota; kingdom Viridiplantae; phylum Streptophyta; class Magnoliopsida; order Asterales; family Asteraceae; genus Smallanthus; species Smallanthus sonchifolius. The sequence continues at coordinate 20,233,828 of CM042034.1, forward strand.
TCTTAGGGGAATTTGTTGAAGATGGAGATGCAAATCGCAATACGGTTTTGTGATGATGGGGGTGTCAACGGCGGCGGCGCTAGTGGTGGTGGTGTGAGTTGCCAGGACTGTGGTGGTGGTGGTGGGTTAAGGATGAAGAAGAAGATGGAGCTAAGGGCATATTAGTAATTTCATTTAAAAACTAATAGAAATTTTAACGGAGTTAAGGACCAGGGACGAAAACTGTTAAAACATAAAACGTCATGGATGATATGTGTTACAGGGGGACGAAACCTGAAGTTTGATTCAAACCACAGGGACGAAAACTGAAGTTTACTCGTACCATAATTATCAAATATTTACATGTAATTTCTCTCGATTTCGCTCAAAATAATAATTATAAACGAAATGTGAAAACGTACAAGCGAAATCGAGTATAATTTTTTAAGATTATGCTACCGAGATTATCTTTGACAATGAAATTGAAAGTTAGTATTGTGATTGATCAAATTAGTATTCATTATTATCGGTTTATAGATTATAGTTTAGATGTTAATTAGAAACATATGTTAAAATATTTTTTACATCGAAATAGAACGCAAACGATCAACAAGTTGCGCCGCTAGCCATTTTTTAATAACAAAATCAAGTCTTTTAAAACTACATTAACAGATTTTGAGGTAATAATATCACTATACATAACATGTTAGACACGAATAAATGCCTCCACAACGTCAAAACCAAAAATATCAAAGTATGAATATGAAAATTTTAAAAATCAATCATTCAAACCCAACTTAATAAGCCATCGAAAGAAGCCAAACCACTCAACCGTGATATGACCGGTTCAACCCTCCGGTCTCTCTTAACTCTTTAGACCGTTCAATTTGATCGGTCGTATAAGCCATTAAGCCGGGGTCGAAAGAGAAAGCAAAGGTCAATGGTCAAGTTCACGCACATCAACTTTGACGATAAGTAAAACGCTATCGCATGAATACAATTAATAACACAAAATAAAACAAATGAAAACAGTTATACGCAATACAACGGTTGTACTCTCCGCTTCTTCACTTGTACGTTGAAAATCCATTTTTCCAATTTTCTCCTTGACAAGAAAGATATTTATTTTTAGAATTTAGACCATAGTCTGAACCTTCGTTGAAGCGGTGTTATAAATACAACCATTTCTCAATTTCTGTATATAAGTAACACAAACCCTAAGGGGATTGACACAAATTGAAGTTTCGAATATGGAGGAAGAACGGAAGATGAGTCTGAGTCAGAGTGTAGGGAGAAGCATAAGCAGAGGAATTAGCAGAGCCTCCGGCAGTTGGCGGATGGAGGACGTATTCGCTACCGGCGGTGGCGCTAGCCACGACGGACGGACCAGTCGTCACTCCATGGAAGACGAAGAGGCCTTACGATGGGCCGCTTTGGAGAAATTACCTACCTATAATCGATTACGAACCACGATCTTCAAGTCGTATATTCCGGCGGATCAACAGCAAATGCCTACTGATCAGATGTTGTTAGATGTGCGAGATCTCGATCCGCAAGCTCGCCAAGGCTTCATCGATAAGATTTTTAAAGTTGCGGAAGAAGATAACGAGATTTTTTTGAGGAAGTTCAGAGATCGTGTTGATAAGTAAGTTTTCGTGTGAATTTAATCTTCAATTTCATAATTCTCCGTATAATTTATGCATATTATGAGAACAAAATTACCGGCGAAAGCTCCGGTGATGTGTGAAATTGGTAAAGGTTACACAGTGCTTGCATCTAAGTGTCTAACAGAAACAGTTACTAATCTCTGTTTAGGCTGCAACTATTGGCATAGTAGAGTCAAATTTGAGTCTGTTTAAGTCAACACGTAATTAGTAGTAAACAATAATAAACATATTTATATCTCAAAAAAATTTAAACTTATAATTAAACTAGGTAACGCCATAACGTGTAATGATTATGAAATTTAGTTAGTGGAAGTTGAACTTCAATTATTAAATACTAATTAGGTTCATAATTATTTTATTTTAGTCCTTAGTTTTAATCATTTATTTATGAAATAAATCTTTAGCGGTAAATGAAATGGTTAAACTTTAATCGCTAAACCGTATTCAATGTTCATAATTGTTTTATTTTAGTCTCTTAGTTTTAATCATTTATTTAAGGAAAAAAAAATCTTTAGTAGTAAAGGAGGGGTAAATGAAATTTGTTTACCTTCAGATGTTCAGAACTACTGTCCCCGGTCTGACCGGCTACATAACCGGTTTGATTGAGTATTTTTAAATCGTCTCTGTTTGAACCGGCCGGCTATACTAGTCTATTAGGACCAGATTTTAAACTTTTTTATTTTCTTTTTCTTTTTTAAAACCTCATTTACTTATTATTTACTATTTCAATTCAAGTTATATATCTGTTAACATAAATAAATCCAAACCTAAACATAACTTAGTTATATATTTTGTTTTAAATTTAAATATAAAATGGTTTTATATTTTATTTAAATAAGTTAAAAAAAGATATTTTTAAAAGAGTTAATTACACGTTTAGTCTATGTGATAAGGCCAAATTACAAGTTCAGTCTCTAGGTTTGATTTATTACATGTTTAGTCACATGGTTTGCAAGAATGTAGCACCGATGGTCCCTGGAGTGGATGAACGGTGTTACATTCTTGCATTCTATGTGACTGAACATGTAATAGATGAAATCTGGGGACTGAACATGTAATAGATGAAATCTGGGGACTGAACTTGCAATTTGATCTTACCACAGGGACCAAACAGGTAATTAACTCTTTTTAAAATATTTACAACTTTATCCGATTTCCAAACACTGACCCATTCTTAATTACTGTTTAGGTTGAGAGTTAAGTTAATTTTGGGATCGTTAAGTCAACAACTAATTACTAATAAACATATTATATTGTATTAAATAATTTCAGGGTTGGAATCTCCCTTCCAACGGTCGAAGTTCGGTTTCAAAATTTGTCCGTAGAAGCCGATTGCCACGTCGGAGATAGAGCACTTCCGACGCTGATAAATTCCGCCAGAAATATTGTTGAATCTCTTCTAGCTTCTGTTGGCATCAGTTTCACTGAGAAAGCAAAACTTCGCATTCTTAAAGATACATCCGGAGTCATCAAACCTGGAAGGTATGTTTTAATCTTAACAATCATATTATTTTGCTGTTAACTTTAATCTTAAAGGCATGCTTGATTTGTAATGTTATAGGATGGCACTTCTTTTGGGACCGCCATCTTCCGGTAAGACAACTCTTCTGTTGGCTTTGGCGGGAAAGTTGGATCCAGCTTTAAGAGTTGATGGAGAGATAACTTACAACGGCCATAAGCTCAATGAATTCGAACCTCGAAGGACATCAGCTTACATTAGCCAGATGGATATTCATGCTGGAGAAATGACCGTCAAGGAAACTTTAGATTTCTCAGCAAGATGCCAAGGAGTTGGATCGCGTTTAGGTATAACTTTAACTTAACTTGTCAAGATGGAACCTTTGTTTTATGTCTTGAAAAAAACATGTGATTTATAACTATAATAATGAATACAGAAATGTTAACTGAGCTTGCAAGAAGAGAAAAGGAAGCAGGGATCTTCCCAGAAGCTGAGGTGGACCTTTTCATGAAGGCGACTGCCATTGAAGGAGATGCGAGCAGTTTGATTACTTACTACAATCTCAGAGTAAGCAAGATTCTTTCAAATTTTTTTTGTACCAATCTTTCAAAATCAAGATATTAATATGTTTGTTATGCTAAATCAGATTTTGGGGCTTGATGTGTGTCGTGACACCTTTGTTGGGGACCAAATGAGACGAGGTATCTCTGGAGGACAAAAGAAGCGTGTGACCACAGGAGAAATGCTTGTTGGACCAGCAAAAACGTTGTTTATGGATGAAATATCAACGGGTCTAGACAGCTCAACGACATTTCAGATAGTAAAATGCATGCAACAAGTATCACACCTCACGGAATCCACAATCTTCATGTCCCTGCTACAACCTGCCCCTGAGACCTTTGATCTTTTTGATGACATTGTCCTACTATCCGAGGGTCAGATCGTGTATCTTGGCCCACGAGAACACATTGTTGAGTTCTTCGAGAGTTGTGGATTCAAATGTCCAGAGAGAAAGGGTACTGCTGACTTCTTACAAGAGGTAAAAACTAAAAATTGAGCTGTTTGATTATGTACTATGCGGTACATGTTATATTAGATCACAATTTACTCAACTTTTTGAATGGTGATGATAGGTGACATCTAGAAAGGACCAAGAGCAATATTGGGCAGATAGGAACAGAGCATACAGATACATCCCAGTGAGTGAATTTAGTCAACGGTTCAAGAGTTTTCATGTAGGGCAGAAGCTGCAACACGAGTTATCTGTCCCATATGACAAAAATCAAAGCCACAAGGCTGCTTTAGTGTATAAGAAGTACTTGGTACCCAAAATGGAGCTCCTTAAGGCCTCATGGGATAAAGAAATTCTGCTGATGAAAAGAAATGCTCCTGTTTACGTTTTCCGAACCATACAAATCGTGTTTATATCATTTATTTGCACAACTTTGTATCTAAGGACTGAAATGCACCAAAGGAACGAAATAGACGGATCCCTTTATATAGGTGCACTTTTGAACAGTATGCTTATTAACATGTTTAATGGGCTTGCTGATCTGTCATTCACTGTCATGAGACTTCCTGTCGTTTACAAACAACGGGACCTCATGTTCCACCCTCCATGGGCTTTCACATTACCAGCTTTCTTGCTTCGAATTCCCATATCTATGATCGAAAGTCTTATGTGGACTGTTATTCTATACTGGGGTGTTGATCTTGCCCCTGATGCTGGCAGGTAACTAGTTTTTATTTTATTTTACTCTATTTTAGTAAGTTTGTATTATTACATGCTAATGAAATATGCTATATTTTCAGGTTCTTCAAGCATCTCCTGTTGGTTTTCCTGATCCAGAATGTGGCAGCGGGACTGTTTAGGTTGATTGCAGGAGTTTGTAAGACGATGAACATTGCCAACACGGGTGGATCTGTTGTACTTCTGCTTATATTTCTGTTGGGTGGTTTCATTCTACCTAAAACACAAATTCCAAACTGGTGGGAATGGGCTTATTGGTTATCACCGTTGTCTTATATCTTCAAAGCCATCACCATCAATGAGTTCCTCGACTCTAGGTGGACCAGCCTAAGAGTATGTCTCTAATTTTTAACTAAAATCTTAACAATTATTACAAAATATGAAAATAGGAATATATTTGATATTTCACTTTTTTTTCGCAGAGCTTCGACAATTCTACCAGCTTAGGGTTTGCTGTGTTAAAGAATATGGACGTCCCGACTTCAGAAAGCTCATACTGGATCGGTGCTGCTGCTCTTCTTGGTTTTGTGGTTCTCTTCAATATCCTGTTCACCGTGTCTCTTATGTATTTAGAAGGTAAGTTAGTTAAATGTTTTAATGTAGCTCTTTAAGACTTCATTTTTTCAATGACTAACCTTTGTGATTCTTTTATTTGCTAACCAGCCCCTGGAAAACCACAAGCAATAATCTCCAAGGAAGAAGCTGCAGCCATGGATGGCCATGCAATTGAAGGATCCACTACAAGTATGAAAACTGGTTCCAGAAACTTACTAGTTTTATTCTTTACAGTTTACACACATGAAAATGATAACTTGATGTTCTAACTAAAATTAAATTTTGTAGAGAGAAATAAGCAAATGCGCCAGATTAGTACTTCACTTTCTGATCCTAATGGTGCATCTAAGAAAGGGATGGTTCTTCCATTTACTCCACTCGCCATGTCATTCGACAACATGAACTATTATGTTGACATGCCTAGTGTAAGCTCCTTTCTCCAAAATGTTATCAGTTTACGTATATATCATCATAGATTAAATTTTATGATTTTTGTTGAAACAGGAAATGAGAGAACAAGGTGTGACAGAAACTAGGTTGCAATTACTTCGTGACGTAACTGGTGCTTTTAGACCTGGAGTCTTAACTGCATTGATGGGAGTCAGCGGTGCTGGAAAAACTACTTTGATGGACGTCTTAGCAGGAAGAAAAACAGGTGGTTATATCGAAGGAGATATTAGAATATCAGGATTCCCAAAGAAACAAGAAACGTTCGCTAGAATTTCTGGATATTGTGAACAAACTGATATCCATTCTCCCACAATCACTGTTCATGAATCTTTGATCTACTCAGCTTTCCTCCGTCTCTCAAAAGAAGTTAGCAAGGAAGACAAAATGGTAAAATACCAATGATATTATTAATCAACCAAAACAATACCAAGTATCCATAACAACAATAATAATCATTATTATAATACTTTGCTTTTCTATTTCAGATATTTGTGAGTGAAGTGATGGAACTAGTTGAACTAGATAACATCAAGGATGCGATAGTGGGACTTCCAGGAATGAGTGGTTTATCAACTGAACAAAGAAAAAGGCTAACAATTGCGGTCGAGCTTGTTGCTAATCCTTCGATTATTTTCATGGATGAACCAACTTCTGGGCTTGATGCAAGAGCAGCAGCCATTGTTATGAGAGCTGTAAGGAACACTGTTGACACTGGAAGAACCGTTGTTTGCACCATCCATCAACCTAGCATTGATATCTTTGAATCCTTTGATGAGTTGTTACTATTGAAAAGAGGAGGTCAAGTTATCTACTCAGGTCCCCTTGGCAGACATTCTCAACAAATTATCGAGTACTTTGAGGTACGTATTTCACTTCCGCACTAACTAATTTTTTTTTTTAAAATAATGAAGTTAATAATGGTTTTGTGTTTTTCATTATATAAGGCGGTTCCTGGGGTTCCAAAGATAACTGAAAGATACAATCCAGCAACATGGATGTTGGAAGTGAGCTCAGGTGCTGCAGAGATGCGACTTGGTATCGATTTTGCTGAACATTTCACTACATCATCTTTGCAACAGTAAGTCGTTTACCTATAATCAATAAAAACTAAAAATGTCATATATTTATCTAAAATGGATTGTTAATTAATATGATAATTACAGGAGGAACAAGGCTTTGGTGAAGGAATTAAGTGTACCTCCCCCAGGAGCAGTAGATCTTCACTTTGAAACACAATATGCTCAATCTACATGGGGACAATTCACGGCTTGTCTATGGAAAATGTGGTGGAGTTACTGGAGAAATCCCGATTATAACCTTGTTCGTTTCTTCTTCACCTTGCTTTGTGCAATCATGGTTGGGACCGTATTCTGGAAAATTGGCAACAAGAAGTAAGTCTCGCTTGAATCTTGATTTATAACTTATATGAGCATAAAATAATTTTATATACTTGTCTTCCTTTCCTGACTGTTGATTATATAATTTCAGGTCCAGCAGTAATGATCTAAACACAGTCATTGGCGCCATGTATGCTGCTATATTTTTTGTTGGTATTAACAACTCCCAAACCGTACAACCAGTTGTCGCCACAGAAAGAACGGTCTTTTATCGAGAAAGAGCAGCAGGGATGTACTCTTCGTTACCATACGCCATGGCACAGGTAGGTTTTTAATTTCAAAAACAAATATTTATTTGCATACTCACACAAATTTAAAAGAAACTTATTATTGAATTTGGGATATGTTTCAGGTGATTGTGGAGATACCATACGTATTGCTTCAAACGATATATTACTCTGTAATCGTGTATTCCATGGTGTCATTCGAATGGACAGCAGATAAATTCTTCTGGTCCTTCTTCCTCAACTTCTTTTCATTTCTGTACTTCACATACTTTGGAATGATGACCGTTTCCATCGCACCAAACGAGCAAATAGCAGCTATATTCGCAGCAGGATTTTACCTCCTTTTCAATATCTTCTCAGGGTTTTATATCCCACGACCAGTAAGAACTGAACTTCATCTTCCTAAATGTTTTTCAAAAAAGGTTTTGTTTTAGAAAGAATCTTGAGTTGACTAACATTGACTTATTAAATTTTCAGAAAATTCCCGGATGGTGGATTTGGTACTACTGGATCTGCCCAATGGCGTGGACTGTGTACGGGTGCATTGTTTCACAATATCATGATGCGAATAACACAATCAGTGTGCCTGGACAGGGTAACCCAATCATGTCAGAATTTATCAAAGACTACTATGGTTTCGAATTGGATTTCATGGGTCCTGTTGCTGCGGTTCTTATCGGTTTCTGTGTCTTCTTTGCCTTGCTTTATGCGTTCTTCCTCAGGACTTTGAACTTCCAAATGAGATAGTAACTCCAAGTTTGTAATGTTTATAAAATTTTTGATGTTGAAGTAATACTTTGTTTAATTTTGTATTGTTACTCTACTATCTGGTTTGTATTATAGTTTATACTTTTGAATCATAGCCATCCAATATTTTGATTTCATTGTTTCTTGTTCTAGTGTAAACATCTATTTAGTGTTTTTGAGGTATATCAATAAAAATTTTAACTTTTTTATAATGTCTATTTTGTAATTTTGAGCCATCCAATATTTCGATTACATATGTTGTCTTTAGGAGTTGTTTTTTAAGCTCATAAAAGTTGTTTATCATGTTACTGCAAATAAAGAGTTTGCAATGGAATGCTAAGTTCCAAACTAAAATAGGTAAACATCTAAAACTATACAATTTTGTTAATTAGGGATGAACATTTGATACCATCGGTACCGGTATCGGTGCCTACTTTTCCATAAATTCGATACCGGTACCGGTACGGGTACCAAAAAAGATGAACATTTTGTAATGAATACTGGTACCGTACCGATAAACTCGGTACCGGTACCCACTTTTCCATAAATTCGGTACCGATCTCATCCCTATTGTTAATAGTATATTAAAATGTTAAATTGTCAAGAAAGTTGAACTTTAATTTTATAAAGTAAAACTTTAAATTTATAAAAGTCTGGAACTTTTTTTTAATAAAAGTGAACGTATTTGGGTTCCTAAATTTATCAAGAACTAAGCGTTCACTTCTATATTATTAAAAATTTAACTTTAAAATCTAAAATTATTAAAAGTCAAACTTTCACCTCTTTAAAAATTTAAAGAGAAAATTAGTACACCCAAATTGACAATTTGATTTATTAAAATTACAGGTATTTGTAGTTTTCCGTTAAGGGGTTAATTCATAGATTTTTTTTGAAAGACGAATTTCTTTAATCCTATTAAACAGAGGTGTATAAATCGGGTATTCTCAAGAACCGGTACCGGTTCCGATAATTCAAGCCGGGTATTTCAAGAACCTATTTCCGGTAACCAACTTTGCTTTTTCTGTTCATGTTTCAAAATTCTTACTGGAACCTATGTACCGGTTCCAGGTATTCAAGAACCGGTTTCGGTTCTTACCGGTTCCGGTAATTTAAGGCGGGTATTTCAAGAACCTATTTCCGTTAACCAACTTTGCTTTTTTCTGATCATGTTTCAAAATTCTTACTGGAACCTATGTACAGGGGTGATTGGTTCCGGTTCTTACTGGAACTTTGATCATGTTTCAAAGTTCTTAACGGTTCCGGTTCTTACCGTTTTCTTACTGGAACTTTGATCATGTTTCAAAGTTCTTAACGGTTCCGGTTCTTACAGTTTAAGGTTCTTACCGGTTCCGGTAATTCAAGGCGGGTATTTCAAGAACCTATTTCCGTTAACCAACTTTGCTTTTTTTCTGATCATGTGTTCAAAATTCTTGCTGGAACCTATGTACAGGGGTGATTGTGAGATTTTAAATCCTAATGTGGTTCGTATGTGAAAGTTTTTTTTTTTTGGGGTGGGGGGGGGGGGGGGGGTTGCATGAGTTTAAAGATAGATTTATATTATTTAGTATGTTACTGGTTTTTGGTATTGAGTGTTTTGACTCTGAATGGACCGTCATTCCAGTTGTAATTGACTGGGGTTTTATGGTAATTAAGGTTAGGATTAGTATAAAAGATGGTCATTGTATAGAGTTTAAGGAGTGGTTTTTGATATTAATAAAGGAAAAAAGAGTCGTGGGTTGTGTTTACCCATAAAAATTGTTGATGTCTTTCGAGTAATACGATCCAATTGTCCAACATGATTGATGAAATAGACACCAAAGGAAGTTTGCACCATGTACAAAACTGAGTCCAAATCACATTTGTTACATTGCAATGAATGAGCAAGTGCTCAACAGATTCGTCAAAGAGACCACAACCCAAACAGGTTGTCGAATCGATGGAGATGCCTTGTTTTGTCAAATAGCCTATGGTTGCGATTTTGTCAAAAGAAACAGAAAAGGTTAACTTTGATTGGAGCGTAGTTGTTCCAAGCGAAAATCGTGGAGGATGATGGGACGTCATAAATTTAAAAGTTTTAAATAATAATACTCACTTCAAAATAAAATAATAGCCATCTCCATCTACTCCTAGATTTGCGTTGATTAATACCTCAAATTTCTGTAAATTAATCCTTGAATTGCGGGGAATTCGTACCTTTCAATTCGATATAGGCCATGTAAGAAGAGCATGGTTTTACGAAAATGCATGTTTTTAACCAATCATGATTGGTTCTTTTGTTTCCTCGTACAATGTGTTTGGTGCTTTTGTTTTTTTGCCATTGTACTTTTTTCTTGTATATGTGTATACTTTTAATTTTTTTTTTAATTGTTATAAAGTAACTTTTGTGACATATAAAAGGAAGAGTAGTGAATCTATTACACACATTTTTACCTTTTGAAATGATAAAAAAGGAAGAGTAGTGAATGTATTACCTTTTGAAAAAATAAAAATATGTTTACACACATTTACTAAACATGACTTTATTTTTATTCTAAGTTAAGTGTTTTAAAAATCAAATTCGATTCTACAGGTTCACTGATCAAAGTAGTTAAATCGTCCAATAATTTTCAATAATTTAATGATAAATATTAATAGTTTAACATAAACAAGTTTAAGTTTTAAACATTAATCATTCTATAAGCAAAACAAATTCAGAAATCACTCAAACATTAAATAAAATTAAAAAGAAAAACATTCCCCGTGTAACCTTGAGAACACAAAACTCGTTGGCTCAACCTCTAACGGCTCATAGCTTGTGAACTCAACCAGTTAGATTGTGTCGTTCTTCATTTTCTTTGTCGTCTTGTACCTTGTATTGACTTCATCAGCATCTTGCTAGTTCTTTTCGTTTTATGCTATTGCCGACATTTAAAAAAAAAAGACTAAACCGGCAAGGTGGCCAAGTTGGTGATGGTGTTGTACAGGCTAGATAGGGGTGACTCGACTATACAAAAAAATAAGCCGTCACTTAAGGCCCCCGTATTTAAGGGCCTCATAATTTTTAGGATTTAACTTAATTTAATTTTCAGTTTTAAAAATGGGAACAAAAAATCAGTATACTTGAAAAAGTTATCTTTTTTACTTAAAATCTCCAAATGCCTTTAAGAAATTGTATAAAAAAAATGTATAATCATATCCCATGGATTAGAATTCTAAGAAGAAAAAATATTTTTTTATGAAAAGGACCCCGATTTAATAATTTGTTTTTGGCCATAAATGGTTGAGCCGATCCTGAGGCCAGTTTCAAAATAATCCAAAAAAAAATTCTCATCCTAATGCAAAAAGAAAATCCCATTGATTCAATAAAGCTTCATACATGCAAATCTAACACTTCAAATATAATGTACACAAGACACACATGTTAAATTCCAATCCTATTACACAAACAAAACCAAGAAAAAAGATTTCTTGTTCACATCTATGCAATGATCTCAAGCAGTCTATCAATAACAACACATTAATAATCTAAGTAGCTAACCACCATTACAAATCAAAAGCTTCTTGAACTTCATAACATGTCCTCTGCATCTTCAAACCACTTAAACTATATCTTGATGCCACTATTTCATTAAGTGACAACCTCTTCTTCGGTCCCGGGTCGGGCCTTTGTCTAGGGGCGCTATGTGACCTCAACTTGGCTTTAGACGACTGCGTGCTCCCCATGTAACCCGGGTAGTTTGAATATGGCCTAAAAAAGCTATCTCCACATACGCTTTTAGCCGGGATGGTTGGCTTGTTTGACCCGTTTGAAATGAAACGAGGAGTGCTTTGAGTCGTGTTTGAGAATTTGTAATCATTACCCACGAATCCCCACTCGAAATCTTGAAGATAACAGAATTCTGGGTTTTGGGAATTGGAATTGGAATGAGAATCTTTTCCGAAATCAGATGCATAGTTATTAATGCGTCTGGATCTAGATTGTGGCCGGCAGGTGTCTATCTCGACTATTTTCGAGCTCTCATCGTAACAAGTGCACGGTTTTACGGTCGATATCCTATGTCGGGATTCCAACGGCACATGGTGGTCTTTGGCGAACGAACGGCGGGCCCTTTCGGATCTGATGGCGGCCTGAGCCCTAATGAGAGCTTGCATACTATGAAGAGTGGCTGAGGCTCTTTTTCTTACCAGAAACCCCCTCACAAGAGCTTGTAATTTCACTAATCCCTTTAGAGCTCTTAAAGCCTTTCTAGCCTGTAATCAAATCAAACAAAACACATTTGTAATTCTATATTTTAAAAAATATTTAATTAAATCAAGAAAGTGAAAAATGATTACTAATTACCAAATGGGATCTAAAGACTGTCTGAATCTTGACAGCAGCCCATTTCTCTCTGCCGGCGCCGCACAGGTTTGTGAGCCTCACGACGGCGATGGCAGCTTGTGCTGCCGCCACTGCTGCGTCTGCTTCCGCGGCAGTGGCGGCAGCAACTGCAATTGCATGCTTGTTCTGTTCTTTCTCTGTCTCGGACATGTAAGAGCTCAACCAAGCAGCATCACTCGGTGCCTCCGGTGACCGGAATTCCTTAGAGGGTTTTCCAAAGCTCCATCTTTTCTTCTCTTTCCGGTCACCGGAGTTCAAACTGTTTACATTTTCTTTATCTTTCATACCCAATAAACCCCTAAACCATCTTGTAGCTTTCCCCATTTCTTCTTATCTCTCTAAACTAAAAATTTGAAATTTAAGAACATTTAGAATCTTTTACAAGTTGGAATTGCAGAGAACTTATGATAGACAAAGAAAATTTGAATGAAATGGTATCAAAACCTGTAAATAATGCAGATTGAGAGATAATTTTTTATTATTCCTGACATTTTCTCGTGATGAACTGCATTACATGACAAAAAAATGGTGCAGAAAGAAACAAAGGAAGAAGATGGAAAATGATACACAGATTATATAAAATAAAACCAATGAATCTTTAAAATTTTGAGATGAAAAAAGAAGAGATTTAATTGGTCCAATAAGAAAGTATGAAATCTGTAAGAAAAAGCAAGCAAGCACAATCATTAATCATTTGCACAAACACATAAACCAGTCAAACAAGCCAAGAATCACAGACAAAATTTCAGTTGAATCTTACTCTTTTTATAAAGAGTTTGTGAAAAGTAGCAATTATGATGCCAGCAAGTTAATATTAAAATGGCCACACATGACACAAGATAAAAAAAAAAAGAAAAGAAAATAGGCTTGTAAACGAACTTAACGAACACAAACGAACGGCGTGTGTTTGTGTTCGTTCGTTTGACTTTAATCAAACAACTGAACAAACACAAACGCTTAAACCAACGGATATTCGTGTTCGTGTTTGTTCATGTTCGTTCATTAATATTCTAAACAAACGGTTCACGAATATAAATAAACACCAATTAAAAGTAGCATGAATATACCCAATATTTTAAAAGTAAACAAATTAAGATATCAAATTGATTTTAAACTAGGCATAATGGTTTTAAAATATGAAAATCGGATTGATTTTAAATTAATATTAGTAATAAATAAATTTGAATGAATATTTAAACGAACGTAAGCAGACGAACATAAGTGAACAAATATAAACGAATGTAAATGAACGAACATACACAAAACTAAATGAACAGGATATGTGTTCATATTCGTTCGTTTAAATGAACAAAAAAAATTGTTCATGTTCGTTCGTTTATTAAATGAACATACATAAACAAACTTCATGCCGAACGGTTTACTGAATGTTCGGTTCGTTTACAAGCCTAATAAAAATAAATAAACAAGGCTAAACTGCCAAATCAATTTATGCAGTTGGTTTCAAGTTTCAAACCGTTTTTTAGACCGTTAAATTGTCAAAACTTACCAAAACGAACCACATAAGTCTGAAACTGACGGAACTAACCGGTTTTTCTTACGTTTAAACGGTTATGTCAATTTTAACAACCTCTAACTGATTTATCCTCTTAAGTTTTCCCATTGTCAATATAAAATTATGTATAAACAATCCTCACATATACACACAAGCACAAAATCCAAACAGTTATATTCAAGTTTAAATCAATTAGTGTTGGAACCCGGCCTAAAAAGTGGTTGAGAAACAAGAAATGATGATGTCAACAAGTTAGTTAATACTCAAATGCCGACATACCCACCTTCTTAATTTCAAATTAACACTCAATTCAATTTTCAAAATCCACAAACAATGTGGACCTAAATAACCATCGAGCCTTCTGGTTGAGTGGTAGTCTCATGACTTTTAAAATGGGAGGTCATGGGTTCGATTCTAGCTTGAGATAAAATGTTTCAGGTTGAGCCAGAGGTTTCCCAGTTGTGGGTTTCCCCTAGGTGGTATGGGGCCAGGTCATCACGCTTTTGTTCTTCTTGCGGAAAGGTGATCCCGGGCTTTTGCTGTTCAAAAAAAAAATTTGTGGACCTAAATACCCTAACTTCATTAATGATATATTTGAAATCGATAATGGTCTGTAAGGAAGACAAAAATGTTTGCTGATGTCGTACCGGTAGATATACATCTTTAGTGAAAAGGCTTCAACTGGTCTTCATACCGAAACTGTTGGGGATGGTTAATGAAAATAAAGAAAAAAGGGTTTTTAGCGTACAAATCATACAACATGCGACACGTGTTCAATAAGCGATGGGTAAATGCATCCGCGTCATAATAACACATGTTTTGTAAACATGTCGTGTTCGAAGAAATCAAACCAATGACGTGTTTTTAGAACAAATAAAAACTTATATATTTTTGTTAGCATAGTCACATAACTTAAAAGAGGTAATGAATCTTACACAACACGAGGCAGCTCCTTTCTTCAACAATATTTCCTGCACAATCAAGTTTTATAAATTAGTTATGTTACATTTGTTAGTACACAGCGCCACAACGAACAAGATTACCTGTAGAAAGTTGTTCATGGAGTAAACGTCTCCAACACAACGCATTTTTTCATCAAAATAGTAGACTGATATCCTTAAACATTTGCCATTGACCATCTTTGCGAGCTCATCCCTAGCCTTAGTCCCATAATGTGTTCCAATTTCGGGCCCTGTTTCCATTAAAATGGCTTTAGCCATATTCTTTTGTTTTCTTTCTTCTTAATTTACATCGAATTATTGTAATTTAATAATTTATTAATTATAAGCCCTCCAAACTTAAAAACATATTTTGCTCCTACTAGTACTGTCTTACAGAAATAAAAGACAGCTGAACCAGATGCTATACGAAACGTTTTTACGGTGACCTGTGTTTTTATGGTGACCTGTCTGTATAGGTCGGGCCAGAACCATCTGCATTGTAATCTCATACCTGGAACCGTACCATTAGCATTCGGTTTTTAACGGTTGAGGCAAAGAAACTTAAGAAGAAAACAGTGTCAACTACTTGAGAAACAACCCTTTCATGTGCTGTATATATTTTTAAGTCTACACGTGTATACCTATCAACTCTAGCTGTATATATATATTTTTTATTCAATTAGTCTTTTAGCATCAAAACAGTTTTATTATGATGGGTCAAATAAACTGTTTAAATGGGTCAAATACAAAGGATGTTTTTGGTAACAGCAAATAAACATTGTTACAAAGAATGTCAAATAAACATTGTTATATAGAAACAGATATGTTCTGGGTATGACTAGGAGCATTCTCAAAGCTATGATATGAATTTACCACAAAACCTACGGGGAGATGGCGTGAGACACTCTATCTATTTGTTGAATCGGGTACCTACAAAAGCACTCAAAAACAAAACACTATACGAAGCCTTGAAGGGTCGAAAGCCAAACTTAGACCATCTAAAGGTTTTCGGATATGTGTGTGCCATGTTAAAGCACCCACCAAGGCATATATAAAAGTGTTTATGGTATTTTATTTAATGAATAATTCCATATACATAATCCCTATTTATAACCGAATATAATACACAAGACACCCCCTCTATAATATAAAACTATAAAAAATATATAATCAAATATATCCTTGCTAATAGGCCCCTTCAGTGTGAGTGGTAGTAGGATGGACGGTCAGACTGGATCTGAAACTTTGAAACAGGTGTCGAGGCAGGCCCTTTGTAAATATGTCAGCATATTGAAATTCGGATGGAATGTGAAGGACCCGTATGTGTCCGAGTCGGACTTTCTCTCGAACAAAGTGAATGTCAATTTCAACATGCTTGGTACGTTGGTGCTGAACTGGGTTGCCGGACAAGTAAACAGCAGAAACGTTGTCACAGTAGACAACCGTGGCCCGTCTTAAAGGTGTATGAAGCTCCATCAATAGGTTACGGAGCCAACTGACCTCGGCAACGGCGTTCGCAACACCTCGATATTCTGCTTCAGCACTAGACCTGGAGACCGTGACCTGGCGTTTGGACGATCAGGAGAGAAGATTATCACCCATATAAACACAATAACCCGACGTTGATCTGCGGGAATCGGGGCACCCTCCCTAATCGGCGTCAGAGTAAGCTGTTAGGGACCGGGACGGCGAGGCAGTAATGCGTAACCCGTATTCGGTAGTGCCCTGTATGTATCGGATGATCCGTTTCAAGAACTGGAAGTGGGGCTCGCGTGGAGCATGCATGAATAAACAGACCTGCTGAACTACATAGGAGATGTCCGGTCTAGTAAATGTAAGATACTGAAGTGCCCCGGCTAGACTACGATACAGAGTGCCGTCAGGAAGAAGAGGGCCGTCCGATTCACTTAACTTGGAGGATGTGTCGACGGGCGTTACAGAGGGTTTGCAATCCTGCATTGACGCCCGCTGAATGATCTCTTTAGCAAAGAGAGATTGAGACAGAAATAGCCCGGACTTGTTACGCTTAACTGTGATCCCTAGAAAATGGTGAAGAGGACCCAAATCGGTCATGGCAAATTCGTTTGACAGGGTGTTAATAACCGTACGCAACAAAGTGGTGCCGGACGCCGTTAAGATGATGTCATCCACATATAACAGTAAATATGTTGTGTGCTCCCCGTGGCGATACACAAACAATAAAGTGTCACAAACACAGTTTTTGAACCCTTTGGATAAAATATAATTGGAGAACCGGGTATACCAAGCTCGAGGGGCTTGTTTGAGACCATAAAGAGACCGTTTCAGCCGACAAACATGATTTGTCTTGGTGTTATCAATAAAACCCGGGGGCTGATGCATGAAAAATGTCTCTTTTAAATGCCCATGTAAAAAGGCATTCTTCACATCCAGTTGATGGATGGGCCAAGAGCGGGAGACCGCTAAAGACAATACCGTCCGGATAGTAGCCGGTTTGACAACCAGACTGAAGGTTTCATGGCAGTCAATGCCCACTGTTTGGGATTTCCCGTTAACAACCAATCTAGCTTTATATCTTTCCAAGCTGCCGTTGGCATTAAACTTGTGCCGAAATAACCACATGCATCTAATAACCGGGTGGTTTTCTGGTCGTGGAACAAGTTCCCACGTGTCATTCACCTGCAAAGCTTTAAATTCGTTTAGCATGGCCTGTTTCCAATTTGGATCTGAGAATGCTTTAGCGTATGTGGTCGGAACAGGAGATACCGGGGAGGTTGTGGTTACGTGAAGGTTAAGGCGAGATTGTGGTTTGGTAATACCGGATTTGGATCTAGTAGCTATGGGGTGGTGCGGGGCTGTGGGTGGGGCGGCCGGTGGTGGGCTAGGAGGCATGGGTGGGGCAGTTGGTTCGGGGTGCGGGAGTGGGTTGATGTTGGCCGAAGGAGGAGTTGAAGGCTGGAATAAGGGTGGATGGAGGATGAGAGGCGAAGGATCGTAATCAGGTTCAAGGAATTTGTATGCCTGGGGTGGTGTGGGATGGGAAGAAGGAAAGAGGTGTTCATCAAACACCACATGTCTGGATAGGTGAACTTTGCCCGTGTCCGGGTCATAGCACCTGTACCCACGGAAGTTGGTTGGGTAACCAAGAAAGATACACCGAACTGATCTCGAGTGAAGTTTGTGGGGTTGGGTGGCGGAGAGATTAGGGTAGCATGCACACCCGAACACGCGTAGGTGGTCATATGTGGGGTGGCGAAGAAATAAAGCGTAGGTGGGTGTATAAAAGTTTAGGCGTTTGGTAGGTAGTATATTGTGAAGATATGTGGCGGTATGGAGTGCCTCAACCCAAAATGACGGCGGAAGATGGGCTTGTATAAGGAGAGCGCGAATGATGTCGTTAAGACGACGGATCATCCGTTCCACTTTCCCATATTGAGAGGAGGTTTGAGGACACGAGAAACGGAAGACAAGCCCGTGGGAGTGAGCAAAAGATTTAAAAGAGTGGTTGTCGAATTCCCCGCCTAAATCACATTGGAATGATTTAATATTTTTGTTAAATTGAGTGGCAATGAGTTTGTGAAATTTGGCAAACGTGGGGAAGGTGTCGGATTTATATTTTAATGGATAAACCCATACGTATTGTGTGATGTTGTCAATGAGTACCATGTAATATTTATACCCTGTTTTGCTTAAAACTGGTAAGGTCCAGAGATCACAATGAATGATATCAAAAGGTGCAAATGTAAAGGATAAAGAATCATAAAAAGGAAGACGTTTACTATTAGATAGCTGACAAGAATGGCAAACATGCATATTTTTGTCTTTATTACAAGAAATAAAATTATGATTTGAAAGTAAATTTAAAACTTGAGATCCTGGATGTCCAAGTCTGGAGTGCCATGTGAAGGATGAAGAGAGACAAGCAAAGTTGTTTTGAGCAGGTGCGGTGAATGGATAGAGATCCCCGGTACTATTGACAGGTGCTTGCCAGTTTGAAGGTCCTTCAAAGAAAAACCAAGCGGGTCAAATGAAACAGAAACTTTATTATCCCGAGAGAATTTACGAACGGAAAGTAAGTTTTTAATGACATTAGGGGCCTGATGAATGTCGTTTAAATGTTAGGTTTTGGGAGGAATTTTATGTAAAGAATTTCCAGATCCAAAAATAGGTAAAGACTGGCCATTACCAACGAAAATATTACTTATATTAGGTGAGGACAGGGGGGTGCGAATCATACCTGGGTCAGCAGTAAGATGAGTCGAGGCACCTGTGTCCATGTACCAAGCGGGATCTGGTTGTTGTAACTGCATAGCTTGGAACGCTGCCCCTATGTCGGTATGTGACAGACCATCATACTGAGATGGAGCTGGCCCATATGAGGTAGCCAAATTCACCCCATGAGGAGGACCTGAAGAAGCGGCTGGTTTACCATTGGGAGTCCACGGGGCCTGACTTGGCCATTGGTTCGGCTGGGTAGGGTGGGGGTAAGGGGGGGTGTTCCACCATGCCCATGGCGGGGGGCTGCTGTATGACTACTGGTAGTACCCTCGGCCACCTTGATTTCTTCCGCCCCGCTGAGTAGACCGGCCACGTCCCCTCCCCCGTCCTCTAGTAAACTGGCGTGGTCCGTTCTGATCGTAGGACCGCTGAGAATAGGGGGAGACGGCTGAGAATAATGTGTCAGCTGTTGGTTACCTTGGTGCTGACCTCCAGAAGTCGCGCCGGCCTGTGGAGCAGCAAGAACGGACTGGGCCGGGTTGGTACGTGCCGATTGCCTGTGTTGTTCCAATTGAAGCATGCTGCGAGCAACGTCCCACGTTGGCGTGCTTTGGTTGATGAAAGACGCCACTGTATCATACTCGGGTGGTAAACCACGAACCAACTGTAGGACCAAGCGTGAGTCGCTGACCGGGTTGTCGACATCAGCCAATTGTTCTGCCAGGTCCTTCAGCTTTTGGCAGTACTCGTCCATAGACGAGGAAGCAGTCAGAGTGAGGTTTGTGAATTCATGTTCAAGGGCGGCTGCGCGGGAACCCTTGTTACTCAGAAAAATCTCCTGTATCTTGATCCAGGCGGCTCGAGCGGTGATATTGTTCCCTAGAACACGGGGTAAAAGTTCGTCAGAGAGAGTGCCATAGATCCATTGCAGTACGATAGCATCAATCTCAGTCCAAGACTCGTGAGTCTCGTCCGTCTCGTCGGGAGGATTTCCGTCAATGTGATCAAGCACCTTGTATCCCTTTGCATGAAGGCGAAACAGTTTCACCCATGTTGAGTAGGTTACCTTAGAACCATCTAGTACACGAACCTTGTTTTGAATATTCGTGACTGTATAAACCGAGTGAAGCTGTTTTGGGTTAGGCTGGGTAGACGTATCTTCTCCTGCCATGTCTTTCCGCCGGCGTCGTTGGTAGGTATTTAGCAGCGGCGAATCTGGGGGAGGAGGCTGCCGACGGCGATGAGGGTGGAGTAGGGTTAGGGCTATTAGGCTATGATACCATAAAAGTGTTTATGGTATTTTATTTAATGAATAATTCCATATACATGATCCCTATATATAACCGAATATAATACACAAGGCACCCCCTCTATAATATAAAACTATACAAAATATATAATCAAATATATCCTTGCTAATAATATAGACTTGCGCTAAATGGAATACCCAGCCCTGTACAGAGTGACCCAGGATCAGCCCAGTTCTGCGCAAAACGGCCCTGCTAATGGGCCAAACAATTCTGCACCTAACAGCCCACCAAAAGCTAGCAGTCCAGCAGATCACGGCAATTTTTCTGATGATCATTCAGCCGAGTCAGAATTCGAAACACCAGAATCAACAGTAAAAGAACGAGGCCCATTTCTGCCTCGAATCCCAACAGATATGGATGGCATATCAGACCCTGAAATAGCAGACCATTTGACAACACTCCATTGAAGGGAAGGAAACAACTAGGTGAAGTCTAGGATGAAGCCCCACATCCAGGGCCGGCCCTGGGGTAGGCCGAGCCGGCCCGCCGGCCAGGGCCCGTTTTTTTCGGGGGCCTAAAATTTTTACGGGGCTGTATATATATATATGTTTTTTTATAAAATTTTAAATACCGATTTTATATATTGGGTCCTTTTTATAAAACTTAAAAAATTATTGGGCCCTTTTTAAACTGGTTGGTCCCTTTAATCTTTTTAATAGTTGGACCATCTTTTATAATGGTTGGGCCCTTTTGTTTATTCCATGACCATTGAGTCATTTAAAAAAAAATTTCTATTTTTATTGGTTATGCCCTCTTTAAACTTATAATAGATTTTTTATTGTTTTTGTTTATTACATACTATATTTTTTCTATGTTTATTCTTATAACGTTAATCGTCGTTTAAAAAAAATTTAGTTTATATATTTTGTTCGTAGGGGTCTTTTTTTCCGGCTCGGCCGAGGCACTTAAATCCTTAGGACCGGCCCTGCCCACATCTGTTCACATCAGACAGTTGACTACCATGATTTATTACTCTTGGAAGGTGAACCAATAATTACAAGGAGGCAATGGGTCATAAAGAATGGGAAGAAGATATGGTAAGCGAAATCAACTCATTTGAAAAGAATAGTACTTGGAAGTTAACGAAGCAGCCTCCGAATCACAAGCCCATCGGGTTAAAATGGATCTATAAGCTAAAGAAGGATGCAAATGGTGTTGTAACTAAGCATAAAGCTCGCTTAGTTGCCATAGGGATTGTACAGAAGTATGGCATAGACTACGAGGAGGTTTTCGCTCCTGTAGCAAGAATGGAGACTGTTAACTCTTATCGGCACTTGCAGCTCACTTTAGCTGGGAAGTACACCCTTTGGATAAAACATCTGTAATCACATATAGAACATCTAAAAGATAGAGCATCTGTAATCACGTATAGAGCATCTCATAGATTGATATCGCTTTTTGAAAAATCTTTAAATGTTTGTTTGTTTGTTTGTTTGCTTACAGTGGAACATCGTTGTTTACATTTTAAATTGTTTCTGTTTAAATATTGTTTACATTTTAACACTGAGTCTCATCTCCACTTGAACATGAAGATTTATTCTTTTGAAAATGGACTCTGTAAACTTTCCTGTTTAAATATATTTTTTCTGTCAATGTTTTGATTAATTTGTTTGATCGGTAGTTTAATGGTTGATGGTTGAAATTTATCTGCGTTGATGACAAGTTTGATGTCATAGGTTGGTGGAAGTTAAATTCATTGATTTTTCCTATTCTTTCTAACTTTCCTACTATAGGATGCAGCTCTTAGCAGTAAGACCACACAAATATGAGAAACAAATTCTATTTGAAATACCTTAGCCTGATATGGTACTTTTTGGTAAGAAATTACACATTATCTATTTCCACTACCCTGTGACAACAAGTTAGGAGTATGATTCAGAAACTGTTTTCACGAATTTAATAACTAAAATATGACATGGACAGAGTAAATACTCATAGTCTAGCATAGTATTAATTTGATTCAGCAGTTCAAGTGCCCCGACGGTGGTCCCCCTTGGCCAGTGCTCTACGACGCTCAACTACCATGAATAGTATCTCTTGGGGTAAAAGATGGAA
The DNA here is from genome assembly GCA_023525975.1 of Smallanthus sonchifolius. Lineage (NCBI taxonomy): Eukaryota > Viridiplantae > Streptophyta > Magnoliopsida > Asterales > Asteraceae > Smallanthus > Smallanthus sonchifolius. Next base: position 20,256,435 of record CM042034.1, read on the forward strand.
ATCCTTAACCTCAAGTTCAACAGAGACAGTGAAACCACCCCCATCTGTTACTCTCTTCCCAATCACCTGTTTTGCAAAACTAATAAGAAATCGGGTTTGAAAAAATGTGAGTGTTGCAGGAATTTCTTCTTACAGGAAGTGTTGCAGCATCCTTCGCAACCGGTGGAGCAGGAGCATCCTCCGCAACCGGTGAAGCTTCACCACTTGACGTGGGTTCTAGTACCGAGTAATGATGAGGAAGCCCGTAAAAGTACAAGAAGCCCGTAAACAGAGAAATTGATTTATTTAAGCTATTCACTTAGTCATAGATGACCCAAACTACATTCCTAATGCATACAATCTTTAGACGCAAAAAAGTTACATTTATTTTAATATTGTGAAAACCTGGTTCCGGTTGGCATTGATTGTTGGACCGGTTTTGAGTTTTTTTTTTCTTTTTACAAAAATACATAATGTAACTTTAGATCAACCCAAGTAACCAACCCAATTGAAGAAGTTTGCAAGCTATAGTGTATATGAGATGTTTGCATCAGAGAAGAAACCCCAATATCATCAGAAAAAAGACCATATGGGTGGACTCTCAGTAGACTGTCATCTACAAAAGTATAGATGTCCATCGATCTATAAGGATGTCCATTGGTATGTGTTGTAAACGTCTACTCCCTTGACTACAAACCAATTGATAAACTAACGAAAGATGAGTACAAACCCGTAAATTGTACACTCCGCCGCAGAGCGCAAGTTCCCCACTAGTTATTTAAGATTGTTACCATCGATCTACAAAAGTATGGATGTCCATCGATCTATAAGTATGTCCAGGGCCGGTCCCGAGAATCCTTAAAACGTTTTGGGCCCGGGACATGTAAAAAAAAAAACGCGCCCTATGATATAAACTCAATAATCATATATTAAAAAAACATAATACGGGCTTATGTATATAGATTTTTTTTAAAAAAAAATAGGCTTATATATACAGATTTTTTTTATTTATTCGTTTTCAGTTCACATTTATAAACAATTGGGCTTATATATATAGAATTTAAAAAAAAACACATTTCTAAGTGGGCTTTTTTTAATTTCTAAGTGGGTTGATACGATAAATGGATAATACAAGTTGGGTTTTTATAAATATATATATAAAAATTTAAAAACAACGGGCCCCGGACGGTCGCCCTCCCCGCCCCTGAGTATGTCCATTGATATGTGTTGTAAGCGTCTATTCCCTATAATACAAACCAATTGATAAACTAACAAAAGATAAGTACAAACCCGTAAATTGTACACTCCGTCGTAGCGCGCGGGTTCCCCACTAGTTATTTAAGAATGTTACCATCAATCTACAAAAGTATGGATGTCCATCGATCTATAAATATGCCCATTGATATGTGTTGTAAGCGTCTATTCCCTTGAATACAACCAATTGATAAACTAACAAAAGATAAGTACAAACCCGTAAATTATACACTCCGTCGTAGCGCGCGCTTCCCCACCGGTTATTTAAGAAGGAGAAATATGCACATTAAACAGCATTTGAGGGACCAATTCAACAAATTTAGATTGAAACGGTGGGAAAAGAAATAAATATCTGGATTTTGTTTCCTAAATAACGCGGAAAAGAATCAAACAAATTTTCATACTTCAAGTGTTTGAACCCAAACTCAAATCTCGCCCCCAATTCTCCATTCTAATCCCTAAACTTGTAGGGTTTCATCTGATTCTTGTTTTGTTTTCATTCGATTACAACTTATTATTCTCCCAATTGGATGCAATAATAATCATGGGTTCGGATGCTTTACTCTCGCCAAGGCAGCACGGGGTTACGAAACCCTTGTCTCTAGCAGGGCCATCGGAGGCTGATTTACTAAGAACCAAGAAATTGAATAAGGTGGGCTTTATTAATTGATTTGGGTATTTTTATTTTGATTATCAAGCTTTTTGACCTAATTTAATTCCCCAATTGAAAATTTTCCCTGTTCTTGAAGTTCTTGGTTGATGCTGGACTTTATGAAAGTAAAGAAGAAGCCGCCAAGAGGAAGGAGGTTCTTGCTCGAATTAAGCAGGTACAATGATTTAACTTTGATTATAATAATTACCCGTAGGACAGAGAGACTGCTTTTAGGGAAACCCTAACCGAACATAAAAAAGTATGTTAGAACCGTACAGTTTTGATATAAAAATATAATATCAGTAAGCTACCAATAGCAGTAACATGAAACGGTGAAAAAGTGAAAATAGTACATGTGAACATATACTATGCTTTACCAAATAATTTAGTGTTTGTTCTTTATGTTTTGAATCATTATCTTTGCACAATATGATTTATGTAGATTGTAGTTGATTGGGTGAAGCAACTTACTCGTCTACGAGGGTACACAGATCAAATGGTGAAAGATGCGAATGCCGTCATATTTACTTTCGGTTCATATCGGCTTGGGGTAAGTGCTTGGTAAAAACAATGGTAAATAAGTGTTAAGAGTATGCTCGTCTTTAATGATTAGTTGTTTGATTTTCAAAATTTGGTGGTAGGTTCATGGTCCTAAGGCGGACATTGACACCTTGTGTGTCGGGCCTTCTTATGTGAATCGAGATGTAAGTTATTAGAGGATTGCTTCCATGTATAACTAATATCCCCACGGCTCACGCTGCTTTTTATCAGGAGGATTTTTTCTTTGTTTTGCACGATATTTTAACTGAAATGGAGGAAGTTACTGAACTTCAACCGGTTCCAGATGCTCATGTTCCATTAATGAAATTCAAATTTGACGGGATATCTATTGATCTTCTTTATGCCAGCATTTCTCTTTTGGTTGTCCCAGATGTAAGTTTTTTTGTGATTTTTGTGCATTAAATTATTATTTTGACTAAACTTTACTGTTGCAAGTAAATTTTTTTAACAGGATCTCGACATTTCTGATGTTTCTGTATTGAATGATGTTGACGAGCCAACGGTTAGGAGCCTTAACGGTTGCAGGGTTGCTGATCAGATTCTTAAACATGTTCCCAATGTTGAGGTTTGATTGTCTTACCTGTCAACTTTGGCCGTCTTATCTTGACTATTTAACTTTTATCTCTTTTTTCATATTTTTTTCAGCATTTTCGTACTACGCTTCGTTGCTTAAAGTTTTGGGCTAAAAAACGTGGCGTTTATTCAAACGTAAGTAAATGGGTCGGGTCGTGATTCCTTTTTCTTTTGTTATGTTTATTCATTAAGTTGTTGACAGTTTGACTTACGTCCTTATCATCAGGTGACTGGATTTCTTGGTGGTGTGAACTGGGCTCTTTTGGTTGCACGGGTTTGTCAATTTTATCCAAACGCGGTTCCAAGTATGCTAGTGTCGAGATTCTTTAGGGTTTACACACAGTGGCGGTGGCCAAATCCGGTTATGCTATGTGCAATAGAAGAAGAAGAGCTTGGATTTGCTGTGTGGGACCCACGAAAAAACCCGAAGGACAGAACTCACCATATGCCAATCATAACGCCTGCATACCCGGGCATGAATTCTAGCTATAATGTCTCCACTAGTACATTGCGTGTCATGACAGAACAAATTCTATTTGGGAATAGAGTATGCGAGGTACTGTAATTACCTGTCTTTTGACCTGTGTGTTGACTTTGACCTTTGACTATTGTGTTTCCAGGATATTGAAATTAACAAAGCCCAGTGGCTCGCGTTGTTTGAACCGTACGTGTTCTTTGAAAGCTACAGAAACTATCTGCAGGTTGATATTGTTGCTGCAAATACCGATGATTTGCGTTCTTGGAAAGGTTGGGTTGAATCTCGTTTAAGACAGTTGACTTTGATGGTAATGTGTGCAAATTGACTGATTGACTTTTTGGAGTTTGCTTTGACTTTTTTTTCAAATATATGCTTTTCTTCTCGTTTTCTTTTCTTTTTACAGATTGAACGGGACACGTTGGGGAAGCTGCAGTGCCATCCGTATCCTCATGAATATTCTGATCCGCTAAAGCAATGTTCACACGGTGCTTTCTTTATGGGATTACAAAGGAAACAAGGTGAAGCGATTCTAGAAGGTCAACAGTTTGACATCCGTGGAACCGTTGATGAGTTTAGACATTCGGTGAATATGTATGTGTTTTGGAGGCCTGGGATGGAAATCTATGTTTCTCATGTACGTAGAAAACAAATCCCGTCATACGTGTTTCCTAACGGTCATAACCGTACCCGATTGCCCAAACGCGTAAGTCAACACCCATTTGAAGAATTTTCTAGAAAGAGAAAAGATGACGGAACACGTGTTCAACAAAACGGATCTTTAAGCCCACAGAATCGAGATTCAGTTTCTCCTGTTATCGTTAATCATTCGTGTGCGGTCCAAGAAAGCAACTTGGAGAATGTGGGTGGTAACAGTCAGATTTTTGAAGTTGTTGAGGTTTTGGTTTTGTTTTTTACTTATTATGTTAAAAAAGTTTATTCTTTGACATGCGTTTACTGAGTTAACCACGGTAATCGTTAAAAGCAAGGTAAGCGTGTGTGCTATAAATTTTGCTAAGATTTGATTTTTGTTTTTCTCTTATTTAATTTTGAAGCCGAAGGTGGAAGTGGAGATGGTACTGGAGTCGAGAGCAGCAGGCGATTTGGAGCAAAAGACGGTTATGAGGCAAGTGTTTGAAAATATTATTGTATATTTTTTATAAAAATATATACGGATTTTGTATGGTTTTGTTTGTATACACAGGTTAGGCATGACATCAATGGCTTGAAAGATGGGATGAAAATTGCATGTGCTGGTTAACAGAAGCTAGAAGTTATGGTAAGTTGTTACGCGGTTTAGTGGATAACTTTCTTGTTACTCTGGCCATGATCGTTTTCTTGCGCAGCAGGGCGGTTGGTTGGAGGTTTAGTTTGGAGGGAGGGGTAGTCTTTAGCCTTGATGTACAGTTTTTGTTTGTTTCAAGTATTTGTGTGTTGGGCTGTGGGTAGTTAGTTATATGTTTGGGTTAGAAATATCTTGTGGGATTCTTAGGAAGAGTTAAAGATGAAGGTGAATTTGGTATTATTTTTTCTTTGTAACTGTGATACAAGCACATTAATATTACCCTTTCTGCATTTAAATGACACGAATTTCTCCTTCCTCTTGTTTGTTAAAGCAACACCCTTAAGGTTGTAAACGAGTCTAACCGATCTTTAGCTTTACTGAGCTCATGCTTGGCTTGTCTTATATCAAAAGCTTGAGATTGTCTCGCAACTAGTTTTATAAGCTCTAGCTCGACTTGAGTTTGACTTGTATGAGTATAATGTTACATATATGTAAAAAGTTTATGATTTTAGAAACCTCCTACTTGGAAATTTGAATTGTACCGACAACATACATAAAACATTGTTACACGTGAAAATTTAATTGGGGAAATCACTATTCATTAGGTTGGTTTTTGTTATTATACATAAACATTGTTACACGTGAAAATCTGATTAGGGAAATCACTATTCATCAGGTTGGTTTTTGTTATTATTATATATTATTATTATTATATTATTATTATTATTATTATGAAAATCAAATTGGGGAATTCACTATTCTTCAGGTTGGTTTTTGTTATTATACATAAACATTGTTACATGTGAAAATCTGATTGGGGAAATCACTATTCATTAGGTTGGTTTTTGTTATTATTTATTATATTATTATTATTAGAATATATAATATTTATATAATTATTTGATATAAGTAATTGGTTTGTATAGACTCAAACCTAATCAAGCTCTTTATTGAACAAGTTTTAAGCTTAAGATTATTTTCGAGCTCCTATCTTGAGTAGCTCATATGCCAAACGGCTCATTTACACCTTGAACACTCTTATAATCGGCAAATCAAATAATTTCATGACCAAACCGGCGGCCACCTTTGTCAGATCAGTTCTAAAAACGGGATGATGTTATAAATAACTAAAAAAAAAAAAAAATACACTTAACTAGTTTAAAGTTCACAATTCATACCACTAAAAATTGGCACCAGAAAAAAAGAGGAAATGATACTAACATCTAAATCCATATTCCCACAAGTTTAAAGAAAATTTGATCAGAAAAACCATTTTTACATGTTGATTCTTCAATAGATGCCATAAACAAAACACAACAATAATAGTCTCTTCTTCATTCTAACTTCATATTATTCTTCTCTTGTCTACTTCCCACTGCAACAAAAAAAAAGAAACGATAAACCATGAATAAATTACAAAATTGGTGTTCAAAACCTTTAAAAATCACGTTAGTGATATAGGTTCGAGTTAACTCACAGCAGCATGTGTTAGAAATTTCAGAAAAAAATATCACCCGCAGCTCTTAACCGAAGAAACAAACATGCTGCAAACATGTCAACAAAATCGGACCGAGTATGGCTGCATTCCTACATGGTATGATTTTATTTATTTTGATTTGGAAAGGATGGTGCAAGGAATGATTTTTTTCTTTATAACGTTGTTAAAAGGGACAATGTGGTGATGGGTTGAGTGATTTTGATTTTGAACTAAAGATGGTCGGAGAAGTTGATAATAAAGAGCAAGACAAATCCTCTAAGTTTTAGGGGAAAAAATGTCATTATTTATATTATTTTTTAGTAAAATATATGCGATTATGTTAGTAATATTATTATTTTCTAGTCATAGATTCATAACTAATGCATTAGTTATCTAAAAATATCTTTAAAAATGGAAAGAAAAATTTGTGCATATATATTTTGTGCATCCTTGACCATAACCATAATGAATGAGGGAAATCATTTATATTTTGTGCATATCTTATGCATAGGGTTGTATCGGTTCAGTTAATGTTCGGTTATGGCACACCCTTAACCATAACCATAACCATAACCGTAACCATAATCATAACCGCTTGATCGGCTAATCATCATCAAAGAACCTTAACCATAATCGTCGGTTAATTTCGGTTATCGGTTAATTTGGTTCGGTGACAGTTCGGTCATCGATTAATTTTGGTTAACAGTTAAGGTTTGCTCACCCCTAAAATGTATCATGAAAGAACTAAACTGTTGAAAAGGTATAAGAGCATTCACAGTAACATCTTTATCCTCATCCTCATAATTACACTAAAACCACTACATTTTTTTTTCTTTTTCAATTAAATAACATTTTTTATACATTTATCATTACATTTTCGCTTTCCTCCACTCACAATCACTTTAAAAAAATATTAAAAAAATTATACAGGTGAGCAGTATTTTCTCAAAATATACAGTTTTCCTCCGGTCACAACCATTTTAAACCACCCTCTAAAATAAAAAAACCCAGTCACATAAATATAGGTACCTGTTGTGAATGCTCTATAATTATTTTTTGTACTATAAAAGAATAGCCACTACAGCCAAAATTCATTCACTCATCTCGCTCATTCTTCTTCTTCTTCTTCCTGCTAGGTTTTAGGGTTTCTTATCTGAGTGAAATCTGTTCTTGTATATTGTTTCATTGAGCGTTCCTCTTTTCTTGTTAGTTGTATAGACATTCTGGTTGGCTATTTTTTGTTTTCAGCTGAAGTTTTGTTCGTTGTTCTTCTGGATCTGAAACTCTGGAGTCAGATCTCCGTTGGTGTCTCTCGAAGATCTCTTGCAGATTGCTGGATGCGTTTGGCGTTCTTCTTCCCTTGGCTTTGAACGCCCTAACTTGGTGAGATCGTTCCTTTCCTGTTTACTTTCTTGGTTATACTGTTATAGTTTACAATACTGTTAGTTTTCTGTGTGCATTGAGAGTGTATTGCATCTAACAGCTGAGACTAATCCTTCATCTGCCACTAAAAAAATTGGAAACTGAACCTTTTCCTTCAGCCAAACACTCAAGAACCTGTAATAATCTGTTATATGGCTAAGATTAGCTTTAATTTAAACGGTTAACAGCAGTTTTGTGGACTTTTAAAGGTCATGATCTAGTTTAAAGAAACCGTGGTCTTTTATTTATACAATATGAATTTTTAATGTTTGACTAGTAATCAAAGCTCTCCACTGAACTAGTGCGAGGGGAAAGATTTAACAAACTATAACCACGATCGTTTTCATTTAGTTGTTGTTACAAAAGGGAGCTCCACCGGAGGCTAAGGTTGAAAATGAGGGTATTCCTCTTCATGATACTTGTTTACCTTTATGTTCTGTTCTGTTCAGTTCATTTGAAACTCTATGATATTTGGAAATAGTCCTACTCTTGATTGATACAATTGACCTTCAATTAAAGCTAAGTTGGTGAAAAAAAGGGTTCGTGGAATCGGGGGAACGGTTTTTCTCGGTTCCAAATCTTATTTGCTAATTCACTGAATGTTTCTTATAATTTAGTGTTTTAAGTTTTCATTTATTAGTTTGAATGGTTAGCCATTCCTTGGAGCTAGATTTTATAGTTGATTTTGATTAGATCTTGTTGATGTTCTGTCATATGAGTTTTCGTTAAGTGAGTAGTTGCATAGGGTTCGGACACAACTGACATGAAGGTTTGGTTTTTTTCTATGTTTATGCTAGTTAGTAGAGCAATCGAAGTTTCTACACATGCATAATGATTTGATCATTAGTTTGTTACGAGCGATTGGCCCTATTTATAATGGAAAGAAGGTTGCCGACCAACGTTGATTATAGTGTCCGCGACTTAATTGAGGACGTCTTCATTTGTGACGAAACAAATGAGGTAGCCCTTCACTTAACCCTTATAAATTATCACTTGATCTCCCAAGATTACATGATTTCTCAACCCTAATTCATATTCACTAGATTCTTATTTTACTTCTGTTTTACAAGTCCTGTTAGAAGCAATCATTTAATGACTCTTTGGGGCATGTAAGTTTCCAATGTCTACTCGAATTCTCTTGCGATATTTCATCTAATTCGCTGCTAATTTTGAATTGAAGGTACAAACACCTTGCGAAGCTGTTAAGAGATATGGAAAGGGTGAAGGAGTTACCGGACGCATGCCAAAGTGTTGCGAAGTTCATTATTGAAAACTTGCACAAATTCAAGATAGATGTCGCTGTTAAGGTTTATTCTCTAATTCACTCATAATTAGATCTATGCAAAAACTCCCAAAAATAAAAATTGATTTTTTATTTATTTTTATCAAATCGGGTTCAACATTAAAAAGGCCTGGTTCTCAAAACACTGGGCAAACGTGATCATTTGGGCTAAACGGGTCGGGTACTTGCAAATTCTGGTTCACACCTGTTCCTATCTCCAGTTTAGGTTAACTCGTGTCCATGTAAAAGCTGTAACTTTTGTAGCAGCGACAGGAATAAGTTGCTTTCTTACCTTCCAAGTACTTATACATAATTATTCTAAAATACTTAACATATTACGTGATCATAATCATCCTAAAAAAAATTTAAAAGGTCTAATGAGTAATAAAACAAAAATCAAAACATATAAAAATATAAAAAAGTTTAAAAAAAAATTAAATACCAAATTCGCTCATCACCCCGCAATCCCCGTATTGGATCGTGATGTACCAAAACGAAATTCGAAGCATACCAAATCGCTATGGTACGGCGAATTCGAATTACCTGGTTAGGTGATCTTCTAACCATGGTTCAGCGATCCAATAGCAAGAAATCGTTGTACCATTGTTGCCCAAATCACGATTTTGAGAAAGGAATTCGCTGGTTCGAGTATTGAATGGTTCGCGATTCGGCGGGAAAAACACATAGTGGGAACAGAAGATGAAGAAAAACGACTGAAGACTTTTTACACGTCCATTTTTTTACAAGATGAAGAAAAACGCAGAGCAGAAGATCAAGATGAAGATGAAGATGAAGATGGTGTTTTAATGGTGTTTTCTTCTTTTTATTTTTTGGAAAAGGACTGCAATAACTTCTTGGTTGCAGGTTTATTGAAACTTTAAAACTTATTAGCTTTATTGATAGACTAAATCAAAATAATTAAAATTAAAGGTATATCAATAGACTAAATCAAAATAATTAAATGAATTTTTTTACTTAAGTTTTTTAAAAATTAGAAAAGACAATAATAGTTTATAAGAAAAATCATTATTTTTTATGTTTTTGTCTATTATATATTTTTTTAATTATTATGTAATTTGGAATTTTGGTAATTTCTTTTTTGAGACACCGAACCGAACTACATGGTACACTGTATCGGTTCGTACCGAAATGAATCTACCCCTATCCGTACCGAATACGTTAACTCTAGCGAATTGTGTACCCGAACCGCGTACCCGTACCGGAGCGAACCACGTATTAGGTAACTATGATCAGAACTAATACGAAAATAGAACAATTTATATAGTCTAGCACATCTTCGATGAAACAATCAATTTAGTAAAAAAAAACTCTTAAATATACTCTTATTAATGAAACTTATCATTTTATTTGGTTCATTACTGTGGCTGTTTAAACACCCATTTCTCTACATGCTTTTTTTAACCATAGCCTTAAAAAAAAATTGGCCATATTCATGACACTGGTATTAAATCAATAATGTTTTTCTATAAAAAAAAGATTTATATTCTTTTTAGCGCAATCATGTAATTTGAAAGTGAGGTATCTGTTTCAACTCATCGCGCGTGTCATATAGAGGATAGTGTCATGTCGCTCCTATTTCTAAGAGCGCTTTCTGCATAATCAAGTTTTATATATTAGTCATATTACATTTCTTAGTACACATATGATCAAAACAAACCGAATTACCTACATAAGAATGTCATCACAATACACGTCTGCAACACAACGTTTGTATATATTTAGGTAGTAAATCTGAATCATTAAAGTCCTACGAGCAATAATACTTATAAGCTCGTTCTTAGCTTCTTCACCATAGTCATAAGCCATTTCCGAAGCATTTACGTGTGCCCAGATGACGAAACCGTGATACAATGTGTTGCATCACGGTTTCGTCGTCTGGGCACACGTAAATGCTTCGGAAATGGCTCAAGACTATGTGGAAGAAACTAAGAACGAGCTTATAAGTATAATTGCTCGTAGGACTTTGATGATTCAGGTTTACTACCTAAATATACACACGTTGTGTTGCAGACGTGTATTGTGATGACATTCTTGTGCATGTAATTTCGTCTGTTCTGCTTATAAGTGTATTAATAAATGTAATACGACTAATATATGATACTTAATTATGCTAAAAAAAACGTTTTTTAAAGAGAGGAGCGGCATTGCGTTGTTCTTTCTATGGCACGCAATGAATTGAAACATGTATGTCTTTCAAACTACGTGATTGTGCTAAAAAAATTTATTTTTTTTCTTTCTTTTGAAAACACATAATTGGTTTAATATCAATGTTATGAAGATGTCCGGAAGAAAAAAGTGGGGCTATGGGCAGAAAAAAAAATATGTAGAGCAATGGGTGTTTAAACATCTACAATAGTGAACCAAGAAAAATGGTAAGTTTATTTAAAAAGACTATATTTAATAGATTTTTTATTTTCTTTTTACTAAATTGATTGATTGTAAGATTATATAAATTGTTCTATTTTCGTGTTAGTTTTGATTATAATATTTTACAAGTACCTGACCCGTTTGGCCCAATTGAATGTTTGACCAGTGTTTTGCGAACCGGACCCCAAACCCGTTTAGTTTTGGTTCTGGTGCCTTAAACCTTTGTAATGTTGAACCCGCTTTGATAAAAAAAATCTTTTTTTTTTAGTTTTTAGTACTTTTTGCATAGAGCTAAATTATGAGTGGATTAAAGAATAAACCTTAATAGCGTCATCCATCTTGAATTTGTCTAAGTTTTCAATGATGAACTTCGCAGCACTTTGGCATGAGTCTGGTAACTCCTCCGCCTTTTTCAGATCTCTTAACGGCTCCGCAATGTATTTGTACCTTACATTCAAAATTAGCAGCAAAATAGATGAAATATCGCATAAGAATTTGAGTAAGACATTGGGAACTTACATGCCCCACGAGTCATCTAAATGATTGCTTCTAACATAAACTTGTAAAACACACATGTAAAATGAGAATCTAGTGAATATGATTTAAGGTTGAGATCAAGTGATAATTTATAAAGGTTAAACTGAAGGGCTACCTCATTTGTTTCGTCACAAATAACGAACTCCTCAATAAAGTCGCAGATACTATCATCAACGTTGGTCGGTGGCCTTCTTTCCATTAAATTTCCCAACCTTCTTGTCAGTTCAGTCCGAACCCTATGCAACTACACATTTAACGAAAACTCATATGACAGAACATCAACTAGATCTAATCAAAATCTACCGCTAAGGAATGGCTAACTATTATAAACATAAGATCTTCAAGCATGTAATCATTTATTTTAAAAGCACAAAAAACTAATTTAGTTTATTATTTTACATTAAAGTTATTTGTTTTAAAAATAATGTTATATAAAAGCACAAAAAACTAATTTAGTTTATTAATTTACATTAAAAATAGAGTAAAGTACATAGATGGTCTGTGTGGTTTACCAAAATTTTGGATTTGGTCTCTAATTTTCAAAAGTACACGGATGGTCCATGGGGTTTGCACTTTGTAACATATCTAGTCCCCAAAGTTTGTCAAAAGTACATGCATGGTCCATGTGGTTTGCACTTTGTAACGTATTTAGTCTCTAACTTAGACCTTGTAAAACTTTTATATTTGTTGGCTGGGGACTAAATGCGTTACAAAGTACAAACCACAGGGACCATCAGTTTACTTTACTCTTAAAAATACAATGAAAAAAAATAACACCACTTAAATTCTACGATAATTATGGTTACATTACAGATGCTCACACAAATCCGTTCTCAGGTTTGTATGAGTTTCCAAACAACGGGTCATTCGACGTTTTACTAGTTTCTGTTTGTTGCTTATTTGTACATTAGTTGGCTCGTCCCATTCGTAGGACAGTTTTCCCAGTGTGTGCGGTATATGCATCCCCGGAAGGCCATGGATGGACATGGGTGCGTCGTATAGTTGTATGTCGGTATGCATCGGTTTCCTTAAATATTTTTTTTTTCGAACCGCTTAATTATACCTACACGATACAAAAAGTAATTTATATGCTATATAAGTTAGTAAATATAGATAAGTTAGTAAATATATAATAAGTTAGTAAATACCTTCACAAAAATGGTAAAGATTAATAGACATAACTATAAAACAATAATTGCAGCACTAGAAAATAACATAAAAAAATACCATCGATCTTATGTTGTGACCCAAAAAAGGTCTAATGTAATGCAACAAAAAAAAACTAATTTGAAGTTTCAACAATGCCAACTTTAACACCATGGGATGCCATGTTCCAGCTCAATGGCATTACATGCTTTCCATGGCATGCTAGTCAACTCCCGCTTTCTGCAAGAACAAGTCTCCTGTCCAACATCGACTACACACTGGTCCATCCAATGTCTAGTAACTTGATGGTGGCTAGCGGCGGTGGTAGAGGGTGGCGGTGGGTAGCAGTTGCGGTGGTGGTGGTGGAGCGATTGCAATTGTAGGGTAACTGGTGGGGGTAATAAATAACCCTAATATCAAGTTTGAAATCAGATCCAACTATAGCAAACTTAACTCACCCGGTTAACATGCATCATTTAACCTACACCATATGCATTCATTCATACTACTAACAGTTAACAAAGGTGGGAAAGGTCTCCCACGGCAAATGTTACAAGAAGAAGAAACCAACATCAAAAGGACGCCACATAAGCTCACTGATAGTACATGAGTTGCTGGGCACGTGGAGCCATAGCGGGTGGTGGAGTGGGCTTGCTGCCCCATGAGCAGCGAAAACATTAATTACCGTTACAACCACATCATTCAACAATGACCTTGTTTTATGAAACCCTAAAAATCTTTTCAAATGAATTAAATAAATAATTACCCAATTGAATAGCAAGTGCAGCCTCAGCATGAGTTTATATCAAACGAAACCAAAACCTTTGTCAGATTGAATCCTAACATGCTGTTACATGAGAATACAATATCTGATTCAAACCTTGTTATTCATAGCTAAAATAGTATACCAAAGTATATGTTTTTTTTTCAACATAAACAATTGTTTACTGTCGGGAGCATCACTATTACTTGGCTCTTTACATTCCTCTGTAAAATCAGAACAAATGTTTGCTAAAAATGATCAATAAATTATGGCGGAATTTCATATATACCCCTACACATATGGGTAAATATCATATATATATATACCCAATAAAAGTTAAAAATATCATATATACTCAATTTAAATGATTTTTTTGTTTATGACTATTCTACCCCTATTCATCATATGATTTTTAGTAGCCTAATTTTTTAGTTTTTTCTCATACGTAAAAAATCAACCGTTCTCTTATTCATGACGTCGGACATTTTTTTTGTTTTATAAACTAACTCTTTTGTTTTATAACCTATTTTTTAAGTTTTTGTTAATGTCCATGGAAAATCATACCCGCGATGATGAAAAAATCCAACGTTGATTCAATTTTTTTTAATGTTTTGTTTTATTTAGAGGACAATGCTTAAGAAATAAACACAGAATATGCATTTAAAAAAATATGATTTATTGTGGAATATGGAATTCATATGCTTGTCTAAAGAACTGATAAGAACCGTAAAAAAAAAGAAGCAAACGATGATGTGCACAAACAAACCAAACTGTTCAGATCATTCCAAAACAAGTAAACTTGATTAGATTTTTTATTTTATTTTATTTTATACTAGTAAGAAAGCAAATTTTAATGTTAGAAATGGTTAAATATGAAAAATCATAATTTTAGAAAAATAAGGGTAAAATTGTCATTTCTTATTTTTTTTAATGAAATTGGTATATATGATATTTTTATATGTTTGTAAAGGTATATATGATATATTTTTTTTATATGTTTGTAAGGGTATATATGATATTTTTATCTTTGGTTGGGTATATATGATATTTTTCAACTTTATAAGGGTATATATGAAATTGCCCCATAAATAAATATGGAACACTGTTAGTAATGCTCACACTTTCTTAATCTGAAACTTGTTTTCCTGGACAAACAAAATTTGCATGAATATGAAATAAAGCCTTCAAAAATATCCTTGCAACACAGGCGAGGAGAGTCACCCACAAGTAGAAGTGACAATTTTGGTTCATTTACTTATCCATCGACTAATAGTTAAATCCGTCAATGGTGAATTTCCACTTCTTATAGGCTCAATCTGCAACACGAAAAGGTGAGGAAAAAAGGAGACGACAAAAATCTAATAGCCAAACAAAACCCAACTAAATAAAGCCCTATGAATTAATTCTCTAAAAAATTCAATTCAAAGCTTTATCTACCCTAAAAAAACCAAAAGTTTTTAGTAGGGTCAGTTTTGCTACATTATATGTATTTTTTGCTACATTAAGTTAGGTCCAAAAAAACTTATATATTATTTGTTAGCACAGTAACATAACTTAAAAGAGGTAATGAATCTTACACAACCCGATGCAGCTCCTTTCTTCAACAATATTGCCTGCACAATCGAGTTCTATAAATTAGTCTTGTTACATTTGTTTGTACACAACAGATAGGATTACCTGTAGAAACTTGTTCCTGCGGTAAACGTGTCCAACACAACACGCTTTTTCTTCTATATAGTAGACTGAAATATGCAAACACTTGTCATTGACCATCTTTGCGAACCCATCCCGGCCTAGCCTTAGTCCCATAAGGCGTTCCAATTTCATGCGCACGTATTCCCCTGTTTCCATTAAAATGGCTTTAGCCAAATTGTTTTGTTTCTTTCTTCTTTAATTAGTTTACATTGTATTATTGTAATTTAATAATTTATTAATTATAAACCCTCCAAACTTAAAAAAGATATTTTGCTCCTACTAGTACTGTCTTACAGAAATAAAAGACAACTGAACCGGATGCTATACGAAACGTTTCTATGGTGACATGTGTGTACGGATCGGAAAACTGGACCAGAACCGTTTGCATTGTATTCTCACCCGGAACCGTACCATTAGCGTTCGGGTTTTTAACGGGTGAGATAGGATGTTTAAATTTGTCTTTCTAAACGAAATTAGTCGCTTGGCGCTGAGGGTCACAAATGGCACTACTTCGCTCTGAAATTGTTGCAAAGATTCAATAATAATAAAGGAATCCGATTACGATGAAGAAATACTCTGATACAATACATACAGAGATAAAGAGGTCAGAGATACAGAAAGAAAAGTTGTCTGTGTATTTTTTTATTTTATTTATGAGAGATACAAAAAGAAAAGTTCTGTGTAGTTTTTTATTATTTATTTTTCTTTCTTCCATTTACAATAATATTAAAGAATAACTATTTCGTCATGTTATTTACTTTAAATATAGAATTTTAGTAAATTTTTATAAAAGTTGAATTAGAGATGCGTGTTTTGGTGTTTAGATTTGTATGAGCACAGCCAGTTTCATTTAAAAAATCCAATCCCCACGTCAACGTATAAGAAAGCAACAAACTTAAAAAAATCGAAGAAGAGGGCACGTACTCTTATGATAGTGAGAATGAAAATTTAGACGAGAGAAATAATTGGGGGAAATTTAAATTTTAATTGATAACTCAAATAATGATTACAAAATTGCTTATATATACTAAACAAAGAAGACAAAAAACAAAACAATAGCTAAGCGAAACTATACAATAGTTTCACCCAACACGTACGTAATGCATAAGTTCTAGTAATGATTTTTCAACATTCATAAAAATAGAAAATACAAAGGTTGAGTTCACTTTCCTTGGTTCACTTGATCTTATCATCTTCTTTCTTAACTTATATAAGTACCTTGAGAATTCATCAATTCTCTACCCTCTCTCTCCATTCGCATGCCACGGTACAATTTTAAAACCTGGTTACTGTGATGGTTCCTTCTCCACGCCCGGGGAATCTCTTGTCCACTGATATGAAACCAATGATGTGTTTTCAGAACAAAGTAAAACTTATACAATTTTTTGTTAGCACAGTCACATAACTTAAAAGAGGTAATGAATCTTACACAACCCGATGCAGCTCCTTTCTTCAACAATATTTTCTGCACAATCGAGTTCTATAAATTAGTCTTGTTACATTTGTTTGTACACAACGGACAGGATTACCTGTAGAAACGTGTTCCCGCAGTAAACGTCTCCAACACAACGTGCTTTTTCATCTATATAGTAGACTGAAATCGTCAAACACTTGTCAGTGACCAACTTTGCGAGCAAATCCCTAGCCTTAGTCCCATTAGGCGTTCCAATTTCGGGCGAACGTATTCCCCTGTTTCCATAGAAATGGCTTTAGCCAAATTGTTTTGTTTCTTTCTTCCTTAGTTTACATCGTATTATTGTAATTTAATAATTTATTATTAACTATAAACCCTCCAAACTTAAAAACATATTTTGCTCCTACTAGTACCTACTTACAGAAATAAAAGACAGTTGGAACGCATGCTATGCAAAACGTTTTTATGGTGACCTGTGTGTACGGGTCGGATCAGAGCCGTTTGCATTGTATTCTCATACCCGGAACCATACCATTAGCAGTCGGGTTTTTAACGGGTGAGGCAAAGAGGCTTAAGAAGAAAACAGTGTCAGCTACTTGAGAAACAACCCTTTCATGTGCTGTATACAACAACTATAGCTGTATATATATTTTTACTCAGTTTTTTAGTATCAAAACAGTTCTATTATGATGGGTCAAATAGATCAAATACAAAGGATGCTTTTGGTAACAACAAATTAACATTGTTACAAAGGATGTCAAATAAACATTGTTATAAAGAATGTATTTGGTCATTTTTGTAACAGCAAAATTTACTGTTTTAGACTTTAGTAATTTAAGTGGGTGGTCAAATTAATCAAATACAAACTGTTTAAGTAGGCCAAATTTATTCCTGAAATGACTAAGCATAAGCATAAACATAAACATTTCTTCATGGGTCAAATAAACAAGCATTTAAAATATTTTTTCTGTCAATGGTTTGATTAGTTTATTTGATCAGAAGTTAAATTCATTGAATTTTCCTATTCTTTCTAACTTTCCTACTATAGAAGCAAGACGACATAAACATGGGAAACAATTTCTATTTGAAATACCTTAGCTTGATGTGGTACTTTCTGGTCAGAACTTCTCTAGTACCGATATCCACAAACCTATGACAACAAGTTAGGAGTATGATTCAGAAACGGTTTTCACGAATTTAAAAACAATAATATGACAAGGACAGAGTAAATACTCATAGTCTGGCGTATTGTCAATTAGATCCCGCAGTTCACGTACCCGATTGTGGTCCCCCTTGGCCAGTGCTCTGCGACGCGCACATGCCGCGGATAGTATCTTTTGGGGTAAAATATAAGAATTCTTATCCTCAAGTTCAGAATTGACAGTGAAACCACCCCCATCTGTTACTCTTCCCATCCACCTGATTTGCAAAACCAATAAGAAATCGGGTTTTGAAATGAAAAAAGTGCGAGTGTTGTAGAAGAAAATCCTTCTTACAGGAAGTGTCCATAACTCGAACACCGGAGCATCCTCTGCAAGCAGTGTAACCAAATCCGGCAAATCTTCATCAGACGGCATGGTATGTAGTTCTGAGTGATAAACAGCAAGCCCGTAAAAGTACAAGAAGCCCTTTAAAAAGAGAAATTGATTCATATAAGCTACTCACTTAGTCATAGATTGGCCCAACCTACATTCTTTTGTATGCAAAAAAGTTACATTTATTTGATTATATTGTAAAAACCTGGTTCCGGTTGGCATTGATTGTTGGACCTGTTTTGAGTTTTTTTTTAACAAAAGGTATATAACTATTTTAGGTTAGTAGACTTAAACCGCTAATCATATTTTATAAAAGTAAATTTGAAATTAGATAAGCATAACTTCGTGGTTCCGGTTGGCATTGGTTGTTGGACCGGTTTTGTTTTTTATAGCCAAAATATATCCTTATTTTGGATTAGTAGATTTAAACGATCCAATTGATGAATGTAAAAATAAATTTGGAATTAGATGAATGTAACTTTAGATCAACCCAAGTACCCGACCCAATTGATAAAGTTTGCAAGCTATAGTGTATGTATATGAGATGCTTGGATTAGAGAATAAACCCAAAGATCCTCAACAAAAAAAAACATTCGGGTAGACGCATAGTAGGCTGTCATATACAAGCCTGGTAGCTTGATCAGGATCCGTTGGTTCTGATTCCCTCCATGCCTTGGACAGCTGCATGTACCTACAGTTGAGTTATTTTTGCTAGAGTAAGGTTGTATGTACCATAGTTTTTTTTTTCTCAAGCTACGCCGGTGGTTCTCTTTAAACTAAAATTTTAAATGCCCAGGTTTTTGAAACAATTTCTGCAATTCTACCTAAACTTAAATACAAGTGTCGGTGGCATTAACTTTGTATTAATTGTAAAAATTTCCTTTCAATTTTATAAAATTTCATTTTAACCCCCTCAAGTTTTAAAGTTGAGAAGTTTACTCCCTGTATATATGTAATTTGATTTTTCTTTAATAGTTTTTGTTTGTTTGCCGTATTCAAAATAGAGTATTTTTTAGGCATCGAGGGTTATTTGACAGTGACGCGCTGGTACCGTGAAGAATGAGGCAAACAATATCGTAATGTAATGTCTTTTATGTATGCTTCGATCTCCACAACCGAGTAGCCGTAGCTTTATACGTTTCTTTTATGTATTTAAGTACGAGTTTTTTTGTGTGGTTAGCCACGTTAATGTCACCACCTCAACCGTTTAAGGTTCAACTCCCTCCACGGAGTGCGGGGTAAAATTTATTTAACCACGTTTCTTTTTATGGTTAGCCACGTTAGTGCCACCGCGTTAACCACTTAAGGTCCACTTATCGCCGTGGAGCGCGGGGTAAAATTTCTAGTTACCATCATTCATCATCGTCTATATTATAGGCTAACATGTGCCACCAATCACTTATCATCAGTGTTTTGAAACCCGGACCGGCTGGTCGGACCGGTCGGACCAGGAACCTGTGGTCTGACCGGTCCGGTTACATATGTTGAACCGGTCCTGCAGCGAACCGGACGAACCGGCGGTCGGACAGGACGAACCGCTTGATTATTTTTTATTTTTTTTATCTTTTTTAAGTCTCTTGGCTTCGTATTTCGTAGGTAATTATTGAAATTGACTTGTTGGTGGTTTTTTAAAGGATTAATGGTTGTCCGGTTCTTAAATCCGGTCCGACCGGTCGGACCGGTCTGACCAGTGGACCGGTAAGGAGACCGGTTCAACGTCCGGTGCGGTTCTGAAAACATTGCTTATCATGCTTTCTGAATTGTTCTACTCTCACATTAAAAAATATAATATTTTGACTCCATATATTTTTTTTTAATTTCTTGGTCCTATTTTCATTGCAAATAGGGCTGGCATATCGTGTATACACGTACACGATAAGACACGAACACGAACACGAAATATGTATACACGAACACGACACGATAATTTATCGTGTACTTACACGAACACGATCCTGTTTTTAGGGATTTAAGACTTTAGGGATTTAATTGATTAAATATTAAATTATTAAATCAGGCCTACATATAATATCATATTTTATTATTTTTTAATTAAAAAAAATCTTAACAGGTAAAACTGTTTAGACACCAAAATTAAAATGTAGATTCGTGTCTATCTGTTTAGGACACAAAACACAATAAGGCCATACACGATACCTGTTAAGATCGTGTAAGTTCGTGTCGTGTATTCGTGTACGTGTCTAAAATTGCCAGCCTTATTGCAAAGTATGAAAAAGAAACAAGGGTATGAGGAAATTTACCAGCGTTTCTGAGTGTTAACCGGTGAATGTACATGCCAGCCCAGGTCTTCAGGAACCTGCAAGAATTAGGGTTGAGAATTAATCAATAAATGAGGCGTAAGTGATGGAAATTGAGGGTGACCTTGGAGTGCTTATCAAATCTACGGATGTCCTTTTTAAGGTCTTCGACAGCATGGCTGGAAGCAGAATAGCCGTGCTGGTAATCGGGGTCGACGTCCTCAGAAACGCCATCACCAGCCGCGGCGTCGCCGGTTGCGGTGATCAACGACTCCGAATGGCTCATGATTTTCAGTTAGGGTTTCTATCGTCGCCGGGAGTGGCCCACAATATATAATATGATATTTTATTTAATTAAATAGGAGTGGGCCCATAAACCATTTACCATCAAGGATGACTCTAGTTATAAAATGCATACCACAGGATCATGTATATACTTTCGGTAGTTTGAGGACTAACAACCGTACGTAGCTCGTGCGGTTGCACTTAACAATTATCATGAGATATGCATACTTTTAACGTATTGTATATTCATCCTAACGTAAATTTAAACATTTTTTGGATGCGTTTTAAATAGCAGCTTGTGACCTACTATTAAAACGTCAATCCATAAACTCCCACCGTGATGGATGGTGCCACATCATTATATGTTACAATGACGGGTTCATGAATTTCGTGCCCAAAATAGCTTTTTAGAAAGTCAAAGGACTTAAAGTGTAACTTTGTCATCATTATATGTCAAATTAGCATTATATGCGATGTAACGTGATAATTCAAACGGAAAATACCCAAACTCCAAATAGGCATATCTCGGGCTAAGAAATGAGTTACTGGAGCCATAATATTTATTTTGGGTTTCGCGACAATCAGGATGTGAAAAAGGGGCTCAGCGAACCACCAGCCCCAAAAGTAGAGATCCGCTACGGCCTATAAAACTACACGTGTCTGAAAATTGACATGTGTCCACCCCGGGCGGTAGTGGACCGCCACCGACCTCTTAAGATAGAAAAATAAGGAGGCTTTAGGCCTCATTTGTTGCATTCGTCCAAACCGTTTTATCTGTTCGCTTTACCTACCCACACCCATTATATCAACGTTTCTTTACGGTTAGACTACGGAAGCTTGGGTATGAGTCCCGAGGCTAATACGGTGCAAAAACATTGTCCAACGATCGTTACAGTGTTGTGATAGCTGATCAAACACCATCAGAGTGTTAAAAGCCTACAACTTAGTCATTTAGTTGTTTCAAGGTAAGGTCTTAACGTTTAAGTTATTGCTTTATGTAGATCATAGTATCTAAACTTTGACCTTATGCAAAAACATTTTCACCAAACTGTGTTCCTTATTTAAATCTACTAATTTAAAAACAAATATATATTTTTACAAAAAGAAAAATAGTCAAACAACCAATGCCAACATAAAGTGTTTCAGTTAGGTTTTCACAATATTGAAATAAATGCTACTTTTTTACATTAAACTATCCAAAAGATTGTATGCATTAGAAATGTAGTTTGGGTGAATTTCGACCCATTTATAATTAAGTGATTAGCATATGTAAAGATTCTCATTCGTTTTCAATTTCTCTGTTGAAAACTTCTTGAAATGTTAAGAGTTTCCACTTCCGCAGATAACTTTTGAAGTTTCATTTACACCTATTGGGCCGGGGGATGCTCCGAGATTCACGTTGAACATACTTGATGTAAGAAATAAATTTCTACAACACTAACACATTTTCTTCTCAAGGTGAAGAGGCGCATCATAGAAGATGGTTTCACTGTCTGGGCTCAAGTGAAGGACTATTCTCAAGTTCCTATAAATATGCTATCATCGATGCAGAAGCACCACGACCATCTAAACCAAAAGTGATACGTTTAATCTCTGCTATGAATAAGGAGCTTGAAGGTTATAGGTATTTACTATGTATATACCATATTTTAGTTTTTAAATTCGTGATAATTTGTTTCTCTCTGAATATAATTATTTGCCGACACATGGTTCTAGAATTGAAGGGATTGGCACGAATGTACAAATTTCAACTAAGCTAATTTAAATAGAATTTGTCTCATATTTGTTCAGTCTTACTACTAGGAATATTCTAATTGATATCATATAGTGCCTAGGCACTACCAATAGCTTTGCTATTTATGATATTTACTGGGTATGGCATAGTCTTGTTGTTAAATTACAACACGATGGAAGAAAAACACAAAATAATTTGGGTAAAGTCATTTAAATGGATACAGGGGCATAGATGTACCTGAAATGAAACAAGTTTATGGAAAAGAAGCTAGGGTTGACCTTGCAAATGCAATCACTGGCGGGTGTTTGAAGGTCTACTACATAGATAGATTCAAACATTGTATTGTAGACATTTATTGCGATGATAATCTTGTACAATTAATCCGGTGGTCATATGTGTAGTAACAAATGTAATACGGCTAATATATGAAACTCGATTATACAGAAAACACTGTTAGAGAAGGGTGCCGCATGACATTGTCCTCACTATGACAATCACGATGAGTTGGCTATTGTACCCTTTTCAAGCTACGTGATTATGCTAAAAGAATTTTTTTGTCTTTGTTATGAAAACACGTTATTGGCTTGATATAAGTACCAGGTACTTGTCCAGGATAGAAAAGTTGGGTTGTGGGCATATTCCGACCCTGAACCGCTATCGGAGTGGAAACATAGATACCTTCATTGCCGTCAACAATTGTGAACAAAAGAAAATTGTAAGTTTTTTTTAATATGAGTATATTTAAGAGCTTATTTTATTTTAAAATAAAATGATTGCTTCATCAAAGGTGTTCTACACTGTGTAAATTGTTCGATTAATATTAAAATAAAATAAAAAAACTCTTAGATAGAACAATTTACACAGTTTAGCACACCTTTAATGAAACAATCAATTTAGTTCAAAATAAAAAAGCTCTTAAATATAGTCGTATTAAAGAAACTTCTCATTTGCTTTTGTTCACAATTGTGGTCGGCACAGCGGGTTCCTATGTTTCCACTCTGATGGCGATTCAGGGTTGGAATATGCCCACAACCCAACTTCTCTATCCTGGACAAATATCTAGCATTGATATCAAACCAATAACGTGTTTTCATAACAAAGAAAAAAGTATATTCTTTTAGTACAACTAGGCAACTTGAAAGAGATACCATAGCTAACTCCTCGCAATTGTCGTAGTGAGGACAATGCCATGCGGCTCCCTTTTTCAACAGTGTTTTCTACATAATTGAGTTTCATATATTAGTCATATGACATTTGTTAGTACACATATGACCACAACAGATGAGATTATCCGTACAAAATTATCATCACAGTAAATGTCTGCGATACAACGTTTAAAAATATCTATGTAGTAGACCTGAATCGTCAAACACCTGCTTGTGATTACATTTGCAAGCTCAACCCTAGTTTCTTCCCCGTAAACTAGTTTCATTTCAGGTACACCCCTTATCCACTGAAATAACTTTACCTAAATTATTTTGTTTCCTTTTTCCATCGTATTGTAATTTAGCAACAAGACTATGTCATACCTAGTAAATCTCACAAATAACATAGTAATGGTAGAGTCTGGGGGCACTATATGATATCAAGTATGATGTTCTTAGCAGCACGACTAAACAAATATGAGACAAATTCTATTTAAATTACCTTAGCCGAATTCTATACATTTATGCCAAGGCCTTCAATTTTATAACTCTGTGTCAGCAAATAATATTATTCAGAAACAGATTATCATGAATTTAAACACTAAAATATGACATGGACATAGTAAATACTTATAACTTTCACGCTCAAGCTCCTTATTCACAACAGAGGCTAAACCTTATTTCTTTTGCTTCAGATGGTTGTGGTGCTTCTGTATTGAGAATAATATATCCATAGGAACTTGAGAATAGTCTTTCACTTGAACCCAGACAGTGAAACCATCTCCATCTCCTACGACGCTCCTCTTCACCTTTTTAAAATAGATTTGCAAAACTAAAAAGAAATTGAGTTTGAAGAAAAATGTGTTAATGTTGCATGAACTTATTTCTAACAGCAAGTGTTCAACGTGAACCTTGGAGCATCGCCCGGTGCAATCGGTGTAAATGAAACTTCAAAAGTTGTTATCTTCGTTAGTGAAAACTCATAACATTTCAATAAGTCCTTTAAACAGAGAAATTGAAAACGAATGAAAACCTTTACATATGCTAACCAGTTAATTATAAATGGGTCGAAACTCACCTAAAATATATTTCGATTACATACAATCTTTTGGATAGTTTGATGCAGAAAAGTTACATTTATTTTAATATTATGAAAACCTAACCGAAATGGTCCTGTTTGCATTGGTTGTTGGACTGTTTTAAGTTTCTTTTTGCAAAAAATATATATTAGTTTTAAATTATTAGTAGTTTAAACAAGGAACACAGTTTAGAGACGGGTACTCATATATAAAAATAAATTTGAAATTGAATGAATATAATGTCGTATAAACCCAAGTACCCGACCCGTTTGGAATTTCTTCTTACAGGAAGTGTCCACAACTGGAACGCCAAATCATCCTCCACAACCAGTGGAGCTGGAGAATCCTCCGCAACCGGTGAAACTTCTAACTAAAAACTTATACGAGGGTGAGAGTACCTGGGAGTCGGTTTCAAAGCTAAGGGTTTCTTTTTATGGTCGGCGACACCATGGGTGGAAGAAAAGCCGTCGTGCGGTGGAAGCAGAAATAAAGATGTCCTGATTTTTAGGGTTTGTGGCACTGGTGAAACTGAAAGGAGGTATGATATGAGGACAGAGAGTTTGTCTCTATTGAAAGTATTGGGACATGATTAGAGCCGTTTGATTTTGATTCAAATGAACGGTGGATGAGGCCTTTTGGACTCACATTCATATGGTGTGTTTCTGTATTTATTAAATATCCATATCTACGCTATATAATAAATAAATGTTTTTTCATGTCACATGTCACTTTCATATTTATTCTTAACATTTTTTTTCGTCTCTCTTTCTTACTAAATGCACATCTATTTTTTAATAATAATATATATTTAAAGAAAATATTAATTATACTAATAAAACACATTTATTTTAAATTATCCCTTATTATAATAAACTTTGAAATCTAATTATGTAACTTTGATTTTTAATCAAATTATATTAAATAGTACTTAACGTATTTTTGAAACCCAATTATATATTAATTTTTACATATTTTGAATTTTGTTTTCTATCCTTAGTATACTGTAAATTATACACATAAAAAATTAAGAATTTTATTTATTGATATTTTTCACCCCGTGTGTAGTACACGGGATCTAAACTAGTTTACGTATATATTTTACATGTGTAAAAATATATTACATATACTAAGGATATAAAACAAAAATCAAAATATGTAAAAACTAATATATAATTGGGTTTCGAAAAAACGTTAATTAATATTGAATGTAATTTGACTTTTATTTAGTATTTGATTGAAAATAAAAGTTACATAATTAGATTTCAAAGTTTCTTATAATAAGGGATAATTTAAAATAAATGTGTTTTATTAGTATATTTAGTATTTTCTTTAAAATATTATTATTAAAAGATAATGGTGTATTTAATAAAAGAGAGAGACGGGAAAAGATGATGAGAATAAATATTGAGATGACACGTGGCATGAAAAAACATTTATATATTAGATAGTATATAGTAGTATTTCTTTTTGAAAATATATTATTATTAAAAATAGAGGTGAGTACCAGATAAGGGGCATGCGACGTGCTTCAAAGGACAAAAATGCCTCTCACATGAGGGGCATGTGGAGGGAAGTTTACACTTTATATAAATGTCATGTTAGACAAAAAAGTTAAAAAATGAAAGCGCGATGACAGAAAGTGTTAATGCGTATCAAGTTGGACGAAATTGGCAATTTATATCAAACCTCAAGGACAAAAACAAAATTTACTCTTTATTTTATTATATACGTGTAAATTTGAGATGTGATTTTTTTTCTCTATTATTTTTTTTACTTTTATTTTCTTAATAGGTTATTTATGGAGTTTTTTAGGATATTTTTTATTGCGACAAAGAAGATTTAATGGTCTAAATATGTGACCGCATATTGGTTATTTGTTGAGTTTTTCAAAATGCACTCAAGTATAGCAAGTATTTCTTCAAGTAATGATGAGAAGAAGAGAGACATGGGTTTGTCTATTCACACAGAATTTGAGAAATATTGTGATAATTTAGACAATATAAATTTTTTGTTGTACGTAGCACTAGTTCTAAACCCCTGAAATACGCTTTCTTATCTTGGTTATTCTTTAAGTTTGATGCATTGTAAAGGTTCTGAAAAAATCAAGCTAATCAAGGACCTAGTGAAGGAAACATTAATGGAGTTGTTTGATCATTATAAGCTAAAGGTAGATAAAGCTAATGAGCGAAAGAATACATCATCTTCTACACCTAATTTGGTTGATGACGTTGGGTATGATGACTTCGAAGATGGTTACAAGAAGTATTTAGAGGAAGAAGGTGAAGAAGTGCTTGATGATAATGAAGTAGAGGTTTATTTACATGATGGATGATAAATTTGATGTTTTAGTTTGGCGGAATGCAAATCCGATTAAGCTCCATATTCTATCTCAAATTGCTAAGCATGTTTTGGGAATGCAATCTCAATCATTGCATCCGGGTCGGCATTTAGTACCAGTGGTAGGGTGATTGATAAATATAGGAACACTCTTACTCCTAAAACCGTTGAGGCATTGATTTGTGCCCAATATCGGTTACAGTCTACACCAACGCATTTGTAAGCTTCTTACATGCATGGTGAACAACTAGAGGCTTTGGTTGAAGCTTTGGAGAAAATTGAAATTGGTAATAACGTTTTTCAATTTTATATATAAGACGTGTTCTGACTTTTTACTTAATTATTAATATATTTATGTACATTTTTATATACTGCCATCTAAGAACTTAACGGTTCGCTACAAACGCGCCAAGGCTTAGCGGTCCGCTACCTACCTGCTATGAAGACAATGGATAAATCTGTACAGTTTTTCAGTTCAGTTATTAAATTAGTTGTGTTTTAAGATGCTTTTTTTTTTACAATAATTTCTAGATTTTTTAGGATAAATATAACACAACTTCTACAATGTAGTATATGTTAAAAAACAGTGGTGGTTGTAATCAGTAAAAAGGTACATAATTCATATCAGAGATTAAAAATTGGCACCAGAAAAAGTAATATCACTAACATCTAAATCCATATTCCCACAAGTTTTAAACACCAAGCCCACCACAAATCTAAAGAAAATTTCCTCAGAAAAACCATTTTTACAGGTTGATTCTTCAATAGATGCCATAAACAAAACACAACAATAGTCTCTTCTTCAATCCAACTTCATATAAACACTGCCTTAAACCACACCACTATCATCATCAAAGTTTAATCTTCTCTTGCCTACTTCCCACTGCAACAAAAAAACCAATAAATCATGAATAAATTGCAAAATTGGTGCTCAAAACCTTTAAAAATCACATTACTGATTGAAGGCTCAAGTTAACTCACAGCAGCATGTGTTAGAAATTTCAGAACTCTTTATCACCCGCAACCTCTTAACCGAAGAAACAAACATGCTGCAAACCACATGTCAACAAAGGTAATAAGAAAATCGTATCGAGTATGAAATAAACAATATTCAGGCGACCGTATGCAATAATGGACACACTTAATTAAAAACTTATTTTTCTCAAATAATATGTTATAGATTTGTGTAAAAAAGTTTAATTTTTGTTATGATTTGTTGTAAATTTTCTACCTGACCCGACCCATTTCAACCTCGCACAAATAGTTCTTGGATATGTCACTTTTTTTATTGAGTAAACTTCTGTTTTGCTCCCTGTGGTTTGACCATTTTGCTTCAATAGTTTGAAAATAGCCATTTTGCTCCCTGTGGTTACACTTTTTTCTCCAATATTCTCCCCGCCCCTAACTCCGTTTATTATCCCCGTTAAATGGCAGTCACGTGCCCCTCACATGAGGGGCATTTCTGTCTTTTTCATTCAAATCAGATTCAACGCTCGCAAGTGATTTGGGAAAAAAAACACCCTAGTTAAATAGGTGTTGAATATGATTTGAATGGAAAAGACAGAAATGCCCCTCATGTGAGGGGCACGTGACTGCCATTTAACGGGATAATAAACGGAGTTAGGGGCAGGGAGAATATTGGAGAAAAAAATATAACCACAGGGAGCAAAATGGCTATTTTCAAACTATTGGAGCAAAATGGTTAAAATGGTCAAACCACAGGGAGCAAAACAGAAGTTTACTCTTTTTTATTTGTTTTGTGTGTATATATATCTATGCTAGTGGAGTAGTGGTAACAAGAGAGAGAATAACTTGTGGGATATTATAAGCATGGAAAAGAAGACAATAAGCATAACCAAACAATAAACATCCCACTATTCATGTTTAGAAACGTCTGAAATACTATAAGCATTTAGTGCAGAAAAAACCAAAGTGATAAGATGCTTACTGCCATGGGACATCCCCAACAAGCATCCTGTCTCCTTCATTATCCTCGTATACTAAACTATATTCTCCATTTCCATGTAACAAACCCGTGATCGCTTTCTCATGTTCATGATTACCGTTAACTCGACCTCCGGATGTATCGTTTTGAGCTGTAATAACACATTTAACAAGGCATATCAGCTATACATATATATATACACACACATACAGGGGAAGGATCTATGCAGAACAGTAAATATTACAAAAACACACGTAACAAATAAAAACATTCGTTTTTTCAATCTTAAAAAAAAAAAAAAAAAAGAATATGGTATAAATACAATGTTTATTCATCTCTCTTAATATTCAAAAATATATATACGCACGAACAAATTTCGTTTATTTATGGTTAAAAAATAAAAAAACGTATTATGATATGAGTTTGATGATTTTTATGTACATAAACATATCCATTTGTATGTAAGAAATATAAAATTAAAAAAATTTGAACCATTGATTAAAAATTAAACGTTCGAAGTTTGTTCGTTTTGTTTTCTATAATGAATTTCCATATATATGCATGATTAAATTGAAAAAGATTTAAAAACTTTTAACCTGCAAGAAGTCCTCTAAAGAGTTGATCAACAGCAACAGAAAGCTTTTCATAGCTATCATAAGCATTAAGATCAACTTTTCGACCGATTGGGACACCGATCATGTTGATCTTCACAAAGAAACCTTTTTGGCAACTCTCCACCATTTTTTCCTTCTTATCAGGTGCTGGTTTTGAAATGCTAATATTCTTCCTAAATGACCGAATTGGAGGCCATCCCACAACAGGAGCAGGTGCACTTCTTCAAGATTGAACAAAATACCAACATTTAGAATCAAGAATCACCAAATTTACTAAAAAAAATATATTTTTTTCAAACCCAAGAAAAATATGGCTACAATTAATGAATATGTTGTTGTTAAAGACCAGTACTCTTATTATACGAATTTTTTTTCAAATTAGTATTTATTTAAAAAAAAATTAGGATAATAGGGAAAGTCAAAAAAAAATTCGGATAATGGTTAAACCGCTATTAGCAATGGCAGATTAGGAGCAATATTTTCAAAAAAAACTGACACCACTGGTGTCCGCTATTAGCAATCGCTGATTAGGACAAAAAAAACTGACACCCACTGTATCCGCGTTTAGCAATCGCGGATTAGGAACAAGCTCTGTAACCATGGTTAACTTCAACCCAGTCCGTGAATGAACAACACAAAAGAAGCCACTTTGGATTCTTTGAACAATAGAAATGCCTTCACATGGTTCTTTCAATTCTGAAAAGCATTAACCCACTCTCTGAAACATGAACCCACTTCTGAAAAGCTTTCATTATTGAGACTGAAAACTTAGAAGTGGGTTCATGTTTTCAGTCTTGCAGGAATCCTTACTGTTCTAAGTTTTCAGTCTCAATAATGAAAGCTTTTCAGAAGTGGGTTCATGTTTCAGAGAGTGGGTTAATGCTTTTCAGAATTGAAAGAACCATGTGAAGGCATTTCTATTGTTCAAAGAATCCAAAGTGGCTTCTTTTGTGCTGTTCATTCACGGACTGGGTTGAAGTTAACCATGGTTACAGAGCTTGTTCCTAATCCGCGATTGCTAAACGCGGATACAGTGGGTGTCAGTTTTTTTTGTCCTAATCAGCGATTGCTAATAGCGGACACCAGTGGTGTCAGTTTTTTTTGAAAATATTGCTCCTAATCTGCCATTGCTAATAGCGGTTTAACCATTATCCGAATTTTTTTTTGACTTTCCCTATTATCCTAATTTTTTTTTAAATAAATACTAATTTGAAAAAAAATTCCTTATTATACTGCAAAATTTAATGAGAAATATGATTTAAAATCAATAGTGTCCAAACAAAAATACATGAGTTGGTGAGTTTCCCCAAAACATGAAAAGGATATGAAATCCAAATTGATGCAGAACTTTTTTTTAATAAATTGGGTACCTTTTCTGAGCTGATTTTTGTGGTGATTTGTAGTTTTTGTGTGCATTTGAAAGAGACCAATCTTCAACACCAGGTGGACCAAGCCTTAATTCAAGCTTCTTTTCATCACCATTTCCATGGTGGCTTTTTGATCCTTCAATATAACTATCACCTTTCTTTACAAACCAGTTTCTCTCATTAGGAATCAAATCCAACAGTTGATGATGCACATCTTCTTCCACCCTTGAATACCCACCTTCCATTTTGAGTTCTTTTTCCCAAGAAAGCTTCAAGATTTCCTTTTTCACTCAAAATCCCACTGTAGAACAACATTAAAGAACATATAGTGGTGAGATAAAAAAAAAAAAAAAGATACAATAAATTAACTAAAAGATATTATCTTTTTTCACCTGCTAACATCCTTGGGCCAAATCCAGCAAGATTTAATCTTTTGACTTTTTTTTTCAAAGAAATTCAAGAAAACCACCAAGATTTAATGAAAATTGAATACCCTATGAAATTAATATAACAGAACTACAGATGAGTGATGGGTATAGGGTAGAGAAGTTAATTCTTTCTTTTTGGGATTTGCAATTATTTGCTGTCTAACTGTGTGTTTGTATGTGTTTGGCTATGTCTATGGCTACGGCTGTGTAAAAGCTGTCTCAAATCTTGAAGATGACAGACAGAGATCAGGGAAGAACAGACAGAAGGGTGACTTGAAATAAAGCAAAAATAAGGAAAGATTACAGAAATTGAAAGAAAGGGAGATTCTTTTTCACTCAAAACACAAAGTGCAATGTGTGTGTACACTCAACCCTCTTCCCCAATATATATGTTGGTTGTTTGAGCAAGCAAAGCTTGCTTTCTTTCTCCCTAAACCAAACACCAAAAAGCATAAAAAATATTCTCAATTCACACACTTGTAGCCTATCATAGGTGTCTATTTATTTGGGTTAGACTGTCACATACACATCATATCAGCATTCCTTTTTATCATAAAGTATAAATATCATTATATAAATTGATGCAATGTATGTATTTGAGTACTAGCTTTGATATCGTGTACTACACACGGGGTGAAAAATATCAATACATAAAATTCTTAAATCTGTATATGTATAGTTTACAGGTGTAAAAATGTATCATATACTAAAGATAGAAAATAAAATTCAAAATATATAAAAATTAATATATATATATGTGTTTCGAAAATATGTGTTTCGAAAACCCAACATTCATATTTTAAGACGTTAAGTTTTTTTTTCTTACATTTTCTTTTTCAACCCTTGGAGTTGTATTCAGAATCAGTTTTTCGTATCGTTATCTATAGCGAGTGTTGTTACTGTTGTAGTACCGTTACGAGTCTAACTTATCATGAGCGAACAACGTCATTGTCGTTATTTGTATTATCGGAACTCATATCGGTATTCGCTTTTATGGTTTCGACGACCCGAACCAGTAATTTTTTTATTTTGTTTTTTTTTTCTTTTTTATTATTTTGTTTTATGTTTATCTTTAATTAACATTATTTTTACCGTTGCGCTTACGTTCTCATTTAAATTTTATTAGCGATGGCCCGACACCCGTCGCGAAGCGCGGATACAACCATCTAGTTTTATTACATTTGAAAGTAGATGCATGGTATACATAATGGTTTCTTGACAAACATTCAAAACGGAGTATTTTGGGCGGTCCCGATGGGTGATGGTGTTCCTGCATTCCCAATCTCTTCCATCCTGATCTCTCGTCTTACGCTTCACAATTTGTTCTCTCAGTCGATATAAATTTGTTGTCCATCCTGATCTCTCCCTACAGTGGATGTCTATCCCGATCTCTCATCCCACGTGTTTCGTATGCCCTGATGATCGATCTAATTCATATGATCAAACAAATAATGTTCGCAAGAGATTATTCATTAACTTTAAATCACTTTATATATAATGCAAACATTCTTTTTAGTAACCCTTTATTCTATTCAAAGCAAAAGGGAATTATCCTTATTATAATAAACGATTCCAAAAAATGACACGTGTCATCATCTAATTTTTTTTCATTAAAATCTTATAATTTTTTCCATTTTAAGTAAGTTTGAATTTTAAAATATAATTATGTTAATATTTTTTTCATAAAAAATAATATAAAATTTTAATTTTGATTATTACATAATTAAGGAAACGTTAACATAATATAAAATTTTACAAATGTATAAAGTTTTGTGATTGTAGAGTATATAAAATTTATAATTCTCAACAACCCCTTGTAATACATCGTTGACGACGAAAAATGAAATGAAATTCTAAAATTATTATCCACGTAATAAATCAAAGCAGGTGGATTGGATTATTGATCCACGAAGCGCAACCACTGTTGACTGGGCCGGTAGGCCCTCACTCCACTTTACAAGTGACAACTGACAAGTGGTCATGTGGCTCACTTTTAACATTAACATATGTTTTTTAATCATTTAATATAGTGAAAAAAAAAACCGGAACCCAAACAGAACCCGCTCAAATACCAGAAACCGGTAAGAATTTAAACATATGGTATGGTTTATCAACTAAGAACCGGAACTGATTCCTTCTAATACCTGGTTTTCTGAAACCGGTTTTTGAGAATACCCGAAATGTGCACATCTAACCCTAAACCCTAAAACCATACCCGGTTCTGAAAACAATCTAGTTTTTATATAATTTATCTATGTTTTATGACTTTATGTTTTAACATTTATCTATTTTTGTAACATTTTAAGTTTTAATGTTATTGGACATTTTAAGTTAGTTATTTATATGTTTAATTAATGTATTTATATGTTTAACTAAGTTTTTCGAATACCCAAAAATATATTCATGAAATACCCGCCTTGAATACTCGGAACCGGGTACATAGGGTATAGTTTTTCAACCAAGAACCTGACCCGGAACCGGTTCCATAACCGGAACCGGATATTGAGAATACCAAATGTGCACCTCTAATTTAAATCAGGGTTGTGGAAAAAAAAAATCGAAAACCAAACCGTATCTGTAACCGAGAAAAATCGAACCGTATTATAAATTCGGTTAATAATTGTATCTGAATTGCGAATTTGGTTAGATGTATTTTCATTACGGTTCGGTTGAATTCTGTTTATTTGGGTATACTTTTTTTCTTAAATCGGGTTATTCGATTTATTAGGTTGAACGCGGTTTGGTTGGAAACATTTTCAATTCAGTTCGGTTCGGTTAATATATAATGGTTAAAAAAATCAAAACCGCACCGATTAACACCCCTAATTTATTTGATTTAAATTATTCTAAGTTAGATGTATGAAAATACGAATTTCAAATGAGTTTTGATATTTTCATTCTTTACAATCGATTCAAAATAATTGAAAATATATTTTGTATCAGTTTAGTAGCTCGTCAGATACCTGATTATTCATTACCCGTTGTTTATTGTCAACCGTAATAAATTGTTTGGATTTTTTGGTTGGTGGAAGTTTTTTTTAGTTATGTAGATTGGTGTTCTTATTTGTAAGACGGCGGCTACTATTTTCCCACTTCTTTAGTTGTGTGATGTGAATTAAATCCACGTTTTCAACATCAAAAATCAAATGTGTGATCATCCCACATCCACCCATAAAGTGTTGTCACATTCTTCATGCCTACCATTCGAAAACTAAGTTTTGACAAGACTTTTAAATCTATCACGTCTTATCTTATAAAGGGAAGAATCAAGAAAAAACCACAAAGTTAGACGAAAACCAAGAAAACTACTAAAACAATGTGTAATAGTATGGGTTACGTATACGTAACCGTAATTTTTTTGTTTTCTGTTTACGTATACGTAACCAATAATATTTAAATGATTTTTTGGTAAAAATGCGTAATATTACATTGATACTCTTATAAAAAATAAAAATTAAAATAAAATAATAAATAAATATTTTTATATTATTGGTTAAAATTGATTTTTTAGTGGTTTTCTCGGTTTTCGTCTAACTATGTGGTTTTCTCGGGAACCATCCCCTATCTTATAATGTATGAACTTTTAAAACATTGTTTTTATAAATGTTTTGTTTTAAGGTCTATTTTATCATATTTTTGAGGTATGTTTAATATTAATTTCAACAATTAGGTAGAGATGAACATAAACCAAAAAACGAATCATATCCGTAACCAAAAAATAAACTGAATCGTGAATTTTGAAATAAATATCAGAAAACCAGATTCATGTCTCTATAATCTAAAACCAAATTATGTAACCCAAAACTTAGAAATATCCAATACAACGTAGAGAATAAATCGAGACTAATATGAGAACAAAAAAGAAAATAAGAATCAGATTATCATTTTGGTGATCTAATGATAACTCTCAATAAAAACCTGAGAAAATATGAAACCCTAGAAATCAAATAGGAGATTCCAGGAGAACGATTGAGAGTGACTGCAACTGATGACTCTATCCCTTCAATTTATATGCTCCAAATGAGATATTCAAATCACCCAGCTAACGGGTCATGAAGGATCCGACTTTTGACTGACCCTTAGTCTCCAATAGATCCTGATCCACCTGATTAGTAGCATTCCAAAGCCCATTAAGAAGTCCAAAGCCATCGGCCATCATACATAACAAGATAAATAAATTATATGTTATAAAATTAAGAAGAAAATAAAAATAGGATCTATTTTTAACAATAAACAAAAGAAAATATCTATTTGAGAGTATTATCCTATCCACCAAACTATATCCATCTGCGACGTGGCCCACTTTGTTAATCGAGTTCATAAATATTAAACGTTAGCTTGTGGGTTTTTAGTTATGATTAATACTTCCTTTGGTCATGAAGAAAAAAGATCTTACTTTACTAATCACTTTGTCAAGTAAAATCATTAAGATATAATCATATGATGATAAGCATGATTTTAGCAACTTACAATTCTTGTTATTTAATATTTAATAAATAACTTTTATATGGGACTTTATATTTAAAATTTCTTTTACAATTTTATTTTGTAGGTGATAATAAATAGAGAATAAGGATACATGCAATGCACCCTCAAAAGTAGGGTTGGCTTTGAAGGGGAAAAAAGAACTTTTAGGAGTCAATAATAAAATGCCTTTTTGAGATGATTATGATTAGGGTTGAAGAAATTAAGCTTAATTAATATTTTTAATTCTTTTATTATAACTTTAAATATAAGAGCATTCATAGCCTGTTTGGTATAAGTTTGTGAGTGGATTATGTATATTTTAGGGAGTGGTTTAAAATGGTTGTGAGAGGAAAAAAAATGTATAATTTTTTTTCTATATTTGTGAAAAGATTGTTCATCTGTTTAAAATTTTTAATATTTTCTAAAAGTGGTTGTGAGTGGAGGAGACAGAAAATGGAATGATAAAGGTATAAAAAATATTATTTAATTGATAAGGAGAGAGAAAAAGTAGAAAAAAGTAGTGATTTTTAGTATAATTATAAGGATAAAGATAAAAAATATAAGGAACCAACTACGAATGCTCTAAACAAAATAAATCACATCTCGAAACATGCCTTGTGTACTCTTTAACTTTTCTTATTATAAAAGAAAGTGTTGAAAAATTAGTATTAATTTATTTTATACTTAGATAATTATTTTTATATGTATAATATATAATTAGTAATTTATGGGATTGCAATTTTTATAATAAGAGTTTTACAATTAGCTCATGTCTAAAATGCATCTAAGGTGGATGATACATTAATACCTAAAGTGATCAGTGACGAGTTTGAAATAAAGAAAAATAGTAAAAATTGTACCACATGTATGTGTGGGTGAACAAACCTTAAAAAGATGTATAAGTAAAGAGCTAATATGTGTGGTGAACTCATTGGTTTAACCAATTTATCAAGTACAAAGTTGAATGGTAATGGCCTAAACAAAGAGCTTACTCTTCACTTTAATCATGCCAATTTGTATCTAAACATTCCACGTTGTATTGGTTTTTTTACAACCATAAATTGTCTTAATACAATTTGTTGAACGGCGACATTTTATAAACCCAAGAGTAGCAAGATATTAGTTTGGGAAAAAGGAACTTACAGGAATGTGAGAGGATTTTTTAACCAATCCCTTAAGAAATGTTTTGTTTCCGGTTTCTATTACAAAATCATAAATAAAAGCAATTAACAATAGAGTTAAAAATCAGATCATGCCGATATCTCCAAAACACCCACCATGTACACATCACAATTGCCTCTAACATATTCTTCTATGTACTCTTTAACCTAATCGATTGTGTCCACTCAATGACCGCCACATGAGCTCTAGAAGAGAGTAAAGACACATCTAGCCATCAAGCAATAGCAGAACAAAAACACGTCGCTACATAGCACCCTCAAAATAAATGATACGAGGTCTCTGGATAATTGTCACACAACAAACACAACACATATGGCATGTCAATCCCTTTAGCATCCAACTTAATCCGAGTAGGAATTCTATCCAAAATCACCCTCCAAGCCAATTTATTAACTTTTAATGGTATGTGTCTATTCCAAACCGTAGCTCTCGTCCTTGTTGGAAGAACCAAGTGATCGATATGTTTTCGAACCGCTCCAACCGAGAACTCTTCAACACCATCTAAAAACCAACTCAGTGAGTCTTTAATATTGGATAAGGAGACCCGTTGAAAAATCCCACATAAATCATTAAAATGAAGAAAGTGGATGACACCTTTTGAAAGTAGAGAGGCAAAAGACTTGGTAATTCTATGCCAAACCCTATTTCTTATTATTAAAACATCTTTATTAGTAATACACGGGCTAGAACCATGTATAGCTTTAATAACTTTCACCCGTAAGGAATCTTGGTTGTCAGTGCCGGTCCCGAGTATTCGAATGCCCTACATGAGTCGAAAAAAGGCCCATAACGAAATATATAATTTTATAAACTATTTTTTTAACGACAATTAACGTTATAGCATATGATCGATCAGCAGCTCAGCATAACAATTCATATAGCAGCTTCTCTTGGCATGGCCTAATTGTAAAAGGCCCAACAACTTTTTTTTTTTTCTAATCCCAAGTAAAAGATGAGGAAAAAGCCCAATTTAAAAAAAAGGGCTCAATTTTTTTTTAAAAAAAAGGCCCAAATACTTTTTAAAAAATGCCCAATTTTTTTTAAACCCTAGAAAATTTTATATATTAATTTTTTTTTGGCCCCTCGAGATGTTGGGCCCACCACGGTCGTGTTGCCCGCAGGCCCAATGGGCCGACCTTGTTGGTTGTTCATAAACCTTTCATCTCAATTTTTTAAGTAACGCATGATTAAGAGATTCCAATGCCCTAGTCCCCAAACCACCTTTCTCTTTAGTAAGATGGTAATGATACCCAAACCCAATGAGAATACCCGAAACATCCGGTACGGGTGTAGGGTTGGGTAATCGGGCATGGGACCAGGTATGGGATTACTTTTGAATTTTTTTTACGGGTATGGGACGAGTATGGGATTTGGTGGTATACCCGTTTATCGACCCGATTACCCGATAACATATACCCGTTTACCCCAATTATATGTAATATATTTATTTTAAGTATGAATTTTTTTTGGTGATATACCCATTCCCACCGTTCGCAAATCCCAAATTTCTCAATTACTCATTTCACACCATGCCCTAAACACCGAATTTTCTCACTTCGACTTCGTTCGTTTGGCTCTGCTAATAGTCATTTCACGTTCCAAAGAATTGATATGATGTTATAAACAATCTCTAAAAAAAAGAAACAATAACCAAAGATAACAATCCGTAAACCCTAATCAACAACCTCTAAGTAAAACAATTATTTCCGACAAAACCACATAATTATGATATATATTTTTTTATGATATGTATTGTGGGTGAAAGTTATTAAAGCTATGCATGGTTCTAGCTCATGTATTACTAATGAAGATGTTTCAATATGCATTTTAGACAAGGGGAAGGATCATGAGAAAACTCTTTGTTCATGAGAAAACTCAAGAAAACCGACCCAAACGAACTACGAATGAACTCATTATTGGAACCGGCTCTGCGTTTAGGTTTTTGGGGGTGAGGTGGGGGGTTTAGGTTTTTTTTGGGGGTTGGGGTTGGGGGGACAGTGGCGGAGCTTGAAAAAATAAGTAGTGGGGGCCGAAAGTCATTAGACCCAAAAAGAAATTTCCAATCGCTATGTTTCGGGTTGTATGTTCGGGTTGACGATTCAATTCGGGTCGGGTCAAACAAATCAACAATAAATAACTCTAAATATCTAATTATCTATGATGGGCCGGTGGCGAGCGACGAGGGCACAAGCAGCGGCGGCGGCAAGGGCGCAAGGCAGAGGGGGATTTCAGATTTGAGATTTGGGTGTGTTTGAGGGAAGCGGGCATGATCGACGAAAAGGAAAGGGGGCTAAGAATTTTAGGGTGATTTATTTGAAATTTTCATTTCCCCCTTAAACTTACACTTTTATTTTTTAAATGCATAAACTTTCTTTTTTTAATTTCGTACTGATAACTTATCGAATCAATCTGAATACAGCATTGAACTGAAATTTTTAGGGATAAAAAAGCAGAGGGGGTCAAGAAATTTTTAGCGAAAAAAATCAGGGGGCCCCGGCTTAATACGTATAAAAATTTTCGAACAAAAACGCAAAAAGTTACACTACTAACGGAAAAAAATGGCGGCGTCGGTGCCACCCTGGCCCCTTATATCCTTCGCCCTTTGGGGGTGGGGGAGGGGAGGAAGGAGGTTTAGGTTTTTGGGGTTGGAGTTTTAGGTTTTGGGGGGTGGGGTTTATATTTTAGGGTTTAGCTTTAGGGTTTAGATCGAGTTTCACGAGCCGATTTTAACGCCGCCAGAATTAGTTCAGTCGGAGTTTGTTTGAGTCGGTTTTCACGAGTTTTCTTACGAAGAGGAGTTTTCTCATGAACTCAACCTTTTCCAACAAAACCTCTAAATAAAACAATCATCTTCATTAGTACGTGTTATTAAATACAACATTATTTGTAATTCTAGGCCCAAAGTAAGCAAGTTTATTACCTGTGTGGAAAAAAAAAATTATTACCTGTGTGGAAAAAAAATTCACGAACAGGGCAAATAAAGATAGAAATAAGTGGATCGGTATAACCAACATTCTTCCATTATTTGAACCAAAATCAACAGAAAAGTTTAAGCCCATTTAGCCTGTCACTCTATTTTAAGCCCATCATTGAACTTCTAGGCCCAAAGTAAGCAAGTTTTATTAGTTTCCATTTTCCAATGAGCTTTTAGTAGAATTTATAATAGATTTATTTTTATGTTTTCTATCAATTTGGATCTCCGTCTGCAAATCAATCATCAATGTAATGCCTTCTTTAAAAAAAGATACAACATTACTTGATTTTGTTAAATACATATGACAAATATTTAAAAAAACCAATATGAAACACACATCTATTACGGTCTATATAAAAACAGTCTACTATCAAAAGGACCGGTGTTTGTTCACTAGTTGTGCTCCGGTTTGAATGGGTTTGTATGGTTCACTCAAAATCTACATGTTCATGTGTGTGTGGTTCATTCACTCGCAATTGAACTTACGACAATGATGTTTTCTAGCTTAACCGGTTAGATAGTCCGGTCTAGTGTGGTATTTAGTTTTCAGCATTACTTGACTTTGTAGTGGTCTTACAAATGTTTAAAAAACCAAACTGACTATCAAACTGATAGCTATAACAGTCCACTTCAAAACAGTATGCTATCAAAAGGACTAGTGTTATAGCACTAGTTTTGCTCCGGATTAATTGGTTTTGTATGATTCTCTCAATCTCGACATGTTCATGTGTGTGTGGTTCATTCGCTTGTAATTGAACTTATGACACAAATGTTTTCTAACTTAAGACGATCAAGTCCTGTGTGATATTTCATTTTCAACATTACTAGACTTTGTTAAATGCATCTTACAAATGTTTGAAAAACCAAACTGGTTATCAAATTAACAACTATAATAATAAACTTAAAAACAGTTTGCTACCAAAAGGACCCTTGTTCTTCCACTGGTTTTGCTCCGGTTTTTATTGGATTTTTGTTTAGTTCATTCGCTCGTGACATAACTTACGAGGTTTTCTAGTTTAACCGGTTCGACACCTATCATATGTGATTTTTTTTATTTTTAAAATACAGTAAATTTCAAATGTGGAATCCATCATAAAAGTTAAACATACAAGTGGAGGTGTCTCGACTATATAAAAAAAAATCTGCTGTTTAGGGTCCCTGGTCTTTAAGGAGCCCATAATTTAGGATTTAACTTCGTTTAATTTTCAGATTTTGACAAGTAGAATATAAAATCAACATACTTAGAAGAGTTTTCTTTTTACTAAAAACTTACTCCAACTTTAATATGTGTGATTGTGTGCCTTTTATAAATTGTATAAAAAACGTGAATCATTATATTCCCATGTGTTATAATTCTAAACAAATTTTTTTTTTTATGAAAGAGACCCCAATTTTCGAATTCACATTAGGCTCCTAAAAGCTTGAGCGGAGCCTTCATAGAACATACATGATTGGTCATCTAAAATATCTAACTTTTAAATAATTGTAGCAATCATAAAAGATTTGTAAATCTTGCTTTTGCCTAAGGGATTCCACCACATAATCCATTGAGTAGTTTTTAAAATTCAAAGTTGATCTTAGAAAACAAATCATTTTGAGCAAGATCAGTTAATCAACCTGCAACAGCAATAAAACAAACCTTCTTCCAACAAGTCCAACTACCTCAACAGGAGAAGCTCAACAATGGAGTCTTCTTCCCTGCTGTCCTTTCTCCAAACCCTAAAAATGTCACCGCCACTGCTAAAACCAATCTTCTTCATTTTATAGAAGCAATAGGGTTTCAGAAATCATGGCTGGGGGATCTTCTCCAAAAAAGTGGGGCTATTCTCTTCCGAGGCTTTCCCGTCGAATCTCATTTCGACTTCAACGACGTCGTTGAAGCTACCGGTTTCCCTCCCATGGAATATGTAGGCGGTGGCGCGCTCCGGGCGCAACTT
Organism: Smallanthus sonchifolius; assembly: GCA_023525975.1. NCBI lineage: Eukaryota > Viridiplantae > Streptophyta > Magnoliopsida > Asterales > Asteraceae > Smallanthus > Smallanthus sonchifolius. Next base: position 20,298,626 of record CM042034.1, read on the forward strand.
TTCTCCCGAGTTTACACCGCCAACGAAGCACCACCGGATCAGAAAATCGCTTTCCATCACGAAATGGCTTACGTATTGATTCATCTTTATCTTCTCTTTATTTTAGTTCTCTTTTTCGTTACACAAAGACTAAATTATTACGATAACAAAAATAAAAACTTAAATCTATTAATTGTTTTCTCACCATTCATATTTTCTTTTTTACCTTTTATTTTAATTTGTATGTCATGCGTATAAAAACCCTTAAACTAATTTGTTTATATATATATATATATATATATATAACTAGGTTACAATCCCGTGTATTACACGGGTTGAATAAATGTAATGTTAAATACCTATTAATAAAAAGTTTATGTTTTTAAAACCCGTGTAATGCACGGGTTGAATAAACATGTGTATTACACGGGTTGAATAAAATATAATGTAATTTATTAACACGGACACTCGTCAAAATAGAATAATGTGAATAGGTAAATATATGATTAAAAGTTTTTTATTTGAATCATAGCTAGCTATAAAATTGTTTTCAGTTTGTCGAGTTGATAAAAATATGATTGAACAAATTAATTGATTAAAAATACAATTTTAAATTCAAAAATGTGTAAATAAAATTTGAAACAAATAATTAATTTTGTTGCATTTAATAGTGGAGTTGGTTATTAATTGGAAAGAGATGCGGGAAAATGAGAATAAATAGACTTAGAATTGTGACAAGTGTCCTCTTATTTTACTTCTTTATTATGTAGTATAGATATAGATTTTTAAACGTTTACATACACATATATAAGTTATGTGTAACTAATATAACATATGCTTAACTTTCACACGTGTAGATTTTATACATAAAACGAAATTTGTTTGTACTTTTAAATTTTAGAAGAGATGAGTTAAAAGCGTATTTTATAACTTTTTAAGATTAAAAAATAAATAATTTATTTTGATTTGTATGTTCTCGCTATATATATAGTACTAGTTTAGAATCATGTGTATTACACGGGTTAAATAAATGTAATGTTAAATATGTAGTAACAAAAAGTTTATGTTTTTAAAACCCGTGTAATACACGGGTTGAATAAACCCGTGTATTGCACGGGTTGAATAAAATATAATGTAATCTATTAACACATACACTCGTCAAAATGGAACAATGTGAATATGTAAATATATGATTACAAGTTTTTTATTTGAATCCTAGCTGGCTATAAAATTGTTTTCAGTTTGTATAGTTGATAAAAATATAAGTGAAAAATTAATTGATGATAAACACATTTTTAAATTAAAAAATGTGTTGATAAAAATTGAAACAAATAATTAATTTAGTTACCTAAAATAGTGGAGTTAGTTATTAATATGAGAGAAAAGCGGGAAAATGAGAATAAGGATGTCTATAATTGTGAAAAGTGTCATTATATTTACTTGTTTATTATATAGTATAGATACTGCTAAATCATTATATTTTAAGCATATTGCTTTCTCATCATGAATTGATAAAATGACTTGGGTATCAATTCATCTTTTATATCCTCTTAATTTTAATTTTTTATTTCAGTTTTATAACGAATATGATTTTATCAAAACAGGCAGCGGAGTTTCCGTCCAAATTGTTGTTGTTTTGTGAAGTGGAACCGGAAGAAGGGGGAGAAACCCCAATTGTGTTGAGCCATATGGTGTACGACAGGATGAAACAAAGCCACCCTGAGTTTGTTGCGCGATTGGAATAGTATGGTTTGATGTATACTCGAATCATGGACAGAGACGATGATCCCTCGTCGCCGGCTGGTCGGGGCTGGCACTCAACCTTCTACACCGATGAGAAGATCATTGCTGAACAAAGGTTCGTCAAATTTTATTACTTAGCACGCTTTTAGTATATAAAATAAGCTATATCTATATCTATACTGTAGTATATCTATATCTATACACACTAATAAATAAATGTTTTGAGATGTCACATGTCATTCTCATATTAATCCTCAACATTTTTTTTCCGCCTCTCTCTCCTATTTAATTATACAAGTTTCTATAAAAAAATATAACTTTTGTTTATCACCTCTTTCTCCTGTTAAATAATAATGATTTTTATAACTATTTTTATAAAACATTTTTTAATTAAAAAAATAGCTTTATTCATAAAACATTTTTATGGTTTGAACATTTCTTTCATTCTTTTTATAAAACATTTAAAAAAAATAACTATATAACATTTCTAAAATTTGTATTAAAAATTATGTAATATTAGATCTTTATTACTAAGTATATATAACACTGTATTTATTCACCCTGTATAATATACATGGTTTCTAACCTATATTATAGTAAGGAATAATTATACTTGCTACGTGTCGACTTCTGATGAAATCTAGATTTTTGTTTTTCGCCTTTCTCTACTATTAAATAATGATGATGTTAAATAATTAAATATCTAACATATATTCTAATATTTTAATAAAAATTACTAAATCATAAGAAAATTTCAATTATTTCTTATTTCACAGATGACTAATAACACCAAACATACAATTTTTCATAGAAAATACTGTTTTATAACAAGTTGTATTTATTCAACCCATGTAAAACATGGGCTTTAACCTAGCTATATAATAAATAAATGTTTTTTCATGCCACATATCGTCTCCATATTCATTTTTATCATTTTTTCTCGCCTCTCTCACTTATTAAAATACATCTCTATTTTTTAATAAAATTTAACTTTTGCAGGGCAGCAAAAGTGGGAATGAGGTTGGAATGGATTAATGATGGTTCAGATTCAGTAAAGATTCTAATAGGTCCAAAGCCGACTTTTAGAGTTGACAAATCAAGGCAAAGAAAGACATGGTTCAATAGCATTGTGGTTGCTCATGGAGGTCAAGACCAAAGGGATAACATGGTGGTTCAACCTGAACCAGTCACATTTGGTGACGAAAAGCCACTACCTACTCACGCGGTGTACGATTGCATCAAGATCTTAGAGGAGGAATCTGTTGCCATACCTTGGGAGAAAGGCGATGTTCTGCTTATAGATAATCTGGCAGTACTACATTCCCGTAGACCAATTGTCAACTCACAAACTCATACTCGTCGTGTATTGGCCTCTATCTGCAAGTGACGCGTAACAAGCTAGTGACGTGGATTTAGATTGTCGTTTCAAACATTAGCATTGTCATCTAGGTGATTGTGGATCATTGATCTACTTCAATTGTAAGAGCATATATAGATGAATAAGGGTTGCATGTTATTGGTTTCATCATATAACACCAAGTGTGTGTATTTATTGTATATTATGTTGAGTTCTTTATTATAAGTGAGATTAAAACACACTTGTCTTAGTGCCTTTACCCTTCAAGGTATGACATGTTTTTTTTTTTTTTTTTTTTCATTTTCACCCCTCACACTATATATAAAATACGCTTTTAACCTGTTTAATTATCTAATAATTTCGTTTTTCTTTAATAACTTTCGTTCGATAACGTTTTTCAAAAAAACGAGTGCACAAAATTGAGTTTTTTTTGCTATCGTGGCTTACAGAGTGTCGTTACCGTTGTGATACCGTGCCGAAACGAACTTGTTATGAGTGAACAATATAGCTGTTTTTTTTTCTTATCAAACAAACTTGTTATGAATGAACTTAAAAGAAGATTTAATAAGTAATTTTAATTCTTGAAAATTTCCTGATGATTTTGACAAGGTTTATAGTTAATTTGCAAATCCGTAAATATGTGATAAATAAAGATGTGAACCAAGATAGTAGCATAATCACAACATGAACAAAAAAATGTATAATAGTTCGGTTGAATGTTAATAAATCTATTGTATGTTTATTTATTGGTATTCATCAAGAGTTGTTATTTGCTACTCTTCTCTCTAAACGATAGAGATCAAAATGTGCAAACGTATTATTAGTGAAATTAATGGATTTAATAATAAGTAAAAATGAGGAACTCTACTAGTTATAAAAAGGATATAGCTATTTGCTTTGATGAAATACTCAAATCTACTTTTAAAAAATGGTGATGATGTATTTATCTTGTTAGTTTATGAGTCGTATCTTAAAAGGAACAATGATTATTGTTTTGTGATATATTGATACACATTGATTTAATCAAAATGTTGTAGGTCTTGTTCATGTTATAGAAACATATTCTTTATATTAAGTACCAGCTTAGATCCCGTATATTACATACGGAGTGGAAAATATCAATACATAAAATTCTTAAATTTTTATTATATATTTTACATGTGTAAAAATGTATTACATACATTAAGGATAGAAACAACATTCAAAATATGTAAAAATTAATATATAATTGGGTTTCGAAAATACGTTAATTATTATTTAATATAATTTGACTTTCATTTATTATTTGATTGAAAATAAAAGTTACATAATTAAATTTCAAAGTTTTTATAATAAGAGATAATTTAAAATAAATGTGTTTTATTAGTATAATTAGTATTTTATTTTTAAATCCATAATTACTAAAAGATAAAGATGTATTTGATAAAAGAGAGACGGGAAAAAAATAATGACAATTAATATGGAGACGACACGTGACATAAAAAACTTTTATTTATTAGATAGTATTAGATTCGATTGCCACTTTCTTTTGAGTTTTGAAATGGCTTAGAGGAGAAAGTTCTATGCAACAAACAATATGTGTGGTCTACTTCATTGTTTGAACGCAAAAGAAAACAATCGACATTGTTTTGTTTGGTAATTGCAATTAGCGGTTATGATCGTTGTAAGAAAACATGTGTACTTCTAGTAAACAAAAGAAATACTACTCAAATCAAAAGAAAGTAATGGAAAAGATATTGGTAGCAACATAATTAAAACTATAAATAGTTAAAGTAATAACTCTCTTCTAGACGACTTAAATACGATGTAATTCTCACTGTAACGAACTTTTAGGCTAATGTTAACAAATACACTGGCAACTTCAACAAACCTAGTATGAAGAAATTCATATTATAAAAATCCGGACCGGACATGCTGGTTGGACGAGGAACATAAGGGTCGAGTGATTCAAACTGGTATGAGTGGATTAGTTAGAACGAGCCAGTCGGGTTTTGTGTTAACCAGATTATCCTGGTACTAGTTCTTAAATACAAGACCTTTTACGTAGAAGTAACTGGTACAAAAAACCCAGTTAGGTTTTGATTATTTTTTTACGTGAGTTCTCGTAGTTCTCAAGTATTTATGAGCTCCCATGAAATTCTTCATTCATATATAAATGGTAAAAATTAGTTAAGACGATGATAAGTGCAAATTCACATGAGATGAATCAAGTTGTGTAAGTCCATGATTATTGAATGTTGTTTCAAGTAACGATAAAATCAGAGATGTTACAGCCTTTCCTAGCTAAGTCCCCGAAATTCAACTAGCAGAGGTCGATGATTTTTAAAATTGTTAAGGGTATTTGAGTTTTATCTAGATGTCACCATTGGACATGTAGCTAGGACAGAAAGAAGAGTTGGTTTACATCAAATCCAATATTTAAACTATTAGAAAAAAAGACTCGTAATCCAAAATTAAAGTTTTTGATAAATATCTATTTTATATACGATTACAGACTCAGAATTTACTATTTGAATTATAATTAATAATAATCATCGAGCCTTCTGGTTGACTGGTAGTCCCATTACTTTTCAAATGTAAGGTCATGTGTTCGAGTATCGTTTGGGACAAAATTTTACAGGCTGAGTAATGAGGTTTTCCCAGTTGTGAGTTTCCTCACGTGTGGTGTGGTGAGGTCGGGTTATCATGTTTTTATTCTTCGGGCGAAAGGGTGATCCTTTTGCAAGATTGATCCCGAGTGTTCAGACCTTTACCGTTAAAAAAAAGAAGTTATAATTAATAATAACGGTTTACCAAGAAAAAGAAAATATCAAATGCAAGAATCTTTTTTTCCGTAAGTTGGTCATTTGTTTTTGGATATTCCTATAAACGTTAAAGAAGGGTGGGATAGTAGGGGCTTTCCTTGGGCGGTTATGTTAATTATGCTTTTACAGATGTCTCCAGCCATGTGCGGGTCCCACCAAAAAATCATAAAAAATAAATATTTTTAAATTTAACTATAAGCTTTTAAATATGTACTGAAATATACACATTCAATTCATTTTTTAATTTTTATTTATAAGTGAATTTTTGTTGAGTATCTCTTTCTAATGTATATGTTATTTCGTATATCTATTTTCTTTTTACAATTTGTATTATTTACATAAAATCCAGATTAGATTTACATATTTATGAGGCATGCAAATGAGGCTTAGTTCTTAGGCTGATGCACCAGGGTTTTACCCATGTCGATCCAGGGTTCGAGCCTCGGCTCTCCCTCAAGCCCGGAAGGGGCCGTATTGGGTGGGATTTTTCCTTGGATGCTCTCCAACTCTGACGCCAAGTGGGCCCGGTTAAGACAACATATTGGCCGGAGTTAGACGAGGCTCTCCCATGTGACGGGAGGGTGCGACGTCACAACATTCAATGTTCGCCGTTCAAAAAAAAAAAATATTTCAAACATTTTTTTAATTATAAGCACACATAAAGTAGATACATTAAATTTACTCACTATTTCATGATTATTATGATAAAAAAAAATATCTACACACTATCATAAAAAATATACATATCTAAAAATTATCATAATTCTGTTTTTTGTATTTAATTATTTTTTGTAGCAAATTAGTGTGGGATCGACAACCATGTTAACCTACTCCCCAACTATATACGATTAATTTCTAACCACTACTTTGGTTTTTTATGTCATTTTCTTGTTGTTATGATAGAAAGTGGACTTAAAAAGCTAGTGAAACAACTTGTATAAATAATACTCAAGTAACATGTGATCGGTAAATCAATCTTAAGCCCTCTGATATTTTGTTGTACGTAACTTTAGGTCGACCGGTATACTCGAGGTGGTTTGGGCGTGATCCTATGTGGCATAGGGATCACGCCGTGATGTGTATGGCTACACCGCCCCCTTGGTTGAAACATCACGCCGTGATGTTTTGGCGTGATATATTTCACGCGAGAAATCCCAATTGTTTGTCTTCAATGACCGTTGAACGGTAACATATATTACCGTTGTAATATATTTAATTTAAATAAATAATAATTTTTATTATTACTCACTATAAATAAACCAATTTTACTCCATAATATTCACTTTTCTACTCAATAATCTTCTAATTTTCTACTCTTCTACTCAATTTTACTCCATAATATTACTCCATAACGCACTAAAGGCGGACTTGATTGAGTACGTTTACGAAAAATCAAATCATTAGTAATGTAATTTTTTTTATTATTAATGTAATTTTTTTTAATTATTAATGTAATTTTTTATTATTATTAATGAATATTATTTATTATGTTTTATTTTATTTAAATAAAAATTAAAAAATAAACATTAAATTATCACACCACCACAATCACATAGGTATACCCCTTGCCATGTGATTTTCCAGAATCTGACGTGGCGTCACGTGACGTGCACTTTATTATCACATCACACCATAATCACATGGGTATACCCCATGCTCTTATATTAAATCATATATCATGTTTACTTATATGATTAGATATGATTAATTTACGTGTTTTAACCGGATCACATTAATAGAAATTCCTTTGATCTAAACTTTTTGCATGGTGTTCATAGACTTGGAAAATAGGGGTGAGCAGTTAACGAGGTATTACCCGGTAGACCCGTCAAACCCGTTGGAACCGACCCGTAAGGAACCGTAAAAGCTAACAAGGGTACGGTAAACGGGTCTATGATTTACCTTCAAAAGGGTAAGGGTCGGGTACGGGTCTAGAACCGAAGACAACCCGTATACCCGTTAAACCCACCACCTTTTAAAGAAGTAAAAAATTTATAAAATTTCTAAAGTATTTAGTGTAGATCAATATGTAAATATGTGATATATTTTTTTAAATTTACCAAATTTAACTATACGGGTCTATCTTCGCAAAACCCGCAAACCCTTACCCGTTTACCCGTGAACACTTAACCGGCCCTTTTAACTATTATACGGGTCACGGGTATGTATTTGATCATCAAAAGGGTACGGGTACGGGTATACCCGTTTGCACACCCCTATTGGAAAAGACCTACGTGGTGTGTCACGTTAACTTATTTAGGATAGACTGAAGGGGAGAGGGGTTCCTAAAAGATTTCTAGAGATGCTTAGAGATATGTATGACGGGGCAAAAACAAATGTTCGTACATTTGTGGCCCACATTGAACACCCCTACCTGTGGGGGATACATATTTCTTCTCTTTAGAGGTGGGCCTTCATTAAGGATCTGCGTTGAGCTCATTTCTTTTCACATTGGTCTTGGATGAGTTGTCCAATTTGATACAAGAGCTAATCCCGTGGTGCATAATTCGCAGATGATATTGTGCTAGTAGCGGAAAACAAATGGAGTCTCAACGAGAAGCTTATGGAGTGGCGCGCAATCCTAAAGTGCAAAGGTTTAAAAATAAGTCGCTCTAAAACAAGTACCACAGACAAATAAGTTCATTAGGGTCTTGGGTTCAAATTGACGGGGAAGTGGACTGTGATGTAGCCCATTGTGTTTAGGTAGGTTGATGCAAATGGAGGGCAGACACATGGGTTTTGTGTAACGAGAGATTCACAGAGAGATTAAAAGGGAAATTCTATAGAGTTGCAGTTCGACAAGCTATTTTATACGGAACCGATTGCTTGGCAATGAAGAAGATACACGAGAAAAAGATGAAGGCATCACATATGAGAATGTTGAGGTAGATAGGCGGGCACACAAGGTGGGACAAGATAAGGAATGAAGTTTTTAGGGCTAGATTAGGGGTAGCGTGCATTTCAGATAAGATAAGGCATGAAGATTGAGATGGTTCGGGCATGTTCGAAGGAGACAGATGACATTAGGGGTAGCGTACTTTCTAATTTTGTTTTCTTTCAAATTTTTTTTATTAATGTCATTAAAATTACCGATTAACATTAAAACATAAAATAAATTTATATTATATGTATATATAATTTTTAATTCGATTAAATCGGTACAACCATTGGACCTTTAGGCACTCTGGTTTATTTTCCGGTCTCTTCTAAAAATATTGGATATAGGACTAGAAGAAAGATAAGATCAACATGTATCCGGATACCATGTATGCCTTCAAGAAAATATATCTGTCAACTAGGCACGCACTTTGAAGATATTTTAACAAAGTGAAAAATGCTAAAAAAAAGATAAAAGATAAAAGACGAAAACTTATTAAGATGACAGAAACAGTGTTCTGTGTTGGAATATCAAGTTTTGATAGATAAAATTGAGAAAGAAAGAGGTAAAAATGAAAATAAAACGGCAGAAATTTTGAGTTTGTCTCATAAGAGGAAATAACTTTAGTATTTTGAAATGTTAAATAATTCTTTAAAATGTGTACCTACTGAGGTTACTTTTTTTATATAAGAATATAAATATAATAAAATTAGTTTTCAAAATTTATGGACTCGAAGCTTATTTGAAGAATACGTTTGGTTTGCAAAATTTAATGGAATTGAAATAAATCTAAATTTCATTTATCAAGGCATTTTGTTTGCATAATTTGTTGTAATTGGAATCTGAATTTCATTGTTAATGTGTTTGATTGAGAAAATGAACTCGAAATAAGCTTGCAATTAATTCTCTCAAATTCCTTTAAACGATGATTTTAACATTTTTACAAATTGTGGAGGAATCCAACAAACAGAATTGGAATATCCGATAACTCACCGTCGTTGCGTCTGCCACCCCGCATCACCCTGCCACTGGCATCCCGCTTCGCCTTGTCGCTGCCGCCCCGCCCTGCCACCGACCATGCCACCCTCATCGCCGTCGCCAATGCCACAATCGCCGCAAATTCCACCACCACTCTTGCCTCCGCCACATTCCACACCGCCACCATTGCCACGCCACCACCACCGTATCGTGTAAAAATTTCACACACGTACATCAGTACATGGAATCACAAATCGAAGCCTCTCTCAGTCACACCTCATACAAATATGTAAGTCACAAAAAGTTTTATCAACTATTGACCGGTTCTAAATCAGTCCCATCACTCCCGTCCAGTTCTTGAAAAACTTCACGGTTTGTTGTGATCTGGTTCACCAGCCCTAACCGAACCCCGCCTGACCCTCCTTTCCTCATAGCTTATATGTAATACTAGTAAAAAAAAATTAAAACCCGGATAAAGACGACAGAAGCCATGAAAATTTATTTGTTTAATGTTTTTAGGATCATGATTACGATAAGGAAATGAGTAAACATGTATGATTGTTCACTACAAGTCTTGAATAATCAAGTGGAACACTTTATTATTTTGGAGATTAAACGTATGTTTACGCATCTTGATTGAAAACAATTTATATATAAAGGGTTGGAATCAAACGATACATATAGTATTTAAACCCTCAAGGGGAAAGTTCAATTCATAACACTTAATATTACGAGAACATATGGAACAAAATAAATCCTTCATTTTTCAACCATAAAAAGTTTTTAAATATAAGAAAATGATAGAAATGCAATATTTATTTCTCTCATAAAATTTATAAAAAAATATAAAGAAATTTCGTTTATTTTTACAACCTACACATGTGTAGGATGTATATATTATTTTACTTACACATAATCTACACTTGTGTAGGTAAACTTTTAAATGTATAAAAACATATCAAAAAATTTGTTAAATTGTTTTTTATGGTTATAAACATACATATTTGTTTGTATGAATTACAAACATTTAAAAATATATATCATAGATGAAGAAATTAAACGATTTGAGTTTGTTCTTTTTGTTCTCGCAATAATTTAGTGTTCTGTAATTAACCTCTCCCTATATTCGGTCTGTTTGGTATGGGGTAATGAAATGGACGATGGAATGGAATGAACGAGGTAATGAAATGGACAAAGGAATGAAATGTACCATTCCATTCCACTGTCTTGTTTAGTTACTATGAGGGAATGAAATAAATTATTACTTTATGTTGTTTGGTAGGCTAGAAAAGACGAAGGAATAAAATCGGTGATGAGTGGTGGTGTTGGTGGCGGTATTGGGTGGTGGTGGGTGACGGTGGGTGATGGAGGCGGTGGTGGGTGGTTGTGGGGTGGCGGTGGTGGTGGTAGGAGGTGGTGGAGGAGGCGACGGTGGTGATGGTGCTGGGCGGGAGGTGGCGGTGGGTGGTGGTGGGAGGTGGCAGTGGGTGGTGGTGGCGGTGGTGGCGGTGGCGGCGGTGGTGGTGGTTTGGTTGTGAGTGGCGGCGGCGTGGTGGCGAGAGATGGCGGTGGGTGATGCAGGCGGCGGCGGTGGTGGTGGTAGGAGGGTGTGGTGGTGATGAAGGGTGAAAGAGGGGATGGAATGAAAAAAAAAACAAGGGGGTGGATGGAATGAATTTGAGGGATTTAGAAGGAATGACATTCCTTGTGGAATGGGTGATTCCATTCCATCGTCAAACCAAACATCATTTTTTCCATTCCCTCGTAATCGTCCATTCCATTCCACCTCCCATTCCTGCATACCAAACGCTACCTCAGGGTCTGTTTGGTATGAGGTAATGGAATGGACGAGGGAATGGAATGAACGAGGTAATGGAATGGACAAAGGAATGAAATGGACCATTCCATTCCATTGTCTTGTTTGGTTGTCATGAAGGAATAGAATAAATCATTACTTTATGTTGTTTGGTAGGCTAGAAAAGATGAAGGAATACAATCGGTGGTGGTGGTGGGTGACGGTGGATGATATCGGCGGTGGTTGGTGGTTGTGGGTGGGGGTGGTGGTGGTGGTGGTGGTGGGTGGTGGCGGGGGTGGGAGGTGATGGTGGGTGGTGGTGGTGGGAGGTGGCGGTGGGTGGTGGTGGTGGGAGGTGGTGGTGACGGTGGCGGTGGTAGGAGGTGGCGTGGGTGGTGGAGGCGGCGACGACGGCGTAGTTGGGTGGTGGTTGGTGGTTGTGGGTGGTGGTGGTTGGTGGTGGTGGGTGGTGGTGGTGATGAAGGGTGAAAGAGGGGATAGAATGAAAAAAACAAGGGGGTGGTGGAATGAATTTAAGGGATTTAGAGGAAATGTCATTCCTTGTGGAATGAGTGATTCCATTCCATCGTCCAACCAAACACCATTTTTTCATTCCCTCGTAATTGTCCATTCTATTCCACCTCTCATTACTGCATACCAAACGCTACCTCAATCTTTTAGTTATAAGGCACACCTGTCACACCCCAACCGACGGCGGATTATACGTCGGGGCGGACGCGGTTGTTCAAAAGCACAAGGTTGACTAATAAAGTTTGAGATATTTCATTAATAAATTAAAGGGTTCAACATGACAAAAATAACATAAGGTTCAAGCATGAAAAGTAACAAAAGTTCAATTTCTTGACGGTCTTTCTAAGTCCATGCATCCTACGTTTTCATAGATAAGCCTCACTCTGGTGCACCTGAAACATGTTAAGTAACTGTCAACTAAAAATAGTTGGTGAGATACAAAGGTTTTGACACCGTTTAACAAAGTCTTTAAAAGTTTTACAATTCACCATGATTAATGTATCTAAGCATAAATGTGAGAAAAACAAGTAAGCTAAACATTGTGCACGTCAAACCTCCAACCAAGTTTAGGCATAACCCGAAGGTTACCCTTATAAGTTTCAAGTATAAGTTTTGTTTAGTAACAAACACCAAGGGCTCCCCCCGAAGGGTCAATCAATCAAGGTGGATTGGTCAAATGCAATAGATCTATCACTGTTACTATCGGCTCGGCCAAAGCTAATGATCATGCTAGAATTAAGTTTAATTTAACATACAAGTTTCAGAGCATTCAACACAAAGAAAGCATATAATCATAGTTAAGTTTGAATTGTATAAGTCTAAAAAATATGAACATGTTCCACCCCAAGTTTAAAAGATAAAATGAAAACAAAAAGGGGCTAAGTATACTCACTTGGATGATGAAGAGTACTCGACAAGATTAAGTGTTTGCAAGACTTGGAGAGGGAAATTATCATCACAATAAGCCTAGGAATATAAGTCTAACGTTTCAAATAAAAAGTCTAAGACAAGAGATCTAGGATTTCGGGATTCGACTAGGGTTCCAGACGGGTGACGGGTTGGTTGTGTTCATGAAGTTTTAAATCAAGTTTAAAACAAAGGTTTTTGAATGATTCAAGACTTATGCATCAAAGTTTAAATAAGTTTATAGCTTAGCATGATTTAGTAAGATAATTATTTAAGGTTTCACAATTATTACACCCAATAAGTGATAATAATTAAAATAGTTTTTCTAAGTAGTTGGACATATTGTTAACGAAAGACTAAACAATTATTTTAAAGATTAAAATAATTATTTAAAGTATGGATAATTATTAAAGATTACTAATAAGTATTGTAAGGATAAATAATAAGTATTTAGAGAATAAATAGTCTTTAAATTATAAGCTTATAACTTACAAAGTTTCTTAGGTATCAAAATGAAATTTGTAATTTGTAAGTTTGAAATGTTTAAAGTTTCTATTTTAGGATTTGTAGGGTTTATAAATTTAGGATAAATGAGTAAACGATTTTCTATCTTTATAAAGTTTATAGATTTATAGATTTTCTAGTTTTAAATAACAATGTTTATTTACTTTTCTTGTTTTAAAAATAGATATACAAATAGCCTTGATTTAGATTCTTAATAATTTACAAAAGTTTATAACTTTATGTTTTCTAAGTAGTGTGCAAATTTTATAAGTTTTTCTTAGAAAATTTATATAAATTATTTATTTAAAGTTTTGAATAGAAAACAATTAAAGTTTTATGTTAGGTTAGAGTTTCAAGTTTTATAAATTATTTTCTGTTTAATAAATAAGTTTAATAAAGTCTTATAAATGTTTTATAATTTTTAAACCTTTAAAATTATTTTTAAAGAATAAAACATTACAGGTTTTAACAAATTTTAATTAAATAAAATAGCCCTGTTATGCAAAAATGTAAAAAGAATTTATTTTTATGATTATAACAGTTTAATATAGTTTATAAAAATTATTAGAATTTTTAAAAGTGAGTAAAAAGCATAAAAAAAATGAAGAACAAAAGTGGGTCGCGCCTGGGTCGAACCCGGTTCTGTGACCGGGTCCCCAAACACACACACACCCCCAACCATCCCGGCCACAGGTTCGCTGTGTTTATAGTCGAAAAAGAAACTTTTAAACAGAAACCCAACTTGTTCCTAAACCCATATGAACCCTAGAACCCAAATCCACCCAATACACATCGTTCAGCCCCCTGATCATACAAATTGATAAGGGGCTAATGATCTCGGGGTAAAAACGAGTAGATTGGCTTTTCGAATTACCTGATTTGAAGTCGGGATGAGGGAGAACGAGTGTGGTCTTGTCGGCGACTGTCGCGAAGAGGAACTTGAGAATGCAGGTTCGTTTTCGCCGAATTGAGGGTGGAAAGAGTTGTAGTGTGATGTCGTCTACCCACTGGTACTCGTATTTATACGAAATTTCGAGATTAAATGCCCGAGTAGGTGGGACGATTACGGATGGGGTTCACGCGGATCGCAAGCTTAATTGCGGATGGTTACCGTTGAAATTGAACATTTAATGTTATTAGGTAAGAGTCGCATGCGGGAATCGAACTCGAGGTTCAACGAATTTGGACGGAAAACGCGGTTTCGGGTGAAAAGGTGAGAAAATCGGGGCTTGCGGGACTCGAACCCATGACTGGTTCTGAGGTTCGGATGTTTGGGTCTTTGGCCAAACAGGTCCCTGAAGTTTTAAAGGTTTAACATTTTGATTAAAGTCTCTTTTTTTGTTAAAAATAAGTTTCAGCAATTGACAGTCTTAGTCCTCGGACTTTTATAAAAACAATTATATTTTATTTTTATAAAAACTAAGTAAGTTTTATAAGTTTTTATTTCCTTTATTATTTTATGAAATAATTTCTAGGATTTGTAAGCTTAAATGTTTTAGAAATAAGTTTATAAATTTTTATATAATTATAAACTTATATGTTTTAAGAATTTTAATAATATCTCGTTTAAGAAAAATAATAAACGTACATGTTTATATATATATATATATATATTTATATATATATGAATGTTTTCCTTAGATTCATATTAAATAAAAAAAAATATTTAAGAAAATAAAAATTAAAGTTTAAAATAACACGGTAAGCGTTCAGGAAAAGGTACATCGGAAAAATCCAGAACATTACAGTCTCCCCTACTTTAGGAAATTTCGTCCCGAAATTAAAGTAGAAAGTTTCTGTTTTTCCCAGATTTAAGTTTATGATACGCACAGGGATAATGAGAAAGATATTTTACGTCCATTAGTAAAGTACGGGTTACGTTTAGAATCCTAACTGGAATGACAGGAATAAGATTACGCTCAAGTTTCTAAGTTTCCAAAGTCTGGGGTTGCCAAAAGTTTCTCTACGAAACATATAGTTTCATTGAAATATAGGAAGATTCGTTTTCAGAAATGCCTTCGGGAGAATATCTACTGAATTTCCATTCAGGATTTCAAGTGAGATGCATCACTTAGGATGGATTCGATGATAGTTTAACGATTTGAGTTTGCAGACTATTACGTCTAAGGATTGCTATGGTACCTAAGTTCTGTGGCTACCTCTTACGATAAGTCTTAGATCATAGCACACGACAGATTTTACTATGTCTTCCCATACGCTGATTTTCATACTTACGTGTGCACCCGCAAGCATTCAAATCGTCGCATAGTCTGCATAGGTCCTTCCGTTTGTGTGTGGATCAAGAAAGAGTACAAGAATTTGTTTAACACACGACTAAAGTTTCCTCGTGAGAGTGATCATTGATTAACGAGTCCCTCAGAGAGAAGCGTCATTCAACGATTAGAGAGAAAAGAATGTGACAAGATTTAGAGTTTCAAAGTTTCCTCGTGATTGAATAAGAATACTTCAATCATTGAGTAGTTTAAAGTCTTTACACTTTCCTCGTGTTTGATCAAGAATACATCAAACCTTGAGTAGTTTAAAAGTCTTATACGTTCATCATGTTTGAACAAGCATACGTCAAACATGGAGTAGCTCAAATTGTGTTTGAACAAGAATACGTCAAACATAGAATAGTTTAAATTGTGTTTGAACAAGAATACGTCAAACATAGAATAGTTTAAATTGTGTTTGAACAAGAATACGTCAAACATAGAATAGCTTAAAGTCTCTTAGTTTAGCTTCAGTGTATAGAGGTATACGATTACGTTTTGAGTATAAAGCGGTTATCTAAGCACTCTAGTATTTAAGAGAGGTGTGGGACAACGTTTGGAACAGGATTGACCGTTATACGCTTTGTCACCGAAGATTCGAGTTGTTCAGAAGGTTTGGTGGATCCCGATGTTTGGGTTTGAAGAGAAGACTAGGGAGGTATTCTGCTAAAGAGAGCAATGTCTACCTTCACTTTAGTTTCTAGTATCAAGAATGAAATTTTCTCGTGTATTTGGAATGTACGTTTATCAAGTCTTATAGGGTTTGGTTAAGATGGACACACAAAAGTTTTCAAGACTAAGAATCCAAGTATAAGTTTGAAAATAGGATAAGTCAGTTGAGTTTCAAGTTTCAGTATTAAGCTTCACATGATCCCTTATTGGACATGCTTCCTTTGGCGGTTTAGAAGGTGTTTAGTTTCAGGAATACGGGATTGAGTATTTGTACAAGTTTTACATGACTCAAAAGTCTCCGACCTTATAGTGGTGTATACGAAGTTTATTGTTTTAGCAACGTGTATTTGAGCTTTTAGTTCCCGTTGTGATTTATAGTAAGTCTTTTACGTGACAAGAGTTGAATGAGGAAAGTCTCCAAGCATAGGGTAACGGGAAAAGTTTCGATAAGGTTTATGATAGTGTGTTTATAAATGATTTTATCTCGTTTCATAACAGTAGGTATAGTTTTCTTTTATATAGAGTGTAATTAGGATGTTCAAAAATGACGAGTTAGACATTGATAAATAGTATAAGTAAGACTTATGAAAAGGTATGTATGATTGTCGGATGAAAAGTTGGTCAAGTTTAGATGTGTTAAGTCCATATAAGGGGTAGGGATCGTAGCTGTTTAAGGCAATGGTTCGTAAGTCGTGTTGTTTTAAAAGAGTGTTTACGAATTAGGAGGTTTGTTTAAGATTTATTCCTCAGGTACACGTGTCACTTAGGGTTTTTATAGTTTAATGCTACGTTGTTAATTATCTTAAGTACTAACGCGAGTTGCTTTTGACGAAAGGGTTTATTAAGTTTGTAATGATGAAAGAAAAGTCAAACTAACAAATGATAACAAGATGAAATTTCAAAATGATTTCCATTAGATGCTTTCAAAATTTGGGCTTCTAGCCCTTACATAAGGCAAAATTTAAAATTTAATGGGAATAGAGGCTTCATGCACGCCTTAGGTAGCTTTCCACTAGGAAACAGATTAGTACTATCACAAGTACTGCCAGGGTTACTCGGATAGCAAACCTAGCCTCTTTGAATCTTAAATTATTCATTAATGAAATATCGAAACTTTAATAATTAACCTTGTGCTATTGAACAACCGCGTCCGCCCCGACGTATAATCCGCTGTCGGTTGGGGTGTGACAACACCACTCCACCCGGTTTTGCTTGGAATTTAGAATTTTGTATCGTTACTAAACACTCGTAAGGTAACTTTGACGTCCTGGTCAATCTCCGTTTTGACGTCGTGACTTGAACGGTCGTTGATTTGCCGCAAGTCAGACGAGACAGGGTCCCACATCCACTGTCGTATCATTTACTACTTGCTGTTTTGTTCCTTCCTGTTATGATATCGAGAATGATCTCTAAAACAAGCGAGAATGATAAACGAGATCGCTAAAACAAGCGAGAATGATAAACGAGAGAAAAAATCGAGAGAGAATAATTAGGGGTAAAACTGATATGATTTTATTGATAACTTGATTAATGTTACAAAGAAGCTATTTATAGACAAAGCTAACAAACTACTGAACCAGGCGAACTTAATAAGTTCGCCCCTACTGAACCAGGCGAACTTAATAAGTTCGCCCCTATACTAAACAAGCGAACTTAGTAAGTTCGCCTATACTAAGTTCGCTAACACCCCCCCTCAAGTTGGAGGTGTATACAACCCCAACTTGGAAATGATATCTGAATGCGGTTGACCAGCCAAACTCTTTGTGAATAAATCCGCAAGTTGATCAGAAGTCCGTGTGTGAGAAAGCAGAATCAAACCGGCTTGAAGCTTCTCACGGACAAAATGACAATCTAACTCGATATGCTTAGTTCGCTCATGAAAAACTGGATTCTTAGCAATATGAATAGCCGCCTGACTGTCACACTTGAGAGGAACATGAGTAAGATTATCAAGCCGAAACTCCACAAACAAACGAGTCAACCAAGCAAGTTCCTGTGTGACACGACGAAGAGAACGATATTCAGCCTCAGCAGAACTAAGAGAAACAGTAGGTTGCTTCTTGGATTTCCAAGAAATAGGACTGTCCCCAAGAGAAATGAAATAGCCACTGACAGAACGCCGAGTATTAGGACAAGCTGCCCAATCAGAATCACAATAAGCAGACAAAGACATATCAGGAGCATTATTAAAGAACAACCCTTGAGAACAAGTGCATTTGACATACCGAAGAGTATGCCACGCAGCATCCCAATGAGGAACACGCGGATCACTCATAAACTGGCTGAGAAACTGAACCGCAAAAGCAAGATCAGGCCGAGTATGAGTAAGGTAATTGAGTTTACCAACAAGTCGACGATAGGCCAAAGGATCATCAAGAACTTGACCTTCATTGAGCTTGAGTTGTAAATGTACAGGCAAAGGAGACGAAACAGAAGAAACATCGTCGGGAGAAAACTCAGTCAGCAAATCTTTCGCAAATTTGCGTTGAGTCATAATAAGACCAGAGGGAGATTTGAGAACCTCAATGCCCAGAAAGTAGTTGAGAGTGCCAAGATCCTTGATCTGGAAAGTGGAATGTAAGAAAGCCTTCAAAGCACATATTTCTTGATCATTATTACCAGTAAGAAGAATGTCATCAACATAAACAGCGACATGAACAACATAATCCCCCATCGTCTTAGAGAATAAAGAATAATCATTGGGAGACCGCATATAACCTTTGGTTTTAAGAGCATCAGAAAGCTTTCCATACCACTGCCTTGAAGCTTGCTTCAAACCGTAAAGAGACTTTTTGAGCTTAAGGACATGATCAGGATAGGATAAAGGCATTACAGGAGGAGGAAGCATATATATGTCTTCGTCAAGATCCCCATGTAAAAAATCATTATTAACATCCAATTGATATAAACCCCATTGTCGTTTAGTGGGAACAACACTGAGACTACGAATAGTAGTCATCTTAACAACAGGAGAAAAAGTCTCATTGAAATCAATTCATGTTTTCTAAGTATCACCACGAACAACCAAACGGGCTTTGCAACGTTCAACAGTACCATCAGCATTATACTTGACTTTATACACCCATTTGCACTTAATGACCTTTTTACCTTTAGTTAAATGCATAACCTCCCAAGTTTGATTTCTTTCCAAGGCATTAAACTCCTTAGTCATAGCCTCTTGCCAAGCAGGATGGTTAGCAGCCTCCTGATAAGAAGAAGGTTCTTTAACAGAATCAAGATTTAAAAGGAGCTGCTGGGAATCAGGGGAAAGATCAGCAAGATTCACAAAATGAGAACCTTAGCAAGCACTCGACAAAGTATGAAAACAAGACGAATCGACAGAAGAAGCAGAATTACAAACATAATCATGCAGATGAGAAGGAGGAACAGAAGAACGAGTAGATCTCCTGGGCTCCGGAGGTGGAGGAGGAGGAATAGGAGAAACAGGAGGAGGAGTGGAATCAACTTCAGGAGCAACCGAAGAAGATGAAGGAACAGCAGCTGGATCTGTCTCCTCAAACAGATCATTTAGAGAAGGGAACAAATAAGAAGTATCTGAAGAGTGTAAAGAAGGGAAAATGTGCTCAAGAAAAGTCACATCCCGAGAAACAAGAACTTGTCGAGTGTCAAGATTATAAAGTTTGTAACCTTTCTTTCCAAAGGGATAACCAATAAAAATACAAGCTTGAGCTCGAGGCTGAAATTTATCTCATCCAGGTGTAGAGGTAGAAGCATAACACAAACACCCAAAAGTGCGAAGGTGGGTGTATGAAGGAGCTTTACCAAAGAGCATCTCAGAAGGAGATTTTCCCTTAAGAACCCGTGTGGGGAAAATATTAATCAAATGAGTAGCAGTGAGAACGCATTCACCCCAAAAAGTTATCGGTAACTTGGATTGAAACATAAGAGCATGAGCAGTTTCGAGAAGATGCTTATGTTTACGTTCCACCACCCCATTATGTTAAGGAACCCCAGGACAAGTAGTCTGATGAATAATACCCTTCTGTTTAAAATACTCGGCATGATGAACACCTGAACCAAGTTCAAAAGCATTATTAGATCGAACACGCTTCACTTTGGTACTGAACTGAGTCTCAACCATTTCAATGAACCCTTGAAGAATAGTAAATGCATTTCCTTTAGTTGTTAAAAGATGAGTCCAAGTAGTTCTAGTAAAATCATCAACAATGGTGAGAAAATATTTATATCCATCAAATGTAGTAGATCGATACAGTCCCCACATATCAATATGAATAAGATCAAACATTTGAGAACTGGATATACTACTAGATGCAAAAGACAGTTTATGATGTCTAGCCTTAGGACAAACAGAACAATCATCAATAGAACAATCATGTGCACCAGTAAAGACATTCAATTGCTTAAGTTTGTACAAAGGTAAATGACCAAGACGAGTATGCCAAAGTTTCAAAGAAACAACAGAATTACAGTGAGAAAAAGAATCAACTGTAACAGAGAAAAGTTTATTTGGATTCAAAAGATAAAGGCCGTTGAGAAGATCTCCCAGGACCAACGGACTACTCAGCGAAGGGGCCTGCAAGAAACAAGTAGTTTCAGAAATCTGAACAAGACCCTTTGTATCCCTAAAAAGTTTAGGAACAAATAAGAGATTGTGCTTGAACTGAGGCACAAAGAAGACATTAGAAATAGAAAACGTCTTGGTAAGATGAACTGTTCCGACCTGCGTAACAGTTAAGACATGCCCGTTTGGAAGAAGAACATAAACACGTGAGTTAAGCAATTGAACATCAGAAAGTAAATTGAAATCAAAGCACATATGATTACTTGCACCGGTATCAATTATCCAAGTAGTATCGACCGTAGTCGAATTGCAAGCAATAATACCTGCAAAATTTGCAAAGCTGGGTGGTTGAACATTAGGAACACCACCCTGAACCCCAGAATTCTGCTGAAGAAGATGCAACAGATTGTTGTACTGTTCAGAAGAAAGAGCATTATGAGCACCAGAAGTAGGAACAGTAACCCCAGCATCAGAAACAGTATTAGCAGCAGCTTTGGGTTTAGTAAATTTGAAATCTTTAGGAAACCCAATTAAACGATAACATTTGCTGGCATCATGTCCTGGCTTCTTACAATGAAAGCAAACAGAACCTTTCCGAGCACTGTAATTCTTTGGTACTTGCGTAGAAGCATTCTGAGGAATAAACTGAGCCGATGAATGAAGCTCCCTCTGTTTCTCATCTTGAATGAGAAAAGCATAAGCTTCATTGATTGAGGGAAGAGGCTTCATCATGATAATATTCCCACGAATCATGTCATAACAAGGGTTAAGACCCATCAGAAACTGCATCAAACGTTGATCTGTTTCGCGCTTAGCCATAAGTTGGGAAGTACCACATGTGCAGGGAGGAATAGGCTCGATTGCATTAAGCTCATCCCAAACAGCTTTGATTTTGGTAAAATATGTAGCAACATCATCATTCCCTTGAGAAATAGCAGAAAGAGACTTCTGCAATTGATAATACTTGGCCCCATTACTCTGTCCATACCGATCAGTTAACTCTTTCCAGAGTTGTCGAGCAGTCTCAACATACAAAACGCTCTCACTGATATCACTGGACAAAGTGTTCAAAATGCAAGAAATAACCATATCATTGCATCTTTTCCATAACTCCAGATTAGGAGAGGAAGTAGGTCTGACAAAAGTTCCATCAACAAAACCAAGTTTGTTCTTAGCAGATAAGGCAATGGACATTGCACGTTTCCAGGATCCAAAAGAAGAGCCGTCAAATGTTTTAGAAACAAGTAAGAGACCCGGATGATCAGATGAATGTAAGAACAAAGGATTAGAAGAATCCATAGGATCAACAACTGCGGGATCAACAGTAGAAGGCATGAAAAACAGAAAGAAAATGAAGACTGAAATAACAAGTTCGCTAAGAAGCGAACTTAACAAGGAACAGGTGAACTTAATAAGTTCGCCCGTAACAAACTTTTGAGACAAGTTCGCCTGCACGAACAGAAAAACGGGAAATCGATCCAGAAATCATCATAACTCAAAATCAGAGAAGTATATGAAGAAATCCAACCGTAGGAATGATTAGAAACAAAAAAATGAATGTTTTGAACGGATCAAAACAGGAAACAACCCCCAATTGACATAAAAAATGAGAAAACGAATGAAACAACAAAGAATGAGTGCGGAAAAAGGAAAAAAATCACAGAATCGAGCATATATGCTCTGATACCATGTTATGATATCGAGAATGATCGCTAAAACAATCGAGAATGAGGCGAACTTAATAAGTTCGCCCCTATACTAAACAAGCGAACTTAGTAAGTTCGCCTATACTAAGTTCGCTAACACTTCCCCACCCTTCCGTTTTAACGTCGTTACTTTTCCGTCTTTTTCCTGTACGGAAGAACAAACCTCCTCAAAAGCAGGTAACCACAGACCACTCTTTAAATGCACCCATAATACATTAAAGGTCATCATGCTCACATTTTATTTTTTTAAAAGGTAACATATTAAATAGCTTTTGATTTATATTTTGCAAATACATAAAAACGCTAAACAAATTAAAATCCATCAAAAAATCAAGTTTTATAAAGTGAACCTATTTTGGTTTCTTTTTCCGTTAGATGGGATTTATTTTCGTTTAAAGCCAACAAATAGTCATAATCGAATATTAATATCTTTTGTATTTTTGTGAAAATATGGTGTTTTAATTTGTAACCATCTAAAATAACATTAGATATATAAAAAAAAGAAAAAAATCTTGTAAAATATTTGTGTATTTATGACGTCAATTATGACTTTATGATCTCCAAATTAAATTACTCTATAAACTTGGAATTAGTTTGAAAGTTTGCATTTATTTATAGAGTTTACAAACATATAATTATTAGAATACGGGATACCATTGTTGCCACCTTTATTTGTATTATTTTTAGTCAATACACATGCATTCTTGCATTCATGTTCCCTCTTGGTGGGCCACTACCCTCCATGTGTATAATAATTATCCATTATTTCCAAAATCTTTTTTAACTTTTTATTTGTATTCACAACATCACAAAAATAATTCAAAATGTACCCATAATTATATGACAAAATGATCACGAGTTTGCTAATTATTTTTGCTTACTCATGTACCCAACAATTAGTTAAAAAAAGTTCATTTAAAATTAATTTAAGTTGCAATGAAGAAAAAATCTAAATGAATAAGTTGCAATGAAGAAGAAATTAATCAAAAACTTGTTACACGCATAAATTGTGAACATTTTCATTTAGGACTCTAAATGAATTGAACCAAGTTAAACAGGAACTTGTTCGTGTTCGTTAAGAATTTATATGCAAACGAACGGTTTACGAACACATTACACAACCACCCAATATATAAATCAAGTTAACAACTTATAAATAATTATCCAAAAATACTTGACATAACAATTATAACCATAGTTATCATAAAAACAGGTTTAAATGTTAAGGACTTAGGACGATAATCAAAAATTAAAAAAAATATTCTTTTAATGAACGAACATAAATAAACAAATTTTCATGAACAAAACTGAACGAACGATATCTCTATTCATATTCGTTCATTTATCAAACAAACACACGTAAACAAACTTTCTGTTGAACGCTTCGCTCCTTTATGGGCCCTATTTTTTAATATGAATTGTAATAATTTTAATTTAAATTCACTTAAATACCAAACTCTACATGTAACACGTACGGTTATCTTTCTACTTTTTACTGCTCAATGAGTCGTCGATATCACCAGTTTATACTCATTCAGTTCCATTCTTGTTCTTCTTCACTCGCAGATTCCTCCATCAAAACCCTAAAATCCTGATTCAATTCATCTCCAATGCTAAATCTTCCTCCAACACTCTTCAATTTCATCAATCCGTAGCTAATAACCGCAATTCGTTTCAAATCCAAATCCATCAACAATTTCATCACCTACGGACCCTCGCGATCGTTCAACAATGGATTCTTCAATTCAAAACTATTTCCAGATGTTTAAGCTCCTGCTACTGTTAATTTTCGCTTCGCAGTTTCAAACGTCCTGTTCTGCATATCCGACGCCGTTAAATTGCACGGAAGCGTCTCGATTATGCACTTCCTTCATAGCTTTCGCTCCGTTGCCTAATCAAACCCTAGAATTGATCATGAGCATGTTTGACGTCTTGCCGCACGATGTTACGGTTGAAGGTAACGGCCGGAACTACGTGTTTGTTCGGAAGAACTGTTCGTGTACTAATTCGCCGGTTCATAACTACTTGACGAATACTACTTACACGGTGAGGGAAACAGGGGGATCTGTGTATGATATGGTGGTTGATGCCTATGGAGGATTGGCGTACCTGTCGAATTTCTCCCGGCCGGCGCGGACAGGGGCGGTGGTGTCGTTGCAGTTGTTTTGTGGTTGTTCTAGTGAACTGTGGAATTACTTGCTGAGTTATGTGATGAAGGAAGGGGATAGTATTGAGTTGTTAGCAAGTAGATTTGGTGTTAGTATGGATAGTATTGAGAAAGTTAACGGAATTGATAATCCCGATAACATCACTGTTGGTGCACTTTATTACATACCGTTGAATTCAGGTTAAGTTATTTAAACCTAATTTAATTAGCTTTGCCTTTTTGTTGCTTTCATTAACTTCTTTATTGATGAATCTGATTACAGTTAATTTTTAAGTTTTTAGTTTGTAGCTGATGTAATCTTGTCTTAATCATGTAGTTCCTGGTGAGCCATATCCTATACAGAATAAGTCCCCCCCCTGCACCTGCTCCATCACCATCTTCTGATGCCATTGTTGTAGGTAAGCTGTCTAATTCAATACCTTACTAGAGGCGGAATGATTAATGCTGTAATGTTTTATTTTGTAGAGGGGAGCAATCATAAGAGTGATGTGAAACATTGGTGGATCATAGGGAGTTTAGGTGTTGGTTTTGCTCTAATCATAGCAGTTGTAGCACTTTTTGTGTGTGTGAGATCATCGATTTGCTTCCGGGATGCCCACAAGAATCATTTAAAGGATCCTGAAAATGAACAAGTTTCACATAAGTTCCATATATTGAGAACATCAAGCTTCTGGTGTGGTTCAGGGAGACTCTGCTGCAAATCTAATGGTTGGGAGCAAACTATTGAGGAATCTAGTGACCGTCATACCAACATTCCGAAAGGTTTTGACTTGGGTTTATCGTTTGTGTTATTTTAAGCCTTTATGTGTTAGCTGCAAGCATAGTTTTTGAAGTGATCTGGTGTTCTTTTTTGTTGTTGCAGTTATTGGGACAGATGTGTTTGATGTAGAGAAACCTGTTGTGTTTTTATATGAAGAAGTCTTTTCATGTACGGATGGTTTCTCCGAGTCCAATCTTTTAGGTCATGGGATGTACGGTTCTGTGTATTATGGTTTACTTCGTGAGCAGGTTTGTTGTTTGATTCTTTTCCCTTTTTCTAGTGGTGGTAAAATGGTCGGGTTGGGTAACGGGTCATAACATTTTTGAGTCTGGATAGGTAACTTTTTATGGGTGTCTAATCAAACACTTTATGTTCAATTTTGTAAACAATTATGCTTTAAATATGATTTAAAAGCTGGATTTTGTCAGCAAGAATCTAACTTTTTCTAACCAAAGCGATTTAGGAGGCTGTATGCATTTGAATAGTGACTTTCAACCAGTTTGATCAATTTGACCCGTTAGGGCACAAAACATTACCCAGATCAACTCATCTATAGCTGAGCGACACAAAAATAACACCTATGTAACTGAATCAATTATCTCCATCTTAATCTTACTGCAACATTCTTGATATTTTCTCAGGAAGTTGCTGTCAAAAGGATGACTGCAACAAAAACTAAAGAGTTCATAGCAGAAATGAAAGTGTTGTGCAAGGTTCATCATACAAATTTGGTAAGAGTTTTGAATCTTGATGTTTATATCACTATCTACATGTCATAAGTCGCTACCGTTTTTTTTAGATTTTTTTTTCTTTTTAGTATTGACTCTGTTAGGTTTTCTTATTGTCAAGGTAGAACTTATCGGTTATGCAGCTAGCGATGATGAGCTTTTCCTCATTTATGAGTATGCTCAAAAAGGTTCACTTGGAAGTCACTTACATGATCCTCAAAACAAGGGTAATAGTGTAATTTTGACATATTGTTATCCTACAAAACGCTAAGATATGAAAGGAATGAATAAAAACGCATGATATCATGTAGGTCATCCTACTTTATCCTGGATTATGAGGGTTCAAATCGCATTGGATACCGCAAGGGGCCTGGAATACATACACGAGCACACAAAGCCTCATTATGTTCATAGAGATATTAAAACAAGCAACATTCTACTTGACGGTGCCTTCAAAGCCAAGGTATCTATCTATCTTACTTGCCTTACAAGAATAAATTTTATTATTCGTTATTTAGCACATTTGAACAACTTTGTATGAAACAGATTTCAGATTTTGGGTTGGCAAAACTCGTTGGAATAACTAATGATGGAGAAGCTTCAACTACAAGAGTGGTTGGAACTTTCGGCTATTTAGCTCCAGAGTAAGTTTATAACCTTATATAAAGGGCCTTTTGCAGTAAATAGGAAGATACTATGCACCAATTTCTAATTCTAGCAACAAACTTTCAAAATTACCTAATATAGCAGCTTACTTCAATTGTTTTTATTATTATTATTATTAATTTTTTTTTGCAAAAAATACAACATTTTACCTAATTACCAGTTTAGCAGTTGATTTTTGTCTTTTCCTGCTTAACTTCATTTTTAGTTTTTAATTTTTTAGTAATGATAATCAGTAATTTTGTATAGAAGTATATAAAATTACCTAAAAAATAAAAAAAATCTACAGAGAGACAAGAAAGACCTGCTAAACTGGTGAGTAATCAAGTAATTGTTGTTTATTTTATAAAAATTTGAATGATGGTTGCCGGTTGTGACAATTTTGGTGGTTGTTAGTTAGAAATTAGTTGCTTAATATCTTTGCTATTTTATGTTAGAATCATGGTTTCTGCTCAAATTAATCCATTTTTATGACTGACATCATATAATTTTCCCTGTTATCACAGATACCTGAGGGATGGGTTAGCTACAACAAAAAGTGATGTATATGCATTTGGTGTCGTTCTTTTCGAGTTAATATCAGGAAAAGAAGCCATTACACGAACTGAAGCTGTTGTGAAGAAAAACTCCGAGAGACGCTCATTGGCATCCATCGTAAGTCGATTTCACAAATTCAAGATTTTGTATTCATTGATACAATTTCAAGATTTTTTATCTTGAAAATTTGTTGTAAATAACTGCAGATGTTGGCAGCACTTAAGCACTCACCTGACTCTATGAGTATGTCAGGCTTAAAAGACCACATTGATCCTAATCTATTGGATCTATTCCCTCATGACTGTGTTTTCAAGGTACCATATCATATGATTCTATCTCTAGTTCTAAACAGTTTTGAATACACCCACCCGATTATTATTTGCATCTGCAGATGGCCACGCTGGCAAAACAATGTGTCGAGGATGATCCGATCTTGAGACCAGACATGAAGCAAATTGTTATTTCACTTTCACATATTCTTTTATCATCTGTTGAGTGGGAAGCTACTCTTGCTGGAAACAGTCAAGTGTTTAGTGGCCTAGTTCAAGGTCGATAGTTTCATCGCGTCCCACGGTGTCATCCTTCTCTGCAATCTCTGTTCTTGAATTGATGAAGTAGGTCTATTCTCAGTTTTCACCGTTGCATTGCCTGCGTTGTGTGTATATAGTTGCATAGATGGTTCGGCATAGTGTCATTTTATTATTTATACGTACACATTTATTTGATTATTTATAACATTCTGTTTTGAGATTTTCTTGTAATATAAAGATAAAACATGAAGCAGGCTATCATACATCCGGTTTATGGTTTATAGTACTTGTAATGTACCAACAAGTAGCCTTGGGCCATCATTGAGAACCACTCCTGTTTCCGTCACTTACACAGGGACGCCAGTATCCGGCGTGGCGGCTTTAGCAGCGGCCGTCGGCCATGAAGCACCATCAAATTATTAACAAGCATTACATCACCTTTCTTCCAAGGTATGGCAACACATTCTTGTTCCATGATCTTCAAGCAGTCTTTGACAGGATGATCTGGCACGAGATCGCCATTTCCAAGCTCAACATATGTATCATTGCCATCAATATCATCATTCATCGGACCAGTTTTACTCAACACCAGATTATTAAACCACGTTTTACGTTGACTTTCCTTGTCGAATCTAATGGCTGGCAGCGGACCTGTTGTCATTTTTACAGCATTCCCCATCCATTCCAGCTTTGTTTCCTGCTCTGCCGCCCTGTCAAATCCAACATCATTCTAGTTACCCATGTTTAGCAACCGTAATGGATTAACATAAAGATTATGCAAAATCATAAACCTTTTCTCTGCAACATTCTTGTCATCGGTCATGTATGCAGACTTCCAACTTCTGCCTCTGAATGACGACGGACGGTCTTCACCACTCGTTACTTTTTTATACGTCAATCCATGTTCCTCAAGCTGTGCAATGAACTCTGGGTGTTTCGCTTTCATCTTTTCATATATAACATGACTCAAAACTAACGGAGTTTCTCCCCCTCTTTCTGGTTCTTCTTCACAGAAGAAAAATAACTTGGACGGGAAGTCCGGTATCTATTAACAAAATTATGTATATATATTTAAAATGCAATGTCAGTGCAAGAGACATACGTTACCGTTCATATGTTACCGCATTTTGTACAAGTTTATTAAGTCTAGGTTATAAATTTTTCTTTGTATATACATAGCATGTCTTGTTGAAACTAAACCAAAGTAGGTGCTTGCTGCTTGACCGGCTGGTCTGGGTGCCCTTTCCTCTTACGCGAGACACGGGTTCGAATCCCAGACACCCCTCCCCCGCGGCCGCTTCATGCCTTCATCTGCTGACGTCAGCTTAAATTTTTAAAAATATTTTTGTTCTGTTATTTATTTTTCCAAAGACGTTGATTTATTTCACAGTTAACTTTTCTTTTAACCTTTTTTATATAAAGTTTCAAAAACGTAAATTTTTCGTGGTTTAACGCGCCGCTTTTTAATTATATATTTTAGCCAACGTCTAATCGACAAATCAGATTTTCCGGGCATGTTTGTTTATCTTAATTGGCAAATCATTCAAAAGATTAATCTAACCACTAATCTGATGATCAAATTAAGTTGATAATTAAATACTTTACGTACATAAGCCATCTCGTGATGGAAAGGAATTTGTTTATCAAGAGGGCTTTCATTGGCGGTGTAAATCCGGCCGACGACTTTGGTCCGAGGAGCCCGGCCTCCGGCGTAGACTAATTCAGGGAACCCAAAAGCTTCAACAACGTTGTTGAAGTCGGAAGGAGATGTAACAGGGAAGCCTCGGAAGAGAATAACGCCGTTCTTTTGGAGAAGAGACTCCAACCATTGTTTGTCCGCTGTGATAGCCTCGGTGATATTAGTGTTAGTGGTTGGTGACAATACCACCGGGAAGAGAAGGCCGTCGCCGTAAGATTTTTGCTCTGGTAGTTCTACTTCTCGGAAGAATATTCCGGTGGCCATTTGGCAATTGTATGTAGTGGTCTGGATTATTATCTCTGGTTCTTTAGATTTACATATATGGTTTGTTTGTTTATCTAGAATAATTTTTTTGGACATGTGTTAAAATATTTTATGCTCCTTAGATACCCTTTCAAACGTAACTATGTACTCTATGAAATATAATATAAAGAGTACATTTTGGTTTTAATAGGAGTGGTTTGTTTAAAATAACGCTTTTATTAATAGTTTTAATTTTAATTTGATATTTTTAGTTTTTGTGACTTGTTAATTGTCTTGAATTCCTAATCAACTACATGTTTTTCTTTGATGGGTTGGGTTCAATGACAAAGTCATTTGGATTTAAGTGATGATACTCTTCTTGAGGTCAAGGGTTCGAGCACCATCATAAAAAGATTGGTGTAAACTATTAGGAGGACCCTAAAATGGGTTTTTACTATTAAAAAAAAAAATCACATGTCTGTCATCTAATTTTTCTATTAATTTTTTGTGAAAAGATAGATATACCCTTAGGTAGCGTTTCGTATGCAGAAATGGGAGGTGGAATGGAATGGACAATTATGAGGGAATGAAAAAAATGGTGTTTGGTTGGACGATAGAATGGAATCATCCATTCCACAAGGAATGTCGTTCCTTCTAAATCCCTCAAATTCATTTCATCCACCCCCTTGTTTTTTTCTTCATTCCATCCCCTATTTCACCTTTCATCACCACCACACCCTCCTACCACCACCACCAACCACCACCCACCACCACCCACCACCACCACCCACCACCACCGCCTCCACCACCCAACACCATCTCCCGCCGCCACCACCACCACCGCCACCCACAACCACACTACCGCCACCACCCACCCCCACCTCCCACCACCGCCACCGCCACCTCCCAACACCACCACCATGATAACCACTCTCAAACATTATGTGTCACGTACATGTAACATTATTTGGTACGTATATGTATGACTCATCATTTGCGTATTTATGTTCAAGATATATGTTCACGCTACTTAAATACTCTTTTAAGAATTAAAAGAAAAAATAATTTATAAATTATATGATTGTTTGATAGTTGTTAGCACGGTTATCACATAAAAGGTTTGTTAGTATTTGAATCCTTCTCTATACCCTTAACCCTTTTAGAAAAATCTATACTATATAATAAATAAAGGTTTTTGTATGCCACATGTCGTCACCATATTCAATCTCATCAATATTTTCCCGCCTCTCTCTCTTATTAAATGCACCAATATCTTTTAATAAATTACTAATTATACTAATAAAACACATTTATTTTAAATTATCCTTTATTATAAAAAAACTTTGAAATCTAATTATGTAATTTTTATTTTCAATCAAATAGTAAATGAAAGTCAAATTACATTAAATAGTAATTGACGTATTTCCGAAACTCAATTATATATTATTTTTTTATATATTTTGAATTTGTTTTATATCCTTAGCATACAGTAATACATTTTTACACCTGTAAAATACATAAATAAAATTTGAGAAATTTATGCATTGATGTTTTTCACCCGTGTGTATTACACGGGGTCTAAGCTGGTGTACAGTATAACGGTATCAACGTATAAAATAAATTTTTATGTTGAACCGGCGGCACAAAAATTTTATACAAATCGCTGTTTTTTTTCTCCCCAACAAATTAATGAAGTCGAAAAAGATCACGTTCATTAGCGAAGTTGATGTGTGCAAAGATTGCTACACGAGGAAGTTGCGCATCATCCATTTTTGGAAACAACTAGATTTTAAAAACTCAACGGAAATGTATCTTATCTCAAAAAATCATTTTACAATTCCTATATCTTAATTACAAACTATTTAAGTTAATATTTTCATTCAACCCGTGTAATACACGGGTTACTAACCTAGTAAATAAAATATAAATTATACAAAATAAAAATTTAAATACCCTTTTACAAAACCCAAAATCCAACAAAAACCTGATAATCAAATCATCCCACCAGAAACCATACGATTTAATGGTAGCAAGAGGGTATAAGGTAATTTGAGTGAAATCACACCAAGAAGAACCCTCACTACAACAATATCACTCTATCCCGACGACTTTTTTTGACCCTATAGCGACGACATGTCGTCGGGATAGCGTATACCGACGACATGTCGTCGGTATTGAGTCGTACCAATAGCCAAGATTGTCGTCGGGATAGGTGTCGTCGGCATAGGTCAACCTAGGGTCTATTTAAATAATTCAAAAAGAAACCCTATACCGACGACATGTCGTCGGTATAGAGCAAGACCTGTGCGGGCGACTTGTCGTCGGCATAGGTCAACCTATACCGACGACATGTCGTCGGTATATGGGTTTTTCATTTTTTTTAATAATTTTTAAAAAGGCCTATCCCGACGACATGTCGTCGGTATAGGTCTTTCTGTTTTTTTTTTTTAATTTTTAATATTTTTCCAGAAATATTAAATTTCTAAAAACAGAAACCTGCAAATAATTATATACAAACCATACAAACATTCAAATATCCGAAACATAAAACAAAATATAAATTGTTCGACCCCACAACTTGTTCGATAAACTAAACATTCAAAACAAACAAATATGCAAATTGTTCAAGACAACCCAACAACAACTACAAAGGCTCAACGACTCCAAGCTAGTTATCATCGCTACTAGTTCGGCGCTCCCACATTCGACGCATTTCATCCATTTGTCGTTGCATTTCAAGCATTTGTTGATTATGCACACGACGTTATTTTGCAGTCGCTGTTCTTCCTCTCGTTGGGCTTCGCGTTGTTGTTGTTCTTGAAATTGTTGTTGAAGACTAGCCACACGCTGATCAACGTCTTGCCAATGTGGTTGTGGAGGGGGAGTACCGAACACATCCGGTGTGGGATTACTCACCACACGACCAACACCCCGAATATGGCCACGCCGATGACCCAATGCACGCTCCATGCATGCAAACTCATCGACAGCGGATGAGTCACCACCAGATTCAGCAGAGGATCTTGTATACTCCTCTTGGATTCGGTCCTGCATTAAACAATGTAATAAGCAATCACTTGACTATTTTACTAAAATTCGACAGCATAACTGCTGTAAAATGGATAACCAACCTTTTAAACTATAGGTCGTAGACGACCCAAATTCACAAATTACAATCAACCAACACTAATAATAACAAATACTATTAATACTAGCAAACATATTCAACAATTGGCCTCGAGTTGGATGTTCTAAGTCTATTAAAATGTGTTTGGGTCATTTTGACCCGTTTAAAGTTACAGTTAGATGTTCCAAGTATATTAAAGTGTGTTTGGGTCATTTTGACCCGTTAAAGTCAAACTTGGATATTTTAACAACAAAATCATTTAACTTACATAATCTGTTGATGCACAATCGTTGGCCCATCCCGTCCCTTCTTTATAATGGGTCGATCTGAACACGTCAATAGGGCCGGTCCCCTGTGAAAAACAAAAATAATATCACTAGAATTAATAAGCATGTTTGTATAATAATAACAACTATATTTCATACCTCCATGTGTCGGCGTTGAGCGTATGATTTGCTGCCATGGAAACTTGGGTAGCGTTGTTTTGCTCGGTTTTGTTTGTTCTTCTCCGAGCGGTTTTTATAGCCCGCACTTAAAAACAGCTGATTAATCAAAATATCCCAAGTTTCTTGATCAACATCTTTTGGTGGATTACTTCTCGCCGCCTCCACATCATCGTATCCCCCATTGTAGTCGAAATGAACTTTCAACTCTCCCTTGCGGTCTTTATAAGCCCTTTGACACTCGGTGGTGATTCCGAGTTGAACGCCTCGCCACTTGTCAGTGTTTCTTCAGGCGTCCAGATTAAAATAATCCTAAAAGTGGAAAGTAATTAGAAAAATCTAATATGTTGAAATTGTAAGTAATTATAAAACATCTATACTTACTAATAGAGTGGGATATACTGCCTGTTTCTTCTCATTTGGAACCTGGGCCCAGTTAGGATAATATGGCGGAACAACCTTTTCAACCTCTAAAGAGATAGCACGTATAAAATCAGTTGCCTTAGGACCCACGAACTTGTAGCCACCGCCATGAAGTTCAACATCAATGTCAAGAGGCTTCCTCCCATTTTCCTCAAATTTCTTATATAATTTGAGGTTTTTTCCTTTAAAACGCCTTTTTTGTGAGGCACCACCTACATTGACACATGAAAGTTAGGCAATTATAAAGACATCTATTAAACACTAACAAGTAACTTACCACTCACACAACCCGATTCTAAGTTATACGGACCCCCATATCCATCGTCTCCACCATCACCACCGTGTGATTGCGCCGTCGTTGCCATTATTTCTACAACAAAAATAATTAGTAAGCACAAATAATTAATAATTAACAAAGACAAATATAAAGACATCTATTAAACACTAATACTACATTTTTAACATACATTCAATCAGAATCATCACTACAATAACGTGTGTCAACATCATCATCATCTTCTTCTTAATCTGAATTGTATGCATCTTCTTTCTTATTTATTTTATAAAATTATAAAATATATATTTTTTTAATATATAAGTAATAGTATTTATAAAATTATGATAAACGAGCCGTTTACACCCTAAATGAAATTAAAAATTAACTACACAAAGGCATAAAAGTCGGGATACATACCTTAAATAAATTCAATAAAACACAAATATGATGTTATTCACACCTCGTCAACCGCAATGAGTTCCGAACTTGCAACAAAATTAAATAAAGTTACATATACATACAAACATATATACATACATCCACAAATCATACAATTACATAAACATACATACAAATACATACAAACATACATACAAACATACATACACATATACATATATATTATATACAAACATACATAAATAAATGCCCAAATTCTCAAATTACATACATAAACACAATTCCATACATAAAAATACATACAAACACACATACACATATATACATACATATTATATACATACTTAAATAAATGCCCAAATTCTCAAATTACATACATAAACACAATTCCATACATAAAAATACATACAAACACACATACACATATATACATACATATTATATACATACATAAATAAATGCCCAAATTCTCAAATTACATACATAAACACAATTCCATACATAAAAATACATACAAACACACATACACATATATACATACATATTATATACAAACATACATAAATGCCCAAATTCCCAAATTACATACACAAACACAATTCCATACATAAACATAATCAAAATTCATACAAACACACATACACAAATATATACCTACATATTATATACAAACATACATATATATACAAACATATATACATACATTCACAATTACATAAATACATAAACAATTATATACATACAAATCATACAATTACATAATCATACATACAAACATACATACACATATATACATACATATTATATACAAACATACATATATAAATGCCCAAATTCCCAAATTTCATCTAAACCTAATTTCACATCTAAACCTAATTTCATCATAAAATTTCATAAATATTTATAAAATCATTCATCTAAACCATATATACATACATACAAATAAACACAACAATATACATACAAACATACATCTAAACCTAATTTATAGAAAAATTACTAACCAAGTTTGCAAATTAGCTTCGAATAGCTTGAAATCCTCAAAAAATGGTCAAAGCTTCAAACACCTAACAAAAATCAAAGAAATTAAGTAAAAACCCAAAAATGTTGATTTTTTGGTCAAAATTGAAACATAGATGTTAACTAACCTCAAAACCCGAGAGATTGGTGAAGATTGCTCCACAAAACACACCAAAAACGGGAAATCGCCAAAGAGAGAAGATGAGAGAGTTTTGGGGTTTTTTTCGTGGAAATGGGAAGCAGGGAGCTGTTTCTGGGTTTATTCTCGCTGAGACCTATACCGACGACATGTCGTCGGTATAGGCTCGAAAGTCGGCGCAATATGTCGCCTGTCCCGACGACATGTCGTCGGTACAGGTTTTGTCCAGTTAATAAAGTTAAAAAGTCTATACCGACGACATGTCGTCGGTATAGGGTTTTCCCATAATTGTTTTTAATTTAAAAAAAAAAATTTTGACCGACGAATATTTATTAAATAAAAGAAAAACAAAAAGAAAATGGAAATTAACCTATACCGACGACATGTCGTCGGTATAGGCTCGAAAGTCGGCGCAATATGTCGCCTGTCCCGACGACATGTCGTCGGTACAGGTTTTGACCAGTTAATAAAGTTAAAAAGTCTATACCGACGACATGTCGTCGGTATAGGGTTTTCCCATAATTGTTTTTAATTTTAAATTTTTTTTTTGACCGACGAATATTTATCAAATAAAAGAAAAACAAAAAGAAAATGGAAATTAACCTATACCGACGACATGTCGTCGGCACAGGTTTTCCCCAATTTTTCATTGGGCGCCATGTTTTCCCTCCATCTACCTCAACCCTGTGCCGACGACATGTCGTCGGTATAGGATCTCCCTTCTCAGATGTTGGGATTAGCCTACCCCGACGACATGTCGTCGGTATAGGCTGACCTATGCCGACGACAAGTGTCGTCGGTATAGGCTCCGTCGGCACAGGGTCCTTTTCTTGTAGTGGTAATTAATTGCCTAATCGATTCTTTAACTGCTTGAAGATGGATTGTTGTCACCTGGAGCGAGAAACATCATGGGTTTACATTGATAGCCATTGTTAAGGGATTATTATGATCATAACCATCGTAAGGTCTCAATTATTCTCCTTAATGCTTTCGAATTGGACTGGTTCACGCAATGTAATTTGATGCTCACACTTGACGTCCATGTAGTAATCTGCTGCTATGAACATGTCGAATTGGCCATGTACTTTTATGTTCTTATCTGTTAAAATTATCCACACAAAACACACGTCTGTACAAGTCTAACAACAAGTTAATGGTATATACACACACGATTCGATCCGAGTTATCCGCAAACAGGTTTTATTACTACTGAAGCTTCAAATAGTGTTCCAATCTTGTGAAATCTAAAATACTATTTTTTTATAAAAATACGTAACCTAAATAGAAAATAGAGGAAATTTGGTTACTATTTAATAAAGTTTTTAATTTAATATATATAAATGAAAGCATATTTATATCTTATAAAATATGTTCAATACTTCAAATATTTTTGCTTTTATATCTTCTACAAGCATTAGGTAGATGAATATAAATGCATTGCAAAGAAGATTGCACGAGTCATTCTTTATTTAACAATTTACAACAAAAGATGCAAATTTTTCATCAAATTTTCCATCATTCTTACACAACTATATATAAAGTAACGAAATATCGACCCTAATATCGATTTCATGCATTTTTATACTTGTAGTTTCCGGCCATCACTTGCAAAGGGACGCGAGTATGCGACGAGGTGGCTTTAGTACTGGTTGTCGTCCATGAAGTACCATCAAATTATTAACAAGCATAACATCACCTTTCTTCCAAGGTATCGCGACTCATTCTTCTTCCATGATTTTCAACAAGTCTTTGAAAGCATCATCAGGCACGAGATCACCATTTCCAAGCTCAACATACGTATCATGATCTTGAATTTTACCATTTGTTGGACGCGTGTTGCAAGTCGCAAGGTTATTGAACCAAGTTTTCTGTTGAGTTTCCTTGTCGAATCTAAAGGCTGGCACCGGACCTGTTATAATTCTTACACCATTCTCCGTCCATTCCAACTTTGTTCCTAGCTTTTCTGCCCTGTGAATCAAACATTTTCATGAACTATGTTAAGACACTTCACAGAAAAAGAAACAAAACATAATGCTAATACATTCTAGCTTTGTTCCTACCACTACTACAAGACTTTATCAACATAAGTTATATGGTATAAGTAGTTAATGGGATATTTTTTAAATGGCATATTTTTAAAAAGAAAAGTGGCAAATGGTTGCATTGACCAAAAAAAAATGGTAAATGGTAAAACCGTGATTCCCAATCACGGTTTCAGTTCAAAATGAATCACGGTTTCAGTTCAAAATGGTATTATCGAGAGACGTGTCTGCAATAAAGTAACTGAAACCGTTTCTTACGAATCATGGTTTCAGTTAAAATGGTAACACTGAAACTGTGATTGGGAATCACGGTTTCAGTTAAAATGGTAATCTTCTGGCAAGTTTCTGACACTCAATCATTGGGTGTTTGCAAATGAACTGAAACCGTGATTGGGAATCAGGGTTTTACCATTTACCACTTTTTTTGTTCAATGCAACCATTTGCCACTTTTCTTTTTTAAAATATACCATTTAAAAAAAACAGTAGTTAATGGAGAGATAACCATTAGGATTGGTGGCTCAGTGGCAGAGGCAAATC
This sequence comes from Smallanthus sonchifolius, assembly GCA_023525975.1. NCBI lineage: Eukaryota > Viridiplantae > Streptophyta > Magnoliopsida > Asterales > Asteraceae > Smallanthus > Smallanthus sonchifolius. Next base: position 20,337,030 of record CM042034.1, read on the forward strand.
CTCTTAAAACACAGGTTTGGAGGTGTTGGATTTAAGTCTCACATGAGTAAAAAAAATTCTCCGCTCTAAAAAAAAGTTAACGGAGAATTAACAAGTTAAACCTTTCATCTGCAACTTTCTTGTCATCTGTCATGTATGCAGACTTCCAACCTCTACCACCGAAGGATGATGAATGGTCCTCATCAGCCGTTACAGTTATAAACTTCAATCCATGCTCCTCCAGATTAGCAACGAACTCCGGTTGCTTCTCTTTCATTTTTTCATATACGATATGACTCAAAACAATCGGAGTTTCTCCCCCGCTTCCTGGTTCTTCTTCGCAAAAGAAAAATAACTTGGATGGGAAGTCTGGAAGCTGTAATTTGACAATTACAATCAAATCAAAACGAAATATAAAAAATACTTTATTTTAAAAATAACCTAGTTTAAAAATAAAAAGAGTTTTGAATGTCTACAAAAAAAATGGTTATTTAGATTTTTTAGGAAAATTAAATTGTACAAGTTATCAGAGAAAACTAAATTATATGTTACATAAATTATCAGGAAAAAAAAATCATGTGGAATTTGTTTCTTGCATAAACAAAATTAGTTGAGTTCGCTACTCCAAGCAACGAATTACCAACAAACCAAATATGTTATAAGAATTTCCTAGAAAATTTTATGAATTTCCTAACCCGCCTATAAATTAAAAATAAAATCGTATGATTGGATCAAACCAAAATATACATGTTTTAAGAATCGAACCGAACAACGAATCGGTCGCTCTAGAGGTCTGCTGGTAGGATCAGATTTAAGAACTGAATGACGTCATTAAACAATGTATATGGATACATAATATTATGATCAAATTGTAATTTTTTTAATAAATATGAAGACTTAATTAAAAAAATGAGATTTTGAAAGAAAAAAATTAAAAGAACTGGAAATCAGGCCCGACCACCCGGTCCAATTGGTAACCGGCTGGTTCAAATGAAAACAGTTCAAACATGCGTAATCAGACGGTTCTTAAATCTGGTTCAACATGTCTGTTTCTGAAAACACTGGAAATATATAAAGAAGAAGGATCATGGATACGCGTAGACTCATAGATTTTTTTACGTACATAAGACATCTCATGATGAAAAGGAATTTTCATCTCCGGGGGGCTTTCATTGGCGGTGTAAATCCGGCCAATGACTTTGGTTCGAGGTGCTAGGCCACCTGCGTAGACGATTTCAGGGAAGCCGAAAGCTTCGACCACGTCATTGAAGTCGGAAGGAGAGGTAACAGGGAAGCCTCGGAAAAGAATAACACCCCTTTCTTGTAAAAGAGATTCCAGCCATGGCTTCTCATCTGTGATAGCTTCTTTAAACGCACACACATTTGATTCAGCAGTAAAAGTAGTGTTAATGATTGGTGATAACACCACTGGGAAGAGAACGCCGTCGCCGTAAGGTTTTTGCTCAGGTAATTCTATTTCTCGGAAGAATATTCCGGTGGCCATTTGGATATATTGTGTCTCTCTAACATCACATGCATGCTTATATATACACAGGGCATGTATAAAAAATACATTTTTTAGGATATGTTATAACATTTTAACAATGGCGAAGCTTGAAGAAAAACACAAGGGGTCGCGACGGAATCCTATAATTTTTCTTTCCTATTAGGGAGGGCCAGAACTTAATACTTATAAATTTTTTGATCGAATACGTATAAATTAACATTACTGGACAAAAAATGGAGGGGGAAGGGGGGGTCTCACTAAGCTTCGCCCATGATCTTTAATATATACCTTTATATTTTATTTCTAGGCTAAAAGCTAAAACGTCTATTTTAAGAATTTGCTCTAGTAAAATGTTTGTTTTGGTAATTATGAAATGGATTAACCCAATGGTATTCATATCCTGGTGTTAAATGGTGCCCTCTTCCGTAAAGGTCAAGGGTTCGAGTCTCCTTAGAACTGTAAAATAGAATTATGAGTAGATTATAAAAGAAAATATGAAATATAGTTCCTTTTCTCGTTGGAAAGATATCCGGTTTATTCATCGTATAGCACTTCTAAGAGATATAAGTCAAAGACCAGATAAAAACAAGTAGGTTCAAAAATGAGTAAACTTGAAATTAGCATAACTTTTAATCAGTTTGAAATTCAAGACCCCTAAAATATGGACGAAAATGACGTAACAGGTCGGACGTTATGACAGATTGTCATAAGCGATTCTTCCGGCTCTCGTACACGGATTCCATCATCTAGAGGCTTGATTTTAATTATACCACAATTTAATGACTTTCATGTAATTCGTTTTGATTGATTCACGTGTTTAATTAATCATTTATTTTTAATTCTATGATGTCAAATTTAATTTTTCAAAATTTGACCAAACATGTTAAACTAGATATTAAACCTGTACATGTTGCGGCGCGTCAGAACCATAAAAAAATTAATATATTCAAAACTTAGCGAGGGCATTAATGATGTTCAGAACTTTATATAAAAAACGAAATTGTTAAAAAAAGTTACCTCAAAATAAATTAACATCTACTAAATTTTATAAAGAAAACGCACTGCAAAATAAATTAACGTCTTCTAAACATTAATAAAAAGAAAACCTTTACGCGTTGTGGCGTTTTAATCCATGAAAAAAAAACAAATTTGGATTTTTTTTTAAATATTGGCGAAAATAATAAAAGGAAAAAGTTAATAACAATGCAAAAAAAAGCTAATTATTTATAAAAAATGGAAAAACAAAAAATGTTGCTTGTGGACTAAGGCCATCTTAAGATCTCACAACACAAGTAGACTCTTATTGGGAATGAGGTAGTGTGAGTGGTGTGAACAAAAAGTACACGTTACTGATTACCCGCACAAATTTCTCACAAGACTCTCACATACGAGGGCATTCCCGTGTGAGTGTGAGTGGTGTGAGCATAGACTTTTAACGGTTAACAAATGGGTTTAAATATTAATAATCAACGGTGAAATGGTTAGATGCCGCGTGAGTCTGCTCACTCCAAAACCTCACGTCCTCCTCCCCCTCACGCCACCAAGGGGGCTGTGTTTCACACCCTTCACGCTACTTTCACGCCGGTATACCTGATACCTTAATAGATTAGCATACAACTGGTTGATATAGGTTAAATAGAAGAGGAAGGTGACTAAAGACCCAATTAAGCCCATCTACATCTAAACCTCATGAGAAGAAAGGGTTTCCCAAATTGAGCTATATGTGCTCTCTTAAATGAACTATGTATAATTTATTTAATACTTTCATTTATGTGTAATTAAACGGTTTCCATGATAATTTTATTTTTTAATTTAGTTAGCTTTTGGTCATCTGATTGGTTTGATTTCTAAGATATTAAAAATAAAATATATATATATATAGGAGGGTTAGGCTACAAAGGGTTAAAACCCTACAAAGTGTACGAAGGAACCACAGCACGACACGTGTACAATGGGGGAAAAGGAGGGAAAGGGCAATTGGGTCAAAAGTCTTTAAACAAAGGAAGGAATCTGCACATGCAAGTCACATGCAATTTCCCCCATTTTTTTAAAACGTCCATAACTTTTTTATACGTAATTATTTTTAAAAAAAAATTCACCATAAAATCGAGCGTCTTTTTATCTTTCCAACGAGTATGGTATTGCTATATTTAAAAAAAAAAAAAAAAGACCAACTGGGTGTTGTTTGAAATTGTGAGTTTTTATGGTGTTTTATAGTGTTTTATGGAGTTTTATGTTTATAGTGTTGAAATTTAAGCTAAAGTGTAAAACACCATAACAGAAGCAAAACGCCATAAACATAAAAACGTCAAAAAAAGCCAAAAAATACCATTTTGAAATTTGTCATTGTGAAAACGTCATTACAAAAAAAAACTAAAACGCCATATTCAAATTGGCATCTAGGTGTAAAACACCATTACCCAAAAAACTATTTGTTGAAAAACACCATGACTAGAAAAACTCGATGTTGAAAAACACGCAGTAGAAAACACCATAGATGTGTGTTATTTGAAATTGAGAGTTTTTATGGTGTTTTATGGAGTTTTATGTTTATGGTGTTGAAATTTTAAGCTTAATTGTAAAACACCATAACAGAAACAAAACGCCATAAACATAAACACGTCAAAACAACATGACTAAAAAAAGCCAAAAATTACCATGTTGAAATTTGTTATTATGAAAACGCCATGACAAAAAAAAACTAAAACGCCATATTCAAATTGGCATCTAGGTGTAAAACACCATGATCCAAAAAACTCTTTGTTGAAAAACACCACGACTAGAAAAACTCAATGTTGAAAACACCATAGATGTAAAACACCATGTTGAAAACTCACTTTAATTCGAACACATGCTTAACCAAGTTTATGTTTATGGTATTGAAATTTTAAGCTAAAAGTGTAAAACACCGTGATAGAAGCAAAAACGTCATAAACATAAACACGTCAAAACACCATGACCAAAAAAACAAAAAAAATAACATGTTGAAATTTGTCTTTTGTGAAAACGCCATTACCAAAAAAGCTAAAATGCCATGTTCAAATTGGCCCACAGGTGAAAAATACCATAACTAGAAAAACTCAATGTTGAAAAACACCATGACTACAAAAACTCAATGTTAAAAAACTCCCGGTTAAAAATACCATAGATGTAAACACCATGTTGAAAAAAACTCACTTTAATTCGAACACAGCCTTAACCAAGTTTATGTTTATGATGTTGAAATTTTAAGCTAAAAGTGTAAAACACCATGACTGAAGCAAAACGTCATAAACATAAACACGTCAATACACCATGACCAAAAAAGCCAAAAAAGACCATGTTGAAATTTTCCATTGTGAAAACACCATGACCAAAAAAACTAAAACGTCATGTTCAAATTGGCCCCCAGGTGTAAAACACCATGACCTTTAAAACTCCATGTTGAAAAACACCATGACTAGAAAAAAAAAACTCAATGTTAAAAAATATCCAGTTGAAAACACCATAGATGTAAAACACCATAGATGTAAAACACCACAGATATAAAACACCATAGATGTAAAACACCACATATGTAAAACACCATGTTGAAAAAAACCCACTTTAATGTAATTTAAACAAAAACGATTTAAAAGAATATATAACACCATAGATGTAAAACACCACAGATGACTATGATCTAATGACCCAGATTCCTTCCTAGACTTTGTAGGGTTTTATCCCTTTCTAGCCTAACCTCTACCTACCTATATATATATATATATATATATATATATATATATTACACATATCGAACACGTTTTGCCATTATTTACTAAAAGAACTAGACGTTGTTAAAGTACTTTTCCTAGACATAAAAGGTGATTTTAGCCGACATCTCAATTTGATAAAATTACGAGGATTGCATGATTAGACGCTAAAAGATTACATACAGTTTATTTGAAATAATTTTGAGGCGAACATATTGCATAAAGCACGTGATAATTTTATAACTCATTATAAACTCTAAACATGCAGTTCCATCATGCTCCACAACGGTTTTTCCTCTTTCTTTTATTAGGTTTTTTTTTTATTTTATTATTATTTATTCTCATTATTATTATTATTTTAATTATTATATTATTAGGTTAGAATTTCATGTATTACAAGTATTAAATAAATGTATTGTTATATATACTTAATAATAAAAAAATATGAATTTAAAAACCCGTGTATTAAATGGGTTGAATTAGTTATGACGTTATTCGACTCTTTAATCCGGTCTAGTTCTGAAATCATTTGTTTAAAGCATGTAATTTATAAGTTGAGAGGCTAGTTATCACTTATTTCTAGAAACTCCAAAGTGTCAACTAAATCAATATAATCTTCCATTTCAAACTACGCCTAAAAGTTCTACGGAGAAATAGTTCTCGACACAGGAATGAAGATTTCTATAAGAAAAAATCACCGATCTAGACATGTTTACTATAAAAGTCATTAATCTAGACATTTGACTTTTTAATCCGTCAGCCGGCGGTTAAAAAGTGGAGGCTAAATCCTAACCGGCGGACACGTGTATTGATTTGTTTGGTTGTTTTAGTTAACCCGCTGTACCTTTCAAGTTTTTTTGTGGCGGCTAGGATTTAGCGAGCTTAACCTATGGTTTGAAAGTAAAATGTCTAGTTTGATGATCAACATGTATAGATTGATGATTTTTCTTTATAGTATTTTTTTTTTGAATGACCAACAAAAATTAGTATTAATATGCTGCCATAAGGCAGATCGAAAAAATTACAAGCCTCAAGTATAAAAAAATCACCTAAATTTTACATCAATGATTCAAGGCTAAAATAGCACCATTCTTCCCATGTCATAGCAGTCCTTTTTGTTTGGTTTATAACCCATAAAAACCCTAAGATTTTGATTACCTCCCATGTTCTTCCAATGTGTGCTTGCTTGTGTTAAAAAATTATTTCATTGCAAGTTTTCCATATACTCCATGTTGCTATTAGTATAATTGATTGAATCACCTTGCTTCTCCTCTTTGGTCCCCAACCGAATATGTGTATCTGTAGAACATCTCGAATACTAAATATGAAGAAAGAGTGTAGGTTGCACCATTAAGATACCAACTCCCAAATTGTTTAGGCAAAACTACATGTTACGAATATGTGTTTGTCTGTCTCAAGATATTCCCCATAGAAGGTGCACATGGAGGAAGCGACATTAACTCTTCTAGCTGCCAAGGATAGTAAGGTTGGGAGGCGATGTTGTTCGCCACTCCAGGCAAGAGAGTTAACTTTAGAGGGGGCCCAACTATTCAAGGGGAATTGGAAGTCCGGAATCTCCATGTTGATTGCTTGAATTCGTTGTTTTAGACTTCTTGTTGAAAAATTGCCTGACTCTGTCAATATCCATACCCAATGATCGTTTATGGTGTTTAGGGAGACCGAATGTAGTAGGGAGGTCATATGCTCGAGTTCACAGATTTCTTTCAACAGAGTTGAGTTGCGTTTCCGCCTGAAATTTGGAGAGCAGTCAGCAATAGTACAAACCTTTGAGGCTTCCAGTGAGAATAGGTGTGGGAACTTTGCATCTAGGGGCCCGAAATCAATCCAGTAGTCCAGCCAGAAGTAAATTTATGAACTGAAGCCGGGGATGCCTTTCATCACCTTTGTGATCTCAATCCCTAGTTGTTGTAGATCCACTGATATTTTGAAGATATTCTTCCACAGCCTGGATTGGATGATTTCACTGAGATGATGTTCCACGATCTTGAGTTGTGATCAGTGGCGGATCCAGAAGTTTTTGTGAGCGGGTGCACAAAGTATCAAAGCGAGTTTGGTCAAAACAAATCGGTTCAAAATGGGCCGGGTAAAAACAAATACTTATTTACATAACAATATAATAAAAATATTTATACCTATTTACTTAAAGATATTGTAAAACTATTCATACTTATTACTTAAACGTGTACAGATAACTGATTAAACACAAGAATATGACACAATAAGAAAAAAAACACTTGTAAACCATTAATAAGAAGAAAAAAAATGTAATTATAAACCAAAAGTAAAAAATACAAAAAAAAACTCATAAATCAATTGAATAATCAATAATAAAACATATAAAATTTAATTTGTTATGATTAATGTCTATTGTTTAGATGTTTAATATAAGACTATGTAAAAAGCAAATGAAAGTAAAAGGTTTAATGTGTAAATTTAGTTGTATTACAAGGGTTAATGTAAATTTTTTATTTATTCTTTTAATTATCAACGAAACATTTGGGTTTCCCACTTTCTCACTTTACCATGCCACTTCATCATCTTATTCTTCTCTCTTCATCTCTCTCTAATTTTTTTTCTCTATTAAAGCTTTAAGCTTTCATGGTTTTTTATAGAAAATTACCATCTTTACTTAAAAATACCATCAATCTCTTTGGTTTCTTTCTCTCTTGGTTTGTTGAAAATCGGATGACGGGTGCCTCTTAGCATATTTAGGAAGGTGCCTACTAAGAGAGATCGAAAATTTCTCACTACGCAGATAAATCTCAGCGGGTGCCTCGCCCCCCACTGGAGCCAACATAAATTCGCCTCTGGTTGTGATAGATAGACCAAATTACCACCACTTGGTAAGCATAGTTATGTTGGCATTCTTTAGTGAACCAATGTTGAGTACTCCATATTCTTTATCCTTTACAATCTTTTGCCAAGAAACCCATCATATTTTTGTTACATCAGGAGAATCGCCCCCAAAGAAATTTCCTACTCAATTGTTCTAGTTTGTCCAATACCTGAGTGGGTGCTCGGTACATTGAGAAGTAATATGTGGGTAATGAGTTCATTACTAATTTGATCAGAGTGATCCGGCCACCAAAGGATAGATGATTGGATTTCTAATTTGAGTCGCATTGCCGTAACGTATAAATAATCCCCCCCCCCCTTTTTACCAAATTCATGTCCAAGTTATTTGAACGGAAGGATCCCACCCTACATATTAGTATATTCGCCATGAGTTACAATTCCTGATCATGAACACCAACAACAAAAATATTACTTTTAGCAAGATTAATTTGTAGCCCAGAAGCTAAGTAAAAACAACGGAGGATTCTTCTAAGGTTGAGAGCTCTCGAGTTTAACCAATCTCCCACAAAGACCATGTCATCTCTAAATAAGAAATGTGAAAGTTTTGGATCATTAGTAGTGACAGAGATCCCATGAAACAATCCTAGGGAGCATGCCCTTTTGATGATACTCGTGAGAGCTTCCATGGCAATAATAAACATGAATGGTGATAATGGGTTTCCGTGCCTCAATCCCTGGAAACATTGGAATTCCTATGTTAGGGATCTGTTTACCAATACCGATGTCCGTGCTGTGGATAATAAGGCGTGAATCCAATTCCTCCATTTGGCCGGGAACCCCATTTTGGTCTAGAATCAAATCCAAGAACTTTAGGTTGATATAGTCAAAAGCCTTTTCCATATCCACTTTGAATATCAGTCCTTCCCTTTTTGAATTTTTCAACCATGATACTAGTTCGTTCAACATTAAGGGTCCATCTAGAATGCTACAATTGACCAAGAACGCGGATTGATGTTCTGAGATAACTCCCAAAATCACCCCTTTGAGTCTATTAAACAGGACTCGAGATACAAATTTGTTGATGCATCCTATCAATGCAATAGGTCTAAAATCCGGGAAGTCCTTTGGGTCATTGTTTTTATTTGGATCAAAGCAATAAAGACGTGCATCCCCCGTGGATTGATTCACTTGAGAAGAACTTGTCAGAGTTTGACAAAGTCATTTTTTAGCCAGCTCCAACATTTTTTTAAGAATTGGAAGTTTATTCCATCCGGGCGTGAGGCACGATCACCATCACAATCCCATATGGCATTTTTTTTTTCTCTGATAGGGTAAACAGTAGTACAAGTGAATCGGCTTCCAGGTCATAAAGACGAGCTAAATTTGGGCATATGATGGACGACCGAGAGGAGCAAGGCTCTTTGAATTTGTTAGAAGAAAAGTGTGTAGCCCTTTCCTTTATGATAGCGGGATTGTTTATCCATTTCTTATTGATAGATACCCCATTTGTCCAATTCTTGCTTAAATTAGCATTTATGATCCCATGGAAGTAGCTAGAATTTTCATCCCCATTAATAGCCCACCTGGTTCTAGATTTTTGTTGAAGATCTAGTTGTTTTAGTCGATACATTTTCTTCATAAATTTTTTACATTCTGCTCTGGATAAAAATTCACTATGGATAGGCTTTGGATATGTTCCATTAACCTGGGGAGCTCTAGCTATAAGTCAAAGACTTTAAAAGGTATCGGGTCAAAATCCGTTGGAATAGTAGATAGAATGATGGGGCACAGTGGCGGAGCTTGAAAAAAAAACACAGAGGGGCCGGGTTTTTTTCCTATCGGCGGGCCGGAACTACAAGTTTTTCGTCCGAATACGTAAATTAACACTAATGAGCGAAAAATCGGCCGAATACGTATATATTAACACTTCTGAGCGAAAAATCATGGGGGGTCGGGCGTCCCGGGCCCTCGCTTTCCTCCGCCCTTGATGGGGCAGTGGTCCTGCTCTTTTTGCAGATTTTGATTGCCGACGTGATGTCGAGGAACTTCGGGCAAACTATTGATAGGATCTTATGTTTCCTTTTCGTTCCTCGAGTTTTCGTGGATTGACACAAACACGACCATTTAACCTAAAATATTTATTTATTTATTTTACGTATTAATACTCTAAAGTTATAAATTTATAAAAAAAAAATATAAATATATATAAATAATTATGTTTATACTATAAAATCTGATGTTTCTTGTCTTTCAAATATTGACATAAATGTATCAAAAATCAGTTTTACTTATGACATAAGAGCATGGGGTATACCCATGTGATTATGGTATGATATGATAATAAAGTGCACGCCACGTGGTACCACGTCAGATTCTGGAAAATCACATCACCCATCACATGGCAAGGGGTATACCCATGTGATTGTGGTGGTGTGATAATTTAATGTTTATTTTTTAATTTTTATTTAAATAAAATAAAACATAATAAATAATATTCATTAATAATAAAAAAAAATTACATTAATTAAAATAATTAAAAAAAATTACATTAATTAAAATAATTAAAAAAAATTACATTAATTAAAATAATTAAAAAAAATTACATTAATAATAAAAAAATTACATTAATTAAAAAAAAACATAACCAAAACCTACGGGATACCATGACGTTCTTTGATCTGCTTTGTTTTTTTTCAATCAAAAAACGTTGGGCGGTTGAGAGTGAATCAAGATCCATGCCAAGAATTTCGATCTCTTGTTTTGTTCGTTTCCAATCCATCCACTCGTCTTGGGCGTTGTTAAATCTTGTCATTTGTTCAACCATTTTCTCGCCGATTTCGTCGTGACTTGCGGTGGCCGAGCCCGTTGATTGGGCTTTTGCTTTTTTCTTCGCTATCGGCCGGGGTATTTCTTCCACGTCTTCCGGTGCATCTATGTTGAGGTCGTACATAGATCTACCATCGGAAGCGCCCGGACTAGCGTCGATGTCGGTTGATGTTCTTTTTTTGGACGAGCCGGTTCGGGTGGGGGCAATATATAGTGTTTGCCACTTAGGCGAATTCCTACAAACCTCCCAATACTCAATTGATGTTTCGCTACCATGGTCGTCTTTAAACCGGACCGTTGCTCTCGCCAAAATATCGGCATCGCTCTCACCGCTTCTTCGATCCCGCAAACATTCTTGGTAGATCCCGTGGAACTTTACCACCTTCCCATTTATATGAGTCCATTTTGAACTCAGTTGGTCTAAAGTTCGGTAACCGGGATGTACACCCATAAAAGATTCATATCTTTCACGAATCCGAGTCCATAACGTTTTTTTGTTTTGGGTGTTTCCTACAAAAAATAAATATTCAAATTAATAAACAAAAAAATAAAATAAGGAAAATTTTAAAAAATACAAAAACCAAAATTATTGTTACCGATTATTGGATTCTCCGATACGTCTATATACGTCTTAACCAAGAATAGTGGCTCGTCTTTTTCCCACTTTTTTTTGTATTCGGTCGGCTTGAAGTCTCTTGCGAAACCTTTTTTTTTTTTTTTTTTTTTTTTTTGAGACATTTTGATTCTCGTCCACGGTTTCTTGTGGCATTTCTTGAGTTTCGGGTACAAATTCTAGTGGTGTACCCGGTTGAGACATTGGGGGTTGGTAGTTAAACATTTGAAAGTTCGGGTTTGGTTGGAAGTTTGGGTTGGGTTGGGTAGGAAGTTTGGGTTGGGTTGAAAGTTCAGGTTTGGTTGAAAGTTCGGGTTTTGTTGAAAGTTTGGGTTGGGTTGAAAGTTCGGGTTGGCCATAAACGCGTTATCACGAGCCGCGTATTGAGCCCAAAAGTTCCGGTTCGGATCGTTACTCATTTTTTTGGTAGAAAAGTAGTGAATAGATGAGTAGAAATTTAGAAGATTGGTGTGTAGAAGTGTGAAAATTATGGAGTAAAAATTAGGTATTTATAGTGAGTAAAAATATATATTATTAATTTATATTATTAATATAAAACTATTAATATACAACGGTCATTTTTTTTACCGTTCAACGGTACAAATAGCCAAAATCGAGTTTGTTTGTGGCGGCGTGATTTTTTCCAAGAGGGGGCGGTGTTACTCTTCGATCACAGCGTGATTGGGTTGACACATAGGATCACCACGTTATTTTTGATAGTATACCGGATGGCCTAAAACATATATTTTCTAAAAAATTAAAACAATAAAGGGGCTAAACGGGTCAATCCGTAAACTCGCTACTTCAACCCGAACACGGCCTGGTTATCCTAAACATATTTGTTGATCCGATAGAAACTAACCCAAAATCGTTTTTACTAAACCCAAACCAAAGATTCATGTTGATACCTCTAAAATTTGATAAAATCATAAGTGATAATAAGATATCGATCAATATAGAGTATCTGACTTCAAACAAGAACAACATACGACATGTGTAATAAAATTAATATTAACAATGCAGCTCTTAATCTTTAAAATAAAACTTATCTTATATTTCTCAAATACAAAACAATAAAAACAAACACCCATTTGATTACATATTACATAAAAAAACATATGGAATCTTGAAAAATCCTTTTTGAATCACTTGCACAGGGAGGCCAATATACGACGGGGAGGCTTTATTAGCGGTCGTCGGCCATGAAGAACCGTCAAATTATTGACCAACAGAACATCTCCTTTCTTCCAAGGTATTGCTACACATTCTTCTTCCAATATTTTCAACAAGTCTTTCATCGCATCATCATCCACAGGGTCACCATTACCTAGCTCCGCTGATGCATTTCGCGTGTCAATTTTCTTAGTTGCAGGGCCATTATAACTACCCGTAAGAGTATTGAACCACATTTTCCGACGACTCTCCTTGTCAAACTTGATCGCTGGTAATGGATTTGTAATAATTTTTGCAGTATTCCCCATCCATTCCAGCTTTACTCCCACCTTCGCCACCCTGTCAATCAAGCATTCTCGTGAACCAAAAATATAAAACTTGTAAGGTGATTTTTTTTTGCTTTTATAGAGGACTTAGAAAATGGTTTTGAATTTAAATTTCACCCGGAAATCAAGAATATTTTCCTAAGTCCCCTACAAAAAGCAAAAAAATCATTTATATTATAAAGATACACACCTTTCCTCTGCAATATTTTTGTCATCGGTCTTGTATAACGACTTCCAACTACTTTTAGTATAGAACGATGGATCGTCATTATCACCAACTATTTGTATATACCTCAATCCATTCTCCTCAAGTTTCGGGACGAAATCTGGGTGTCTCTCTTTCATCTTTTCATATATGATATGACTCAAAACTATCGGAGTCTCTCCACCTATTCCGGGTTCTTCTTCGCAAAAGAAAAATAACTTTGTGGGATAATTCGGAACCTGTCATACGACGGGTTAGTTTCTATACCCTCGTAGATTGTTTAAGATTATAGAATTTTTTTTTTATAATGGGGCATGTTCTTCAACATTGTTTCACATGAGGGCCTGGTCAACATTTCATTTTACATGGGGGCTTATCGTCAACCCGGATGGCAAGAAACTCTTATTCTTAGGCTTGTAAGTTAGGTGTCAAACAAAACCGGTAAGCTTTCTGAAACTCGCCAACCGGGTTGGCGATAAGCCCCCATGTAAAATGAAATGTTGAGCAGGCCCTCATGTGAAACATTGTTAAAGAACAGGCCCCATTATAAAAAAAATTCAACATTATAGAAATGCAAAGAACTTACGTAAGCCATCTCGTGATGGAAAGGAATTTCCTTGTCGAGAGGGCTTTCATTTGCTGTTATTGGAACCTATAATATTTAGGGTTTAGTATCGAGCCCACTGGCCTAGTTTATCTCTATATATTGTAATTGCTATTGAATGAAAGGAGGCAATTCAGTCTTTTACCATTTTACATGGTATCAGAGCCTCGTCTCTATACCTAACCCTAGCCGTCGCCACCTGGTTCAAACCCTAGGCAGGGCGGTGGCCGCGCCGCCGCCGCCCTGTTCATTCTCTTCCGCTTCGTTAGTTTCTTGTTTTCTTTTCCTATTACCAGTTCTTTTTCTAATAAAGTTTTGTTTCGGTTCAAGATCCGGTCATCATCTACATCATTGGGAATCATTCCTTCCAAGAAATTGTTGCTTGATTTGGTTAATTCTTCCGTTGCCCCCTCTTCGTCTAATACAGTTGGGCCAGGCGAATAAAAAAAAATGAACTTCGATAGCTTTGCTGTTTCTTGATTTGAATTTGTTGTATGATCTTCACTTCATGGTTGACACCATCCGACACCATCATGAGAGTTTCATCATTATGTGGTGCTTCTATTTTCATTAGTATTCACTAGTGGAGGAATAAATAATTCCTCGGTTGTGGGCAGAAGATTTCTTGGTCAAGTTTAGTGGGTGGAATATTGTATTGAATGTGTGATTCTAGTTCTCTCTTCCTGCCGCCATCAGTTTTTTTTTCCTCTTTTGATCGACTCTTCTCGTCAGATTACGGTCCGCTGCCACCGATCTCAGCTAATCAAACCACGGTTTGATCGGATCTCTTTCTTCTATCTACGGATCTCACCTCTCTTTTAAAGACCGCCGCCTAACCATGGTCACCGGCCTTCGCCATCTCTCTCCTTCCATCGCTGCCTGCCAGCTTTGACACACCGCGCCGCCTGCTGGACTACGGTCCTCCGCTGCGCCGCCGCCACTATTTTGTAGGACTACGGTCCTCTGCCGTTGCGATCTTCTTGCAGGACTATAGGGTCACCGACATTGGAAATTATGGATTGTTTGCAAAATCAAACAGATTATGGATTTGGGACAGAATTTTAGACCTACATGTCAAGAACCGAGATTGAGACTAGTTTTATTATTGTTTTTTTCTTTTATGTTCTTTTTTATTGTTTTCAGTCCGAGCGTCCAATTTTCTACCGTTCTGACTGCGGGGGAGTATTGGAACCTATAATATTTAGGGTTTAGTATCGAGCCCACTGGCCTAGTTTATCTCTATATATTGTAATTGCTATTGAATGAAAGGAGGCAATTCAGTCTTTTACCATTTTACAGCTGTGTAGACCCTGCCAACGACTTGGGTTCGAGGGGCTATGCCGCCGACATAGAGCAATTCAGGGAAGCCGAAAGCTTCAAGGACAGCGTTGAAGTCGGAAGGAGATGTAACCGGGAAACCTCGGAAGAGAATAGCGCCGCTTTTGAGGAGAAGGGACTCCAACCATGGCTTATGAGCTTTGATCGCGTCTTCGAAAGCAGAGAGTTGTACTGCAGTGGAATCAGTGCTAGAGTTTGGGGACAACACTGCCGGAAAAGGAACTCCGTCGTCCTGAGATCTTTGCTGAGGCAGCTCTAGTTCTCGTAAGGATTTTCCGGTGGCCATTTGGATTGTATACAAATTTTGTCTGAATTAGTAACGATTACAAAAATATTGCATGCTAAGCAACTTGTTTAAGTATATATATAGGTAGGCCTTTAATTCATTATTTAATAACATGTATAGTATTCTATATATAGATGATGTTGTCAAAATTAAAACCGAAAATACACACCTATGATCAAAACGTAACTAGAATTGTCATTAAATAGTATGAGCTATGAAGTCGTAGAGTTTGCTATATAATGATGTACCAATTTGTCACATTCTAGATAGAGTATTCAATTCCAATTCCATCGTAGGCTAATCAAACATGTTTTTGGATTAATTAATCCTAATTTCAATTTCAATTCTTTAGAATTCCGTGAACCAAACGATATTCACATCTCCAACTAAACAGAATAGTTAGTCGGACGAAAAGCAAAAAAGAAATAAAATAATCATATTAAATGAACGATCAGGTTGCTGCATCTAGTGGCGGAGCTTGAAAACTAAGAAGCGGGGGCCGAAAGTCACGAGACCAAATTTTTTTTCCTATCGCAATGTTTCGGGTTATATGTTCGGGTCGGGCCAAACAAATCAATAATAAATAACTTTAAATATAAAATAATCTATTATAATGCGAGAGAAAAATGGTAAGTACCTGAAAGAAAATTACAACTCAGCCCGACGACTTTTAATATTTTTGAATTAATCGATTATGGATTCCGAATCAAACTTATTAGCAATTTCCCATAATATGCCTAGCAAAAAAAATCATAATCGATTCATCAATTCATCAATCAATCTGTTGCTCATCATTAATTAATAATCCTTAAGAATGCAAGAAATCAATAATCATTGCTAATCATAATCCTAATACTTAACAAGAATACAACTAAAGAATGCAAGAAATCAAGAAATTAGGGCTTGATTCAAGAATGCAAGAAATCAAAAAATTAGGTCTAGGCTAGTATTCAACACCTTAGCAGCGGAGCAGCAAGCAGTGACCGGTGGTGGAGAGTAGCGGGGGAGCGACGGCGAGTGGCGGCGAATGGCGGCGACTCGGCGAGCAGCGATTTGGGGCAGGGCAGTGGCAGAACTGATATGGAGGAGGAGAGGGATATGGTCGATTGTTTTTTTTAGGGAAAATTAAGTTAGGTTAAAAATATTTTTGAATTTTGAATTTTTTCCCTCTAAACTTACACTTTTATTTTTAAAATGAACAATCTATTTTTTTATTTCGTACCCATAACTTATCCAATCAATGTTAAAAGAGCAAGAATTCTTTAGGGAAAAAAATAAGCGGGGGCCGGCTCTATACGTAAAAAAAATTTCGGACGAAAGCGAAAAAATTAACACTACTAACGGAAAAAACGGCAGGGGCCGGGGCCCTCCCTGGCCCCTTCATAGCTTCGCCCCTGGCTGCATCAACCGATGCTTGTTCATTTTTTTAATGTTGTGTTTGATTTCTTTTTGTCACACGCCACAATTGATTGGCACGTAAGATTACTTTTAGATGAAAAACTTATTTACTAAAAATATCATAGTTATCTATTTCAATAAGATTACTTATTTACTTTTAGGTATGTGCGCACGTGTAAAAAGAAAGGGACAATTTCATATACACAATTCAAACTTATGAAATATCATATATATACCCGACTCAAACTTAAAGTATCATATATACCTCTAAAAACTAATTAAAATATCATAGTTATCTATTTCAATAAAAACAAAACATGAAATGACTATTCTTCCCTTACTTTTGTTAAAACTTTTAAATTTCATATTTATCTATTTTTAACCATAGAATTCCCATATATACGCATTAAAAATATTATTTTTTTTCAAAATATGAGATTTATCAATTTCATTAAAAATAATTCCATTTAAACTTCTTGATTACTTAAAGTCTATTTTGACATTTAGTTATCTTGTTTTTATTTAAACATTTTCGTGATTATAATTTGAATAAATAATAAAATATTTCAACAAAAAAAAAATTTACAGTAACATTGGACTCAGTTGGCACGGTTAGGCCCAAATTAGCCCCTTTTCAAAGTGAAAAGAACAAAGTTAAGCAACTTTTTAGGACCGGCTTTTGCGTGTGTGCAAAACGTCCGTCCCTGCAAGGGAAAACGAGGAAAAAAATCAGCGTGAGGGGTAAAAGAAAGGTTCGAGACGGGCTGGTTGCTTTAGAAAGGAAGGCGAAAACCAGTGTAGCAACTCTTGGGTTTGTTTTAATCTATCAAATTCTTTTAAATATAAACGTTTTTTTTTAACTCTGGCCCCCTGGAAGAGTGGGTCATGCACGGTCGCCCATCCTGCACATGGCCTGGGCCGACCCTGTAAAACATTGTATCCAAAATGAGACAAATTAAAACACTATATCGACTTCATTGAACAATGGATTTTTTTTACTTATATGTGTGTGTGTGTGGGTCGGTGGGTGTAGGTAAGACTGGTTTTAAACGGAAGTGGGTAGGCGTCCTGGTAGTTCGTGCAATACCTCTTCACTCGTAAGGCGCAGGTTCGATCCCACCCCTCACCCCACCACCCCTCTTCCACTACTTGTCCCAGGCAACTTTACTTTTTTTTTTGTAATTAGTTTCATACATATTTTGTTTTTCTCTTATAACTTTTAAAAATACGCTATTATACAATATTTCAAAAGTACCGTTGCGGCTTGGTTATTTTTTTATCCGTGTTTCGATATAAATTTAATTCGAAACCGATTTTTCATGATAATGTATAAGACATCAAAACACGAAGACATCTTTTAAAATATGATGTTTTAAACTGTATTTTGCACGAATGTACAAGGCACCGATTTTTCATAAATCAAAAAGCTTAATTTACGTTCAAATTATAATCGACTATAGATATGATAAATGGGCAATTTAAAGAAAAATCAAACACCAATTCTGAAGAAAAAAGAAAACTGAGTCAACTTCGAGAAAGCATACATATGACTTTAGGTGAGAATTTGAATTTTCAACATGCGAAATTGACCGTTTGTTTATTTTGAAATCTCTCAAGATGTATCCTTTGTCAATCTATGAGTTCAATGAGAGATTTCATCGTATCTCCATACAAGAAGGTGCTATATTAATGTATCCAAATATTATCTTTTCATATATTTATTCGTTATCTTTAATCTGCTCTAATTTGTATGTTCGATTTGTTTAAAATAAACCCAAACAAGCGTGTTTCATGTTAGATTTTCGTGTTATAAACTCCAGAAAGTAATTAGAATATCTGACTTCTAACGATGACAATTTATAACATTTCTAATCCCTATTCAAATAAAAAACTAAATTTTTTGTCACTTGTCACTCTCACATTCAATCTTACACTTTTTTCCCACCTCTCCCTCTTATTAAATACACCTATATTTTTTTAATAATGATTTATATTTAAAGAAAAATTATAAATTATACTAATAAAACACATTTATTTTAAATTATCTCTTATTTTAAAAAACTTTAAAATTTAATATGTAACTTTTTTTTATAACTAAATAGTGATGTAAGTTAAATTATATTAAATACAAGTTAATGTATTCAAACCGTGTAATATACGAGTTTTTAAATATATAAATATTTTATTACTAAGTATATAGTGTTATATTTTATCAATCCGTGTAATACACAGGTTTTTTTAAATACAAAATTTTTATTACTAAATCTCTCTTATAATAAAAACCTAAATCATTTTGTCAAGTGTCAAGCTCACATTCATTCTTACCAATTTTTCCCCTCAAAACCATATTACATCCTCCATTTAATCTTTTCATATTTAATCCATTTTTTTTAGAAAATCACATAAATAACCCTATTTTATCAAATCAATTCATTATTATTACCATTGACTCACATTTATTTTAATTATCATTAAAAATTAAAATTAAAAAAAAATCAAGAATAAAAAGGAGTTTTAAAAAAAATGTGTTTTTAAAGTTTTGTATTAAAAAACGAGTTTTTAAAATTTTATTATTAAAAAACAAGATTTTTTAAATTTGACATATAAATTTAAAAATACTACTTTTTTATATTAAATAAATATGTGTTACAATAAAGTTTATTAATATTTAATTAGTAGTTTTTAGTTAAGTTTGATATTTATAAATAAATTTTTTCGTTTGAGTTACAATAAAATTTATTAATATTTTAATAGTTAGTTTTTAACTAAAATTAAGAAACTTGTAAATATTTATTTTTATAAGTGTGTTATATTTTAAACTTTGATTATTTTTTTAAAAACGACATTTTTCTTTTCAAAAAAATATGTTTGGCTTCAACTTTAATGTATTAGTTATAATTTTGAAATTTTTAAATTTAAATCTATACGTGTCACCTCCATATTCAATCTTAGAAATTTTTTCCCGTCTCTCTCTCTCTTAATAAATACACTTTCATATTTCCAATCTATCTATACTAATAAAAGAAAATGTGGGGGGACACGTGTCGCTTTTTGGTTAAGTCTCATCATAATTTTCCCGCCTAAAACAATAACTTATTTTATCAATTATTAAATCAATTAAATTAATTAATTACAGTTGACTTTTTTAGTATCATATTTTTTACTAATTTTAAACTGTTTCCTTTTTCAAATGATTAATTCAAATATTTTTCATAAGAGTACAATTTACATAATTTATAGATATTTATACCATTCACTTTTCCTATATAATTTTCAATTGCTTCTTTTTTTCTTAATACAAGTCCTTTTAACTTTAATTTTAATCATAACTAAACATTAATGCTTAATATTTTTTTATGGGTCATCAGGTTTATGTTACTTTGTGGGATGAATATCTTGAGCAGATGTTTATCTATATTTCAAACAATCCAATTGATAACAAAATCGTTATCATTCTTCATTTTGTAAAAGTTAAGTTTTTCATGGTACAACAATTATGTTCTATTTTTATTACGGGTTGTTTCATATTTTTTGTTTTTTTGTCTTTCATACAATATGTATAGTTTATAATTTGTTATTTTCTATTTTTTTTCACGTTGTCCATATGTTTCCGATTCTTACAACGTTTCTAGAGTTTTCATCAATGATACATTGCTAGAGTTTAAGAAATGGTTCGTTAACTATCAATTTTCTTTCATATTATTTGTGAGCATGCCAAGGTAGTTGGATTTTTTTTTACGTTTTTATTTTTAAGACACGGGTAAGTTGCACCCGACCCGTATTAGGAACAACGTGTTTCGGCATGTCCTACCCATATTGCGACGGCTTTGTATGTTTGTTAATTTAGTTGAAATGATTGATTTGTGAATGCATTACAACTTATTGAAATGTATCGACACTTGATTTGTATAAATTTAATTTTTACAACCCGTGTAATACACGGGTCCATAACCTAATTATAAAATATACTAATAAAAGACATTTGTTTTAAATTATCTCATGTATATTATAAGAAACTTTGAAATGTAATTACATAGCTTATTATTTCAATCAAATAATAAATGAAAGTCAAATTACATTGAATAGTATTTAATGTATTTTTGAAACTCAACTATATATTAATTTTTACAAATTTTTTTATTTTGTTTTCTATTGTTAGTATATGTATATATTTTTTCGCCTATAAGATATATTTATAAAGATTTAAGAATTTTACGTATTGATATTTTTTCACCACACAGGTTCTAAGCTAGTAAAGTTATAAACTTTTAATTGATTATGTAGCACTTAATCTTTTTAAAAAACTGATCTTACATTCCTAAAATGCAAAACAACATAAACAATCTATATCTATACTATATAATAAACAAGTAAATAGGAGGATACTTGTCACAATTCTAGCCCTCATCATTTTCATTTTCCCGCCTCTCTCTCCTATTAATAATCAAATCCACTATTTTAGGCAATTAAATTAATTATTTGTTTCAATTTTAATCTACACATTTTTTTAATTTAAAAATATGTTTATCATCAATTAATTTGTTTAATCATATTTTTATGAACTTTACAAACTGTAAACAATTTTATATCCAAGCTAAGATTCAAATAAAAAGATTTTAATAATATATTTACATATTCACATTGTTCCATTTTGACGAGTGTATGTGTTAAAAGATTACATTATATTTTATTCAACTCATGTAATACACAGGTTTATTCAACCCGTGTATTATACGGGTTTTAAAAACATAAACTTTTTATTACTATGTATTTAACATTACTATATATATATGTGTGTTTAAAATTTTCGAGGCTTTAAAAAAAATTATTGGGCCTTTTTTTTGCGGCTCTGCTCATTATGGGTCTTTTTTATGGCTCGTGTAGGGCATTCGAATCCTCAGGACCGGCTCTGGTAATTTAGTTGATTATATATTACATAAAAAAAACATGTCATGAGAAAAGTCCTTTTGAATCACTTGCACAGGGAAGCCAGTATACGACGGGGAGGTGTTATCAGTGGTCGTCGGCTATGAAGAACTGTCAAATTATTGACCAACATAACATCGCCTTTCTTCCAAGGTATTACAACACATTCTTCTTCCAAGATTTTAAACAAGTCTTTCATAGCATCATCATCCACATGGTCGCCATTACCCAGTTCCGCATATGCATTCCCAGAGCGGATTTTCTCTGACGCGGGCCCGCTGTAACTAACCGCGAGACTATTGAACCATGTTTTCCGGTCACTCTCCTCGTCAAGCCTGATCGCGGGCAATGGACTTGTAATAATTTTTGCAGTATTCCCCATCCATTCCAGCTTTATTCCCTGCTTCGCCGCCCTGTCAAACAAGCATTCTCGTGATCCCAAAACATAAAATTTGTAAAATTACAAGGTTTGTTATAAATATTAACATATTTTAAAAAACAATTCCTAGATTGTGTAGGATAAATACATCATAATCTACACCTCAACCTTTTGGTTATAGGGTACATCACTTAATCACCAAGATGTCCCACCGGGGACATAAATATTAAACACACGCACCTTTCCTCTGCAATATTTTTGTCATCGGTCTTGTATGCAGACTTCCAACTACTGCCAGTAAAGGAAGACGGATCGTCATCTTCACCTGCTATTTTTATGTACACCAATCCATGCTCCTCTAGTTTCGCAACGAAATCCGGGTGTTTATCTTTCATCTTTTCATATATAACATGACTCAAAACAATTGGAGTTTCTCCCCCTCTTCCTGGTTCTTCTTCGCAGAAGAAAAACAACTTCATGGGAGGATCCGGAACCTGTTATACGAACGATTAATCAACAAGTTAATCTAAATGAGATATCGAAAGGAGTTAGATAGATAATGAATTGAACGAAGGAATTTACGTAAGCCATCTCGTGATGGAAAGGAATTTCCTTGTCGAGAGGGCTTTCGTTTGCTGTGTAAACCCTGTCAACGACTTGGGTTCGAGGGGCTGCGCCCCCAGCGTAGGGCAATTCAGGGAAGTCGAAGGCCTCGACTACACGGTTGAAGTCGGAAGGAGATATAACAGGGAAGCCTCGAAAGAGGATCGCGCCACTTTTGATGAGAAGAGACTCCAGCCATGGCTTATGAGCTTTGATCGCGTCTTCGAAAGCAGAGAGTTGTACCGCAATGGAACCAGTGCTAGAGTTTGGGGACAACACCGCCGGGAAAAGAACGCCGTCGTCCTGAGGCTTTTGTTGAGGCAGCTCTAGTTCTCGGAAGAGTTTTCCGGTGGCCATTTGGATTGTTGATCAACCTTTCTCTGAATTACAAAGATTACAAAACAATTGCATATTAGGTACGTTATAATAATGGTAGACTTTTAGTATAAAATATTTTATGAGTCATGCGAGGTATTTATTTTATTGTGATTCTTAATATAATAAGACGAATATGTAGTGGTGGTTCAAGAAAAAAATAGTTAATCAAACTAGATGTCACTATTAGAAGAGATGTTTGGTTACGAAAATCAATTTAAGATTGTATAAATATATATGTTTTTTACTAAATTTAAGATTGTATTATGGAAAAAATAATGAAAATTGTCAATTAACTTCGTAATTACCAAAATTAAGATTGTATTGGGGAAATGGTTTTTTTTACAACAATGTTTACACTTAAATATCACCGCGTTTCTGGAGGACAAAATGTAGGAATAGAGGGTCATTTTTTTTATTAAACTTAACATTTTTTTGGGACAAACATCATATCACTAGACCACTAGGTTATGGGCAAAATTGATATTATTTAAAAGGATATACAAGTGTACTGGATTTAAGGAGATCAACATACGAAAGGGAACTTCAATCTAAAGGCTAAAAGGTTAGATTGCGATCTTCGTACTTGTAGGTTAATTCTAGTTTTGTTAAAGTTTTGATGCACATGTATATAACGATGCGTCTAACCCATTACAACGATGCATCCACATTTTAGGTTTGATTCAGTGTTGTTATAGGTTTTAATACATGCACATAACAGTACGTCTTACCTATTACAACGACGAGCATACAATTCATGTTTGATTGTTGTTATGAGTTTTGACAGACATATGTATAACGGTCTTTTTAACCCACTATAACGGTCTTTTTAACCCACTACAACAGTGCATCCGCAATTCAGGTTTGATTCATTGTTATTATGAGTTTCGATGCACATCAACACACGTATATAACAGTGCGTCTAATCTATTACAAGAGCGCGCCCAACTTTGCAGTTTGAATGGCAACCAAATTCAAAGCCACTCATAGTTTTAAAAAATACGAATACACTTCTAGACGATTATGAATATATTACAAGACGAATGAAAAACCCTTTAGAAACTGATCTAAGAACTAGTAACTGATGTAAATTTTGTTTCATAAAATTTTCCTTTATCGCTGTTTCTTTGCCAAAGAATTTTAGAAGGAAAAAAAAAGAGCTCAGTAAGGCCTTTTGTCTTCATTTGAAATCAGACAATTCTGATGGACCCTTCCACCAGTTAAGGCATGAGACATCATGGCTCTAAGATGCACCAGCCGGGAATCGAACCCGGGTCTGTACCGTGGCAGGGTACTATTCTACCACTAGACCACTGGTGCGTTGTGTTTTAACCTCCTCTACTCGCATAATATTCTACACCCGTATGCTTATCCACCACCTACAAACTATTTTGTACAAACTCTGCTTTTTTCCCAACCCAACCATTTTTATTTGCATTGCAGTACAGGATAGCTATAGTTCGACACATTATTTTGTGGCGTCAACTTAGTTTCTTGTAAATTTTAATTCGTCTTTTCTCTTTAAAAAAATTATCTTTTAAAAAACTCATAAAATTTAGGGTAAATACAGTAAAAAAACTAAAATATTTTTCTTTTTTTATACGTAAAAAACCAACATACTCTTTATTTTCATCACAAAAGTCTCTCAACAAATTTTTAAACATAAAAAAAACCAACTTATGTTCTTGTTTTTTTTCTCACAAAAGTTACTCGAAACTATTTATCTTATCAAATGAATCGACAGAAGCAAAGCAAAGCAATTGATTCGATTGCAAAACAATTTAGTTGTTTATGTGTTTGTACAGATTTTATAATTATTTTACAAAATGGATTCAATTTGATTACAAATCATATCTTTATAGATGGAATTTGTCGGTGTTTTTTTTTTGCTTTGCTTCTGCCGATTCATTGGTAGACTAAATAGTTGTCGAGTGATCTTTGTGAGAAAAACCAATAAGCATGTTGGTTTTATGTGCAAAAGCTTGTTGATTGACTTATGTGAGAAAAAAAGGAGTATGGTGGTTTTTTTATATATAAAAAATTATTGCGAGATTAGTTATAAAAAACAGAAATTATATTAGTGTTAAAATTTCCCCCTCCCATCAACTTTAACATAAATGTTGACCAACAAATGGTCTTTTACAGACGTTGACTGCCCAGTTATATGTTTCAAAATGGATAAAAAATTTGCAAATAATATGTGGTTGGAACGATTTACTACATAGGTATAAACATCAATCTAAACACTAGTTATATTACATAAAACAGAAATGTAATTATTGATAAACAACATTTTGATATTATTTTTCCTATCAGACCGTTTACTGCAGAAAAATAAAAGAATAAACACATATTTTAAAAAACAAAACAAACTAATCTAACATGCCATCCCAGTCATTAACTACCATAGCAAGGTTGAAGGGGGAACAAGAAAATCCAAACAAGTAGATAAATACCACCAACCACACCACCACAAGTTTCAACTTTTAACTGCATCAAATCAAACTGCTCATAAACCACTACTACCGTTGCCGCCGCCGCCATCCTTGTTTGCTCCGGAGCTACCAACCACCGGAGCACTAGCATGAAATGCCGACTGCCTCGAGGGTTGCGCCAGTAATTTCAATGACAGTGGTGATGGCTCGATATGATGAGGCTCCGGGTCTTTTAAGCTTAACTGTTTCGACATTCCGACTAGTTCATCTAAATTCATGGGTTCTTTTGAGAGGACTGGAATCGGTTTCAGGACCCGATGGTGTGAAGAATCGGGTCCCGTATTGTTATCATTGTTAGTTGGTTCGTCGAATTGGGCCATAAGTGATGGCCAAACCGGGAATGGAATCGGTATGTAAGCTGGATAAAAGGCGGGTATTATAGGTGGAAGTCCGTTTACTGGATTTGATGTTTCTTCCTTGATGTTATCTTTTGTAATTTCACTTGGAGAAGCTTCCATGGATTGATCAGAATCGGGTTTCAGAGAGAGTTTTAAGGAACAGTTGGAGTTGTCGGAATGATCCGTACCCGCCACCGGTGGAGGAAGCATGAAATGGTCTTCTGGTACTTCTACTGCCTGTAAAATACCCATATTTATGTGAATTTAGCAAAAGCTTATAGGGTTTGTTTGACAATTGCCCAAATAGTTATAATCAAATAATTACTAAGTAACAAAACAGACTGGAGAAGACAGTGTTTGGATGTATTTTTTTTCTATGATATCAACCTTTAGCAGATTATAATTATTTTGAGATTTACATGTAAAATGACCCCTAAATAATCAGAAAACCAGAATCAGTTTGTTGCTGATTATGCAAACCTGAAATAATCCAAACACTAATCAGATAATCGCTCTAAAAAACTCTGATTATCTACGAGTTAAACGTGATAGTCAAATAATTGCTTTCAAAATGCAAAATATCCCCTATAAAGCAAAACAAACCGTGTCTGGAGCCATGTCAAAAAGGCTAGAGCGCCTTTTTCTTCTAGTAGCACTGCATTGTCTTATGAAGTACTTCTGGGCATGGCTAGCTACTTGAGTAGGAGTTCTAGATAAGACGTAAGTGCGTGCTATGCCACGCCAGTCTCCTTTCCCCAAATTTTTGGAGACCGAGTAGGAACAACCTATGTTCCTCCTCTGTCCAGGGTGTACCTGAAATAAATAAAAAATGCAAGTATTTAATGCACTAAATACCATGTGTCAAATTTTGTTAGACTATGATTTCATTATTAGCAAAATCAAGGTGCTTCAACATGTTAAGACTACATCTGATTTATGGGAAAAACAGAAATATGAATGTTAAGATTGGCATAAGGTCCTATCCCTACACATCTTTGTCATGTGCAACACTTCCATCTTTTGTCCTTGATGTGTTAAAAGAAAATCCACACAATCTTAGATTTTAAGACCATACACCACAAATTAATTTGCACGTGTTGGGAATCGGGATAAACTGGCATATTTTGGTGGATACAGGTAATTTTGTCATGTGTCAAAATCTTTTTTCCTAAAAAAAATCTTTTCATCTCCAGCTATATGTATGTCCTTTTTTGTTAACCGTGAGAACCCATTCCCAGAAAACTCACAGGACCCCACCAATACTTTGCAAATCAATGGGATCAGATTTGAGACCTCTGCTAGAGGGACTCAAGCTCTTACCACTGTGCCACCACCTTGAAAGTTCGCTATATGTATGTCCTATCCTATATAAAGTCATAAACTGACAATTACATCTATTAAAGGATCGGCAATTGCTTAGAGAAAGAACACAAGCACCGATGATTAGTCTTGTTTGTGTTCTTTCTCTGAACAATTTCCAATCCTTTAAAAGATGTAATAATCACCCATACTGATGACCAGGTCACTAGATACAGTTTGATGAATTTACATATAAAAAAATCTATGGTATAAAACTATATATAACTTAATGATGAATAGCATACAGATATCATCATTTATCATAACTAACCAAGGAAAAAAAAGGTTAAATTCTCCCACTTTTATCAAAGGATTGGAAACTTAATGACTTATCTGTCAATAATTACTCATAATAGTCATTCCTTTGGATTAATAACTGAGGTCACAACTCACAAACATAATCAAAACAAAACCAAATGTGATAAAAAGGCAAAGTTATCCATCCACTCATAAGCACCAAACCACATTTATCTAATCCATAACTGCAACCCTATACTAATATAAAATACAGAAGAAGTGATAAATCAACAATCAGTATCTCCTAATTATCATCATTTGATATAACTGTTCCATATCAACAGCACTATAACTAATGGAGTCATCATCTAATATCATCCGATCAATTTAGGTTACGATAATTAGGGGAAAATCGCATTAGCTCTACGATAATCAATAAAATTGAAAATAAAAACAGATTTAATTGCAATATAAATGATACTAAAACCTAGAGTAACCTTTCTTGCGATCGGCGCGTCGTTTAGCGGAACAAGATGCGTGAACAGGATCGTCGGAAAGGTAACCCTCGATAGGGTCAGAGGTAGCAGGGGAGCTAGGATTGGGTGAGACGGCAGCGGGAGATGATGGATGATACAGCGCCGATAGATTCCCCATGCTGGCACTCTTCTTCATGATTGAGCCGTCGGTGAGTCTAACGCCGAACAGCTTGACACCACCGCCACGTGTCGGACAGGTGCGAGAGTTGTGGCCGTTGTTGCTGCAATGAGAGCATCGCCGAGTCATTGTAGACTCGGCTCGGCCTATCGACGGCCACCGATGACCGGAGGGATTGACCAGTGATTAACGGGTTGGGCGAGTGGTTGTTTGATTGCATGCGTGTGGAGAAGAAGAGGATGAAAATGGGAATGAATTGGGGATGGAGATGGGGCTTGGATTTGGTTTTAATTACGGAATTAGATTAGATAACGTCGTGCCTTCCTTCCTTTGCTTTCATTCTTACCAATTGTAAAACTGATTTGACACATGTTTTTTATAAAAAAGCCATTTTGCTTATCCTATCTGTACATATTTATTTATATACTTACGATTCACAAAGCATGAAAATGCAATGCAAAAGATACAAGTCTTCACTGCATAGGTTGTGTAAGCTATTTTGGATTTTATGAAGTTTATCATTTTAATCCTTGAATTATAGAAAATTTATTTTTACACCTCTAAACTTTAAAAAAAAAAATTACAAGTTGGAAATTTTGTTCTCTTTTTTTACCAACCACGTTATAAGACATGAAACACACATAATTGTGACAACTGTAACAAAGTTGTGTGTGATAGTATACAAGTTATCTACTCACTTGCATGAAATGTCGTTATGATTTTCTTTTTAATTCTTTACCTTTTTTAAGCGGTTTTGCTTTCTTTCTTTTTTCTATTTTTTTATTGGTCAACTTTTTAACGGTTTTGTTACGCTTTTTTTTGTATATAGTTTTTGAAATATTATTAGCTATTTCGTTATAACGCGTAGGTTTGAGTAAATGTTTTGTTTTTTTTATATATAAATTCGATAACTTTTTTAATGGTTTTGTTTTTCTAAGCCTTAATTTTATAGGCTTTCGAGGAGGTTAATTTCTTTCGCCGTTTAACGCGCCAGAACACACGTGAACGACACTGCCTAAACCGTTTCCTGCCGCGAAGCGCAGGGCAAAATTTCTAGTTCTTTAACTAAAACTGCATTAAAAAAACCTACATTTAATAATCAGTAAATTATGTATACAAAAAAAATGATAAATATGTTTGTTTATTTGTTTGTGTTCATGTTAAATAACCATTTTATCACGATGGTAATGAAAATTATAATAAAAAAAAACACAACTTTAATTTTGTGAATCCACTTAGGCACTTGCAACAAAACTCTAGAACACAATGGGGGTAGTTTAACCGTTTTGCTGGTGAACTAAAATTCTCGAGTCCCTTTCCAGATGTCATGTTATAAATCATTCTTTTTTATCTGGGTTTGACACGGATGATAATAAATAAAAAATGTATAGTTGACAGATTCATACTTCGGTTTGTTTATCCTTTTTGAATGACCAAATTCATACTTTCGGGTTTTATTTGAGATGACCTAATGTTTATTATCAAGTATCAACTAGCAGTGAACCTACACGTCTTCAACAAACCTAAATGTTCTTAACAGAATGCTTATTAACATTTAATAACAACAATTAACAATGAACCTACGAATTTTTTCACCTAAATGCTTATTAACAATTAAGAGCAACAATTAACAAAGAACTTACAAATTAATATATTTTTTTTAACTAAACACTTGTTAACAATCAAAACGTCAATCAACAATTAACAATGGGAGGCACATGAAAAATCATTATCACAACTCAAGAAATCAAACAATTAGGAAGTAAGAACTCAAGGTGTGTAAACAAACTTCTAATCAAATCTCGAACAAGAAGAAATCGAACAAACACAAATTGATAGAATGAACTAGAACAGGCGATGATTGCCGTTTAAGTAGAAACATATGCAACTCACTAGTGTCGGTGTAAAAAAGAAAAGTATATTAAGAAAAGCCATAGCTGATTGTTGTTTAATCTCTCAAGTTCTTCGATTGATAACCCGAGTTGTTCGTTCCCTTCCAATGTTCCGATCGTGATTGCTGCCTATGCTCCAACTCCAACAATTAAAAAAACCTAGCCCAAAATTCAATTTTAATATATATAAAAGATTTTTTTTTTCAATGGGGGCCCTATTTTTCTGAGGCCTCAGGCCCTAACTTCACCCCCATATACATATGAGTCAGACAAATAATGAGATATGTTGAATGTTATCATATTTTGTGAATGAATTGTCTTAAACCGTGGTTAACTATCGTTAAGATCTAGAAAAATTATCGGAATCAGTCCTGGGTCAACATAAAATGTAACAAAATTCTCGAAAATTTTAGAAGTGAAAAAAAAAATACAAAATAAAACATCATTTTAGATATAAAAAGTGATTTTCCTCACAATGGTCGTCATTGTGAATGCGGTTGCCAAGAAATACATGTTAAGTTGTACTACAGGGCTATGTATATTACTTTCTAACGAGTCGTCAAACCAACATGTTAAGTTGAATATAGTGTTGTGTACATGCATCCACTTCACTTTCTTGGGCGTAATCTTCCTAGTTGTGATCATGTGACCCACCATCACCCGAGATACACATGTTAACATATTAATGTTAAGTCGGTACACGAGTTTCACACTCGAATAACACGTTATACCAGCAAGTAATTTACCAAGAGATTATGATTATTTTGAAATAACATTTAGAATAAAATTCAAACAATTAAACATCATATTTGTTATCAATAGTTATAATTATATATTTATTTACATCCCCTTTAAACATTGTATATACCTTTATAAGGCTATGTAGACTACACTCACATATTTCACTACTCACTTTTACAACTTTAGCAGGTTGAGGTACAAGCTGTCACTGCACAGTTTGTTTACTTCATCTTTTCCTTGAATTGGCTACTCATATAATGCTATAATGCCAAGTGTATAATAGTTACACTTTGCTACTCAAGTTTAGCTAGCTATAGGTTTTGTTGTGTTTTTTTTTCTCTTATAGTTTTTTAAGTTTGATGTTTTATATAAATTCAAAATATACCGTCACAACAAGCTTTTTTATAGCTACGTTTCGTTGTAAATTTAATTTGAAACGGAGTTATGCGTCATAACGTACAAGTCATCAAAGCACAAACGTACAAGCCGTCAAACCTGCTTCAATATTTTATTTTTTACAGTTTATTTTTTAACATCCAACTCTAATTTTTTTTTCACGGTTTAACGCTTACTAGCTGCTTACTGCTTCAATATTTCATTTTTTACAGTTTATTTTTTAACATCCAACTGTCATTCATTTCTTCACGGTTTAACACTTACTAGCTGCTTGAATGCGAAAAGTAACCCGTCGTGTCGCAACGCGCGTGGCTCATTTCGAGTTAGATTTAAAATTTACATGGTAGTGGGCTTCTGGACTTGTCGTGTGGCATTATTGGGCTGACAGCAGCCCAAGTGCGTAAGGGCCTTTCTCCGGCTTCTGTTTTAAGGTCAATCCGCCCATGACTAACATAACATACACAAAACCGTCACGAAGATGCTCAGGTTTGGAGGTCCGTTCACCACCGTCACCTCCCAAACCGGCCGTACTTCTCTGGCGATATATTATCGCATCTCGTTAACGGATTCTCAGTTCGCTGATTCTCAGAGAAACAGCAATTTTTGCTTTCAGCAGGTTTTCCATAACCCTTGCGTGCTTTAATCTCTTCAGTTTTTTTATGAATTTGAACTTGTAACTGATAAAACATTTGTTGGATCCAGGTTTTAAGTTATCCGTCACGATTGAATTGCTATCGGAACAAGGCGACGACGGAAGCTGCTGAAACCATGGCTGCCTCTAGCGCCTCTCCAGCCGGTACTG
Source organism: Smallanthus sonchifolius (assembly GCA_023525975.1). Classification (NCBI taxonomy): domain Eukaryota; kingdom Viridiplantae; phylum Streptophyta; class Magnoliopsida; order Asterales; family Asteraceae; genus Smallanthus; species Smallanthus sonchifolius. The sequence goes on from CM042034.1 coordinate 20,369,030, forward strand.
AATACTAATTTTGATTTAGTTAGTGCATGTGAATGAAATGGAGTAGAAATTTTGTTAAACTGAACGCTTATTATGAAATTAGGTTTAGCAAGTTTATAAGAAAGCTGGACTGTTGAACTTTTGTAAGACCTTGATTAGAAAGAGTGTTGTAACTGATGCTATTACTGGAACAACTGAACAATGAATTCTCTTTGTTTGCTGTAACGAATAGTCGATTAGTAAGTAATATATGTTTTTACTACTTAACTAGACTTCTGATGCTAGTTCAAGGGTCAGATAGCCTACAGGACCGTCAGGAAGTTCGTTCCAGAGAGAAAATTAGGCGAAGTTCCTGTTAGTTTATCGTTTGATAAATCCATGAAATAAGAATGGAGAGAATAGGACATATGGTCAAAAGAGTCAACTTTTGTATATATCTTAATTTTGTATATTCATAAGATTGTTTACTTACAAGTTACAAGGTGTGCATCAATGTGAGATTGGCTAATCCAGGGTCTATTCTTCCATTCTATCCGCTTGTAGACAAATTCGTGATTACAGATGAACTGATAAATTGTTGCAAGCAAAATGGAAATTAAAGTTAGTGGGGGTCTTGGTTGTTGGTTTTAATGATTGGAGGAAGGATTGAATTTTTAGTTTTATTTAATTGAGTGTATACAAGGGTGCTACGCTCTCAGGTATTTTGCTACAAAAAAGCGGTGGCTGTGTGATTTAGTAGAGATAAAGGTCCATAAGAGAGGGTGCTATTCATTTAAATGTTGAATTGCCTTTGTTTTTTTTTTCTTTCAGTATTTCAATTTTAGCAAAGTGCATCAGTGCATGTAGTGAAAAACTTATCAGTGTGGTATTAATAGGATTGCGATATAAGTTAAATGAATCCTTTGGGTACTTTGGAGGGATGTCATAGCTCTTGACCTCGGAGGCTTGGATGGTGGGTCAACGGCTGTGAAAATCCCCGTGTAAACTTTGTCTAAAGTGTATAACTCATTTTGATTGTTCTCCTTATTCCATCATACTTGTCATCTTTATACCTAACTCATTTTGATTGTTATCTTGCTTATGTTAAATCTTTTTCAGCAAGCAAGCATGCATTAATCTCATTGTCAGACAAGAAGGATCTGGATCTTCTTGCCACTGGACTTCAAGAATTGGGGTGAACCACTACTCTTACCTTTTTATAGAAGTTATTTCTCTTCCATTATTTATATTCAGTACATTTTGCTTGTAAAATCTAGTTATCAGAAGCTCTATCTATATTTGTCTGCTTAACCACGTGTTATCTTTTTTAAGTTAACAACTTTGCCTACCAACGGTTGAAGTCAAGTTTTGTAATTTGTGACTTGAACCTGCAGATATACAGTTGTGTCAACCGGAGGAACAGCATCCGCTTTGGAAAAAGCTGGAATTTCCGTAACAAAAGTAGAAGAACTTACCAAGTTTCCTGAAATGGTAAATTTCACTAAAGCATCACAAGCACATGTTTCATCGGTTTTCATGTAAGTTTTAAAAATTAATTACCTCTATCATCTTTTGCAGCTTGATGGGCGTGTAAAAACTTTACATCCTAATGTACATGGAGGTATTCTTGCAAGAAGAGACCAAAGCCATCACATGGAAGCTCTAGAAAAGCACAGTATCAGTAAGTTACACAATTGACATTACTGTTGAACGATTGCAAATGCAATGTTCACACATTATATCAGCTTTTAATTAATAACCGCCTTTCTGTATTTGATTATTATAGGTACGTTTGAACTGGTGGTGGTAAATTTATATCCCTTTTATGAAAAAGTTACTTCTACCAATGGAGTTTCATTTGATGATGGGATCGAGAACATTGATATCGGTGGCCCTACAATGATAAGAGCTGCAGCAAAGGTTATTATTCCAACTGAAAATTAGCCATTGTTTGTGTTGGTGTTCTTGATTTACAATCTGAAGACAATTTATGTGCGATTATGAATATATGATCAATAAGAAATGCAATGATATCAATGCTAAGGACTTCTAAATAAATGGTTTTCGTCTATTAAAATTTTTTTAAACAGAATCACAAGGATGTCTTGGTTGTTGTTGATTCTCAAGACTACCCTTTACTTCTAGAGTTCCTGAAAGGAAACAAGGATGACCAACAATTTAGAAGGAAACTTGCTTGGAAAGCTTTCCAACATGTTGCTGCTTATGATTCAGCAGTTTCTGAGTGGTTGTGGAAGCAGACTGAAGGAGGTATTCTCTTGTTTTTTATTCATAAAAAAAAAATTAATTCAGTAAGCAGTTAATTATCTTTATTGATACAAGAAAATTTACTGTTATCTTGTTTTTGTTGGAAGATAAATTTCCACCTAGCTTTACAGTGCCACTTTCACTGAAGAGTTCACTTCGATATGGAGAAAATCCTCATCAAAAAGCTGCATTTTACACTGACAGCAGCTTGTCTGAATTTAATGGTGGTGGTATTGCAACAGCTATTCAACACCATGGGAAAGTGAGTGGATAGTTTTCCGTCTAATTTCACCTGAATAGCATTCTCATCCGCCTTTATCCAATGACATTGGGTTTACAGAATGTTTATGATTCATGAGATGACAATGTTAGGGTCTGTTTGGGATGAGGGGATGGAGAAAGTAAGGGGATGGGCAAGATAATGGAATGAATCATTACTTTCCATTATTATGTTTGGTTGGCTTGCAGGAATGAAATAAGTCCAACATTTTGTTTATTATTATTTGATATTCGGCTTAGTAAAATTAAATCATAAAAAGAACGCCTTTTGTAAGAATAAATTTTATCAATTTAAGATATACAACCAAATAAGTTACATATAAATGTATTTCATTTTCATCTTGAAAGTATTTAATAAACAGTCAAACAAGTCTTCATTTACCACTTTAAAAATATGTTTACTAAACCAAAAAAAGTAAACTAAATCTCAAATAATTAATACAAAAAAATAGTTGTATTTATTTTCGGAAAATAACACTACCTTATACCGTGGCAATTTTTTTTGAATAAAATAGACGAGGCAACATTATTTTTAATTTTTTTGACGCAGGAGATGTCATATAACAACTATTTAGACGCTGATGCAGCCTGGAATTGTGTTTGTGAATTTGAAAACCCTACTTGTGTTGTTGTAAAGCACACAAACCCTTGTGGGGTAGCTTCTCGTGTTGATCTAATTGAAGCATATAGATTAGCTGTAAAAGCTGATCCCGTGAGTGCATTTGGTGGTATAGTAGCCTTCAACAAAGAAGTCGACGAGGTTAGTTGAATTTTCGTCTATGCTGCAATTTCGTTATCTTGCCATTCCTTCATCTGATCTTGTAACCTGTACTTTTTTGTCATTGTATGTAAGAAATATTTTCCTTTTCCATTGTATGTAACAATTTCAGTTTCCTTACCATTGTATGTAAGCAACCTTGGTAAAAATGCCGACATGGCAAACCACCCGTTTACCTGCTATAGAAGGTTACATATACAATGGTAAAAGTTGGAAGTGTGTACATATGAAGTAAAAGAAGTATTTCTTCTTACATACAAGATAAAAATATGAAAGTAAATTACATTTTTACTGTAAAAAAGTAAAATGCTGACATGGCACATACCACTTGCCATCAACAACACTGTTGACATGTCACATACAATGGAAAACAAATTTTATTACCTCAAGTTGCAAGAAAATCAAATTAAGTTACATTTTAATGTATTAACCCTTGTGCGTGTGATTTTGTAATAAAGGCACTTGCTAGAGATATCCGAGAATTCAGAAGCCCAACAGATGGTGAAACCCGAATGTTTTATGAAATTGTTGTTGCTCCCGGTTATACGGAAAAGGGTCTTGAAATCCTTCGTGGAAAGTCAAAGACACTGAGAATTCTTGAAGCAAAGAAAAACAGTAGAGGAAAATTATCACTTAGACAAGTCGGCGGGGGTTGGTTAGCTCAGGATTCAGATGATTTAACACCAGAAGAAATTAAGTTTGATTTAGTTTCTGAAAAATCACCAGAAGAAAGCGAGCTTAATGATGCAAAATTTGCATGGTTGTGTGTGAAACACGTGAAGAGCAACGCCATTGTAATCGCAAAGGTTAGTTTTCATCAAAACTAGTTTTAATGTTCTTCGGGGTACTGTATGTGTGTGGGCCACCAAATATTCACCTAGTATCCTGTTTCGTACCAAATCCGCCCAAAAATCATGCTCGGGTATTATGAAAGAAAGTAAGCAGAGTTTTTTTTTGACATGATAGATTGATAAAAGGGTATTCCTGTTTTTTTCAAAAAAATTGAAGGCTTTTATGCCTTTTGGATTATTATTTTTTTGTCGGATTCGGGTGCCTATAAATAAGTTCTAATAATAAAATGAAAAAGTTGTTTACTTGAGTGACCTTCAAATACATTCTCTATTTCGAATGTCATGTGGGACAATATTGTAATTGTGGTCATATTGTGGCAGAATAACTGTATGTTAGGAATGGGAAGTGGACAACCGAATCGTGTGGATAGTTTGAGAATAGCTTTGAGGAAAGCTGGAGATGAGGTCAAAGGAGCTGCTTTGGCCAGTGATGCATTTTTCCCATTTGGTAATTAAGTAACTAATTACCTAACCAATCTCATTTTATTAATCTAATGGTTTCTTTTTTAATAATTGGTTAATGTTTTGTTAAACAGCTTGGAAAGATGCAGTTGAAGAAGCATGTGAAAGTGGAATTGGTGTGATAGCTGAGCCAGGTGGAAGCATAAGAGACGCTGATGCGATCGATTGTTGCAACAAATATAACGTTTCGCTTTTGTTTACCGGCGTGAGGCATTTCCGACACTAGAACTCGAACTCGCTCAGAAGTGAGAAATTGTGTATTTTTTAGTTTTGAGAGTTTTCAAGTTTCTTTAACCCGGTGTTCTATTTATAAGGGCGAGCTGTTTTGCGCTCCATGTTGTGATGAAGCTTGCGAACATGTACCATCATAATGAACCTTTTCTTCCCATTTTATGGTGGTTGGCTTGTAATTGCAATTGATTTCCATGATTATCTGCTTTGATTAATACAATCAACTTCATGAATATTAATCTTAGATCTTGATCATCTATTAAAATTCAAGAGCAGATTATAATATTTTCTCAATAGATTTTGAGCATTTCTCAAATCTTGATATCTGGTTTTTAAACTTTAATAATTTATTCATACGTTGTCACTTTTTAAAACAAAACTATACCATAAAATCGAGTTTTTATCATCTTTTATTTGAATATAATGTTCTTATACTAAAAAAAACGTGCCGGATTTATTCTAAACTATACTACATATGTCATCATATTATATATACTGCATTATATGCCACGTTTATATTGTTTATACTGCATGAAGTCTCGTACTTGCACTGTTTTAGTTTGTCTTTCGTGCAAACGGTCGTTTAATTCGGGTAACCAAATTTAAACAAAATAGGTATAACAAACATAAACGAACCATTAACACAAGTTGTTATGTTATGCAAAAACAGAAATACGATTTCGAAAATCAACCACTGTCTGCTTAAAGATAGTAAAACTGTCATAATCAAGTAGCACTGTACATATAATATGATCCAAAAGAACACCATTTAATTTGAAGTTCTCAACTTGTTATAAACACACTGTTTATAACCTCTTTTAGATTTGTACACCCCAAAACCTCCATTTCTCCTAAATCTAATCTGCGCAATAATTTCTCAGCCGATTCTGGCACAACACACTTTTTATACCCGAGTTTTGCCACTGTACTCACCCTCTTCTCCATTTTTGGTACCTGCAAGTGCAAACATCAGTATATGTGTGTGCGCGCATTTATTCCACCAAAATGAAGATTAAAAGATACTCACCATACGAAGCTCGCCACCAAGCCCAATTTCTCCAATGAATGCCACGTTGCTAGGGATAGGAAATTCAAGAAAACTGGGGACCACAAACACGAATGGATTTTTAAAAACAAGATTTTGCAAATTTAATTTGGAAAAATAGAAAACTACACAGCTTGCCTGCTACATATTGCTGCTGCAACCGCAAGATCACCAGCGGTTTCAGTTAGAGTAGCCCCACTAACAACGTTCAAGAAGATCGCCTGTAATTCACAAGTAACCAATATTTAGCTACAAAACGTTAAACTAGAAAAACCTTAAACTTACATTTGATTGGAGCTTGAGACCGGCTTGCTTCATAAGAACCTACCAAAAAAATATATATAAAAATGTAATAGTCATGACTCGTGAGCGATTTCAATTAAATTAAAAAAAAAACTATTTGATGATTACTCACAGAAATAATCATATCGGCTCTGCCTGCTTGAACTCCATTCACTTGCCTAGAGAGCGAGGACCCTGACGCACATAGTGCCTGCAAATCAAATCATATAAAAATTGGTCGTCCCAAAATAAATGCAAAAATGTTGTATAATTTGACAAATTATTAGTAAAATGTTCATATTTTTTTCCTTTGCATCCTTCAAGTTTTCATATACTTGATTAATGGTCAACAAATAAAAAATAAAAAGCACCTGAACTTCAATGACGAATGTGCGGGACCCATCCATAACTACCGCAATCGCCAGACCTGCCAAGAATTCTGAATCTGAGTGTCCCTCACTCAAGAAAATCTCACTGGGATTCTTGACAGCTTTTAGTCCAGATGGCGACATTTCGAACACTCCAAGCTGAAAAATAAAGCAACATAATTAATTTTCTACTACACAAAAAAATTGATGTGATACCAAGAATAAAAATAAAATGCCTCATCAGTGGAGCCAAAACGGTTCTTGAATGCACGAAGAATACGAATAGATGAATGCTGCTCCCCCTGGATAATCATGAAATAGCGTTATAGCAAAAAAAGCTAATTGCTTTAATATTTAATATTTATAAATATACACAAATTAGCAAAAGGGTACCAACTTCCATATATAAAACTGCATCAACAATATGCTCCAAGACACGAGGTCCAGCTATGTCTCCTGACTTTGTTACGTGCCCAATCTGAGACAAATCCAAAAGGGTTATATGATCTAAAAATTATTAATTCCCAAAATTTGAAAAACTAGAAAATGATTAGTGCCCAAGGAGATAATAAAAATACTAATCAATAAACGAGTATAAAAGGCTCATTTTTTATACCCACCAAGAACACGGGTATGTCTGTCTTCTTAGCAAAACGGAGCAAGGCAGCAGTGCATTCTCTAACCTGTAAAAATTCTAATCATATCCAACAAGATTGATGTTTCAAGAGTGTTAATTTAATAAAAGAAAACAAAAAACTAACCTGGTAGATACCTCCAGCGCTACCAGTAACGCCTATTAGATGAACAGTCTGAATAGAATCAATTATTAGAGCACGAAGAGAGAGAGCCTGAGCTTTTCCCAAAATATCCTGAAATTATAAATATTTATAGAACATGTTCATGAATCCACCAACTAATTTCTAAAACAGAAAACTTCACACAATAGTAACCAAGTTTTCCTGGTGTTCCACTGAAGTCACTGAAAGTTTTTTGTTCATCTAAATTCATTCAACTTTCATTAGGTGTTCAAGTCTTGTTTAATTTTTCTATAAATGCTATTTTTTATAAAATTATGTAAGCCAAATGTAACATATGTGAATCTTGATTACTATTCAGTGATTACTTTTTTTTTTCAAATTAACTTGAAATAGGAGGTAATTGTGAATAAAAAATATTCACTAAATAATAACCAAGTTTGAAAATTGTTCAATTTAAGTCAGATTTGAAAATAAAAATAATCACTATTTAGTAAACAAGATTCATATATGTTTCATTTGCCTCACTTAATTTAAAAAAAATAACATTAATAAAAAGTGATACAAGAATGAAAGTTAAGTAACTTTAGAGGAACAAAAAAACTGAGTGAACAAATGAGAAACTTGGTTACTATTCTATAAAGTTACCCCTAAAACTTAATAAAACTATGCAAATTATGTAACAAGCACCTCTATGTCGGTACTTGAATACAGGAACAATTCATCCGTGCTGATTTCCATACGATCTGCTCTGTTTCCAATTTGCTCTACACTCTGTATCGATAAAATTGTAAACAAAAATGTAATAAACTGAACCGTGTTGTCAAAAAATGAAAGCAACATTATTGGTGAAAAGTGGATTGTTACCTCTTCACCTGAGACATAAAGTACAGGAGCCGGTTTACCGATTTCTTTTCCTTCTGCTATAATTGCTGCAATCTTCCATATGTAAATAACAAAGGAACCAGAGTTATATTCATAGAAAACAATTCCAAAAGTAAAGATCATGATCCAAAAATCCAAAATACCTGTAACATTAGCGTGCTCTTCCCAACACCCGGATCACCACCAACCAAAACCAAAGAACCTGCAAAAAGATGAAAATATCACCGCAAAATATGAGCAACAAATAGATTATTGTGAAGCTGGATTGTGTACCTGGTACTAAACCACCACCAAGAACCCTAGAAACTTCATCTCCAAACAGTCCAGATCTGAACATCAAGCAAGATATAGATAGTTAAATATAATTAAAACCTTGTATGAAACTGATGATTTAGCCCTTGAATTATCTAATATTAAAAAGAATTGATCACCCAAACACTACAAAATGATTGTCTGATGATCACTTTCATATTTATATGAAGAATTGAATATTTTCAAAAAATTAAAAACTATGTCTTTTGATCTTGGCAAATTAGATTCTAATAATCCAAACCAATACCCAATGACCGATAACAATCCACACTGACAATTTGACCAACGACACTCATAACTATAACTTTCGTCTCCAAGGCAATCCAGTAGCATAATTATCATAGATTTACACTTGATTTCCACTCGATTTCGCTCAAGCCAACGAAACAAAAGGTTACAAGTGCCACCGGTTAAATTACCAGTATAGATTATTATCAGCCAACCAGTCATACTTCAAATTATCAAGATCCTATTCGCCTTTAATCTTTAACACTAGATATGTAGCATTGCTAGTTAACTCAACTTACAAAGGAAACCGCCAATCCGAATGGTTAACCCCACGATTAACATCCGTTAACCTTAACGGAACCGCTTCCCCCGCCCCTTTCGGCAACCAAGACCGCACGATTTTCTCAGACACCTGAAACCCATTAGTCTTCCCTCCGTTATCGACTTCCGTTAACTCCTTCATCGTATTAACACCCTTACATTCACGGCAATACCCCCACCATTGTCCATCAGCATACCCACATTTAGAACAAACCCAAGTGCTTTTAACTTTACTCTTCTTTTTATTCCCTGACCACGACCCTTGATTCGATTTCAAAACACTTCCGTACGATCTGTCGTCTTTCAGAGCATCGGCGTAATCGGAATTGGATTCCGGTTCTGTGTGGTTCGATTTTGCTACCGGTTTAGTGACGAGAGAACCGGTTACCGGATCGTAAACTGTTGAGACGGTGAAGGGTTCTTTGTTGAGACGGTGATTGGTGGAGTGGAAAGTTCGGTAAAGTTTGTGGATTTGGGGGTGTTTGGTGGAGATTAGATAACGGAAGTGAGTGCGAGAGTATAGGGTTTGAAATGGTCGCATCTCTGTGAGTAGCATATGAAATTTGGGGGTTTTGGGGAAATTTTTAGGGTTTATGGGATGGGGGAGATTAGGAGGAGGAAGGGTTTTAGGAAATAAGACGCGCGAATTTAAAAAATGAGGGACATTGATGCGAATTGCGAGAAGTTGATCGACAAAGAAAGACCCAGGATCATGGGCAATTGGGAGGGATGCATCTATTCTAGGGCTATAAATGAATTGATGTTTGGTGAATTGTTAAACCGTTTGATAGAAAGTTTACAAGGAATAGAAACGAATATGAACAATGGCTTGTTCAGTTTGTGTTCGTGAACCGTTCGTTTGTTAGATAAAAGTTTAATGAATGAACATGAACGACGTCTTGTTCGGTTCGTTACAACGCTAGATGCATTGATGATTAGTGATGAAAAATTGTATCAATTTTCCTAAAATGTCTATCGAATTTAAAATCTTATATTGTTTAAGTCGATTATAAAAATAGTAAGGATTTAACAAACTTTTTATAAAAAAATATGTATGTCAAAAATCAGTATTGATGTGGTTGCGATAACGTGTTGTATAGTTTGAGTTTATAAGATTTGTTTAGGGATATATAAACATTTTGATGGTACTTATTCAGCCCTAAGGTTCGTATCTTTAATTGACATACAAATTGTTGAGAATGAGACCGTGATTATTAAAACCTATCTCAAACCCTATTGATATTTCTATGTGACTGAATGACACCAGGGGCGGAAACATCTAGGATAGGGATATGCACCTCGTAAGTCATCCAACCCTTCATTAAAAATTTTCAAAATTTATTTGTAAAGACAAATTTAGGCTAATTCCGAAAGGGGGAAGGGGCACATTACAAAACAAAGTTAAGGGTAAAGAAGCACATCATAAAACAAAATTAAGGGCAATGACATACTCACAGAACAAAATGAAATATCAAAACCCTGTTTTGACTCCATTCATTGTAAATAAGAAAAACTCCTAGACATTTCTATTATTTTGAAATTTTTTTACATAAATCATTGATTAAATATTTAGTTGAGAAAATAATTTTTATTATTTAGTTTATTTCTCAATTTTTAATTTTATTACTTATTTGGTTAACTAATTTAAAATGATTATTAAAGTTAAATGGACTTTGTTAATAATACGGTCAGAACACTTGTGTAATTTCTTGAATTATTTGACCCGACCCATTTTCGACCGACTGACCCATTTTTTGACACCCCTAACGGAAATTTCTGTATGCGTCACTGATAACACTTAACAACGTGACAAGCATAAACATTTATATTTGTATAACATAATATTATACATCATCTTATAAATTACATGTTTACAATTTAAATAACAAAAAAGTTACATATCCAAACTCATTTAAATGACATCTTCTTCACCCTACGTTTTGAACCTGATTTAGGCATCTGATTCTTTCAAGAACAAACTCATAATATCTTTGAAAAGACTACACTAAACACAACACACAATATAATCCACATGTTCGATTGGATTCCGTTTCAAACTTTCAATATTATTTAATTTGGAGTTCCATTTAAAAAATTAAAAAACCCGTTTCATACATCAAACCGTTATCCTCCAATTTAAGAAGTAAGAAAATCTTTAATCTTTCGCCAGCTAACTGATTCTTCACCAGAAACCCAACATCTTCAAGAATCAGCTCCCCACCTGTAAGCAATCCCCAATCTTTATTAATCAAATTAACCTCATATACACATTTACGTGTAAAACTATTCACGGGTTTTGCTAATTCATCCTTTCTTTCAAATGGGTCAAACTCATAATTTGTTTTCAGGATGAAGAGATTACAGACGATGATGATGATGATCAAGAAAATTTTACAGGGTTTTATTTATTAAAAAAATGGGGACTGAAAACAGAGATATTGCTCCGGTGATATTGAAATTTGGGGTGGCTTTAGCATTGTCTTTTGGTGGTGTTCTTTATTCTTTGATCATAAACAAAAGATCAAAAGCTTCTCGACCCCCGAATGATCATTTAAAACGTTTAGGTTTGTGTTTTTTTTTTGTTTCATTAAAGATTGAGTGTTCATGTTTTTGAATTTTAATGGTGAATTTGTGTTTAGATTGCAACAAGTTGGCGAATTCGAGAAGCAATCATCTTAGTTTTGATCATCTGGCAACATATAAACATGATGTAAGAACATAGATAAATAATATTGTTTAAAATGTTTATGTCACAATGTTATGTTTTTATCATTTAAAATTCTTTAATTATGATATAAATTTATAAATACAATCTTATGAAGAAACTCAATATTTTAAAGATCATTATCCTCTTATCCAACAAATCCATTGCTTGCAAATTGGGCAATTCTTTGCTTCTTCTGCAAGGAATCCTTTTCCATCATGTTTGTAGCAACATGTGTTTTTAATATACCCTTTTATTTGTTGTGAAAGTTTATTAATAGAAAATACAGGTAACTTTGTATAATCTATACTATATAATAAATAAAGGTTTTTACATGTCACGTGTCACTTTCATATTCATTCTCATCATTTTTTGGCCTCTCTCTTATTAAATGCACCTCAATCTTTTAATAATAATAAATTTTTTAAATAAAATAAAACACATTTATTTTAAGTTATCACTTATTATAAGAAAACTTGAAATCTAATTATGTAACTTTTAATTTCAATCAAATAATAAATGAAAATCCAAATTACATTAAATAGTACTTAACGTATTTTCGAAACCCATATACATATATATATATATATATATTAATTTTTACATATTTTGAGTTTTGTTTTTTATCCTTAGTATATGTTACATTTTTACACCTGTAAAATACACACATATAGATTTATTAATTTTATGTATTGATATTTTTCACTCCGTGTGTAGTACACGGGATCTAAGCTAGTATTAAATATTAATAGAAAATACGGGTAACTTTGTATAATATTAACCAAGTTTTGAAAAGTGTTCCAATTAGATCACTCAATACGTATTTTACACGGTATACACCATCGGGTATACTATGGTGAGTGACTTAATTGGAACACTTTTGAAACTTGGTTACTTTTCTGTGGTTTTTTCTCATAGAAAATGTTATAGAATATACGAGCATTACTCGCAAGTTATTATGTTATAATCACGTTCTTGAGAATCTTGATTTTGATATGGTGCAGGAGGAGTTGCATAATTCAAGTAACACCGAATTCGTAAGAGAAAACAGTGGATCATCGAAAAGATATTTGCGTGCAGAAAAAGATACGCACGAACAAGAGATCAAGAGTCTAAGAAACACGGTGAAAGTCCTTAAAGAAAGAGAGAGTAACTTAGAGATCAAGTTAGTCGAATATTATGGTCTAAACGAGCAAGAAACTGTAGTCATGGAGCTTCAAAACCGTCTTAAATTGAATGACATGGAAGCTAGATTTTTCGCACTAAAGATCGAGTCATTACAGGCTGATAACAGGAGATTAGAGGCGCAAATTACTGATTACAAGAAAGTTGTAGTGGATCTTGAAGCTGCACGAACAAAAATAAAGATGCTAAAAAAGAAGCTTAAATCAGAAGCCGAACAGAACAAGAAACAAATCATGGATTTCCATCAACGAGTTCAAAAAATGCAGGACGTCGAAAACAAACATGTGGCCAACATTGAACCAGAGCTTCATAAGCTAAAGGATTTAGAAGTCGAAGTTGCAGAATTGAGAAAATTGAACCATGATTTGCAGCTCGAAAAGGACGATTTGGCTCGTAGATTAGATTGTGTTCAAATCCTTGCTACATCTGTCTTAGAAGATGCAGAAGTAAGCACTTAAAGTTTATAATAGAGTAAACTGTCATTTTCGTCCCACGTGATTTGGCCATTTTAGCTACTTTCATCCAATTTTTTTATAGCTTTTTTGTCTCTGACTTTTCAAAATCTAACCGTTTTCATCCAAATGACTAACCCCGTCTATATTTTAACGTTAAATCAAGTGTCTGTTTGAAATTCATAGGTCAAAAGGTAATCAAATTACCCCTGATTTAACCAATATTGCCCCTGATTTAACATTAAAATGTAAACGAAGTTAGTTAGTTGGATGAAAATAGCCAAATTTGAAAAGTCAGGACGAAAAAGCTAAAAAAAGTTTTTCATTGAAAGTGACTAAAATGATCAAACCATATGAACAAAAATGACACTTTACTCTTTATAATATTTAAATAGTTTTTAAAATTGATTAGAATTGATACATTGCAGTGTGAAAAAGTGAAAAAAGAAAGTGAAAATCTGAAGAAACAAAACGAAGATCTATCAAAGGAAATAGAGCGGGTTCAAGCAGACAGATGTGGTGATGTTGAAGAACTTGTTTATCTTAGATGGATCAATGCATGTTTAAGATACGAGCTCAGAAACTACCAACCAGGATCTGGCAAAACAACCGCTAGAGATCTCAGCAAAAATCTAAGCCCTAAATCAGAAGAGAAAGCCCAACAATTAATCCTCGAATACGCCAATAAAGAAGGCGTAACTAATGTACCCGAAATTGATTCCGATCAATGGTCGATTTCTCAAGCTTCTATCGTTACCGACGATCATAAAAATAATAAGTTTTTTGGAAAGCTTATGTGAATTTTAAGAGGGAAAGATAAAGATAAAGATAAAGATAGAGATAGAGATAGTCGGAATTCATCTAGAGGTGGTGAAGATACGAGTAGTTCTTGCTGGAAGCCTGAGAATAAGAAGTTAACGCATAGGCATAGTGATTCGAGTTTTTATAATCAGATTGATTCCATCGCAGAAGATGGTGGAAACGGCGGTGGTGGTGGTCTTGGTCGTGGTCGTGGTCATTGTCGTCGGTCGTATTCGTCTTCTATGGGTGGCCAGAAAGCTGAGTTGGTGAAATACGCGGAAGCGTTGAATGACTCTCGTCCCGCATCGAACTTCAAGGCTCACCGGAGATCCCCGTCACTTACGTTTTTTTGATCACTTTAAAAGGATCTCGGATTGACAAGTTTAACCTGTTTTATTAAACAAGACATGTTCAAGTTGTACTCAAATTAAATATGTCAGTAGTCCCAACTTGTTTAGAATTGGAAAAGATTTTTTATTTTATTTTTTAACTTCAATCCATTTAACTTGTTTACAATTTGTAACAATTTGCGGGCATATACTTTTAGGAAAGAGAGGTTTGTTTAACACAGTTCGAAAAACGGCATGAAAACAATACGAAGATAAAATGGTTTTAGGTTGTCATATTTAACCCTTTAACTAAAAGTGTGATGCTCAAACTACACTATTTAACATGTTAAATTAAACCAGTTATGTTTAGGTTGTACTAGAATTAAATACGTCAACAATCAGCCTGTATAAAAGTGAAATAAAAAAATATACTTTATAAGTTTAACATGGTTACAACTTTATTACAACGAGAAAGACAATGTCTTTATTACAACGTGTGTTTGTGTGTGCGCGCGTACATGTTTAAGTGGAATTCTTTACGACTTTCATAAACATCAAGGCGACTTGTTCCCTGAATGGGTCACAAAGCATGCACAATAGCAATGGGCCGGTGGCGGCGCATCTGTTTGACAACACAAACATGGCGGATAACGATGGTCTTGATATAACTCTGCATAACCAAAACATAAAAAGACGACTATGGATATAAAATCTGAAGCGTTTAAGAAGAAAAGAGATTAGGGATCGTACGATTTGAATTTAACACAGCTGCTTCAGATCGCGTTTGTGGATGCATCGGATGTATTAAGACGACGATGAACATGAAGACGAGAAAGAGTGTCTCGGAGCTAAGTGATTTAGTTGCCATTTGTATGTGTTTTGGAATGAGAAAAAGATTGGTGATGGAAGGTGAATACTAAGAGTACGAGGATGAAGTTTTATCTTTATGCGACCTTAATAAAGTCAAGGGTCAACTGCTCGCCTTATGATTTGGGTTAAGCCATAAATTAACCATTGACTTTATTGGTCAACGGATTCACTATGACTAATTCAGCGTACTGCAAGTAGGAAAGTAAACCCGTTTGTCAAAACCATGAATCAATTGCGTAACAAACTTAATCTAGAACATTTTGAACTTGGTCTTTATCTTGATACTTAATTATGGCAACCAGTAAGAACTTCCCGGGCTTCGCGACGGGTTTCACGTTAATAAGACTTTGTTACTATTGTTGAGTGATTTTCCAACAATTCAGAGTAGGATATTGACCAATTCACATAAATAATTCATAATAACATATAGTAATTGTTGTTTTATACAATATGATTTCAATCAATTTAGGTCATGCACTCACAAAAATAACAATAGTTAAAAGAGAGTATAAACCTTTCCCAAAATTGTAAGCTTTAATATGTTTCTAGCAATTGTTAAATGTTTGATTTTGAAGTCAACACCTGTTCAACAAATGAAATTAACTGCATTAGCAAATGGCATAATATATTTCTAGTTGTTAGCAATTATGAAATCTATGTATTCATTCTATAGTGGTTTACTGACTAATAGCATCCAATTAGTAAAACTATCTGAAATTATATTATTACCTCACGATTTGTCCTCATTGGTACTGGATTTAAACTACTTAAATCTCTAATCAAAGTCAAATCGAAGACTTTTTTTTAAGAAAAACACGAGTTTGTTTTTTAAGAAAAACATGAGTTTGACCTTGTAGGTTTTGTAATTTGTGTATACTAGCTTGGATATCTATCTGAATAGTGTTAGGCATTTTCAGATTGAAATATTTCGTCGGTCCTCACGAATTTTCAATCGGATAAGACCAAGAGAAATTAATCAGAACTAGTAGGCAAGTTCTGTTATGAAAACGTGTACCATAATTCATAATTGAATTCATTGTTTAAAACGAGACCAAAGATTGCCTATTTTTAGGAGAGGAACCATCACAACTTTTCAACTCTCGACAATTAGTCAGCTATATAAGTTAGAAACCATCAACAGAGCTGCTGCAGATCAGTTGTAGTTGCCCCTTGGACCCCGTCCCTTGGGTGTTGCCCCTGGACACCCGAAAGGGGGCGATGCTCCCTTGGAACCCCCTGATCACTAGGAGGATTTGCCTCATTGAACCATTGGGTTCGATGAGCTAGAAACAAGCCTAGTTTTGTACATGTGTATACTCCACACTTTTCACACTTGTAACAACAATGTTTATGTTCAAAGAGGATACAACAAGGGTATGTCTTTTAATTTTCAAAATTCAAAATTGTGTTCAAATAAGACCTTAGGTTTTTAAATTTAGAATTGTGTTGTAATTCAAAATTTCACATTTGCTTATAACTTTAAGAAATTACTCGTATATTCAAATTGTTTACTCACATGTCACCCTTTTAATCCCTAAAATAGAAAAACATTTTTTAACGCCATTTTTTTGATGTCTTAATTATACGAACAAAAAAATGATCCAATATCGGAGCCATACACTCGTAATTGTTTACCCAAGAACATCAAGGTCTAACTTAACATGGTCCAATAGTCATCAGGTTTCTAATATAATGGTCAGAAAGTTTTCCCTGTAAAGGTTTTCTCCTGTGAAGGTCATGGGTTCATATCCTGACAAGGGAAATTTTACTAGTACCCTCCACATGTCTAGGTATTAGTTGTTAAAGAAAACATGGTCCAACAAACGAACAAAACCCAAGCAACCTTTAGACACTACCATATGATCACATTCAACGATGTCGTTTCAAACTTCAATAGTTCAATACTTCAATCTTCTAGGATTTCAGTACACCTTTACCCAAAGCATTCAAACATCATTAACTGGTAGGATTCCACTTCCCTTCGTTATGTCCCCATCACGCATTTCACTACAAACTCAGCCTCTCAATTTTAAAACAAATGTCATTATTCTATTTTGCCTTTCCTTTTCGAATCCAAAGAATCTCAATTTCTTTTTCTTGAATATCTATTTTTTTATGTACGGAAGTTTAGTCGTTTTACAACGCGTCACGCGGCTGGAGTTTGTTGTTAGCGGTTCGACTCGTCGAAAACCATAACAGTGAATACTGATACCGATAATATCAATACTCGTCACGTTATTGTAACGGTAACGACACTCGCTATTTCATTTTTTATACGAATAATAATGCAACCGTAACGACATTTGTATAGCCTATCTAAAAGTCAAAAACCCTGAATATTTTCAATTTTTATACGAATAATAATGCATAAGCAATGTAGCATGTTAAACGCAATGATAGTTGTACCGTACAAACACTAACGGTGAGGACAGAAAGTGAGCAAATAGCTAGCTCCGGTACAAGTGGCGATACTAGTGGCATCATCGTACGCATACGAATACGCCCTCGGACACGCCACCTTAAAAATCCTCGAATACGCCGTCGGTTTACATGTCCTCGGGTTACCATACTTCCCAGTACAACAAAACCTCGGAGCCTTAAACGCCGAACACGCGCTCTTACACGCCACCACGCGCCGCTTGTCACGTGACCTCACCTGCAACCCCACCGGACACATCACGTTCAGATCGCTAACACATCCCGCATAACCGCATTTCCCGGTCCCCTTAAACGGCATTATAGCTATTGGAAGGTTGTAGCCGTCGACCAGACTGACGTCGTAGAAGTCGTGCTCGGCGGTGAGAGTGATTTCGGCTAAAGTCGCCGGCGGGGTGCCGCCGGCGCCGTTGCAGAAGAGGGAGCCGCCGCAGTCGCCGGTGGCGCATTTTCCGCGGCCGGAAGAGTCGAATGCGCTGCCGACGCGGCCCCAGATTCGGCCGGACCAGGCAGGTGGGAGGGAGAGAGTGAAGGATTTTTTAGGGGGGAGTTTGAAACCGCCGCGGAGGAGAACCGGCCGGCCGGCAGTGGGTTGGATTCCGGGCCAGACGGGATGGGTGCATTTGTTAACCATCATAATTGTTGTGGCGGAGATGCCGTGAAAGGGAACATGAAACAAGAAGATGAAGATAGAGATAGTGTGTAACTGCATTGTTCCCATGGATGAACAGACTCAAACAACACTGGTTAGGTGTGTCATGATATACTGTGTGGATCACTATAAAGGTGTTCGTAAGAATGAAGATAAGGTGTCGTATTATGGTTCGTGGGAAAAAAAAAATCACTTCCGTTAACGCCCGTGACCACCACCACATTTTACCCGATCACGTCCTAGGGACTGTGTTTCGGGCGTGATAGGCCTATGTGCACCCTTACCACGCCCCATTACACATGCTCTAAAGTAATCTCGAGAGTCGCATATCAATTGGTTTTGGAGGACTCACCACCATGGTCTTTCAATATGGAGGTCATGGGTTCGGGACTCACTTGGTATCATTTCGTCATAAATAGCGTGTTTGTCCCTACAATGGATATTTATTTTAACGCCAATTTTTTAAAAACCTTCATGAATTCAGAATAATTTTACACATATATAGTCATTCGATACACGATCACACATATATTTTTACTCGTTAAACACTAAATATTTTAATTCTTTATATGAATAATAATGTTAAATATGAAGTTATTAAAGTCGATATACGAATAGTAATTGAAGTAATTAATTAGTTGTTTTTTACTTCCGAAAAGTCGATATATGTTTTGTTTTATTTGTTAAATATTAAATTATTACAAATAAGAAATAAAACTTCCAAAAATTCCATTGTCGTCCAGCGGTTAGGATATCTGGCTTTCACCCAGGAGACCCGGGTTCGATTCCCGGCAATGGAACCTTTTTGTTTGTTACCTTTTCAGTTAAACTCAATCGGGTCAATCGATTCGGATCCATATCCATACCCATACCCATACCCATACCCATACCCATACCCGTTCTCTCATTTCAAAGATGCCCTTTTTGCTATTAAAATCCTAACTGAAATTCTATTTTCTCAGTTTGAAGTTTAACTCTGATCTTGCTGATTAATTCAGTACAAGTAAATCTTTTTTTACTAGTATCATTCTTTGTGTTTCTTTCATTCGATGATTGATTTGCATTTAATTTCTTATTTTTCTGGCTTGATTCGAGCTTACAGTTCGTTATTTGACTGAAGATACCTTTCGATTGGGGTCAAAATTGTTCTTAGCTTCCAAATTGATTCCGGAAATCACTCTCAATCCACCCTCAAAATGAGTGGATGATTAGGTTTTGAGTTTCAGTTAGAACAATTTAGGGTTTGAAAACTTAATGTATTTTGGGTCAATTTTGGATTTGAATAGGTATTTGTATGAAAATCCAAAATCAAGTTGACTCTTTTCTTGTGAAATCAAAATTGATCATCAAAACTTTTAGAACTAACACGTTAATCATAAGCTTTTGGGGGGTGTTTGGTTGATTAATTTGTAGTTAGGCCGGTAAATAAACCCAACCTTCAGGGAACTGTTTGACGGGAAATTCATTCATATTCGTTTATTTACATGATTTTTTTTTTCATTTAGCAAAAATGAACACCTGTCCTGTTCGTTTATGTTTGTTGATTTACATTCGTCCGTTTACATATTAATTTAAATTGATTTGTTATTTAATGTAAGTTGTAACAAGAAGAAAGTTTCCTCATCTCATTTTTAGTTCCATGTACATGAGGCGCAGAAGCCCTGGCCATCTCCCGAATCGCTCTGAGGCGCGCGCTTTCTGTACACCCCTCGCCTTTAGTCGCAAGAAGCGCACCAGCTTGCGCCTCAGGCGCGCTTTTTAAAACCAAGATTGCTAAAGAGCATTTCATGTAATTACTATTTATTTTTGACAGGCAGTGAAAGGCACCGTATTACAATATGGACGATTTTGAAGCTAAGAGAAGTGTTTTTGTGACTCTTGGTACAACATCTTTCGATTCTCTTGTTAGAACAGTTGACTCCGACCAAGTCAAAGAAGCATTGTCGGAAAAAGGATACACTCATCTTGTCATTCAAATGGGTCGTGGATCCTACATCCCTAAAAAGGTATCTTGAATTGATACAAGTTTTATTGGATAAAGTTTTCTTTTTAAGTCTTAAATCAACTTGCAATTAAGTGAAGATGGATCACTGGCTGTAGATTACTTCACTTTTTACTCCAGCATTGCAGACTATTTGAGATCAGCTTCTTTAGTTATAAGCCATGCAGGTATTAAAGGTTTATTTTAATATATATATATATATATACACACACACACATGTGCAGGTTATCTACCTAAAGAACTATTAAACTAATTTGTTCTGTTTTTTTTAATTTTGCACTGTTTACCTACACATATGTAGGTTATAGTTTTATACATAAATGTACAATCAAACAATTTGTTCATTTTTTAAGTTTTATTCGTTTAGCTACACATGTGTACATAAACGAACAATCAAACTAATTTGTATCGTTTACCTACACATGTGTAGGTTATATATACATAAACGAATATAAAATAATTTGTTCATATATATATATATATTGTGAATATTAGGAGAGAGTAACAGTAACCATTACATTTATACCCTTTTCTTTTATTTTTAAATTTTTTAAGATTAGAAAAATGAATAGATCATATTTGTTCTGCGTGTTTTGCAATATTCAGTGTTCTGAATTGATCTCTTCCCTATATATATTACAAATACTGATGTTACACTTTTTTTTGGCAGGTTCGGGAAGCATATTTGAGACACTAAGGATGGCAAAACCGTTAGTTGTGGTAGTAAATGAGGACCTAATGGACAACCATCAAAGTGAGCTTGCTGAAGAACTAGCAGAAAGAAAACATTTATTTTGTGCTCGCCCTCAAACACTCTACCAGCTCATAAAATCGCTCAATCTGGATATTATTGTTCCATATGAACCAGGTGATGCTAACCCTGTTGCTAGGTTAATAAATAAGCATCTTGGTTTTCCTGCTGATTAATCAAACATCCAGAACCTGTTGCTACGCTTTACGCATGTCATTACATATAATTATGTAACAAATGTTTTAAACTTAAGACAAGAAATAGAGCTCCCCTGTTGATTGATGCTTTTGTTGAAAAACTGCATGCATTTGAGGTCCCAGAGTTGTCTCTAAGATTTTGGATGTCTTGTGCGACTAGAATGAAGGGCCCTCAAAATATAAGCTTTCATGTATAGAAAAATTCATCAATACGATCCTAATTTATTTTTATTTGATATATGCATTGGAAGCTTGTATCATGCATCAATGCCTTATACCTTAACTAAAAAAAGAAGACGACTAAAATGCCCCTCAAATTAAAAGAAAAAACTAACATGTATCATATTCTAATATTTTGATATAATAACTTGCTCTAATCTTCAGATTATCTGAGCAATCACTTATTCTTATTCAAAACACTATAATTAACTGGAATTAACTTCTTC
Source organism: Smallanthus sonchifolius (assembly GCA_023525975.1). NCBI lineage: Eukaryota > Viridiplantae > Streptophyta > Magnoliopsida > Asterales > Asteraceae > Smallanthus > Smallanthus sonchifolius. Next base: position 20,390,875 of record CM042034.1, read on the forward strand.
TTCACCACCTTAACTTTGCAGGGAAATACTGCACAAAACACAAATTAACAATGAGGATTAACAAATAACTAAACACTTAATTCACAAACCTCGGTTCAAATAATGGTCTCACCTTGCCGATCAACGACTCGTAGTACGGTTTCACTTTCTCAATATCGACCCGAACCTTGCTCTTGCTGTACAAGTCATACTTGCTATATGTGTATATTCATAAAGCAACAGATTAATATACTTGACTTGTTAGGTAAAACATATGGTAATTAACAAGATGCTTACTTGAATATTTGAAGCCACTTTAGATTCTCCTCGTCTTCCTCATTCATCAAGTGCTTATATGCTTCGGATTTGTGCAACGCTATTGTCACAAAAAACGTTCGTTAACAACATATTTCACGAAACAATTTCGTCTTTCAAAGTTCAACCCGACTTCGTACCATAAAAGGAATGATATCTTATGATGAAAAGCCCGGCCGAAGGAAGAGTGGTTCCATTCTCCTTTGCTACCTAAGTGAGTGATACAACAATACATATAAAAACAATCATGATTGTTAAAAATGATGACTTAACGTAGAGTTCCTCTAATAAGGTCTGATGGTCGAATCCAACTTTCACTGGTTTTCTGTTTTAACCCTATGAAGAACTGCCTTCATGGGATGACTAAAACGATAAGAAAGAAAATGTTAACAAGTAGAGAGTTGATTAGTACCAAATACATGTAATCGTCATGCCCCCACGACATCATAACGTTGTCAAGTCCACAATTCTCAGAGTAAATTCCACACTTCGTATTGTAAGCCGGATTGTTGTAGTCAGGATTTTGCAAGAAGTACTGTTTTCAAAAACCGAAATCGATTTCACCCAATGAAAAATCAAAATACAATCCATAACTTTATTAGGAAATAAATTTTAAACCTTGCTATGAACAATTGATTGATCAAAAGCACACCCAACCGGAAATGTGTCACCTACAACAGCCCATTGAGGAAGCTCCCCAAAGCTAGGATGTAGCAAAACCTTACCAAGATCTATGCACAACACTTTCCCATGTTAGGTACAATAAAAATTAAAAATTAAAAACATAACATCATGCCATGTTCCTTTTTTAGTATTCAAACATACCATGTATCAAAGCAGTCAAGTGAAGCCAATCTTGGTCAGGATAGTCTTTTCGTACCGCCTCTGCGGTTTGCAACAAGTGCTCGATTTGTGGCTCGTCTAGATCCGGATCGCTCTCATCGACCACTTGGTTCAAGAGCTCACAACATTCCCATATGCTCATTTCAATCTTGTCCATTTTTTCATACTCTCCCCTCATCTTCTTGACCTACATATACATCAAAACTCATCACCCAAATTTAATTAAAAAAAACCAAAAATTAAAAAAAAAAAAAAAAAAAAAAAAAAAACTCACAAAATCAACCGTTTGATTTATGTGATTCACACGGTAAAAATTTTCAACCCCTTGTTGTCTTTCACTATGCACATCATAATCCCTGTATATTAACAAAGATCCAGATCAAAAAATTAAATAAAAAAATAATTTTATAAATTAAATTATAAAAAGTAAATACCTAAAACTGTGGCCAAAAGAATTGGCATGGGGGATGCAAAATCCACCATCCAACACCAGTTCTGTTTCTATGTTCTTGGTCACTTGCTCCTGATTTTCATTTTCTGTTCTCAAACGTATAAAAAATTTAATTAATATACACATAAAATAAAAAAATCCAAGATTATTATGTGATTTAAAACATGTTACCAAATTGTGGTTGATGAACGATGATCGTCATCTTGATGAAGCAACACAATATTTATTAAAGATTTGTAGGGATATATGAGAAGAGTGGGTGGCAAATTGTGAAGAAAAAAAGAGGGTATTTATAACATGCCGGAGTGTCCTTCCCTGAGAATTCATAGTCACCGAGTCCTTCCCTGAAAACTCAATTTTTTCCCACTCCTTCTTTCGAAAATCAAAATTTATTTTTTTGATTAATTTTATTTATTTTTAATATAAAAAAAATAAGAAAGAGTCGTAGGTTTGTGATTTTGCCGAGGTGGCAGGCGGTGCCCGTTTCACGAAAAGACCGGGTCGAGGATTTGGATTTCTGATCTTCGTTTTTGCGGTTCAATATTTTTGTTGGATGGTGGGGTCGGTGTGACTCAGGTATGAGTTGGCATCAATTCACAGCCGCTAGAATATTGATATGTTTTATAATACGACAATTTATTTAAGGGAAAATTATGTCGTTTAGTCATTTTATCACGTTTGTTACATCTACGACTCTTTATGGTTATAGTGACTTTGATAATAATAATAATTAGTAGAGTAGTGTAGCCGTAAGATACGTGAATATTTGATTATATATGTTGTTTTAAACTTGTTAATTCAAGTTAAAATCATGTCGTACACGAATGTTTATTCGTGTATTATTATCACTCGTGTATCATTATCAATGGGTAAATTCATATATATATATATATAGAGGAGGATCAAATAAGAAGTATGTTTTCGTTAAGAACTCTAAGAAATGACCAAAACGCTTAGAAACGATATCAAACGAACTCCAATTGAGCTCATTTCAGCGGCGTTGGAACCGTCTCGTCGAACTCTATCATCTTAGCATTTAGGGTTTAGCTTTTAAGTTTTAGATTTTACGTTTGAATTTTAGGGTTTTAGCCTTATGGTTTAGCCTTCGGGTTTAGCTTTTATGGTTTAGGTTTTTTTGGGGGGGTGGGGGGTTTAGGTTTTTGGGGGTGGGTTTAGGTTTTTTTTGGGGGGGGGGGGGGGTGGGGGGGTTTAGGTTTTTGGGGGGTGGGGGTGGTGGTTTTAGGCTTTTTGGGGTGGGGTTGGAGGGGGGTTTAGGTTTTTGGGGGTGCGGGTGGAGGGGGGTTTTGGTTTTTGGGTCCGGATTAGAGTTCGATGAGACGGTTCCAACGCCGCTGGAATGAGCTCAATCGGAGTTCGTTTGACCCACTTCTTAGCGTTTCTTAGCGAAAAACCACTTCTTAGTGGAACCTTCCCCTATATATATACATATGGGGAAAATAAAATAAAAAGTAGGTTTTCGTTAATAAATCTAATAAATGACCAAAACGCTTAAAAACGATATCAAACGAACTCCGATTGAGCTCATTTCAGCGGCGTTGGAACCGTCTCGTCGAACTCTACCATCTTAGCTTTTAGGGTTTAGCTTTTAAGGTTTAGATTTTACGTTTGAATTTTACGGTTTTAGCCTTATGATTTTGCCTTAGGGTTTAGCTTTTAGGGTTTAGCTTTTATGGTTTATATTTTGGGGGTGGGGGTGGGGGGGGGTTTAGGTTTTTTTTTGGGGTGGGGAGGGGGAGGTGGGGTGGGGTGGTTTAGGTTTTTGGGATGTGGGGATGGTGGTTTTAGGCTTTTTGGGGTGGGGTTGGAGGGGGGTTTAGGTTTTTGGGGGTGCGAGTAGAGGGGGGTTTAGGTTTTTGGGTCCGGATTAGAGTTCGATTAGACGGTTCCAACGCCATTGGAATGAGCTCAATCGGAGTTCGTTTGCCCACTTTTTAGCGTTTCTTAGCGAAAAACCACTTCTTAGTGGAACCTTCCCTTAGATTGAGCTCATTCCAGTGGCGTTGGAACCGTCTAATCGAACTCTAATCCGGACCCAAAAACCTAAACCCCCACCACTCGCACCCCCAAAAACCTAAACCCCCCTCCAACCCCACCCCAAAAGCCTAAAACCACCATCCCCACCCCCCCAAAACCTAAACCCACCCCACCCACCCCCAAAAACCTAAACCCACCCCCACCCACCCCCAAAAACCAAAACCCCCAACCCTCACCCCCCAAAAAACCCAAACCATAAAATCTAAACCCTAAAAGCTAAACCCTACGGCTAAAACCCTAAAATTCAAATGTAAAATCTAAACCTTAAAAGCTAAACCCTAAAAGCTAAGATGGTAGAGTTCGATGAGACGGTTCCAACGCCGCTGAAATAAGCTCAATCGGAGTTCGTTTGATATCGTTTCTAAGCGTTTTGATCATTTTATTAGATTTCTTAGTGAAACCTACTTCTTATTTGATCCTCCCCATCTATACTATATATAATACATTTGAGAAGGACAAATATGTCTTTTAACACTTTTTAAGAAATTACTTAAACATTTTTTAAGAATAAGATACAACCCTCTAATGCTTTAAAAAAAACTGAAAATATAAGTTATTCATAGGGTAACTACCATCTCACCTCATAATTTTAAACGTCCATAACTTTTTTATACGTTAATATTTTTTTTTTGAAAATTACACCATAAAAACGATCATTTTATTTTCTTTAATTAGAGTATGGTATCGCTATAGTTTGTTTGCTAATTAAAAAAAAATGTTACGTGTTACATGTTAGTTTAGGGCTAAGCATTCGGTTCAAACCGGGCCGAACCGAACCGGAACCGCGTACCGTTTGAATGGAAATGTTAACCCAGGACAGGACCGTATATAAACGGTTCGGACCGGACCGGAACCGTATTAAACGGGTCGGAACCGTTTAATTATTGGACCGAACCGATTAAGATAAAGTTCACTTTCATTATACCAACTTATGTTATACCCGCGAGAGCAAAAAGTTAGAGAGAGAAACAGAAGGCGAGAGAATGTAATCGGGAGAAGAGAGAGTGGCCGAAGAGGTGGATTGTAACACCCCGAATTTTTATTCAGAGCATTAAGAGACGGTCTAGGAGCTTTAAACGTATTAACGAACCCAACCCATATGCAACCATGAGTCACCACATGATTCAACATGTGTCAAATGAATCATCTAATAATGCAACATGTGGCGGGACACGTGGCACCTCCATATGCCTCCTATCTAACAAGGTGACACATGGTGAAGAGTCACCATGCAATGCACCACATGGCAACATGTGGTGGACATGTGTCACACCCATAGGCCTCATGCCTATCTATAAATAGCAGCCCCATATCTCCAGTTTTCTGCACTTTTAGAGTGAGAAAGGTTAGAGAGAAAGCCTAAAGAGAAGGAGAAATAGAGAGGAAGAACTTCCGGCGACCGGTGGTGGTTCGACGCGGTGGTGCACGGTGATCGGAGTTACGGGTCTTCACCCTAAACCATTTCTCGACGTTCTGAACGCGTTGGTAAGCTCCGATTTCCCTAAATCTTGTCTTAAGGTCGCTAAAAATGAGTTTTTAGATTCTGTCCAGAACTGTTTTTATGTGCGCAGTTTTAAAGAATCGAACGATCTGGAAACTCCAACCGTTGGATCATCTTGATTTTTAAACAGAAGGTTTATAACACTTATATGATCATTTTGAACGGTGGAAATAATAAATGGAGTTGTTTAAGTTCGATTTTTATAGCCGTTTTGACAGCAGGTCGGAGATGTGTTTTTCTGAAAAACGCAGCTGCATAGATCGGGTATTTTCCAGAGATCCGACCGTTGAAATGAGATGAAATTGGGACTGTAGATTCCTAATATATATATGACTATTTCCACTAAAGGAATTTACGATCTGAAGTCTTTAAGTATAGTTTTTATATTGACCAGTCCATGATAATTTCTAGGTAGAAGTGAAAAACGTGGTGAAACGATAACTTGTGATTTGAGCATTAGCTAAGGTGAGTTCTAGAAGCCCTTCTTTAAATGTTTTAATTAAATATTTTTGGGCTGGTGTGCATACATACGGAATGATGTTTTTAAAGTAAGGTTTACGAAATGATGTTTACGAAACAATGTTTACGATATGATTATGATGTTTACGAAATGATGTTTATGAAATGTTTTGCCAAATGAAGTTTACGAAAGGTTTACGAAAGAGATGATGTTTTGTTTAATAAAACGTACGAATGCTATAACTAAAATGAGGTAAAGGTTTTATGAAAGTCACGAATGAACGAATCTGCCACGAGTTCCTATGGGAGCAAAGGTATGTCTGTATGTATTGGCCTCACCCTTACGGGGGGCCTTTGTGGCTGGCTAACGGTTGTACAACTGGTTGATGATGGGGTGACGACGGTCACCCATGGGATTACCGGGATCCCGATGGAGGGTACTATTCCTTGCGGGGAAATAGTGCCTAAGTTATGTTCTGTCTACCTAGAGGTAACGAGCCTTAGGAGACATATGTTTGGTCCACCTAGAGGTAACGAGCCTTAGGGGACCTGTGTGACGGATGACTTAGAGGTAACGAGCCTTAAGTTCATCCGCTGGTATGCGATGTATGGAATTGACGGTTACGAGAAGGCGCAGATTCAGTTCATGTTGACTTATGTTATGATGCTATGTTACGATGTTATGATGATGTTAAGTTATTGCATGTTTTACGTACGCTCTTGTTAAACAAACGTATGTTATGTTTTTGGCAAAATGTTTATGTTAAGGTTTTATGTAAAGCTAGAACTCACCAGCGTAGCTGACCTTTTAGTATGCACATTCAGGTTAAGGGCAGGTTATGATGATGGACGGTGATGCTTGGCAAGCGAGAAGAGTTACCCGGATGATGTGAAGACTGGCATCCCGTTATGATTAGTTTATGTTATGTTTATGTATTAGACTATGTTACGCTTCCGCATGTTGAACAATGTTATGAGTATGTTTTAATGAAATTTTCCGCTACGTTATTTGATATTCGAGTTAAGAACTGTTTGTGAATGAGTAAATCCAACAAGTGATGCCTCCCGGGTTTGGGGCCTTACAAGTTGGTATCAGAGCAATAGTTTGATAGATTTGGACACTCCTAGTGTCTGAACTTAAACTGTGAATGGGACCGAAAGCGGATGCCAGTACGGGTAACTCAAGCCACAGCATCAGGTATGAAGGTAGATTGTATATTTACTTATATGGTATGCCATAGAAGCGTTAGATTAGGACTTGGTTCTAATGAAATCACAAAGGTGGTCAAATGGAAATCGAGAGGTAGTGTAATGGTTAATTGCAGATGGCCAGTGTATATTAACATCTTACAGTACTTGTTGAATTTTATTTGTTAACTAGCGTGATAACTTTGGAACTTCTTGTCTTATAGAACGAAATGGCGGGAAGAGGAACTGGAAGACGTGGTGGGGGTCGTACCGGCGGCCGTGCCGGAGGCCGAAATGGTGGGCGTGGCAGGACCCCCGCTCGCCAAGAGTATAGTGAAGAAGGGAGAGCCCACACCGAACCGGCAGTCAGTGTGCACGGGACTGAGCAGACGCAGGTTGAAGAGCAACCTTTCACCTTTGAACCAGAAGTGAGGGCAGCCATAGCGCGTGAATTCACAGAGCTGATGAAGACTTCACTGCCAGGTCTGCTGGCAGAAGCGTTGAAGAAAGTTAACGGGGAAGGTGGGTCTAACACGGCAACAGGAGCCCTGAACAACGAGACTGACAACGCACCGCCTGCTCGCGGATGCGACTATAAGTCTTTCAAAGCATGTGACCCACCGGTCCTGACGGGAAGGAAAGACGCGGTGGCTACTTTTGACTGGGTAATTTGTATGGAATCCGCCATTCGTCTGAGCGAATGTCGAGCGAATCAGATTGTGAAGTTTGCTGCTAACTCCTTGAGGGAGGAAGCGTCTCATTGGTGGGAAGGGGTGTGTCAAGCCAAGGGTGATGAGGTTGTTGACGCAATGATGTGGAATGATCTGAAGACTCTGGTAATCAAGAATTTCTGCCCAAGGAATGAGATCGAGAAGGTGGAAAGGGAATTTCTGGGGTTGAAGGCCGGGAACATGACGCACCGGCAATACACGACCTGATTCAATGAACTGGCACGTCTGGTGCCACACCTTGTCACTACTGAAGAGAGAAAGATTGTCTGCTACATTCAGGGATTGCCGGACCAGGCCCGCACCTATGTTAAAGCAAACGCCCCTACTACCTATGATTCGGCGGTAGAGCTGAGTGGCGTGGTATTTGATGATCTGGCGCTGAATGTCGTCGCCATTGACGAGCTCAAGAAGAAGTTGAGCTTTCCTGCCAAGCGATCGGGTGGGAAGTTGTTTGGGGCTCGGGACAAACAGGCCAGGGTAGGCGAGACGGCAGTCTGTGGAAGATGTGGGGTAAGACATGCGGGTGAATGTCGGCTAGGGACAAATCTGTGCTACAAATGTGGCAAGACTGGGCACTACTCCCGTGAATGCATGCAGGGCATTAAATGTTATAATTGTGGTGAAAGTGGCCACATGAGCCGGGAATGCACCAAACCAAGAATGGGTGAAGCGGGAAAAGGGAAAGGCCCCGAAAGGAAAGAAGACAGGCCCCGAGCGAAGACTCGAGCCTATGCGCTGACGCAGGAACAGGCCAGAATGGACCCCGATGTGGCGTCGGGTACGTTCATTCTTGACCACACTTATGTATCTGTGTTATTTGATTCGGGTGCCAGTAAGAGTTTTATATCAGCAACTTTTTGTAATCGAAAAAATTGCACTGTTAGTAAGCTAGAAAGGGCCTTCAGTGTAGAAACTGCTAAGGGTAGAACCGCGAGAGTAACCGACGTAGTTGATAATTCCTCGATAAAAATAGAAGGCCATAGATTCCCCGTCAGGCTTTTCGTTATGGTTTTGGGTGGGTTTGATGTGGTGTTGGGAATGGATTGGCTAACCGCCAATGAAGCGCAAATTATATGCAAGCGGAAGATAATCCGACTCAAGGCGCCGGATGGTAGTGAGGTCGAAATTCTTGGGGATCGTGATGCCCCAATGCTTAATATCATCTCGATGATTAAGGCAGCATATTATCTGAGGCGCGGATGCGAGGCTTATCTGGTGTACGTGATTGACAAGTGCAAAGAAGCAAAGGAATTAGATGATGTACCCGTGGTACGCGAGTACCCGGAGGTGTTTCCAGAGGATTTGCCTGGAATACCACCGGACAGAGAGATCGAGTTCCGAATCGACTTGGTACCAGATGCCCAGCCCGTGGCTAAGGCTCCGTATCGATTAGCACCAGTGGAAATGAAAGAACTTATGACCCAGTTAGACGAATTGCTTGACAAGGGATTTATTCGACCAAGCATCTCGCCTTGGGGCGCTCCGGTGCTGTTTGTAAAGAAAAAGGATGGTTCCATGAGAATGTGTATCGACTACAGAGAATTGAACAAACGAACCGTGAAGAACAAGTACCCTCTACCAAGGATCGATGATTTGTTCGATCAATTACAGGGTGCAAGTTGGTTCTCGAAGATCGACCTTCGATCCGGATACCATCAGCTGAAGGTAAGGGAAGAAGACATACCAAAAACCGCGTTTCGCACGCGTTATGGACATTTCGAGTTCCGCGTGATGTCCTTCGGATTGACGAATGCCCCTGCAGCATTTATGGATTTGATGAATAGGGTCTGTCGACCGATGTTAGATCGATCGGTAATTGTGTTCATCGATGATATCCTTATCTACTCCAAGAACGAGGGTGATCATGCGTGTCACTTAAAAGAGGTGTTGGAAGCTTTGAAAAAGGAGAAGTTGTATGCTAAGTTCTCCAAATGCGCGTTCTGGCTTAGGGAGGTCCAATTCCTAGGTCACGTCATTAACCCGAACGGCATTATGGTTGACCCATCAAAGATAATGACAGTGAGAGATTGGAATATTCCTAAGACGCCAACTGAAGTCCGCAGTTTCTTAGGATTGGCAGGCTACTACCGGAGATTCATTCAGGATTTCTCGAAAATAGCGTCGCCGTTGACCAGGTTGACACGGAAGGAGGTAAAGTATGAATGGGGTTCGACTCAGGAAGAAGCATTTAAGAAACTGAAGGAGAAGTTGACCCAAGCTCCAGTCTTGGCCCTTCCCGAGGGCAGTGAAGACTTGGTTGTATACTCTGACGCTTCGGGTCAGGGATTGGGGTGCGTGCTTATGCAACGCGGGAGAGTGATCGCCTATGCATCACGCCATTTGAAAGTTCACGAAGTCAATTATCCGACTCACGACTTAAAACTTGCTGCCGTTGTGTTTGCATTGAAGATCTGGAGGCACTACCTTTATGGGGTGAAGTTTACCATTTACTCTGACCACAAAAGTGTGAAGTACTTCTTCGAACAAAAGGAGCTTAATATGAGGCAGAGACGATGGTTGGAGCTCTTGAAAGATTATGACTGCGAGATCATGTATCATCCTGGAAAGGCGAATGCGGTGGCTGACGCTCTAAGCCGAAAGGATGTACCTACTCCTATTAGAGTAAAAGCTTGCCAATTGGTGGTAACACCGGATGTGATGAGGGAAATTGAAAAGGCTCAAGATGAGGCACTTAAAGAGGAAAATATAAAGAAGGAAAGGATGGTTGGCCAACAGGACAAGTTGGAATATAACACCCTTGGTGTGAGGACACGTTTTGGCCGGACCTGGATACCTGCGGGTGGCGAGCTTAGAACCAAGATCTTGGATGAAGCTCACAAGTCTCGCTACTCTATCCATCCCGGTACCAACAAAATGTACCAAGACCTGAAGAAGGACTACCGGTGGCCTGGATTGAAATATGATGTGACAAAGTATGTAAGCAAGTGCTTAACTTGCTCCCAAGTGAAGGCCGAACACCAAAAACCGTATGGGAAGATTCAACCACTTGAGATACCAGAATGGAAGTGGGAACACATTACCATGGACTTCATAACCAAGCTACCTCGCACATCTAAGGGTCATGACACCATTTGGGTAATTGTGGACCGTTTGACGAAGAGTGCCCATTTCCTTCCTATTCGTGAGACGTTCTCGTCGGAAAGGTTGGCAGAAATATTTATTAACGAAGTAGTAGCACGGCATGGGATGCCTTTAACGATTGTATCTGACCGGGACACACGATTCACATCGAGGTTCTGGAAAAGATTTCACGAGGCGATGGGCAGGAGACTTAATATCAGCATGGCATACCACCCGCAAATGGATGGTCAGTCTGAAAGGACCATTCAGACGCTTGAGGATATGCTCCGTGCTTGTATTATCGACTTTGGTGGCAGTTGGGACAGTCATCTACCGTTAGCCGAATTCTCCTACAACAACAGTCATCATGCGACGATAGGCATGCCGCCCTACGAAATGTTGTATGGGAGAAAATGTAGGACCCCGGTTTGCTGGGGTGAGATTGGACAGAAAGAAGTAGGAAGTCTTGAGGTCGTACGAGAAACATCGGAAAGGTTTGATCAAATCAAGGCAAGAATGAAGGCCGCTCAAGATCGTCAGAAATCCTACGCGGATAAACGACGACGGCCTATTGAGTTTAACGTTGGGAATCGTGTAATGTTGAAGGTATCGCCCTGGAAGGGGATCATTCAATTCAGGAATAGAGGAAAGTTAAGTCCGAGGTTTGTCGGACCATTCAGAATAGCGGCACGGGTTGGTGAAGTCGCTTATCGGTTGGAGTTGCCCGATGAGTTAAGTGGGATCCATCCTACCTCCATGTGTCACACTTACGAAAGTGTTTGGCGGATGAATCGGCTCACGTACCACTTACTGACATAGAGGTCGACAACCGCCTAAACTATATCGAAGAACCCGTGGCCATTCTCGACCGAAAGGAGAAACATTTACGAAATAAAATCATCCAGTTGGTCAAAATACAGTGGAAACACACGAAGGGATCTGAAGCCACTTGGGAGACAGAGACGGAAATGAGGGAATCGTACCCTCAATTGTTTGACTTATGACAGGTTTCGGGGACGAAACCTTTTGTAAGGGGGGTAGACTTGTAACACCCCGAATTTTTATTCAGAGCATTAAGAGACGGTCTAGGAGCTTTAAACGTATTAACGAACCCAACCCATATGCAACCATGAGTCACCACATGATTCAACATGTGTCAAATGAATCATCTAATAATTCAACATGTGGCGGGACACGTGGCACCTCCATATGCCTCCTATCTAACAAGGTGACACATGGTGAAGAGTCACCATGCAATGCACCACATGGCAACATGTGGTGGACATGTGTCACACCCATAGGCCTCATGCCTATCTATAAATAGCAGCCCCATATCTCCAGTTTTCTGCACTTTTAGAGTGAGAAAGGTTAGAGAGAAAGCCTAAAGAGAAGGAGAAATAGAGAGGAAGAACTTCCGGCGACCGGTGGTGGTTCGACGCGGTGGTGCACGGTGATCGGAGTTACGGGTCTTCACCCGAAACCATTTCTCGACGTTCTGAACGCGTTGGTAAGCTCCGATTTCCCTAAATCTTGTCTTAAGGTCGCTAAAAATGAGTTTTTAGATTCTGTCCAGAACTGTTTTTATGTGCGCAGTTTTAAAGAATCGAACGATCTGGAAACTCCAACCGTTGGATCATCTTGATTTTTAAACAGAAGGTTTATAACACTTATATGATCATTTTGAACGGTGAAAATAATAAATGGAGTTGTTTAAGTTCGATTTTTATAGCCGTTTTGACAGCAGGTCGGAGCTGTGTTTTTCTGAAAAACGCAGCTGCATAGATCGGGTATTTTCCAGAGATCCGACCGTTGAAATGAGATGAAATTGGGACTGTAGATTCCTAATATATATATGACTATTTCCACTAAAGGAATTTACGATCTGAAGTCTTTAAGTATAGTTTTATATTGACCAGTCCATGATAATTTCTAGGTAGAAGTGAAAAACGTGGTGAAACGATAACTTGTGATTTGAGCATTAGCTAAGGTGAGTTCTAGAAGCCCTTCTTTAAAATGTTTTAATTAAATGTTTTTGGGCTGGTGTGCATACATACGGAATGATGTTTTTAAAGTAAGGTTTACGAAATGATGTTTACGAAACAATGTTTACAATATGATTATGATGTTTACGAAATGATGTTTATGAAATGTTTTGCCAAATGAAATTTACGAAAGGTTTACGAAAGAGATGATGTTTTGTTTAATAAAACGTACGAATGCTATAACTAAAATGAGGTAAAGGCTTTATGAAAGTCACGAATGAACGAATCTGCCACGAGTTCCTACGGGAGCAATGTATGTATTGGCCTCACCCTTTTGTGGCTGGCTAACGGTTGTACAACTGGTTGATGATGGGGTGACGACGGTCACCCATGGGATTACCGGGATCCCGATGGAGGGTACTATTCCTTGCGGGGAAATAGTGCCTAAGTTATGTTCTGTCTACCTAGAGGTAACGAGCCTTAGGAGACATATGTTTGGTCCACCTAGAGGTAACGAGCCTTAGGGGACCTGTGTGACAGATGACTTAGAGGTAACGAGCCTTAAGTTCATCCGCTGGTATGCGATGTATGGAATTGACGGTTACGAGAAGGCGCAGATTCGGTTCATGTTGACTTATGTTATGATGCTATGTTACGATGTTATGATGATGTTAAGTTATTGCATGTTTTACGTACGCTCTTGTTAAACAAACGTATGTTATGTTTTTGGCAAAATGTTTATGTTAAGGTTTTATGTAAAGCTAGAACTCACCAGCGTAGCTGACCTTTTAGTATGCACATTCAGGTTAAGGGCAGGTTATGATGATGGACGGTGATGCTTGGCAAGCGAGAAGAGTTACCCGGATGATGTGCAGACTGGCATCCCGTTATGATTAGTTTATGTTATGTTTATGTATTAGACTATGTTACGCTTCCGCATGTTGAACAATGTTATGAGTATGTTTTAATGAAATTTTCCGCTGCGTTATTTGATATTCGAGTTAAGAACTGTTTGTGAATGAGTAAATCCAACAAGTGAGGCCTCCCGGGTTTGGGGCCTTACATGGATCGGCGGTGGCCGTGCAGCTGAGGGCGTTTTTGTTTAAACCCTAACAACAAAATATTGGTCTGTAGTAACGGAACGACCGAAAGGTTTAGCAGTGGTGGCGGTTGTCGTCGGCGAACAAAGGCCGCCGCACCACTCCTGCGATGGCTGATTCGAAAGTGAAGGTTTCATTTTGTTTTCTAAATCCCCATTCGTTATTTCAATTGGTAATTTGCAGATCAATTTGTTTGATTCCGTTTGCAGATCAATTAATTGGTAATTTGCAGATTAATTTATATGAATAACATTAATTTATCTATACTCTATCTATAATATTGCTGGTTTTTTATCAAACACATGTAATAAACTTTTAATTATTTACCGAGTTTAGCGCCGCAACGCGCGCGGCCATTTTACTAGTATATATGTGTGTGTGAAACGGACTAGTTAGTACTAGTTTTTGTCACATGAGAGAGGTGAAATTATAGCATGATACTTTGAGTTAGCTATTTAAGGCATAGAATTAAAAGGTTTGTAGTATAGTGGTATTAAGGTGTGTAATAAAAGTGTTTCTCCTTAAGTAGTTGACGATTCTATAATACCGAAAAGTGGAAAAAAACTATGAATTAACCCAAGTAGGTTGGGTCGTACATGCGTACATGGCAATATTGAATGATATACTGATTGCCCAGTTACGTGGTACTCATGATGACATACTGGTTCACATGGAAACGTGAAAACCATAACAGAATTCGGTTATGACCTATAGAGTGACGTTCAATAGGGCACAGTGACGTAGGGTCACACTTATATGATGGCATTATTCATGGAACACATTCATTCATTCAACAATAGATACACATTCAATACTCTATAATTTGTACTTCAAGTTCTGTTTTTACGATAGGATTGACCAGATTCTTATCGAAATTTCGGTCTTGTAGGACATTCTTCTTCAAATTGGAGCTTATTCACACTAGGCTCATCCTCCCGAGGGAAACAAATTATAGTCTCAGTAATGCGATACTTTGTTTCTTTATTGGCATCATTCGTGTTAGAACAAGTTAATTCTTCCGTTGATTCAACATGATTAACGAATTATAAACAACCACTATTAAAATCCGCGCTACAACCGTGAAAAAATTAACATTTTTGAAAGTTTGTAAAAAAAAAATAGAAACCAATGCGTTTAAAGGGCGAAAAAACCAACGTTCTCAAAACTATAGAGGATTTAAACCGTGAAATAAATCAAAATATTTGAAAAAGTTTAAACATAAGAAAAAAAAGTTTTATTTTTTTTTCTTTTTACTTTTTCAAATATTTTGATTTATTTCACCGTTTAAATCCTCTTTAGTTTCGAGAATGTTAGTTTTTTCGCCCTTTAGACGCGCGGGTTTCCTTTTTACAAACTTTCAAAAATGTTAAGTTTTTTACGATTTGACGCGCCGCAACGTGCGAATTCTAATAGTAGCTGTTTTCATGCTAGTTGCCATGTTTCTGAAACACTCCATACTTGTACATGGATTCTGGAGCCACGATTCACATGGCGCCTTCCTAAGGTTTTTTAGACAACTCTAAACCCTATTTGAGTTTATACAAGGTGACTTTTGACGATGGTAATATTTTATCTATTTCACGTATCGGTCATGCTTCTATTTCCAACATTCCACTAAAGGATGTTCTTGTGGTTCCAAATCTCTCTAAAAACTTAGTTTTGGTTAGTAAATTAATTAAAGCATGATTACCTGGTTGATTTTTTTTGTCGTCATTACTTTGCTATCTAGGACCCGTTGACCGGGACATTTCTAGCAAAAGGCCGGCATGAAGATGGATTATACATCCTCAACCCAAGTTTGCAAGCTAATACACTGCCTATACTTTTTCATCTCAACTTTGAGCATCTTATGAGTCTGGCATACTAGATTAGGTCATTCATCTTATAACATTATTTGTTGGTTAAAAGTCACACTCTTTATCCGTTACTTCAATTTTGCCAAAACCAACATTATGCTCTTTTTGTCAATTAGCAAAGCAACACCGTTTGCCTTTTAAAATTAAATGAAAAGTGTGCCTTACGAGTACTTGACTTGGTGCATTGTTATCTATGGGTACCGGCTCCCATTACATCTACTGATGGTTATCGCTATTATGCGATTTTTGTAGATGATTATTCTCGGTTTCTTGGTTTTATCCTCTCCAAACAAAGTCTGTGTTTTTCCAGATGCATAATTTTTTTTTTTTAGTTGTTCAAACTCAATTTTCTACCAAACTTAAAGTATTCCAAAGTGATGGTGAAACAAAGTTTGTCAATGATCGTGTTCATAATTTTGTTTTTGGAAAATGGCACTCATCATCAGTTGTCTTGCCCGTACACTCCTGAACAAAATGACCGAGCTGAACGTAAACATAGGCATATTACCGGGCTAGGGTTAGCTATATTATTTGGTGCAAATACCCCAACTTCACTTTGGGTTGATGCTTTTACTCAGTGAGTCATGTTACAAATTGGTTGCCTACACCACTTTTGGAAAATAAGTCTCCATTTGAATTTTCAACACAAAACCGCAATATGATAGTTTTCGGGGATTTGACTGTCGTGTATTTCCCTTTCCCTACTTACGGGCCTACTCAAGCCACAAACTTGAACCACACTGCATACCATGCATCTTTCTCGGCTATAGCACCCGTTTTAAAGTTTTTCGGTGTCTGGATCCTACTTCGTCTCGTATATATATATTACCCGACATGCTCGTTTTTTATGAGGCTTTCTTTCCCTTCTCGGATCAAATTTCGCATGTTGATCTCAAAAAGCTTGTTCTTCTTTACTTATATTGAAGACCATGCTCCTCCTCTCCCTAACCCCCCATTGTTTCAAAGGATGTTAACCACAGTATCACTTTAAAACTTGCTTGTGGAAGCAGAATCTTGTGTGTTGGCGAACTTGTTATTAAAAATCATAATTTACAATAATCATTTTTTTCTACAGAGACAATACTCAACTTGATGGTGGTTATATGTGCTCTTTATAACCCTCTATTGTTTCTTCGTGTGAATACTTTTTCGGTCTTCTGGTTCAGTTCGTAACTGACCGGCTCAAGAACCAACCCAGTATTAGAATACTTAATTATCTTACAAAATGTTCTTTTACAATTAATCATGTAATCCTCAATATACTAATATACTATTAAATAAAATCAGTTACAAATATTATGAAATGATAATTTGATTTTGATTCGCAACAAGTAGAAAAACAAAGTTAAGAAACATAAACGAAAAAAAAAACTAGTTCATTGATCGGCATTGTATATTAAAAACTTAAAACTTTATAATAAAATGATCTTGAGTTCATGATACGCATATTATATGTGAAGCGAAACACTATTCGTCCGGACATATTCACTGGTTTTTATAGAAAACAAATTGTTTTGCAAAGGATAATTTAAAATTTATTTGCTTTAAAATATATTGATCATATGACATAAAAGTATCTACTAGTAACATATTTACAAGACAATGCAAACACATATATGGGAAGACATGTGAACGTGTTATTTATCTGTTATATTTTATTGTACACCTGACTTTAATTTAATATTAAAATCGTTATATTTATCTTGTTTTAAGTCAATTCTTGTCACGCAATTTAAGGTGGCGGGGAGACCCACGTGACGTGTGATCAAGTCAAAAGGTTGGTTGCCGCTCACTTTGTATTTATTAGGCTGACTAGCCGAGCCCGCAAGGTCGCACCAATATTTTATACTGTTTTCTATGTGCTTACGTGGCAACATCAATATCCGTCCATTTTCTGGTTTGCCTACTTCAGTGATTTGAATGGATCTTTCGTATAAACCAGGGGATTTACCCGCCCCGTGTTGCGGCGACGTCGAAACGTACAGTAACTCGAACTGCTTCACGTTACGGCGGCGTCGAAACGTATAGTAACTCGAACCACCCCGTGTTACGGCGTCGCGTCGAAAGTATAAAGAAATTTTGAAAAAAAATCTGTGACAAAACTATAAAAAAAACATAAAAAAGCTTTTGAGAAAAAAATTGTGGCCAAACTAAAAAAAATAGTTTGAGGGTAGGGGTAGCCCCCGCTACCCCTCAACTTTTACGCGCAGTGCAAATTTTTTTTTTACGGTTTTATGTATCCGGTTACCACTTTACGTTACCCCTCAAATTTTTTAAAAAACCCAACACTTCATAAAAGGTCCAAAATTTTATAAAAACCTAATACTTTATAAAAAGTCCCCACATTTTATTAAAGGTTTTGAGGTATTGAGTTTTAATAAAACATTTGTGTTTTAGCCAGACCAAATGTTTTATTAAAACCCAATACCTCAAAGTTTAAATTCTCAAACCTAACTTACCCAAGCGGGCGGCCAAGAAGAAAGACAGAGAGCGAAAACTGTGAGACTGTGAGAGTCAGAGACCGACCACTCGACCAGCCACTCGACCTGAGTTGAGACCACCACCCGACGCCGCCTTCGCCAAACCCCAGTTAGGGGTGTTCAAGGTTCGGTTTGAAACCGTGAAACCGCCCAAACCGATCATCGGTTTGGTTTCGCGGTCGGTTTCAAAAATTTCAAACCGTAGTGGGCGGTTTGGTTTACGGTTTATACCAAAAATTTCAAAATCTTATAGTTTCGGCCCCCCCTGATAGGGAAACAAATCTCGGCCCTCCTACGTTTTTTTTCAATCTTTACCACTGATATTACCGTCAAAAGAAAATTTGTTTACATGAAAGTACGGTCTAAATTTTTTTTTGTTTCATTTATATGAAAGTACGGTAAAAAAAAATTCGTTACCCCTGAACTTTTGTTCTAGATACGCCACTGCCTGCCACCCCCTGTTCCGACCACCGCCGTCCTGCCAAACGCCGCCACTGCGACCACCGACGCCCCTGACCACTGCCACCATCACCACCCGCCAAACACCACCGACCACCACCATTGGAGGACCAAATAAGCACTTTTACTAAGCGCTCCCATTCGTATTTTCAAGCTTTAATGTTGCTGGAACGTATTTTCAACTTTGTTATTGGATATCTGGAATCACATACTAAAAATGGAGCTTCATGCTCATGAAACATGAGCTGAATTTTAATTTAAAAAAGCATTGACCTATAACCATATACATAATAATCAACAAATATCAAGCAATTCAACACCTCTTAAGCAACAATCTCATCTAGTAAACAATGTTGCTTGAGACTGTAACATTTACATTCAATTGGATCACAATTGGCGGCAAATTAGGAGGGGGTCGGTGCCTGTGTTGAGGAGCGGGCGGCGACGAGTGGTTGGGGATGGTCGGTGGCGGTGATGGCGGTTGTGGTTGGTGGCGGGGCGACGGTAGGTGGTGGTCATGGTTATAAATTCCAATTCTTTTATGATTGTTTTGTCACTAAAATGGATTAGGAATTCAAATTCATTTAATAGATTTCAATTCCTTTAAATTCCAAATCTTTTGGACAAATTACAATTACAAATCCAATTCCAATTCAAATTCCAATTTCAATTCCAATTCTAACGAATTCCGCGAACCAAACGTCTCCTAAGGATTAAGGAGGTTATGGGTTCAAGTCCCACTTTCATAAGAATAAAGAAATTTGCTTTTCAAAATGAAAAAAAAAAAGAAAAAAGATATTGGATGAGGAATTCGAATACTCACGGAATAAACAACAAAAAGTTTTTCATGGTTTGATACTCTAGGTACGACACTCTGAATAAACAGATTGAAAAAGTGAAACCAAATCTCATAGCTATTCATGATCAAATCTTAAAAAGTGAAACCAAATCTCATAGCTATTCATGATCAAATCTTAATAAATGAAAAAAATTTCAGGATACGTGTCACTCTTCGGTTACTTCTCATCTTTATTTTCTCGCCTCTCTCTTCTATTAAATATTAGATTTTCTATTTCTCTCTCATATTAAATAATAATCTTTATATTAATAAATATAATTACGAATACTTATTATTTAATTATAAATAGTTATTATATCATCAATCAAATTAACTTAATATGAACTAACATTTATCAATTAAATTAAAAAATTAATACTCAGTTGAAAAAAAATGTTTTAAAAACTAACTTAACAGACCTTATAACTGTTACGACAAATTACATTTTTTAAAAACATATTTTGACAAATGTGTTTGTTAACAAATTACATTATATTTTATTCAACCGATGTAATATACTGGTTTATTCAACCCGTGTATTACACAGGTTTTTAAAAATAAATATTTTTTATTACTAAATATATAACATTTTATTTATTTAACCCGTGTAATACACGAGATTTTAACCTAGTAATCATTAAACAGTAACCACTGGTGGAGCCACATTGGGGTGAACAGGTTCGCCCGACACTAATGAATTTCGCATCTCATATGTAACGCGTAACAGGAAATTTTTGAGCGTCACCATTGTTTTTTTTACGATTAACACCATTAGTTTTATAAAAAAAGACTGGCCTATCGACATGAAAAAACTATATATATTTTTTACTAAAGAAAAACGTTATCTAAACGTTTTATATAATAAAAAAAGTTAAAGTTTAAAAATTAAGCCTAATTACTTATTTTTAATAGTAAAATTTAAACCATTAAAAGCCCATGTTTAATTTTTAAATTTTTAACCCAATAACCATTATAGGCCCATGTCCAATTAGTTTATATCAATTGGTTAAAATCTTGAACGATGCTTGCATTTGTTATATAGAAAGAGAGTTTGTTGCGAAAGTTCTGATTGAAAACGTTATGAATAGTTTTCAAAATATGAAAACATATAAGGAGCAACTATAAAATGTATTTTTTTTATATATACAAGTGTATGACGGCGGTGGTTGTCGGCGGTGTTGTGGTGGTGTTGTTGTGGCGGTGGTTGAAGGCGGGGGTAGAAGGAGAAGACACCAACGGTTTGTTGTGGTGGAGGGTGCGGCAGCGGCGACCGACCGGCCGCTCCTCTAACGGCGTTTTACGGTGGGTTGTGCTCCTGGCTCTGATACCAAAATAAGCCACCCAAATGTAGATTGTATTAGAATAATATTGATGTAGGGTTACATAAGGTAGTTTATATATACTACCAAGTTACAAGTTTAGTCTCTACACTATAACTCAATTACATTTTGGTCTAATAGGTTGGGTTTAATTTTTGGTTATTTATGGGTTCATTTAGAACTACTAAAACTATACAACGGAGAGTGATAGATCTAGGATTTTTGGCCAGTGACGGCAAAAAAAAAAAGTCTAAACTGGGTCAGGTCAAAAATATGTAATTTATATGTAACTTAATGATCTAAGGGTAGAAGTATTACCTAGTCTTGGAGAAGATGGAGGGGATAGTAATATTATTGATGAAGCTCCACAAAGGGTTGAATATAAAACTATAAAAGAGTTAAAAGCCTGCCAACAATAAGAGCATCCGTAGCACTGGCGTGAAGAGAAGGGGCGTGAGCCACATAAGCCTTTCACGCCTCGAAACACCGCCCCCTAGGCGTGAAAGGGGCGTGAAGGGGGGGGGGGGTTCACGGGCGGATCTACCGAACATCACAGTCTCCAACCTAAAAGCAACGGTAATATTACCGTTTAAAAAAAAATTACCATTTAAAAAAAAAAATTAACCCAAAATCTAATATAAATACCAACCATTTTTACTAACCAATTTCTAAATCTTTTCTTCAAACCAACTTCAAACATCACAATGAATCCTTGGAACCCAAATAATCCATTTTTTTCAACCCTTCGTAATAACCCAAACAACCCTTTCAACCCGAACAACGACCCGAGCAACCTTTTCAATCGAAATGTTGAAGATGTTTACGTTCCGAGTACGTCACCGGAACCAAACCTTTTTCAACAAATTACTTGTGGATTTAATTTTCAACAAATGTCCACTCCTACACAAACCCCTCTCACACCGGATTCAATACCCGAAACACAAGAATTTACCATCCCCGAGACACAACCGTCTACTAAACCGAAGAAACGTTCACATAGAAAGAAACTACCAACGACCGTCAACACAACAAAAGATCCGACTCGTGTTGTTGAAAGGTGAACGCCAAAACATAAACGACGAGGATGATGACGAGTAGTTTTTTTTATGAATGTAGTTTTTTTATAAATGTTTTTTTAATGTAATTTTTTTTAATGAATGTACCTTTTTAATTACTTTAATTTAATTTTATTGGTATTTAGTTAATTATTAGTTAATGATTAAAAATTAAATTCGGGGCGTGAAACCACTACGCAACTTAGTGAAAATGGGCAGTGAAAACTTCTGTGCTGATGTAGCGCTGATGTGACACTGACGTGGAGGGGCGTGAAAGAGAGGGACGTGAAACCACTACGGATAGCCTAAGTGTACTAGTGGTAGCAGCTTTTGGAATTGTTTAAATCATTGCAGGCACAATCTCTAGGTCCAACAAAAAGAGCAATGTAACACAAATAAGCGTTAAAATAACCGAAGCAGGTAAGAGGCTACCATTCACATGTTAAATAAAAGATCATTAGAATTAAACTTAATTTGTGATTTCATGCAATTATACACTTCCAGCACACTCTTGTAACAATCAATTTGATTTCAACATTCAAGCATTATGAGATTATGTGGAGTGGACCTGTCAATTGGGCCTGGAATATATCTTCGGCATGTGGACCTGTAGAAAACAATGAGACGGGCCTATTTATTTGTGTAATTCTGTTCAACTAAAATTTACACTTTTATATATGTTGAGTAGAGGCCTCACCCCCTTTGGGCTGCCACTAAATCTGTCTATGTTTTATTATTATACTAGCTTAAAACCATGTACTATACAGTATAGAAAAATATCAATAAATAAAATTTTCAAATCTTTATATATATATATATATATATATATATCTTATAGCTAAAAAAATGTATTACATATATTAACAATAGAAAACAAAATCAAAAAATATAAAAACTGATATATAATTGAGTTTCTAAAATACATTAAATACTATTCAATGTAATTTGACTTTCATTTACTATTTGATTGAAAACATAAGTTAGTTAATTACATTTCAAAGTTTATTATAATATAAGATAATTTAAAATAAATGTGTTTTAGTATAATTAATAATTTGTTTAAAAATATATTATTATTAAAAATATGGAAAGTATTTATTAGGAGAGAGAGGCGGGAAAATATTTGTAAGAGTGAATATGGAGGCGACATGTGTTATTGAGAAACCTTTATTTATTATATAGTATAGATTAGCTTAGAACCTGTTTACTACACATAATGCAAAAAAAAAAAATATATATATATATATATATATATAATTTTTTTAATCTTTATATATATATATTATAGGTGAAAAAATTTATTGCATATACTAATAATAGAAAAAAATGTTTTAAAAAGCAACTTAACAGAATTTATAACCATCACGTCAAAATACATTTTTTAAAAACATATTTTGACGCGCATATGTGTTAACAAATTACATTATATGTGTAATACACGGGTTTATTCAACCAGTGTAATACATAGGTTTTTAAAGACATAAATTTTTATTCCTTAGTATATAACATTACATTTATTCAACCCGTGTAACACACGAGATTTAACCTACTGATAAAAATATATATATTTAATTATTTAAAAAATATAAATAGGGTTAATTGTATCATAAACAAGTTAGAGAGATTGAACCTGTTAATTGTGAAACGCAGACGAACATACAAATGTTTAGTGGAGCCGCCCGCAAGTTAAAATTTCTTTTTTCAAAGTTTTTTTTTTTTTTTTTTGTTTCTTAATTTTATTAATATTACCCACACGTTAAAGTCCAGCAACGGAAATTTTTGTGTTGAACTTTTTTAAATATTAGAAAAAAGATAAAACAAATTGACAGAGCTACAATTTGAATCTAGATCACTGGGCAATTTGTCTGGATCTATACAATTTGATGATTTTCCCCACACAATTTTTTTTTTAAATTTTGGCTCATTCTACACGGCAGAGTTGACTAGCATCTGGATGCGACTATTTCGGTATGAATATAGGGTTGCTTGTCTTGGTCAAGATTTTTAATTGGGGCTCATTCTACACGGAAGAACTACTATAATGTTTTTGGAATCAAACTGGACAGTAAAACGACTGTTTTAGAGGTCTACTGGTGGGGCTGGTTGGACCAGATCGATCGAATTAAGAACCGGATGACGTTATAAATAATATAAAAATTAAAACTATTTATATAGGTACAAAACATAATTTTTTTTTGTTTTATGTAAATTTTCAATTTTAATGACCTATAAATGTTTAAATAAATAAAATATACAACTTGAAATAATAAACTAAAGAAAATGAGATTTTGAAGGAAAAAATACAAAAAAAAACAATAATAAAAAATTAAAAATGTTTGAAATCTGGTCCGGTTCACCGGTCGGTTCAATGAAAAACGGTTTAGCTACACACAACCAGACCGTTTATGTGTCTGGTTCCCGGTCCGACTGGTCTGTTCAGGTTTGTCCGATCCGATTCTGAAAACAATGATTAAGTAGCATCACCATGCGTGTATATCAGTATAAAGATATTTTATCGGGGTTTGATTTTTTTTAATCAAGATATGTATCAGTATAAACACCCAAAAACTACCCTAACAAAAATACCCAATAAGAGTGTGGCACCTCATTTCTACCCAAATACTACCCTAATACCCCAAAGTGTTGGGGGCACAATCCTAATACCCTAAAGAATTTATTTTTTCTTTTAATATAATTCTTTATTAAAACTCAAACAAATCAAATTAATAAAAAAAACTTCTTTAATTAAAAAATAACAATAACTAAAAATAAAAAAAATTACATATAACTGAACATAAATTAGTATCCTTTTTAAATTTTAAATTAAAACTAATACATATACTTAAAACTAATTTTATTATTTAATAAAATAAAAATAAAAAAATTACTTATAACTTAAAATTAGCTATAAATGATAAGAATAAAATTACAGGGGGTACATAGTTCAATATAAATCCATTAATTATTTCTGAGATTGGAAAGTCAAGGCCATCCATTATTATTTCTGAGATTTCATTCAACAAAGCAAACCATTTGACGCGGGTACTTATACCCGTAAAAGCAAAGAATGGAGCTCGGGTAGCACGTCGGTGGCGGTGTATCCGCAGGTACCCGCTAACCCGATCCTCTTACCCGCGTACGCCCCCTTCACCCTTATAAATTGAGGTTCATTCCACACGGCATAATTGACTAGAATTGACTTGTTTTCTAGTCAAGATTATTAAATATACTTGTTTTAGCCAAGATTATTAATTGTGGTTTGTTTTAATTCTTATGTTTGTTTTTGCTTTTAAATAATTCAAAAATCCATCTAATCTACTCCACAGTCCACAACAAGATTTGACGAGGCATCATTTAACACACCAAAATATCAATCAACGGAGGTATTCTAGAACCACATTTTTTATGGATTCAACCTAGAATGGGTGATGCAGACATCTGTTGAACGTGTTCTAAGGGTCTAGGAAGCATCATATAGCGTAATCATTTTTTTTCTTTCTAATTGACTTTGGCTTAGAAACGAAATATTAACCCAAATATAGATTTTTTAAGCTAGAAAGATTTTTACACTTAAAATAGCTAAGAAACATTGTATAAAAAATCGGTAGGATTCATTTTCAGATTAAAGTAATTAAAGCATTTAACTTTCAAATTAAAGTATTTCGTTGTGTACTTAAAATCTTTAGTCAAATAAAAAAGAAAGTAATTTCCAAAATCATTAAAGTTTTCTCTAATTTGTTACTTTCTACTGAAGTACCAAGTTATTACCGATTTATAACATTTTTAACCATTTGAGTCACTGAGGGGTATTTTAGTCTATTTAGAAAAAAAACTTAACAGAGTTAATCATCTGGACTCAAATGGTTATAAAAAAGAAAATTCATGCCACAAAGCGATGAAAAAAAAGAGCAAGGAATCAAATAGTTAAAATTGGCAAACCTCAGGGACTCATAGTAATTTACTCAAGTTTTGGTAATGTGCCTCAATCAATGTTGGAATGAAAGACTTTTGTTTAAGTTTTCGCTGTGTATTTCTGTATCAGTCGATCATGGTAACCCGACTTGGGCGGGGTGTGACATTATCTGTCGGTGATATGTTTTCTAGTAATGTGATTTATAAGCTAGTGTTGTCCGATTCATTTTAAAAATTCTTGAATCTGGATAAACAAACCATGGAACTAGTTGAATCGGCTTGTTAACACCCTGTGATGCAATTAGCCTCTACATTCAAAGTTTGCTTTAAACTAATAAGTCGCCCATAGTTAAAGATTTGCTAGACTTCAGCCCAAACTCTACAAACGTAAACCAGTATCATGTTACATGTAAGCATATTATTTATATTAGCCATAATAGTTTTATTCATTTTTTTTATCGAACAACTAACTCACATACCCTCTAAAGGTGCTCCTAAATCAACACACCAATCGCCATGAGACTCGAACCCCACTACTACAAAAAACATGTATATTTTCTACAAAAGTTTTCGATAAGTTACCAACAAAAGAAATTTCCCACAAGTTAGTGACAACTTTTCGACAAAACAAAAACAAAAAAGTAACCAAAAGATTTCCTACAATTTTCTGACAAATTTATTAAATAAGTTAACTTATTTATTTAATATAATCGTCGAAAATTACCGACGAATAGTTTTTCTCGCTAATTCATTGGAAAATTAGTCGGGATTTTGTCGGAAAAAACATTTCCTACGGGTTTTTTCCAACAAATACTTTTTGTCGGAAACTTGTCGCTAACGGCCAATTCAGACAAATTTCCCACAAAATTTGTTGTCACAAATGTTTCAGTTTTTTGATAGTGCCAGAAATAGTTAGAAAGAAACATGTTTACTCCACACCTTAATACCGCTAGCTAGGCCTTTCATAATATTTTGGTCTTCGATGTCAACCATGAAGTCAATTACTCTAAAAAATAGAGTAAGAATCTTCTAAGCATGCATGTATAGTATAAGATGGGGCCATATGAAGAGAGGGTTTCTCAAAGAAATGACAACATTCCAAGGTTTTGTTCCAATATTGGTTCTTCTTGGTTTGGTTCTTACATCAGTATTGGTTCATGCCCAAAATGATCAATCAGGTACATAATAATCACTAATTATTTCTCTTTAATCACTTGATTAACCTCTCTTTACTTTTTTTGCAGGCTTCATAAGCATAGATTGTGGGATTGTCGAGGGCTCAAGCTATACCGATAATGTAACAAACATAAACTATGTATCAGATGCTGACTTCATAGACAGTGGTGAAATCCATACCACACTGCCAATATACGATTCATTCAGAATCGATACACAGCTTACCACCCTCAGAAGTTTTCCTCAAAACACAAGAAACTGCTACACACTAAAACCAACCCAAGGAAAGGGTAACAGGTATCTAATAAGGGCAAGGTTTATGTATGGGAATTATGATTTCAAGGGGCAACTTCCAGAATTTGACGTCTATCTTGGACCGGATTACTGGGATACAATTAGATTTAATTCATCATCAGAACCAATAACCATGGAGATTATACATGTTTTGTCATCAGATTACACACATGTTTGTCTTGTAAATACAGGCCGTGGAACGCCTTTTGTATCAGCCATAGAACTACGGCTTCTGGTAGGTGACATGTATAACCAAACTAGTTTTGGATCATTATACCTTTTTAGACGTTTGCGTTTTGGCATTGCATCAGGAACAGTGATCAGGTAATTAATTAACCATTTTTTGATAACTAACTTGTTGTGATCACTCAGAAATTAATTTCATTTTCTTATTCTGGACTAATTAGGTATAAAGCCGACAAGTATGATCGACTGTGGAGTCCATTTGATTGGCCTGATACTACTTCCTTATACACTTCAGACGAGGTTGATACACGGAATATGTTTGATCCACCATCAGAGGTCATGAGTAATGCCATCACTCCAAAATACTCGAACGTTTCACTAGAAATAGATTTGGATCCTGGTAATACAACTGGTAACTTTTTCTTCTACATGTACACCGCTGAAATTGAAATACTGAAAGGAAACCAGAAAAGAGAATTCAGCATTTACCTTAATGGATTTCTATTTCTTAGCGAACCTTTTTCTCCAAAAAATCACACAACCACGACGATTTATTCCACAAAACCGGAGATCTTAGCGCCTATGTATACATTCACCATAAATAAAACTCTAAATTCAACACTTCCCCCAATCATCAATGCTCTGGAGGTTTATTCATTAAAGCTGCTCCCACAAAGGCAAACCAATGATAAAGATGGCAAGTATATATAGATTTTTTCTTTAATTTTAGGCAAATTGGTTTTTAATAATCCAAACATTGACTCATTGGCTGATAATAATCCAAACTAACAATTTGGCTGATGATAATCTCAACTTTCACTTTTGTTGTCAATAGTAGTCCCAGTAGCATAATCATCATATATATTTACACTTGATTCCTACTCGATTTCACTTGTATGTTTCTCCATTTCATTTAAAATCGTCATTTTGAGCAAAAATAAGTGTAAATCGAGTGTAAATCTATGAAAATTATGCTACTGGGACTGCCATTGACAACAAAAGTAAAAGTTTAGATTATCACCGCCAGCCAAACTGTTAGTTTGGATTATTAGCAGCCAAAGAGTCATAGTTTGGATTATTAAAACCAATTTGCCTTAATTTTATTACAAACTAGGTTTCAATACTAGCTACTAATTTCTTTAATTTGTCTCTATTAGTTGATGCAATGTTGAGCCTTAGGTCAACTTACAAATTGACAAAAAACTGGCAAGGAGATCCATGTGCTCCACAAGACTTTGTTTGGGATGGTGTTGGATGCATCTACAATGATACCGAATTTCCCAGAATCGTGTTGTTGTAAGTATAAAATTTGAAATTTCTGTTCTTCTTGTAATATATATTTACGGTTATTGCAAAATCAGGAACTTGTCTGCCAATGGATTGAATGGAGGAATAGATTCTGGATTAGCTAGGCTCACAATGATTCAAACCTTGTAAGTAAACACTCCTATATATGGAGAGAAAAAAAAAGCCTACAATAATATCTTACTCCCTCCTTTCCTATTTCAGGGATTTGTCAAACAATAATTTAACAGGATATGTTCCTGATTTTCTCTCTGGACTTAACTTCCTAAAGGACCTGTAAGTTATCTGTCCCTTGAACTAGCATCACAGATGATCTGGTTAAGTGGAAAAAACTAATCTTACTTGCTATTTGTTTTAGTAATCTAAAAGGAAACAATTTTGCCGGACCTATTCCATCAGGGCTCCTAGAAAAGGCAAACAAGGGATCATTGTTATTAAGGTTTGACACCCATTTTTTAAAACAATGAATTGATTTAATAAATACTTTCCATTCCTTCAGCATTTAACATTTATGTTCCAATATCAGTTTTGATGGTGAGAGTACAGGTGATCCAGCAAGTCCTTGTGACAGGAATAATTGTAAAAACAAGAAGGATAACAAAATCATTGTTCCATTAATAGCAGTTGCATCAACAGTTTTTGTGATTTTGATTGCACTCGTCGTCGTATGGAAGATTAAAAAAACTAAAGAACATGGTATGAGAAACACTGCTCTTGAGGGTTTTATTTTTGTTTCATATTGTGCTATTTTTCATGTAAATAGTTGGGGCCTTCCCAATTAATAGAGTTATTTGATTCCTCTTATATATGGTTTTCATCTCTGATTTCCTACACACAATAACAGGCAGAGGGCTTGAAACAAGAAAAAAGAAGTACACATATTCGGAGGTACAAAATATTACTAACAACTTTAATGTTGTTCTTGGGAAAGGAGCATTTGGAACAGTTTACCATGGGAAGATAGGTGATACACAAGTTGCTGTCAAAATGCTTTCTAAATCATCTCTCCAAGGGGACAAGGAATTTCAGGCTGAGGTAAAATACTTAGTATTCTATGATTTGAGTTTATTAAGATGATCGAGAATTATATATATGCAAGAAAATGTGCTAAAAGATTTGTACAGGCCAATCTTCTCCTGAGTGTTCATCATACAAACTTAACTTCGCTTGTTGGATACTGTAATGATGAAAGCCACAAGGGAATCATTTATGAGTACATGGCTAATGGGAACTTAGAAACTCATCTATTAGGTAAGTTTCATCATTCTTGACATTTAATTATCTCTAGTTTAGACATTTTTTTAGTGAATAACGACCAAGTGAATATACTAACCACGGACAGTCTGTTACGTCACTAAAAGGTTGATTTTACGACTGTCAACAACAAACTATCTTGGTCACTGTTACTTATTAGGTGAATACACTTTCAATTGTCGATTTCTTTTTAGCCATGAAAGGATTGGTCTATGAGAGTTTCATCCATCTTAAATGACAGAAATGTTGTTATTGATGGTTCAGGCCCAATTTCACACACAAAGACAATCCTTTTGATGGATAAGAACGTAGTTAAACATACAACAAAAACAAAGAATTAAATAGGAAAAATCTAGAGTAATAAGGAGAGAAAACCAGTCCTACAAATTAGTAAACATGACCCATGATCTAACCCACTACATAAACTCTAATAAACCATATAAAAACATGTGACCAAATAAATTTTCTCCTGATTCATATCCAGTTATATGACCCGTGACCCGTTAACCTGCTGACCCGTCAACAAACCCGAGTAAGCCAACAATTATTATATATAGTCTATTCATGAAACTTCGTGAATGATCACAATGTTTTGTATCACAAATAACCACTCTCAAATAGACACTTTGGTTCAGTTAGTGACACATGGCACAAATGTCGCTAATAGACGACATTTCATAGAACCGTCCCAAACCTCTAGATCGACGGGAGCAAGCAGAACCCTTGAGATGCAAGTTGAGCAGGTGTTTTGTCCAACTTAAAGTGTTGACATGTGACCGTTTGATCCATCACACTCCATGAAACAATAAGTGTGTCTCTTTAAAGACCGAACCATTTCAGACCACATATCAAACTGATGAGTTGCAATGATTCGATGTGTTGTTTCCCTCCTATATAAGGACTATTTTTGGTCTATTTGTCTAGTATGGCATTATCATAACCAATTTGCATATTCGTTCAGTGAATTATCCGATTGAATTTTCGTGAGTACCAACGAAATATTTCAATCTGAAAGTAATTAGTACACAATTCACAAGAGATATCCACACAATTTGGGAAATACGAAATACAAAATCTACATACTTGTGAGTTCAAATTGAATGAAGGTATTTCAAATATATAAAAAGTAAGTACTAATTCCAAATTACTTGATCTGAGTAGATACGAGTTCAAGTGTCTTGAATTGGGAAAAAAGGCTACAGATAGGATGTGATGCAGCACATGGTTAGTAAGCAAATTATCTAAAATCTACTTGCTTCTTATTTTAGGCTTCAAGGATCCTGAAGATTTATTACTAATCTGGGTTCTATTTCTAGGGCTAGAGTACCTGCATCATGGTTGCAGGCCACCGATAGTCCATAGAGATGTGAAGTGTAACAACATCTTACTGAATGAAGCATTTCAGGCAAAACTTGCAGACTTTGGGTTGTCCAAAGCTTTTCCAACAGAAGGCGTTACTCATATTTCAACAGAAGTTGCTGGCACCCCCGGATACCTAGACCCTGAGTGAGTTTCCTAATCTGATCTTAACTGTAGAATTATACATTCTAAATATCACATAAATTCCTGGAGACCTGTTGAATTTGATAGGCACATTTGGTTTTTGGAATCTCATACATCATTATACAAAAGGCAACATAATTATCTGATGAGCCTTATGATTTCTGCTGATCTTTTGGTAATAAAGCAATATGAACTTTGTTTGCAGGTATTACGCATCATACAGGTTGACCGAGAAAAGTGATGTTTATAGCTTTGGGGTTGTGCTTCTAGTGATAATTACAGGCCAACCAGCAATAACCAAATATGACAATGACAACATACCCATAAATAGATTGGTCAATTTAAAGCTAGCCCTGGGGGACATTAACAACATTGTTGATCCTAATCTGCAGGGGAATTTTGATGCTAATTCAGCATGGAAGACGGTAGAACTGGCAATGGCCTGTGTTGCAGACACACCCAGCAAAAGACCGACAATGAAAGAAGTGGTTATAGAGTTAAATGATTGTTTGGTGACAGAAAGAGCACGTGAGAAAACGAAATCAAATAATTTAACAGGACTCATGTCCCTTAATCTGGAGATTGCACACCATCCAACCCCAGTATAGGGAACTAATTAAAGCACATCTGTATGTGATATTTGTGTGCAGTGCTTCTTGGTTTAACCGTTTTGTCTCCCTGTATAAAGAGAGATAAGACTACGTACACATCCTTAGCGTTTTCAACTTAAGTGGTCACTGTGGTGTCCTTTTAATTCTGGTTAAACAAATTTGTGGTGTTTCTTTATATTTGCTAGTGTTTGTTTGGTTGTTTTGTTGCAACCTTGTTAATAAATTTGCTTTGCTTTAAAAAAAAAACATCCTTAGCTTTTTCAACTTGAGTTGGGCGTGATAAGTGCACTAAAACTATTGTGCCCCTTGAAAACTATGTTTAATAATTGCATTAGAACTATTGTGCCTCTTGAAAACTATGCGTTCTTGTGTTTAGTCTATGCTTCCGACATACGGGTTCGAGACTCTTATGGCTTTAAATATGGCATTAATTCTCATGTGTGAATTTTTTTAACTTATAATGTTGCAGCCATTGTTGGAATTTGTAACAAGAAATAAAATTTCCATACAGTCCATGAAAGCATAAGCATAACATTAAATTGGTGTTCTACTTTTGCGGGTAGATCCAAGACTGACAGACTCATATTTGGACCAACTCAAAGCAAGTGGGCTAGAAATGGGCCAGTCAAAAGAGGTTTTGCAGGATTGTCGGAAATTCCCTCTTAAGCACCGATCACTTTGATAGTTTTTAATACGACCCATGACTCGATCCAGCAGAACCGACCCACTAACAATCCAGGGCCTGACCCAGTCAACAAAACAAGCGCATAAAGAGCTGGAAGAAGTCTTCACATCAGTTATTTGTTTTCCACGTTAAGCATGCATTTAGTAGGATAGTGGTACCACAATCAATTGCATTTTCCCATTTTCTAGCTTAAATTTAGGACCCCGTGTTTACTGAATTATTTCCTTTAAATTGTAATTGTGTGCTGCATTAGAACACTGCTAGAAAACATGTATATTTTCTACAAAAGTTTCCGACAAGTTACCAACAAAAGAAATTTTTCACAAATTTGCGACAAAACAAAAAGTAACCACAAGATTTCCTATAATTTTCTGACAAATTTATTAAGTAAGCTAACTTATTTATTTAATACAATCGTCGAATATTATCAAAAATTACCGAGAAAAGGCTTTTGTTGCTAATTCGTCGGAAAACTAGTCGGCACTTTGTCGGAAAATACATTTCCTACGGGGTTTTCCAACAAACACTTTTGTCGGAAACTTGTCGCTAACGGCCAATTCCGACAAATTTCCTACGAAACTTAGTAGTGAAAAAAAGAAAGAGAAAATTATTTCAAAAACCTTGTGTTCTTCTTTAGTCTTTCTTCTTGGATATTAACCCACCTAAGGGGGTGGGAGTGGTACCCTCCCAAATTACACCAATCACAAGATGCCACATCAATTAGCAAAAGTACCCTCCAACCCTCTTATTTTAATTTTTTTTTAAAACAAATAAAATTAATAAACTAAAACTTTAATTAATTAATTACAAATACATAATAAATTAAAAGACAATAAATAAAAATACACAACAATAAATAAAAATTCATCTACTCTTCGTCTTTGTCCAAATCCGGGGTGTTTCTCGCAATATGTTCCACGAGATCAAATCGAAGACTAATATGTGTAGCTACATCGTGCAACTCCGAAAGGACGTTATCGTCAATAACTGGTTCGACTAGAGGATCCCGTATGTAGACATGTGATATTGCGTTCCCGTTATCCTTTAAGATCATATTGTGCAATATCATGCGCGAATATACCTCGTTCCTAATCTTCGCCAATTTTAAATGCCGGTTTGGTCGACGAAGTATACCCCATTTCCCTTTTAACACACCGAAAGCTCTCTCGACATCTTTTCTTGCCGACTCTTGCACCTTCTTGAATGCCTTTTATTTACGGATTGTTGGATTTGGAAACGATTTAACAAACGTAGATCAAGTAGGGTATATTCCATCCGTAAGATAGTATCCACGTTTGTATAGTCGACCATTAACTACAAATGGACACTTAGGTGCGGTTCCAAGCTCCTCGTTGGTAAAAAGTGGCGATTGTTGGAGAACATTTATGTCGTTGTTAGAGCCGGGTGAACCATAAAACGCATGCCAAAACCATAAATCATTTGAAGCCATCGCTTCTAACATGATCGTCGGGTATTGGTGATCACCTCTCATATATTCTCCGTGCAAACTTGTCGGACAATTTCGTCAAACAAAATATGTACAATCGATGCTACCGATCATACCCGGAATACCATGTTTTACTTCATGCGCGTTGTACAAAAGTGTAATGTCGTGGCTTGTCGGTCTGCGCAAGAACTCTTTGTCGTATATTTGAATTATGGCATTACAAAAATACTCTAGACATTCACTTGAGGTTCTCCTAGCCATACTTAAACAGTCGTCGAATTCGTCGGGAGGATTACCGGTTCCGAGTTGTTTAATCGCCGATGTGCATTTTTGTAGCGCCGTGAAACTCTTCTTGTTCCTAGCGTCTACACCCTCTTGAAAATATTCAAACCTAGCCTCTACGTCGCCAACTATTTTTAAATATAACCTCTTCGACATCCGAAATCTATTTCGAAACGTCGCTTCCCCGTGTGTTGGGTTTTCGTCGAAATAATCTCTTTTTAGAATCTCTAGAGCATGTTCACGATCACGGTGTACATACGTCCTTGATGATGTAGCTGTGTCTTCCTCTTCAGATTGGGCGACAATATCACATACGAATTGCATACTATCACCGTCGAACACGAAGTCGAGCGATTCGTCCGATGATTCGGGTGGGTAGTATAACGTACGATTCATATTTTGGTTGAGTGGATACAAAAGAAATGGTTTATATTTAGAAAGAATGTATTTTTTTGTGAAGTGAATAAAATGATTGGGTATGTATTTATAGGGGTAATTTTTTTTTTAAACAGCTATATAGCCATTCAACGGCTATATTGACTTCAATTCAACGGGTTAAATTCTCATTTCTAGCGGGTATATATAGCTGCTGAGAGAACCCGCTGGCCACTACCCTCCGAACCCGCTGAGGCTGCGGCGGTGTTCACCCAACCCGCCCACTACCCGTTGGGTACCCGTCTTCCACTCGCACCCCCCTAAGGGTCCTATCCGTTTTCCTCTGAATTTCATAATTTTGATTGATTCCATTTTAACTTTTGACAATAAAAAAGCATTAATCATGAATTTTATCAAAACATTAATTTCTTTAGTCATTTAATTATAATTTTAGAAAGTCAATTTTAATCACTTAAAATTCGAAGAATAACAGACAAATTTAGAATATATGGCGTGATGTGCTAAATATTAATTTTCTCTCCAAAAGTGTGTTCTTCCTCTTTACCACAGGTAGGGGTGCAAACGAGCCGAGCCGCTCGCGAGCTACTCGAGATCGGATCGATAAAAAGCTCGAAACGAGCCGAGCCTTATCGAGCTCGAGCCCGATCCCGAGCCCCAAATAAAGCTCAATTAGCTATCGAGCCCGAGCTCGAGCCTTGTATATGAAGATCGTTTAGGCTCGTCGAGCCTTAACGAGCCTTGTATACTTTAAAACATTTATTTTTGGATATGTGGCTTTTTGTGTAGAATTTTAACTTATCTCGTAACTTCGTATGGTTATTTATATTTGTCTCGTAATTTCGTATGGTTTACGCATGCTTTTCTCCATTTTTTTTGTATTATCTTGGATTTTTAAGGTTAACTTCGTATTAGTCCAGGTTTGTATATATTAGCTCTTTTTTTTTTTTTACTCTAGTAGACAACCGAGCTCGAGCCGAGCTTTGGCTCGTTAAGGCTATTTTAAACGAGCTCGAGCCGAGCTTTGGCTCGTTAAAGATATTCTTGAATTTGTTCGAGCCGAGCTCGATCCTTGCATTTTGTCAGCGAGCCGAGCTCGATCCAGAAAACACAGGCTCGAATCGAGCCGAGCTCGAGCTCGAGCTTCAGAAAATTATGGCGAGCCGAGCTCGAGTAATGTAAAGCTCGGGCTCGGCTCGGCTCGTTTGCACCCCTAACCACAGGGCTTGTAGATCAATTTTTATTAAAGTGTGTGTTTGTTGTTCTAAAAAAAGTGTATTTATTATTTCTATTTTCTTGTATCCTTGTTCCAAGTTGTGCTGTATATATTGGTACCATGCTAGAATCAAATACCTATAAAAGCTACTCACTAGTGGTCACAAGAAAACGTCAATATCCTTCACTGTAGCAAAATATCCATGGATAACTTCAAAATGACAAGAATTTGTAAAGGTTTATTCACTTCATCCTATTTATTAGACTATATATATATATATATGTTGTAAATATATTTAATATATTGTATTTATCTTTTTCATAGATAGATCATAGTTTGTTAGAAAATTATGTATTTATGTCCCTTTGTATTCAATGAGAAGATCAACATTTCTACAATACCCGTTTCAAACCCTAGCTTCTTGCTAGGTCATCGCCGCCAACAAGCCTCTCTCGATCCCGGTTCTTCTCCTCCTTCATGGCTGACAAGGAATCCCCTTCCTCCTCCTCTAAAGTGCTCACAACTCTCCAACCGGTTTATATGGTCACAAACATTCAAAACAAGGTCCGTGTTTTGGATGAAACCAAGGTTACTTATTCTTCTTGGGTAAAAAATTTTCAACTACATGACCGTGGTTATAGAATTCTTGCCCACATCGATGGCACAAACCCACCTGTCAGCGACGATTCGTCATTTACAATTGGCAGAATATTGATGCCATCGTTCTCCGGTGGATCCATAGAACCCTGTCTGATGAGTTATTGGTTCGTGTCCTGGAACCGAATCCACAACACCAGAAGCCTGGAATCGCAACAAGAATATCTTTCTAAAAAACAAAGGTTCTAGGATAGCCACCCTTGAACACAAGTTTACCAACATCACTTTCAAGGCTCTACCTTCTGTTGATGCCTACTTTCAGAAGCTCAAAGAGCTTGCTATCAGTTTTCGAATGTCGACAACCCCGTGACCGGGAATCGTATGGTTCTCCAACTAGTGTGTGGTCTGCCACCCTAATATGACACAGTCGCGTCATTTATCAAACAAAGTCTACCAATTTGGGAAACCGTGTGTATTATGCTACCGTTGGAGCAACACCGTTAATTGGATCGCGAACCACATAACCCTACTCATGTGGTTGCAGTTGCCCCCCCGTGAACCACCGTCTGGTCCTTATAGTGGAGATGCTCAGAACCAAAGTGGACCACGCCAGGGGAATTCTAACCGTCGCTCCACTCATTCAGGTAACCTTAACTGTTTATTCTCAACTCATGTGGCACTCTTATTTCTTATTTATGTTCTTGTTTATGTGGATGACATCATTATTACGGGAAACAACAACTCGGCTATTAATAATGTCATTTCTTGTCTGAGCTCCACTTTTGACATTAAAGATCTTGGACAGATTTTTTGTGGATTGAAGTAGTTCGTCATCAAAAGGATATCATCTTATCGCAACGAAAAATACATTTTTGATCTCGTTCATCACTTCGGTCTGTCTGATTACAAACGAGTGTCCTCTCCTATGAGTTCTTCTCAAGTATTGACCACTGATGATAGTCCTCTACTTCCAGATCTGGTGAAGTATCGCCAAACCGTTGGAGCATTACAGTATGCCACTCTTTCTCGACCGGATATTGCCTTTGCTGTAAGCCGTGTGTTAATTTATGCACGCTCCAACAGACAATCATTGGTCAGCTGTTAAACGTATCTTACGTTACATAAAATGGACAACTGATTAAGGTCTCCGTCGCCGTCACACCTCGGGCTCCTTCTTACACACTTTCACCGATGTTCACTAGCAAAACTCCTCCACCGTCCAAGCTCATTATGTTGGGAACCAGGCCCAAGAATACGAATACAAACACGAACTTTAATCTCAACAACCGATCAACTCTTTCTGTTTTTTATTTCTTGACTCACAATTACATGGACCTTAACAATATATTTATACTAAATAAACCATACTAATCTTACTCAAATTCTACTCTCAATTATAATCTAATACTAACTCAACAAACTATAGATAAAACATAAAATAACTTTATCTAAACATTCAAACTATTAATTAACTATTTCCAAATCATCCCTTAAACTTTCACGTTCTTCCAAACCGAACCCTCTTTTTTCGTAAAATCAAGATTAACTCCTTCACATTCTGACCCCGATTGGGCGGGTTGCCCATCCACGGGAGGGTTTGCCGTATATTTGGGATCCAACCTTGCTCCTTGCATGGTCTGACCGTAAACAACGAACTGTCTCGAGGTCCTAAGCTGAATCCGAGTACAAGGCCCTTGCTGATACCATGACATAATTAATTTGGTTAAAATCACTTTTACATGAACTCAACATTTTAGTAACGTCTCCTACTCTTTGGTGTGATAATCTTGGAGCTACCTATCTATCAACCAATCCTGTTTTTCATGCCCGTAGATAACATGTCGAGGTGGATTTTCACTTTGTCCATGAACAAGTGGCTCAGGGTCAACTAAACGTGCAATTCATATCTACGAGTGATCAGATTGCGGATGTCTTCACAAAGCCTTTACCCTCTCAGAGATTTCAGTTTTTAAGGTCCAAGTTGCAGACTTGCAGGTCATTCCCCGCCCTCAACTTGCGAGGTAATGCGGAATTATCACACCAAGCAAATCAAGAACAATCAAATTAACACCAACTTCCAAACTATCACTTTGTTGATTATGAATCAAAAGAAGATTACAAAGAAAGTGAAATTGAAATGCATGAAGAAGAATGCGAACAAGAAGAAAGCGTACTAACAAAACAACTACCCATTTAAACCTAACCAAAGCTCATTAACAGATGATTAACAAACTAAGAATCAGATTGACATCTTCAGCCCCTCAAACTTTGGTCATTAAGCAAACAACCCCTTGGACTTTATCAAACTTGCCACTTCGACTTTAAAATAAGAAACAATTGACTTTTATCTTTGACTTTGTTTGACCACTACACTAACAACTGTGCTTTTGAGATCTCTATCTTGGGTTTGGATCATATACACTATCTAGATCAAGAGACACGAGCCCAGTTAAATTACCCGATTCTGTCTCCTTACCAGCTCTCTCTGCCGCCAAACAATCATTTAACTCCATCACCACTTCGTTCATGGTTGGTCTTCTGCTAGGTGTGTCAGCAACACATGTCATTGCCACTTCTATCGCCTTCCATGCTGAATTGATGTCAAAATCATCCGGTATCCTAGGATCAACAATGTTTTTCAAGTTCCCTTCTGATACCTTTAAACTCACCCATTGAGTTAAGTGTATGTTGTCATTTTCGTATTTGGTCACCGCTGGTTGGCCTGTAATTATCACCAGAAGCACAACCCCAAAGCTATAAACATCACTTTTCTCAGTCAACCTATTTAAAATGTAGTACCTGCAAACCAGAAATTCTATATCATATACTTCATTTATTCAAAAGAAATCAAGATTTGTAAGCAACTATAAGATGCAAATTCTAGAATCTACATACTGCAGTAAATGACATCTATTTATTTTTCTTGAAACTAATTGTCTCATACCTTAGTAAATATATAAGTTTAGAGAAGAACTCACTCAGGGTCGAGGTAACCAGGAGTGCCTGCAACTTTTGTCGAAATATGGGTGCCACCTTCTGTTGGAAAAGCTCTGGACAACCCAAAGTCTGCTAGTTTTGCTTGTAATGTTCCATTCAGTAAGATGTTGGTACACTTGATATCTCTGTGTACTATTGGTGGTTTGCAACCATGATGCAAGTACTCAAGCCCTAAGAATTGATCCCCATTTTGTCAAGAATTGGATTGATCATAGAAGACAAAAATACAAGCAAATAATTTGAAATAATATGCTAACTTACCATGTGCTGCATCACATCCTATTTGTAATCTTTCTTCCCAATCCAAGATGCTAGAACTCGTATCTGCTCAAGTGATCGATTTATAACATGAAAACTTACTCTTACATGCTTGTAAAGTTTTCATTCACTTTAAATATTAAAGTATAGATAAGCTGTTAATCCATGTCAAGGTTAAAAAGTGATGTATTGAAATTAAGTTAAATACCAAATAGAAGTTTTTCTAAGTTTCCATTAGCCATGTATTCGTAGATGATTCCCTTGTGCTTCTCATCATTGCAGTACCCAACAAATGATGTTAAGTTTTTATGATGAACACTCAGGAGAAGATTGGCCTGCACATGAAATTTGCATACATTTTTAAGCATGCTATGAAGTTTTCACGATGAACACTGAAACGAGGAGAACAAGTTACCTCGGCCTGAAATTCCTTTTCTCCTTGGTGTGATGATTCAGATAGCATTTTAACAGCAACTTGTGTATCACCAATATGCCCATGGTAAACTGTTCCAAATCCTCCTTTCCCAATAACAACATTGAAGTTGTTGGTGATGCTTTGTACCTCTGAGTATGTGTATTGTTGTTTTCTTATGTGCAGCCCAGTGCCTGTGTGAGTTTAGATTACAGCTTTATATTTTTGCAAGATTGTTGAATGAAAGGGTAGTGCATCTCATACCGCGTGGCTTTTGTTTTTTAAATATCCATATGGCGACGAACACAATCAAGATCATAAAGATGAAAGCAACCGTTGCTATTGCTGGAACAATGATTTTTTTATTTTTCTTGTTTTTACAAGTATTCGTGTCGCAAGAACTTGCAGCATCCTCTGTACTATCACCATCGAAACTGAAATTTTGGTATAAGCGTTAAAAAGATGAAGCAGTGAATGGTATTAAATTCATTCATTGTGTTAAAAAAATTGGCTGCCTAACCTCAATGACAATAATCCCTGGTTTGACTTTGCTATGAGCTTTTCTGGGATCGGTCCAATGAAATTGTTTCCTTTTAAATTACTATAACAAATAGTAATTAAGATTATTTTTTTTCCCATTTAACTAGATTTCTCGTGTTAGTTAAAGGGAAATATAACTTACAGGACCTTCAGAAAGTTCAGTTCAGAGAGGAAATCAGGTACAGTTCCTGTTAAGTTGTTGTTGGACAAATCCCTGAAATAGGAATGCTGCAGGAGTTAACTTCTGTACATATCATAGGTTTATATATCTTCCTTAGACTGTTCACTTACAAGGCATCTATCATTGTGAGATTAGCTATTCCAGAATCTATTTCTCCGTTCAATCCGCTGGCAGACAGGTTCCTGATTTCAGATTAACTGTGAATAAGTTGTTGCAAGCAGAATGGAAAACTATAACTTTTTTTTTTCTTTTTTTGGCAGGGGGGGGGGGGGGGGTCTTGAAATTGTAGACATACAAGAATGTGATCCTGGGGGAATCTTTATCATCACTGCTGCATCTGAGACCATTCCAAGCAAATTCTTGTGGAGTACATGGATCTCCTTGCCAGTTTTTTGTTAATCTGTAAGTTGACTTAATGCTCCACAATGCAGCAGCTAATATCCATTACAAAAACAAAAGAAAGTAGTTATATTTAAACATACTTTGCTATAGAATAAAAGAACAGATGCTAAACTTACCATCTTGATCATATGTTTGCTTTTGTGGAAGCTGCTTTAGAGTGTAAAGCTCGAGGGCATTAACGATTGGAGGAAGGGTGGAATTTTTAGTTTTATTAATTGTGAGCGTATACGTTGGTGCTACGATCTCTGGTTCTGTGCTATAAACAGTGGTGGTTGAGTGATTTATTGGAGATATAGGTCCAAAAGTGAGATTTCCATTAAGGTAAATGTTAAACTCTCTTTTCTGGTTTATTTTCAGTGTTCCAATTTCAGCAAAGTGCAAGTACACGAAAAACTTATCGCCAGGACTACGTTCATTCCACTCTATGTTAAATGTATCTGTTGGGTATGTTGGCATGATGGCAGTACTCATGACCCTTGATGGCGGTTGAGTGATTCTAGAAAGCTGCGAAGAAACCTTGTTTGAGGTGTATATCGAAGTTGTATTAGGCAAACTAGTTGGACTCCAATCACTCCATAGTCGATCATACATGTCGGGTTTAAACCTTAGTTTGAAAATCAATAAAAATGAGGTTAGTACTTAGTTGTGATAAAACAAAAGGTTGTGGACTTCTTGCACACCCTCGACGAAGACCTAGATTTAGTTCTTAGTTGCGATAAAACAATGTAGAATTTGTTTTCTTGTTTTAGGTGGTTTAGAATTAAAAACATGGTTTTTAGGTGATTTTTTATACTATTTTTGTTTCTAGGTGATCCGCTACTCAAACTAGCGGATATGAACAATGCAAAATACCAATAAAAGATTCATAACGTCATCTTTGTTGCTTTTGCTTTTGTGTTGTTCACAACCACTTGTTTGATTAGCGGGATTTTCAAATCATCTTTGTTCTGTTAGCAGGTGATTTTACTTTTGTGTTTTTCACATCCGCTAGTTTGACTAGCGGACCACCCACATCAGCTGGTTGTAGGAGCAGATCACCTAGAAACAAAAATGATTTCAAAAAACACCTAGAAACTATGTTTATAATTAAAAACGACCTAGAACAAGAACTTCAAACAATGTAAAAGATTTACCTCATATTTCCAAATACAGCTCCAAAATCTGCATATTTGAAAAGATATAATGATCCGAAATCAGTCTGTGTATACATGTTGCTCCCCAGAAGCCGTAGTTCTATGGCTGATATGAACGGTGTTCCCCGACCTGTATTTAGAAGACATACATGTATGTAATCTGACGACGACATATGTATGATCTCCATATTAACAGGTGTAGTTGACGAATTGAATTTCAACGTATCCCAGTAATCAGGTCCAAGATAGAAATCGAATTCTGGTAGTTGGTTTTTGAAGTCATAGTTCCCATACATGAATCTTGCCCTTATTAGATACTTGTAGCCCTTTCCTTTGGTTGGTCTAAGGGTATAACAGTTTCTGTCATTTTCAGGAAAATTTGTGAGAGTGGTAAGCTGTGGGTCAGGGGATTGGTATATTGGCAATATGCTATGGATTTCGCCACTGTCTATGAAGTCTGCATCTGATACATAGTTTATGGCTGTTATTTTATCAGAGTAGTTTGAGCCTTTGACTATCCCACAATCTATGCTTATGAAGCCTGCAAAGGGAGGGGGAAGAGAGGTTGATCAAGAGTAGAGGCGACAAGACACCCCAGTCGGGCGAGTATGCCCTCAAAACAAACTGGGCTGGGTTGGGTTAACCCATAAACATTTTTATGCCCCTTTTCTAAAAGGTTGTAAATGTGTTAACACGCTAATCATAAGCAAAATTTCCCAAAAGGAACATATGACTTTTCAACTGTCTCAAACTGAACATTCCAAGTTGCCGAAACACTAAGTGCGAAAAAGTTGGACACGTGGATGACTCAGGGACACGACATGTTTATTTATCTAGCATTCTTACGGCGTCACCGTACATATGTTTCAGCGCCACCTCCATTTTTCATATGAATGTTTCAGCGAATTCGCCGAGAAACGTGAATTCAAACACTAGTACAAAACTTCTCTTTTGGGGCGGTTGGTGATTTTTTTTGGGGCGGTTTCCGGCCCAACCGCCTCAAAAGGCTGTAACATTAATTAATTCAATTCAAAAACTAATAACTTTTCTTTTGGGGCGGTTTGGGATATGATA
Organism: Smallanthus sonchifolius; assembly: GCA_023525975.1. Classification (NCBI taxonomy): domain Eukaryota; kingdom Viridiplantae; phylum Streptophyta; class Magnoliopsida; order Asterales; family Asteraceae; genus Smallanthus; species Smallanthus sonchifolius. The sequence goes on from CM042034.1 coordinate 20,434,425, forward strand.
TTAATTAATCTAATATAAAAATTAAAAACTTCTCTATTTTTCTGGGCGGTTTATCCGATTTATTTCTTTTTTTGATATGACCTTAATTCCACTCACGCCTCAAAATTGGGTTTGTGGGGCAGGCATTTAAAAAAAAAAAGATACGTAATATTTATCCAATTTTGAAACGGCAAATTAGGTAATTCCAAATCCGAAAATACTTAACTTTTATTTTTAACGTTATTAAACTATATATTAGTATAAAATATTGATTGCATTTTTATTTAATTTTATTATTTATTTATTAAATATGTAGTATTTTATTTATTTTGTATTTATATTTGTATGCATATTCAATTAGGATAACCCTTTATAAATAACCGTTCGAAATTTATCTAATAGAGATAAATTTAGGATTGTCCATGTTGGGGACTGCTTTTTTAATATTATATCTCATTTATGGTATTTATGTATTTTAATGAGTCGACATTAAGAAAAAATTGGTTGCTATTACTTCTTACTCTTACGAGTTTGTGGCTTACACGCATATTTGAGGAGTTAAAGGGAAAATGTTGTTTTTTTTTCTTAACTCGTTAAAATGTATACATATGTGATAGAATATTTTAAAAAATGGGTTAGGATGCACCACCTTAGAGCACCAATATCATATACATACATTTATTTGTTTATTTTAATTTTCAGATGGATTGTAAAGTCTGGATGTACGATACTGCACGTATGAGCTCAACATACATTAATGGAATTCAAAGTTTTCATAAGGTTTCTGAAGCTAATCAAGTGAATGTTGGAGATCAAAATATTTGGTGTCCTTGTATGAGTTGTAAAATTTTCAAATATTCGATAATGTCGAAATTATAGAGTTTTCATTTGATGGAATATGTTTTTATGCTTAGATACGCTTGCTGGTCAATGCATGGGGAACCATTTGTTGATCATGGCACGTCATTGATTAATTTAGGCAATGCCAATAATGACAATTTAAATGATGCTTATGACAATTTAAATGGCATGTTTAATGATTTAGAGACTAGTGTTGGTGATGATCAAGAAAAAATAAAATAACTATTTGATGATTTAGAAAAACTGTTAAATACCGGTTGTGAGAAATTTTTGAAACTTAGTGTTGTGTTAAAGTTGTTTAACTTAAAGTCAAATTACGGATAAAGTGATAAAAGTTTCACAAATATATTAGCTGTTTTGCATGACATGCTTCCGGAACGTAAGAAGTTACCAGTTTCATTATACTAAGCTAAAAAATTGATGTGTCTGATGATTGGAAGTTAAAGAATCTATGGGTTTCTTAAAAGGTTGTGTAAGAAGCCGTAATCGACCTAAGGGTAGTATTGTTGAATAGTATACTTTCAAATAGGTGACTGAGTCATGCACATGTAATGATATTATACCATTTATAATATATATTAGTTTTGTTTGATATAATTTACCATGTAATTATTCACAAGTTATTTGGATGGTGTCAAAAGTATTGGTCTAGTAAATCTCGTTAATCAAGTAGACTTGAAGGGGGACAGAGGTGTTGGTATGAAATCATACATCCCAAATCACGATCCTTTACAACTTGCACATTACGAGGTCCTAAAACACATGACATGTATTACTCCATACATTAATGAGCACATGGAAACATTATGGTCAACATACGGGGGTAAATGCGAAATGTGGTATTAAAAAGAAGCATAACGAAGAATTTCATATATGGATGAAAACTAAAGTAACGACAACTTAAAGTAACATCTTACCAAGGGTACGACATGCATGAGGCAAAAAATACAATGTTTTACACCGAAGTGCAAGATGCAAAAAATACAATGTAGAATAGTGGAGTTACAGTGATAGCGCCAACGACCGAATTCGACCGGAAGAATCATGATACAAGGTTAATAATCGACAAAGAATCTTAGTACGGTGTCATACAACAAATTTGGGAATCAATATATCACTCTTTCACTATTCCTGTGTTCAAATGTAAGTGGGTGAACAACCATACAGGTGTCATACAACAAATTTGGGAATCAAGGCCATGCCGGTTTTTTAAACACAAGAGAGTAAAGTTGTTAACTTTATAAGAAAATCTATCTTAACTTAAGTTGCAGTCAGGTATGAAATACTCAAGTCCACTTGCTATCTTATACATGTTATTTGATTGACATGATCAAGATAATGTAACAGTTTGCTTCATAAAACATGAGATAAAGCCAAAGAATCATGGAATGACAGAAGTGAACTCTGTTTATTCAAGTTTACTTATTTTCTGAGAGTAAAATGTTTATTTTTTTTTTAATGAAGCTTATAAATTTGTTTGTGTAGATATATTCTCATTAAAACTTTGGTGCAGAGCTACCTGCCAGTAAAAGATGAACACCTTCGTGCTGGTATTGATTAACTATTAAAAGATCTCAAGAGACATAGTCTGCCATTTGGTTTAGTATTGAAGGCTGTAAACAAAGTTCTTTGAGTCTATAGGCTTTAGAAGATGACATGTTGTAGATTCAATTATGGCAATGGTATATCTTCATTTTCTTCATAATATTACTTGCTTTTGTTAGTATTTTGAATCTGATTTTTTTACATCCGCTTTAGCAGCTATTTTGCTTAGCATAATATAGATTGAGATTTAATTTGACTATTGTCGGGTTTGACGAAACTTAACCAAACTTTTATCATGTGATTAGGTGCTTAATCAAGAAGAAACACCTTCATACAAACAAGCAGAAAAAGGATGCATTTAAGCTTCTGAAACCCAACTTAAAAGTCGACTGGATAAACACCCACACTTTGATCCCCGAATGCGTATAGATAAAACTAAGGTATATATTGTTTTTATAATGTATGCACGTACATGAATTGCTCAACAACATCCCAAATTCCATGAGTATGCTTCTTTTTTGTGGCTACTTTACTTGGAAATATCCAGAAAACAAGAATTATAAGAGTAGATGATATTGGTTTGTGTGTTTTTGTATGTTGGTTAGTTTATTCGGTTGTTGATTTTGAAGCAATTTTTTTGCTTGGTTTTTTATTAACTAGGGTTTGGTTTTCTTCAAAACTTCAACTGAGTTTTAAGTTAGGCTTATATGGATCTAATCACTGGAATACAGCAAAGGTTTGCATACTAATTTCATTATCTTGAAGTTGTTACCGCTTAATTATAATTGTTCTTCCATTTTAGGTTCCGACCTGTTTTTTTATCCTTTACCTGTCAAACGTTTTTTTATGGCAGTTTTTCACGATGCAGCGTGCACAAGATAAATACTAGTTAAATATTTAATCTCAAATTGCATCAGAAGCTATGAGTTATTGCCGGTAAGTTTTCCCACCACAACATTTGTTAGATATGGACTCTTATCAGTCACACCACCTTTTCCTTTGACATGTGACCCCTTTTTACATCTTTATTTCTTTCTTATTTTTCTAAATAAATAATTAAATATTTAATATAATCTTTATGTTTTGTAGTGAACATTGGTCACTGTTTATTATTTCCCCTATAAAGAATGAAGTATTCATTTGTGACTCTTTAAAGGGCAAAAAGACCGAAAATAGTCATCTTCTTTCGTAAGTAATTCAAGATGTCTTTAGTGGAATAGATTTCACATGGACAATGGTTGAGGTATGTTTTCTATATCTTAATTATATGATTTCTTTAGTCTCTAAATAGTTAATTGTTAATTTATTGTAGGTTAAACAACAAAAAGAAGGATGAGAACGTGGCTACATCGTGATAAAATATATGTTTAATTTTGTCTTTGCACTTCAACAAACTTTTTCCAACCGGGTAAGTAATTTATATACTTTGTATGTCACACTAAATATATATTATAAATCTAACTTTTTTCGTATATTTGTTTTTAGAATTGGAATACCAAATGCTATGCTACACAAAATGAGAGCGACGGGTTGCTCGCCCACTAATGCTGATGCTTTTTAAGAAGGTGTTTGTAAATCGGACATAAATGTCTTATGTATTATTGTTTAGATGTTTAGTTGAATAGTTTTTTCTTTTATTATTTGATTTCCGGATAGCTGGTTTTAGGATAGCTTGATGTAATTTGGAATTTGGTTTCTTCAATTGACCTTCAATTTGTTTGTTTCTGCAATTTGGATTTTTTTTATTTTTATTTTTTCTATTAAATGTATTGCTTGCAATTTAGATTTTAAATTTTTTTGGACCTTTTTTATGGAACCGCCTTAAAGATATTATATGGATTTTATAATTTTTTATTAAATATAATGCCTGCAATTGATTTTGCAAATTGGATTTTTTTATTTTTTTTGAACCGCCCTTAAAGATCCTCTTTTTTAAACAACCGCTCCTAAAGATTACCCGCCCTTAAAAATCACATAGACCCGCCCTTAAAGATGTAGATCCATTTTTTGATGCGAAGAGTTTGAGGCGGTCAAGAACCGCCTCTAAACATCAAATACACCGCCCCAAAATCTATATTTCTGTACTAGTGAAAACCTTTTTTAGCGAAATGCCGACGTATAACTTTTTTAGGTGAAAACACGTTTCTAGGCTTTTAACCTAAAAAAGTTTGAACATTGTCATTTTGCCCGGAAAAATTTAAACGTTGGTTTTTCGTCTATAAAAGGTTTTGACGTCAGCGTTTCGCCTAAAAGTTTTGAATTCACGTGAAGACGAATTCGCAGAAACACTCGTAAGAAAAATGGAGGTGAAACTGAAACATCTATACGGTCACGATACATGTCGCTTCCGTGAGTTATCCACTTGTCTGGCGTTTTCGCACTCTATGCTGATTATTTCAATGAATTTCGAATGTTAATATGAAAGTTGAAAAGTAAATGTTTATTTCGAGGAAATTGGCTTTTCAGATATTTATTTTGGAAATTTTTTCTAATCACAAATGCAAAAACGGTATCAGCCCAATAATAAAACTTTGAATAAAAACAGATTAATCATAGAAATGGACGGTTACTGCTTGTTTTTGGAAAACATGTAGTACCTGATTGATCATTCTGGGCTCGAACGAATAGTGTTGTAAGAAGTAAACTAAAAAGAAGCAATATTCCTTTCAACATCTTCATTAATAACTATTTTGAAGCCTCTAACATGATGGCATCTTATATTGTTATACATGTGAACTGACTACGTTTAGCTACCCTAGTGGCTAGGACAATTTTCTTTGATTATGGCTTATTCTACACGGTGGAAAATTGACTAGCTTCTGCATGCGCGTCTATTTCGGTAAGAAAAAAATGTAATGCAAGGTTGACTTGTATGAGTCAAGATTATTAATTGTGGTTCACCTTAATTCTTAATATTGTCTAAGTTGACTTATATAATATTAAGTTGACTTATATACGGGGTATCAACGTCGTGAAAAAAAGCAAAATGCCGACAATATATGAAAAACACTTGTGAATTTGTGATATATTTTTGGTAGGATTTTTATATAATCTATACAATAAAGGTTTTTTTAATACCACGTATCGGCTCCGTATTCATTATATAATTTTTTCTCTGTCTCTCGGTCTTGTTAAATACACATTTATCTTTTAATAATAATATATTTTTAAAAAAATAATAATTGTACTAATAAAACACATTTATTTTAAATTATCCTTATTATAAAAAAATTGAAATATAATTACGTAACTTTTATTTTCAATCAGATAGTAAATGAAGGTCAAATTACATTAAATAATAATTAACGTATTTTCGAAACCTAATTATATATTAATTTTTATATATTTTGAATTTTGTTTTCTATTCTAAGTATATGTCAATGTTATACATTTTTACACCTATAAAATATATATATAAAGATTTAAGAATTTTATTTATTGATATTTTTCATCACGTGTGTAGTACACGGGTTCTAATCTAATATATACGTATATCCTGGTACGTTTTTGAATTTTACGAATTTGGATTGAAGTTTAATAAAATTCATTAGAAATTTATAGGTTGAAAAAGATGATGGTATTTTTAAAATTTCTTTTGGATTAATGTGTTAAAACTTTTGCAAACAACAGAAGTTATGAATAGCAACTGATCTAGTCTTTTTTTTTTTTACCACCTGTAACAAAATTTATGTATTTATATAATTACCATGCAGCAAAAAGCCACAAACAAATTTCAGCACAACTTGTTCAAGCGCTTAACCACAAACCAGTAGGTTTATTATTATTATTATTATTTTAATTTTAGTATTTTATTATGTCCTTTTTAATTATTTTTGACCATATTTTGCAGATGCGGATAGTGTAACACAAGACAATCGTGGATCTTGTGGCATTCACTTATGAGAGGAGTTTTACATGAAGATCATACAACATTGGTCAACTTAAGGAATTGCGCATCAAGGGATTAAGCAACAAATCATTGGCATTGGGTTTTCTTAGTAAGATTTTTAATGATACACGTTGCACTCTTTTCCCTTCACTACGTTTTGTTCCATTGGGTTTTCTTAATAAGATTTTTAATGATACAACATAACTGATCCAGTAGCATCAGTTTATCTTACGGACTCGAAGTACTGATTTAATATTATCCTAAAGTATGTTATTAATTGTGTATAATGCTTGTTGCACTCTTTTCCATTAGCTATGGTTTTGTCACAATATGTTTTTCTTGCTACGATTTTAACGAGTCAACAACTCCAAGCGTATCAAGTTGATTACCAAGGGGGAGTTATAAATATATTATTGTGGTTATCAACAATTGTATCGATAAGTTTTATTATATTTTAGATATGCTTATCATGTATTCAGATGGTTGTTGGAATTGTAGGTTGATTAGGTTTCCTCGTATATATTGTATCTTATTTGTATAACACACTTGACCAATGAATATCATGTTAGCTATTTTAGTGTAATTAGACTGTTGTGTTGACCAAAGTGAATCATAATTAAGTCAGGAGATAACTTAGTGCATGTTTGTTTGAGTTTATTATGATTTTAAGTATTTTGGAACCTCTTCCACTAAGCACTTCCTGGCTTGTTTAAGAAAGAGTTCATCAAAATGAGGGAGAATTCAAATGCTACGTGGAAATTGATCAGGCTAAATTGTTTTGCATGCCATGAAAATAAATAATTAGGCTTCAACTTAAAATTCATTGGGCTGAAATTCATGATAATATTTGGGCTTAGGCTAATTAATTTTGATGGATCACATTCTCTTAGACGTGGTTATGCAAATAAAGAATTGATTGGGTTGTCAAAATAGATATTGGACTGGTATTCTCTTCTTGCTGCTCATATTTTATGAGGCCCGTATTACACCATATGGCCCGTATGGGTCGGGTGTTACATAATTAAATATGCTGTTTATGAACACCAACGAGGAAAAACATTTAGGATACCAGAAAGAATATGTTGGAAACAAACACAAACCAACTATGGAACACATAGATTTCACACGGTACAATTGTACAAACAACAAACCAAGAACCACAACAGTAATAAAGCATTACACAAATGTCAAATTAAAATGTGTTTTAATTCACTATATTGGGGATGGATCATATGCACTCTCCAGATTAAGGGACATGAGTCCAGTTAACTTCTTTGGTTTGGTCTCCGGACGAGCTCTTTCTGCCACTAAACAATCATTTAACTCCATCACCACTTCATTCATTGTCGGTCTTCTGCTCGGTGTGTGTGCAACACAGGCCATTGCCAGCTCTACCGCTTTCCATGCTGAATTGATGTCATAATCCCCGAGTAGCCTTGGATCGACAATGTTATTAATGTCCCCCTCTGCTAGCTTTAAATTGACAAATCGACTTATGTGTATGTTGTCATTGTCATATTTGGTTATAGCTGGTTGGCCTGTAATTACTACTAGAAGCACAATCCCAAAGCTATAAACATCACTTTTCTCTGTCAGCCTGTTTGATGTGTAATACCTGCACGCCATAATTGTTATTGCATTTATACCAAAAAAATACATGGAAAACATCAAAATGAGAAGTATTAATTAAGGTTTCTTACATCTCACCCTTCCAGACCTTACCAATAGCTTTGTCATTGGTGGGATTTTATTGGGTATGGTTGTTGTTGTTTATTGCAGATAACAGAAGTTTTAGATAGAAGATTAGGAAAACTCACTCAGGGTCGAGGTACCCCGGAGTACCAGCAACTGCTGTTGAAATATGTGTACCGCCTTCTGTTGGAAAAGCTTTGGACAACCCAAAGTCTGCTAGTTTTGCCTGAAATGCTTCATTCAGTAAGAGATTTGTACCCTTGATATCTCTATGGACTATTGGTGGCTTGCAACCATGATGCAGGTATTCCAGCCCTAAAATAGAATCCCATTTGGTTCGTAATCTTAATGATCATTGAGTAAAAAAATACAAGCAAGTAGATCGGGAAAATTTGATTACGGACCATGTGCTGCATCACATACTATTTGCAGCCTTTCTTCCCAATTCAAGAAACTTGAAGTTGTATCTGCTCAAGTAATTTAGAATATTAGTACTTACTCTTACATATTTGCAATACCTTTATTCACGTTGAACTGTTGAGGAAAAAATGGATGTCTAAACTAAAGAGGAAATGTGAACAACGAAAAATACCTAGTAGATGGCTTTCTAAGTTCCCATTAGCCATGAACTCATAAATGATTCCCTTGTGGCTTTCATCATTGCAGTATCCAACAAGCGAAATTAAGTTCTTATGATGAATACCCATGAGAAGATATGCCTGTACATGAGATAAATCTTTTAGTTTGTCATGTAATTTTCATGAGACACATTTTCTTGTTTCTAATTTTCATCTTATGCATGTGTTAAATGTTTCAATCCATGAAATGCTACATATTTACCTCAGCCTGAAATTCCTTGTCCCCTTGGAGAGATGATCCAGAAAGCATCTTGACAGCAATTTGTGTATCATCTATAATCCCATGGTAAACTGTTCCAAATCCTCCTTTCCCAAGAACAACACTAAAGTTGTCAGTAATGCTTTGTACCTCTGAGTATGTGTACTGTTGTTTTCTTATGTCCAGCCCTCTGCCTGTTTTGTGTGTATGGATTTCATTAAAGATTATTTTGCAAGACTATCTAATTAAAGAGAAGAGATTTTCATACCGAGATTTTTCTGTTTTTTAATCATCCATACAGCAGTAAGTGCAATCAAAATCACAAACAGTGATGCGAATGATGCTATTACCGGAACAATGATTTTGTTATCCTTCTTGTTTTTACAAGTATTCCTGTCACAAGAACTTGCAGCATCACCTGTACTCTCGCCATCATAACTGATATTCACGAGTAAATGTTAAATGCTAAAGCAATTAATTAATGTTATTAAATTCAGTCACCATGTTAAAAAATAGAAGCCAAACCTTAATGACAATGATCCCTTGTTTGCCTTTGCTTGAAGCTCTGCTGGAATCGGCCCGACAAAATTGTTTCCTTTAAGATTACTATAACAAATAATAAGTAAGATTAGTTTTTACCACCTATCTAGACTTGTGATGCTAGTTCAAGGGACAGAAATTTACAGGACCATTAGGAGGTTAAGTCCTGAGAGAAAATTAGGCACGGTTCCTGTCAAATTATTGTTTGACAAATCCCTGAAATAGGAGTGGAAAGAATAAGACTATAATTATTGGAGTTACCTTTTGTTTATACTGTAGTTTTGTTAATCTCCACAAAATTGTTCACTTACAAAGTATGTATCATTGTCAGATTAGCTATACCAGGATCTATACCTCCATTCAATCCATAGGCAGACAAGTTCCTGATTTCAGATTAACTGTCAACAAAATTCTTGCATGCAAAACGGGAATTTTAACTTCGAGGGAGGGAGGGGGGGGGGGGTTGTTGAAATTGTTTACTTACAATGACACGATCCTAGGGAATTCGGTATCATTGTAGCTGCATCCAATGCCTTCCCAAACATATTCATGTGGAGTACATGGATCTCCTTGCCAGTTTTTATTATTAATTTTGTAAGTTGACTTAATGCTCCACAATGCAGCAGCTAATATCCATTACAAAGACAAAAGAAATTAGTCATATCTAAATTTAGTTTGTTATACAATCAAAGAACAGATTCAACACTTACCATCATGATCAAATGTTTGGTTTTGTGGGAGCTGCTTTAAAGTATAAAGCTCGAGAGCATTGATGATCGGAGGAAGGGTTGAGTTTTTAGTTTTATTTATCGTGAGGGTATAGGTGGGTGCGACAGTCTCTGGTTCCGTGCTACTCGCGGTGATGGTTGTGTGATTAAACGGAGAGAAAGGTCCAATCCAATGGTTACCATTCAGGTAAATGTTGAATTCTCTTTTCTGGTTTTTTTTCAGTATTTGAATTTCAGCAAAGTGCATGTAAATGAAAAATTGATCAGTGGTATTATCAGAAGCCCAATTAATGTTAAATGAATCCGTTGGGTATTTTGGAATGATGGCATCACTCATGACTTCTGATGGTGGATAAATTCGTTGTGAAAAGCCCTGTATTAACTTTATCTAAAGTGTGTAAGATAGTACTATTAGCCCAACTAATTGGGCTCCATAATCGATCATACTCGTCAGCCTGATACCTAAGTCAAGAATCAAGAAAAATGAAGTTAGTACTTTTGTGTTCTTGAAGATAATCAATTAGCTATCCAATTACTGAAAATATTTACCTGACTGTTCCAAATGCAGAACCGAAATTCACACGTGCAAAAAGGTATAATGATCCAAAATCAGTTTCTTTATACATGTCACGTGCCAGAAGCCGTAATTCTATGGCTGATACAAAAGGCGTGCCACGGCCTGTATTTACTAGACAAACATGTATGTAATCTGATGACAAAACATGTATAATTTCCCTGTTTGTTGGTTTTGATGACGAATTAAATCTAATCGTATCCCAGTAATCCGGTCCAAGATAGACGTCAAATTCTGGAAGTTGCCCCTTGAAATCATAATTCCCATACATAAACCTGGCCCTTATTAGATACCTGTTACCCTTTCCTTGGGTTGGCAATGTGGTATGGATTTCACCACTGTCTATGAAGTCAGCGTCTGATACATAGTTTATGTTTGTTACATTATCGGTATAGGTTGAGCCCTCGACAATCCCACAATCTATGCTTATGAAGCCTGTAAAAAAAGGAAGGAGAGGTTAATCAGATGATTAAAGAGAAATAATTAGTGATTATATATAAAATTATGTACCTGATTGATCATCTTGGGAGAGAACCAATACTGCTGTAAGAACCAAACGAAGAACCAATATTGGAAGAAAACCTTGGAATGTTGTCATTTGAGAAATCCTTATTTTGATGTCTCTAGATATGGGCTCATCTTATACATGCTTACAAGGATACTACTTTATTTATTGTTATTATTATTATTATTATTATTATTATTATTATTATTATTATTATTATTATTATTATTATTTGTTGTTGTATTAGAGCTGGAGGTTGGGCAGTTTCTTTGTGGGCATCCTCATTGACTTTGTAGCATGCCTGCATGACTCTTGGCTTAAAAAATGTGTATATGAAACTTGAAAAACCATATAATATATAATAGGGTTGGCTAGCTTTACCTATGGAATTTTCTACAGCTCTGGGCTGGGCTGGATTATAAATAATCAAGATTATCCATCACTGTTTAAGATTATCAAGTGTGTGGTCAACCCCTAATACTGTGATTATGTAAATTGTTGGAAATTTCCTGGAATATTTTATACCAAATACTTGTCATTGTTGAATTAGTCCAATTAAAGGTGGTAGGTTACCTTCATTTTGTAGTAATATACAATGTTTATGAAAACTGCACTGTTCCAATGGTTTACTGGTTCCAACATTTTACCGATTCAATCAGTTGGCAGTATCAAAAACGGGTCAGCCAGAAAAGGAAGTTTCCCATCTGCTTATTGGTGATTTTAGTGTTATCGGACCATTTTGATTAATCGGGGTTTTCTTAAGACCACAGAGAAATAAGAATATACATTGACACAAGGGAGGAGGTGTGGAATACACGCTCGTTCAAAACTATTTCTTATTTCATGCAACGAAGAACCTCAAGGGTTCTAGAGCGCGAAGCCTGGCGGGGTTCAAGGGGCAAAGCCCATGGCGGGGGATCGAAAAATGGCACCTATTGATTAGTGGTAAATTAATTAGCGGTGGCAATTCTTGGATGGTAATTGAGCACATGTCATAACTTGGTCATCGGCTAATAGAGTTTCTTCTCATGGTTTCCTACTGATATATTCTTTCACGAAGAGTTACAAGGTCTTGTTATATTGGTTCTTCATCCATACAAGATGATCTTTGTTCTATTTTATATATGAATTCATACACGAAATCAGAACTTTGTGCCTCACTAAGAATTACATTCTCATTCTTAGAGAAACTTTCTATCTTGTCCGATTATTGATTTCAAACACAAGGAATTCTTTAATCTGAAAGTAAATTCTACAAGACGCAGAAAACTATCCGGGCAATTTAAAGATTACGAAACCAATAGAGTTTGCTTAGAACTGGTGTACATTAGGTCATAACCAAATCCGCATGCGCTTCCTGGTTTTAAATGGACCCGCCCGGTGTTTACAACACAGGTAATATCACTATAAATTTTCAAACCTTAACTTAGGTCCATATGCTTTTTCTGTTACTTTCAATTTTTTCTTTCAAATTTCTGGTGCTTTTACATGGATATAACGTTATATGAAACAAACATAGTATAGTTTTCATTAATAAGTTGATATAATAATTTGTTTGACGATAAAAAAAAAGTCAAATCTGGAATCTTGTTAGGAAGTGGAGGAAATGTTTGCCTGTGATGGCAGGTGGCTTTCTTAAGTTTGTTGTATTTAGTTTTATATTATCATTTAATTTTATATTGTTTTGTTATTTAATTAGCACCAGATATTATAAATTGCCCATCTTTTTCGTTATTGACTTCATGGTTAGCATCAATAATTGAGATTTGAGATTATAATAATACTAAAATCTAGAGGTAAAATTAAAGAATCATTAGGCTAATTATACAAAAAAATCTATATCTATACTATATAATAAATAAAGGTTTTTTAGTGCCACGTGTCGCCTCCATATTAATCCTCACCATTTTTTTCTCGTTTCTCTCTCTTATTTAATACACTTCCTTTTAATAATAACTAGCTTAGATCCCGTGTATTACACACGGGGTGAAAAATATTAATAATATAAATTTTTTAAATCTTTATGTGTATATTTTACAGGTGTAAAAATGTATCATCTACTAAGGATATAAAAAAATTAAAAATATGTAAAAATTAATATATAATTAGGTTTCGAAAATACGTTAAGTACTATTTAATGTAATTTGATTTTCATTTATTATTTGATTGAAAATAAAAGTTACATAATTAGATTTCAAAGTTTCGTATAATAAGTGATAATTTAAATAAATGTGTTTTATTAGTATAATTAATATTTTATTTAAAATTATATTTTTATAAAAAGATGGAGGCTCATTTAATAAGAGAGAGAGAGACGGGAAAAAATGATGAGGATGAATATGGAGGCGACACGTGTCATTGAAAAACCTTTATTTATTATATAGTATAGATATATATTTAAAGAAAATATTAATTATACTAATAAAACACGTTTATTTTAAATTATCCGCTATTATAAGAAACTTTAAAATTTAATTATTTAACTTTTATTTCAATCAAATAATAATTAAAAGTCAAATTACATTAAATAGTAATTAACTTATGTAACGAACCAAAATCCGGGTTTCGTTTTCAAATAAATAATAAAATATTATGGTGAAAATAATATTTTAGAAATAAGTTGAAACAAGTGGGTTTCAAGTTTGTAATGGTGTTATACTAGTTTTAACTAGTTTTGGAATGAAATGGGTAAAATGGAAGTTGAGGGACTAAAGTTGTAACATATTGAAGTCAAAATTGGCATTTGTGTTGTTGAAAGGGGTCGTTCATTCCAAGAGGTGAAAAAGGGAGAAATCAAATTTGAAGCAAAACTTGTATTTGGGGCTTGATTTGTGTGGGTTTTGGCTTGCACAACACTCTCCTAACATCAAGTAAATGATTCCCTTCCCTTGATTTCATTTTGAATGTGATGTTTGGTGGGTTTTGAAGAAATCCGAAAATTGAGTATGCATGTGGTGAATTAGTGTTAAATTGTAGATAATCTAGCTAATCTAAAGGTAAAGAGAGGTGATTAACATCCTAGAACCCTTGGATTTTGATTTTGAAAAGTTAGGGTTCATAATGGTGAAAATTGGGGGTGTTTGGATCATGATGCTAGAAAGATGAATTAGTGATGATTAAGTGTTTAGGTGGTATTAGACACTTGAACAACCACCAAATTGACCTAATAAAAGTTATTGATTAAGAAATTAGTGTCAAGGTATTGGAATGAAAACTCAAGTAGGTGAGTTTGTGTTGAAAGAGGGTGTTTGGTTATGGGAATAACTCAAACAGGTCAGTTTGGGTTGGAAAATGAAAATTGGGTTATGGACTCAATTGTAATGTGATGATGTATGTATGTTAGATTACTAAACTAGGTGTATATGTTTAGGTAATCAAATTGCAAAGCTAGAAGGTGGTGCGGGATCTTCTAACTCAAAAGGTAAGTGCCTTTGCACTTACTTAGTAATGTTGATAATTTGGTGGTTTATGTGTTATGATGCATACTATGTATTGAAATGAATGTATGTGATGATTGAATGAACTAGTATGTGGAAAAGTATGAATGTAGTTATAGTGATAAAACTATAATGGATATGTGTAAATGAATGAATATGGTTATTGTGGAAATACCTTAATGGTTATGTGAATGAATGTAGTTAGAGTTGAAATGCTATAATGGATATGTGAAATGAATGAATGTAGTTATAGTGTAATACTATAATGGATATGTGTGAATGAGGTTATGATCTATGAATCATAATCGATATGAGGTTATGATCTATGAATCATAATGGATATGAGGTTATGGTTAAAATACCATAATGGATAAGAGGTTATGATCTAAGTATCATAATGGATATGAGGTTATGGCCTAAGAGCCATAATGGATATGAAATGATGTAAATGAATGTTAAATGAATGAAATGAAACTTGCAAGTGGAAATGCAAGTGTTACGAAACCTTAATTGATCTAATGGTTGCAAACGGGTCAAACGGGTCAAATGGGTGAATGGGTGGAATCAAGTATTTAAATACTTGATTGTTATGTTTATCTTCATTACTAATGGTAAAATGTTCATGTGGTTATGTAGGCAAAGCTCCGATGTAAGTCAATGTCAAGTCCGAGGCGTTGAAAGATTCTCGTACGCGATTTGGTATTTTGAGGGTTTAAAAGAAAATCCTTAGTTGATATGTAAATTTGTACAAAACTTGATGTTTTGGTGAGTTTTTGATAATGTGAATATGATGACTAAGTAATGGTCAAAATGCCAAAGTGTTTGGAGTTTTTGTTGTTATGATGTTTTGTGAAAAATGGGAAAAATTGGCTAAGTATGGAACTGGGTAAAATACCTTAACTTTCTGTTTACAGGGTGTCCTCGCGGTACGCGAAGGTGAGGAGGGGATTTCTCGCGCCACGCGAGAGATCTCCCTGCGGACAGGCTAAATGCTGGTCTTCGCGGTACGTGAAGAATGATGGGAGGTTCTTCGCGGTACGCGAAGAACCCTCCCTGCGGACGGTGTAAACCAGGGTCCCTCGCGGGACGCGGAAGGGATTCCCTAGGTCTTCGCGGTACGCGAAGGGGTAAAAAAAAATCTTGGGATAAATGTTTCCGCGTGTGTGTAAATGTTTTAATAATTGGTGTTCCAATTATGGGTGTTACAACTTATTTTCGAAACCCAATTATATATTAATTTTTACATATTTTGAGTTTGTTTCTATCCTTAGTATATGTAATATATTTTTACACCTGTAAAATATATACATAAAGATTTAAAAAATTTATATATTGATATTTTTCACCCCGTGTGTAAACACGGGATCTAAACTAGTTAAGCTAATTAAAAACAACATAGAAAAGATTACACTGATAAACTTTGAGATCATATATATGAAACATTCTTTCGTCAATATTTTATTTTAGTATTTGAAATTTTGTTGGAGTGTTAAAAGTTATTTAAAAATTGGATGGGTTATCACCAAATGCTTATGAATCTTTCAAGATATTACTACAAAGAAGCCAATCTTCTATTCTGTGTAAATCTCTCAACACATGCCCTTTCATTTTTGTGATTGCAAATTAACAAGAGCATTCTTTAAGATATGTAAATAATATTTTGAACATTTGTGTATAAATCTGTACTTTCAGAGTCGCTATTTCAGTTTATGTAGTTGCTTCTAACCCCAAATTCAGTCAATCAAAGGTGAACATTAGAAGTATACATCGTTGAAACAAAAAGTGAGTTTAATGATTCAAATGTATTTCGAGTCAAATTCACATGACTGAATCATTTTCATTTTATAACATTGTAATACCTGACCATTAAACGGTTATAAAACTAGTTATATGATTCTCGGTCTGCCCATTTGAAAACCGGTATAATTTAGAATGGCTTATGTAATCCTTATTCTAATATATGATTCCAAAGAATGGCACGTGTCATCATCAAATTTTTTTCTCACCAAAAATGTTTTAATTTCTCTATTTTAAGTAAGTTTGAATTTTGAAATGTAATTATGTTAATGTTTTTATTTTTTTAAAAAGATAATATAAAATTTGAATCTAATTATTACTTAATTAAGAAAACAAAGAATTTTATTTCTTGTTTTACACATTATTTTAATATTTTTTACACATTATTATACTTTTATTTTTTTATTAAACAACCTCATATAATACATGAGTATATAACCTAGTTTGAAAATAAAATAGTAATGAATCAAATGAACATGTTATATACTTATATAGCCTTATAGGGATGTGGTTTCTTATCGTAATTCGTAGGGCTTGCTCTTGGGCTGGGCTCAAATTTTGGCTATGGTCGTAGTCTCGTAGAAGATGCTTAATGGGCTTGTTTCAACAACTTTATTCAGATAAAAAAAAAGGGGGAACAAAAAACCGAACCTTTAAAAATACATAAAACATTGCACAAATTCACAAGTAGCCTTGTTTCAACAATATTTATCACATACTCGTTTGCGACAACCAAATTAACCCATCCAACAACGTTATCGTTCTATTTGGATCAACCTTATCGTTATGTTTGTCAACCTTATCGTTAATTTTGTCAACTACTTGTGTTTTCTATCTAAAGGAAAAAGTATATAAAGAGATACTATATCACGTAATAAATAAAGAATTTAAATAATATATTAATTTATTATTTCTTTTTCAACCGTTGAAATAAATGTTATGACCTATTAATAGCAATAATATTGTCACACAAATTTTAGTTTCCTTTTATACTTTCCTTTTTTAAAGCATATTACTAATAATAGAATTCACTAGACGGATGATTTATACGGTAAGATCATATTAGGTTTTTATCTTTGTTTTTTAAAGACTTTAGTTATTGTCCTCATTGTTTACTCAGTCGTAACACTTTTGATCCTTTGCACGACATTAAAAAATCCATTATTTTTTTACAAAGTTATCACTATACCCTTTCTTATAAAATGAAACAGAGAAAACCACAAACCTAGTATTTTTGAAACGTGTTTTCGAAAGTCTCTTAATAATAAGTAAAATAATTTCAATGTGAAATCAAAATTTTTAAACAATGCTACATTTATTCCAAAAACAGATTATATTTGTTTCAGAACGGATATAATAATTTAGCATTCATATATTTCATTTTTAATTTTCATTCCTATAATTTAACTAAAAAATATTTTTTTAAATTTATCTCTCATTTTCTAAAACATCCTACATTTCATTCTCCACATATATTTTTATTTAATTAAATAATACTTCTTTATTTTTTTTTTCTTTTTTCCACTCACATTCTCTCACAAAAAATATAAAAAAATGGATATAGGGATGAATAATAATCAATGTTTTTATAACCGGACCGGAAGTCGAACCAGTCTCCTTACCGGTCCACAGGTCGGACCAGATTTAAGAACCGGACAACGTCATAAATATTATAAAAATAAATCAATCCAAACAACCATTAATCCTTCAAAAACCAACAACAGGTCAATTCCAATACTCTTAAACTAAAAATTAGTTACGAAATACGAATAAAAGAGACTTAAAAAAGATAAAAAAAATAGTCAACCAGTTCGATCATCGGGTTTCCGGTCCGACCTCAGGGTCGCTGCAGTACTGTTTCAAAACACCAAACCGGACCGGCCAACCCTCCGGTTTCCGGTCCGGTCAGGTTTGAAAACACTGATAATAACTCTTCAAATACGTGGGATGGGTTTGATTTCCTCTAAAGTTATAGGGAGATGAGGATGGAAGATTGGATGAAACGAATTTTTAGGATATTCTATTAAAATATGAGGATGGGTTGGGAATGCTCTTGGACTAGTATATGATACTTGCATAACAGAAGTTTCTAAAAATAGCAAAGGAACCCCAACCACGCAAACGGTTTCCCTATTTTGATCCAATCTTGAGATCGAATTCCATTGTCAATATCAAATTATCAATCGTAATAAAAGATATCCTTATATGAAAGTATGTTCAAATTATAAATAATTTATCCATATACAGTAGATGGATTATATATTCAAAGTGTAATTATTTTACCCATCTACTTTACATTCTTCTATCATCATAAATGTCTTAAACTTAGGGATGATGAGATCCATACCGTACCGGTACCAGTATTTTCGAATTTATAGAAAAGTGGGTACTGGTACTGAATTTATCGGTACGGTACCTGTATTCGTTACAAAATGTTTATCTCTAAATGGTATCGGTATCGTATAGGTACGAAAAATACCAGTACCATAATTTATGTAAAAGTGGGTACCGATACCGGTACCGAATCTATCGGTACCAAATACTCATCCCTACTTAAACTGTATATACATGACATACTTGTTAGTTTTATACATTAAAAAAAAAAATACGTAAAGATAAAGTGGATACGTAAGCCATTAGTAACATATAATTGTATTAAAAGTATTTATTTTCGTGATTCTCTTAGTTTTAAACTCTTTTAGTTATTGGTATAAAAACAAAATTTAAATATGAGAAAACAAAAGGCACTTAAATGTGAAATTAAAGAAGGCATGTGGTAAGCAATATAGAGAGAAGTTAGAAGGGGATGATAATCGAGGGGCACGCCTAGCCTTTTGGGTTGGATCAAGATGGGACAGGATCACTGGCACCGACGAGGGGCTCACGGTCCCAGTCATATGTGTGCAACACAGAATGTCCCCTTTGCATTTCCATCGCTCGCCTACTTCAACCCCACACAAAAGAGAATGAAAACAATACTCAGTTTCTATAAGTGTATATTTGTATATATATATATAAAGTGTTAACGTTGAATAATATTTTAAATTTATAGTTATGATGAATAATTATTTTTATATATTTTAATATTGCCATATAATTAATCAGAACTGTTTTTGAATATAAAAATTTAACTAGCTTTTATAAAAAAAAATATTAGGTAGATATTTTATATCTAAAAAGGGCTTTTGTCACAGCTTGTTGCCTGTTTGTGTTATTTCAATGTAAATCTTAATTTCAGAAATATTTTACATAAAAAAAAGATAGATACATAAACATAAATATTTGAATAGTTAATATATGAAAAGTACATGCATAAAACAAACAAAAAATAGTTAATAAAAATCTCATGTATGATTAAAAAGTGGTAGATTTTTTCAGATGATAGGCAAACATAAAGGTAAATGTGTGAAATAATTTCGAGTATTTCCTTATTAGAGATCTAATTAAGCACGTACTAGTGTATGATTAATACCAGAGAACAATTATTCTTATATTTTTTTTAAATTAGATATATGAATTAATTTCACGTATATATATATTGATTAATTAGTTCAAACCATAGTAACATGAAATTCAAAAAAAAAAATTGTTCTTTCACATTTAGATATAGTCAAGAGGAACTTTAACAATTAGTGATAGGAGAAAGTGTAGAACACACAAGAGATACAGTAATGATTACACAATTATGAACAAATGATATTAATCTTTAAACAAATAAAATTAGGGTTTAATGTTTAATTCCATCCATCCATGATGAAGTGATCATAACCATATCATTACTTCTTGGGGTTTGCTAGCTTTCTTGAATCTTTATTGAGAAAGGTTCACAGCAACTTTTGCCAACAGGATTTCGTACAACTTCTACTGCACAAAGTACAAGTATTTCATGCAGGTGGTGGAGTAGGGTAATTAAAGCTGTTGATGTGGTAGTAAAAAGTGAGCCTGCATGGGAAATGGGACACCAAGTGTTGTAACATTAGGGTCAATATCTTGAATCATTTGACTTGTACTGTTTGCATTAGTAGTTGTACCACAGCTCACATAATCAAGCTTCTGTCCAAATTGTTCCAATGCTTTCACCTGTGATCTCAAAAACTTCAAATAATTAGCAGCTTCATCCAACATAGAAGCTGTATCCATTTTATTTCCACCTGGCACCAGTTTCTGCAAAACCCTAATTCTTTCACTAATCTTCTCCCTCCGCTGCCGCGCTGCCACCGTCTGCGGATCGCTTGAAATCCTCACGTTTCTCCTCCTTGGCTTCTCCACCACCTCGTCGTCGGCGAAACTCACCGGCCGGAAAGCTGCCGCTCGGTATATCATCTCCTTCATCTGCGCAATCGCCTCGGAATCCATCTCGTCGGATTCCGTCCCTTGCCGGAAATTTATAGTGGATGAAGCGGATCGACCCGGATCCGATCTGGGTTTCTTGGATCTTGGTGAGTTGTCTTCGAAAAACCCAGAATTTTTTCGTTTTTTCTCCGATGAGGATTGAGAAACAATGCCGTCGTCGTGATCTGATGACGTGTCGGCGGTGCTATTTGTGGCGGAAAGTAAGCAATCCAGTGACTCCAGAGAGGTGTTGACAGCCGCCGTTAGAGACCAATGTTGACTAGCAGCCCCTAAACTTGAGGATACATTTATTGAATCCATTTCACGGCCGGTGGCGGCTATCGGCGGATTCAAACATGTAGATGAATTGGTTTTTTGAACCGGGTTCAAGAAGATATTTTCGGAACCAAAAATGAAGCTTTCTTCGGTTTCTTGTTGATGATGATTGATGTTACTCCATGGGAACCACATGTTTCTTTCCCAACCCAAATCTTCCATAATTGTGTAAAAAGTTCCTGAAGAAAGATTTTGTTGGAAGAATTGATGGATCAGATCAAATAACTATCTGATTATCCAAAATTATGGATGTTTAATTATATTCAAGAGTGCATGTGATTGGAACAATAATCCCTAAATGGTTATGAAAGTTGAAGAAGAAAGATACAATGAATCAAAGGAGAGTTTGTGTTTCAGCATGGACACTCATTGATCATGTAGGTTGTGTATGTGTGTGTGTGTATATATATATATATATATATATATATATATATACAGACTAGAGAGAGAGAGAGAGAGAGAGAGAGCAATTGGAACAACTTGGAAGTACAAAAATGCTTAGTTCCAAAAGAAATAGTTAAAAAAGATAACGTTCTTAATAAATAGAGGTGGTGCTGTCTGTTTTTTTTTAATTATTTACTAGGTTAGAAACCCGTGTATTACACGGGGTAGAATCAATAAAATATTAAACAGTTATTAATATGCGGAAAAAATAAAGGAAATAGTTGAGAAAAAAATATTAAATAAATGAAATATTCATAAAGTAAATATTAAGAACGAAGATAAGAAACAATTGGGAAACAATAAGTGAAAAAAAAATTCAATCAATTACTTATTTATTAGCCTTTAAAAAAATATTACTTATTTATTAGGTATAGCTTTGTCTCACATAAAAATAAGCGAGAAATTTTTAAACGGTTACAAGAACCTTGGGTTCGCATAATTGTGACACGTGACGCAACCAATTACTTATTTATTACATATGGTTTAATGTCAAATATAACTAAAAAATTATATTATTCTTATTATAATATAACAATATCAATATATTTATTTACAAAAAATTTAAACTTAAGGCGACTTTTAACCGATATGACTTCTCGTTTTATACTTTTGTTTGATTTATTAACCATTTGACCCGCTAGAGATAAATCATAACCCAAATCGACCCGTTCATAAGAAAGTGGGTCGAAGTTGCCACATATACAAAACATATATAAGCATATATAAAGAACTAAAAGCCATGATATAAATCGAAATATGAATAAAATAAAATAATTATTTGAATACTTTCGACTATAATGATATGACTAAAAATACAGTGGTATATAACAAATATATGGATATAAATATATGATTGAAATTTTTTTAATTAGATCTTACATGGCTATAAAATTATTTTCAGTGTGTAGAATTTAAAAAATATGATTAATGATAAATACAATTTTGAATTCAAAAATCTGTAGATAAAAATTGAAACGAATAATTATCTATTGTCTAAAATAGTTGAGTTTATTAAAATGTACAAACAGTCTGATAATATAATAACTATTCATAATACAATTTATTTTTTAAAAATAATAAGTCGGGAATTATAACTATGTATGATTAATTATATATTAAGTTTATTTAGTTATAATATAATAACTATCCGTAATTAAATTTATTTTGTTTCTTATTATAGTTATTATTTAATATCATCATTTAATAGGAGAGAGAAACATAAAAATTAGTATTTAATAGGAGAGAGAGACGGGAAAATAAAGCTGAGAATGAACCAGAGAGTGACACGTGTCACCTTATATTTTCATTTATTAGATAAGTAAGATTTATTTTTAACAAGATAAAACTGACGATTTACGATTGAAATTTTGACCACGAATCGGTCACAAATACCCTTTGGGATTGAGATTGCGATGATAAAAACCTCCTTTGTAATCCCAATTTGTGACCACTTTGTCACTGGGATTAGAGTAACCTGTTATTTTTGAAACTATGGTTTAATTATTTGTCATTTTCATCCAAAAAAAATATTTTTTTCATGTGTATCCTCGTGGTTTATAAATCTACCATTTTCACCAAATTACTGGCTAACTTCATTCATATTTTAACGTTAAATAAAAGATATTGTGTCTTTTTATATATTTTTTTATTTAATAATTTTTTAAACCCTTATTTATTCACACATTCCCTTTTAAACCGTATTAAGCCATAATTAGTCATGGAAATGTCAATGTTGAGTTTGCATATCTACAGGGACAATGTGGAGGTTCCAATTCCACTGATGGAGATGTCGATGTTCAGGGAAGATCGTAACCGAGGATCGTAATTGAGGAATTAGGAATCAGGGTCATCGGCCAAGGACGATTGTAATTGAGATGGCGATGTAATCCACAAGGATGATTGTCAAGAGGAATTAGGGTTTTTACGTACGGTTTAAAAGGGGATGAGGGGAATAATTAAGGGTATAAAAATCTATATCTATACTATATAATAAATAAAGGTTTTAAAGAGACACTTGTCACTATCCTATGCATTATCATCATTTTTTTTCCGCTTCTCTCTCTTATTAATTAAATCAAATTTCTTTAATTGTTTTTTTTATAATTTTTTGTTTCCCGCCTCTACCTTCTATTAAATAATAATGATTTATATAATTATTTTTATAAAAAAAATTTCATTTAGAAAAAAATAGGGTTGTTCGTAAAACAATTTTAGAAATTGAATATTTCTTTCATTATTTTTATAAAATATTTTTAAAAAATAACTATATAACGTTTCTAAAAACTGTATTAAAAACTATATAATATATAATATGTAAATTTTTATTACTAAGTGTATAATTGTATTTATTCAACCATACATGGGGTTTCTAACGAGAATAGATGTATAAAATAAATAAACATATAAAAAACACAAATACCCCTCATTTAACGTTAAAATATAGATGAGTTTAGTAGTTGGATGAAAATGACAAGTTTTTTAAAATACGAGAATAGATAAGAGAAATTTTTTTTGGATGGAGCTGACAAAACTAAATAAACGAAAATAACAGTTTACTCCATGTATTATTTTACCGACAACTTTTCGTATTAATAGGGTACTATCCGACGACTTGTCGTCGTAATAGGTCTCGTCGGCATAGCTTCGACAGTACAACCTCTAAACATCGTCGGAAAAGAGTCGTCGACATAGGTGAGGCTTTGCCGACGACATGTTATCGTTAAAACCCTAAACCCAAATTCTTTTTCTTAATAGACCATTTATGACGACATGTAGTTTTAATAGGTAAAACTAATACATAAATAAACAATTTAAATAAAAGACATTCCCTATAAGTGAGGCTTTGCCGACCACACTCCTCTATAACATTTACTCCTCCATTCTTTTCATTTTTGGAAATGGGTTTTCATGGCCATTCATCGATTCTTAGGGCTAAAAACCGATTCCATGACTATTCATCGATTCTTAGGGCTTAAAACCGGTTTCATGGTTGTTTATCGATTCTTAGGGCTCATTAATCTGTTTAGAACATGTTCTGATTCGAATAGGGCTTGATTTTGGTCAATTCCTGCATATATATTATGTGTGTATATAATGATTATAATATGTATTTTTTGAAGTATGTGTGTTTATATGTTTGTACTAGTAAGTAAACTATGTAAGATTCATCATCTAGAAACAATTGAAAAGGCCTAGCGTGAATCATGAAAAATCCAGTCCGAAAATTTCTGAGGGATTGACGGATATCTCATTGGAAAAACATTTTAGACAAAAGGTCGGAAATCTTTTTTGGAAAAGTCCATGTGGAGAATTACTAGCTTTATTTTAGTGACAGATCACCGACGGCGAAGTAAAAATAAAAAATAATAAAAAACTGGATTTTGATGGATAATGTCGGTGATGTCCTAGTTTTGTAGTAGGGTTGTTATACAACCAAATGGACTGAATGAGCTTTGAATCTTAATGTAATAGCAACGAAGGTACATAGAGGTAGTGCATTTTGGGAATAAAAATAGAGATATATAATATGTATGTAGAGTGTAGTGGAGTCCTTTTGGTTTAGGAATGCTCATGGCATGTTTCATGCGCTCTGTAAAGTTGATGAAGTGCAGTTAGAATCAAGCACTGACAAGTCACAATTCACAACCCACTTCTACTCATTATTTACTAATTATTACTGTTTGTTTTCTCACATTTTTATATTATCAACTCAGGCCAATTTCAATTTTAAATTTAATTAAAAAGTGATTTAATTAAATATATATTTTTGAATATAATGGATCTGAAATCCTTAACGGAATGCATCATGCTTAACGGTGTATATCTTGTTATCATGTATATATTTAAGAAAAGATGTTAGGAGTTGTCAAATATAATAATGTTAAATTTTTATATAAAATCGAAGAATAAAAAATAACTAAGAAAGGTTCAAAATTTAAGAAATATATTGTACGTATTTTAATTTATATAATCTTGTTAAAATTAAAAAATAGGAAAGAAACTAAAAGTGACGTGACTACATGATGAATTTCAGGATACATGTAACTAACTAATCATAGCCAGCTCGAAATTAGGTAGGATATATACTCACGCAGGCTTAGGTCAGATCATATATCATGGGTTGTGCTGGAGACACCGTTGGGTTTTTTTTTTTCACACCTGACCTAACCGTCACGTATAGGCCTAAACGTGTCGGTTGTGCCACAAACGGTCACGTTTAGGCCTAAACGTGACGGTATGTCTCTCGTTAGTCTGAGAATAAAAAGGACACTGATAATACGAGGTTGATACGAGGTTTTACAGTCTGCAAGAAGGGAACCCTAACGGTCACGTATAGGCCAATACGTGACCGTTGTGTACGAGGTTGTTTTGACAGAAAGTTAACGTTGACAGTGTTGTCGGACACCTAACCTAACCTAACCGTCACCGTTGGACCTATACGTGACCGTTAGGGTTCCCTTTCAGATTATATCAAGACAACTCTCACCACTCACTCACACACTAAACCCAAAATTAAACACAACTCTCATCACATTAAACCCACAATCCACAACTCTCACCACTCACTTTCATCACACTAAACCCACCATCATACACAAACCCGACAATACCATTTTCACCATAATTAAACAGAATAGAAAGTATAGACGAAAGAGCGTGTTTGAGTTCTTGGTTGTGGTTATTTGCTGTTGGGACACCCAAGTAATATTTGTTTCAAGCCGGACACCGATGTCGAGTTCGAGAGATCCTTATCAGAAGTCGAAGCTTCCAGATTTGAATGAGGAGCCAACCTTCGAAGATCTGAACCAGATTTAACAAGTCTTTATTTTATTAAGGGTTCTATTGGGACGGGTAAACTTAGTGGTGTGCAAGTTTTTTTATTTTACGTCGGGTATCTAACCGGCCATTACGTTTTCAGGAGTGTTTCGTATTCGGAAGTCACCCTTCGTGGGGGGGGGGGGAACCAACCCGTTGAGTACATACGGTCAAGAGTCGTCGCAGCAGCAAGCATTAACGAATTACAGTCAAGAGGCGTACATGTCACTATTTGGACCGACGGATTACGGTCAAGGGTCGTACCCACCACAACCAGAACCGGATTACGAACATTTCTCATACCGGTCACAACCAGAACCAGATTACATACATCTCTCATGCCAGTCACAACCAGAACCGGATTATGAACATTTCTTGTACCGGTCACAACCAGAACCTACACACGTGTCGGATAGTTTCCATAGGAATGACACAGATGACAGTGAGTCTTCCGTTCATTTCAAAGGAAACGATGGGGATGCGGAGAATCCATTGGACGATGATCGCATACGCAAGGCGACAGTTTCATATAAAACAGACAAAGTATGACAACAACTCTTTCGTTCGTTTAAATTGTTTATTTATTTGTTTTATATACCACGTTTTAAGTCTGACCTTGTTACTATTTCAGTATTTTAATTCTCGTGAGGATTTGGTGGATTGGGCTAAGAAGAGAGGACACGAGCATGGGAGCGTCATTGTGGTCAGTCGGTCAAGGAAAAAAGATGTGGAACTCGGATGCAATCGTGGTGGGGAACCTAAATGCAGGGGCACAGTCAGGCGAACTGGGAGCATAAAAAAATCATGTCCCTTTAAGCTCGTAGGGAGGTACATCGGAAAGAGTAATAGTTGGAGGTTGGACGTGACAGACGAGACACACAACCACGATCCTGTTGTATTTGAGGAGGGCCACGCGCAGCTTAGGAAGATGTCTGCCGGGGAAATTGATCTGGTTGAGAGGTTACACCGGCAGCACGTGCGTGCACGTCACATTCTTGCAGCCGTACGGGAAGAGTTTCCAGGTAGCAGATGTGTTGTTCAGGACATATACAACGCCACAGCGAAGATTAGGGCCGAAAGTAAAATAGGCATGACACCAATGCAGGAACTTGAAAACTTACTACAATCTAAAGAATTCGTGTATCACACCCGGGAGAATCCCTCCACTAATGTCGTGGAAGATATTTTCTTTTGTCATCCTACCTCCTATAAAATGTGGCGCGCCTTCCCGCACTTGATGTTGGTAGACACGACGTACAAAACCAACATGTACGACATTCCTTTTGTTCAGTTTATTGGTGTGACGTCGACATCGAAGTCGTTTTGTATTGCGCACGCATTTATATCGAGGGAACGACAGGACAACTTCACATGGGTCCTTGAGCGGATCAAAGGGCTTCTCGATGGGTGTGTGGAGCCACGCGTCATTGTCACAGACAGGGACCTAGCCCTGATGAGTTCGTGTGACTTGGTCTTCCCGGGTGCTTCTAAAAACCTATGCAGGTGGCACATCATGGAGAATATCACCAGAAGGTGGAAAGGACTTTTCAAAGTCAACATTTGGAAAGATTTTTCATACTGGTGGAAGGTTCTGTGTGAGTCTCCCACGGAAGCGTTGTACGATTATAATTGCAGGAAGATGGAGGAAAAATTAAATGAAGACGGTAAACAGGGTAAGATTTTCATAGTTAATGTTTCTATAAAAATCTACTTTTTTTCATTTCATAATTTTTCTTTTTTCTTTGTTTCAGAGGTCTGGGAATATATTTGTAATAGTTGGTTGGGTCCGTACGAACAAAAAATTGTTTCTTGTTGGATGTACGACCGCCTCAACTTTGGTGAACATACAACTAATAGAGTCGAGGGCCAACACGCCAACTTTAAGAGTTATCTTACAGGGACCAACAATACGTTGCACACACTTGTCGGATATGTCAGTAACGTTGTACAGGGCCAGGACATTGAAATCTCCAAAACCTTCGAGGAGTCCCGCATTAAGATATTAAAGGTCCATCGACTGCAAGTGTTTTCCGGATTACATTATAAGGTTTCTATCAGGTGTCTTGAACTTCTTGAAAAAGAGATGACGATAATGGAAAGGATGCTAAATACAGGAAGTACGTGCGGACACCAGTTGTCCACGTCCATGTTCTTGCCATGTGCTTGTCGTTTGGAGGAACACATCAACCAAGGTTATCTATACTTGAAATACGTTTTTTTTACCGTTGTCATATGATTGCCTATTGTTCACTAACTATTTTAATCCAGTCACACCTATTCCACCTGAAGCGGTAGACGCACACTGGAGGAAGCTTGATTTCAAGCCGGCGTACGCCCAGGCGCCAGAACCCGACTATGAAAAGAAGTTTCACGACGTGAAACAAAAGGTTATGTCGTCACCCAACCCCCACATAAAAAGAAGTTTGTTTAAGAAAATGTATGAAAGTGTGTTTACAGGCAAAACAAAAAAGAAAGAGCCTGAGGTACGTCAGGACCCTCGTGGTCGTCTAAATCTTTATCAGCAACATAGAAAATCGGACGCCAAGACGTCACCGAAAACTACGCCTGACACCGCGAGACACAACTCGTATACTACGATAGAACAAAGTATGCCTGAACCGGCGAGGCACAGCTCCTATACCCCCAGTCACAGTTGAAGACGCCCAACAACCGTCCTAATAGGTTAAAGACTGCATCTAAGGTACAGCAGACAGGAGCTGACCTAGGGTTTCCTTTAATGTTGAAACATAAGCACGTGTTGAAAATTATGCGGTTTAAGAATAGCATCCCCCAATGGATTCACCAGTACGTTTCAAAAATAAAAAATGTGCGGCAAGATGGTAACTGCGGTTTTCGGGGGATCGCTGTCGCTTTAGGAAGGGACCAAAATGACTGGGCGTGGGTTAGGCGAAAAATGCTGACGGAAATGGACAATAACATTTTTTATTGGCGGCCCAATTTGAACCACGAGTTGCCTGGATTATATGACACTGTTCGTAACAGCTTAGATTGGTTTGACATGGTTCTACCCGCACCCGAGAATCGTTGGCTGAGCTTTCCCACCCACGGACTCATAATTGCTCAAACATTCAATTGTGTTGTACATATTATAGGCTTATTTGGCAGCCAGTCTTTTTTACCGGTGATGACACGACCAGAACCACAGTTTGAGTATCCAGTTGTAGCACTAGTCGTTGTTAACAACGATCACTTTATCACCCTAAAATTGGTTGGGTATTACCCAATGCCGAATGTGATATTCTATTGGCCGAGATATGCATTTGCAGATGCACTGGAATGTCAAGTTATGTACCAGGATCGTATAAACCGATACGTTAGAATGATGGATCGGCTACGAGGCCACCAGCCCACTCCCACTATTACTATATCACGATAGCCTATGTATTAATTAATCTTTGTAGTGGCTATAAAATCTTACAATGTATAATATTTTAAGTATATCAAAAGTATCAACAAATACATATTAAAAAAAAAGGAACGTATAACGGTGACGGTTCGAGCTATACGTGACATACAATGTATAAGGGTGACGGTTCACCCTATACGTGACATATTACATGCGTGCATGCATAAAGGTGACGGATCGCACTATACGTGACATATGCATGTATATACGAACGTATAAGGGTGACGGCCCTATACGTGACATATGTCCATCCTGAAACAAATAACACCGGAGCCGGCTGTTGCCGTTGCAAACCACTCCGGCAGATCTTCTTTTGATCCGTACTTGAAATCCATACCCTTACAACTATTACGCTTATTATCAACGTTTTTCATCCGTTCACTTTACGTTTAGTTTCAATGTTGAGTCTCGAAAAATTCCGATAGAGACTCCTTCATATCTGAGCACATCTTTTTTATTTTAAAAATTATTGACTTTATTGTCTTTAAACATAAAGAAAACATAATATTTGTCATTTTAATGTTTAACCAGTAGCATGATACAAGTTGGATGGATAAAACGGTTGTGCGTGAAGATTTAATCGACGTCGATGCTCCATTATTAGTTCTATTATTTTACTAATAATGGAGAATCGACGTCCATTAAATACTCACTCACAACCATTTTACCCATCCAACTTCCATTATGCAACTGGTAAACACAAAAATGTCAAACACGATGTTTCCATTATGTTTGAATACAATAAAGTAAATAACTTTTAAAATAAAAAAAATTAGCTCAGATATGATGAAGTATCGTTTGGAAATTTTTGAGACTTAATAAAGATAATAACCGTAAAGTGACCGGAAGAAAACGTTGATAAATAAGCCTTGATAAATAATTGTAAGGGTATGGATTTCAATTACGGATCAAAAGAAGACATACCAGTGTAGTTTGCACCGCCAAGAGGTGGCTCCGGTGAGATTTGTTCGAGTATGTTCAGAGTTGAAAAGTGTGGGTAGGGCGGTGGTCTTCTTCTCCGACGATGGTGTTCTTCTCCGGCCTCACGTTTGGAAAAATTATGCTGCATCTGTGAGTAGCAAGGTCTACATGTAACGAAGACCACCGTCACCTTTAGACCTAGCCGTGACCGTTACCTTTATTGGGAATCACGATCAACGTCACGTTAGGATCTAACAGTCACGTGTATTACCAGACTGGTTAGTCACCGTCACGTTTGAGGCTAAACGTGACCGTTTGAGGTCTATGTGTAACGAAGACCACGCCACCTTTAGACCTAGCCGTGACTGTGATTTTTATTGGGAATCATAATCAACGTCACGTTAGGATCTAACGGTCACGTCTATTACCAGACTGGTCAGTCACCGTCACGTTTGAGGCTAAACGTGACCGTTCATCAGAAATGTCTCACCTTTCGATCTATCCGTCACCTTCTGAATTTAGCTCGCTTTTCGACCTATCCGTCACGTAATTATTAGGTGCCGTCTACACGTTAACCGTCACGTATATTCCCGATTTTAACGTCACAGCTAGACCTAAACGTGACCTTTTCGACCTCACCTTTTGAATTTTTTTCTCACCTTTCGATCTATCCGTCACCTTTTGAAGTGTCCGGGTCACTTATCATTAGCGTTTATGTGTAACTACATACACATATTGATATCAAATCGTATTCAAATACGTTCGTATACATACATATACTATGGATGCATGTATGTATGCATGCATGTATGCATGCATGTATGCATGCATATACGTATGGATGCATGAATGTATGCACTTTCCATGTAAGTATGTATGAATGTAAGTATGTATGCATGTATGTATGCATGCATGCATGGATGGCTGTAAGTATGTATGCATGTATGTATACATGCATGTACGTATGGATGCATGAATGTATGCATGCATGCATATATGTATGTACATAAACGATAATGAAACGTTAACCGTACACACCCAAAGTTCACATAAACGATATGTATGTATGCATGCATGTATGTATGCCTGTAAGTATGTAATATGACTATAAGTATACATGTACGTATGTATGCATGTATGTATGAATGCATGCATGCATGTATGCATGTATGTATGCATGCATGTATGTATGCCTGTACGTATGTAATATGACTATAAGTATACATGTACGTATGTATGCATGTATGCATGCATGTATGTACGTATTGATGCATGCATGTATGTATGTACGTATGGATGCATGTATGGATGCATGCAAGGATGCATGTAAGTATGTATGCATGTATGTATGCATGCATGCATGGATGCCTATAAGTATGTATGCATGTATGCATGCATGTATGTACGTATGGATGCATGCATGTATGTATGTACGTATGGATGCATGTATGGATGCATGCATGGATGCATGTAAGTATGTATGCATGTATGTATGCATGCATGTACGTATGTACGTATGGATACATGTATGTATGCATGCATGCATATATGTATGCCTGCATGTACGTATGTACGTATGGATGCATGTATGTATGCATGCATGCATATATGTATGTACGTATGGATGCATGTATGTACATAAATTATAATGGCAAGCTAATAATAAAAATATTAATAATAATAATAATAAAGGTCACGGTTAGGCCTATACGTGACGTTCGGGCTCATACGTTAGATTTAGTTGGTTCATAACCGTCACCCTAAGGCTTTTCGTCCATAACCGTCACGTTTGGACCCAGATGTGACGGTTGTAACTATTTTTTTGTTCATAACTGTGACGTTTGGACCTAGATGTGACGGTAGATATTATTCGGGTGACACAAACCTAGCAAAATGTGTATTCCAATAAAGATGTCGAGGTCACGTTTTGGTCCATACGTGACGTTTAGCTCCACACTATAAATATATTTCAGATAGACGGTGTGTTTATTTGGTGAGACAACGGTGGCTTGAGGTGAGACGTTTCGGTCCATATGTGACGTTTAGCTCCACACGTTATATATACCGTTTCTTGGTCGAAAAAAGCATGCCTATATTTTCCTGTACTTAGATACATACACGATGAATACGTGTATGCCTGGCTCCCTGTACGCCATTTTCAGAGCCTGCCGATATCTCCGGCGGCCTCCGTAGATGGCGTATGGGGAGTCAAGCATAACATTTCTCTTTTTTGTCCGGGTCGGGTCACGCTGGTCACGCGTGTGTTGATATTAACACAAGATATTTTCTGGCCCGTGTCACGCGCACCTAACTGTCACCGTGTGTTGATAGAAACACAACCCGCACCTAAACGTGAATACCATACGTGACCGTTTTGGAACCATACGTGACCGTTATGGACCATAACGTCACCGCTGGGGACAAACGTGCCCGTTTTGGACCATAACGTCACCGCTAGGGCCAAACGTCAACGTTATCTCAGAGGCCTCTGGCAAATGTGAATCCCTATAAGATTTTAACGTCACAGCTAGACCTAAACGTGACCGTTATGTGCATCCCAATAAAGCTTAACGGTCATGTTTGGAACCATACATGACCCTTATGGGAAGGGTTGCCCGTCACCGTTAGCCCCATACGTGACAGGTGATTCGTATCCGTTACATATAGACCTCACTTCCACGACACCGTCACCACGATCATCCAACAGTGACCGCTTCCTCACCACGAAACCGTCCCCCACTACCACCGCAACCACTGTCCCCTACGACGTTTAGCAACCACAGCGACCACCGTCACACCACCGTCCCCTACGACGTTTAGCAACCACCGCCACCACCGTCACACCACCGTCTTCCACCGCCACCACCGTCACACCACCGTCTTCCACCGCAAGTAAGTAATTTTATGGTTTTCAAACGATTAATAACATAGATTTGTTAGGTTTGCCCTTAAATCTAGTGTAGGTTTATGACGGGTTACGGCGGTATATGTGTGTTGTATATGTGTATGTATATTTGTGATATATGTGTATGAATGTGTTGTATATGTGTATGTATGTGTGTGTATATTTGTGATATATGATTATGAAGATGTTGTATATGTGTATGTATGTGTATGTATGTGTGTGTATATGTGTGAGAGATATGTGTATGTATGTTTGTAATAATAATAATAATAATAATAATAATAATAATTTAAACCTTAAACCGAAAACCATAAACCGTAAACCTTAAACATTAGTTTAACAAACATTTGAATTAATTATAAATACGGATTTATGCGCATATATGGTTGGTTCCGATGATGAGCAGGAGTTTATTTTTGGGATTGACGACAACCCGCACCTTCTTTTTGAGGCGGGTTCGTCGAACCAGCAACGGTTTATGACTCTGAGAGCGAGGACGGTGGAGCCCAACACCGTTATGTCACGGGAGTGGTTAGAAGAGGTTGGCGAGCTAGCGAGGGCCACAACGATTATTGGAGAGGATGGTCCGTGGGATAGTTTATTTACTATGGGCTGGGACGCACACCGAGAGATTACCGTCGAGGTGTACTCTACATTTGTGTTCCGACCGCGTGAGCCGGGATTGCCAGAGCTGGACGAGAATGATATTGCGGAGGAACGGGTGGAGGCGGAGGTTAGTTTCCGCATGTTCGGTGTTTGGCATCGTATGTCCCTTAGACGGTTTGCTGTTGTCAGCAACCTCTATACCGAGGAGGAGACTCGGCAGCCGATCTACACCACGGCTATCTATATGGGGCCAGATGACGCACACCGGGTCTGGTGGCCTGCGATTGGTGACCATGCCTTTGGGGCCGATAGCAGGGTCTCTCACATACGAGACCCTCTTTATCGTTACATGCACCGGCTGATCGCCACATCCATCGTTGGACGTGGCAGGGGCACCGATAGGGTCACCGTCATAGACCTCTTCTATCTTCGGTGTCTACTCACACACACACCCTGCCACCTCGCTCGTGGTCTGGCAGATTACTTTGCCGGTTACCATCTCAGGCAGGCACGAGGGGCGTTGGTCGGCAGCAACATCGTGTAGCAGATCGCTAGAGGCCTGGGATACGCTCATATGATGGAAGGGCTACCTATGCCTCCGGTTTCCCCGCGCGTGGCGGGCTGAGCTACGGCGACCGGGATGAGGATCGCCCGGAAGTTCCCGGACGGGCAGTGGCGTTTGGTGAGGAGATATGATGTTTTGGAGGCGTGGGTGCCCGAGCCGTTGGTGGATCCCGACCCACTGGTTGCGCAAGAGGTCCAGCTTAAGCAGCTTCTGGAGGTGCCCGGCGGAGGGGATGAGCCGCCAGTCCAGCCGGTGGCCGAGCCGGTGCCGCCGCAGCATCCTCCCCGCGTGTACCATGCTGTGCGGTTGCCTGCCGCCACACTGGATATGATTCGGGATACTCAGACCCGGGGCATGCGCACCGAGTCCCGAGTCACGCGCACCGAGGAGATGCTGCAGTGGATCATCGACCACACGGTCGCGGACTATCGGGCTGCCCGTAGGCCATTGTTGAGACCACCACCCCGGCCGTTGGGCGACGACGGTGCTAGCACGTCCAGTGCGGGTGGGTCCGGGGCGGGTGCGTCCGATGCAGATGGTGATGACGAGATGGAGGGGTAGATAGATTTGTGTAACATTTCTGATTTTTCTTGTATCGGTTTTAGTGCAATAAACAACATTTCAATTTCTATTCTAGTACAATACTTTGTGCTATCTAGGCAAACATTATAATCCAAGGTTCCATTCAATACAATCTCAAAGTTTTACATGTACACACACTTTAAATTAAGTTAGGGGGGTTTATCATACTTTATTCTATATACATATATATATATATATATAAATAAAAAAATATTTTTATAACATATTACACCTAAAAACATTGTTTCACATTCAAGGTTTGATTTATTTATAAAAATATAAAAGTTTTGAACAAAAAGCAATTTATATATATATAGATGTGCATATATATATATACATATATATAATTACATTTTAATCTGGACAAATGGTTTGAACCCCCTAACCAATTGAACCCTCAATTTGAACCCCCACCTTTGAATTCGAACCATTGATTTCAATTTTGACCCTATTCATTTTCTTTTTGACCCATTTTGACTTTAAAAGTCAAACAGTCCAAAATCCTTGCAAATCAAAACTGAAATCGATCAAACCTGACTTATTAGGACTTGCCTTGGATACTAGAATGTTTATCGACCGTCTCTAAACCAAATGGACGCGTTAATTCACCAAATTGCGCGGACTAATTCGATTTCAAACCAATTTGACTTCCTAGAGTCAAACTGAGCCAAATCCAATCCCCAATCATGAAATTGAACGCGTTTAAAGCCCGTAAATCACGCCATGATTGTTCTCGCATGAACCCAGACCATAAACGTGACCCAATTCATCATCAGTCGAACGAATTAACGCGTGAATCATGCCGACAGCTGTTTCCCTGTTAACCAGAATCGAATTGAGTAATTAGATGGAATTGAGTCATACAAATCACACACACACACACACACACTCGCGACACCATTCCCAAGCTCCCTAGACCCTCAATCAACCTGCATTTCATCCCCGGACATCGATCGAACCTCAAGAACATCGGCCCTGATCTTCTAGCCGTCAGCCGTCGATACCCAACCAAATCACGTAAGTATTATGTCGTTTGATTTGTAATTAGGTCCCTGTCAATAGACCCTTATCAATTTACAAAAACAAAACCTATCAGATCCAATTTTAATCTGAGTTCATGACCAGTTCATACGTACTCAGATTGGGATTTTGATTTTAATTCATTTAAGCGTATAACGTTAAATGGGTTTCCACCTGGTCCGGCCGGTAAGCCACTGCACCGCCGAACCAGGTGGCGTGGGTTCGAAACCCACAAACCATGACCTTTTTGCGCGTGTGCCTGTCCTGAACCCGATCCCCTTTCAATTACTTATTAAATCAAATTCAATCCGGTTCTGTATCAGTAGCTTGCCTCCTGGTCCAGTGGTGAGACTATCAGCCGACACAGGAGCCACCCGGGTTCGAGGCGGGTGGCCTGTTTATTTTTGTAAAACAATTTTTTTAATGCTAAAAAAATGGTATAAAAATTATTTTATAAACCCAACATTATTTAGGTTTGATTAAAACAACAATTTGTATTTTTTTTTTTACATAAAACAACCATTTTACAAATTTAAATCTCATTTAAATCATTTAAAAATATACTTTAAATCAAAGTATTTAATTTCAAAACAAAGTATTTTAATTCCCAAATTTTGTTTAAATATTGTGACAAGATTTTATAAAAATACTTTCTCATGAAATAAAGTTTATAAATCATCTATTTTAAATATATATATATATATATATATATATATATATATATATTAGAGTTTAAACCATATTTAAACAAATAAAAATTTTTCTAATATATATTAACAAATACATTCCTCATATTTTTGAACATCCTACTTTAATAATAAATAAATAAATAAACTTAATTATTAGTTATCTTTTCTTTTACACTAACAAATTCATTTAGCGTTTCAATTTGTACTAAGATATTTTTACCCTATAATTTGACACATTGTTATAAACAAATAAATAAAATGAATTTTATTTATTTAGATTACAAATATAATATCACACCACTTTTTTAAAGACTGATTATATTTTAATAAATAAAGGGGTTTATTTATTTAAAGTATTAAACCTAGAATCCCAAGACAAGTAATATTTTCTATGAAACCTACATTTGTATATATATCAAGCTTTTATACAAATATCAACTTACTTCAAACTCCTTGAGTCAACACAACTCTTTTGTACAAAACCACACACATCAAAACCCGTTAAACCCTAGACATTACTTTAGACCTTGTGCATGTTTTGATTCGAATTCATACAATTTAACTCTAGGTTAATCTTGTGATTTGCAAATCACTTGTGCTATCCATTGCTCGTGCTACCTACAAACAGCTTACAAGTGAGTTTTACATAGCCCCTTTTTCACTGTTTTACATTTTGGGGTGAAACATGATCACAACATTACAATGATTTACACAAACTACACAATACAAATCCACTTTACAATTTGTGTGTAATTTGAGCTTTATGTTTGAGTGCTAGGTGTGTTAACTGTTTGTGTGCAATTTATGTGCAATCATTAACTATTCAAGCCGACGGTTAACAATGATAGATCTATCGAGTCTGAAAAACCCACGCAGATTGGGGTGATTGTTACCGACAACACAATTTGCATGCTAGTTACAAAGGTTTGATTGTACTACTTGGTTACACAATAGTAACTCTCTATAATTGCCTTATTAATCATGACTTGTATGGATTTGTTTACACACAACACTTTGATGCTATTTAGAGTCAAAACCTATGTATGCTCACCAACTTTTTAGTTGACCTCGTTTTTAATCATGTTTCAGGTGTAAAAGTTTGAGTTGATCAAGTTGCTACATTTAGGTTGTGGACCTAGTTAATTGAAACAAATGAATATGTTATATATCCCATATATTCTTGTATTGTTGTATTTGGAATTATGAATGGAAATGTAACGTTTTAATATATTAAATTTTAGTCAACCATGTGCTCACGAACAGTCTACATGTCCCGCCCCGACGTTTCCGCCGTCGGTTGGGGTGTGACAGATTGGTATCAGAGCCTTGGTTATAGGGAATTAGGTTATTAGACACTTTTGACCTAGACTATAACCTTAGGACACCCATGCTATGCCATGCTACTACATGCTATATGATTATTTCTTATGTGAATATTTTTACATGTTATACTAAATAATTACATCATATGATACAATACTTAATAGTCTATGTGTCACATTACCTGCCAACTTTTGTGCTCCTATTCATTGCTACCTATTTGATTTATTTAAAGTGCTATCCTAAGTTTCCACACACACTCATACACACTTAGTTCTTCATGCATCCTTAATCTCACAAACAAAATGTCACCATCTCTTGTGATCAAAATCTAGACTATTGGGCCAAATGGGGCCTAATGCCCATTAATAATAAACAAGAAGCCCATTTATCCTCCAAGAAGAAGAAGCCTGCTGGAATGCACAAACCTTACATTCGGGCCTCAAAGCCCAGTTCACAACAATTCTCATCATGACCATGAGCCCAAAAATAGTGTTATTAGTACATGATGGCTGGAAGAGTGTGTAGGCCCATGAGGGATTCTGGCTAAGGAAAGACAGGGTACTTAAGTGAGTCCTAGTGACCCACCCCTCTTTCCTGGGAATTCTCCTCATGGATACACTACTTATAGGTCAAGTGTACTTCTAAAACACTATTGTGAGGACTCGGTGTTATGACTAGTCAAACTCTAAACCTATGAGAACTCCTATATTTAACACTCGGTATTTTATTATCACTTACAACCTTTTCATTGTTTTCTTCTAGAAATGGACTCCTACTCTCCTTCCTCCCCGGTTTACCGTCCCAGAGCAGAGTCTGAGTGGGAAGAAGACACCGGGTCACCTGTGTATCGGTCACCAACACCCGCAGCTGCCAGACCAAGGTTTGATGTAAGGGTAGACTGGATTAGGAACACTGGCCCAAGACTTCGAACACCTGGATCACCCCCACCCAGAAACCAGTATCAGATACCCCATCTACACAACCAGTTACCACCCCCTATGAGAGACCCCTACCTAGCACCCGACCCATATCACCCTGACCCAAGGGTAAGGCAAACCATGGCACCCACTAGTGCTATGGGAGTCCCATTTGATGCCATCCACCAGTACGTGAGAACCTCAGAGTTTGTGAGACAAGGGATGGAGCACGGGATAAGACACGACCTGCTAGGTCAGAGAATTGACAGCCTGGTGGATCAAGTGTGGTGCCAAGAGGAGAAAATTGCAAGCCTGGAAGAAGACAGGGAGATACTTAATGCACGCGTGGAAGCAGCTAGAGCTGAGGCTCGGTTTGCTATCCGAATGACCATAGCAATGTTCGTCTTGGTGCTCATCCGTTTCCTCGTTGATAGCTACCTGAGACACTAGCTGGATTGTTCTACTTTTGTCTTTAAATTCCCGTTTGAAACCGCTACCTTATGCTTGGATTAAGCTTTTGACATTTTATCATTTTATGCTAAGTTTTATTTTACAACTTTAATGCCATTACTCGTTGATTTAATATTACCATCATATTTTCATCAAGATCACCCAAACGTCACCTTCTCATTCATTGCAAATTAGTACGCGTACCTAAGCTTTCCTTGCAAGCTAATCATTTTATTTATTCAAACAACATCGTTATTTTGCTAAAACAAAGCACCTATCAAGCCCTTAGTTTATAAAAAAAAAATTATTCGGAATATAAATTTTCAACAAACCTTTTTATTTTGTAAGAAAATTTAATGCGACTCGTTTTATAAAACATTATCTAAATAAAATTACGACTTTTGTTTTGCTAAATTTAACTATTATAAAACCTTGGCTTAATTACTAAATGATTTAGTCATTATTTTCCTTTAAAACATTCTCTTATTTATGATAAAAATTAAGTAAAAGGTTTTTACATGTCTATCCGTTATCTAGTTATTCGACATATTATTTTCACTTATTTACAAAAAAAAAAAAAAAAAAAAAAACAAATTACAATTACTTGTTTATCTAACAAACGAAACCCACAAGTCAGTTATTCGTAAGCACATTTCTCAGAATATTTTCAGAACCTCCTCGTTATCTTGCACATTCAGTAATATATGAGTGTACTTGCCACTTCAAAGAGATGAATCATTTCGCGTAGACGTTAACCATCCTTATAAACCTCAACGATATTTAAAAATCTAAAACCCAACTACCCGCATTATACATGAACACCAAAACAACACGCTTGGCCGCAACACTCGACTACCTACAGAATTCGTTAGTTTACATTACTCACAAGGTTCAATAGCTTACACACGAACGTCCACAATACACATGAAATTCAGTTGTTTACAACATACATGATACAGGATTGATTACTTGATACATGCAACTTAGTTGTTTACCATATACATGATACAAGAGTGATTACATGAGACACGAAACCTAGTTGTTTACAACACACATGATATAAGATTGATCACATGATACATGAGACTTAGATGATTCACAATATACATGATACACGAAACTTAGTTGTTCACGATACACGTAATGCTTGATTGTTTACATTATACATGAAAACTTATTTATTTACAAAATACATGAATACTAAATTGTTCACCTTGTACGCAAAACTCATTTGTATACTATATACATGATACTGAACTACTCACCTTATACATGAAACCTATTTACTTACAATGTGCATAACACTAGGTCATACATGAAACTTGAGTATTTACATTATACACGGAACTAAATTGTTTACAATTGTTGCAATTGAGTGATCACATTATAGACAAGGCATGAGCATACACTTTATTCACAAAAGTTGAAAACTATAACACTTTGAAACTACTCGGGGTTTGACGTATTCTTGTTCAAACACGAAGAAACTATGGAACTCTAAGTTATGCCACCTTATTACTCCTTAGATGCTATTTGACCTTACTATCTAGGGGCACAATTATTTATTAGCAACCCATACGTGAAAACAATACACATGAACTAAGTAATTTAGTGCCCTCTCTTGACCCGCATACAACGGAAGGATCTATACGGACCATGCGACGATTCGAGTAATTACGGGTGCACACGTAATTATAAAAAAATCAGCGCATGGAAAACATAGTGAATTCAGTCGTGTGTAATGACCTAAAACCTATCATGATATATAGCAACGAAACTAATGTGATATGACCAAGGGCACGGTGGATACGCCGATGGTACTTCCTATATATAAGTGCTCTATCATATTATCAGAAGTAGCGTCGCTTGTATCACGTGAAGTTTTGACCCAGACCAATGTATGTGAAATCTCTTATCCACTGACAATTTTTAAGCATACCAGACTACATCCTAGACAAACACTAATCAACAAATTCCCATCGTTCTCATTTCAAGTAATGCAATATTACCGCCAGAGTCCAAAATATTCTTCCAACAGTCTTCTCCTAAATTCTCTTAAAGTAAATCCACTATCATCCTTCATGCCTAACTTAGAGGAACAGACCTGAATCTGGTTATTGATCGTACTCCTCAATCCAACTTACAAAGACCAATGAGAATCTAAATGTGACCCCGAGTATTACTTGGGAACATGAGGATCAAATGAAACTCAAGTATCCACATCTCCTTGCTGATCTAGTAACCTTCACTAGCTAAATTTCGGGACGAAATTCCCTCAACATGGGGATACTGTAACATTTCTGATTTTCCTTGTATCGGTTTTATGTACATAAATTATAATGGCAAGCTAATAATAATAATAATAATAATAATAATAAAGGTCACAGTTAGGCCTATACGTCACGTTCGGGCTCATACGTTAGATTTAGTTGGTTCATAACTGTCACCCTAAGGCTTTTCGTCCAAAACCGTCACGTTTGGACCCAGATGTGATGGTTGTAACTATTTTTTTTGTTCGTAACTGTCACGTTTGGACCTAGATGTGACGGTAGATATTATTCGGGTGACACAAACCTGGCAAAATGTGTATTTCAATAAAGAGGTCGAGGTCACGTTTCGGTCCATACGTGACGTTTAGCTCCACACGTTAAATATAGTTCAAATAGACGGTGTGTTTATTTGGTGAGACAACGGTGGCTTGAGGTGAGACGTTTCGGTCCATATGTGACGTTTAGCTCCACACGTTATATATACCGTTTCTTGGTCGAAAAAAGCATGCCGATATTTTCCTGTACTTAGATACATACACGATGAATACGTGTATGCCTGGCTCCCTGTCCGCCATTTTCAGAGCCTGCCGATATCTCCGGCGGCCTCCGTAGATGGCGTATGGGGAGTCAAGCATAACATTTCTCTTTTTTGTCTGGGTCGGGTCACGTGGGTCACGCGTGTGTTAATATTAACACAACATATGTTCTGCCCGTGTCACGCGCACCTAACTGTCACCGTGTGTTGATAGAAACACAACCCGCACCTAACCGTCACCGTCGGTCCCATTCGTGACCGTTATGGATACCATACGTGACCGTTTCTTTGGAATACCATACGGTGGTTGTGGTGGCTGCCAAACGTGAATACCATACGTGACCGTTTTGGAACCATACGTGACCGTTATGGACCATAACGTCACCGCTGGGGACAAACGTGACCGTTTTGGACCCTAACGTCACCGCTAGGGCCAAACGTGAACGTTAGCTCAGAGACTTCTCTGGCAAATGTGAATCCCTATAAAGATTTTAACGTCACAACTATACCTAAACGTGACCGTTATGTGCATCCCAATAAAGCGTAACGTTCACGTTTGGAGCCATACGTGACCCTTATGGGAAGGGGTACCCGTCACCGTTAGCCCCATACGTGACGGGTGATTCATATCCGTTACTAATAGGCCTCACTTCCACGAAACCGTCACCACGATCATCCAACAGTGACCGCTTCCACACCACGAAACCGTCCCCCACTACCACCGCAACCACCGTCCCCTACGACGTTTAGCAACCACCGCGACCACCGTCACATCACCGTCCCCTACGACGTTTAGCAACCACTGCAACCACTGTCACACCACCGTCTTCCACCGCAACCACCGTCCAAACCGACGAGGACCGCCGTAGACGAATAGCACCGGAGACGATTACCGCAACCAAGTAAGTAATTTTATGGTTTTCAAACGTTTAATAACATAGATTTGTTAGGTTTGCCCTTAAATCTAGTGTAGGTTTATGACGGGTTACGGCGGTTTACGGTGGTATATGTGTGTTGTATATGTGTATGTATATTTGTGATATATGTGTATGAATGTGTTGTATATGTGTATGTATGTGTATGTATGTGTGTGTATATTTGTGATATATGATTATGAAGATGTTGTATATGTGTATGTATATGTATGTATGTGTGTGTATATGTGTGAGAGATATGTGTGTGTATGTTTGTAATAATAATAATAATAATAATAATAATTTAAACGTTAAACCGAAAACCTTAAACCGTAAACCTTAAACATTAGTTTAACAAACATTTGAATTAATTATAAATACGGATTTATGCGCAGATATGGTTGGTTCCGATGATGAGCAGGAGTTTATTTTTGGGATTGACGACAACCCGCACCTTCTTTTTGAGGCGGGTTCGTCGAACCAGCAGCGGTTTATGACTCTGAGAGCGAGGAGGGTGGAGCCCAACACCGTTATGTCACGGGAGTGGTTAGAAGAGGTTGGCGAGCTAGCGAGGGCCATAGCGATTATTGGAGAGGATGGTCCGTGGGATAGTTTATTTACTATGGGCTGGGACGCACACCGAGAGATTACCGTCGAGGTGTACTCTACATTTGTGTTTCGGCCGCGTGAGCCGGGATTGCCAGAGCTGGACGAGACTGATATTGCGGAGGAACGGGTGGAGGCAGAGGTTAGTTTCCGCATGTTCGGTGT
This sequence comes from Smallanthus sonchifolius, assembly GCA_023525975.1. Taxonomy (NCBI): domain Eukaryota; kingdom Viridiplantae; phylum Streptophyta; class Magnoliopsida; order Asterales; family Asteraceae; genus Smallanthus; species Smallanthus sonchifolius. The sequence continues at coordinate 20,478,631 of CM042034.1, forward strand.
TTGGCATCGTATGTCCCTTAGACGGTTTGCTGTTGTCAGCAACCTCTATACCGAGGAGGAGACTCGGCAGCCGATCTACACCACGGCTATCTATATGGGGCCAGATGACGCACACTGGATATGATTCGGGATACTCAGACCCGGGGCATGCGCACCGAGGCCCGAGTCACGCGCACCGAGGAGATGCTGCAGTGGATCATCGACCACACGGTCGCGGACTATCGGGCTGCCGGTAGGCCGTTGTTGAGACCACCACCCCGGCCGTTGGGCGACGACGGTGCTAGCACGTCCGGTGCGGGTGGGTCCGGGGCGGGTGCGTTCGATGCAGATGGTGATGACAAGATGGAAGGGAAGATAGATTGTTTAGATAGATTTGTACTTTTGTTTTATATGTACAGAATTATTGTATTTATGTATGCAATTTTATTTATGATGGTTTTGTTGTGTTTGTTTGATTGTGTTTGTTTGGTTGTTTGTAATTGTTGTATATGATGTTTATATATGTGATTTTATTTACCAGAAGTTTAACACGCGAAAGAAACTATTAGTTTTACATCTCAAACCGAAAATTAAAACAAAAGCTAGTTTTATAATAAAAAAGACGTGACCGGATTTTAAAAACTATAACTACCGATTTTTACAAACTCTTAACGTGATAAAACCAAAAGAAAAAATAAATAAATCGTTATTCATTTTTTACATCTCAAGCCGATAATCGAGGTAACCGGATTTTAAGAACTATAACTACCGATATTTACAACTCTTAACGTGATAAAAAACAAAAAACAAAAGAAAAAAAAATAAGACGTTATTCACTTTTTACATCACAAACCGATAATGAAGGTGACCAGATTTTAAAAACTATAACTACCGATTTTTCCAAACTCTTAACGTGATAAAAACATACATATATAATTTTAAAAAAAATAAGTAAGGGGTGACATTTAGCCCTATATGTGACATATACACCACCAAAACCCTAAAACCCAACTCAACCCTCCCAAAATAAAACCCACCAAACCAACATTTCCCGACATTCTCTGGCGCGCTGATTCCAAAGTCTGGTGGATAAGGGTGACGGATTGCCCTATACGTGACAGTTAGTGCCATAAACGTCACATTTAGACCTATACGTGACGGTTAGGGCAGGTGTAGTCTAAAAATGAGACGGTGTCTCTAAAATTTCCCTATATCATCACTATGTGTAAAGTAATCTATACTATATAATAAATAAATGTTTTAGATGGATATTTGTCACTCTCCTATTCATCCTTATTATTTTTTTCTCGTTTATCTGTCATATTAATTATACAAATTTTTTTTAATTGTTTTTTTATAATTTTTTATTTCTCGTCTCTCTCTCCTATTAAATAATAATGATTTTATATAATTATTTTTCGTTTAAAATTTTTTATGTTTGTTCATAAAACATTTTTAGAAATTGAATATTTTTTCATTCTTTTTATAAAATATTTTTAAAAAATAACTTTATAACGTTTCTAAAATTTGTATTAAAAACTATATAATATGTCATAAAAATATGTAATATGTTTTTATTAGTAAATTATAACATTGTATTTATTCAACCCGTGTAATACACGGGGTTGTAACCTAGTAGCTTATATATCAAACGATATGTTTCAGATTTTGGTTTAGTAAAGTTACAGATTTTATTGTATATAATTTCAACTCTTATATAAATGTATGAAACGATTTGTTACTAGTTATAGTGCCGTTTAAAACTAACATTAAATTTTATACAAAAAAAATTGTTTGATTCAAACAAAATGACAATATATTCGATGATCAAACTTGCATAACACCCGCAATTCGTGTTTTCTCGTAGAGGATGAGCAAGGTAAGGGTCTCAATCATGTCGGGTTACTAGGTTGAAGGATTTAAGGCTCATGGCTTGATGAGTTGAATAAGTGAAACCAAACACAACCCCACATATTTATTCGTAGAGTTTGGTGAAAAATTTACAAATGAATTTAATTTCACTTTTAGAAATAAATAGTGTAAGGAAAAGTTGAAATTCACATAGAACATTTAAATACCCACGAATGCTATTCCTAGACATACTTAAAACCTTTAATAGATAAATAAAACTAAGAGTAAACTGCACTTTTCGAACCTGAGGTTTGATGGTTTTAACAAGTTCAGTGGATCCTAACACTCTAAGTCCCTAACGTTACATTTCTTAACGCTTTTAGTCCAATTTCACTAACTTCATTAAGTTTTTCAGTTAAATCTTGTTAAATGACTAAAATACCCCTCTTCATACCCACTCCACCACCACCAACTTCGTTAAGTTTTTCGGTCTAAACAATTCCGACGTCCAGCGAGGGATTCTACCTCTAATAAATTTTTACTAACCTAACTGAAGAGATGTAAAAACTCCACTTTGATAATAATTCCCGAATTCAATCAAGTACAAGCTCTGGAACCCCCTTCATCTATGAGATCACTCTCTATTTATAGAGTTTTTACATTCTCTTTCCTCTAACCGTATGATAGTGACAGCCTCCTTCTTATTGGTTCATTCTCTCGTGGGCCCCCATGGTGGTTAAGCAGTTAGATTTCTTTCTATTAGGTCCCTTATGTATGACCCTTTCATCATACGTCGTCAAGTCCCCCTAGTCAATTTGATTTTTTTGTTTCTTAAAAAATTAATTTGACTATAAAGACTTTTTTCAAAAACGAAAAATCCTGACACGTGCGGGCGACCCTCCCTTCAAACCTTCCGTACATCCCATCCATCAGTCCTATAATCCTTCCTAGGGTACCGCTATCTGACCCCTTGTCTTCCCTTCTTGTCTATAAAAAGGGGGTAAGGTAGTGTTGTCTTTTAATCGTCTTCTACTTTATCTCTTTGATTTTCCCTGAAACCTTGCTTCCTTATTTCTTCTGATCTTGTCAATTTCTTCGACAAATGGGTGATAACGCCGACGTAGCTTTGATTCCCATAAGTTGGAGCGTGGAACGCTTCGAGAAATTGAAAGCTACGTATGGGATTCCTAACGATTTGGAACCCGAGTATCCTTCTCGAGGAGGCACGGCGGCCAAACCTTCTCATGGCAAGATTACCTTATATGCAGACTTTTTCTCTGAGGCTAATTTCAGGGTTCCGGTCACCTCCTTTGTCATCGATCTCCTCCAGCTCTACAAAATTCACCTCTCTCAGGTTCACCCTCTTGGTATGTGCCGTATCAGGCATTTTGAGTTTTGCTGTATCGCCTTGAAACAGGACCCTTCCGTCGCCATTTTTCATCACTTTTACAAGTTATATTTGAAAGACAGCTGGTTTTCCTTTTCTAAACGCCCCGGGGTGATTCCTCATGCCAAAGAGACCCCTCAGGGATTCCGGGGTTGGAAAGAAAAGTTTTTCTATATAAGTGCCCGGATGGTTCCCGTCAGCATGCAGATCCGGTCACTTCGTTTGGCTGTGGTGGACATTCCTCCCAATATGGATGCCTTTAAGAAAACTCCTGTATTCTCGCTTTTGACCTCCCGTCCAGCCGACATTCAAGAGATTCCGGAACATGCCCTGGTTGGTGTTGGTATGAGCCGGAACTGGGGAAGGCTTGACCGTCTCCCGGTTTATTCTGTGGGAAAAGAACGTAAGTGTATGTTGTCTCACATTTCTCCTTGATAGATGACGCTTTCCCTTCTATATATATTATGTTTGTATTTATTGTGTTTCCCCTTTTTCATTTGCAGCAGTTGCTAGTTACTATGATGTTCTTTTTCCGGACACCTTCAAAAATCTTACCCGGACGCATTTGAGTGTGGGACCGGGTGAAAGGAATGTTCTTGAAGTCTTTCATGAACGTTTCTTTTTTCCCCGTGCTAGTCTGCAAGAGACTATGGATCTGGAAACTGGTTAGTTGATATGCAATTATGTTTGGTTTTTTCTTTTCTTTTTCTCCTACTCTTTGCTCTAAATTGATGCGTTTTTCCAGGGAGTCAAGAAGGTGATCCTGAAGAGGTTCTAGTAAGGACGAAAGCTTTTGGGAGTGGTTCCGGAGAGAAAGTACTCTCGCCCCGGAAGAAGAGGCGAAAGCTGACCGAGGCTTATGCTGTTGGTAAGAAGGCCCCGGGAGCGAGTCCCGAAGGTGTGTATTCGTTCTGTTTTTCTCTGTTGAGTATAAGGAATATTTTTCCTGATATTCTCTTTCCGGTGCTTTTTAGGCTTAAAATCTGGTGGAGGGGTTACTCCAACTTGCCCAATCACGAAAACAACAAACCCTGCTGTCAAAGACCCGGAAGATCCTATTCTTCAACCTCCTATCCCTAAGGTCATACCTTCCCCTGATCCCAAGAATGTGTCGACGGGAACTCAAATCCCTCCACGGGATAAAGGGAAAGAGAAGGAGAAGACACCTGCGGGTACTGGGGAGGTTCATTCCCCCAAATCTTCTTGTGTGCATACGAGCCAATCCGACTTTAGAATGCCCACCCAATCTGAGCCTTGGACTTCGGCAGATACTAAATCCAAACATGTTCCTAACTGGAACCTTTTGCAGGGTGACTGTTTGACAGATCCCCACCTGTGTCGGACGTTTTTGTTGCAGGCTTTTCCCCCGGCTGAGCGACTACGCCATTCAACCTGTTCCCCGGAAGTGTTGTCCGATAGAGCTGCTTTGAGCTGGGTTGAAGGTATGGCGGTTATGCCCGAGATATGTCGTCAGTGGGATGAGGGTCGTAGGGAGGTTGCTCAACTGAGAAAAGCTTTGGCTCAGAAAAACGAAGATGCGGGTAAAGTGCTAGTGCTCACCCAGGAGGTGAAAAAATTGGATTGGCAATTGAAGGAGAGGGATGCCGCTCACTCAAAAGCCCGGGCAGAGTTTACTGAAGCCTGCTCGCGGACGAATAAAGAGCTTGAGAAACGTTCCCAAATGATCCGGGAAGCAAAGACGCGCTCCGAGGAGCTGGCATTTCAGGTGGCGGAGAAAGATGAAGAGTTGAAGGTGTCCAAGGAAAGGTTGGATGTGTTGGAGGGAAAGGTTGTTTCTTTTGAGAAGGAGAGGGAGGGTTTTGAGGTGGAGAGGGCTAGGATGGCGAAGTAGTTAGCTTTGTTGAAAGAGGATAGGAAATGGTTGGTGGCGGATGGGTTTTCTAGGGTTGTGGAGGCGGTTAGGGGTAGTGATGAGTTTATAGATGGAGTAGTTGGTTTGAATGGAGCTGCGGAAGCGGCGGGCTATCATGATGGGCTATCCGATGGATTCCAAGCAGGGAAAGTTGGTCTTCCTTTGGAGAGCCTTCTTGGTTGGAGCCCAGAAGCCCGTACCATACTTACTCAGAGGCAAGATGCCTTTGATACTATGGAGTTCCCTGTTGTAGGTACTCTTGCCTCCTTGGCTGATCAACCGGATCTTAGAGAGATCAGGGATGTACTTACCATTGAAGACTGATTCCTTTGTATTTTTCTTTTATTTATCTTTGTTGGAGCCTGCGTGCCCTTTCACTTTTTGGTACTGTAATTTGTTTATGTACTTACTTATTTATCGTTGAATGCACATGTCCTTTTTTATGTTTCCCGTCTGTGCTATCGATAATATTTGCAACTCGTCCAAGCTTTTTATCATGCTGGATGCATTGATCCGGTTTTGTGCCGGACACGTGGTCCGGTATTTTATTCCTTATGTTTCCTTAGTACTGTGCTCTGCCTTATGATGTAATATGATTATCCCTTTTTTTATTATGCTTGCTTCATCCTTTAGGTGTTGTCTCTTGCTTGCAACCTTCCCTATACATTTGCTGTAAAATATAATATGTAAAATCCAATCTTTTTATGGTGCCGGACACGTGGCCCGGTCTTTTACTGTGCCGGATGCATTGATCCGGTCTTTTAAAGTGTTGGATTAAAATCAAATTTTTTTATGGTGCCGGACACGTGGCCCGGTCTTTTACTGTGCCGGATGCATTGATCCGGTCTTTTAAAGTGTTGGATTAAAATCCAATCTTTTTTATGGTGCCGGACACGTGGCCCGGTCTTTTACTGTGCCGGATGCATTGATCCGGTCTTTTAAAGTGTTTGATTAAAATCCAATCTTTTTATGGTGCCGGACACGTGGCCCGGTCTTTTACTGTGCCGAATGCATTGATCTGGTCTTTTAAAGTGTTGGATTAAAATCCAATCTTTTTATGGTGCCGGACACGTGGCCCGGTCTTTTACTGTGCCGGATGCATTGATCCGGTCTTTTAAAGTGTTGGATTAAAATCCAATCTTTTTATGGTGCCGGACACGTGGCCCGGTCTTTTACTGTGCCGGATGCATTGATCCGGTCTTTTAAAGTGTTGGATTAAAATCCAATCTTTTTATGGTGCCGGACACGTGGCCCGGTCTTTTACTGTGCCGGATGCATTGATCCGGTCTTTTAAAGTGTTGGATTAAAATCCAATCTTTTTATGGTGCCGGACACGTGGCCCGGTCTTTACTATGCCGGATGCATTGATCCGGTCTTTTAAAGTGTTGGATTAAAATCCAATCTTTTTATGGTGCCGGACACGTGTTCCGGTCTTTTACTGTGCCGGATGCATTGATCCGGTCTTTTAAAGTGTTGGATTAAAATCCAATCTTTTTATGGTGCCGGACACGTGGCCCGGTCTTTTACTGTGCCGGATGCATTGATCCGGTCTTTTAAAGTGTTGGATTAAAATCCAATCTTTTTATGGTGCCGGACACGTGGCCCGGTCTTTTACTGTGCCGGATGCATTGATCCGGTCTTTTAAAGTGTTGGTTTGATCATTTAGACGAAGATTTCATTCATGTCTTTGAAAACATACTCTTCTTTTTTGTTTCTTAAAAAACCGAAAATACGACCATAAGGACTACATATAACATTTCCTGAGTTGGGCTGCATTCCAAGTTCTGGGCACATTTGTTCCATCCAACCTGATCAAGGAGTGTGCCCCCTTTCCCAGAGACTCTTTAATCTGGTAAGGCCCTTCCCAATTAGGTCCTAACTTTCCTTCGGGCTCAGCCCTGCTGGCTTCATTGTTTCTAAAAACGTATTCGCCAGAGCGGAACTGGTGAGGTGCAACATTCTTGTTATAGTACTTAGCCAGAACTTGCTTGTACTTAGCTTCTTGAATAAGTGCTTGTTCCCTTCTTTCCTCCAAAAGATCTAAATTCAGTCTTAATTCTTGATCATTGTCCCGACCATTTGCTGTAGCAACGCGCATCGTTGGCATACCCACTTCGACTGGGATTACTGCTTCATGTCCGTAAGTTAAGCTGAAAGGAGTTTCACCATTGCTTGTTTTCGGGGTGGTGCGAAGGGCCCATAATACGCTGGGTATCTCCTCGACCCAAGAACTCCCTTTGGTTGCGAGCCTAGTTTTGATGCCCTTTAGCATGCTCTGGTTGATTAGTTCTACTTGGCCATTTCCCTGCGGGTGAGCGACGGACGTAAAAACTTGCCGGATTCCCATTTCTTCACACCATCCGGCTAATGATTCAAACTGTGTTCCATTGTCACTCACCAGGTATAGAGGGAGGCCAAAACGGCATATTATATAATCCCACACAAATTTTTTGATCTGGGTGGTAGTAATTGTTGCGACTGCCTTAGCTTCCACCCATTTGGTGAAGTAATCCACAGCGACGATTAAGACTTTGATGCGTCCGGGTGCTTCCGGGAATTGTCCGACAATGTCTATTCCCCACTTTTGGAAAGGCCATGCTCCAGTTACTATGAGATCGTTCTTAGGCCTCAATGTTTTAGGCGCGTGCTTTTGACAGCTAAAACACTTTTGCAGGGTTTGTACTGCTGTGACATGCATTCCCGGCCAGTAATATCCTATGTTCATTAGCTTGTCCACCATCATCCTTGGCCCGGCATGCATTCCACATGAACCTTCGTGCACCTCTTTGATTAACAGCTCAGCTTCCTTTTGACCAACACATCTTAACAAAGGCCCCATGAAAGTTCTTCTATAGAGCCGGTCGTCTACCAGCTGATATTGTAAGGCCTTTGTTCGCAACTTTAGTGCTTCTGCTCTATTCTCCGGCAAAGTTCCTTCCTTCAAATATGCCACCAAGGGCGTCATCCATGTCCAACTAACGTCATCAAGGTGACTAATTTCTTCTGTGCAAACGGAGGGCTTATCCAATGCTTGCACTCGTATTTCTTTTGCCAGGTGAGCGAACTGGACTGATGCCAATTTACTTAAAGCATCTGCTTTCCGGTTTTGACTCCGAGGAATGTGCTTTATGCTGCACTCTTGAAATTGCAACATCATCTCTTTAGTCTTTTTTAAGTATTCGATCATCATCCTCCCCTTGGCTTCGTAAATCTTATTCACTTGATTAGCCACTAAGAGCGAGTCCACGTGTGCCCGGATGTGCTGGGCCTTCATGGTTGCTGCTAATCGCAATCCGGCTAACAAGGCTTCATATTCAGCTTTGTTGTTTGTACTTTTGAAGTTCAACTTTACTGCATATGTGATTTCCACTCCCTCTGGGCTAAGTAACATAAGTCCGGCCCCGGACCCTTCCATGCTTGAGGCTCCATCAGTGTATAACAACCACCATTGAGGTGCTTTGACTTGTATCTCAGCAATAACTGGGTCATTAACGATCTCCATCTCTCGCCCCTCCGGTATTTCCGCGAGGAAATCGGCAATGACCTGCCCTTTTAGCTCGGTTCGAGGCTTATATTCCAGACTAAGAGCTCCTAATTCAACCGCCCACTTGGCTAATCTTCCGGATAACTCAGGTTTTTTTAACACTTGCTGGAGAGGAAAATTGGTGAGTGTTTCCACCGGATGAGCTTGGAAGTATCGACGCAACCTTCGGGAAGCATGTACTAAAGCCAAAGTTAATTTCTCTAGTAGGGAGTACCGCGTCTCCGGGTCTGTTAATACCCGGCTGACATAATAGATAGAAGTTTGCACACCTTTCCTTTCAACCATGAGGACGGCGCTAATGGCCCCATCCGCGGCCGCGATATATGCTGTTAACTTCTCTTCTTCTTCTGGTGCCGTGAGGGTGGGGAGTCTTGCAAGGTACAGTTTAAGCTGCTGGAAGGCTTCCTCGGCTTGGTCCGTCCATTGGAACTGTGCTTTGTTGAGACAATTTTTCAGAGTTTGGATGAAAGGTAGAGATCTTTCTACATGTTTAGCCAGAAATCGATTTATTGCCACCAAACGTCCATTCAATGCCTGCACCTCCTTGATGGACGACGGGGAAGGCATTCGGGTGATAGCTGAAACTTTATCCGGATTTGCCCGGAAACCTTCCTTGGTGACCATCACACCGAGGAATTTCCCTTCCTCCACTCCAAACGAAGATTTTCCCGGGTTTAACATTATTCGGGATTCTTTCAACCTTATAAACGTCTCAGCGATGTCCGCTAGGAGATTTGTTTCATCATGGCTTTTGATGACCAAGTCGTCAACATAGATCTCCAAATTTTTACCAATTTGAGGCTCGAATACTTTGTCCATGAGCCTTTGGTAAGTGGCCCCTGCATTCTTTAATCCGAACGGCATTTTTGTGTAACAAAATGCGCCGACATCAGTGATAAAAGCTGTTTTCTCTTCATCGTCTTCGGCCATGGGAATCTGATGATAACCTTTGTATGCATCCAAAAAACATTTGAAACGGAAAGGGGCTAATGAGTCGATTTTCAGATCAATTTCTGGTAAAGGGTAGGCGTCCTTAGGACACCCACTATTCAGATTCTTGTAGTCGATACACATACGCCAGGTACCATTTCCTTTCTTTACCATTACTGGATTGGCGATCCATGAAGGATAACGAACTTCTCAGAGGATCCCCGCGTTAACCAGATCCCGGACTTGATCCACGGCTGCCCTGCTTCTATCCGGGCCCATTCTCCGTCGTTTTTAAGTTACCGGGTTAGCAGACTTGTATACATGTAGGCGATGTTCGGCTAATTCCCGTGGAACTCCCTTCATGTCTACCGGTTTCCATGCAAAGACATCTATGTTGTTTCGTAACAACTGCTTCAAACGGTCCCGCCCTGTGGTGGATAAGGTGTGTCCAATGGTAATTATCTGTTCCGGGTATACGGGGTTCATAATCCACCTCTCCGGTTCATATGTACTTTTCATGTGAGTGTCAAAATGATCTTTACACGAGGTCCGGCTGGTTTGTGCCTGTAATACTTCCATGATTTGATCGGCATATACCACCGCCACTCCCTTGGGAGTTGGGAATGCGATAGCGGAGTGGACAGTGGACACGGCTGCATGAAAAGATACCAAACCTGTCCTTCCTAGTATCAAGTTTTTTTTCGAGACTGCCGGGATTACTATGAAAGTCACGAGGACCGTACGGATTTTAGCTCCTTCTTCTAGGGTCATCGGTAATGAGTTGTCCTAGAGGGACCACGGATTCCCCGAAAAACCCTATGAGATCAATGTCGGTAGGTTCCAAGGTTTTTTGGTCTTCCTTATCCAGACGTCTGAAAAGCTGTTCATACATGACGTCCATTGAAGCTCCGCTGTCAACTAAAATCCGACTGATGAGGTAATCACCCACTAATGCTGTGATTACTACTGGCCTGGTGGACGAGGCGCCTCCTTGAACAGGCGGGAAAGTAAGCGGTTGTTCCATCCAAGCTTCCAGTCGTGCGCCCCCGCACTTATTACCCCGTGGGCTGGATGACTCCTCATTCCTTATCATGCATAAGTCACGCACCGGTTTTTCGCCTGCATTCCTTCTTCCCGGTGGTCCTGCATGAATTTCCTTTAACAGATGGGAAAGTTTGCCAGTTTGTAGGGCAATGTCAATTTGCTTTTGTAGATGCCAACAGTGATCGGTGTCGTGCCCAGTGTCTTTGTGGAAATCACAATACCGTTTGGGATCTCGTATCGACTTTGGGTTGAGAGGTCGCGGGGGTTCTAATGTTATTTTTTCTGTTAAAAGAACTTCCCGGGGGCTTTTGACCAACTTGTTGATCCTTGCAACTCCCCTGCTCTCTGGATTATCCTAAAACCTTTTGGTGGTATTGACAGATCTAACAGGTTCCGGGCAGATGTATGGGAGAGGCCTCGTCCATGTGCTAGGTCCTCGAAAACGTCGAGTCTGTCTAGAGGAGTGTAACTGTTTTTCCGCTCGATCACTTTTCTGATCCTTTTTGTCATGCTCATGTGTGCTTTGGACGGACCTTTCTGCCCGGACGAAGGCACGAGCGGCAGTCATCAGTTCCTCCATGGTTTTTGGTAAACCGTCCCGGCCATGGAGCCTACGGATAAGCTCGTCATGCCGGATGCCTTGAATGAAACCTGCTATCATTAAATCCTCCCCTGCCCCGGCTATTTGCAAACTTTCTTTGTTATACCGGGTGATGAAATCTTCCACCGATTCTCCGTCTCGTCTCCGGATGTGAAGTATTTCTGTTTTGTCCTTCGTATGTCGTTTTTGCTGACTAAACTGTTGCATAAATTTTTCCAAGAATTCATCAAAACTGTCGATCCGACCTATAGGTAGACTATCGTACCAAAGACGAGCTGTCCCGACCAAGGTTTGAACAAACATGTGACACCATTCATGTAGGGCCCATCTCTCTACCCCGCCGGCACTAATAAAAACATTGATGTGGTCATCCGGATCTGTGGTACCATCATATTTCCCAACGGTGGATGGCATTTTTAATTTACGAAGCATTTCTGCTTGAGCTATTCGGGGTGTGAACATAGATTGTGTTAACAAAGCTGTTGGTCGGTACGGGCGATGGATGTCCACTAGGGGATTATTCCCAGGTATAGGTATGAGTGTGGGAGGGGGCCCTTGCGTACTGTATGGGTGGGTGGTTGGAACGGACTGCCCTCCGGTAAGAGGTCCGGTAGTACATGCGGATGTAAATCCCCCCGTGTGGTATAAGCTGTTTCCTCGAATGTTAAACGGTTCCGGAGTTCTGCCAGGCGTATTTCTTTCCAAAATTGTTCGCCCATTCGGGCCCGGCGTTGTTGTTCCATCCACCATTCGTTACCTGTGAGTAACGGCATGGTGTAAGGGAGAGGTCCAGGAACAAGCGGGGTGTTGGGAACGAGAATGGGAGGTATTCCGGCAGTGGTTGTAATGGGTTGTGGCAGATTATAAATGGGTATACCAGATGTGGTGATATGCGGGAAACTGGGAGGTATTGTGGGTTGCGGGAAGTCCCGGGTAACTTGGGTGGGAATGGTAGTTGGGATCAGAGGAGGTATGGAGGATGAAATGAGCGCCTGCGGAGGCAACGAGGTAGGTATATTAGTATGCAAAGTGTGAAGATGAGATGCTGCTGCTGGCAACAAATCTGCTGGACGGTTTTGGGCTTGTGCCAGACGTTCCTTCAATGAGGAAATCATAGGAATACCAGCTTGAGACTGTGAATCTCCTGTTGGTGCCCCTGTGTTTGTGATGTGATTTCTATCATCGTCGGATTCATAATCTGATTGTATGTTATCCATTGCAAGCAAAGATTGTATTCGGGATACCGTTGTAACTAATGTTCGACCGGGATGGCGCCAATGAAGAGATGTAAAAACTCCACTTTGATAATAATTCCCGAATTCAATCAAGTACAAGCTCTGGATCCCCTTTCATCTATGAGATCACTCTCTATTTATAGGGTTTTTACATTCTCTTTCCTCTAACCGTATGATAGTGACAGCCTCCTTCTTATTGGTTCATTCTCTCGTGGGCCCTCATGGTGGTTAAGCAGTTAGATTTCTTTCTATTAGGTCCCTTATATATGACCCTTTCATCATACGTCGTCACTAACCTTTCAAAGTCAAAACCCTAATTACATGTGGGTAGGGGTGGTGGCAGGTGGTGGTCAAGAGGGGTATTTTGTTCATTTAACAAGATTTAACTAAAAATTTTAACTAAGTTAGTATAATTAAAGCGTTAATAAATGTAACATCAGGAACTCAGAGTGTTAGGGTGCACTGAACCTGTTAGATACCATCAAATCTCAAGGATGAAAACTGCAGTTTACTCTAAAACTAATGAATAATAATCTTAACTCATAGGATATATAAACACCAATTAAACACTAAGATTAGTCCATCAATCACCTCCTAATCTTGTCAACAATCATATTAATATTCACATCAACATTGGTTCCTTGTCTTCGCAGGTCATCTCGATCTTTCCCGGACCAACGACCTCTCCATAGTCTTCTTCTTGCTTGTGCTACCATTTTTCACTCTCAGCCCGATTTGTTAACAACTCTATTCGATCCTTTGATAAGACATTTACTACTTTGGTACCATTCCTTCCTTGGTAGTAAGTCACATGCTATCAACCATCAACTTAAAAATGAGCCACTTACTTCCTTTTTCGGGGTCGCAAAATGTTTATAGATCCAGGCCACATGCTTGAAAGATCTCAGCCCATGCTGATCTTTTCTTCTACGGTGTTGGGTTGGAATACTTCTACCAAAAAATAGCCACCTACTATTTTGTCCTAGGCGAGGAAGAAATCTGCTTGAGGATTTATGATCTTTAGTCAAGAAGGTAGAACAAACTTGGTTGGTGAGTACTGGATTTTGATCAAACTTGTTGTTCCTTGGAAATTACCTTTTGTTGATTGACTTTTGTCACACCCCAACCGACGGCGGATTATACGTCGGGGCGGACGCGGTTGTTCAATAGCACAAGGTTGACTATTAAAGTTTCAATACTTCATTAATAAATAGATTCAAAGGTTCAATACAAAGGAAATAACAAGTATACAACATTCATTTAATAAGTAGTCTAGGTCCAAAGCGTCCTATGTGATCACAAATAAGTCTCATGATGTAGAACCTGAAACATGTGAAAGAATCTGTCAACTACAAAATAGTATTTGAAAAGAGTTACAATTCACTATGATTTATGCATTCTATAATGTAAGTATGAGGACATAGCATCTTAGACATTGTGCATATCAACCCTCCAACCAAGTTTAGGCATAACCCGAAGGTTACCCTTATAAGTCTCAAGTTTAAAAGTTTAATTCAGTAACAATCACCAGGGGCTCCCCCCGAAGGGTCAATCAATCAAGATAGATTGGTCAAATACAATATATCTATCATTGTTACTATAGGCTTGATCAAAGTTAATGAATATGCTAGTTTTAAGTTTAATCTAAGCATGCAAGTCTCAAGTTTAACATACGAATAAGCACATAGTCATAGTTTGTACAAGAATTGTATAAGTTTAAAGTTTTGAACATGTTTCACCCCAAAAGTATAGAAAAGAAAAAGGGGCTAAGTATACTCACTTGGATTGATGAAGAGTACCCGACAAGAATAAGTGTTTGCAGGACTTGGAGAGGGAGAATATCCTCACAATAAGCCTAGGAATATAAGTATAAAGTTTTCAAGTATGATCTTATAAGTCTAGGACAAGAATTCTAAGATTCTAGGATTTGACTAGGATTTCAAGTGGGAGACGGGAATGACTGTGTTTATCAAGTTTAAATCGAAGTTTCAATGTGAATGTAAGACTTGGATATAAATGTCTTATTAAGTTTGTAGTCTAAGATAATTAAAATAATTATTTAAAAGTCACACAATGTGTAATAGTGATCCAGATAGTTTTATAAGTATTTGTAAATAGAATTTGGAGTAATAGTTACATGGAAGACTAAATAATTATTAAAGATTTATAACAATCATTTAAAGAGGAGATAATTATTAGGGTTTACCAATAATTATTCTAAGGTTAAGTAAGTATTTATAAAATACGTAGTTATTAAGGGTTGATATATAACATTAAAAAGATATATTTAATGGTTAAGGGTAACTAACAATTATTTAAAGAGTAAATCATTATTAAGGGCGAATATTTAAAGGAATAATTATCATAAATCATCTCAGATTTATTAAAGTATTTAGGTATTCAGTATTTATCATTTTGTAGTTTAAATATGATAACACATATTTTTAAGTTGCAAGTTTTAAGGTTTTCAAGTTTATAAAATTTATAGTTTATAAAGATACAAAAGAAAATAAGTAGTGTATATTTATTTCCTCTTTTTTTTAAAAATAACCCAACTGTATTCATTTATTTTATAAATAAATAAAAAGTTAGGGTTTCTAAATTTATAAAGTCGTCTCTTGTCGAAAGAGTAAATTTGTAAAAAAAATATTTTCATAGTTTTTATTTTTTCTTTTTCTTTTTTTTTTGAATTGAAAACTATATGTTAAGTATTATTTATTACAAGTTTTAATTAGTTAAAATATTTTAGATTGTGAAAAGTGTAAATAAAAATCATATTTAGGTTTACAGATTTTATAAAAATTTCTGGAAGTTTTTAGAATTGAATAAAGTAACAAGAAATGCGAAATACAAAAAAAATGGGGGTCGGCCGGGTCGAACCCGCGCCTGTTCCCGGGTCACAGTATACACACACACTTAACCATCCCGACTACGGGTCTCGTCGATTATTAACACGGAAAAACAATTACTTAAACACAATCCTAAATCGCCCCCAATTCACTATGAACCCTAGAACGAAATCGCTTAAATACGAATCCAATCACCCTCTGTTTAAGAAATTAAACAGAGGGCTTTTGATCCTCTCGTGAAATCGATCGTGATGCATACAAAGATTACCTGGTTTGATGCCAAATCGAGCGAGAAGGAGTCCGAGTTAAGCGTCGGCTGTCGTGATGAAGAATCGAGCAGTGTAGGTGTTAATCTGAGAAACTGAGGTATGAGGGAGCTTGAGTGTGGTGTTGCCAACGAGTTTCAATCGGTATTTATAGTCGATTCCAGCGTTAAAGGCTTAGTTGGTTGGGGAGATGGGAGTTGGCCGATAGCTTCGCATTCGAACCTCACGCGGCTATTAAACTCGAAATTGGGTACCGAGACACCTCGGTTTACGGTCGCACGCGAGAGGCGAACCCAAGGTTCAACGAATCCGGACGGGATTTCGCGATTTGAGTAAATCGTGGAGGAAAATCGGTGATGTGGGACTCGAACCTAGGACCGGTTCTGGGTTTCGAAAGTTTAGGTTTAGTACAGGACAGGTCCCTGAAGTTTTATGGTTTTAACATTTATGTTGAAAAGTAGTTTCAAGTGTAAATGGGTTTTGGTGATTTACGGTTTCAGTCCCTGGACTTTTAAAACAATAATATTTGAGTTTAAGATTTTAAATAGTTTTTTTTCGTAACTTTTATAAAATGATTCACATAGTTTATTAGAAATTTAAATAATAAAATGAGTTTATAAACTTGCTAAAATTTAAAGAGTTTATTTATATATATATATATATATATAATTTTCATATATATATATATATACATATATATATAAGTTTCAAATGTAACAGATTTATGTAAATGTCCACGAAATGGGTCGGAATATCCCGGATATTACAGTCTCCCCTACTTTAGGAAATTTCGTCCCGAAATTAAAGTAGAAGGGTTTAGTTCAGGGTTTCAGGTCTATGATACGTACAAGGATACTGAGAAAGATACTTTACATTCCCAAGTAAACTCTGGGTTACGTTTAGACTTCTTAAGGGAAAGTGCCCGTAGGAATAAGATTTTTGCTTGAGTTTCTAAGTTTCCAAAGCATCTGGTTGTCAAGAGTTTCCCTAGGAAGCATATAGTTTTATCGGAATATATGAAGATTTGTTTTCAGAAATGTATTTTGAGGGAATAACTGATGAGCTTTCATTCAAGATTTAAAGTGAGATGCATCACTCGGAGTGGTGAGTTTGTAGACTAATACGTCTAAGGATTTACTACGGTTCCTGAGTTCCATGGCTACCTTTATGACAAGTCTTAGACCATAGCACACGACAGAGTTTACTATGTCTTCCCATACGTTGATTTTCATACTTACGTGTGCACCCGCAAGCATTTAAATCGTCGCATAGTCATCATAGGTCCTTCCGTTTGTGTGTGAATCAAGAAAGAGTACAAGAATTTGCTTAACTCATGACTAGTATTTCCACGTAAGAGTGATCATTAGTTAACGAGTCCCTTAGAGAGAAACGTCATTCAATAATTAAGGAGAGAAGGATGTGACAAGATTTAGAGTTTCAAAGTTCCCTCGTGTTTGAATAAGAATACATCAAACATCGAGTAGCTTAAAGTCTTTACACTTTCCTCGTGTTTGATCAAGAATACGTCAAACCTTAAGTAGTTTAAAAGTCTTATACGTTCATCAGGTTTGAACACGAATACGTCACACATGGAGTAGTTTAAATTGTGTTTGAACAAGAAAACGCCAACATAGAATAGTTTTAAATTGTGTTTGAAAAAGAATACGTCAAACATAGAATAGTTTAAGTTGTGTTTGAACAAGAATACGTCAAACATAGAATAGTTTTAAATTGTGTTTGAACAAGAATACGTCAAACATAGAATAGTTTAAGTTGTGTTTGAACAAGAATACGTCAAACATAGAATGGTTTAAATTGTGTTTGAACAAGAATACGTCAAACACAGAATAGTTTAAGTTGTGTTTGAACAAGAATACGTCAAACATAGAATAGTTTAAGGTCTTTTAGTTTAGCTTCAGTGTATAGAAGTATACGATTACGTTTTGAGTATAAAGCGGTTATCTAAATACTCTAGTATTTAAGAGAGGTGTGGGACAGCGTTTGGAACAGGATTAACCGTTATACGCTCTCTCACAGAAGATTCGAGTTGTTCAGAAGGTTAGGTGGATCCCGATGTTTGGTTTTGAATAGGAGACGAGGGAGGTACTCTGCTAAAGGAAGCAATGTCCCCCTTCACTTTAGTTTCTAGTATAAAGAATGAAGTTTTCCCGTATATTTGGAATGAACGTTTATCAAGCCTTATAAGATTTAGCTAAGACGAACACAAAAAGTTTTCAAGACTAGGAATCCAAGTATGAGTTTGAAAGTAGAGTGAGTCAGTTGGTTTTAAGTTTCAATCATTGAAGTTAAGATTTACATGATCCTTCTGCTGTACTTACTTACTTGGGTGGGTTAGAAGGTGTTTAGTTTCAAGGATATGGTTTTTGAATATTTGTATAAGTTTTTACATGACCCGAAAGTCTCGGACCTTGAAGTTTTAATGTTTTAGCGACGTGCATTTAAGCTTTTAGATCCCATTGTGATTTATAGCAAATCTTTTACGTGACAAGAGTTGGATGGGGAAAGTTTCCTAGCATAGGGTAACGGGAAAAGTTTCGATAAGGTTTATGATAGTGTGTTTACAAATGATTTTTCTTGTTTCATAACAGAAGGCATAGTCTTCTTTTATATAGAGTGTAATTAGGATGTTCAAAAATGACGAGTTAGACATCGATAAGTAGTATAAGTAAGACTTATAAAAAGGTATGTATGATTGTCAAACGAAAAGTTGGTCAAGTTTAGAAGTGTTAAGTCTATATAATGGATAAGAATCATAGTTTATTACGGCAGTGGTTCGTAAGTCGTGTTGTTTTAAAATAGTGCTTACGAATTAGAAGGTATGTTCAAAAATTTATTCTTCAGTTACATGTGTCACGTAGGATTTTTTATAGTCTAATGCAACGTTGTTAATTATCTCGAGTACTAACGTGAGTTGCTTTTGGGCGAAAGTGTTTGGGTAGAAGTGTTAAATTTGTAATGTTGAAAGAAAAGTCAAACTAGTAAGTGATGACAAAATGAAATTTCAAAAGTACTTTCATTAGACGTTTCAAAATTGGGGCTTCTAGCCCTTACATAAGACAAAATTTGTAATTTAATAATAATAGAGGCTTCATGCACGCCTTAGGTAGCTCTCCACTAAGAAACAGATTAGTATTACCACAAGTACTGCTAGGGTTATCCGAACGGCAAACCTAGCCTCTGCTCTAGTGGTCTGGGTATGGTGCTCGAGGATTTCTCTGTCTTCCCTCAACGTTGTGATCTTTTCTTCCTAGATCCAGATTTGATTAGCCAGGTCGTCGATCCGTTGGTTCAACAGGTCTTGCCGGGCCATATGCTCCATCTCCCGCCTCATAAATTCCGCGGTTTCCACGAACCTAGGAATGTTAGGCATCGGGATTCCCATTGCCACGGCAGGTGCCCCGGCATGCCTAGCCCTTAGGGTAGGGGTAGGCGCTTGATACGGGTCCCTTGGTGGTGATGAGAACCGGTGATAGAGATGAGGTGCTTGATAAGGATTCCTCGGTGGTGATGTCCTAGGGTTTCTGATCCAATTGGTGTTGAGTTCAGCTCTTGCCCTGGCATTGGGATAGGGACTTGGCTGGTACACCGGTGACTCGTTACTCTCTTCACTGTCGGACTCTCCTCCTGGACGGTACACTGGTGAAGGATGTGAGTGTGAGTCCATTACCTAGCAAGAGAGGGTAGAAAGGGAAGGTTGTAAGTAAATTGATTAAATATGTCCAAAGGTTTTTATACATAATACTGAGTTATCACAGTAATGTTTTCAAAAATAGTTTTGACTGGAAGTTGATGGGCTAACGAGGAGGATTCCCGGAAGAAGGGGTGGTCACAAGGACTCACTCAAGTACCCTATTTCCCTAGCCAGAACTTCCTCGAGGGCCTATAACTTCTTTTAGTTATTGTCACTGATGTTAGGGTTTACGGTACTATGTCAAGGTTCATTGTGGGCTTAGAGTCCTTAAACGTGAAGTTCATCCATTCCTTAGCAGGCTTCTTCTCTTGCGGGGAAACAATTAGGTTACTAATTTCTTTGTTAAGGTACTTTGGATTTAAGAGGCGTTAGGTTTTGTTCACAAGAGACGGTGAGGTGTAAGTTTTAAAGACGTATGAAAGTTGTGAGATGTATAAAAGTGTAACAAAAGCTTGAGTTAATCATCAAATGAAGTTTGGTTGAGTGACGAAAAATAAAATGAAGCACAAGAGTTTCCCCTTAAGTGTCATGTTTATAGAATAATGAAGTTTGTAAAAGAATTTGTAGGGAAATACATAGTTTTAAAGGGTTGTATCATAAAGGTTATGAAGTTTATCGGGTAGTATAAGTATACAAATATATGTTTACGTATATAGTTTTTCTTTAAGTGTTGTATCGTAAGAATTTTGTTGAGGGCAACGCCCTTGGGTTATGACGGGTAAGCATGATGTTACATGGCAACATTGAAATGACGGGTCATAAGAATCATAGAGTAAAGGTCACAGAGGAAAGTTTAGGATCATGAAATTATGAGGTGTAAAGTATTTGAGGTGGTACTCATTTAGTGCATAACACTAAGTGAGTACTTTGACATATCAAGAGAAATTCAAGCTCACAAATGTTTAGAGAAGTCATGCATTCCTATAAGCGGATACTCATCCCAAGAATTCCCAGGAAAGCATACAGGTCCATCGGTTGATTTGGATTTGTACGAAATGCTTTCCTTGACAGAATTTCCCAGAATACAGGTATCCACCCTTCCGGTCCGCACAAGTTCTCGTACATTGTTTAGAACTTAAATACTCTTGACGAGAGTTTATTAGTGGATTTAGACTTAAAGCCTAAGAACGTCTCCTCGATGTAGTAGACTCTTGTAGCACGTAGGTAAGTAGAAGCGTAGAATTTCCAAGCGTTCACGTATAAGAATTAAGAATAGAATGAGGAGAAAAGTTCCTAGTAAAGGACATGAGATAACTCATGTTTGGGTCTCCTAAGTTATAGTCTAGTTCATGTGTCTAATAACCAAATTCCCTATAACCAAGGCTCTGATACCAATCTGTCACACCCCAACCGACGGCGGATTATACGTCGGGGCGGACGCGGTTGTTCAATAGCACAAGGTTGACTATTAAAGTTTCAATATTTCATTAATAAATAGATTCAAAGGTTCAATACAAAGGAAATAACAAGTATACAACATTCATTTAATAAGTAGTCTAGGTCCAAAACGTCCTATGTGATCACAAATAAGTCTCATGATGTAGAACCTGAAACATGTGAAAGAATCTGTCAACTACAAAATAGTTGGTGAGATACAAAGGTTTTGACACAGTTTAACAAGTATTTGAAAAGAGTTACAATTCACTATGATTTATGCATTCTATAATGTAAGTATGAGGACATAGCATCTTAGACATTGTGCATATCAACCCTCCAACCAAGTTTAGGCATAACCCGAAGGTTACCCTTATAAGTCTCAAGTTTAAAAGTTTAATTCAGTAACAATCAACAGGGGCTCCCCCCGAAGGGTCAATCAATCAAGGTGGATTGGTCAAATACAATAGATCTATCATTGTTACTATAGGCTTGATCAAAGTTAATGAATATGCAAGTTTTAAGTTTAATCTAAGCATGCAAGTCTCAAGTTTAACATACGAATAAGCACATAGTCATAGTTTGTACAAGAATTGTATAAGTTTAAAGTTTTGAACATGTTTCACCCCAAAAGTATAGAAAAGAAAAATGGGCTAAGTATACTCACTTGGATTGATGAAGAGTACCCGACAAGAATAAGTGTTTGCAGGACTTGGAGAGGGAGAATATCCTCACAATAAGCATAGGAATATAAGTCTAAAGTTTTCAAGTATGATCTTATAAGTCTAGGACAAGAATTCTAAGATTCTAGGATTTGACTAGGATTTCAAGTGGGAGACGGGAATGACTGTGTTTATCAAGTTTAAATCGAAGCTTTAATGTGAATGTAAGACTTGGATATAAATGTCTTATTTAGTTTGTAGTCTAAGATAATTAAAATAATTATTTAAAAGTCACACAATGTGTAATAGTGATCAAGATAGTTTTATAAGTATTTGTAAATAGAATTTGAAGTAATAGTTACATGGAAGACTAAATAATTATTAAAGATTTATAACAATCATTTAAAGAGGAGATAATTATTAGGGTTTACCAATAATTATTCTAAGGTTAAGTAAGTATTTATAAAATACGTAGTTATTAAGGGTTGATATATAACATTAAAAAGATATATTTAATGGTTAAGGGTAAATAGCAATTATTTAAAGAGTAAATCATTATTAAGGGCGAATATTTAAAGGAATAATTATCATAAATCATCTCAGATTTATTAAAGTATTTAGGTATTAAGTATTTATCATTTTGTAGTTTAAATATGATAACACATATTTTTAAGTTGCAAGTTTTAAGGTTTTCAAGTTTATAAAGTTTATAGTTTATAAAGATCCAAAAGAAAATAAGTAGTGTATATTTATTTCCTCTTTTTTCATAGTTTTTTTTTCATATTTTCATAGTTTTTTTTTTTCTTTTTCTTTTTTTTTTGAATTGAAAACTATATGTTAAGTATTATTTATTACAAGTTTTAATTAGTTAAAATGTTTCAGATTGTGAAAAGTGTAAATAAAAATCATATTTAGGTTTACAGATTTTATAAAAATTTCTGGAAGTTTTTAGAATTGAATAAAGTAACAAGAAATGCGAAATACAAAAAAATGGGGGTCGGCCGGGTCGAACCCGCGCCTGTTCCCGGGTCACAGTATACACACACACTTAACCATCCCAACTACGGGTCTCGTCGATTATTAACACGGAAAAACAATTACTTAAACACAATCCTAAATCGCCCCCAATTCACTATGAACCCTAGAACGAAATCGCTTAAATACGAATCCAATCACCCTCTGTTTATGAAATTAAACAGAGGGCTTTTGATCCTCTCGTGAAATCGATCGTGATGCATACAAAGATTACCTGGTTTGATGCCAAATCGAGCGAGAAGGAGTCCGAGTTAAGCGTCGGCTATCGTGATGAAGAATCGAGCAGTGTAGGTGTTAATCTGAGAAACTGAGGTATGAGGGAGCTTGAGTGTGGTGTTGCCAACGAGTTCCAATCGGTATTTATAGTCGATTCCAGCGTTAAAGGCTTAGTTGGTTGGGGAGATGGGAGTTAGCCGATAGCTTCGCATTCGAACCTCACGCGGCTATTAAACTCGAAATTGGGTACCGAGACACCTCGGTTTACGGTCGCACGCGAGAGGCGAACCCAAGGTTCAACGAATCCGGACGGGATTTCACGATTTGAGTAAATCGTGGAGGAAAATCGATGATGCGGGACTCGAACCTAGGACCGGTTCTGGGTTTTGAAAGTTTAGGTTTAGTACTAACAGGTCCCTGAAGTTTTATGGTTTTAACATTTATGTTGAAAAGTAGTTTCAAGTGTAAATGGGTTTTGGTTATTTACGATTTCAGTCCCTGGACTTTTAAAACAATAATATTTGAGTTTAAGATTTTAAATAGTTTTTTTTTATAACTTTTATAAAATGATTCACATAGTTTATTAGAAATTTAAATAATAAAATGAGTTTATAAACTTGCTAAAAATTAAAGAGTTTATTTATATATATATATATATAATTTTCATATATATATATATATATATATATATATACATATGTATATAAGTTTCAAATGTAACAGATTTATGTAAATGTCCACGAAATGGGTCGGAATATCCCGGATATTACAACTTTGAACTCCCCTTTTGATCCGCTTACCAAAACCAGAACAATTCCCTTTGCTGCCAATCACACACCCCCTTAATCAGACCTGCTCCTTCTTTGATCTCCATGCAATCAGCCAAGGTCGACTAAAACCACCAAACTCAACGTGCGATCAATTCACCTAAAATGATCTTTTTGCTTGCTTCTATGATCGATGTCGTTTGGTCGGTCAAAACAATGCTTAAACACCTTAACTAGTAAGGGTAAGTAGAGTATCGTATCCACGAGAAGTATGTGAAAAGTGTCACTTTGTTACAATATTGCAAAGACAGAAAACAATAAAACTGATTTGGTTTTAAAACAATAATGAGAAAGGTAATCCTCTCCGGGGTTCGGGTATGCAAACACAAGTTCTTTCAATATAATTAGCAAAGCAATTACATAGACATAATCATATGGTTCAATTGAATTCGGTGATAATGGAAGAACTCGTTGTAAATAAAACTTATTCTCACACGACCATCAATGATCAACCAACTATAATCCAACCCCCAAGTTGTCCCCGATGTAAAAAAACCCGAGACTATTGAGACTTGAACAACAATTCAAAATCAATCAATGAAGTTTAAAGTATTCAATCAATAAATGAAATCATATGGCTTAACATGCCAATCAAGATTACAAACCAATGCTAATCATTCAAGAGATTACAAGTGTTCAACAAAACCCTAGACCCAAAGAGGACTACAAGAGATTTAGCTACTCATACTCATAACAACAATCAAATCTAATGTATTAGAACTTACAAACATCAAAGATTAAGAACAACCGACCCAAATATGATGGAATTCGCCCTCTTGAAGCTCTGGAACGGCTGTGGTCCAAGATAATCGTGAATGGGGGCTGATAGAGATTAAAACCCGAACTAGGTTAATTTTCCTGTAAAAACAGATCTTCGCGTGTCGCAAAGATGGCAACCAAGTTCTTCGCGTGGCGTGAAGAACAAATTAGCCGGGCGCGCCTCTGGAGATCTTCGCGTGTCGCGAACATGTAAACCCAGGTCTTCGCGTGGCGCGAAGATCAGAAACTCAGCAACTTTGACTTTTTGACTTTTTAAACCCTTGTGCTTCGCATCCGGCCGCTTCACATCCGTTATCCGCTCATTTAGCACACAAAACCTGGGAGGTAGACACAACCACAAACACACATAAAACTGCACAAAGATACATACAAAACTAACTAACACGCACACAACACGACATATAAACACGGGTTATTAAACCCTACATCATTCTACAGAAGAAAAAACCATGAACATAATACAAAAAAAACACCATATAATCTCTGCTTTACCAATGTGCTTCCTACTACGCTTCAATTCTTCCCCTCGATTTCTTTTCATTGGTCAACAGGCCGCGGTAGCCTTTTTCCGCATAAAAAAAACCTTACTCCAATGGCAGCCCTACAGCCAAAGGCCGTTTCCCTCTCGAAAGTCGAATCTCAAACCCGCTTCTTTCTCGCCTTCTCTGATACCATCTAATGTTATGTGTGAGAGAAAAAATCACGCAGAATAAACAGATGAATGATCACCGTCTTTTTTAATTAATAAAAACTCTGAGTCTTCAACTTTTGATTAATAAAAACTCTAAATCTTCGACTTAAATATTACAAAACAGTCACCATTTAAATACCCACAAATAATGTTCCTAAACTATATACTCCAAATCTTGATGGATAAACCAAAAACTAATCATTAATAATATTAATCTTAACCATTAAGATACAAACAATTTAAACGAATTAGAACTCTAACAAACTATGACCCATTCTAAGTAGACTCAAAAAGCTATAGATCGCTGACTCTAATTATGAATAATCTAAATTGTGAAATTCGTCTCTCTAATTTTGAGTTATTGATGATAGTTTTATAGTCGTGTCAGGAATTACTAGCTGCTAGGTGGTTGCTAAATATTTCACAGGTGTTTCGTGTTTTGTTAAAATGTACTAGTCTAACTTTACAGCCGAGAATTAAAAATAAACCAGTCATTGTAATCATGTTTAATTCATATTAATCATTTTTAATATGCAATTTAAAATTTTAATAAGCAGCAAAACGAGGGTTGTCATGCATAGTGTTTCAAATCACTGGAGTGTAGCTTGTTGTGAAACTCGTAAATTGTTAATTACAGATAATATATGTAATTATTTGTATGTGAATTTATGCAAATTGATTGAAAACCCATTTTCTAATACTAACTTGATAATTGATTATTGATTATTGATTACAATGGTCACATATAAAATAGGGTGGTGCTGGGGACACCGCTGGTTTTTTTTTTCACACCTGACCTAACCGTCACGTATAGGCCTAAACGTGACGGTTGGTGACCCAAACAGTCACGTTTCGGCCTAAACGTGACGGTATGTCTCTCGTGAGTCCGGGAATAAAAAGGACACTGATGATACGAGGTTGTGCAGACTGTAAAAAGGAACCCTAACGGTCACGTATAGGCCAATACGTGACGGTTATGTACGAGGTTGTTTTGACAGAAAGTTAACGTTGACAATGTTGTCGGACACCTAACCTAACCGTCACCGTTGGACCTATACGTGACGGTTAGGTTGCATATTCAGCTTATATTAAGACAACTCTCACCACTCACTCACACACTAAACCCAAAATCAAACACAACTCACATCACATTAAACCCACAATCCACAACTCTCACCACTCACTTTCATCACACTAAACCCACCATCATACACAAACCCGACACTACCATTTTCACCATAATTAAAAAGAACAGAAAGTATAGACGAAAGAGCGTGTTTGAGTTCTTGGTTGTGATTATTTGTTGTTGGGACACCCATGTAATATTTGTTTCACTCCTGACACCGATGTCGAGTTCGGGAGATCCTTATCAGAAGTCGAAGCTTCCAGATTTGAATGAGGAGCCAACCTTCGAAGATCTGAACCAGGTTTAACAAGTCTTTATTTTATTAATGGTTCTACTGGGACGGGTAAACTTAGTGGTGTGCAAGTTTTTATTTTACGTCGGGTATCTAACCGGCCATTACGTTTTCAGGAGTATTTCGTATTCAGGAGTCACCCTTCGGGGGGGGGGGGGGAACCAACCCGTTGAATACATACGGTCAAGAGTCGTCGCAGCAGCAACCATTACCGAATTACAGTCAAGAGGCGTACATGTCACTATTTGGACCGACGGATTACGGTCAAGGGTCGTACCGGCCACAACCAGAACCGGATTACGGACATCTCTCATACCGGTCACAACCAGAACCGGATTACGTACATCTCTCGTTCCGGTCACAACCAGAACCGGATTACGTACATCTGTCGTGCCGGTCACAACCAGAACCGGATTATGAACATTTCTCGTACCGATCACAACCAGAACCTACACACGTGTCGGATAGTTTCCATAGGAATGACGCAGATGACAGTGAGTCTTCCGTTCATTTGAAAGGAAACGATGGGGATGCGGAGAATGCATTGGACGATGATCGCATACGCAAGGTGACAGTTTCATATAAAACAGACAAAGTATGACAACAACTCTTTCGTTCGTTTAAATTGTTTATTTATTTGTTTTATGTACTACGTTTTAAGTCTGACCTTGTAACTATTTCAGTATTTTAATTCTCGTGAGGATTTGGTGGATTGGGCTAAGAAGAGAGGACGCGAGCATGGGTGCGTCATTGTGGTCAGTCGGTCAAGGAAAAAAGATGTGGAACTCGGATGCAATCGTGGTGGGGAACCTAAATGCAGGGGCACAGTCAGGCGTACTCGGAGCATAAAAAAATCATGTCCCTTTAATCTCGTAGGGAGGTACATCGGAAAGAGTAATAGTTGGAGGTTGGACGTGACAGACGATACACACAACCACGATCCTGTTGTATTTGAGGAGGGCCACGCGCAGCTTAGGAAGATGTCCGCTGGGGAAATTGATCTGGTTGAGAGGTTACACCGGCAGCACGTGCGTGCACGTCACATTCTTGCAGCCGTACGGGAAGAGTTTCCCGGTAGCAGATGTGTTGTTTAGGACATATACAACGCCACAGCGAAGATTAGGGCCGAAAGTAAAATAGGCCTGACACCAATGCAGGAACTTGAAAACTTACTGCAATCTGAAGAGTTCGTGTATCACACCCGGGAGTTCCACTAATGTCGTGGAAGATATTTTCTTTTGTCATCCTACCTCCTATAAAATGTGGCGCGCCTTCCCGCACTTGATGTTGGTAGACACGACGTACAAAACCAACATGTACGACATTCCTTTTGTTCAGTTTATTGGTGTGGCGTCGACATCGAAGTCGTTTTGTATTGCGCACGCATTTATATCGAGAGAAACGACAGGACAGCTTCACATGGGTCCTTGAGCGGATCAAAGATATGCTCGATGGGTGTGTGGAGCCACGCGTCATTGTCACAGACAGGGACCTAGCCCTGATGAGTTCGTGTGACTTGGTCTTCCCGGATGCTTCTAAAAACCTATGCAGGTGGCACATCATGGAGAATATCACCAAAAGGTGGAAAGGACTTTTCAAAGTCAACATTTGGAAAGATTTTTCATACTGGTGGAAGGTTCTGTGTGAGTCTCCCACGGACGTGTGTACGATTATAATTGCAGGAAGATGGAGGAAAAATTAAATGAAGACGGTAAACAGGGTAAGATTTTCATACTTAATGTTTCTATAAAAATCTATTTTTTCATTTCATAATTTTTCTTTTTTCTTTGTTTCAGAGGTCTAGGAATATATTTGTAATAGTTGGTTGGGTCCGTACAAACAAAATTTTGTTTCTTGTTGGATGTACGACTGCCTCAACTTTGGTGAACATACAACTAATAGAGTCGAGGGCCAACACGCCAACTTTAAGAGTTATCTTACAGGGACCAACAATACGTTGCACACACTTGTCGGATATGTCAGTAAAGTTGTACAGGGCCAGGAGATTGAAATCTCCAAAACCTTCGAGGAGTCCCGCATTAAGATATTAAAGGTCCATCGACTGCAAGTGTTTTCCGGATTACATTATAAGGTGTCTATTAGATGTCTTGAACTTCTTGAAAAAGAGATGACGATAATGGAAAGGATGCTGGATACAGGAGGTACGTGTGGACACCGGTTGTCCACGTCCATGGGCTTGACATGTGCTTGTCGTTTGGAGGAACACATCAACCAAGGTTATCTATACTTGAAATACATTTTTTTACCGTTGTCATATGATTGCCTATTATTCACTAACTATTTTAATCCAGTCACACCTATTCCACCCGAAGCGGTAGACGCACACTGGAGGAAGCTTGATTTCAAGCCGGCGTAAGCCCAGGCGCCAGAACCCGACTATGAAAAGAAGTTTCACGACGTGAAACAAAAGGTTATGTCGTCACCCAACCACCACGTAAAAAGAAGTGTGTTTAAGAAAATGTATAAAAGTGTGTTTACAGGCAAAACAAAAAAGAAAGAGTCTGAGGTACATCAGGACCCTCGTGGTCGTCCAAATCTTAATCAGCAACAGAGAAAATCGGGCGCCAAGACGTCACAGAAAACTACGCCTGACACCGCGAGACACAATTCGTATATTACGATAGAACAAACTATGCCTGAACCGGCGAGGCACAGCTCCTATACCCCCCAGTCACAGTTTAAGACGCCCAACAACCGTCCTAATCGGTTAAAGGCTGCTACAAAGGTACAGCAGACAGGAGCTGACCTAGGGTTTCCTTTTATGTTGAAACCTAACCACGTGTTGAAAATTATTCGGTTTAAGGATAGGCTTCCCCAATGGATTCACCTGTACGTTTCAAAAATAAAAGATGTGCGGCCAGATGGTAACTGCGGTTTTAGGGGGATCGCTGTGGCTTTAGGAAGGGACCAAAATGAGTAGGCGTGGGTTAGGCGAAAAATGCTGACGGAAATGGACAATAACATTTCGTATTGGCGGCCCAATTTGAACCGCGAGATGCCTGGATTCTATGACACTTTTCGTAACAGCTTAGATTGGTTTGACACGGTTGAACCCGCACCCAAGAATCGTTGGCTGAGCTTTCCCGCCCATGGACTCATAATTGCTCAAACATTCAATTGTGTTGTACATCTTATAGGCTTATTTGGCAGCCAGTCTTTTTTCCCGGTAAGAACACGACCAGAACCATGGTTTGAGTATCCAGTTGTAGCACTAGCCGTTGTAAACCGCGATCACTTTATCACCCTAAAATTGGTTGGGGATTACCCAGTGCCGAATGTGATATTCTATTGGCCGAGATATGCATTTACAGACGCACTGGAATGGCAAGTTATGTACTTTGGTTGCGTCCAATGCAGATGGTGATGACGAGATGGAGGGGTAGATAGATTGTTTAGATAGATTTGTACTTTTGTTTTATGTGTACAGAATCATTGTATTTTTGTATGCAGTTTTATTTATGGTGGTTTTGTTGTGTTTGTTTGGTTGTGTTTGTTTGGTTGTTTGTAATAGTTGTATATGATGTTTATATATGTGATTTTATTTACGAGTAGTTTAACACGTGAAAAAAACTCTTAGTTTTATATCTCAAACCGAAAATTAAAACAAAAGCTAGTTTTACAATAAAAAAGACGTGACCGGATTTTAAAAACTATAACTACCGATTTTTACAAACTCTTAACGTGATAAAACCAAAAGAAAAAAAAATAAATCGTTATTCATTTTTTACATCTCAAACCGACAATCGAGGTAACCGGATTTTAAAAACTATAACTACCGATATTTACAAACTCTTAACGTGATAAAAACAAAAAACCAAAAGAAAAAACAATAAGTCGTTATTCACTTTTTACATCACAAACCGATAATGAAGGTGACCAGATTTTTAAAAACTATAACTATCGATTTTTCCAAACTCTTAACGTGATAAAAACATACATATATAATTTTTTTTTTAAATAAGTAAGGGGTGACATTTAGCCCTATATGTGACATATACACCACCAAAACCCTAAAACCCAACTCAACCCTAAAAAAAACCCACCAACATATCCCGACATTCTCTTGCGCGCTGATTCCAAAGTCTGGTGGATAAGGGTGACGGATTGCCCTATACGTGACATTTGGTGCCCTAAACGTCACATTTAGCCCTATACGTGACGGTTAGGGCAGGTGCAGTTCAAAAATGAGACGGTGTCTCAAAAATGATAAGGGTGACGGATTGCCCTATACGTGACATTTGGTGCCCTAAACGTCACATTTAGCCCTATACGTGACGGTTAGGGCAGGTGCAGTTCAAAAATGAAACGGTGTCTCTAAAATTTCCACTATAACAGAGTTGAAAATAATAAATGATTGCACACGAAAAAAAACAGATATTAAAGAGATTTCTGCAGGTGAGTGCTCTCAGGTTTGATATATCATGTGATGGTGGGGGAGGCTTTCACCATTTTTGCAAGCAACTTGTTGGCAATAACGCCTAACACATGTTATATGCAGTAAATAATATTATGAGATACAATAGGAAAAAAAATTATAAATATACAACTAAAAATAATCATATACAATTATTCAGTAAAATCTTAATTATAACAAAACTATTGGTAAGATCTAAATCATATTGTCATAGAGTATATAAGTTTGAGTCATTTATTTAAAAACTTTATAATCTTAAAAAAAATCACTCCCTCCAAAAAAATGTATATAAAAATGTAGGAATCTTTGTCACTTTTTATTATAAAATAACAATAAAATAATATTAACGAGACTCTCGTTAATCATGGAAAATAAATAGTACATTGCAATACATAAAACCGAATGGAAAAGATATAAGATATAATTTATATATGCAAAAATTCATTCAACCGATGTCATTAGCGGGTACTCCAACGAACGTCTTCTTGAATATTCTTGATTCGAGTCTTCACCACGTTGGGTCTTCAACTATGCTCCTTGACTGCAACAACTAGCACACTAAAACGTTGACGGTTTTAGTTGAGGATTCGTGTTCAACTCGGGTCCCTTAAAACAGATTTCGCGCCACCTCTCAGACGAACGCGTTTGTCTCCCAGGGTACAACAACCGGAACAGTACGTGTACTGCCGGAGATGTCCACGCACCCGAGGTATCACCGGGTAAATTATGTATTTAGAAAATGTAGGAAAAAGATGAAGTTTGAGATGGTGGAAGAATTAGAGAGAACTTATCTCTCAATTCTTTGGAACTTGCAAGAACAATATTTTCTCTCATTTCTCTAAAGTGTAGTCTTTACTACAATTTTTTCTTCTTCATAAAATGAACCAAAATGTTCATTGTAAAATCCATTGAAAAAATGAAACCAATAGTTTATAATAAAAAGACTTTAATCCAAACTTAATCGTAATAAACACAAGTAATTAAGAAGAGAAATCAAAAGTCTTTTTAATTATGACATTAGTAAAAACAATTGTTACATCTTTTAATTATGAAATGAGTTAAAACAATTGTTTCATATTTACACAAAAGATGTAACAAATTCTCATTAGAGACACAAAGTTCCAAATTTTTTAATCTAACCACTCAACTTGAGGATCGAAATCTCATTCATCAAAGTTAGTGAAAACCTATTTTCACTAAATTTCCAACAAAAAATAGGTAATATAGTGTGTTTTCAAAAGATCTAAAATATCATGAAAATAAAATGTATAGTCGTAACTTTGTGATAAATCTAAATATATAGACTTATAGAGGCAAAACTTTTGGTTTTGGACAGCCTGTCTATCATCTGTGATTAGGGCTGACATAACATGTCAGGCATGACACGACAAGACACGATGACCTGTTGTGTTCAACACGAACACGACACGATAACTAATCATGTAATTTTTTTCAAACACGAACACGACCTTTTTAGAAACAGGTCACCTGTTAAGAGACATGTTTAGAGAGATAATAAATATAACATATGTAATGCAAAAAAAAATTGCCAAAACTTCATAAAAATTTAAAATTTCAAATCATAACATCCATTATCATAATAAATCATAAACCTTTTTAAAACAAAAACCCATAAAAGTCAAATCAAAACATAGATGCAAATAGGATGTTAAGTCTTAACATGTCACTAACGTGTCTTAACAGGTTAACATGTCTTTAACCTATTTAGACACGAATTTAACCGTGTCTTAACGTGTCGACTTGTTTAAGACACGAAACATGTTAAGGTCAAACACGAGACATGTTAATTACATGTCATGTCGTGTCGTGTTAACAGGTCCGTGTCAAAAATTGTCAGCCCTATCTGCGATAGAGGAAGTGCTTGCTCTCATCCTACTCAAATATTCAGATACTACTATTAGCTTCTTTATCATGAGTGAGATTTTTGTGGATAGATTTGTTTGTTTATATGTAAAACTTTTATGACATAAACACTACTAAAAATATGATCAAGTTTCAACAGTATCAAATAAATCTTAATGTTTATGGAACATATAATCCGGCAATTATATATCTTCAAATAGGAATTTGTTAAGGTTTGGTGCATAGTTTTATTTGTGTTCTGAATCAGAAACAGAGGCAGCCCATCACGACAGCTCTATTAGACAAGGGTTGTGCTGGGGACACCGTTGGGTTTTTTTTTCACACATAACCTAACCATCACGTATAGGTCTAAATGTGACGGTTGTGACCCAAACGGTCACGTTTCTGCCTAAACGTGACGGTATGTCTCTCGTGAGTCCGGGAATAAAAAGGACACTGATGATACGAGGTTGTGCAGATTCCAAAGTCTGGTGGATAAGGGTGACGGATGTAATATCCAGTATTTTCCGGCGTACCATTATCATATTGAGATTCTATTTCCCATTGTAACCTATCTATTTCAAGTTCTAATGAACGTATCATTTCAAAATACCTGCACGTATTATTTGAATCTTATTAAGTCTCATTCTTAAATAAATATAGAATAAATAAACTTATATTTAATGCATATATAAATACCTAAATATAGGTGAAATTAAAGATATATATGTATATATATGCATCCTTTAAAAGAAATAGATTAAAACCCTAAAAACTTCATAAGTTTATGTTTATAATTAATAGACTTATTAACTTTAAATACTTAAAATAAATAAATCTATAAATTATGAAACTTATAAAACTCATTAGATTTTATAAAATAAACCATATTATTTATTTTATAAAGTCTAGGGTCTAAACTGTCATTTTTGAAACTTATTTTTTTTTAACTAAAAATCAAGTTTTAACATAAAATGTTAAACACTGGAAACCTTAGGGACCTGTTGTGTAACAAACTCAAACTCCCGGAACCCAGACTCGATCGTGGGTTCGAGTCTCGCAACACCCGGTTTGCACCCCATTCATTCGAAATCGCGTATTATGGCCAGATTCACTACACCTCGGGCTTCGTTCGCGCATGCGACCACAACCCAAGGTGTATCAATGCTCGGATCCAACTTTAACCACGCGTAATTACGAATTCGAACCCGTCGACTCAACCATAAAACTCCCAACAGTTTTCGCATTAATTGGCGAAATCGGCTATAAATAACAGTTGAAAAACTTCAAGACATCACCCTCAAACCACCTAAACACTCAATTTCGTCACTCTTCACCCACACTACTCGATTGAAGCCACGGCTACCGACCGAAAACCCAGAACCCGTTCACCCTCAATTCGAATCCGATTCAGGTAATTCTTGTGGCTATCATACTCGTTTTATCCTATAGATCGAAAGCACTCTGTTTAATTTCATTAACAGAGGGCAAATCAATGCGTATTTGGGGATTGAAATCCTAGGGTTCATACGGGGATTGGGCTTGATTTGGGAATGTGTTTAAAAGATTTCTTTTTGAAATTATACACTAGCGAGGCCCGTAGCCGGGTGGTTAGTGCTGGTGTGTGTGGACTTGGGTGGCCCGGGTTCGAATCCGGCCAACCCAAGTTTTGTGTTTTATTTTTTTTTCATGCTTTCTGATCAGATTTTATAATTCCAAGTATTTTTATAAAATCTGTTAAACTTTTATAAACTTGAAATCGATTTCTATTTGCATTTTCATTTTCAGAAAACATTTTAATTAAATAAAATTAAGTTAAAACTATAGGAAATTTAATATTTAATGTTAGTTTTAAATACTTAAAATCTATAAAACTACCTTAAGCTTTTATAAAACCTAAATACTCAACAGAAATAAATTTATAAACCCAGAAACTTTAATTAATTATTATTTTATTTAATAAACAAAAGTTATTTTGTTTAAACTTTAAATAATAATTACAAACTTTTATTAAACATAAGTTATATAAATACAAAGAAAATTTATAAACTTATAATTTCATTAGAAACTTATAAACTTGTAAATATTTGTATTTAAAACTAAATACTTACTTGTTTATTTAAGTAAAACAAGAAAATAAATACATTTTTATTTATAAAAAGAAATTAGGATGCTTGTAAACTTAAAAACTTTATAAAAACTCTAAAACACTTATAAATAAAACATAGACTTATTTTAGATATTTATACAATTGAGAATAACAAGAAACCATGTTATAAACTAGAAATCACAAATTATTTAAAGTCTTAAACACCTTCAAAATAATTATTGGTCATATTTTAGAACGTAAAAGCACTTTAAAAGTTTGTTAATCATTTTAATTAGATAAAGAAGTTATTTTCAAAACAATCTTTTTAGTGGTTATTATTTATACTTAGTAATTATTTATTCATTGAATAATTACTCTTTAATCTTTAATGATAATTACTACCTTTTTGATAACTAATACCTATTTTAAACCCTTATGAATAAATATTTAGTAACATTAATACTTATTTACCCATTACTCAAGTTATATTTTCATACTTGGAAAACTATTTAAATCATTGTTAACTAAAAATTACTATCACTTAAATTTTATAATACAATCATCCCCGCCTTCCCATTTGAAACCCTAGAAAAATCTTAAAACCCTAGATCCTTGTTATAAACTTTTAGGATCGACTCTTAAACTTTAGACGTGTCATTTAGGCTTGTTGTGAGGATATCTTTCCTCGAAGCTTTACTACACCCATTCTTTGTCGGTCACTCTTACATCCTTCTCAAGGTGAGTATACTTAGCCCCTTTTTATTTTATTTTTGATTTATAAACTTGGGGTGGAACATGTTCAAACTTTTAGACTTATACAATTCAAATATAACTATGCTTATATGCTTTCTATGTGTTATATGCTTTCGAGACTTACATGCTTAAATTAAACTTAAGACTAGCACGTTCATTAACTTTGGCCGAGCCTATGGTAACAATAATAGATCTATTGTATTTGACCAATCCACCTTGATTGATTGACCCTTCGGGGGGAGCCCATGGTGATTGTTACTAAACTTAAACTTTAAACTTTTAAGGGTAACCCTCGGGTTATGCCTAAACTTGGTTGGAGGTTTTAAGTGCACAATGTTTAACTTGCTTGCTCTCACATTTAAACTTAGATGCATTAATCATAGTGAATTGTAAAACTTTTAAAGAATTTGTTAAACGGTGTCAAAACCTTTGCATCTCACCAACTATTTTTAGTTGACAGTTTACTTAACATGTTTCAGGTGCTCAAGTTTGATGCTTATCTTGTGAACACATAGGATTCTTGGACCTAGAAAGACTATCAATTAAATCTTATATGTTATCATTATTGTTGAACAATATGTTTTTCCTTGTTATGTTTGAACCTTTAAATTCCATTAATGAAATATTGAACCTTTATTAGCCAACCTTGTGCTTTTGAACAACCGCGTGCACCCCGACGTATAATCCGTCGTCGGTTCGGGTGTGACAGATTGGTATCAGAGCCAGGTTTTTAGGGAATTAGGTTATTAGACACATGACCTAGACTATAACTTAGGATTCCCCTAAAACATGAGTCACCTCATGTGATTATTAGGAATCTCTACTCTGTTCTACTCTTTAATCTTAAACCTTATACATACATGCTTATACTTGGGAAACTTACATCTACTTACGTACAACAAAAGCCTACTGCATCAAGTCTATATACTTAGGTTTCCAGTCTAAAAACTAACTCTCGTCGAAAGTATTTGAGTTCTAAATGATGTATGAGAACTTGTGCGGACCGGAAGGGTGGATGCCTGTATTCTAGGAAATTCTGTCAAGGAAAGCATTTCGTACAAATACAGATCAACCGTTGGACCCGTATGCTTTCCTGGGAATTCTTGGAATGAGTGTCCACTTATAGGAATGCACGACTTCTCTAACATTAGTGAATTTAAACTACTTTTGATATGTCAAAGTACCTATTTAGTAACATAAACTAAGTAGGTACCATCTAAAAGTCTTGTACTTCATGATTTATACCCTCATTTTATAAACCTTACTCTATGATTCTTACGTCCAAACTTTTCATTTTTATAGTATGCCTCCCCGTAGTAGCCGAAGCAGAGTCATGGCAACCCTCATTGCTCAACAGATGGCTAAGGTCCTACCTACCCTAGTCACTAAACTAAACCAAGCAGCAGCTAACAACAGTGCTAACTCTGGATCTCTCCAATCTGGTTTAAACCCTCTGTGCACTTTCAAGCATTTCAACTCTTGAAATCCCGCCAAATTATTTGGGACTGAGGGAGCCACTGGCCTCCTCCAATGGTTTGAAATCATGGAGAGCACATTCCTAAACAGCGATTGCCCGGATAACCTCAGAGTCCGTCATGCATCAAGTGTCCTGCAGAAAAGGGCATTGACCTGGAGGAACGGAGAGAAACGTAATCGAGATGCTGACGCTGCTATGTCACTAACCTGGGAGGAATTCAAGGAGATAATGATCGAAGAGTTCTGCCCGAGAAACGAGATGAAGAAGCTCGAGGCTGAATTCTGGGATCTTGCTCAGGACAGTGGGGAGAACCTAGTGTATACAACCCGCTTTCATAAATTGAGTCTGCTAGTACCCTATATGGTTACCCCTCTGTCTCAGGGAATCAAAAAATATATCAGTGGACTGCCGATGAAGATTCAGGACACAGTGTGGGGTCGGAACCCTGCCACTCTAGAAGACGCTATCCGTCTCTCTGCTACCCTGACGGATAATCACGTGAAAGCAGGGACCCTGTCCAGAAAAAGCTCCAAGAAGCCCGTTGACACCCCTACTCCCGAGCCTCTCAAAGCAGTCAAGACTGAATCCTCGTTCAATAAGAAACGTAAGGTCAAAAACTATGCAGTGGTCACACCGGCTGCCCCTTTGGCACAAGTTGCTTCGGTCAAAAAGCCATATGTGGGAGCACATCCCCAATGTAACACCTGCAAGTTTCATCATCCGACCACCATGCCATGCCGTTTATGCACCCTTTTTGGCCACTATGGACACATGTCCACTACCTGCTTCGTCAATAGGCCTCCAGTGATTCAAGGAAATCGTCCCAATGCTCCTGCACTACCAGCTTTGGCAAATGGTCGAGCTTGTTTTGGATGTGGGGATCCAACCCACTTCCGTAACCAGTGCCCAAAGCTCACCAATGCAAACCCGGGAGCACGAGGACGTGCCTTTAACATCAATGCTAACGAAGCTCAGGCCAACGCAGAAGTGGTCAACGGTACGTTTCTAGTAAATCAACAATATGCTTCCGTTTTATTTGATACCGGTGCTGATAAGAGTTTCGTTTCTTTGGAATTTGAGTTATTGCTTGCTAAAAACCGCTCTAAGTTAGAAAAGTCTATTACGGTAGAAGTAGCTAATGGAAATCCTGTAACCATTGACTCTGTTATCCGTGACTGCGTCCTTAACCTTAACGATCACAACTTTTCAATTAACCTTATCCCGATGCGTCTTGGAAGTTTCGACATAATAGTGGGCATGGATTGGCTAGCCGAACATCATGCGGAAATCATATGCTTTGAAAAATGTATCCGTATTCCCCTATCATCCGGAAGTACTTTGCAAATCTATGGTGAAAAACCATCAAGCGGTCTAAAACTCATGTCTTGTACCACAGCCCGTAAGTACCTACGAAAGAATTACGTGGCATTCCTAGCTAACATCGTGGAAAAGAAGGGGAAGGGAAAGAGTGTTCAAGACATCCCCGTCATTCGTGGCTTTCCCGAAGTGTTTCCTGAAGACTTACGAGGCCTTCCTCCCGTACGACAACTTGAATTCAGAATCGACCTCATTCCGGGAGCAAACCCTGTAGCAAAATCACCTTACCGCCTTGCACCTTCGGAGATGCAAGAGTTAGCAAGCCAACTTCAAGAACTTTCTGAAAAGGGTTTCATTCGTCCTAGCGTCTCCCCTTGGGGAGCACCCGTTTTATTGGTAAAGAAGAAGGACGGATCCTTTCGTATGTGCATTGATTATCGCAAACTCAATAAGCTTACCGTCAAGAATCGTTACCCATTACCAAGGATTGACGACCTTTTTGACCAACTCCAAGGTTCTTCATGTTTTTCCAAAATCGATCTCCGTTCTGGCTACCATCAACTTCGTGTCCTCGAAGAAGACATTCCTAAGACAGCCTTTAGTACAATATATGGTCACTACGAGTTCATGGTTATGCCTTTCGGCCTAACTAATGCACCCGCGGTATTCATGGACTTAATGAACCGTGTGTGTAGGCCATACTTGGACAAATTCGTAATCGTTTTCATTGACGACGTCTTGATCTATTCAAAAACTAAAAAGGATCATGAGGAACATCTACGATTGGTGTTAGACCTCTTAAAGAAGGAGAAATTGTTCGCCAAATTTTCCAAGTGTGAATTCTGGCTAAACGAAGTCCAATTCTTAGGTCATATAGTCAATGAGAAAGGAATCCATGTCGATCCCGCAAAGATCGAAGCAGTGAAAAACTGGAAAGCCCCAAAGACTCCTACAGAACTCCGTTCATTCCTTGGTTTAGCTGGCTATTACCGTCGTTTCATTTCCAACTTCT
This sequence comes from Smallanthus sonchifolius, assembly GCA_023525975.1. Lineage (NCBI taxonomy): Eukaryota > Viridiplantae > Streptophyta > Magnoliopsida > Asterales > Asteraceae > Smallanthus > Smallanthus sonchifolius. The sequence goes on from CM042034.1 coordinate 20,517,851, forward strand.
CCAAAGTTGCGGTGCCCCTCACGGCCTTAACTCATAAAGGCAAGCGTTACGAGTGGGGACCTAAACAGGAAGAAGACTTCCAAACTCTTAAGCAGAAGCTTTGTGATGCTCCAATCTTGACCCTTCCTGAGGGTAACGATGACTTCGTGGTTTATTGTGATGCATCTAACCAAGGTCTCGGTTGTGTTCTTATGCAATGAGGCAAGGTTATTGCTTATGCGTCAAGACAACTCAAAATTCATGAAAAGAACTACACAGCGCACGATCTCGAATTAGGTGCAGTTGTCTTTGTTCTCAAAATCTGGCGACACTACCTCTACGGTACAAAGTGTGTGGTTTTCACAGACCACAAAAGCCTTCAACACATTTTCAATCAGAAAGAACTCAACATGAGGCAACGTCGTTGGGTAGAGCTACTTAACGACTACGAATGCGACATTCGTTATCATCCTGGAAAAGCGAATGTTGTAGCCGATGCCTTGAGTCGAAAGGAACACACCATGTTACATTGTGTAAGAGTTCACAATGACCTTCAGATCCGCATCCTCGAAGCCCAACACCTTTCGGTCACTGAAGGGAATATGTACGAGGAAATGGCATGCGGAGCTGAACTTCAATTAGAGACTAAGCCCAACGGCTTACTCTACTTCCTGAACTGTATCTGGATTCCTGATCGTGACGATCTTCGTACTGTCATTATGAACGAAGCTCATAAAACCAGCTATTCGGTTCATCCGGGTGCAGACAAAATGCACAAGAATCTTCGTCCCCAATACTGGTGGCCCGGCATGAAGAAAGATATTGCTTTGTACGTAGCAAAGTGTCTCACTTGCTCCAAAGTCAAAGCCGAGCACCAACGTCCATCTGGCCTTCTAGAACAACCAGAGATCCCCGTGTGGAAATGGGAGTGTATAGCAATGGATTTCATTACAAAACTACCCCGTACCACTCACGGTCATGATAGCATATGGGTAATCGTGGACCGTCTAACTAAATTCGCACACTTCTTGCCTATCCGTGAGGACTATGGAGTCGAAAAATTGGCTCGGATTTACATTAATGAAATAGTTAGTCGTCACGGTGTGCCTCTTAACATCATCTCTGATCGTGACGGTCGTTTCACTTCTCATTTCTGGCAATCTTTACAACCTGCTCTTGGCACACAATTGAACCTCAGCACAGCTTACCATCCTCAAACCGATGGTCAATCCGAAAGGACCATTCAGACCTTAGAGGACATGCTTAGAGCATGCGTTATTGACTTCGGTGGTAATTGGGATTCACATCTGCCATTGATTGAATTCTCCTACAACAATAGTTATCATACTAGTATCAACATGGCACCTTTTGAAGCTCTTTATAGTCGTTAGTGTCGTTCTCCTGTTTGTTGGAACGAGATTGGTGAATCACAAATCACCAGACCTGAACTCATTCAAGAAAATCCGATAAAGTCCTTCGTATTCGTGATAACCTCTTATCATCCAGAAGTCGGAAGAAGAGCTATGCCGATAAACTGCGAAAGCCTTTAGAATTCCAAGTCGGTGATCTCGTACTCCTCAATGTATCACCTTGGAAAGGAGTAGTTCGTTTTGGAAAGAAAGGGAAACTAGCTCCTCGTTTCGTGGGCCCTTTTAAAATTCTCGAAAGGATCGGAAAAGTGGCCTACAAACTTAAACTGCCTGAAAATCTTAGCAACATTCACCCGACTTTCCACATCTCTAACCTTAAGAAGTGTCTTGCTGATGAGAACCTCCACATACCTCTCGATGAAGTACGCATTGACGAAACTATGCACTTTGTAGAGAAACCCGTGGAAATCATGGATCGTGAAATCAAGCAACTCAAGCGTAGTCGTATTCCTATCGTCAAAGTGCGTTGGGAGTCTAAACGTGGCCCAGAGTTTACTTGGGAGCGTGAAGACCAAATGAAAATCAAGTACCCGCATCTTTTCCCTGGACCCTCCTCTTAAATTTCGGGACGAAATTTCCTAAAGTATGGGAGACTGTAATATCCAGTATTTTCCAGCGTACCATTATCATATTGAGATTCTATTTCCCATTGTAACCTATCTATTTCAAGTTCTAATGAACGTATCATTTCAAAATACCTGCACGTATTATTTGATTCTTATTAAGTCTCATTCTTAAATAAATACAGAATAAATAAACTTATATTTAATACATATATAAATACCTAAATATAGGTGAAATTAAAGATATATATGTATATATATGCATCCTTTAAAAGAAATAGATTAAAACCCTAAAAACTTCATAAGTTTATGTTTATAATTAATAGACTTATTAACTTTAAATACTTAAAATAAATAAACTTATAAAACTCATTAGATTTTATAAAATAAACCATATTATTTATTTTATAAAGTCTAGGGTCTAAACTGTCATTTTGAAACTTGTTTTTTTTAAGTAAAAATCAAGTTTTAACATAAAATGTTAAACACTGGAAACCTTAGGGACCTGTTGTGTAACAAACTCAAACTCCCGGAACCCAGACTCGATCGTGGGTTCGAGTCTCGCAACACCCGGTTTGCACCCCATTCATTCGAAATCGCGTATTATGGCCGGATTCACTACACCTCGGGCTTCCATTCGCGCATGCGACCACAACCCAAGGTGTATCAATGCTCGGATCCAACTGTAACCACGCGTAATTACGAATTCGAACCCGTCGACTCAACCATAAAACTCCCAACGGTTTTCGCATTAATTGGCGAAATCGGCTATAAATAACAGTTGAAAAACTTCAACGACATCACCCTCAAACCACCTAAACACTCAATTTCGTCACTCTTTACCCACACTACTCGATTGAAACCACGGCTGCCGACCGAAAACCCAGAACCCGTTCACCCTCAATTCGACTCCGATTCGAGTAATTCTTGTGGCTATCATACTCGTTTTATCCTATAGATCGAAAGCCCTCTGTTTAATTTTATTAACAGAGGGCAAATCAATGCGTATTTGGGGATTGAAATCCTAGGGTTCATACGGGGATTGGGCTTGATTTGGGATTGTGTTTAAAAGATTTCTTTTTCAAATTATACATAAGTGAGGCCCGTAGTCGGGTGGTTAGTGCTGGTGTGTGTGGACTTGGGTGGCCCGGGTTCGAATCCGGCCAACCCAAGTTTTGTGTTTTATTTTTTTTTTTCATGCTTTCTGATCAGATTTTATAATTCCAAGTATTTTTATAAAATCTTTTAACTTTTATAAACTTGAAATCGATTTCTATTTGCACTTTCATTTTCAGAAAATATTTTAATTAAATAAAACTAAGTTAAAACTATAGAAAATTTAATATTTAATATTAGTTTTAAATACTTAAAATCTATAAAACTACCTTAAGCTTTTATAAAACCTAAATACTCAACATAAATAAATTTGTAAACCCAGAAACTTTAATTAATTATTATTTTATTTAATAAACAAAAGTTATTTTGTTTAAACTTTAAATAATAATTACAAACTTTTATTAAACATAAGTTATATAAATATAAAGAAAATTTATAAACTTATATTTTCATTAGAAACTTATAAACTTGTAAATATTTGTATTTAAAACTAAATACTTACTTGTTTATTTAAGTAAAACAAGAAAATAAATACATTTTTATTTATAAAAAGAAATTAGGATGCTTGTAAACTTAAAAACTTTATAAAAACTCTAAAACACTTATAAATAAAACATAGACTTATTTTAGATATTTATACAATTGAGAATAACAAGAAACCATGTTATAAACTAGAAATCACAAACTATTTGAAGTCTTAAACACCTTCAAAATAATTATTGGTCATATTTTAGAACGTAAAAGCACTTTAAAAGTTTGTTAATCGTTTTAATTAGATAAAGAAGTTATTTTCAAAACAATCTTTTTTAGTGGTTATTATTTATACTTAGTAATTATTTATTCATTGAATAATTACTCTTTAATCTTTAATGATAATTACTACCTTTTTGATAACTAATACCTATTTTAAACCCTTATGAATAAATATTTAGTAACCTTAATACTTATTTACCCATTACTCAAGTTATATTTTCATACTTGGAAAACTATTTAAATCATTGTTAACTAAAACTTACTATCACTTAAACTTTATAATACAATTATCCCCGTCTTCCCATTTGAAACCCTAGAAAAATATTAAAACCCTAGATCCTTGTTATAAACTTTTAGGATCGACTCTTAAAGTTTAGATTTGTCATTTAGGCTTGTTGTGAGGATATCTTTCCTCGAAGCTTTACTACACTCATTTTTTGTCGGTCACTCTTACATCCTTCTCAAGGTGAGTATACTTAGCCCATTTTTGTTTTGTTTTTGATTTATAAACTTGGGGTGGAACATGTTCAAACTTTTAGACTTATACAATTCAAACATAACTATGCATATATGCTTTCTATGTGTTATATGCTTTCGAGACTTGCATGCTTAAATTAAACTTAAGAATAGGAGGTTCGTTAACTTTGGCCGAGCCTATGGTAACAATAATAGATCTATTGTATTTGACCAATCCACCTTGATTGATTGACCTTTCGGGGGGAGCCCATGGTGATTGTTTCTAAACTTAAACTTTAAACTTTTAAGGGTAACCCTCGGGTTATGCCTAAACTTGGTTGGAGGTTTGAAGTGCACAATGTTTAACTTGTTTGTTCTCACATTTAAACTTAGATGCATTAATCATAGTGAATTGTAAAACTTTTAAAGATTTTGTTAAACGGTGTCAAAACCTTTGTATCTCACCAACTATTTTTAGTTGACAGTTTACTTAACATGTTTCAGGTGCTCAAGTTTGATGCTTATCTTGTGAACACATAGGATGTTTGGACCTAGAAAGACTATCAATTAAATCTTATGTGTTATCATTATTGTTGAACAATATGTTTTTCCTTGTTATGTTTGAACCTTTAAATTCCATTAATGAAATATTGAACCTTTATTAGCCAACCTTGTGCTTTTGAACAACCGTGTCCGCCCCGACGTATAATCCGCCGTCGGTTGGGGAGTGACAAGGGATTGTCCTATACGTGATATTTGGTGCCCTAAACGTCACATTTAGCCCTATACGTGACGGTTAGGGTAGGTGCATTTCAAAAATGAGACGGTGTCTCTAAAATTCCCCATTAGACAATAAATGGGTCCCGATTTTACATTTTCTTGATGTGAAAACTTCACTTTCAATCTTTCATTGTCAACCCTCTCATTTCTCATAAACTTAGTATATTTCAAATATTTATATATATTTATAAAAAATGTTTTTCATTGATTTTGTAGATTTTATATATATAAAGAACAATATCTTTTAGGTCAAAAGGATTTGAAATCAAGGTTTGTTGCTTACTTTGGCATATTTTTTGTACATATTTAGATGCAACACTAGGAATCTACATGAGATACACCTTTTTTTCATGTTGATTAATTTTATTTATCGATAGCAAAATGGCAAACAGAATCAAATATATTAAAGAAAACTTGATTTCAAGTCGATTAAGTTCTTTTCATGGCAATTTTTTTTAACAGATGAATTAAATTTTCTCATTCTTTTTTTTTCCAAGGAGATTAGATATTCTCTCTAAATCAAGAATGTTCAAATATGTCATACTGTAATTTGATTTCAGTACAGTAGGTTTATTTTATATTAGTTATAGTGTTTTGTGTCCTTTTATTTTAGACCAAAAACCTAAATCTTTTTCACAAATTCACTAAAAAAGTTTGGTTTTTCCTTGGTTTCTTGCTCAAAAGTATTGATTTCGCCTCAAAAGTTTATTTCATATTAAGTTCTAGTGTTAGAACCCTTAATTTAGACCAAAAGCTCAAATTTGTTTCATAAATCCACTAAAAGTTTGATTTTTTTATCTGTAATATTTTCGATCTCAAATTTAATTGTTCAAGTTACCCTACCAGTTAAAATTGATAAATAGTTTAAAAAAAGACAAGGATAATGGTCCACTGCTATTCCTACCCTCGTAATCAGGATATCAAAATCTATAAATAAATGTAGTGTTTTGTTGTTTTTTTAACCGTTAGCTTGCTGGCTAGGTTGTACACAATCTCTGCACGAATCACGATGGAGTTGTGTATGTCCATATGGTGTGGCCCTCTTTACACGTGAACCGCATGCTTTCATTGACACATGGCTTCATAGTACTGGTTCAATTTCCACCTAAGATCTATGTGGCATATCATTGTTCTTTATTAATTTAGACCATTACCGGTTTTTGCTATGAAGCCGGGGACCAAACATCCTATTCACCATTCCCACATACATATAATAAAAATTAAAAATAAAACAAAAATAATACTATTTTTAATATTTATAAATTAATGTTTACTAGTTTTTCCTCCCGCGCTACGCGGCGGGAGTTTGATAGTTGTCGGTTCGACTCGTCAACGGTGATAAAAGTTACGTTATAGCGTACAATCCAAAAAAAACTCAGATCGCTCCCAAAAAAAAATAAACAAATCCATGCATAGCGTTTTAAAAAAAAGTTAACGAAAATTTACTAAAAAAACAAACTCATTGAACTTTTGTTACAATTTTATAAAAAATTTAGCTTGAGAAAAAAAAACTAAATTTTACTTTATTGAAGTTTTGTGGCAAATCTAAAAAAAAAAATTAAAGCCTAAATGTTTTTGTGCCATTTCTATGAAAAAGAAAACTTTTGTGGTAACAAAAAAAAAAAGAACTTCACTGTGGAATCACATGCCCAATAATAATTAGTTAATATCATATAATTATAATAGTGGAAACCTTATTAACTTATTATTCTTTTCTTATACGTTATCTTTACGTTAAATGTTTTTTTTTCACATGTCAAGTTTTTGGGTATCTAGTTTTGGGATATATTTTTGTTTCGCTTTGTATTTTCTTTAACAACCATCAAACGATAACATCGCATGGTGTGCACATGTGTCGATAACAAAAAAAAAATACATAAAATACCATTGTTTCCACCATTAACAACCACCAAATGATAACATCACTAAAGCCAACTTCTCCACGAGCAATCCCCCCACCTCCGTTGAGGGGAATCGAAATTTGAAGATGTCGCATATGGTTATCGTAACGACAACTCTGCTTACTGTGGTTGAGATCTCAGTTTTATTCCAATGTTTAATTACCTTAATTAGTAGAAAGATTGCATACTTTATTTGCGAATTTGATATTCTAATGATTCCTATATTGCTATACTAGGTTAAAATCCCGTGTTTTATACGGGTTAAATAAATAAAATGTTATATATTTAGTAATAAAAATTTTATATTTTTAAAAACAAACTAGTATATTACATCGGTTGAATAAAATATAATGTAATTTGTTAACAAATACATTTGTCAAAATATGTTTTTAAAAAATGTAATTTGTCGTGACAGTTATAAGATCTGTTAAATTAGTTTTTAAAACATTTTTTTTCAACTGAATATTAATTTTTAATTTAATTGATAAATGTTAGTTCATATTAAGTTCATTTGATTGATGATATAATAACTATTTATAATTAAATAATAACTATTCGTAATTAGATTTATTAATATAAAGATTATTATTTAATAGAAGAGAGAAATAGAAAATCTACAATTTTTAATAGGAGAGAGAGGCGGAAAAATAAAGATGAGTAGTAACCAGAGAGTGACACGTGTCCTGAAAAGATTTTCATTTATTAGAGTAGTAAGATACAAATACGCATTTTACTATTATGGGTTATTTCTTTGAGTTAATGTAAATTTTTTACCCTTGTTTGCTATTATCTACACATGTGTAAACATTTATTCTTTATGAGATTTTTCTTACCTACACATAAATGAACTTAATATTAATAAATTTTTTACCTTGTGTTTTTTTGTTACCTACACATGTGCATATCATCGGATATATGTATCGCCTGAAAATGCACTTTTTATGTTATTGATGATGCACATGTATAATACGTAAAAAGCTTAAAATAAATTATTAAACAGTGTCCTAACATATGTACCTAAAAACCCTAAAACACACTATTATAAGTATATCAACATATGTGTAGGGGTGAAAACTCGTTGATAATGCATATGAAGGTATGTAAAAACTCAAACATATACTATTAAACAATAGATTTACGTATGTGTACGCATGTAAAAACTCTAAAAGAACACTATCACTATCATTTTCGTTTTAATCATAAATATTTATATAAAAAAAAATTGTACCTATATGTATTATAAATTTTATCAGTTGCTTTGATGAGTACATATTTCTTAATTGTAAGGGACCATGGGCAAGTGGGCAAGTCCCCAACTTCCATGGAGGTGTATCTGGGGATATTGTCGAGTACCTTGTCGGCATAATATCAAGATGAAGTTTTCAGAATAATGCGAAGGTCGCCATCATCCAGAACCATCGAAGGTATTTACGACAAAATCAACGACGTTCATAACAACAGGACAAACTTGTAATATATATAGTTCCATGAATCTAAACATGCCTTCTTGATGTGCTTAATTGACGAAATTTGATGTCGACTCGTCCCTTCGGGACCTCAATCTCTTGCAACCCGGGGATATAAAACGACAAGAAAACATAAAACATGTAAGACGAAAAAGACCATGTATAATGATTCATGATGTTTGACGTTGAAATAGAGCAGTGAAAACTTAATAAATATCGAAATTGAATATCGTGGGGAGTAAATGAGTTCAAGAGCTACATAAGTTTGGCCCGTTAGAAGCTTCAATCAAGTCGTGCTTAGATAAAATTGATCCCGGCCTCACATAACAATAAGATTAAACTTGCAAGCCTAAATGTGCATATTATTTATATAAATATAATATTTATATTCTTTAATATAAATATATAACGAAATAAAAAATAGTATTACTGTATATGATCTATGTTAAAAAGAACTAAATAAATAATGAAATAGTTAAACATTTACAAACAAATTAACATGATGCATAATATTTTATTTAACCAAAAATATAACTGGATTTATAATTGAAATTTAAATCCAACCACGTCTACAGTGATGTTAACCGAATAACTAAATCATTTTTTTCCAATAACCGGAATAACCAACCATTTTATCACCTAAACCGGTCGGTTGTGAAAATTTAAAAACCAAAGCATTGGTTATAGATTGGGTTATAAGTTTGACTCAGGGCTCGATTTCATTAAACTGGTCTTGATTCGAGCTTCTAGTAAACTGATTCCCTAACACGGAATATCGAAATTATATAACTGTGAACCGTGATTATTACAACAAAGGCCCACCTAATTTTATAAGCACTTGAAGCCCATGACCCATCACTCTCTCCCCCCACCGGCCCACCCCATCCTTTACCAACTCGATCAAGTATAGTTTAATTATTTAGCCAACGGTTGATGGATTAAAGTGAACTATTTTCAAAAGGTGGGTCGTTTGTGTACAATGGAAGTTAGTTGAAGGAGAAATTATGTAATTTATAGTTTGTGTATAGTTGAACGCAAATACATGAGATCTCTGATGCAGATTTGATGGAAAAAGATTGGCTCTTTATGTTCCTTGTTTTTCGATGAATGTACGAATGTATGAATCGAATTGGTAGCAGACTCAGTCATACTCAATCCCTATATATAACCATCAATTACCTTAAAACTTGTAAATTGTTTGAATTCAATTGCTGTGATTGTGATGTCATATCTCTCCCCTCATATTTCTCCATTTCTAACTCTCTGCGGATCATAATTTTATGTTTTCATCAATCTGTGCCGTGTTCTTTGCTTTCACAGGATATTTCACTCACTTTTGTTCTTCATTAATCCACACTATTTTATGGATTAATTGTTGCATGTTGTTCTATTCATTACTTACAAATAGCAGTGACATTAATGGGGAACGTAAAAGATGAAGGGAAGAAGATGGATCCGTTGTTCCCGAGGCTTCATATCAGTGATGCAGATAAAGGAGGACCTAAAAGGAATAAAATGGCAATTTCTCAAGAGTTAAATAATGTACCCTCACAATCCACACAAAGGTGTGTTTCGGGATCTGTATCACCGGTGTTACCTCTTTCGACCACCAACGGCAGTCGTTTGGTTCCGGCAACGTCTTCTTGTCATGTGAGTCTTTAACTTTTGTTTTACATTACTAATCTAAGTTGTGTTATGACTAAAAATTAGGCCTGGGAAGATGGGCGGGTCGGGTGGGTTTGTAAATTTGAAAACCGTAAACCAAACCGTTCGTTACGGTTTGAAAGTTTTGAAACCGACCGACCAAAAATTAATATAAAAACCAAACCGATGACCGGTTTGAGCGGTTTCACGATTTTAAACCGAACCGTGAACACCCCTAGGCGGCAGTGGCGGTGGTGGGTGGCCGGAGATGATGGCCGGCAATGGCGGCGATGGAGGTGGTGGGTGGCGACAAGGCAGTGGCGTGTGGTGGCGGTGGGTGGGGGTGGAGGTGACAACGGGTGGTGGCGCGGCGTTAGTGATAGCAAGGGTGGGAGTGGGGTAGGGTGACAATTTTTTTTTTGTAACATATATACACTATTTTGAAGTTAAAAAGTTTTATAATACTTGAACACTTTGATCCGTTGACTAATTTAAGGTTATCCAAATTAACCCGTTGAATATTTGAGGTGACCCAAATTGAACCGCTGATTAATTTAAGGTGACCCAAATTAACCCATTGACTAATTTGAATTCACCCAAATTAAAATGCATTCCATAGATGTTTGCCTAAATAAACATGTTCTTTAAAAAATGGGTTAAGATTGCCACCTCTACTAAAAATCAAATAAATAGTTACTATTTGAATTCATGATTAGTGAGCCACAATTAGATTATATTTCGTGTTTAATCGATGGTCGTATAGGATGCAGGCTACAAAAGAAGTATGTTTTCGTCTATTGAGCGCTCATGTGGATCAACAAGAATGGCTACAAGACTCGACTCTTATCACTCGAGTGATATCAATTTGAATATCTCATTAACAACCGTTAAACAAACCATAGAGACGACTAACTGTCAAACCGTATGCAACACGGGACATCCAAAGCCTCAAGATTTTAGAACTACAAGGAACAACACTATAGTCAAGAAGCTTGAATATGAGGATAATTACTTGGTTCCAAGTTTTACAATTGGAAATGGTCATCGCAATGCAAATAGAGGGAGTTTCCCAACTTTAAGCACAAATGTCTATCAAAAACAATTGAAACTAACCAATAAAGATATGACCCGTGAAAATAAACAAAATACTTTGACGACTAACAACATTTCTAGAGAACCGATGCCATGTTATAGTTCTGATAGAGGTCGGTTTTCAGAAATGTCAAATGAAGACGTTTCTCCCTCGATAAAGAGAAGTCTCTTGATAGATGAACATCAAATGTTACATGCTCCCAATACTAGGTTGCCACTTAAGAGAAAAAGTTTTCAAGGAAACATGACCTACAAAGATGGTACAAAAAAGATGTGGACTTTGTTGAGAGAGGATAGGAAAATTGATAGAGGAACTCATGAAGCTCTTAATCCTATTAATATAAGTGAAGAAGATCATGAGTCTTTACGAGATGCTGGGAAAATTGGTGATAATTTAGAGAAGGACTTTCTTTCAAGATTTAATATAACCGCCACGGAAGTTTCACAAATCATCGGTCCAGAACAATATTGCATAGGAAGAAGAACAATTATTCAGTAAGTACCTAGCTTGTGTGCATGTTTTCTGTATTTCCCTTGAGAGTTGATTGTTATAGGGAACGTTTAATGGATAATCAGATTCAATTTCATTGCATCTGATTATCCAAGTGATTATTTGACCCTAGAATCAGTTTTACTGTACCCTGGGAATACAACAGAGGTTTAGCGGTTGATTCTGGGGTCAAACTGTATAATCAAAGTTACAAATGTTCATGAATGTTTTCATTTACCATGATATTTCAGACAACAAAGGGTTTTCCAGTCACAACTCTTCGAGTTGCATCGATTAATCAAGGTATGTTCCATGACATTTACGTAAATATAACACTTTAATCGAATCGTATTCTCATAATCAAAGTTCTAAACAGGTACAAAAAATACTAGCAGAATCACCTGATCTTTTGATCGAAGACGGTTTCTACAAACTAAAGAAGTCGCCATCTGAAGACATGTATCCACATCTTGATCATCAGAAAGAAAACAACGACATTGAAAAAATATACAACCCGAGTTTAATAGACCTCCCGCCACCACCACCCCCTACTGTCAACAGTGGCAAACAACCACCGTGGTGCTTCCTTCCACCACCTCCACCAGGAAACCAATGGTTGGTTCCGGTAAGGTCACCGTCCGAGGGGCTTATTTACAAGCCCCTCGCGGGACCTTCTCCGCCACCTGTCAGCCTCATGCCGCCAATGTATGGCATGAGTCTAACACCCTCAAATGCCGACTTCCTCACTGGCAGTTATAATATTCCAACATCTTATCAACAAGGAATCGGTGTATATCCGAGCACTTCACTTTTAACATCCTACGGATTTCCAGCAATAAGTAGACAGATTTGTTCTCCGACGATTGACTACAGTGTGAATTATAGCAAAAATGCTAAAACTGCTTGTAATATAGAAAGTGATTTCCAGGGAAGTAGTGGAAGCAACTCTAATGAAAGAAAAAAAGGGGATGAACTTCCTCTTTTTCCGACGACACCTATGGTTCAAGATTCCTATCAATGTACAGAAGAAAAGAGATTTGATGAACGGATAAAAGTGATCAAAGTTATACCGCATAATCCCAAATTGGCATCCGAATCAGCTGCTCGGATATTCCAGTTCATACAAGAGGAAAGGAATCATAATGAATAGGGATGTAAAATAGTAATTAGATCATTTTTTTTGTTAATAAGAATCTTTTTGAATAATTATGAATGGCTGATACATGAAATTAGTATAGAGGTCAAACAAAAAGTGGAATATACCGTTAAAGGGTTGTTTGGGATTGCATCTATTTGTTAAGTTTTGATATAATAATAAGGTTGTTTTTTGGATGTTGTTTAGTGATGTTTGGTTCAATTGAAATATGTCTAAGAAAATAGAATTGAAATCGGAATCTGTTTGAAGAACTAAAGTTATAACTTGGATTTGTTAAAATAACTGAAATTTGTGAGGTTATTGATCAAATAATCATGTTTGGCTTGTAAATTTGTTAATGAAATCACACCGTGGTGGGGTGGGGGATAGTGTTGAGGGTGTTGATCTTGCTAGCCACGTTGACAATGCTAGTATAGGCAATGGTGATAAAGGAGGAGAAAATTCTAATTCCATCGGTAGACTTCATCCACTAACTATGGTCGGTGCATGTTTTACGTATGCCTCTGTGTTGGAATGGAATCAGATTCATAACACGCTACTAGTACTTTGTTGGTTATAAAGAGCAAACAAAGTTATCATCCATTTGCACTATATGCAGCACAGCTTTAATCCCATTTTTCTTTTTCCATCCATTTCTTATACTCATCATGGTATGAAATTACTTATTATGTACTTGATTTTCTTATTGAGAAATTTTACATACTAAGTTTTGTCATACGTCAAAATCAAGTTGTTAGGAAGATTATTAGGCACAATAAGTAGTATATATTTCATTAATCTTTCTTAATACTTGTTAAATCCCTCTTTTGTCATACACCACACGAGTTTTGAGTTGCATGTATCTAACCCGTTTAATAAATGGGTAATGTTCGGATTGACCGTTGACTTGCTTAATGTTGGTGATTTTAGTGTCATCTAGCTATTTTGTATAATTGGGTTTATTTGATGACTAAATGAGAAGTTATAATGAAACATTAAACAAGTTGGTAAGTGTAGAGTGCATGCCTGTTTGATTATCTTATGATTTATGGTGCTAAAGACACATTGTTATATCTAGGGGCGAAGCCCACTGAACAACAGGGGCCTGGGGGCAGCGCCATTGGGAGTGGGGTCCAAGGGGGGTCTGGGGGCAGCGCCATTGGGATTGGGGTCCAAGGGGAGTCTGGGGGCAGCGCCAAATAATACATTGGTAGTGCTCGGGTCGGGTTGAATACTTCAACCTGACACGATTGACACTCCTACTCATAGGCTCGAGTCGATGAGTTCTTTACAATGCTTTTTTTTATTTTGAAAAATGGATTTACTAATATTTTGTAACACCCCAAATTCACAGATTTAATAAATGGGGTTCGGAAACGAAAACGAATAATAAGTCGGGGCCTAAACGGGTTTAACGCGGTAGAAGAAATATGAAGGGAGGGATGGCCTTAACCCTAGGTGCAACCCTTGCTCCTTCTCATTCGCATCTTCTTCACAAAACTTCTAGAGGAGAGAAAGTGCTAGAATCATCCATTCTTGCCTCTATCTTGCTCTTAAATGGTTGTTGGAGCGACAAGACTTAGGAAAACAGTGATAGCCATAAGAGCGACAGGACTTAGGAAGGCGGTATTATGACAACAGTGATAGCCGTAAGAGCGACAATACTTAGGAAAACCACTAGTATTCTAGATTATTTCTGAACTTAATTGTACAACTAGACAATTCGACGGGGTGTGGAATGAATTCAAGCAAATTTACTACTACGGGAGCGGCAAATGTAAATTTAATTTCTTTTTTCTTTTTTAATATTTTTTAACATATAATTTGATATTTCTATTATAATTTGTAATATATTTTTACTCTTAAATCTAAATATACATTTTTGTTTAACTTTGTTCAATATTAAGATAGAAGCTTTATTGAAAAACTTATTTGTATTTAAAATAAAAATATTTTATTTTTAATATAACTTGGTTTTCAATAAAATTTATATCAAAATGTAAACAAAAGAAAATTTGAACAAAGTTGTATATATAGATTTAAAAAATATATATATAATTAAAATTTACTTGAGAAAATCAAATTATATGCTTGAATGAAATAATTAAAAAAAAAGAACTAAATTTCCATTTGTTGAATTCACTCCCGAGTAGCGAATTTGCAAACACTGAATGTTACTAAACTTTCATTTTTTTGAACGGCGAACATTGAATGTTGTGACGTCACACCCCCCGTCATATGGGAGAGCCTCGTGCAACTCCGGCTAACATGTTGTCTTAACCGGGGCCACTTGGCGTCAGAGTTGGAGAGTATTCAAGGAAAAATCCCACCCAATAAGGCTCCTTCCGGGCTTACGGGAGAGCCGAGGCTCAAACCCTGGATCGGCGTGGGTAAAACCCAGGTGCATCAGCCTAAGAGCTAGGCCTCATTTGCATGCCTCAAATAATGGGGAGAGCAGAAATTGAACCTGGGTCACAAAGAACATCAAGTCTCTCACTTACCACTCCACCACCACCTCATTGTCAACCTAGTTGTACAGTTAGTTTAAGAAATCACCTAGAAATACATATGATACTCCCTAAATCACCTCGTAAATCTATCTATATTATATAATAAATGAAAATCATTTATGTCACGTGTCGCGTCCACATTTCTTCTCACCAATTGTTTCCCGCCTCTCTCTCTTATTAAATGCACTTCCTTTTTTTTAATAATGATTTATATTTAAATAAAAAAATTAATTATACTAATAATACACATTTATTTTAAATTATCTCTTATTTTAAGAAATTTTAAAATTTAATTGTGTAACTTTTGTTTTTAACTAAATAGTGATGTAGTCAAATTATATTAAATAGAAATTAATGTATTCAAACCGTGTAATATACATGTTTTTAAAGATATAAACTTTTTATTACTAAGTATATAACATTACATTTTATCAACCCGTGTAACACACATGTTTTTTAAAATATAAATTTTTTATTACTAAGTATATAATATTACATTTTATCAATCCCGTGTAATGGTGAATTGGTGATGGTGATGGTGATATCATTGATTGAATACTTCACTAGCTTAGAAAAACCCCGTGTATTACACGGGTTAAATAAATACAATGTTATATACTTAGTAATAAAAATTTGCATATTACATATTTATGACATATTATATAGTTTTTAATACAAATTTTATAAACGTATATGGTTATTTTTTTAAAATGTTTTATAAAATGAATGAAAGAAATGTTCAATTTCTAAAAATATTTTACAAACAAACCTATTTTTTTTAAATGAAAAAAGTTTTATAAAAATAGTTACAGAAATCATTATTATTTAATAGGGGAGAAAGGCGGGAAACAAAAAATTATAAAAAAAAAAACAATTAAAGAAATTTTGTATAATGTAACGAACCAAAATCCGGGTTTCGTTTTCAAATAAATAAAATATTTTAATAAATATTATGGTGAAAATAATATTTTAGAATTAAGTTGAAACAAGTGGGTTTCAAGTTAGTAATGAGGTTATACTAGTTTTTAACTAGTTTTGGAATGAAATGGAAGTTGAGGGGCTAAAGGTGTAATATGGCAAATCTGCCATTTTGACTAAAAGAAGTCAAAATTGGGGTTTTTCTCATTGTGTGGGTCGTTCATTCCAAGAGGAGAAAAAGGAGAAATCGATTTTGGAAGCTAAATCTGCATTTGAGCTTGAATTTGTGAAGGTTTTGGCTCAACAACACCTTCCTATCATCAAGTAAGTGTTAATCGTCCTTTGAATGTGTTAGATGGTGGGTTTTGTAGAAATCTGGAAATTATGAATGCATGTGGTTAATTGGTGTTAGATTGTTGATAATCTAGCTAAACTAAAGGTAAAGAGTGGTGATTAACATCCTAGAACCCTTTGATTTTGATTATGAGAAGTTAGGGTTCATATGGAGAAAATTGGGGGTGTTTGGTTTATGATGATAGATTGTTGAATTAGTGATGACTAAGTGTTTATATGGTGTTAGACACTTGAATGAACACCAAATTAACTTAATAAAAATTTTGGAATGAAAATTAGTGTCAAGGAATTGGAAATGGAAACTCAAGTAGGTGAGTTTGGAATGAAAGAGGGTGTTTGGTTATGGGAATAACCCAAACGGGTCACTTTGGGTTGAAAATGGAAATTGGGTTGTGAACTCAATTATAATATGATTTTGATGTATGTTAGATTACTAAACTAGGTGTATATGTTTAGGTAATCAAATTATGAACCGAGAAGGTGGTGCGGGATCTTCTAACCCAAAAGGTAAGTGCCTTTGCACTTACTTAGTATTGATGATAATGTATGGTATATGTGTTATGATGCATACTATGTTGTTGAATTGAATGAGAATGAACTAGTATGTGTAAATGAATAAATGTAGTTATAGTGGTAATACTATAATGGATATGTATAAATGAATGAATGTAGTTATAGTTGTAATGTTATAATTGATATGTGGGAATGAGGTTATGATCTAAGAATCATAATGGAAATGAGGTTATGATCTAAGAATCATAGTGGAAATGAGATTATGGTTTAAATACCATAATGGAAATGAGGTTATGGTCTAAGGACCATAATGGAAATGGAAATGAGGTTATGATCTAAGCATCATAATGGAAATGAGGTTATGGCCTATGTGCCATAATGGAAATAGAAAAGTGTAATCAAAAAGATTAATTATGATTGACTAATGAAAGGAAAGGAACTTGTAAGGTGAAATACAAGTAAATTGTAGCCTAATGGCATATTGGGCGCAAACGGGTCAAATGGATGAATGGGTAAAAACAAGTGGTATTACTTGTTTGACATGTTTATCTTCATTACTAATGGTTGTTACATGTGGTGTTATGTAGGAAAAGCTCCGATGTAGTCCGAGTCAAGTCCATTTGGCGAAAGGAGGATTCTCGTATGCATTTTGTGATTTTGGGATGTAAATTTATATCCTCGTAAGGGATGTAAATTTGAAACAAGAATTTATGTTTTTGAGTGTGTATAAATGATGTTTGAATGTTGGTCAAATACCCAAGTGTTGGGAATTTTTGGTGTTATGTTGTTTTGGTGAAAAATGATGAAAATTGGTTAACTATGGAACTCGGCAACCTGTGTAAACTTTCTGTTTACTCAGGTCCCCGCGGTACGCGAGAACCGGGATAGGTTCTCTCGCGGTACGCGAGAGACCTGGTTCTCGGGCAGGCAAGTTTGGGACTCCCTCGCGGTACGCGAGGGTTAAAAAAAATTTCTTGGGATAAAAGTTTCCGCGCGTTTAAATGTTTTAATAATTGGTTTTTCAATTAAGGGTGTTACATATAATTAATATTAGAGAAGCGAGAAAAAAATGATTAGGATGCATAGCAGAGTGACAAGTGCCCCTTTAAACCTTTATTTATTATATAGTATAGATTATGTGAAAATAATTTTTTTTTGTTAAGTTCCTTTAGTTGAAAGCATTTAATTAATTTTAATTTTCTTTATTTATCAAACAAACATGTTCTTTTATTCCAAATTCAAATTTTAACGAGTTATGTAAATCAAGCGTGCCTTAAATGTTTAAATAAACAATTTAAAGTTACTTTATGAAATTAAGCTAGTAAACATTTTTAACAAGCTATCTTCACAAACACTTGGACAACATGCGCGATAATCCATCATGCATGTTTAATAATGTTTACAATTACAATATGATCAACATCTCCAAAGTTGCATTATGGTGGGAATCCAACACTTATTCCCCACTAGCTAAGTCGAATGTTTTACTACGCGGATGGAATGGGAATCGTTGTATGTTTTATGTATATATGCCAGTGTTGGAATGGAATCAGAATGAAAATCAGATTCATTATTCATAGCACTATAGTAGTACTTTATTTGCTCTTTATAAGCAGTTAATATTCAAGACAATTATTATTATACACAATAATTAGCATCCCATCATATCTTCATTCCATTTCTTGTAATCATTCATCATGGTATGAAATCGTTAACTCTTCTTGATTTCCTCATTGAAATGCTTTGCATCCTAGCAATAACATGATAACACACAATAAGTAGGATACATATCATTACTCTTTCTTGATATATTCGTTTTAATCTCTCTTCTAATATTTAAGAGTCGGGCGTAGGGTTGTTCAAATAACTCACCGGCTCATATAAATTTCAAGCCAAGCCAATGTCGTACGTGTCGAGCTGAGATGAGCTCGCTAAAGTTAATTAGGTCGTTTAAGAAGCACAAGTTTTATATAAAAAAAACCACAAAGGCTTTTTTTTCTTATATCTATCCATCCATATGTTTAAAAAATATTATTTTTTGTTCTATGGACTTTCCATATGTGCAAGAAATACAAAAACATCTAAATTATAAAAATATACGAGTTGGCTCAAGCTTTATTCAATCCGAGTTTGAGCTCAATTTCAGCCTGTAATGTTTGGAGCTCAAGCCCGAGTTGATGTTGACTCGGCTAGGATCGCTCATTAAGTGGAGTGTGGCTCATAGGCTTGAATCGAGGCCTTTTTTATTTAATACTGAAAATGGTCTCACTAACATTTGAATGTTACAGGATAACAGTATACTATTGGGACCATGGGGAGGAAACAGAGGGGACTATTGGGATGATGGAGTACACTCTGGTGTTAGAGACATCACTCTTGTATATGGTAGATGCATTGACTCACTCCTTGTGACATATGATAACAATGGTAGATCCCTTTTGGGTGACAAACATGGTGGCATTGGTGGAACCAAATGTGCACAGGTACATGTTCACGAATGTTGTGAGCACTTTATCGGTTGAAACTCGAGTTATACATAATTTCTTAATGCTTTAATTTCAGATCAAGCTGCGATTTCCCGAGGAGATCTTGATAAGTGTTAGCGGGCACTATTGCCCCGTGGTCTATGGAGGCGGTCATGTGATTCGGTCACTCACTTTCAAGAGCAACAAAAGGACATTTGGGCCATTCGGGGTTGAAGAAGGAACACCCTTTAATGTCTTGGCAAACGGAGCCCACATCGTTGGGTTTTATGGAAGAAGCGGATGGTATCTTGATTCGCTTGGTTTTTGCTTATCGACCATTAAACCAAACCTATTTCAAAGAATCCAGATGATGTTTAAAGGATTTAACACTCTTGCTATCAAAGATGGTATGCATAACAAAGCCAAAGGTTGAAAAGGTTATAGTTTGGGCATATGAGTGTCCCTGTATCTGTGTTTGTGTGCATTTTGTTGAGTCAGTGTGAGATTTCCTCTAGCAAATTCATTTTCTGCATAGGTTATATTATTTTGTAATAATTTTTAAAAGGTTATAGATGCCAAATAAAAGAATACATTGGCTCCGCCCCGTTGGCACTGGTTCGGAGGTTATAGATGCATCTGGTTCGGAGGACCATCCTTCAGCAATTTTCACTTTCAAACTCAGTTTTTCAAGCATAACAAAACATGTAAAATAAAAATTTTACGCAACTTAATCTCAGCCAGGGGCGTTACCATTGGCTCCGCCCCGTTGGCACAACAAGGTTTTTAGCACCAGAAATCATAAGATCATCAAACAAGTGTGCACTCCACACATATCAACTTGTTTGATGTTTCAATATGATTTCTCATTTGATCATAAAGTAAACTCAGATACACTAAATAGCTCGATTACACTAAAATCATCAACACCTTACTCTGCCCAAAATACAAATGTATAAAGCAATTATGTGTAAACTATAATTATATTCATTTCTTTTTAACTTAGGACATAGAATACATTTTTTAAGGAAACTAAGATGTGAAATATGGGGGAGAGAAGATTCTAATTTTATAAAAACATATTAAATTCTTTTACTTGAAAGAATTTGATGAAAATCATTTTAATTTTATTTTTTTCCTTGTTAAGTCAAACATGTTATTTACTAAATTTCAGATTCAAATTCTAACAAATTAAACGTGACTTAGCTAGTCCGGAAATCTTTCCTTACTCCTATTGTATTAATTTGTTTTTACCCACGTTTTTTTTTTTTAATGACAACAATGAGACTTTCTCATAGAAAGCTAGTGGGGGACTAGCAATACCCCAATTACAAATGCACACGCCCAATTACAATAATGACCAATATTACAATATTATGATTTCTAATTTTTTTTTTGATGATTTATTAGCCGATACCTTTTAGAGGGTTTGATACCCACTCCTCCCAGCTACCACCCTTTTTGTTCCCTCTCAATTCCTTCCATTTGAAGTTCAAGATTTTGATGTCCTCAATCATGCTTTCGATCGAACGATTAGACTTAGAAAAAATCCATTCGTTTCTTGTTTTCCAAATTGTCCACAAAGTACAATAGCCAATCACACAACCGATAGTACCTTTCTCCTTTGAGCTCGACATCGATTTAATTCCCCCAAGCAGATTCGATACCTTCACGTAGGAGGAAAAATTAATTTGGGACCACCATTCAATCCTCCTAAGAACCTCCGAAGCAACCAGGCATCTAATAAAAGTGTGGTCCTCCGTCTCCGCTTCTAGCAAACATAGTGCACATGTCGAAGATTAAATAGGTACCCCGCGACAGCCAAGGGCAGCCGCCATTGGAAGGCGATACTGTGCAAGCTTCCATATGAAACATCTAACATTTAACGGGATGCATTTGCTCCATATAACGTCCACTTTTGAGATTGATAAAGACTTATCTTCAATCCATTTTCTGCAGGAACTTGTTGAGAATTCACCACCTGCATCTCCATGCCAAACCCAGCTATCAGCTCCATCACCGAAGCTATAAGAGCTGATTATATCTTCCAAATCTCTTATCTCATCGGCCCTGCGTTTAGCTTCTTTTTTGTTTCTCCATTCCCATAAAAATTCCAAATTCCCTCCCTCCTTTTTTCTTATCCTATCCGCAATTAGACAATCTTTTTTCGATTCAATTTTGTACAAGTGGGGGAAGAGAGATTTAAATGAGCCGAAGCCGAACCAACACACTTTCCAGAAAGGAGAATTACCCCTGTTATTAACTTTTTTCCTTATCTGGTTGACCAAGCCCGATCCCAAACAGCCCAAGTCCTTGTGAGCCGAGATCATGTGAGTCCAGTAGTCTGGGATTGCCCTTCTGAATAACTCTTCATTGGAATCAAAAGCCTTATTGTGGATAGCTTTTAAGCATGATGCCCATAAACTGTTCGGGTCTTGTAATGCCTTCCATCTCCATTTTGTTAGAAGGGCTTGGTTCATTATGTCTAAACTTCCCACCCCTAGGCCACCCAATCTTCTTGGCTTAGCTATTTTTTCCCAAGCTACCCAATGTATTTTCTTTGATGATGCGCTGCCTCCCCACAGGAACCTCCTTCTTATTCGTTCCAATTCCATGATGATTTTCTTAGGCGCTTTATACATGGATAAGAAATATAAAGGGAGACTACCTAACACAGCTTTGGATAAGGTTAATCTACCACCAAAAGATAAGTTTCTAGCTTTCCAGTTGCTGAGTTTTACCTTGAATTTATTTATCACCGGCTCCCAACTTTTAGCAAACCGCGTATTGGCCCCGATCGGCAGACCAAGGTGGATGGTGGGAAGTGAATCTGCCAAGCATCCCATTTGGAGAGCCATATCCGCAACTTCGGAATCCGACACCCCCACCCCAATTATTCTACTCTTTTTGAAGTTTATCTTAAGCCCGGATACAAGATAAAAGAAACGGAGGATTCTTTTCAGATTAACAATATTTACCTCCTCCCATTTTCCAATGAAGAAAACATCATCCGCGTACATTGAATGGGAAACCGTAGGACCGTTTTGAGGAAGAGTAATACCATTGAATAGACCATTTAGCCCCGCCGCCTTCATCATAGCTGTAAGCCCCTCCATTGCAATTATGAACAAAAAGGGGGATAATGGGTCGCCTTGTCTTACCCCCCTCTCCATTGGGAATTCATCCGTAGGAGCCCCATTCACTAAGACTGAAGCCCGCCCGGACTTAAGGTATCCTCTTATCCATTTTCTCCAATTTTCTCCAAAGTTCATTTGTTCCATCACCGAATCAAGGAATTCCCAACTCAACGAGTCAAAAGCCTTTTCAAAATCTACCTTGAAAAGCATAAGATTAATAGAAGATCTTTTAGCCCATGCTTGGATAGTGTTAACCAGGATGTGCCCATCGAATATGTTACGACCTTTGATGAAAGCCGTCTGTTCCGGACCAATGACCGAGGATATTATCTTCTGCAGCCGAACCGCAAGAAGTTTGCCCAGAATTTTGGGCATGACCCCTAATACCGAGATGGGCCTGAACTCTGTAATATATCCAGGGTCATTACCTTTAGGCGCTAATGTGATAAAAGAGCAATTACACCCTTTCGTGATTGACCTCCTGACCTCAAATTGATTAACATACCTAATTATTTCGGTTTTCATTACCATCCAAAATTTTCTTACAAAATCAAAAGTTAGGCCATCCGGACCCGGCGCTTTGCCACCCGCACAACCCCAAACCACATTCTTGATTTCCGTTTCATCAAACCCTCTTTCTAAACCCTTTTTATCTGCTTCCGATAGCCTACCCAAGAACTGGTTCCTTAGTTTTGGCCTTGATTTAGATTGCTCTTGGAATTTCTGCTTAAAAAAGCTGAAAATCTCACCTTTTACCACCTCTGGTTCCGTCACCCACTTTCCTTTTATCATCAGCCCATTTATTATGTTCCTTTTTTTCTTCCCATTTATTATCCCATGAAAAAATGATGAGTTTTCATCACCATCAATGATCCATTTAATCTGGGCTTTTTGCTTCAGATCCATATTTTTTTTAAGTTGCTGGTCTTTTAGGAACTTCTTATTTGTCATCCTCCATTCCTTTTCCATAACATTTAACCCAAGAGATTCAGGCTTTGAATCAAGCTCCTGCATTTTTTTTTCAATTTCCTTTGTCTCCATATCTCTTTCACGCTTCATTTTATTACACCACTCTCTCAGATTGTTTTTTAGATTGCTAATTTTCTTTGAGAGGACGTAATCTGATCTACCCAAAATTGTAAGGCCAGACCATGACTTGAGAACTACTTGTGCAAGATCACTATGAGATAGCCAAGAATTATAAAACCGGAAAGGACAAGGGCCATGGTCATGATTTTTACACGTTAAAACAATTGGTCTATGATCCGACAATTTCCTCTCAAGTGCCTTAACGCTCGCAAGAGGCCAAGAATTGTGGAAGGAATTACAAACCAAAAATCTATCCAATTTACTAGATACAGATCCGTCATCTCTCATCCACGTGAATTTCGCTCCCCCCAATTGATATTCCCATAAGTTTGCCTCATCAAAGAAGGAGTTAAAATCTTTAATGCTAGGATCAGATTGGGGAAGAGAAGATTTGTCCTCCTTTCTTCTAATGGCATTAAAATCCCCCATAAAGATGAACATACCAATCAAGGTATCTTTCATAATGCATAACTCGTTCCATAGTTTTGATTTATCATCTATACCTTTTGGCCCATATACGTTTATGAAATTAACTATCTCATCTACTCCTTTCCAATTTCCCGAGACCCAAATGTAATTAGAGGAGGTTTTGATGCTAGTTACCTTGAATAACGATTTACTCCAGCAACTGCATAAGCCTCCCGATCTCCCTTCTGACTTGACGCCAATAGCTTCAAAATCTTTATCTCCCCAGATCTTCTCGTATGGGATCAGAACCATGTTTTCTAATTGAGTTTCTTGAATACTTATGAACTGAATACCGTACCTATTCTTTATATCTCTGATCCAGTTAGATTTTTCTGGACCCCTATCCCCCTGCAATTTATGGTTAGGCAATTCATGGTAGACCGATGTTTTCCCCTTCACCTTGAATTATCATTCTAACCAGATCTTCCTGTTCTTTTAGGTTTATTCCCAACTTTGCCCCCACCTCCATTGTTGCTTTTACTCCTCTATTAAGACCTTCCTGATCCACCGACCCCGCCTTCTCGATTGAAACAGAGATAGTTCTTCCCTCTTCCTTTTTATCTGAAGTCTCTATGGGAGGATTAACCATCGCGGTGTTCAGGTCCGGAATCCAAGGATTTGGATTTTGGTTACCTGAATAATCCGCAGCTTTCCCAGTTTTCTTGATAATATCGTCTAGAAGGAAGGGGTCGTTGTCGAATGACCCAGTTCTGGGCCTTTTTCTAGGGTTAGGCCCAAAAGTAATTATGATACGATGGGCCGCCTCTTCTAATTTTGATTTTGTTTGGACCGGGGAATTATTATTTGAATTTCCAGATCCGAACTTAATGACGGACTTTTTGTTACTTGAGTCATTTATTGATGAGTCGGCCTTTCCCATGCAAGACGAGTGGAGATCCCCCTGCACCGGAGGCTCTTGAGCTGACCGAGGCTCCAAGTACCCAAGAGTGATCTTTTCATCTTCCTCCGGCCGAACCAGGACCTCCGCCGGAGCCGGAGGCTCCGACACGTTTTTCCGATTTTTGTCGCACCACCCTGGACACCATCCGTCTTCATCTTCTTTGCACCATACTGAATATGATTTATCTCTCCATTTCAGGTTTATCTCCTTATGTATGTTCCAATCTTTTGTCACCAGTATCCCCACTGTGTCTCGTATAAGACCTTCGTTGCTGAACGTAGCATGTGACGGAGCCACCACCTTCCCCAGCTTAGCCGCAATAGAGTCAAACACCTGAGCCTCCCATAGATGAACCGGAACTCCCATAATTTTTAGCCAAATGATTCTTTCTTAGTCTTGACCTTTCCATATCTCTGCCTCTGATAATACCTCCGACCAACGCGGTTTTTGTCTAACAAAATCCTCCGCATCCGAGTATTTTTTAAAGATAATGAGGATCTGTAGACCACCCAAATATTTAAGTTTTATGTCCGTCAATCCGTCACCACTGAGGAATTCGTGTAAGCCACGAAGTTGAGTTATGTCTATGGCTTTCCCTATCACCGATTTATCGTACCACTCTACCACGTCGTAATCAGCATCATCCCGAATTGTTACTTCCATCTTATGGGTAGATGGATCCTGATTCCGAAGTAAGGCTCGCAGAAATGGCTTGTCGCTGTTATCTTCCTTTCCCTCGACACTACATGATGGATGGTGTTTGCTGTTATCTGGTCCACTCCTGAATCCTTTGACTTCCCTATTGTTTGGCTTCCCATCTCTATCAAATTTGGCCAGATTAACCGAAAGTCTGGCGTTGTTTATATGAATCTCCTGCATTGCTTTACAATATGATCAATGTGTTTGCCTAAGTCCAAATTAAGTTGGTGGGAGTGGTATATCCTTTTCCCCCACTAGCTTACGGTACGCGGATGGAATGGGAATGGGAATGGGAATGGGAATCGGTGCATGTTTTATGTATGCCAGTGGAATGGAATCAGATTCATTATTCATAGCACGTACGGTAGTAGTAATTTGTTTGCTCTTTATAAGCAGTAGGCATCAGCACTTAATTTATTACGCAAGACAATTAACATCACATCTTACTCTTTCCATCCATTTCTTGTACTCATTCATCATGGTATGAAATAACTGTGTTCTTGATTTCCTCATTCAGATATTTTACATCCTAACCAACATTTTTTTTTTTTCATATGTCACTATCATAGTGTTTAGTTAGACAAAATATAAGTAGCTCGCTAGAAGTCAGCTCGTATAATTTTCAAGCTAAAAGTGAGCTCGTTCGTTGGCTCACTCAAGTTAAGTAGGTCATTTAAGAAGCACAACTTTCACATGTAAAAAAAACTCACCAGCCTTTTTTTTCTTATATCTATCCGTACGTGCGAAAAAATATTATTTTTTTTGTTGTTATATCTATTCATATGTGCAAGAAATACAAAAATATCATAATTTCAAAAATATACGAGCTGGTTCCAAACTTCGAGCTTTATCTGATCCGAGTTCGAGCTCAACTTTCAGCTCATTAAGAGTATAAGAGCCCAGCAGAGCTGGCTCGCTTAATTTCAATCTCAAGCCTAAGTTGAAGTTGACTTAACTAGGCTCGCTCGTTAAGCAACCCTAGTCGAGCCTTGGAGCGCCTTGTGTGGCTCATAGGCTTGAGTAAGGCATTTTTTTATTTAATATTGAAAATGGTCTCACTATATTTGATTGTTACAGAATAACAGTATACTATTGGGACCATGGGGAGGAAACAGAGGGGATTATTGGGATGATGGAGTACACTCTGGTGTTAGAGACATCACACTTGTATATGGCAGTTGTATTGACTCAATCCTTGTGACATATGATAACAATGGTAGATCCCTTTTGGGTGACAAACATGGTGGCATTGGTGGAACCAAATGTGCTCAGGTACATGTTCACGAATCTTGTGAGCACTTTATCGGTTGAAACTCGAGTTATACATAATTTCTTAATGCTTTAATTTCAGATCAAGCTGCGATTTCCCGAGGAGATCTTGATAAGTGTTAGCGGGCACTATTGCCCCGTGGTCTATGGAGGCGGTCATGTGATTCGGTCACTCACTTTCAAGAGAAACAAAAGGACATTTGGGCCATTCGGGGTTGAAGAAGGAACACCCTTTAATGTCTTGGCAAACGGAGGCCACATCGTTGGGTTTTATGGAAGAAGCGGGTGGCATCTGGATTCGCTTGGTTTTTGCTTATCGACCATTAAACCAAACCTATTTCAAAGAATCCAGATGATGTTTGGTATGCATAACAAAGCTAAAGGTTCAAAAGGTTATAGTTTGGGTATATGAGTGTCCCTTTATCTGTGTTTGGGTGCATTTTGTTGAGTCAGTGTGAGATTTCCTCTACCAAATTCATTTTCCTCACAAGTTGTATTATTTTGTAATGATTTTAAAAAGGATATAAATGCCAAATAAAAGAATCTCCTATAGTTTCATTGCAGAGATGCAGTTAAAACTTCATGTGTTTCATTGTTTCATGATAATATACGGAAAGCAAATGTTGGAAATCAGGCCCAAGAATATGAATAGGGAATTTTATTAAACAAAAAAAATCACTTTACAATTAATCCCTAACCATCTATTTATAATAAACCCTATACTAATCTTAACACAGCTCAAACTCAATTAAATAATCAAACAAATAAAAACTCACTCCCAGTCTAATACTACTCAAATATTTAAAGATAATACCAAACAATAAACAAATAATAAAATAAACAAACATTAGACTCCTACTATGACTAGCAAACTTGCAACTCAATCCAGTAAATGTGTGACTTCTTCTTTGCACCCCGTAGAATATTAGACTATGACAAGATTAGCCCAATAGGACATAATGCCGATATTAAATAATTGAAACAAATTTACGTATTCGAATCTGAAATCGCATCATATAAAGGAATTATCATAATGCATGAAAACTTTCAGTTTCATGTGTTGACACGAACACGACCTGTCTAACCTGGTATAATTTTACATATTAATACTCTAAATTAGAATTTTAGAACAGACGTTTAAATTATGAAGCTGATGTCAGTTTCTCTTTTACTTTTTAAATTTTGGCATCAAATACTCAAACGATTTAAGTTATGACATAAAACCACATTTTCGAATAACTAAACAGGTTAACCCGTGAACCATCAGGGTTACCCCCAAACTCAACCCCTTTAGCTTAACTGTATGCGGGTTTGACCCGAAACTAATCCAAACGGTTCAGATCCATTTCCTTAAAGAAACAAACACGAACAAGAAATGTCGTTCGTAAACACGAAATGTCTTCACAAACAAGGCTTTATTCCTGTTCGTTCGATTCAAACGGTGAACTTTTGACTGGAATCGGGTGGGAGAGACGCAAAATTCAAATAAAGACATCGGCTATAATTGATATCATTGAGTTCATCCTCATCGAATAGAAGTCGGCTCCGATTGGGTCATACCACTCTGCCACGTGTCCAACTCACTCATCGTTCACAGACACCTGTCGATCTCTTATTTTGTCACATCTTTATCCTAAATTTATAAAATCTCCCATATCCATAAACCAATGATTTGGCTTCAATTTTGTTACGTGTTTTGATATGGAGGAAGAAAGAAGTGGTTTTGAGATGGGGGTGGTTGTTCCTAAACACCAAATTGATTGTGTTGAAGTTGTTGTGGATGAATTTCACAAAGTTGGCCTCCTTGTTGACAGAGTCGCTGGCCTCGATCATCAATTCCTCAAGGTTATCTTTTCATCATATTCTTAATTCATAACGTGTCAAATTTAAAACGGGCGTAACTTTTGATGTGGCTTGAGTTATGGGACATACAAAAATACGGACGAAAAAAAGTAACATGTTAACGTTGTAAGTTGTAATTACATATGTTTGGAACGTAACTTGAGTAAGTATTTTTAAAAAGACTAAAAAAGTTTGAGTGACTAAAATACAACATATCATAAGCTTGGTTACTACTGTCTGAAGTTCTCCTTTGTTTAGAAAAAAACAAGATTCCCACATAATTTCGACGTAACTTTATTTATGTTATTGTTATTTTTTATTTTTTTTAGTTGGCAGCACCGGTAGAAATTTTAGGAAAGGCAACTGTTGACTTACAGATGAAGAAGAAAACTCAAATAGGTAATTTTGCATATTCATTTCTCTTTTAACTTTTAAATTTTTATGAAACATGTTTAACTTAGGACACAAAACACATTTTTTTTTCTTTATTACAAAATTAGACGGGTTAGCCCGTGAAGTTTACGGGTTGACCTAAACCCGACCTGCTTAGCTAAACATGTTCCTAAATTCGACCTGACCTGAGTCTGTTTAAACTGAACTCGAACCTCAAATTTCATATTAAGAGTGCTTAGGATTTGCTATCCAAACCGTTATCCGCAGCTTTGCAAGTGATATAAGCTTTTCTAAATAAGCAATTTGAAGTTGCTTATTTCAAGTAGATCAACATTTTTAATAAGCAAACCCCTACATGTTTTTTGAACATGTAATATTACTGCAGGAGTGGATTTACAATTTCAATTGAATGCGGCTGAAGCTTTTACTAAACAGATTGACGGTTCATTATTCAGCTGGCTTGAGCGTTTTCGTTGCTACAATCACATGATTTACGGAATCGTGAGTTATACATGCTTCTAAATAACCTTAATCATACATCACACGACATCAATGTTCCATAATCAGAATGTTGGTCTGCTTCAATAGTAAATAACGGTAACTATACACATAAATGTACAGGTTAACAAGACCGATTCTGCTGTCGTTTTAAAATCCAACGGTAGAGATGTTAAATGGGAGCCTGGGGAATCTCTTGTGTGGAAGCTGGAAAAAGAAGGCATTGTTAAAGAAGTGTTTCCTATACATGGTATCGCGTTATGTTTTTATATTTTTTTTGCACATCATATCAATTGTCATCATGCTTTATAACTTGCAAGCGTTTTGTTTCAAAAGACGAGATGAAGAGAAAACAGCTTTTGAAACGTTGGGCGTTGAACTGGTGGGACCTTACGAATCAACCCCTTGATGAGATCTATGCTTACTATGGAGCCAAGGTAAAATAGTGGTTGTTATTAAATAATTTGCTTAATATAGAAAATTAAATCCGAGTATGATAATATATGGTTTTGTTCTTTTTCCTTTTCGTCGTAGATTGCAACATATTTTGCGCTCCTTGGAATGTACGCGAAGTGGTTGTTTTTCCCAGCTGCATTGGGGATAATCGTGCAATCGGTTGATTTCGGGTATGCCACTTTCTTTATGTAGCTTCATCAGTCACCTAAAGACTAAAATCTTTAATAATTGTGTGTTTTTGCAGATCTTTGCAGTTTCTGGTGCTTCCCTTTTTCTTTATATGCATAATTTCATGGGCAGTCTTCTTTTTCCAATTCTGGAAGAGAAAAAACTCTACTCTTTTAGCCAGGTAATTTATAATTATATTGTATGTAATTTTTCCTATGTATTTTAAATATTTGTACATTATGATTTAATACACTTAATTTCCATAATGCAGATGGCAAATTTGTTATTCAGGTGGAGCAGAGTCTGCTTATAAATCCAAGGAGAAAGAAAAGATACAAAGAGAGGAATGGTCTGCTCGCGTACTAAGATTTAGAAATGATGCAGTTATTATTTTGAGTATAACATGCCTTCAGCTTCCGTTTGAATTGGCTTACGCGCATTTGTATGAGAGCATTGGATCTGATATCATAAAGTGAGCATCTTATTTAGCAGCAATAACCTATAAATCAACATACTTTCTTATTTTACGTAAACCTGTGAAACTAGCGGTAAATGGTATATGCATCCTACGTGCACAATCTGTTATTTTGTCGACATGGTATGTGCTTACTGTGCAAGTAACTGTGTATAAACATAACAAACTTGTGGACTTTTACATGTTCAAATTTGGTTGAGGGATTTTTCATAGTTTGTGTTTTATGGTATTTAATCCTCTTATTTATGTATTTCTTTAGTGCAACTAGAAATAAGTTTTTATTAGAAGTATATTTTTATGTTCAGGTTCGTCCTGACGGCAGTCTATCTATACGCGATTCAGTACTTCACACAAATTGGCGGGAAGGCGTCAGTTAAGCTAACCAAGGATGAAAAGAATGAAAATTCTGAATACAAAGCTAATAGCTTGGTTTACAAGGTTAGAACCAAATTTTATATTCCTGTTAATTCTCATAAATTAACATAATTAACAGAATTAATTACACGGATGGCCCCTGTGGTTTACCCAGATTTCACTTTTGGCCCCTGGGAAAGGGAAATTACAAGTTTGGACCAATAGTTTGCACGTTTGTAACATAAATGGCCCCTGAGTTGGATGACCAAAATACCCTTAAATAATAAATAAATAGATAAAATCCCCACTTGTCTTCTCCGACACAACTACCACCGCCACTGCTACTACCGGTAACACCATCTCCGGCACAGCTACCGTCATCGCCACTTCCCTAATCCAACATCTTCATCACCCCTAATCAAGGATAGTAGAATCACCCACC
Organism: Smallanthus sonchifolius; assembly: GCA_023525975.1. Taxonomy (NCBI): domain Eukaryota; kingdom Viridiplantae; phylum Streptophyta; class Magnoliopsida; order Asterales; family Asteraceae; genus Smallanthus; species Smallanthus sonchifolius. Next base: position 20,549,604 of record CM042034.1, read on the forward strand.
TCCTACAAAGAAGCTTCATCTCGTTAACATAGGTGGCCGGAAAAGGGGACAGAATTCGGGGCATTTGAAATCGCCGAAGCTCCGCCGAAAAACCATACGTGGCCGGAATATCGATTAAGACCTCAAACCGTCGTCCTCCCCGTCCCACCATCATCTCTGCCACTATTCTTCACCGTCTGACCCGTTTCCGCTGTTGAGAGACCCAGCCATCGCCATCGCCACCGCTGCTAGGGGCGAAACCCTAGCAGCCGTCTTCACCGAAAAAACGGAATGGGTTACAGCTCGCGATCGGCATCCCCACCAGGCTCGTCGTCTTCTGTCGTGTGCCACCACCGTGAGCGCCATCAAGGCCGCTGCCTTGCCTCCGTCTCTGTCTCTGCTTCCTTGAATGCCTAACCACCGTCGCCACCATTTCCGTTGAAGCCGGAGGGTTCAATCAATGATCGTGGTCGGTGATTGTTAGAAGTGGAGGTGGAGGTTAGGGTTTGGGTGGGAGAGATGATGAAGAAGATGGTTAGGGTTTTGGTGGGTCCCACTTTTTGGTATTTGTTTTTATTATTATTTGGATAGTAAAGGCGCATTTTAGATATTTTACACTAACTTAACGGTCAAAGTTAACTGACATCCAACTCAGGGGCCATTTATGTTACAAACGTGCAAACTATTGGTCCAAACTTGTAATTTCCTATTCCCAGGGTCCAAAAGTGAAATCTGGGTAAACCACAAGGGCCATCCATGTAATTAATTCTAATTAATATATAAAATCTAGAGATGGTAAGATAGGTATGTTGGGTAACTGGTTAAAAAGCGACGTTTTTAAAATGTTGCAAATAATAACGTGTTACTTATGATTATATAAATGTTATTGCAGTGGTAATCTAAATCTTTGAATAAAACGACTTACAAGGCTGCATTAAAAATTGGACGGGTGAAATTAAACTCACCCCTTTTAGTCCATTTTTAAAAAATTATAAGTAATTAATATGTTAATTAAGATTATAAAAAATTAGAATAATAATCCAAATCATATCAGTGTTAGTTATATATAAATTTTGGAGGTGGTAAGATAGGTAGGTTGAAGAAGGATGGGTTGGGTACACCTACAAAAAACTTTTTATGCATTTCTTAAAAAGTATAAATTATTGCATTAATTATGATTATTAAAGTAACAATCTTAATCTTGAAATAAAACAAATAAACAGTATAGGATGTTGTATGCATTGAAAATGCCACTTTGGGCGGCTTTCATCATTTTTTATCCCTTACCTTTTAGCTAAAAAGATTTATTTTAACGGTTTGAGATTAAACACTATCTACTTATAAGTCAAACAGATCAAAATTGGTTAAATTTGATCTTCCCATGTAGGTGTTTGGGATGTACTTTATGCAGTCATACATTGGACTACTCTATCATGCAATCCTGCATCGCAATTTCACGACTCTTCGTCGTGTGATTATTCAACGTCTAATCATATCGGAGGTAGCAAAGTTCTCTATATCTGTTTCCAAATTAGGTTCTTATAATTTGTTAAAATTAAATACATTTGATCTAAAAATGTCCCCCAGGTGCTGGAAATTATTGTTGGAAACTTTCTACCTTACATCAAATTCAGCTATAGAAAATATAGAGCTGTTGGGTAAGTCTCTTTGACTTCAGTCTTCAATTTTGACCACCATAATGTTCAATGTATTGTTGCTGATTCACTTTATGTGAAGTAACAAGAGAAAAAGGGAGAAGGGGATGGCAGCCAGAAAATCTTCTTTCAATTCTAGGGTTGAGAAGGAGTATTTAAAGCCTAAATATTCTGCAAGTGTTGGTGATGAACTTGAAGATGGACTCTTTGATGGTAATATATTCAAGAACAGTTGTCAACCAGAAAAAAGAACTATGGACTTTCGCTGAATTCGAACTTAATGCCATAAAAGATGACCTTTTTTGTTAAATTTTAAAAATTCCATGAATCAATGATGTAAAAATGATTTTTTATTTTTTTGTTAAAGAATTAAGGACATGACTTTACTGTTAAACTTTTCAAAATATAGGGATTTAATCATGTAAAAATGAAGTTTAGGGAATTATGTGTAAGCTTAGGAGAAATTCCTTTTTTCCACAATTTTTAACAAGAAAGTTAAATTTATGCATTTTTTTCCCTCTTTTTTTAAATCTTTGTGATAATTATAAAAATGTTGTTCAGAATTTCTGGAGTTGGCTTTGCAATTTGGAATGATTATGATGTTTGCTTGTGCATTTCCTGCTGCATTTGCTTTTGCTGCTTTGGTAAATTCAAACCTTAATTTCTACCTCTCTTTTTTTTTCTAAGCCTAAATTAAAACACATTTGACTCATAAAAGGGGAATCCTAAATTTGTATATGGTTGTGGTGTAAAGAGCAGTATTACACAAATTAGAGCAGATGCATTAAAGGTACTTGCCATGTATAGAAGGCCAGTTCCTCGAGTTGCTGCAACAATAGGGGCGTGGCTCAACATATTTCAGGTATTAAAAAAATCTTCTGGATTCTTTTGATTTGTACACGCCTTTAGGTAGTGTTTGGTACACAGGAATAGAATTGGCCGTTCCAGTGTATAAGGAACATGATTTCTTACATGTCAAATTCTTTCTATTTACGGTTTCAACTACGTTATAAAGGCACTTGGATTAAATCGAGTTTTGGTTTCTTATTTTTATTCTGTTCAGTTTTTGATAGTTGTATCAATATGCACCAACTGCATACTTCTAGTATGTTTATACGATACAGAGGGGAATTGGAATATATCTCCTGGTCTTGTAGCCATTCTTATTGTGGAACATGTTCTCCTTCTCATCAAGTTTGGGTTCTCAAGGATTGTACCTGAGGTAACATTCTTTTCTAGAGTTGCCAATTTTAACCCTTTATGATTTGGTTAATTTTGGTTGTATTTTATCATGTGAGGTTAAAAGGAATAGGTAAACTAGTTAATTTGGGTTAGCATTTTATCGGGTCAAACATGTAAACTGAAAATAACAATGGTCTCCAGTTTAAATCAATAATACCCCTCATGTGAGGGTGACACGAATGTGAGTTAACAGAAACGTTGGTCCCATCACTTAAAGGAAGGATGGTGAGAAAAAATGAAATTTAAGTGACACAAGGTTTAGATACGTATAAGGTTTACGGGGGCATTTTTGTCATTCCACTTGTTTTAATCAGATTTTGTTATAAACAAAAGATTTCACATACTTGGGTTGACAATAAACTAGTTTATCATATATGTGGCCATGTAACAAAAGAGAACTATTTCTAAAAATTAGATTAATGAAAAAGGGTCTAAGGTCATCCGGTGTATAAAAACATTATTTATACAATATCATCTTATGTGATCATATTTGACACATAAATATCTGTAATTAACTCAAAAGGTATAGGCTAAAGCATCACCTCAACAAATTATTAAATTTGTCTAATTACCTGAAACCCTGATTAGTTATATTCTTACCCTTTTGTAGGAACCTGATTGGGTAAAAGCAGACCGAATGAAGAACGCGACTCAAGCACAAAACATGTGTTCCAAGCAACTTCTGAGCAACATTTCGGGTGGTAGAACACTCGTTACAAGTACAGAAAATACTGATTAATTATCAGTTAACAAGAATCAGTGGCTAAGCACATACATTTTGGAGTTTTTATTTTGGTCCAATAAAGTAAAAGAATATGCCTTTTAAGGATTGTAGCATAGCGTATTTCCTTCATTTTGTTTGTTTTAAATTGCATTTAATAATGTATATAAAGTGCAGTAACCTATTGATAAGATTTATACCTCAACAAAAATCTTTGACCACATTGTGTCAAAAAGACTAATCAAAACTGTATCGCGCCAGATTTTCTAACAAAGAAGAGTTGTACATAATACAACTATTGGCAAGCAAAACCAAACAATAACAAACAAAAAAGGGCAAACCGAAAATATTGTGATAAAAGGATCAAATCAATTGATAAAACAGGAAAATCCTGGTTTCATTTCCTACCTCGGATCTTGAAAGCCTGTCTGTTCTTCTTCTTCACACCTGACTTTGAAACCTTAAGGCTCCTGTTCACAGCACTCAACCTTGCAAGAGCAGCCTTCTTCAAATCTGGCCTGTAATAGTTATCTGCAACCTGTAAAACAATGCAACGGTTATAACCCTTAATCATATTTAAAATACAGACAGGGTTAATTTAAAAAGTCAGATGCTTTTCAAATTTTAACTCCAATTATATAACTTTATGAGTATTTTCTGCTTTAAAATGACCTGGAAGCTCTTACAGAAGTAGAAACAAATTCTTATGTTTTCAACGCGTAACCAAACTTAAATATAAAACTCTAAGAACCACATTTCACTACTTAAAATTGGTTATGGAACGTACACCCCCGACAGAGTATAGTAGTCAAAGGCAACCCAGACGTGTTGCCTAGGCGCCCAGGCAAGAAGAGGCCAAACCGCCTTGCAGCCATTAAGGAGCTCTGGCAAAGTTCCAGCCAGATTCAGGCCTTAACATGCCTGAAAAGCTAAAACTGTTCTGAAGCATCCAAAAAAGGCCTAGAATCAGCCTATACTAGCCCTAAACCAGCCTAAAGGCCAAAACATGTCTAAAACACATTCAGTATTGTAAAGCTATATTGCGCGACTTGCTTAAGACATAACAGAATTTAAGTAGAGAACTGCATAAACAATTGTACCTATTGATTTAATAGATATAATAGATGCACAATGCAGTAATGTAACCCGTTATAACCGGCCAGCACTACATACAATTCTAACAATGCAGTAATGTAACCCGTTATAACCGGCCAGCACTACATATGTATAGTATATGTATACATATACATATACATATACTATATAATATTGCCACTACACTTTCTTTCTTCATCTATAGAACTCTGTTATTCTTACCAACAAAAACAAATAGCAAGCTGTGTACTATGCACAATTCAACAGATTGAAATCTCAGTTTATAAATTGAAAGATCTTCTTCAACAATTACCTGATTTGAAACCGCCTTTGCCATACGGTAAAACTCCTTTTTCAAAATGCTTTTGTGAAGCAAACTTGCAGGCTTTCCCTGTTTCTTGCACTTAGTCGTTGCAAGCAACACCGATTGATCCTTACCAGCAGGCTGGATGGTGACAGTCTTCTTGTTGGCTAGACCTACAAGTAATCATTCAACTCTCGATCAATAAGTAAAAATGCAAAATCGGAAACCCTAGGTCGGCAATTGTAAAGAGAATATATGAGAATGATGTTACCAGAGTGTTTGTATGAGTTGAGATTGTAGAGATTATTAGGCTCTTTGCTGAACTGAACGCTCTGAGATCCGTTACCGAACTCCTTAACGAGAAAAGAGTTGTTCTTCTTTACGATCTCCCATATCAGCTGCCCTGGTACAGTCGCCATTACTCCTACTTCACTGCGAATTACAGTCAGTTCGCCGGAATTAAGGGCTTAGATCACCTACCGTTAGGGTTTTGCTCCGGCGGCTATTTCCCTGTGAGATTCTTCAAGACTTGACGTCCTACTTTTACATATACGCTGCCATCGAAGCCCTAACGTGATTTTCATTTAGACCCTCATATTTTAGAAATTTACGTTTAAACCCCTGTGGAAAATGTCTCCTTCCAAATAATATAGAGGCGAGAGGAGAGGACCATTTCATAGTTAAGCGTGCTTCGGTTTGGTCATCGGATCACCTCCTCTGTATTCTAAACCAGCGGATCGGGAGTCTTTCTTTTGCCACACTAGCGGACCTCGTGCCAGCTCAGGTGACATCCACTAGTTGGCCTAGCAGATCAATTATAAACCATCACAATTTGAAATCTAACCTAAAAACCATGTCAAGTTTAGAATATCACTTATAATCACAAAATTTTTACTCGCATATCAATTATTATTCTTATTAATATTGTTGTTGTCGTCGCCGTCGTCTTAATGTTAATGAGTTTTTTAACTCTATAATCGTAGTGATATATGTGAACAAAGTTTATTTATCTCTTTTTTTAATGGCACACACACACTCTCCTAATTTCTACTCCTAAAATATATCTATTAGGCTATTACCCACTTTATAGGATTTGAACATGCACCACTTGAGTGAGAAAAAACTCCAGGTGTCACTAGGCCAAAAGACCATCGAAAAAAAAAACATTTATCTATTTATTTTTTTTACATCGGTAGACTTTTTTTGAAATATAATATAATATATATATATATATATATATATATATATAACTCACTAATTACTTTTTTTTCTTACTTACACCTGAAGTCTTTATTTATTAAGTAACTAAGTTAAAGCTCATCTTTTATATGAGTTGAATAAATACAACTTGTTATAAAACAGTATTTTCTATGAATATTTATACGTTGGATTTATTAGTCATCTATGAAATAAGAAATAATGAGGATTTAAGAATTATAAATAACAAATAATGAAGATTTAATAATTATAAAATTGTATTTTAAAATAAGATATAATTAAAGTTTTCTTATGATTTAGTTATTTAACATCATCATTATTTAATAGGAGAGAAAATGCGAAAAACAAAAATCTAGATTTCATCATAATTCGACACGTAACAAGTATAGTTATTCATTTATTATAATATAGGTTAGAAACCTTGTATATACATGGTGAATAAATATAGTATTATATATACTTAGTAATAAAGATCTAATATTACATATTTATGACATATTACATAATTTTTTAATACAAATTTTAGAAACGTTATATAGTTATTTTTTAAAATGTTTTATAAAAAGAATGAAAGAAATGTTCAAACTATAAAAATGTTTTATGAGCAAAGCTATTTTTTAATTAAAAAATGTTTTATAAAAATAGTTATAGAAATCATTATTATTTAATAGGAGAGAGGCGGAAATAAGAATTATAATTTTTTTATAGAAACTTGTATCATTAATAGGGGAGAGGCGGAAAAAAAATGTTGAGCATTAACATAGGAATGACATGTGGCACCCCCAAAACCTTTATTTATTAGTGTGTATAGACTTTTTTGAGGAATTAAAATTTCCGAAAAATAGTGATCGGTTTGGTATATTACAAATCATTTTTTTTACAATTTGTAAATATAAAGTATGATTATGTGTTCGACCTAAGAGAAGAGCAAAAATCATTAGAATTTTGGTTTTATCATAATGTTGCTACACTGGGAAAGCCAACAAAGTCTCGAAGGACCTGCTAAGACGAACAAGCAGTTAGGCTCATCACAGTGGAGGTCCCCAGCGATCCACATCCGGCGTGAAAATCAGTCACGAGTTTTTAGAAGCAATAAGTACAAGTGTAAAGTTTTTTTTAAAGGCTTATATCATACCACACGAACACTAGCAAGGCGCTAGCCAGCAACTACAACAAGAACAGAAAATTACATCAAATCAAAACTTTTCCATTGATCCACTTTAATCTCTAAATCTCTAGCTATGTTCTTGATCCAAAGGTAACCCAAAACTTTCACCTCCTCCACGATGTTGTGAGCCACCACTTTCTTCCCCCTAAAAACTGCATTGTTTCTAGCATTCCAGATTGCCCAGCAAGAAAGAAGCATAATGGATTGCATGACTTTGGTGTATCTCACTGAACCCTCCAATAACTCATGAAAAGCTAAAATGTCTTTAAACGAAAAGGCAAGAACCTGGGGGCATTTGCACCAAATCGAAATTTTGGACCAGACCTCATGCGCCACGCTGCAAACTGTGAATAAATGGTCAATTCTTTCCACTCCATCTATACATCTCGGACATAACTCATTATTGATAAACACGTTTCTTCTACTCAAAGTTTCTCTAGTTGGCAGACGGTCAAGCATCGCCCTCCAACCGAAGTACAAGTGTAAAGTGAGTAGTGAAAGTGGGAGTGATAGTGATGATCGAACCTTTGTGGTAGCACGTTTTTATTTATAGCCACGATTCCCTAAATGGTGAAAAGGTCTCCTTTGATCATGGTTATTCCTTTCTATCTTAAAAGACACCCATATTAGTGTAATAAATTGACTTCCCTGAACACCAAGCTTCTTAGTGTTTGTACTGTCTGGAGCCTTTTCCTCTAGGTGTTGACCTACTTTCGTGACAAGGAAAGAAAAATGGGTTTCTCTGTATACACCTCACCTCACCTGCTTTCTCCGTTCTTACCTTTTTTGTACACCGCCCTTCTCTTGGCACCTTGGGAATTACCACGTAGACCGTTTCCCATAAAGTGGAACTGTTGATTGATTTGACTTGGTCAAACTTATCTTTTAGCGATACTCGTATTGTCCAGTGTTGAGTAGCGACCCTTGCTTTCCACCCTTGTTTAAGGTTCCACCCACGTCATCATAGATCATGCATTTTATGCTTTGAATCAGAAACATCTAAAAGTTGACATTAAGGTGGTGTTTGGTTTGTTTAATGTGAAATAAATTCTCCCTTAAGCTATTTACAACAGTTGATTACCTGATTGAGCTTACAGACATGAGCATAAGTTGTTCCTAACAGCTGACATCAAGACTCGGAATAAAAGAACAATTAACTGACAAGTTCATACTAGACTCATTCATGAACATGTTTACTTTGTACAAAGCTAAAAAACTCCTGAGATCCAGTTTGGATCAGAAAATTCAATCAAACTTAGATGCTAGAATTGAAACTCTTAACTCTACATATATAATACCCAAACCAAAACCATTTCTGAAAAAAAAAAGAATCAAAAAAAAAATAAAAAGTAGAAAAAGACTAAATGTACAGTGTTTATATACCATAACTAATCCAAAACTTTTCCTTCTCCAATATGCCTATGAAACCTCAACCAGAGGTCAATTAACTTCATCGGTCAACACCTCCGCTCACAGCCAAGAATTTGCCAACTCCATTGATCAATGGAGCAGGATTCTAGAACACTGAAAAAAAATTATAATCGAAAAGAAAACAACAGATCTGAGTATGGTCTTGATATTTTCACTGTGTTCTCTGTTTCTGTATACGCGCCTATGAATCAATTTTGTGCCTCATCCTTTTGTTTGTTTCTCAGCAAAGTCTCTAATCATCGCCTTCAAATGCTGGATACAAAAGAAAATTGATGTAATCACTTTGGAACATGGAGTTGCATCATAGAGAATATATTCAGAATAATACTGCCTTCACTAGAGTAAAATTGGCTATTCTTTAAAAACTAGATGTTGCAAAATGGGGGGGTTGAGCGGATTTGGTAACAAGTCAAAACGAGTTTTTTTTGGTACATGTTAAAATGGATCTTGTTAATCCACAAAAACTTGCACAATTGACAGAACAACCCTATGGACTTTCATAGAATTCGTGCATAAGTCCCTTATTGTTATTTTTGCACGATCCCCTCAACTTTTAGAACCTAGCGATAAAAAAGTTCCTGGAACTTTATTTAAAGTCCTTTTTACATGATTAAACCTCCTAAACTTTTTAAGAAGCAAGAAAAAGGTCGTTTTTATATGATTTAAGTTCATAAACTTTATAGAGGGTTTTTTCTTTAAGTTATAAAACAATAGGGTCAATATGATTGTAGGTATTAGGTTATTTAAAAAATAATCCAGTTTATTTTGCGTAAAATGATTTAGAAGGTTTTATGCATAGAAAATACACTTTGGTGACTTTTAACCCATCCGGCCCATTTAACTTGTTTCCATTTATGCTACTGTTTATTTACCCGTTAAAATTACCCGAATTGACCAGCTTATAAGTAAATGAGTTGAGATTGCCACCACTACCAAAAACATTGTTTTTAGCAAGCACATTTTGTATTAATTTTGACTCCCAAGAAAATGACTCCTTTGACCATGGTGGACAATGTGAGACACTAATGTTTGAATTGGAAGTAGCAAATATAATCCACCCATTGGATTAATAAATGAGATGAAGTAGTTAGATAGAAACCTGGAGTTCGTGATGAAGCACGACAAATATCTTCTTCAGCCTTTTATGTTTCTGCAACATTAAATACTTCCACAATTAAGACTGGAAAGCTCGGAAATGTTAACGTTGTTAAAAAATCTTATCAAATTGCAAGAAAGCAGTTGAACGAAGATCCCCAAAGACAAAATTGGTTTTGTAAGATAATAATCAGTGTTAGGCAGAATCTTAGATGTTCAAAGCCAACAGTCAAAAGTCAGTACTGCTGTCAAAAATCACATGACTCCTGACAAACTGGAATCATATTTAGGATTAAATTACCAGCTGCCCTGAAGCCTTGGTTTTAAAAAGCGCGCCTCAGGCGCGCCGAGGCGCGAGGCGACATAAGGCGCAAGGGTCTGGGCTTTAGGTTACATAAGGCGCGCCTCAGAACAAGAAGCGCGCACTTCTGCGCTTTGAGGGGCTTTTTTTGGTATGTTTTGTTGCTGTTTTGGACTTTTGGAGGTGGTAGTAACTAGTAATTTTAGTCATTTTCATGGTTTATTGTAATAATTTCCTCTTTTGGATGTTTTAGATGTTTAATATCAAGTAATATGTTTAACATTATTGGGAATTTAGATGTTTAACATCAGTTAATGTGTATATACATAATTGCGCCTCGCGTACGAAAAGCCCTGCGCTTTTACGCTTTGCGCTTTGCGCCTCGGATTTAGACCTCGTCGCCTCGGTGCGCTTCTCGCTTTTTAAAACCAAGCCTGAAGCAACTTTCTGACAATATATAATTAAAAAGAAAGAAACATATATTGGTGTACCATTCCACACTGGCGATAGGATTCCATTAACTGCTCCAATATTTTGTTATATCTGTCAATATCTCTTCCTTTAGCAACCTCAAGGTCCCTTCCAAAGGTTTGAAACTTGTTTCTGGACATTACGATGAATTTTTATTAGATAATGATATTCAAGCTGGACTTAATTCGGATAAAAGAACATAAATTACAGATGACAGCTTTAAAACCTGTAAGATTCTAAAATCGTGTTTAGTGTATGGTAGCAATCATACTTCTCATGATACTCCTGCACATACTCGTTGTACCTAAACATGCAGAAAGCAACCATCAAATTAAGTGATATCATCAAACTTCACAAAATAGGTTATTTTACGATGCAAAATGAGACTTTTCTTTATAGGTTTTTTTTTTAAAATAGTCCCACTGGGTGAACCAGAAGGTTATAGGAACAGTAATTAGTAGGCATCGCAATACGGGCAGGTAGGGTAACGAGTCAAAAAGAATAACTCTTTGATCCAGGTCAAAACAGGCCAAATCGGGTTGAGTTGACCAGACAAACCCTTTTTGTTCAAAAATATTTATGAACAATTAGTGTGTCAAAACATGATTACAAAAACTATATAACTTTAGTTATAATCTAGTTTTTTTACTAAAATGATTTAGGAGGATTCATGTTTAAAAAAAATGCATTTTGGCACACTTCAGATGGGTTTCGACCCATTTGACCTGTTTCTGTAGAAGCTTTCTTTTTAGTTTGACCTGATAGAAATAATAGGTCAAAATAGCCAATTCTAAAAGTAAGCGTGAGCAATAATGTTCTACTTACTGCGAAAGATCTCTTATTGGTCCCTTCATCTCTGGCTCCTCTTTCTCATACTTAGTATATGAAGTAATGCTATCATCAGAGCAAGACTCCGGTTCCTTCCTCTTTTGTCCATTATTATCCCTACTATTTACCATCCAAAAATCCTTCTTTTTTTCTCCTAAATCTTTAGACTTGTGCCTTTTCTTATCTTTTGTGGAAATAGGAACTACTTGTTTCTCATGCTTACGTGGCACATCCACATTCACGTTCCTTTGACTGTCTGTGTTGAGTGTGCTTGCCCCAGCTTCATTATGTCTACCTTTATTATGTTTTGACCCAGCTTTCACATGATCTAGTCCTGATAGTGACTGCTTGCCATTAAGCCTTGTAAAATCATCAACATGTTCCTCAGGAATAACCTTTTTAGGCAGGTTTAACATGTCATTAGGATTTCCTTTACTTTCATCAAGATTCCAGTAATCTGAACTTGACTGTTTAAACGAATTGTTTCTCTCAAAACGCTTTTGTTCATGCATATTCTCACGAAATTCACCCATTTCTAAATCCGAGAGCTCTCTTCGGAGGCTGGGTATGGATCCATTTACTAAAGTTGGCTTTAACAAGTCAACTGGGGAATCTTTAATCTGTGACGTTGACAGTAACTCGGTTTCCTTGATTTTTTCAATTAAAGCACCATGTTTCTTCTGATGAGAACCCGAATGTTTGCCTCCAGAATTCTTTGGAGGTCTTCTATCCTTGGAAGGACCATCTTCAGCTCGTCTTTCTTTGTTAAATTTCTTATCTTTTTGCATTAAAAATGCATTGTTCCCTTGTGGGGCCCTCCCAGAGAACTTACCAATGTTATCCATGTCAGCAGAAGGTATTGCCCGTGCATTAAGATCAATTGATCCCGGGCCTGGTCTTGGGGAAACTGAAGTAGAACTTCCAAGAAATTCACGGTTGTTGACATTTTCATAGTCATAATCAGATACGTCACCAACAGCTTGGCTCATCATTCTAGGCCCATCAGGAGATCCAGATATAGCGGGTTGGGACCAATTCGCTGATTTTAATCTTTTTACATGTTCATTCTCATCAAAATGCTTTTCGTCAGATCCCCTTTTGGATGTTTTTCTCGATCCGACTTTTTCAGCATGATCATGAACTCTCTCTTGATGGTGAAGATGATTAATTAAGAGATTAGTGGTCTCGTCTGCATAATTGTCCTCATCGTTATTAGTTACATGCAAGCCAGCTTCGTCGTTATCTTCAAATAAATCTTTTTCAATATCAACTAAATCAGAGCCATGACCATCATATTTTTCATCAGCCATATTATGTGCATATCCTAATTCATGATCCAACTGTTGTAATTTCTGTTTAGGTTCTTTATCATCATCACTCATGATATCTACATCTTCATCAGACCCCTGTTTGCTGTTTGCAGAGGCATCACTCTCACTGTCACTGCTACTCCCACTCTTACTTCCAACAGGACTTCTGCTGTCACTTTCACTGTCACTTTCGCTGTCACTTTCGCTGTCACTTCCACTCCTGCTAGAGCTAACGGCAGGACCTTCATTATTGTGAGCAACTTTTTTATCACTTAATACATCTGGTGAAATATTATCTATATCAATATTTTCTGAAGTATTCAAATCTTCATGAGGTTGAAAAAATTGGTGAGATGGTTCTTCAAATTCCTTCACATCATCAGATTTCAAGGGAAAGCTAGATTTGGATGCAGTTGTAGCTTCTCTGGGGTGATTATTGTTCTCTGGAGAACTGAAAAGGGAAAATCATGCAATATTTTGTGATGTCAGCATATAGCAAAAATAATCACGTAACAATGATATGGTCAAATATGTGTCAATGCAGATAAGTTTCCTCCAAGCTGTTTGATATCATTTTGACCTTTTTTTAAGATCGAAGAGAAGAAACACGATGAAAGATAAGAAGTCAGAACACATAGACGAGAAATAAATGACTTCAATCATATGGAACCGTATAATATTCTTTTTGGAATTCTTTTTTAAACTTGAATATAAAAAATGAAAATAAAAAAATGTTCACTGTCTAAACTAAAATCTTAAATCAGATTTGTAAACATATTTCCAAGTACAAGCAAATTGGCAGTAACTGTTGAGCCATATATCATGAATTTAACATCACAATAAAAACACAAAAAGTTAGTCTAACCTTCCACTTTCAGATAAAGATTTCTTGGAACTTTCTAACTCAACATCTGGTTTCAAAATATATCTTCCTGTAGCTTGGAAAACAGCAATCTGAATGAGGTAGTACAATGTTGTTCAGCAGGCCATGAAGAACAAAGTATTGAATAATAATTATTGGTTTATCAACCCTTACTTTCTTCAAGATTGGCTCAATTTGCTTCACAGATTTGGGAATTGTTTCTCCAATAGCTTTCTCCAAGGCCTAAAAGATAAGATGAGAATGTATAAGGTGAATTGATGGGGAAAAGCCACAAGAAAGTAAGAGCACGGTTTAAATGTGAAATCCATGCATGAGACGTGATTAGCTACTACATTTACATCATAAAATGGTACAGAAAAAGCTATTTTCTGGGAGATAAACAGCACCAATAAGATCATTTTAACCATTAAGAGGTAGCAAAACAGGAGGGTGGGACGGGTTGGGTAATGGGTCAAAACAAGTTTGGTTTAAACAGACAATTTTTAGTACGAGTTAAAAACAAGGTGGGACAAATTAACCCTAAAACACTTTTGTCTATTTTAAAAAAGGCCAATTGTTGGAGAAAAAGAACTATGGACCTCAAAAATGAAGTCCACGGAGTCGAGGATTTGTATGAATTCAGAAAGTGCATCGGTTTTTTTCAACAATTGCCCTCAAAAATTATAAATAACTGATGGATTAGCTATGTGATCATAATCTAAATCTTTGGATAAAAACAATTTAGGAGGCTGTACGGTCTAAAAATAGACTTTGAGACACTTCCAATATCCCCTTTTAGCTAAATTTTTTAATTGACTCGTTCAAGATAAAAATAAAAACCAACCACCCAAATCGACCCATTTATAAAATATATGGGCCTAGATTGCCACATCTAGAAACGTTCTTACACTTACCTTGAGATTCATTCCATGCGATTCCTCCATAAGAAGAGAAGTTAACAAACTTTGCAGGTCAGTAGGTTTGTTTCCCAATATTTCATTGCTCCCTGCTTTATTTTGAACAACACCAGAGGTGCTAGCATTCCCTTTACTAGATTGAGTCAAAGTAGCACCGTCTCTGTTTGTATGTACTTTATTAAGGTTGTTATTTCTAAGTGGGGATAATGGAACACCAGGTTGCTCAGGTGTAGATAGCAGTGGTGAAACTGAAGCCCTTATTTTGGAATGAGTTGATGAAGAAAATCCAGCTTTTCCCCCAGATTTAGGAGGGGCTACTGCTGTAAAAGATGCTAGCAAGAAAAAGAGTAAAATAAACAAAGTAGCTTCAAAATAAATATTTATATTTTGTAGATATACAGTTACAAGTGTTCATTCAGCTGGATCGGTTCAAACCGAACCAAGTAGGTGGAAACCAATAGGTTTTTGGTTCCTAAAAAGATGGTACTGAACCGAAACCAATTACAATTAGGTTGGATCGGTTTTACAGTTCAGTTTCTCCTTTGAGATTTTGCTCACGACACTTGAATCAGGGTAAAACCTTGTCATGGTAAAATTGGGACTCTCTACTGTGATGACTCATAAAAGTAATAAGGGTGATTATTAGGGTATATATATTACATTACATTCAAATGGAAAAATAAGTTAACAATGGTATAGATATTAATATATATATATATATATGTGTGTGTGTGTGTGTGCAAAAAAAAATACTATTTGGTTTGTTTGGATTATCTGGTTCTTACGATAGTAACCGAAAACCATAATAATAACTCTATTTTGGTACAAACTGATCCGACAATCCAAACCATTTAGTCCAATCCAAATTGTCCAAATAATGAACACCCTTATTGACACATTAACATCACTATAGGATAAGAAGATCCCTTACTTGAAGAAGGTTCAGCTTTCATCTTTTTCAAAGGGGGCTCTTTCTTTTGTTTGTAAGACCCTCTCCATGCATTATTTACTGCAACCAAGGAATAAGTAAGAAAGTTTGATATGAAGTTCAAAAATTCAAAAAATAATATATGCTAATTGGTTATATACATAACTATGCAAGGTTTTTACACAGCATGAATGAGATCTTTCAGAAAGAAAGCATATTGAATACGGGCAAATAAAATATAAGAGATATCATAATGATGGATTTGTGTGAGATATTTAAGACAGGATGTCTTCTCATTCCGGCACTTGTAAGATGAGACAAGTCAACAAGTTATAAAAGGGAGTTACGGTTTGGTCAAAGTACAAAAGTTGTAGTGATCTTAGGATTTCACTTCTCAAAGTACAAAAGATAGTTCACTATTGAAGATCGGTAAAATAAAAACAACATAAGTCGTAAATGAAATTTCCAATACACTAAACGCACATGCATGATGCAACAACTCGTCAAATGGCAGAACAATAAGGTGGTGGTTGGTTGATAGACAGGAATCACTATGGATATGGGTTTGATAGTATAGTGTAATGGCAATGGGTATGAAATTTCCATATTCAACGCCCTTGGCAGGTTTGGAGAAACCCAATCAATTTCAATTTTCAAGGGCTTCAATTCTAGTTTTGAAATCCTACCCTTAAGCCAAACACCGTTCCTATTCCCATTCCCTCACTCCCAATTGTTGTCAATAGCGGCTATAGCGACTGCTATAGCGCGCTGCGTAGCGAAGAGGCCTAATCCCACTATATGGTTCTTAGCGACTTAATATAAATAGCTGGGAATAGGAACGGTGTTTGGCTTAAGGGTAGGATTTCAAAACTAGAATTGAAGCCCTTGAAAATTGAAATTGATTGGGTTTCTCCAAACCTGCCAATTGTTGTCAATAGCGGCTATAGCGACTGCTATAGCGCGCTGCGTAGCGAAGAGGCCTAATCCCACTATATGGTTCTTAGCGACTTAATATAAATAGCAGTAGCGAATAGCGATTTAGGGTTTTTGTTTCATTAGATAATTAGTGATAGCTTATTTTAGCTATTTTGGTGGTGTGATTGTTTTTTTTTTGTTGATTACAATTGCTACAATAGTTGACTTAATGTATTTCTAAAATTTTCTACTTTACGCTAAACATGAAATAGCGGGTGTTATTTCATCGTTGTCGCTACGTAGCATATAGGTAGCTTGTCGCTATTTACAGCTATTCACTATTGACAACTATGCTCCCAAACCCCCAATCCAAACACACCCCAAAATAAAGATGGCAGCATGGAAACCTGAATATTATGAAAAGCAAAATGGCAAATGTACCTTTCTTTGTGTATCAAAACTCTAACGAGTAGCGTCAAGTAAAAATAAAAATGATTCCCCCGACAACTTTCAATGATGATTTCGAAAATAGAAACCAAAACAAGTTGGACAAGGACTCCTAAATTCTTGACCCGTGCATTCAGTTTCCAAAGTCTATGCATGATGCATCAATGTTTAAGGCACAAACTAAAGGAATAAAAAGACATGCATAACGTGCAAAGCACATGTGTTAAAAGCAATTAAGGATAGTAATGATTGAATATATACGATACCTTCAGCAGCAGCTAAAGCCTTCATTTGAGTCTTCATAGATGGATTTCCAGGCTCTAAAATAATGGCTCTGTCAAAAAGAAATCAAAACGGTAAGTGTTTCCATTTCCAGGCCATGATTGCTAAAAATTCAGAAATGGAAATGCTTTTTTAACTTATAGTGCTAAGGGCTATGCTTATCAAAACCTTCATAAAATGACATCAAATTTAAGTGATGATTGTAACCGTAAGCAATCCCTACTACATACCTCTATCAAAACCTTGCAACTAACTTTGGTGTTCTAGTACAAAAACAAATGGTGTTCTACATAAAGATGAGATGTTGCCAATAGAATATCATGCTTGAAAGAGAACAAAATATCATAGGTGCTATATTTCCATGTATGCTACAATTAATCTTTATATGGTTGCCTTATATCACCCTTGAGAAATTGAGCATGCTTTAGAAGGCACGTAATAGAATATCATGCTTGAAAGAGAACAAAATATCATAGGTGCTACATACTCAAGCACAGAATACTAATACCGCTAGTTGCAATCCGTGGACGTAGGTCACACTGACCGAACCACGTTAATTCCTCATGTTCTTTCAATCTTGTTTATTGTGTATGTGTGTGCATGTGATTTGACCTGACAACATGATAATCTACCAAAATGAGTTCTGTTTTAGGCTCTTAAGAAGAAGAAAATGCCCAGGAAGTATACCAGGTGATAAATTATGCTAGATTATGGCAAGTGAAACTACTTTTTGCCTACAACAATGTTTGGCACTTGCCATTGATTTAACTTTTTGCCTTAGTTATGAATGCGCTCGTGCTCACGCTCACCTAAGAAAGTAGATAGGAAATGTTGTGGTATATGCTTCTTCCACATGATAACTTGTTTATTGATGCAACTATTCGATGCAAAATCAAAGCCATAATTCGGAAGAATACGTTGGAACATTAAGGTTATAAGATTTGTCAGACAAAAAAATAATTGTGACTAGTAACAACAAAAATCAGGTTGAAGAAACAAGTACGTGCGCTACCTCGATGTATACTTTTAGTAAATTGGATTGAGTACTACAAAGGAAAGGGGATATTAAGTTCTAACATAGTCAACGATATTGAACAACTCGTTTCAGATAAAATGAACACGCAAAAAGTAATCTTCATCAGCTACACTTTAAGATTTCAGTATTTATTGGTATTCTTCCTTCTTTCATGAAGAGGATGGGTTAGTTTTCTTTATCTGTTGCTAACAACTAACAAGCAGACGTTACTCTATACATTAACCAATAAAGGGCTCTTTTACACTGAAACATGTTGATATGATAATAATGAGACCTTAATGAGTTTATGGAACACTAAGGGCATCATTGCATGTGAAAAAGCAACAATAAAAAAAGATTCATGAGACAAGCATTTTGAAAATACTGGTTAACAGATCATAAGCAGAAACAAAGAGAAGGATGTGTATCATGAACGTAAATGACCTAGCAAGTAATCACATCTACACAGATAAGGGAAAACTGCAACATAAATGAGTGAAAATATAATATTGCTCGTGTCAAACATAAAACTTACTTTTTTGATTTGCGGTTGCGTTCTGCTTCCACTGTTCGCATTTTAACATGGTTCTTAACCGTCTCATCTAATTCACGTTGAACATTCAACTTTCGCCAGGCACCTCCAGATTCAACAAGCAATCCATCTCCATTATCACCACTTCGTCGTTCTTCATATATGTCACACAGGTCTCCAGTTTCTTGGGACCATGTGAATCTGAACTGCTTGCCACCTACATCAATGACCTGAAATAGCAGGAAAAAAGTTTAAATGACAAAACTTGACACGTCGTCAAAATCAATAAACCTCAATAACTGAACTTTGTGAGTGTGATCTAATAGACAAACATAAAGGTATATAAATCTAACCAAGATATATGTTTACTACATGATCTTATCATGTTGTATTCACAATTCTCCACCGAAATAGATATAATTATGCTATAGAATTCTCAAACTACCATAAAATATGTGTCAAGTAAATTGGCACTTTAACTTAGCAAGGGAAAGTCGTTTAAGCAACTTAAATTCCTTGATCGTAAACCAGTGAACCCTAGATTCATCAAATAACTTATCACCACAAGACCTCTATGCTGCAGTATCATCAATGCAGACAAGCAAGTAATAGAATGAACAGCCAATTTTAACTATTCTAGGTTAATCACGCACCAAATTGAACTTCTAAAACTACATAAAAGCCAGTGTTCTGATAAAATAAACCTACATTCCCGGCCAGATTTTTAGCACTTGAATCGAATTTGATCCTGGCGGCACCGCCCTGCGCTTCCAGGCGCTTAATTTCTTCAACAAGGACAGGTGAGAGCCTAATAATCATACCGAAGTTCAGAGCGGTATTACGAACTAAACTGAAAGTTTCGTCGGCCGTAGAAACTGTAGCGGCTGCGGCAGGGGTACTGCTACGGTTACGATGACCGCCACCGGCTGATTGACGGCCACCGCCAGCGGTAGCGGATGGGCGTTGCACGGACGAAGGTTGGAAGGTAGAGTGGATGTTTCGATTGGCAGGACCACCGCCTCGGCCGCGGCCGAGCTTGCCGGAACCACCGTACATTACCGGACGTGAAGTATTTGCGGCGAAGGAATCAATCTGGGCGTGGGTACGATTGGAACCAGGGGGGATTGCGAAGTTGCAAACCTGGATACCGTCACAAGGAAAAGATGCGAAAGAATTTGGGAATTCTTCGATTTATTTTTTTGTTTTATTTTATTTTATTTACTTTTTACTCGTTGAAACGAAGAGACGTGAAGAACATATTTCAGCAACGCCGTTAGTTATAACTTCTTGTTAAAATATCAATAGTCGTCCTTTCACAACTTTCTTACCTCATAATTTTATATTTAAACTCTAACTTTAAAAAAATACATATAATTATAATCTTAAATCATGCAATTGGTTCTTGAGTTAAATGAAAAGTTATTTCCTTCTAAGTGATATTAAATGATCAAAATGCCTTTTAATATTGAAAAAAAATTATCTTCGTCTTCTTTCTCGAGAAACCAAAAAACAGCCTACCGCCTTCATACTTCATAGATGAGAACCTCCGGCGGGTTAACACCGTTGTAGCCCATCACAACCATCATCAACTGTTAAAATCATTTATTTGTTTTTAACCGGTCATCGCAATCACCACTACCCTCATCAATCGGCCATCGCAACCAATCTAAACGATCAAATCTTTTTTTTCATAAAATACCCATTAACCAGTCACCCTCTGCCATACATAGACGCGTTTTGGTGTCCATGTTTTGATATTTGGATCATGACGTAACCCCCGGCACAACGCACGGGGAGGAAAATCTAGTTTTAATTTATTTGTTAAAATCACATTAAGCCTAAACTGTAAAACCAACCGTTTACACGGTTTGATTTGATTTTTATTTCATCACGTTTTGTTTGGTTTAAGTGGTTTAAAAGTCGTTACCCACGAGCTGACTGAGGTATTGACCTAAACACATTAAAAGTTTATGAATTTTTTAAAGCAAAGTTTGTCCTTTTACATACGTAAAATTCATCAATAACAACACATGCATTGTACTTATCGTAATTTCAACTTGCGTCTGTCACATGAGACCACGTGTAATAACTATGGCTTGCATTTCTTCTTGTGATTTGGGTTAATAGTCTCTATGTTTGGTGTATTCATCCATTGAGAGGTTTATATTATTCAAACCATATTGATTCTAATATATTGTAGTTAATATGGCTACGTTGATGATGTTAGTCATGAAATGAATGAAAGAATATGTGTTTGGTAAAAGTTAAAATGTTACAACTCATCATAATACTAAAAGTCAATAAAGTAAAACTTTATGAATGATGATTAAAGATAAAAGTAACTAAAACTATACAAATGACAAGATGAATAAAACTTTAAGGAGTAAATTGTCATATGCATGGTTAATTACGAATCTTAGTGAAGGGGGTTTTTAGTCTCACAATAGAATGAAAATAACAAAAACTGTGTGTATGTGTGTGTGTGTGTGGGGGGGGGGGGGGGGTGTTGTAAGGCACGACAAAGGAAAAAAAAAAAGCGGGAGAAATCCTAACTTTATTGGTGAGTTTGGTTCCTAAACTATAGAAGACTAAAGGTAAGAGTTGAAGTGTTTGAAGACATTAATTATAAGTGATATTCGTCTCCTTGGTTGCATTTTCCAAGATAAGTCCGGAGTTCAAACCTAAGTAGCGAAATTAAGATCCTGATCATATGTAATATCTGACATCTATTAGCTTGTAACTTATGATATATTGATTAGGATTCGTTAACTATGGTTAAGTTTGATAATATAATGAGTTGTTCACGAAGATAGAATTGGTGTAAGTTTGTTAATTTTGATTAGACATCGTTTCACCAAACTAATAAAAAAAATCAACCAAACTTAACCAATTTATCATCAAAACCATCAAAATAAGTTTTATATTCACACCCAATTATAACATCTAAAACACATGTAAGAGTACTTTAGATTTAGAACATTTAAAGTAACTATCAACAAGTCGGCGTTTGGTGAACCATCACATCTTTTACAATTTTAGTTAATCTGGTTAAAATCATAAATTTTCTTTAAAAACCATGATTAGGCAAATTAATGATATGATTATTTTCAATATCATATTATGTAATTGAAATTGCTTAAGACCTAATGTGAAACTTGAATATACATTGATTTTTGAGTTACGAGGTGTGAATGCACACTTAATCAAGACTGATATAATTTTTTAGACCATGGAACCTCTAAGGTTGTTAGAGGTGAAGCCCCTAGACCATGCGAGGTTCCAAAGGGGCAACGCCCCATATTAGTTATACATTGGAAGTTGATTTGAATTTGTTAGACGAATTAAAAAGTTGCATGATTTTAGATCATTGGAATATCAGTAGTAAGTTGCTACCGAGCATCAGTAGCAATTGAGCATCAGTAACAACTCGGTAATAGTGGAAACGTGCGAGCAGTAGCAACTAAGTTTTGTTGATAGGCAAACCATCGGTAGCAACATAGTTACCAATGATGGGCAAGTAGCAACATAATTACTACTGAAGGAGTTAATCCTTATTTCATTGATGTTTTTATATTGATATAATAGTATAACGGCCGAACTGTCATACTCTTTCATGAAGACGAGAAACGATTTGTTGTAACTGTTATGTATAAATGATTCATTTGGTATTTTTTAATAACGAATTACAACTTCCTTTTCACTGGAAATTCCTATTTGTTATTTGGATATTACTTTCTGTCTTATCCTATTATTTATTTTGTGTACCCAAGAAATATAGAAAAGCTACCCAAGAAACCATCAAATTCAGGAATCCTAAGATCAAAACCTTTTTTAATTATTATAATCAATTTTAAACAACTATTAATGTTAACAAAATATTTTTTTTTATAATGATATAAGTGCGGAGGGGGATGAGCTCTGGTTCGGGCTCGGCTTGTAAGGGCTTCAAGGGAACACCGTCACAACCCTATCGGGTTGTGGCACGGGTAACGTTCACGGGTTTGTGAAGATGTGGACTTGGAGAGGAATCCGACCGTTTGGGGTGCAATTTGAACGTTGGGCATGGCTTGGGTTCACAGGTTCCACCCCCTTATGAGAGGGGTAGTTTAGAGTAATTTATGATAAAAATGACATGACAAATTTCTATTGGTTTAGAACTACGATACTTTCAGGTTCAAGGGGTTCCACCCCCTCAACACTAAAGGTTGTTAATTGTTGTACTTGTTTATCACGTTATCTACCATTTTGTGGTACTTTTATAAACAAGATACAATTAGAAAGTAAGTTTAAAGTATAACGTATGTGAATAGTAACCATTCAAATATTGCCACGTCTTTTTATTTTATTTTTTTCTATATTATTATTTTTAACCCTTATACTATATATAATATACGCTTTTAACCCGATTTATTTTATATTAATTTCGTTTTCCTATAATAACTTTCGTTCGTTAACTTTTTTTAAAATACGGAGTGCGCGGCTGTTGTAGTTTTTTTTGTTAACGTTTCGATATGTTGTGGTACCATCATGAGCCAGAACCCCATTTAAAAAACAACGCGAATGAACAGTAGCTTCCTAATAGGTGTGTGCCAGGTATTTTTTATATTTCATTTTCACCCCTCTTATTTTATATAATATACATTTTTAACTCATTTAATTTTCTAATAGTTTTGTTTTTTAATAACTTTCGTTCGTTAATTAAAAAAAAACAGATCGCTCGCCTTTGTTTATTTTTTTTAGTCAACGTTCCGTTTCACCTCTCTTATTTTATATAATATACATTTTTAACTCATTTAATTTTCTAACAATTTTGTTTTTTTATAAACTTTCGTTCGCTAACTTTTCGTTAGTTAATTTTTTTTGTCAACGCTTCGGTATTATTTTTTTTAAAGCGGATGTATATTTAAATTCAATTTTTTTGCTATCGTACGCTATAGGGAGCGTGCGTAAGTTTTAGTCCCGCAAACAAACTGAACCGATTACGACCATGCCCCGTCGCCTAGCGAGGGGCAATCGTTTTAGCCACCCATACTACATATAATATACATTTTCAACCCGTTTAGTTTTTACTTAATTTCGTTCTGCTGGTATAACTTTTGTTCGTTAATTTTTTTTATAAAAGTAATGCATGTTTTCTTTAAGTTTTTTCCTTTTTATTATTTACATGCTAAAATATTTAACTTAAAAGATAATAATGTTTTTTTACTTTTGTTTTTTCCCTAATGTTTGAACGTTAATTTTTGCAATATTGAGTCACTAACATTGCATGATTCGTAAAAACATAGCATTATAAATTTATCCCTTCCGCCGTAACGCACGGATTTAAAAACCTAGTTAAAAATAAAAGAACATGTCTTAAAGAGGTCTTGTGATATAATGAATAAGTGACGCTTAAGTACTTCGTAAAGTTCGTAACATCCACTTTACAGGATTTGAAGATTTTTTTTTTTCATTTAGTTAGTTTAGCCATTCTTGATTTTTTTTATAGACGTGTTATATTTTGTTACACGTGTTTTGATATTTAAGATCGTGATGGAAGTTTTGAAGTAAACCCTCTGGGCTCTAGTTTTATAAATAACAAAACAGGCCCAATCCACAAATACGTATATTACGATTCCCCTCACTCGAGATCGTTATTGGTCTCTCGGTTATCGTTGCCCTTTCCTCCAAGCAAACACAAGAACACGCGACTATCCCCCGTTTCCGCTACCGCTCGATCGCGCGAAGAACAATTTGAAGCTCACCGTAATTATGCCGACAGGTTGATTAAACTTTTGTTGCTTGAAATTATAATTTGTTTATACGTTGATTCAGGAATAACATTCGTTCAAAGTAGATACAACCTACTGTCGTTTATTTCAGATTTGATATGCCAGTGACTTGCGGTTTTTGAATTCGTATGTGTTTAGCTGATTTTATGTGCTGTTGTGTTTCAATTCACATATAGGAATTAGATTATGTAAGTTGTGGTGTAATGAGATCGACTAATCAACTTAATTTTAGTTACTTGATTAGCTTGTCCTCCACATATATACATTTGAAAAAAATGTGACTATTTGGAGTCAGTTAACTACTGCAACATGCAATGATAGGCGTCCGTGAAGCTAGGTTATGGAATTTTTTCTTCTTTTTTTGTGGCATGTTTGTATTTTTAGTCTAAGAAAGTTGCCTCCTAACGGGGCTCTACATGTAAAAGGAGGACAGTAGGTTGAGTGGTCTAAATAGGATTAACTGATCTTAGGAATCTTAAGTTAGTCTTTGTTCACTTTTCCAAGGGGAGATTCTTTCTGTTGATGTTATACGATTCTGGGTTGAGGTTATGATTTACTTGTTGTTTTGGTGTTTTGTTGGTCACACTTGCACCTTTTTTTTACTTGTTTTGGTGTTTTGTTGGCCACACTTGCACCTTTTCTTTACTTGTTTTGGTGTTTTGTTGGCCACACTTGCACCTAGAAGAATGGGACTTCTAATGAAACAAATGGAGTGTTTTTTCTAGAAAGATATACATTTCCAAATGAATTTGTCAAACACTGTACGCATTTCTCTCTTCCTTGATGCTTAGCCGGTTGTTCTTCCTCAGTGCAGTATCGGTCATTCCTGCTTTAATGATTGTACATAAGAGATTCAGAATAGTAGTTGCATAAATTCTATTATTTACATTATTACATATCCTTACAAAGGTTTCGTGTGCGGGATATTACATGTCTTGTCTTTTGGATGTCACTGTTTGTATTCAAGTATCCAACCACTGCTTTAGTTTATACTTGGCTAGTTTCCCTTCTTAAAGTTCCAGCTGGTAGCTATGAGATCCCTTTTATATATGAAAAAAACCATGCAGCTCATATGATAGGGCACAACTTCACCATAGTTTGTTTAAGCTTCTCTTGAGAAGGTATATTTTGACTCTTGTCATCATATGTACTTATCACAGTGAGTGTAAAATGGCAAAAGGAGTTATACCCGGCAGTTGAGATAGATACAACCCAGTCTCCATATGTTTTCAAGTGTCAGCTGTATGACCTCACAGGGGTACCGCCTGAAAGGCAAAAGATAATGGTGAAAGGTGGAATATTAAAGGTAATCCCATGTTTCTACTTGCCATAATTTTCTTTAGGTTCTTTGGCTATGTAATATAAAGGAATCTACTATTTAAGGTCCCATAATATCCTTATATTTTTTTGTTAACCAGGATGACTCTGATTGGTCCAAGTTGGGGTTAAAAGAGGTGAATGGTTTTTCTCATACATTTGACAGTTGATTGTCTTGTACTCTTGAAATTAGAGGTAAGTGTCCTTTTGTTACTTGTAGGGTCAAAAATTGATGATGGTGGGAACTGCTGATGTGATTGCAAAGGCTCCAGAGAAGGGCCCTGTTTTCATGGAAGACCTTCCAGAAGAAGAACAAGTAGTTGCTGTGGTAAGGTTCTTGACATGTTGTTTCACATACAAAGTTCATATTCAGTCTGTGTTTGGTAGAACCATCTCACCAAGTAGCTAGTCTATGAATCTTTGTTGTTTAGGTCTGTATATTGAACTAGCTGAGCCGTAGCAAACACGTTAATTTTTACCCCATAACTGTATTCCACATATACGAGGTGACCAACTTGCCAGATATGACATATGCTTCAGCTTTGCATCTCACGTTTGTTTGCTACAAGAGTGGCACACATCTCACAATTAGGCTTACCTTTGACATTTTTAAAGCACTTGAGTTGATAACAAATTTGTATGTATGTGTATAAGCTTCCAAGTTTTATGTCATGCCTAGTTTATTTTATGATGAATACTTGGTATATATGACGATTGGGAAATAAGTTGCATACCTTTTTTCTAACATTTTTGTAGGGCCATTCTGCTGGATTATTTAATCTTGGAAATACCTGCTACATGAATTCCACCATGCAATGCCTACATTCAGTTCCAGAGCTTAAATCTGCATTGACCGAGTGAGTTGTTTTTCTGTGCAAGGACTATTGGCCGTCTACAAGAGTGTTTAGCTTCCATATGCTATTTTATAGTGGCTTTGATTTTTATGTTGTAGTTGTCTTCTTATGTTATTCAGACGGAATTCATCTAATCTATGTGAACAAAGTAATAAATGCTTACTGACACCAAATTTGTTTATTTCTTATTGTTTAGGTATCCACAATCTGGAAGAAGCAATGATTTGGACCAGTCTTCTCATCTATTGACTGTTGCAACACGAGACTTATTTAATGAGCTCGATAAGAATGTCAAGCCAGTTGCACCAATGCAGTTTTGGATGGTACATTTTCTTCTTACTTGCATCGTATAACCGTGTAAATATTGATTTGGAGTTAACAGTTGCTTTATGAAGATAGTAATAAACACACCTTGATGGTATTAATATTATTAGAAATCAGCAAAACACTCTTTACCTGGAAGATTCAGCACACTCTAAATCCAAGGGAGGTGATTTATATGCCGCCAAAAGTGATTCACACACCACTAAAATTTGGTTTTTTGACAACTTTGCCCTTAAATTACAAGCTACTTTTTTTTTCTTTTGTCTTTTCTTACTCTGTGGATGGAAAACTGGACAAAGCCAAATTTTGGTGGTGTACTAATCGCCTCCCTAAATCTAGTTTGTGTTGAAATCGTATGTTTCTCTGTTTATTGTTATAGAAGTTGTGGTATTGCTAAGTATAATATTTACTAGATCATGCAGTTCCTTTAGATATTCCTCTCCCACGTGGATGCAGTCTTAATGATACTTATGCACATGAATCATCTAACAATTGGACATAGTCTTTTCATCCCAGTCTATTATGATTGTGTTTTACTGCACTTCTTTTTCTCATAAAATTCTGAAAAGATATTTTTATCTATGGCACATCATTTTTGATCGTAGGTATTGCGGAAAAAATATCCTCAATTTGGGCAGCTGCACAATGGATCCTTTATGCAACAGGTTTCTTTGATTTCGTTCATTTATGATTATTTTTTCTTTCTCAGGTTGTTTTTTGTTTTGATAATTAATACCTTTTGATAACTGTCAGGATGCTGAAGAATGCTGGACGCAGATTTTGTACACTCTTTCTCAGGCCCTTAGATCACCAAGTACTAGGTATCTTGATATTCTTATGGCTGTTGATAGATAGTGGTCATGATTGTTTTTTTTTGTTATAGAGAACATTCTACAGAACATGATTGTGTATAATTAATGATATGCCTTAAATCTCCATAAATATGATATTGTGTGTCTGCCAATTACATTTTAGATTGATGAGCCACTCGGAAAATGCTATCTAATATGGAGTGTCTTGTGTTCTATCTAATTAATAACTATTGTCCTCATTTAATATGCAGTGCAAATCTTGATACAGTGAAAGAACTTTTCGGCATTGACCTTGTAAGCAGGTACTTGTTGGTTCTACTTTATATGAACACTTTAGTCATGCTTAAAACCAGTTTGTAGAACTGATAAATCAGTTTATGTTGAAAAGATATGTTCCCAAATCTTCATAGCTGTGTGTGTTTCTTTCACTGTGCACCCCCAATCCTTAATTCTGGATGAGATATAGAACGAGTTAAAACAAAATTAATTTCATGTATACTCTTCAAAAAGTTTCAAAATTTTGTTTTCACTCTCCAGATTTCATAGTATCATATTTTACCTTTTCAAAAAATCTAAGAAGTATCATATCTACCCATTCCATATATAATTTTGTAAAATCACTTAATTACAAGTCTGGTTCACACTTTCACTGAATAAATAAATAATAAGACGTCATGTACTCACGTCTGTGAATCTTCTCAGCACATAATGGTCTCTTTGTTTATGACTTTATTCCGTGAATCAGGTTGTTACAAGTAACTATTAAAGTATATATGGAATGGGTAAGTACAAATTTTTTGTTGCTTTCATAGTGTAAAAATGATGTTATGAAATTTGGAAGGGGGAATACAAAATTTAAACGTTTAGAAGGGTAATACGAAGTTTTCTCTAGAATAAAATACCCAGCTTATATTCCAAGTGAACTAATTGAAATCGTTTTCTTGTTGTATGGTTTTGGCTAAAATATGTTTTGTTGAAAGCATGTCTACTCATCCTATTTTGATTTTATTTGATGGTATGTTGCTGTGTAGGGTGCATTGTGCTGAAAGTGGTGAAGAAAGTATGGAGACAGAAACAGTTTATTCTCTTAAATGCCACATATCACACGAGGTGAATCATTTGCATGAGGGGCTGAAGCATGTAAGTTCTATTATAAAAGTGATTGCATTTGCGAGATCATCTTTGTCTTCATCTCTTATTTATTCCCAAACAGAAACACAACTCACTAATTAATTTTGCTTTGATGTGATTATTTGCATTGTTCTAGCAATGTTGGTCCATTGTATTATGAATTAATTACTGGCCAACGCTTGACCTATTTAACAATGAATAAGGAGTCGGGGAAGGGAGGATGATTTTCTAGTGCATCTTGCTTTTGGACTTTTATTATCCTGCATGTCAAAAGTACACACATACACACATATAGGGGGTGCATTTAATAGAGACCCCATTTTTAGTAGAGAACCACATAATGCACTCGTACGTAGTGCCTGGTAGATACAATGGGAGTTAGAAAGAGAGTGGGGTAAGCGGTTACATAACCGCCTTATGTATCACAGTTAATCCAAAAGGTACAAGTGTTCATGCGGTTCTCTACTTAAAAAAATGGTTATGTATTGAACGACCCTCTATATATACATATATGCAAAACCATAAGTATGTTGATTATGTGTAGTGCTTTGATGGTGGTTCTTTAATTAATCAATTTTTAATAAAATGAAAAGGTTAAAATGTAAGTTTTATTTCTCCCCAAATGTTCCCATGTATCTTAAATGTATAATACTAAATTACTTATTGTACCGCACACCTGTTTTCTCTGAAGTAATCCCCATGAACCATGTCTGCTAACTGTACATATGGCAAACCAAAACATACGGCAACAGACGTGCTGAATTGATTAAATTTGCTACATTATTTGGTTTAGCATGAGCCTCTATTTCAAAGTTTTATACTAGCTGCTGATTTAACTTGATTTTAGCAGTAATGCCATGATGGTGAGTTACCTTGGGAACGTAAAAATGGTAAAATCATTAGTTTTTACCACTTTATAATCGTCACTTCTATAGATGCCTTCTCGCTGAACTGCATTTAAATGTACAGTTGACATGATCAATAGTATTTATGGAAAGAAAATCTTCATAGCTTGTACAGAGAGTTGATCTGATTAATGACTTGTTCAAATAATGCCCTGATTGAGTTATTTTTTGCAGGGGCTGAAATCAGAGCTAGAAAAGGCTTCTCCTTCTTTGGGACGCAGTGCAGTTTACTTGAAGGATTCACGCATCAATGGATTGCCAAAGTAACAGCTCTATGATTTTTATTCTGGGTCAATATCCAACATGTTTGATTACACAAGAAATATGTTGACCTTTTTTAAAACTATTTCTTTTACATGCAAGGTACTTGACTATTCAGTTTGTACGATTTTTCTGGAAGAGGGAATCTAATCAGAAAGCAAAGATTTTGAGGGTAATAAACTTATCTCTCTAAACAAATTTACCTATTAAGAATGCATGTATTTCATTACAAATGTATATGCACAATTTGGTGTGAAAAGGGCATATTTTTACACCAAATTTGATTTCACTCCAATTCATGCACCAATTCTGTAACACTAAATAATTTATATTTTATTTACACTGTAATTTATTTCTATCAATTTATTTTATTTATAGATATAGTTATATACTATTTTAAATAATTAATTTTATTATATTTTTAAATTTAATCTATTACATACATTGTAATTTAGTCATTATATATATATATATATATATATATAGATACATACTATTTTAAATTATTTTTTTTATAAAATTAGTTTAATTTACTTATATTGATGCACCTTTAGTAACATCTACCAAAGGTTACGAACAAGGATTTTTGTCTTTCTCCCACCCAAATACATTTAAAATTAATAATTAAAGGCAGCACACTCAAAGTGATATAGGCCTTTCACTCAGGGATGAGGCGTTTGGCACGTGAACAAGGGGTGGTTAGTTCTAGTCTTTCTGCCCTGAGTTTCTTTTTCCTGTAATTATCAAAGAGACCCTGGACTTTAATTTTCTAAAATTGACCAAAAGTCCCCTGGAGTTTATATATTTTGTTTTTCAAGTTATTTACTATATGTTTTGTTCTCTTACCACCTCGGTATAACTAATACACAATGCGCCGGAAAACACACTAGTTGATTAGTTATTAACGAACTGATTATAAAATTATTAATAACAATTATAAATGCATACTACAGTAATTAAATTTCATATTCAGTGCGATTCATTGTTTTGATAATATATTGCGTGCAGTTTAATTTTTATTTTGAATATTGAACAGTTACATAAATTAATCAATGTACGAAGAGGGTATAAATTAGAAGACTTTCAAAAGGTTTAAGTGGAAACTTATAGAAATTTGGTGTAAATTGGTAAAGTGAATAGTGACACACCAAAAATTACACCATATTCAGTGTGGTGGTTGGAGAAGCTTTGTTACACCAAAACACCAAATTTGGTTTTTTGGTGCGTATATTGGAGAATGGAGATGTTCTAAGAAGACAAAACACCAAACTATTGGCTCTTAATTTGACCATTCTTGTATGTAATTTCTCTGAATCAAATTTGTTGAGTGTCTGCATGCTTGATATTTTTCAGAAAGTGGATTATCCGTTGGAGTTGGATATTTTTGATCTTTGTTCAGATGATCTTCGCAAAAATCTGGAAGCTCCTCGTCAGGTTTGTAACTTGTACATTATGTACCGGGATTAAAATGCATATATTTACAAGTGGTGATTATTGAAGTTATGTTAAGGGCAAACTGCACAAAATAGAAACTAACTTTACACTATCTCTCGATTATAGTAACCAGTTTTTAGTTAGGTGAAAAGTAGAAACTGAGTTACAATTTTTAGTTAACTGGTTTTGCCTATAAGTTGCTGATGTGGCATTGGTTGATGCATGCCAAACCACTACATCAGATGCCGCATATGCAAAAATGCTTATGTGAAAAATAAATTTATTTACAATAATGATATTCTTTAAATTTTAGTTTAAAAGTAATTAGTAAATGTCACATTAGATGCCTTTTGCCATATACATATACCCTAAAATGAGATATAAGACGCCATGCCAGCAAAATTTTAAAAATCAGCCAAAAAATGACCGCCTACATGTTGAATAGGTCATTCGTTGTTACAATCGGTAATAAAAAGTAACTTGGTTGCTACAATTGGTAATAAAATGTATGTTGCTTCTATTTTGCGCCTACCATAAAGTTGCATGCTGTGTATTGGGTAAAAGTATAAAATTAGTTTCTATTTCTTGCAGTTTGCCCTTATCTTACTTTCATCATGGTGATTTTTCTATCTTTAATTGTGTCGTTTCTTTCAACTTTTTTGTGATTATTAGTTCATTATTATTGTTTTTTCATATTTTTTGTTTCGTGCTTATTAGTTTTTATTATTGTTTTTAGATGTTGTTCATATACATTTGGGTTTCCATTTTTGATATGTTTAGATGTTAAGAGACGAGGATGGTAGAAAGGCTGGCTTGAAACTTAAACAAAAGAACACTTCTTCAGTGGACAGTGATGTAAAGATGTCTGATGCAGAGGTATGTAGATTTGGTTACAATTTATGTAAATATGGTGATGAATCTTACATGAATATGCTTAGAATACAATTTGTTTGTTTGTTTTCTAAATCATCCAGGGACCGTCAACTGGAAGCGGAGAATCATCCAAAGCTACTTTGGGAGAAGGTTAACATCTTCGTCCATTCTTATAAAATCTTGATTTTTAGTAGAGGTGGCATTTTCTACTTATTTATATATGAATGCGTCAATTTGGGTTATGTTCATCATTAATAAGTCAAATACAAGGAATAAGATAAAGAAGCTAAATGGGTTATTAGCCACTTCTAATTTTCAATGCATAAAAAATCTTCCTAAAGCGTTTTTATTAAAATTTGATATCATATTTGACACATTAGTTGTTTATAAAAGAAGTTAACTTTTAGACAGAATGTGTTCCGAATCAGGTAAATTACTCGTTTCTGTCACAAACCTGTTACCCAGCTTACCCATTTTGCAACCTCGACTGTCGTCTTTCTTCCTTATACAATCACGTCTCTTTTGCTCATTGTACATTTAAGATTCATTTGTATTTGATTATTATATGTTTCAGCTGTTGCTTCTGATAAGAATGTCCAGTTGACTGGAGTATATGATTTGGTGGCTGTGCTGACTCATAAAGGCAGAAGTGCAGATTCAGGTCATTATGTTGCTTGGGTCAAGCAAGAAAATGGTCAGTACTTTGTGTCCATTTCATCTTATTTCAGCATATTTTATACTGATTTACTTTACTCTCATTAAACTTGTTCAAGCTATTAAAATAAGAAGCTAATAATTGATATTAATATAGGGAAATGGATACAATTCGACGATGATAATCCAATCCCACAAAGGGAAGAAGATATAACAAAACTTTCCGGAGGAGGTATGGATAAATTTGTGTGAAAATAATTGAATAGTAACCAAGTTTCACTATTGTTCCACTAAAGTCACCAAACCTTTTTTCAACTACAAAAACCACTCAAAACCTAACTTGAACATTTATGAAACTTGGTTACTTTTAAGCGATTTTCTTACAGTTGCATCTTATTTGAAGTGAAACTTGAAAAAGATCATTAAATAATAATCAAGTTTCATGACTCTTCAATTTAGGTCACTCGTATTTATGAAAAGTTTTACAACAATTGAACTAGATTGAAACTTGAGTGGTTTTTGCAGTTAGAAAAAGTTAGTTATCGTCATGAGAGATTTTCTCATAAAAATTCCATTTTTAGGGTTTATCATTTGATTATTGTAATTAGTCCAACTGACAAGTTTGATGGATAAAGCTATAAGTGCATTTCTGCATAAATCTTCGTAAGTAACTTCATAAAAAAAATTTAAATTACTAAAATAATATATTTTTTGAGGGCTACCGTTGAAAAAAGAGAAAATCGCCAAAATTTACATTTTGACCAAAAAAAGTTGGCAAAATGTACATTGAAAAGTCAAACCATCCAAAATATACAAATCTGATTTAGACCAATAGGAAGACCCAGGTAAAAAACGCTTTGAAGGCTTCTCCATAGCCGGCCAGGTGTCAACACTGGGGCCTCCCACGTGTATCAACCATTTCCTTAAACCCAGATCTGAAAAAATGGCAGCAGAGAGCAAACTCCCATACATCTTCCATTTATCTTCCATTTCCTTTCTAAAAAAACACACATAGGTGTGCCAGCAGAGAAAGCACGAGAGAAAAGATGTGGCCACCGGCCACCGCCGTTTTCACGTCGGAGATTCCACCACCGGTCCGAACCATCTTCATTCTTGCCCCGATCTGGCACCAGTGAGTCCCTCACTGTTTTCCCTAAACCCAGATCTCCAGCGGCAGAGTCACGGCGGCACAACGGTGGCGGAAGACGGTGTTGAGGCCTTGGTTTTAAAAACCGCGCGTACGCGCGCGTAACTCGTGACTCGACCTAGGGCGAGGACTCTAGCGAGTCATGTAACACAACTCGAGCAACGTACAAAACTCGCACAAAACTCGCACTTTTTTGAAAAAAAATCGCACTTAAAGGCTCGATTCTTGTACAGGGGCTGTTTTTGTGCTTCAAAGTGTTATACATTTGGCTAAAGAGGTTGTACATGTAAGTAATTTATACATTAAATCATATATAAACCTTATTTATGGCTATATTTTGGGTAGGGGATGCTAAAAACCAATGGGATATATAAAAAAAATGATATAAGCACCTTGCGCTTCGCGTACGAAAATCGGTCCGCTTTTGCGATTTGCGCTTTGCGCTTCGGATTTAGACCTTGTCGCTTCGGTGCGCTTCTCGCTTTTTAAAACCAAGGTTGAGGCAAGAGGGTTTTGGCGAACCACGCTTTTCTGGTGACCTCGTTTTCCCGGCGAGTTCCGGTGAGATTCAAACGATCCGGGTTCCTGTTCCTCTGTTCCTATCTTTAGTTAAGGTTACTTTTTTTTATATTATTTAAGACTTGAAAAAATGTCGGACTTGGACTGTTTACCGGCTACAGGTGGGCCGGTTAGGTTTGTAGCGGGCTCAAGTTTAGCCGGTTGATACACGTGGGAGGCCCAGTGTTGACACCTGGCCGGCTATGGAGAAGCCTTCAAAATGTTTTTTTGCCTGCGTGTCGTCTTCCTATTGGTCTAAATCAGATTTGTATATTTTGGATGGTTTGACTTTTCAATGTACATTTTGCCAACTTTTTTGGTCAAAATGTACATTTTGACGATTTTCTCTTGAAAAAACCCTATGGACCAAGTCCCTGGACTTCATTTTGTATGATTAAAACTTAACAATAAAATGCTGGCGATTCTCCATTATTCCTTTTACTATCTTTATTTTTGTTTCTCTTTTACAAAAAAGAACATCTTTTTTTTGCATTACTAAATCCTTCAACTTTTAAAAAAATAAACGCAAAGGCCCTAAGTCACCAAACTTGATAAAAAAGATTCTTTTGTTAGTTTTAGAAGTCCACACGGTTTAATCATTTAAAAGTAAAGTCCAAAGACTTGTATGCAAATTTAGTGGAAGTCTGCAAGTGTCTTTCAATAATTACCTTTGGGTCCAGCCAACCACCTCGTTGTATTGACCAATTACCCAACTCGTTGACTCACCCGACCTTTGATAAATAATTTGATTCATTGTTTGTTTGTTTGTTACAGGCGATTGGCATATGGCTTACATTTGCATGTACAAAGCTCGCACTATTCCCATGTAATGTGATTTATTTTATGTTATAATTGTGTAACTTGATTATTGGAACTGTGATTAGTTTACACCAACTTAGAACATAGAGTGAGGAACCAACCAACGATTTCGATTTCAGAACTGTGTTTGATTATGTGCCTTCAACTTTTTTAGTGAAATGGAAAAAAATATACACACTTCTGGTTTTATAATATGGAAAATATGAGACAAGTTTGAAATATGGTAAGTTGTTTTTATATAATTTTTTTTAATTATTTTGAAGGTATTGGTTGTTTTTTATATTAAATAGAGAATCATAGACACTTGTATATAGTGTATGAAATATAATCAATCATGAGAGAATGAGAATCGGATTATCATCTCCTAACTAAATAATCGGATTATTAGGGGATACTAACCTACTTATCAAAGAAAACTCAAAAAACTACCGGAAAATAATAAACTAAACAACTAAAGAAGGAAACAATGGTGGACGTTGGCCGCTGTGGATGTGGGGTGATGCATGTGCAACATGAGGTGGCACATGTCTAACGGTTGTTTATGTATCACATTTAAAGTAATATATAAGTGTCTATACAAGTTTTGTATGTTCTGTTTTCAAAGTTCTTTACTTTAAATTAGGGGGTGTTTGTGATTACTTATTAAGCCCAAAAGTTATTTTTATCAAAAGAACTTATTACTTTTTGAAAAGAAGTTTAAAAAAAAATGTTTGGATTAACTTATGTGGTGGGGAAAGTCAATAAGTCAATAAGTTGTTTTTTAAAAAATGTTTGGTTTGACTTATTAATAGAAAATTACTCCCTAAAAGTAATAAGGAGAAATGAAAAATGAAAAATTGTAACTTCTCCAAAACAACTTATTATCTATTTTCTAAAAGTTATTTTAAAAAGTCCTTTTACCATACCCAAACACACTTATAACTTATTGACTTATTACAAAAAGTAATAAGTCAATAAGTAGGCTTAATAAGTAATCCCAAACACCCCCTTAGTTATGTATCGACTATTAAACGTCCCTCTCAATGTTTGTTTATAAAATAACCAAGGATAAGTTCTCCGGCCAATATGATTCTTTTATCTTTTAACTTATTTAACCCATAACTTATTTGACGTGTATATTTTGTCACCTATTAATATAGTTTGAAAATTTGGGTAGACTTTTTATAATGGGATTCATTCACATGACAATGATTTAATCCGAGTTAGTATTTATTTAGTGTGTATCGAATGGGTAGTGTACTCGTTACAAGCTCTAGAGTAATTTTGTAAAAAAATAGATTAATATTGGTCCGGACGACGATTGCTGATACCAAAAACTGACTAGTCACTAACTCACTATCAATAATTTTAAAGATCCGTTAACCTATTACCTTGATGGTCCGGACTAAGTCACAAATCAGATACAAAACTTTTAAACGACATAAATTGTAAAAACGAATGTATTACTGTTCATTTATATCCTCTCAACTTCATATAACAACATACAGAAAGTGCGTAACAAAAAAAGGGACAATTTCATATATAACTTTAAACTTATAAAATATCATATTTTTTCAAACATAAACTATGCATAAAAAAAGTTACAAAAATATTCCAACTCTAAATATATTTGGGAAAAAATAAAATTAAAGCCTAACGAAGGCTGGAACCTGATGTGAAAATCGAAAGATTAGGCCACTCATCAGAACCACTCGATTCACCGCTCTGATTACGATCATGATTAACACTCAAATAGTCCACCTGAAATCCAGCAGTTCCTTTCAACCCATCCTTCTCAGATCCATCCGTCAAATTCGGCGTCAACTCATCAACAAAACCCCCAAATCGCCCCCGGTAATTCGATTTCAACATCGAATTGAAACTTTTACTCTGATCATTACCAAAATTAAAAACCACAGACGGCTCAGGCTTCAATTGATCCGGCGGTGGAGCAGTAGCCGGTGAAGAATCCGCCGGACGTTTGTTGGAATTTGAAGATCGTTTAGTTGTTGTTTTACGAGTACCGCCGCCGATCGGAACTTTGCGGAGGGTTCCGCCTTTGGTCCAATAACGTCGACAGTTCTTGCAATAATGACGTGGCTGGGAGAGATTGTAGTTGTTGTAATAGCAGAATTTGGTGTTGTCGGAATCGCATCTAGGGCAGTTTAGATGCTCGTGTTCTGGGAATTGAAGGTGCGTGTTGATCGGGAATGAATACGTTGACGGAATTTGATGCATTTTGGGATGGGAATTGAAGAATTAGGTTGATGAAATTGGGAATTTAAGGGGGGTTTGATATTTAGTGTTCGGCTGAAAATGACGACCCCCATAAGTCTCCTCCATGTTGGAATCTTGATGGGCTGTGTGAAGTCAAATTGTAACCGAAACTTTCACTAAATGCATGTTAATCTTCAAAAAATTAAATAAAAACTTGAGAATCATGGTGATTGGCTGTTTACAACTTTACAAATCGGGTTGAAAGTCAAATCGATTTAGGTTTGGTCAACAAAAGTCAAACCTAGTTTTTGATAAAACCGGTTTTTGAGGGGAGTTTGACCGGTAGGGTTACAAACCGGTTGTATCCAAACGGGTTATGTTTTTGGTTCCGGGATCGGTTTAGAAACTGGTTTTTTGTTCATCTCTATTCCTGACTTCAACGTCAAGAAAAAACTTAACCACCATCGTTTATAACTTGACACCGTTAGATCTAAGACTTTTATGATCTCGTAATCCTAGATCGTATACTTTTGGATGTATTTAGTGAAATAAATATGTGGACGGTCCTTACATAACTACAAATATTATGATAAACTAGAAAATTGACTATCACCGACGGCTTAATACTAATTATCTGTGAATGACAGACGGATAACAGAAAATCTAAAAACAAAATCAAAAATACGTTTTATAAAAATCCATCAACGACCCCTCAATAAAATATGTCAGTAATCCATTGGTAAATTGATAACCAATGAAAATCATTCATTTATTTGTGAACTAGTTTAGATCTCGTGTCTACACACGGGGTGAAAATTGAAAATTATCATTATATAAAATTTTTAAATATGTATGTATATATTTTACATGTGTAAAAATATATTACATATACTAAGGATAAAATCAAACCTAAAATATGTAAAAAATAATTTATAATTGAGTTTCGAAAATTTCGTAAATTAGTATTTAATATAATTTGATTTTCAATTAGTATTTGATTGAAATGAAAGTTACATAATTAAGTTTCAAAGTTTGTTATAATAAGGGATAATTTAAAATAAATGTGTTTTATTAGTATAATTAGTATTTACTTTAAATTTATATTATTATAAAAGATAGAAGTGCATTAAATAAGAGAGAGAGAGAGACGGAAAAAAATGATGAGAATGAATATGGAAACGACACGTGACACTAAAAAATCTTTATTTATTATATAGTATAGATTTATCTAAGATTTTAACATGATTATGTAATTTTACATAGGAATTATGTTTGTTACAATAAATCTTACATGGTTATGTAAGTAAATTTATTTTAACTATAAAAAATCCAAATGAGATTTTGTTAACACTAAGAAACTAATTTATGTAAGTTAAACATTTAATAATCAAATGCACATGAAGCACAAAATCCCAACGTGTCGAATCTTTGAATACATGTATAAAAAAACCCATCCTTGACAAGAGACTTGCAAAAAAAAAGCCTTTTAGCAAGAGGGATGAGTCATTTGTCACTAGTTACGCAACCCCTTATGTAATCGGCCGGCTAATAAATATATAGTATTTATTTTTTATATAATAAGAAAGATTTCCTTTGAATTTTTTGTATTGTTATTTTCATTATAGCAAGTGTGTGACACGACTAGGAATTTGTCATGAAGGGTTAAAACGACACATCATGGGCAAAAGATTAGGTTCTTGTGTTCATTCTCGACTGAAACACTTTTAACGTATTTTATTTATTATTTTTAGAACGGTGAATTTATTTACTCTTATGGGATTTGAACCTAAGACTTCAAACCTAGGTGTTCAAAGAGGCTTTGCCTCTGCCACTGGACCACCAACCCCAGTGGTAAGGGTGAAGGCTCGGGTAGGCAGCAACACCGCCGCAACCGGGAGGGGTTCAATCAGGTGGTTCTAGCGGGTAGTCTTCACGGCTTCATGAACCCGTGAAGGAAATGGGTGAAGGCTGTTCAATTTTGACTTTGGTCAATTTTCCTTCTCAATCAACGCAACGATTTGCTGCAAAAGTGCTCTAATTTGGATCAATTTTTCCTGATTTGTTAGTTAATTTTAAATTTAACTTTAATATATTTTATTTTTTAATTGTGTTTAAGTTTTATTTAAAAAAAAATACTAATTTAGGGTAAAAATGACGTGATCAACACTTGACAATCCTTAGAGTATTTAGGGGTTGAAAGGATTCCACCCACCACCCTAACACTTTTATTTTGTTATCCGTTACTATTCAAACCATTTTCTTATTTTCTAGTATTAGTTCACTAAGGGGTACATTGTGACTATTAATGGAGATGACTATAATAGAAAGGTCTTGTCTAATCATAATCATGTGAGATAATTTATCAAATGTGTAAATTAATGAGAAAAAAAGGCTAAATGACACCAAAATGATTCTATTTGTGATTAGCTTAAAAATTGAACATAAGTTCATAAATTATTACCATATAGCTATTAAAATTGTAACTTTGATGAAAATAATAATAATAATAATAATAATACATTAATAGATTTTTTTTTATCCTTGTATCACATAACATCCATATTAATCCGCTAGTTTTTTATAATTTTATTTTTAAACGTTTGAGTTCATTGTTGTAGGTTTAATGACCCGAAATTAGTAAGTTATATATATATAGAACTGCCAACAAACATAGAATTGTCTAGGTACTCCGTACGGGGTGACCCATTGGCAAAAGGCCACCGCCAGCTGGCCCAACCCAGCCGTACAGAGCCCTTAAGCCGTACGGAGCCCTTAAGCGCCCCAAGTTATCTCCAGTTCCGGGGAAAACCCACCCGCCCGAAAGCCCACTGGTGGTAAAACCCGGACGCCCTCGGGATCGAACCGGAGATCACAAAGATCCAGGTCTTCCTTCATTGAGCCACCATACCCCTTCCCAAAGTGATGCTAGTAGGGATAAAACCTGGGTCTTTTTTAGAGAATTCAGGCTTCATACCACTAAACCACATTGAAAGTTGCATTAGTAAGTATATTTAATAGATTAAAAGTGAATAAAAAAGTCAACAAAACTAAATCTATAATAAGTAAGATGTTCTTTTAGCGTTAAGGAAAAAAACAAAAATAAAAGAAGTGGCATCGACATGGCCATTCAATATCAAGATTCCCTTCTAAACTTCATATTTTTGTCGGCATCCTTTAATTTTTTAATTTTCAACACTTTATTTTTTTAATCAACTAACTACATTTTCAAATAAAAAATATGTTTTTAATTATTTTTATATGGTTTTCTTATATGCAGTGAAATTGTATTTTTTTACTCAAATTAAACAATTTATTAACTTTGTCTTGAAATCATTATAAGATAATTCTTTGTTGTTTTTAAGTATTTGACAACCTAAAAAACCATGTATACATATAAAAATACTGAATTGATATGATGATACGTCGTTTTCTTGATTATTTAATATTTTTTGTTATTTGAAAACATTGATATGGTATTTTATTTACCATTGTAAATAATAAAGAAAATATTAGATTGTTAGTTTTAAATAACAAGAATATATAATATCATGTTAACCACGTTTTAGTTGTCTTATTTGATATCAAATAAAAAAGTAAATTAATCCTTTATATAAAACCTTTTTATATAATACAACATTATTTTGGTTAAATTTAATTGTTTAAAGGAGACTTTTTTTAG
Source organism: Smallanthus sonchifolius (assembly GCA_023525975.1). NCBI lineage: Eukaryota > Viridiplantae > Streptophyta > Magnoliopsida > Asterales > Asteraceae > Smallanthus > Smallanthus sonchifolius. Next base: position 20,591,055 of record CM042034.1, read on the forward strand.
ACTTTTTACCTATTACTATAATCATGCACTGTATTGCACACAATAATAACCATAAGAAACAACTATAAAGTGTAAAAAATTATTTATATAATTCAATGATTTGAATATGGGGTTATTATTATGTTATTATATTTCTTTAACTTAGTTAGTACCTTCAGTACATTAAGGAATATAAATCTTAGAAAAAAAGTTTTACACAAAATATAATAGAAAAACTAGCATTTCTTATTCGTAATGATTTTTGAGATAGCTAAATAGTTATAGGACGTAAATGTTTAAGAAAATTGATAATTTATTATCACCAACTAAAACATGGATATTAGGGTGAAGGGGACACAACTCTCATCCAAAAAACTACTCTAACAAAATATCCAATGAGGGTGTGTCACCTCATTTTTACCCAAATGGTACCCTAACATCCAAAATTGATGGGGGCACAAGATCCTCGGGTAGTTATTGCATTATAGCCGGTTTTTTTTCACCTTTTCCATTCGGGTAGTTATACCCGCAAAACACAAGATCCTCACTCGGGTAAGGGGTCGGCGGAGGTGTACTCACGCGGGTTCCCCTACCCGATACCCTTACCCGCTGGTGCCCCCTTTACCCTTATGCAATTGTGAATTTAGTTTACGTTTTTTTTTTGTTACAAACAAGAATTTTAAGTATATATAACAAGTCATCATCGAAAATTTTATTTATTTTATTTGAAATTAAATACCATGAACACTACATCGTATATTGATTACATTTGACATTTTAATTGGAGACTTGTGGGTGTCATTCATTACTAATCCTAAGAGTCAACTCCTTAAATTCAATGCGTACATATCCGTTTTTTTTAATAATAACTCATAATCTACTCCTATTAACTATCTATACATATATTTTGTATAATTTGAACCCTCAACCTCTTATATAGAGAGGAGACACCTTATCACCAGGATATCCTGTTAGAGACAAACATCCATATTATTTGCTCATGGTCTTTTGGTATAGTGACATTGATGATTGTCTCTTACAAAATAAAGTGAATTTAAATCATGTAAGTGTAGGTTTAGATGGTATTTAAGAGTAAAAAAATGTTGTTAAAAAGGAAAAGATATTCATATTATTTATTATCTACTTTGACGGATTCAGAAATGCAGGTAGTGAGTAGTAAAGATATACAAGGTAAATTAGAGGTGCAATGGTTTTATTTGCTAATTCTGTTTATTTATCAATTAAAGACAAAATTACATAAAACACTCTTTACCTTCATACGAAATTACAAGCTTCATCATTTATCTTTAAAAAACACGTTGGACATACTTTATGTATACTATTTGTAACAGATTTCACCCTTTAGGCTAACTGGCTTTAAGTTTTCTATCAAGACAATAGCGGTCTGGTCTTTTTACCCCTAAAGAATTGTTTATGTAATTTTAAACCTAATGGACATTTTCTGCAGTCTTGTTATCTTTTAATTCAAAAATTAGTTTATTTATGTATTTTTACAACTTTTATACATATACAAATAATTTTTTTATATAACATAATATATATTATTTAATTATTTTTATCATAGTTTTATATGACATGCCGTTTTCAGTTGGGATAGTGAGTAGATACCTGCAAACCCCAAAACAATCTCACTTGGCGATGATAAAACAAATCCTCAGGTATGTCAAAGGCACAAGTGGGTTTAGAATCAAATATAAACGGGGAGGATCAAAGACAATGATCGGGTACAGCGACAATAGCCACAACAATGATCATGATGATAGAAGAAGCGCCACTGGCATGTGTTTTTTTACGGAGATGCTCATATAACTTGGTGTTCACAAAAAAAGCACTGTGGCGCTTTCATCATGTGAGGCAGAATATATGACGGCGAGTTCGGCCTCATGTCAAGCCGTGTGGTTACGGGAGTTACTACGTGAATTAAAAAGTTGCAAGAAGTAGCATTACAGGTTGACAATACATCAGCAATTGGTTTGGTTAAAAACCCGATATTCCACAGTTGGAGCAAGCATATCAAGTCATGTTTTTACTGTATACGGGAGTGTGTGGAACGGAACGAGATAGTGGTGTTGCATATAAGTGGTAGGGAACAACGGGCCGACATTCTTACTAAAGCACTCGCGAGAATCAAGTTTGATGAAATGCAAAGACTACTTGGCGTTGAGACCTCCTAGTTTCGAGTTGGAAATAGGGGGTGATTGTTGGTAATTTACAGCTCAACAGGCCCATCACGAGTAGGTGAGGGGGGCCGACCTGCATAGACCCGTGAAGCATCATTAAGAGGGTTAATGGGTTGAAGGGATATATCAGGATTTTAATTGTTTTCTTGTTGACCAAGTTTGAGTTACATTATAAATACATAAACATGATAAAATTTTATGTATAAGGGTTATTGTATCTAAGTTTTGAGTTAGTTTCTTTGATATAATAAGACGAGAGTTCACTATGTGTTTATGTTTTTATTTATCAATCCTACTCTTGAATCTATTAAGATTATTATTAAAGTTGTTTTGTTTACTGAAGATCTGTGAAAATAACAACATACATACGTCTATTTTACATATAACATATTATGTTATTCTACTACACTCGTGTCAAGCTACAGTATATACATGATTCTGTGCAATTACATCATATGTGAGAGCGAGATGTAAGCATATGAGATCAGTAGACAAGTCTTGGAACATCAAGCTGCAACAGTTGTTGGCGAGAACCGCCCTGCAACCACACTCTTGATCTTATCCAACAAGTTTGTACACTTGATGATGCTGTCATACTTCGGCTGAAGCATGGAACTCACCATATTCTCTACGCGCTCTGAACTATACTTTACATACTTGTTACCGGGACTAACCCTGCCTTCCACCAAGCCCAAATACTTGTCCATGTAACGCTTGTAAACGGGGACGACAACTTCCACTATCATCAGGCAAGTTTTCGATCTCAAACTGTTGTCGCACAACACCCATCCTGATTGTTTTCTATATTCTTGTTCAAATGCCTCAGTGAATCCTTTGATTCTGTTCTTCACATCTGTTACCATGATTCTGTCATTGTTGGTCAACAGGGCTGGAATCTTTCCCCAACTCTGTCTCAAATAGAGTTGTGTATAGTATTCAACACGATCCTCGTGTCGTGTTAACCAAGATTCCCCCATTAGATCCCCTAGCCGTGTCCCCTGTAGATGCTTGCTCAAGTAGCAGCTCGTGTTCATCATGAAAATACAAGACAACGCGTTGTCTTCGTATCTCCTTGCCCATGTCTCTGAGTTATGTTCCAGTGCTTTTATTATGTTGTGAACCTCAACCGCAACAAGTCTCTTATTTGCATTGTACCAACTGGAATGGATTTCAAGAACTTGGTCCAGTGCGCGTCTGTAGTCATCGTCAAGCAGCTCTTCGGCATATTCTGTTACAAAACTCACTAATCGTGGAACCGAGCCATCTGGAGGTGGATCCATTAGCCTTTGAAGCTGCACTTGTGCTGAGAGCTCATGGAAAATATCAAATATCCCATTGACAACATTCTTGATGAGATCCCTTGTTTGAGTTTGAATTTCTAAACAGTGTTTTCCACCAAAAAATCTGTTGAAATCATATCTTAGATTATTAAGGGCGGAAAACACGTCTAGCAGCTTGAATAGCTTGATTGCTTCTTTCTTGGCTTTTGTAATCGTATTCCCGAATTTGATAAAACGATGTATTCCTGATTGGAGCGCGATCTTGGAGAAGCAATCTGTCCATACTTCTAGTTGGCCAAACACATGTTCACAGAGAGTATACTCGAGTTCAAGCATATGCTTCACTACAAACTCCAAATGCCTCGCCCATTCGTCTATGTAACCTTCTATATCTTGAACGCTATCGAATTCTGATAACGAGATCTCTAGATAATCCAAATCAAGACCTTGTAAACTTGTTTCAAAATTTCTGGTACGAACCTTGACGTATATAGACACGCATCGGTCCATCTGGTTGTCGCGTGCTGAAAAACACGCGACAATAGCTTTGAGGTTCTCCACAACATGAAAAGGCAAAACATGTTGTGGTGATGGATAAGATACATCACTTTCCTCATCACCAGAGGAGAAAAGTGATGAAGGGACTTGAACTGGCAAACTGTTTTGGACCAAGAGATTCTCGAATTCGTCCTCGAGGACCGTGAAGGCGACACCTAGAATTCCTTGCTCAAGAAGGCAACACTTTTCTACTTCATGCAGTTCTTGAAGTAAATGTAGAGTCTTGCAAACATTCAAGTGGTCATGTTGGAGAAAGTTGTTGACATCTTGAACCCACAGGATTGCTAATTTGCATGTGTTGGTGAGAAGTGTTAGTGCCTGTCTGAACCGTTTGAGGCGAGAAATGAAGAGGGTGAGGTCGGAAGCGGAGTGGGCCGATAGCGAGGACCCAAGCTCATTGACTAATTTGTAGACGTTTAAAACGGCTGAAACGGTTGGGAGTGCGCGATCAACATGGTCTGTGACAGGAAAAGTGGCGCATTTGGAAGCCATGTCTTTTACCGCGATTTCTAAAGTTGGAAACGTTTGATCGATACGAGAGAGTGTGGCGGAAGTTTTGTTAAGTTGAAAGTCTATGTGTCTAGATTGGTGTAAGCTAGTGTTGAGAAGATCTCTGGTGTGCATGAGATGTTCCATTTCAATTCAATGAAGGAGATGTGAATATGTGATGTGATGATGAAGATTGAGTGGAGTTAAAAGTGGTTTGTTGGAATGGTGGGTGTAATTTTCTTCACCAAATGTATACCAAATGAAATGGAAGTTTGGAAGATATTCAAACCAAACTTCACTGCCAATTGCCATGTCTTTACTCATACTATTTCTATTTGCTTTTACTCAACTTTCTTTATTTTATATTTTTACATTAGAAAAAGTGATACATAGCAAACGTAACACATAAAAATAATAAAAATCAATAATCTGTTAAGGCAAATAGCCTAATAACCATAAAATCATAATATACCATTATTCTTCGGAAAAATTCCTAAAATAAACATTTTTTTAACTTTTTCTCCAATACTAAACATTGACTTTTTATTTTTCTCAAACTGAACATGAAGTTTCTGTCCTGGCAAAATCGGCTCGTTTAAATCTCGAAACGACTCGAGCTTAAACGAGCCCGACCTTATATAGAGGCCCATTTCATAAACGAGCTCGAGCAGGCCAGTGAGCCTAAACGAGCCTTTTAACTTGTGATTAAATATATATTTATATAACAATACTTCGTAAACTTAATTCTTGTGGGCTTGAACTCTTTAAATTACCTTACTTCTCAAACAAAATAAAAGAGTACACTGTACAAGTATCATGACCCTTTTAATCATCAACATTTGTTAATCTTTATTTTAACGATAACACCACTGTCCATTGCGGGACTTGGACCCTCGACCTCATGGGAAGGGGCAATAATTAACACACATGAATATTACCATTGGGACAAAAACGCTTCGGTTTTAACCTTTTTTAATCAGCCACAAGGATTCACAGAATAAATAAAGTCAAAGGCTAGTCAACTCTTAACCCCAGTGTCCCCAGCCTCAAGCTGGGCTCAAAGGCCCGATGTTAAGAAACGTTTTTCGAATCCAAAATAAAAGTATAGTTATAACTCGGACCTATACGGCCTGGTTAACTCCTAGTTAGTTTCTTTCAAACTGGTTCCATGGCCCAATACTAACAGCCTAGTTAAAAATGATCCTTTTTTTTAAGTTAAATATTTTTTTTTCTTTTGTATTGATTAAAATTCTTAGTGTTTTAGGTTAGAATAATTTATTTGAGGTGTTTATATAGAAATTTATGTATATTAAAACATTGTGAAATATACTGCTTTTTGAATTATTGTCAGGATTAAAGAAAAACTCAAAATAAAATTTACTGAAACTATATAAAAACTCATATATGATGGAACAAACTATAAAACAACCGCAATACTCAAGGATTTACTTAAATAGAAGTACAATCACATCATAGACAATGCTGATAAATACATTCAAATTTGAAAACTACATAATCATGCTCAAGCAAACAACTTTTCCATTCACTGGAATAAAACATTACACTCAAAATGAGAAATGAAAGAGTAGACTAGTAAAGCATAGGCTTTTTTGGCTTAAAGAGGTTTTTAGAACCATATGTTGAGTGGTAAACATCCGCTAGAAGACCATACGTCTGAAGTCTAACATATAAGAGAACTGGGAATGAAGCAAATACAGTGATAAGAATTGGAACCCAATCGTTGCCATAAAGAGTAAAAAAACTAGCACTAAAAGCAAACATCATGGTAGCGATAGAGAGGAAGAGTGTTGCTAGACCTATCATAAGTTTTTTGGGTAATGTTTCTAGGAAATCTTGCTCAGCATAACGAGATGTGAGGATGTGTAAGAACATGAGGATGGAAATTGTGGCAAATGTCAAAGAAATGGCATCTGATATAACGAAGAATATAAAAGCTCTATGATTTCGTAGAATAGGATAACCCTTGGCGTTATCGTATCCACCTGGTACTGTGAAAGCAGCTGCAAATACTACAGTGGCAATTAGCGCAGCAACTACCATACAATGGCTAGCAGTATCTTTCATCCACTTCTCACTTGCAGACATGAGATCTTTGTGCTCATTGGTGAACAATTCGTGTGGCAGTAGACCGACGTTGTTCTTCTTTTCTTGATAAGAAGGAGGGAGTATACTTTCCACTTCCTACACAAAAGATGTTAGACTTCTCGTCAAAAAACCGAGAAAGCAAAAGCACCCGGAAAAAGAACAAAGATCATATACACAAAGAATTATAATACCTTGTACCATAACAATTCTCTTTGCATTTGTAGAGCCACTCCTGAAGTTTCTTGTAGTCTCTTTTTCTTTGCACTCTTGGCAGCTAAATGCAGCATGTTATTGTCACCCACATCCCTTTGAGGAGTTATGAAATCCTTCATCGAGCCTATCTCGTAGATAAGATTGTAGACACCCTCTTGACGGTGTAAGACGGCAACATGAAATATACTTTGATTTCTATCATTCAACTTCCAAATTAGATCCGGATATTGGCGAATGAGCTCAACTATAAAATTAGTGTTTCCCACTTCAGCAGCAATAAATAACACCCGGGAAGTGTGTGCTCGTCCCCTGTCACTTGTTGGCCCTCTTATTATTCTATTAATTTCATGCTTATCCACGTTTACCATAATATAAGTCCAAATGGATCTTAATAATTCCATAACATGGCTTTCTTCTTTAAATGCATCAGTTTTTCGAGCTAAAGCTCCGAGTGTTTCCATACTTTTGGCAAGTACCGGGCGATGTTTCACTATTTTCAGTGCAATGTCTATAGTATATTGAATGATCGATCACTTAATTAGTGAGAAAAAATGTTAAACAAAATGCAGCAAATTAATACCTATTGATATCGATGTTCATAACAAAGATACATGAAAACAGCCCTTATTTTTTTGCTCAAAAGTATTGATTTCGGCTCACTAGGTTTATTTCATATTCTTCCTAATCTAGATAAAAAGCCTAAATATGTTCCACAAACCCACAAAAAAATTGGTTTTTTCCCTACTTTTTTGCTCAGAAGTATTGATTTCGGCACAATATGTTTATTTCATATTAGTTATAGTGTTCCACAAATCCACTAAATTTTTGGTTTTTTTGTGTGTAGTATTTTCGCCCCCTCCCCCCCCCCCCACACCACCACCACACACACAATTTAATTGTTAAAGTTCCGCCACTATAAAAATGTAACAACTACTACCATATATACTTACCAAATAAACCAGCTTCTACACATCTCCAGAGAACCCAACCACGTTTCTCATCTGTCCAAATCTCATCATTATTCATATTGTTTGATTTTTCATATAGATAATCCACAATCCCATGCTTTCCATATAACGAAGCTATATAAAGTGGCAACATTGTTCCATCTTGACCACCAGGAATATTCAGCAAAGATTCGTTGCAATTTACTATAAGCTTAGCAATATTCACATTATCTCCTGCTGCCGCTAAACAAAGTGCGGTATTGTTGTTTTTATTCTTAATTTCTAAGTCTTCTGGGTTCATCCTCATCCTAGATACTAGCTTTGTAACAAAATCCTCCATCACCATGCTGCTTTTGGCTGATGCTGCGATGTGAAGTGCAGTTTCTTCATTTTCAGTTATATAACACCCGGTCACCCTTTCACGTCCATCTATGATGGTTTCAGCAGCGTCCCAATTACCTTTAATTGATGCTTGATACAGAGGAACGCAAACTTGAAGGAAGTCTTCTTTGTTTCCTTTAAAGATTCAAAAGCGAATAACTTTTTTCATTTTCGTTTCGTATAAATAAAAAAACTTGTAATTGTAAAAGAACTCACCAGAATCAATCTAAATCATTCAGTTGAAAGTATAGATTGAAAGTTGAAAAAACACGTGAAAACCCTATGCCACAATTGGTTTTTTTTTTCTTTTTTTATCAGACATAATATATGTTATTATCTTCCTCCGTTAACCAAAAATGAAATGTCTAACATGTTGATTCACATTAAAAAGTAAAAAAAAAATTACTGTGTAACATTTGAACAATAATATTTTGTTACATATATGTAACAACTAGGTTAGAATCCCGTGTATTAAACGAGTTGTATATTGAAAACGATATAACTTATAAATTTGTAAATACGTCCTAACTTGTCAGACTATTTATGATCGTCTAACTTGTCAGACTATTATGACCGTCTCGAGATATATCAAGTGGAAATGTGTGTATATAACAAATTAGTATGTTTCTTTAATTAGTTATATTTTGATTTCCTATTATATATATATATATATATTCTTATTTAATATAATTAATATAATTATTATTTTTCTTTAATAATATATTTATAATATCATTATTATTTAATAAAATACATGTGTATTTATTAGGAGAGAGAGGTGTGAAAACTAATATGAGAAGACATGAGGAAGTGACAAGTGTCACTCTCAAAACCTTTATTTATTAGTATGTATAGATTTATAATATCATTATTATTTAATAAGATACATGTGTATTTATTACGAGGGAGAGACGGGAAAACTAATATGAGAAGGCATGAGGAAGTGACAAGTGTCCCTCTCAAAACCTTTATTTATTAGTATGTATAGATACGTTAGACAAGTTTATTTTTTTAAAATTTTTGTTACCGGGAATATAATAACATATATTACATACGCTAAAAAAATATTTTTGTAATTGGGTGTTGTTATAGATAAATCTAAAATGATTCTTGGACACCTTCTATATGACTCGTATAGCATCAATATGGATCGTATATTACAAAAGTCAAACCGACAGTGACCAGACATATTACATCAGTCACATCCGGCCCCTCATACAAGTCTTATTGTGACTCGTATAATCCCTATACAAGTAGTATATGGGTCTTGTATAACCCCTACAGGTCGTATAAGGGTCGGGGTGTCCAAAGATGATATTTGAGTGTAGGGACAACTCTGCCCATTGTAATTAGAACACTACTTTTTAAATTCTTAAAAATCTCCACATATTATAACTCTTATTTAAAAAAGCAATGGCAGTGAACATTGTCATCCTATGAGGGAGTGACACATGTTAATATTTTATTTTATATTTCATTTTCATCCTCATATTATAACATATGCTTTTATTTTAACCCGTTTAAATTTCTAACAATTTCGTATTTCTTTAATAACTTTCGTTCGTTATTTTTTTTAAACGGAAAGCGCGGCCTTCTTTAGTTTTTTTTTGTCAATGTTCTGGTATATATAAATTTTATTGAAAACGGAGTTGTATTCAAATTCGAGTATATTTTTTGGTATCGTACGCAATATCGAGTGTACGTATGTTTTAGCCCCACAAACGAGCCGACCCGATAACGACCATGCCCACGCCGCGTAGCGAGGGGGAATCGTTTTAGCCACTTATACTATATATAATATACACTTTTAACCCATTTAGTTTCTGTTAATATGTATAAGTTCTGTTAAAAACGGAGTTGTATTCAAATTCAAGTTATTTTTTGGTACCGTACGCTATAGCGAGTCTGCGTTTTGACGTAAGTTTTATCCATGCAAACAAGCCGAACTGATAACGACCAGAACAAAAAAAATGTAGTTCATTTTATATGCAAAGGTAAAAAAAAGGGTGTGGTTTTACCAAGGAGACATCTACGATCTGGTGGGCTTGATGATGGTTGTGGGCTTGATGATGGTTGTGGGCCTTCTGGTGAGTTTGATGATGGTTGTTGGCCTTGTGGCATATTTGATGATGGTATCTGATCAGTCCTTATTCCCAATTCCTCCGATTCGGGCTCCACCTCCACCACCACCACCACCGCCGCCTCCGCCGGCAGCTGGCTGAGGGGAGTATCCGTCATTTCCATGTTGGCAAACGTTAGTTCTTGGACTATCAACTAAACCTGCTGCATATATATTCAGCTCAAACCATCAAACATTAATTAATTAATTAATTAGTACAAAAGTAAAATCAATTTCATACCTACAGATTCTTGCTGAAGCTATATGTATGCATTATGCCAAAGCAGGAAGGGGTAGTTATATATGCAGACTAATTTCATGGTGAAGTCAAGGGCAACGTGTACGGAAAATTGCAAGTTGGGGTAACTTTTTTATACCAAAATTTAAAAAACTTAAAAGTAAAAGGCAAATTGGTTTTTAATAATCTAAACTATGAGTCATTGGCAAATAATAATCCGAACTAACAGTTTGGCTGATGATAATCTCAACTTTCACTTTTGTTGTTAATGGCAGTTCCAGTAGCATAATCAGCAAAGATTTATACTCGATTTACACTTATTTTCGCTCAAAATGACGATCTTAAAGGAAATGGAGAAACGTACAATCGAAATCGAGTGGGAATCGATTGTTATTTAGGTGGAAATATATGATGATTATGCTACTAGGACTGTCATTGACAACAAAAGTGAAAGTTGAGATTATCACCAGCCAAACTGTTAGTTCGGATTATTATTTGCCAATGAGTAATAATTTGGATTATTAAAAACCAATTTGACAAAGTAAAAAAGGCATAGTTTAAACTTTAAACATATAAAATAAATGCTTTAAAAAAATAAAAGTAATATGTAAACCTAGAATTTTAAAGTTTTTATATATAACTAATTTTTTTTTGGTTTAATTGATCTGTTTTAATTTGTGTCAACCCAGAATACATATGTCATGTACAAGCTCACGTGTGTGACACGATTTTCGGGTCCAACTCATCAACCCACAAACACCATCCATTTAACACCCCCTGTTTTCTGGGGCCATGCATTTTTTCATCTTAAAACAGACATACAAACATAAATATATACATCCCCAACCTTGCACTCAAGAGTCTAAAAAGCAGTGGCGGATCTAGAACAAAAGTTCAGGGGTAATGATTTTTTTTTACCGTACTTTTATGTAAATGAAACAAAATTTTTTTTACCGTAATTTCATGTAAACAAATTTTTTTTTTGACGGTAACATGCTACTGGCGAGGCGGAGGACTGGGGTTTGGCGGAGGTTGTGAGGGCCCGGCCCCCCCACCCCCCGATTTTTTGCTCAGTAGTGTTAATTTATACGTATTCGGGCGAATATTCTATAGTTCGGCCCCCTTGATAGGAAAAATAAATCCCGGCCCCCATTGTGTTTTTTTTTTCAAGCTCCGCCACTGGATGGGCGGTGGTCTCAGGTCGAGCGGCCGCTTGGGTAAGTTGGGTTTGAGAATTGAGACTTTGAGGTATTGAGTTTTTAATAAAACATTTGGCTGGCTAAAGCCTAAATGTTTTATTAAAACCCAATACCTCAAAACCTTTAATAAAATTTGGGGATTTTTTTTTATAAAGTATTAGGTTTTTTATAAAATTTTGGACTTTTTATGAAGTGTTGAGCTTTTAAAAAAATTTGAGGGGTAACGTAATTTTTTTTCAGGGGTAACCAGATACATAAAACCGTAAAAAAAAAAATTCTTTGCAGTACGCGTAAAAGTTAAGGGTAGTAGATCCGCCCCTGCTAAAAAGTATTATTGGTGAAAGGGTAACAGTTAGTAGTGTGAAATGGGCCATGCATAAACGGACGCTAATCAATTCAAATATTGAATGATACAGGACAGGAGGATGGTAGCTTTGGGCCCAACCACGTTCCCAATTGGCTAAGTTCACCGTTTCTTCCACTTTTTCTCCCCTGGGAGGACAGCTTTGGACCCACATGGCGTTTATTGGGTTTACTTGCATTGACCATTTGACCTGGTTTTCTCTTTCTTTTCTTTTTTTTAAAAAAAAGACATACAAAATAGTTTAGATTTAATGATTAAACATCTATTAATTAATATTTCTAACCTGACCCATGACAAACCTTTTTTTTTTTTTTTTTTTTTTAAGGGTTTTTCAGGTAGGTATCGATACATTTTTAAAATAATTTCAAAATATTCGTAAAGAATAAACAAGTTTTAGTATACAACTAGTGGGCTTAGCTCGCGCGTTACGACGGGGGTGTTAAAATTTATAAGATTCGGTTTTGAAGAATGGTATTCAGCCCGCTAAAAAAATTACGTCGAAATGCCGATAAAAATGAGCATTTCGAAACGCAAATCTCGAATTTTATAAAACATCATATTTTAAAGGTCATAAGATGTTACACGTACTGAAGAAAACGAAACGGCAATATTGAGCACGAGATGTTACAAAGTTTGGATTATGACGAGTTGATCAATAACTTTGCTTCGAAGAATGCTCGGAGAGCCTTCCGATTAATTTAGGTATATGTTTTGCTACAATATTTTTATTTTGTGTATATTTTTATTACATTTATTTCTATATAATCGGATTTTTTATATGATTAAAGTTTTTTAAATATAAGTTCATATTCTATGGGTATTTCTCTATACTCACACTGGACATTTGAAATCTCGGAGATCGACAAGACGACAATCATCCCCCGTTTCTATCCCTAACTAACTTGCTATTATATACACCCGTTTTGCAAACCTCTGCGGCGGCGAAACCGGCGGCGTTCCGGAAGCTGTTCTTTCCCTCACTCCCGTCAGATTAGGTCCATAGGGGGACTAGTGAGTACACGGCCGTCAGAGTATCTTCCGGCCTTTTATAAAATAAGAAATTGCATGGCTTCGGTTGGTCACTTGCCGGAAATGAAGTCTTTGATGCGCGAGAAAAGGGGGGGGGGGGGGCTTTTACAGGGAAAGTGACATCATACGGGGCTTTCCAAGAGCTAGCCAGTGACTTCGGGTTGTTTCCGGTATCAGAATACGAAATCCGACGTATGTATGATGTCCATTTGCACATACCGCTTCTCCTGCACACACACACTTCACAATTAGAAACCAGGTATTCCGGAAACTGTAAATTCCGATGTAGACTTACCCGCGATGACGAAGAGGAAAAGGAGGAAGAATGTGTAAGAGAAGAGACCGTGGAGTTCCATTAATGAGAGAGTAGGGTAGGTCTTAACAAGGATCGAGCAGGTAATGCTGGTAGTGGTTTATGAGACAAAAATACCCCTCACGTGAGGGGAACTAACGGAAAAATGGACGGACGTTAGGGCAGGGATGGCAACGCATACTAGCATCTCCTTCCTTGAATCATCTCCTCTATTTGAAGGGGCGCACTTGATGAACTTAAAAACCCAACGGGTATCAGTTCGACTTAAATTCTTCCATTTGTTGGAACTAATGACGAATATAATGATGATCCACAGGTTGGTGAGATCTCCATTATCGACAACTAGTGCTTCATGTCAAAATGTGGAGCCTTCTTTTCAACTTCAATGTTGTTCGTTGATACTCAGCTACATGTAACACAAGCCCTGATTATTCTGTTGCTGCCATGTTTAATCTCGATTTTTGTTGTTTTAAGTTACATGTTAGTCAATTGTTATCGATTTTTGGTACAACTGTTTTTGGATATTTGAAGTAAAGGTTCAAGTAGTAATAATAATATATAAACTTTAATGGCTTGCAATGCAAGTAAGACGCATGGCTCCTTCCCAACTAACACTACATCTTAACTTTAAAGTTTAAACCCTAAAAGAAATATATATTCTGGCATCCATCTTTTTCTTGGCTACAATTCAACCCAAAGCAACACAAAAACAAGAACATCCCTTTTGCAATAAAGCTAACTTTTTTTCAAAAAAGAAATAATGGTGGATGAAGCAGAAAATTGGGAGTATATAATAAAAGCCCAAACATTTATGGATGAAACCCAAAGAAATTTTGTCACCATCAATTGACAACTTCTAGAACTTCCTCTACACCTTTCTGTGGATTCTAACATCTTCTAGAACCTTCTCGACACCGACACCATGGTTGGTGGTAGCTTTTGGTGGTTTGTTTCAAGAAAACCGACAAAAGTTGTTGAAAAAACCGACGTTTCTTGTGTGGGTGGAATTGTAATTTATGCATAGTACATGTACAAACTGTTTGCAGCAGCACAAGCTATGGAGTTTTCAGTAGGATGCCATGCTAAGTGGAGTAGTTTTGTTGAGAAATCAAAGGAGTTTCCATTTGTGTCATTTCCTGTGCTTTCTCCCCCTATAAATATAATTTAAAGTTTAATTTAATACCAGAAATGATTATAGGTTGAGAAAGAAAAGATTTAGAGTTATACCTCGTCTAACCACACGGGTTATACTGCTACTTAGAGATCTTGAAGGCCTTGAAGGAGTCTGCACTTGTCGCCTACAAAAGATGGGTTCATTCGGGTTAAATATTATTTGTAACAGGTCAAAATACACAAAAACTATAAAATTTAGATAAAAAAATGGAAACTGGTCGAGCCGATAAAAGTCACCCAAAAGCATCATGAAGTGTATAAAATAATTTAAACTATAGGTAAGGGTTCTGATAATAACTACTTATTAGTTAAAAGTTTAAAAACAGATGGATTAAAAGTAGAGGTGTCAATTTCTAGAGAAAAAAGGACAAAAAGGTGTGCGAGTCAACCTAATCCAAACCGGCCCATTTCAAGTTTTCAACCCTTACAAAATACGACCCATTTCAGCCTGACCATGTTTTTACCCATTACCCAACCTACCCATCTTGGGCCTCTTGGCACCTCTATAAAAAGTAGTATCAGGTCAACCTGAAACCTGACCTATTTTGACCCGTTAAAAAATTTTACTGGCCCATGCTACCCATTTTATCCGATATAAAATTCAGGCAGAGCTCGTTTAACAAAAAGAGTTTGGGCAGAAGGTGTTGTGCGAAATACCTCATTGGGTTTTTGCTAGCTTCCAGGGTAGTTGCTTCAGTGCTTGTGGGAACCGAGCCAAATACACGAAAAAGATTGCTGAAATCATATTAATTTAATGAGTGTGTGAGAGAGCAAAATGAAAGAAAAAAAACACAGATAAATTCAACACCAGTTACCTGTAAGAACCAGTTGCTACCCGTTGACCATTGCCACTTAGACAGCACTCAAATTTATCAAATATTGAATCATTTTCATACAAATCACATAGCTGGAGATTATCAGTTGCAAGAAATCAATAATCACAGCAAAAAAAAAATGATAAAAATAAAACTGCATAAATATTGGTGCGTTTAGGAGGTATACCTTAGGCCTTAAATGTTCATGAACCTGAAATGTTGACACTGGACCAGAGTCCATGTTGATGTCCCATAACTGCACAAAGATATTGCAATTTTAGTAAATAAAATCGAAGGTTAAAAGGTATTCCTTTAAGTTGTAAAAGAAGTAGCTTAGCTGCAAACTATGTAAGACATTTCTGCGCTTGAACAATAAGATGATAACATTCCAAGGTAAAGACTAGAGGTGGCAAATTGGGCGGTTAGACGGTTTGGGTAACCGGCCAAAACGGGTAATCTTTTACGGGCTGGACTTTTTCCAAAAAGAATTACAAATGATCTGAGTGTGATATGATTACATAAAAACATATATTATTACAAGAATGATCTACTATTTTGAATAAAGCAATTTAGTAGGTTGTATGCATTAAACACACTTTGGGCAACTTTCGACACATTTTACATGTTACCGTTTTAGCTAATGCTTTTAATTTCATCCATTTGGCCTGTTTGAAATAAAATACAGCCCGAATTAACCCGTTCATAAATAAAGTGGTCAAAATTGCCACCTCTAGTCTAGTAAAAACTTTGCCAGCAAAACAGAATGTAACAGAATTACAAACCTTAAGGGTCATGTAATCACGGCTTAGTAAATATCTTCCATCCCTTCCAAACTTAATATCAGAAATAGATGCAATTATCTCAGTGAAGAATGATCTCGAACCAGGTGATTCATGTTCTTCAAACCTACAAAGTAGATTTCTCAATACAAGAAAATAAAAGAACAAAACTAGAATGGGCAAGTTGCACGAATAGAATCGAACTTTACATTTTTTCTGGGTTTTAACAACCAACTTTAAATTAGGCGCAAAGGAGAAACCAACTTAGATTTTGTTACCGGTTCCGCAAGCAAGTTACATTTTATCACTGATTGTTCCAACGAATGACCTGTTCAACCTGTGGCAGGTCATCTTTTGCTCATTTTTAAAAAATCTGCTGACATGGCATCATTTTTGTCATTTTAGAGCATATGTATATGCCACGTCGCATCCTATGTGATAACTTTATAATTATTTTTAAATATTAAATTTTATAAAATATTTAATTTTGTCAAACTTGTAATATGTTTATTTTTAATATATTTTACACAAGCAAACTTTTGCATATGTGGTGTCTAATGTGGCGACTATCATGGCATTAACCAATACCAGGTAAAATTAGTTGAAATGAGGTTGGTTGCCAAATTTAGTAATAAATCTTATATCAGTTTCTATTTTGAGCCTAATTTAAAATTGGTTGCTATCAGGAAAAAGTGTAGAGTTCATTTCTATTTCATTCAGATTGCCAAATGAGAATTGTATAGAAACAAAATAGAGAAGCCAGAAAAGATACTTACAATTTAGAATGTCTATCACATAATGCAGATTGACGCAAATCAATTAGGCGAATGGATCCTTTTGAACTACTATACGCTAGTGTGTTACAGTGAGTAGGATGAAATTCTGCTGATGTTATAACCTCTGCAAATAAGCCAAAATATAAATATATGAGTGTTTTAAAATAGATAAAGGGTTAATTGATATACAATCAGATGAACATATATGTCAAAAATTAGGGAAAAATTAAAATTAAATTGTTTGTAGATCAACTAAGTGATGAAATATGTACCAGTGAGGTCCTCCATATTTGCAGGCTTGACATCCACAATATTGAAGCTTTGATTGCTAATTTCCAAATTCCAAAGGTTTACCCGAAGATCATCAGCCGATATGAATGTTTCACCATCACTTATGCAATAAAAAGAAAGTTGGCACATAACCATTGATGAATATCTAATTAATAAAGGATTTCCATAATTGTTGATAACGAAGTTTACATTGATAAAAATATATTACAATATACGTCACATTTTAAAAATTAGTAATTATTCAGAAAGAAATTCTCGTGAGCCTACATTTTTTATTATACCAATGTAGGTGGTGAGTCAAGAAAAATAATATACATGACACCTATCATTTATTATAAATCAACAAACAAAGTCACAGGGTCCAGTCCTTTCAGTTTACTTATTTATGGAGTAAGAAAAGAAAATACAACATTTATTATTCACTTGTTGGTATATGAATAAAAAGGTAGTTGAATTTGATTATACAACTTAATCTTATATTTTAATTTTTGGATAAAAATATTTTATAAAACATTTATTATTCACTTGTTGGTAAATGAATATTAGGGTGGTTTTATAAAAAAGTATTTTATAAAACCACCCTAATATTGCTACTACCAAAAATCAGGAAATATTATATAAACATAGGAAGTCTCAGATCCACAATCTCCAATTTATAAGTCAAGACAACTTATACAACAATTCAGCTCATAGGACACTTTTAAAGTTAAAATCTAAGACTAATATCTACTTTTCATTTCAATTTTTTACTTTCTAAATTGATAAAAAGGAGATAACTAGAATATTACAGGTTATGTGTTACTACTGCGACATGTAGACAAAATTCAAAGCAAGAAAATATTTGGAATAGTATAACTAGTAATAATACATGGCAACAACATGTGAAGGAATTGAATATCCAAACCTGTTATTTGATATAGAATTGATATGATAATCATGAGCATGAGCATACACTCTTCTACATCTTGCAGCAAGACTTGTTTCGTTACAAGTTACCTACAAATTTACCTTCATGTTATATAAAATGGAAAATAAAGAAAATCAAATGACACGTTTTTAAATTGATTACAGGGGTGCTTGGATTTGCTTTTAAAAACTGGTTATCTGATTATGGCGACTTGTAATCACAATAATCAGTTGTTAATGTTTGTATAAACAGATTGCATTTCTGATTATCAGTTTCATACTAGCTATAAACAAATTATCAAAATGGTAAAACAAATTACCTAATCTGAGAGACTTTTACTCTCATCTTTATGTGACTCCTTTTCCAAAGAAGGTACTTTTTGGTCATTTCATGTATTATTTATAAAAAAATCAAAGTTTGTCAAACTCTCAAACAACTAATTATCTTATAATTACAACTTCAACCCAAAAAAATGCACATTCAAACACTATTTCCTACGTCTCGTTTTGTTACAGCTGAATTATCTCATTCAAAATCACATCTCACTTTCAAAGCACACATCCAAACACCCCCTAAATGATGAAAATCCTTATAATCAGGATAAGACTGATAAAACTATTACCAAATGAAAAGAAATGTAGAAACATATAAGCATAAGTTGAGTACAACTACCACAGGTAAGCGCAATGACTGAATTGCCCCTGAAGAATAAAAGTCCTTGTTCAAACTAGTGCAAGATTTATCTGTTTTCTCCCCGTTTGCGGTATGTGACGATTTATTAATCGAAGAAACACTAGAACTGGCAATACTTCCATTTCCAACAGCTTTTAAAGGGTTCATGTTCATGTCAGCAATTTTCTTAGCCTTTTTTTCTTGGACCTGAAAAGTCAACAAATTTTGTTATTTTTATGAAACTGTCACAGAGAAAGAACTAAAAACAAAAAATATCAAAGTGGGTACCTTCCAGAATTTGATAGTTTTGTCATTGGTAGACAGAAGAAAAAGTGCACCATTTGCTGTTTGGCACCATTTAATTTTGTTAATTTTCTCCTCGATCTCCAAACTCTTCAAATAATCAAACTGAAAGAAAATGTTAAAATACATAATAAGCAACATGAACAATTTTCCATCACACCATCGCATGCGGCAAAATGTGCAAGGAGGCAGGTCAGACAGGAACTTTTTTGTCACGATCGAAACCGGTTGGTTGACCCGAAACACATTTTGTATTAATTTCTTATAATAATTGTGGCAATTCTATATATATCCTCTAAAAGTTCAAAATTCCATACGTCCGAAATTTTATAATATCATATTAACCCTTTCAAAACACTAAAAATATCAGATTCACCTATCTTGTAAATAAAATAAGGTTACTTATAGCAGCCAGCTTCACTGAATAAATAAAAAAAAATATTATAAGCTAAGATGATTCAAAGAATAACAGTGATAATTTTAGTGTTCCGACTCATTTTCTTTCTAGCCAACTTTTTTCTTGCCTTATCCGTTAGATATAAAACATATCCCAAATCGACTCGTTCATAATTAATGGGTCAAAATTGCCACTTGTACACGCTATACAACTGACGGAAAGAACAGAAAAGATACCTCAGGTTCATGGCTCTGGAACTCGGTTTTGTAACGGAATTCTGGATGCCTATTACTTGGGTAGTCGGTTTTCTCTAAATCTTTTCTACTTCCACCATGCTACATAATTAACCGGGATTAAAAAGTTGAAAGTAACAGGACAAAGTTAAACCAATACAAGAATGACAGAAAGTCAAACACAAAAAACTTAAACAAAACAAGAAAATCAGTAATTATACTATAATTTATAACCAACCTCCTTTGTATCAGTTCTCTCGAATAACACCACCCTTCCCCCACGATCACCAGTAGCAAGATGGTCACCGCTTTTGTCAAATTCAATAGCCGAAATTATATCAACTGTCACACAAGTTGCAAAAAGCTTATACAAATTAAAACAAGTGCAAAAAACTTGTAAAACTAAGGATTAAACATATAATTAGCCGGTGTCAATAAAATTTGTGGTTTGGGTTTCGGTCCACAAGATTCACGTTGTTTTGGCAAACATAGAAACAACTTAACACTTGCAAGATTCGACATAATTTATAATGTCGTAAACAAGAAAAACATGACAAATAACCGACAATTAGAACACTACTTTGTAAGTTATAAATCACCAACAAGGCATCATAAATTATATTTCCAAAACCAATAACGCCCACAATAGAATCGACAAGCATCAGTTATTCGACACCCTAAATGCAAACTATATTTTGTTTACAAAGATATCTTCTCACCACGATAACAACATATGAAATTCAGACTTATACAGAAGATACTACGAGTCTACAACATATCAAAAGTACTACTGTTCCATACAAAATACACTGATAACAGATTTTATCAGATATACCATGGTTATTAAAAGGCCACCATTAGTACAACCATTAATATCAGATTTGTCTATGCATTCAATAAGCTAGTTTCTTAATAAATGATTTTAAGCATAATAAGAGAAGCTTAAATCTTCCAGATAATTAAATTATACCAGAACAAACCATAAATTTCGAGAAGCTTGGTAAACAGTAACTTGATCAACGTACAACTGCAAATTTGTCGTTTTATAATTGATTTACGTCAACAACTTAGCCAAGTACCAGTATTAAATACAGCCTCGTCGTCTAATTGAATCCAAATCACCGATGATTCAGCAATGTACCGGTCACAAAATTAGATCAAACACGCACTTAATCCAAACCCTAACCAACATACGAATCTAATGATTCACAAACTATTATCAAATAAAGCATAGAAGCTTGCTTACCTTCTTGAACCTCTTCACCGGCGGTCCGTTCACCGAACACCTGAGAGAATTTCCATTCGAGCGGCGACGGCGGACCCGCCGGAGCTGCCGTAACATCTCCATCTCCATCCTTATCACCACCGGTCATTGCTTCTTCTTAATCTTCTCCTTAATCGCTTATTTTAATTAATCGGTGGACAAACAAATTAATGACCTAGAAACTAGAATCAAATCAACAACAGCATCAACGGATCGCCTTTTCTGAATTATTGTTCTTCGAGATCGCAGCTTCCGGAGCGTCAGATGATTTCATCAAGGAGCAAAAGAATGTAGCCTTTTCAGATTCATTCAACCATTAATAATCATCGTCGTGTTCGTCATCGCCAGCAACAACACCAGAATCGCTTAATTCGTAGATTGAGATTTAATTTCCTCTCTCTCTCTCTCTCTCTCTCTTCGTTCGCACCCACTTTCTCTCTCTAAAAATCCGTTCCTTTTGCCTCCGAACACACCAAAACTTCACTCCCCCAATTTTTTCTATATTTTCTTCTGTCGTTTACGGTGACATGAAGGTATGTTAACGGATGGTGACTTGATTGTGTCACGGTCGAATGGGATCGTGTACCGTGGAAGACGTGGATGAATGATAGTGATTGTGATAGGATTAGCGTGACAGGCAGTGACTGGAGTCGAAACTAAATAAACTAGATGGAGAACAATGTCATCGAGGAGCTGTACACGATCAGGACTGAGTTTGTGATGATGTATTGTGACAAGTCTAAATGACATTTCTACCCTTCTGTTTTGGATTTTTCCCCTTTTTTTACTTTTCTGTAATAGTGAATTTCCTGTTTTGAGCGACTATATTTCAGGGGTGTTTAAAGTGGTTATTAGTGGATGAGAGAAAAAATGTAAAAATTTTCTGTATATTTTGGGGAAACACTGTTCACCCGTATAATTTTTTAATATTTTTTTAAAGTGGTTGTGAGTGGAGGAGAGAGAAAAATTAATGATAAAGTTATAAAAAGTATTAGTTAATTGAAAAAAAGAAATAAAATGTAATTATTTTAGCGTAATTATCAGGATAAGGATATGGATCATACTCCGAATGCTCTTAGAAGAATGCAAAATTTATGACCTTTTAACAACTAATTGGTGAAAGGACCGTATAGGTTTAAAGTTTTAATAAAAATTTATGAAATCATATATATACTATATTATAAACAAAGATTTTGGTTGTATGTTTTTCCGCTTCTCTCTTCTATTTAATGATAATATTAAACTAATATATTTTTTTAAGTATTTAATATAAATATATTTATGGATATTTATTAACCAAATAAAGTTCATATAAATTAAAATTTATCAATTACATAAAAAAGATTAATACTCAGTTGAAAAAAATATTTTATAAATTAACTTAACGTAATTTATAATTGTCACGTCAAACTACATTTTTTAAAAACATATTTTGGGGAGTGTATGTGTTAACATATTACATTTTATTCAACACGCATAATAAAAAGTTTTAAAGAAATACAGTTTTTATTTCTAAGTATATAAAATTATATTCAAATTACTCGTGTATTACACGGATTCTAACCTAGTATAATAACATAAAATTGATTGTTTACATAATTAGATTTCTAAAAGAATTTTGTTACAAATTGTAATAACTACACAATTAAAGTTGTAGTCTAACTAATTTATTATATTTATAATCAATATTATTAAGTTACTTTTTTGTATATAATCACACAATTGACATGTGTGTAAAAGATAATTAAGTTAGTCAAATTCATAAAAAAAACAGTTTTACCCCTTTAAACTCTAAAAATTAATATAAAAAGAACCTCTTTCTAATCAAATCCTAATTCTAATAAACAATTCCACTTAATGTCATGTGTCAACACCATTCTTTTTCTCACTAAAATCTTTTAAATTTTTCTATTTTAAGTAAGTTTGAATTTTAATATCTAATTATGTTAATGTTGTTTTTTTTTCAAAAAAAATAATATAAGATTTGAATTCTAATTATTACTTAACTAGGTTAGAATCCCGTATAATACACGAGTAATTTGAATAAAATGTTATATACTTAGAAATAAAAATTGTATTTCTTTAAAACTTGTTATTACACGGGTTGAATAAACTCGTTTATTATTCGTGTTGAATAAAATGTAATATGTTAACACATACATTCCCCAAAATATGTTTTTAAAAAATGTACTTTGACGTGGCAATTATAAATTACGTTAAGTTAATTTATAAAACATTTTTTTGCAACTGGATATTAATCTTTTAATGTAATTGATAAATGTTAATTTATATTAACTTTATTTGGTTAATAAATATTCATAAATAGATTTATATTAAATATTTAAAAAAATTTATTAGTTTAATATAATCATTAAATAGGATAGAGAGGCGGAAAAACATATAACCAAAACTTTTATTTATTATATAGTATAGATTTGAATTCTAATATAAAATTTGAAATCTAATTTTTCCTACACATTATTGTATTTTTATTTTTATATTAAACAACCCTATGTAATACATGAGTATATAACCTAGTGTATTATATATTATAATATAGATATAGATGTTCGCATGTGTAACGAAATGTATCTTTCACTTTTAATCTTATTTATTAGCAACATTTTCCAACTGACTTATCCACTCCGGGCCCCTCCAAGGCTCTAACAATCCACTAAATGATAAAAGGCCCCATGAAAGAGCCTTATGAGAAACTGGTGATAAATCGTTGTATGGGCCAACTGAAGGTGATTTTTGGTAAAGTGTCACACATGACATATTTGTTATATAATTTTCTATTTTAAACATCGATAAATCGAAGTAAGCCAAGCAAAACAGGTAGAGCGGGTCAAAACGATTATGTTTAAAACGGGTATTGATCAAAATGGACTAGGTTAAAATTAGTCATTTTAGAAGGAAAAAAAATGTGTGAAAATAGGTTTTGTCGCCTACATATTTCTATGGAGGCTAGTGGAAATGTCAGGGATGGTGATAGAAACCTTGGAGTTGGGGCAGCGACAGTGGCGGCTACCTGAGGGTTTGTCGGGTGGATGATCGTCCAGGGCCTAAAAATCACTATTGTTAATGTAGTTGTAAAGAAGTAAAAAGAGTAAACAAAACGACAACGGTGACGGTGGCAGAATATGGCGGAGGGCGGCGGCCATGGGTGGGACTGGGAGCTACAGCTGTTTGTTTAATATGAAAGAAAAAGAAACATATTTATAGAAAGTAAGCATGCCTTCATGTTTCTATCTTGTTTTTATCTTCATGTGTATATCAAACTATCAAAGTAAGCATGTCTTCATGTTTTTATCTTTTTTTAATCAGTATATAACCATCATACCTTATTGTGTTCATGTGATTTATGTTGTGTTCCCGAGTCTCATTTAAGGAGAGAAAAGAAGGGAAAAGAAAGAACGGGAAAGGATTAACTTTTATCTTGTCGTGAGATCTTGTCTAAGAATCTGGATTGATATGTTAATTTATTTATAGTCGCTTTTTAAAAAGTTATTTATTTTGAAGAACTTGCAAGTTGAAAACATTATTTCAATGTGTTCCTGAGTCTCATTTAAAGAGAGAAAAGAAGGGAAAAATCATTTCTTTTCTTTTCTTTTTTCCCTTTAGTAAACTCGGGAACACATCGTAAGATTACACATGACTCCCCATGTTTTATATAATTATTTGTTTACAAATAAACTATTTAAATAAATAAAATTAAGTGATTATATAAGTATGAAATTAATATATTCTACGAAAGATTTGACCTAATCTTTTAAAAAATTAATATGAATGAAAATGATGAATGAAAATCTCTATTCTAATAAAAAACTAAATTTTTTGTCACTTATCACTCTCACATTCAATCTCACACTTTTTTTTTCCACCTCTCTTTCTCTTATTAAATACACCTATCTTTTTTAATAATGATTTATATTTAAATAAAAAATATTAATTATACTAATAAAACAAATTTATTTTAAATTATCTTTTATTTTAAAAAACTTTAAAATTTAATTATGTAACTTTTTTTTCTAACTAAATAATGATGTAAGTCAAATTATATTAAATAGAAGTTAATGTATTCAAACCGTGTAATATACGGGTTTTTAAAGATATAAACGTTTTATTACTAAGTATATAGCGTTATATTTTATCAATCCGTGTAATACACGGGTTTTTTAAAATATAAAATTTTATTACTAAATATATAATATTATATTTTATCAACCCGTGTAATACACGAGATTTTAACCTAGTAGTAA
This sequence comes from Smallanthus sonchifolius, assembly GCA_023525975.1. Taxonomy (NCBI): domain Eukaryota; kingdom Viridiplantae; phylum Streptophyta; class Magnoliopsida; order Asterales; family Asteraceae; genus Smallanthus; species Smallanthus sonchifolius. The sequence continues at coordinate 20,616,343 of CM042034.1, forward strand.
ATGAAAGTCAAAATAAATTGAATAATAATTAAAGTATTTCGAAACTCAATTATATATTAATTTTTACATATTTTTGGATTTTCTTTTTTATTGTTAGCATATGTAATACATTTTTTCACCTATAAAAAATTAAAAATTTTACGTATCGATATTTATTCACTCTGTGTAATACACAGGTTCTAAGCTAGTAATAAGATATTACACAAAACACCAAAATATTTAATTTTCTTTATGATTCCCACTGTTTTATGAAGAAAATGGAAAATGCTAACAAAATCGAGTTTGGTTTTTTCGAAAAAGTAAAATTATAAACATTTCATTTTCTCTTAAAAAAAGAAATTACTCAAACAATGTTTGCTGAAAGTGGACACGTATTAACAGATCATGTGACCGATCTGTCATGCACTGAACCCATCATCGGATGCCTGGAGATTCTTCCAGTCACATCATGTAATCACCGAAAATATTGCTTTACATGTTTACGATGCAACGAAATTACGTGGATAGCCCAAGGGAAACAAGAAATTAGATTATTTGTTTATTTTCTTACGGTTTTTAGAGGAATATATGTGGTGCGCTTTATGAGTAAAGAGCTAATGATTTTTTAGTTGAAAACTTCATAGGAGGTCATTCGTCGATCGTCATGGGATTGCTATCATTCAAAAATACGAGTTTTTATTTAATTTACACTTAACATGTCTGAAATATGACTACAATGTTATAGACAGACGTGATTATTTATGGCTCAATATCTCTTTGTTGGTCCTAGTTATGTTCAACTGTGTTGAATAGACCGCGTTCAAGAAATAGAACAATAGAAGTTTTTTGAACCAAAATATTGGTCGGCACTTTTTTTAATTGAAATTCGTAAATCACAAGGTTACCAAAAAAACGAGTTTGACTCCATACTTATAATCAACCAAAAAAAAAGATTGACTCCTTGATGAAGAACATCGTGTTATAGGGATCGGGTATCAGTTTTGTTCCAAATCATTTGACTTTTCTGTTTGACTTTTTATGGTCGTACCCGACTGATTCGGGTCAAACGTTCTTCTTCAGTAACTAATTTATGGTCAAACAGTTTTATGTGGATGCTTATGGTCGAACAACGACTGTTGTTGACATGCGTTGACTAGCCAAGGTTAGTCGGTTAGCATTGGCCAACGATTTTCTTGAGCATCAGATTTGATTGGCGATGGTGGAGGGGGCTAGGACTATTGTTCAACCAGCAAACACACACATGCACAAGTTACAATATAAAACATAAAAGAAAACGAGACACAATATTTTTATGTGTTTTCACGGACCGCACTAGCGAGACAATGTTATTATCTAAGGTGTTGGTGAAGAATTACAATTCCATCGAGATTATATTTATAGGCTAACATATTAGGGTTGCCCTACTCAGGAATCTTGGAACTAAGAAAGATCTATACCTAGAATAACTTAGGGTCAACTGTTCTTTTCTAATCACCCTAAGGTCGACCACTAATTAGCATACATACTCAACAGTCTCGAGCTTTGAGGCTGATCACATCAACTACATTCCGACTATGTAATTCTGTAATCTCTCTCGAACTAGTGCGTCGTCTTCCCACCAATTATCCTTAAAGGCCAATTGAAGCTACGCATAGCTTCAAATTATCCAACGTCACAACCTTTGTAAACATGTTTGTCGGTGACTTCGTTAGAACCCAATTTCTATTATTTTCTGGTGACCCCTCTCTTCTTTTATAGCATGCTCCCACTATAACAAATCTTTTACTATGTTGAATTCAGGATTCCGATTACTCTACTTGATCTCCTGACCATTGAACTCTACTGGATCTCCTGACCCTCTTATCTCTATTGGATCTCTTGAGTCCCGACCCTCTTATCTGTACTAGATCTCCTCACCCTCTGATCTCTACTAGATCTCCTAACCCACTGCGGCGGTGGAGATGGAACTAAAGGAGTTGAAACATCTTCAACCTCCATGCTCCACACTGTCAGAAATATCTTTTAAACTTCCATTTTCCACCGATCTATCATCTTCAACGACAACTAATTCCTTTCTTACCAGCTCTTTCTACCCCTTTCTTGTATGTTCTTGTGGAACCTTCGTTGTATGTTCTTTCTGAACCTTTCTTGTTTGTTCTTGTTGAATCTTTGTTGTTTGTTCTTTCTTAAACTTTGAATTTGTTTTAGGTGTCTTCCTTGACTCTACAAAGATAAAGTTTTCTGCAAACAAGGCTCATGGAACCCAACTTCCTTTCATTAGATTTGGAGTTTTACTTTTTACGGCTGCAATCTTCGTACCTCTTGCATCAACTCCATCTGATTGTACCTTGACCATGTCTTTTGGTTTATAACCCGACAAAGGCAAATACAAATTCTTCTGATACAAGTAAACCTTAATTTGAATCTTCCAGAATCTGAAATCGTGCCTGTCAAACTTGTCGATTATGGTCTTCCCGTCTTCTGCCATGATATAAAAAAACGAGTATGATATCTAATACCACTTGTTATGGATTGGGGCATCATGATTGTTCCAAATCACTTTACTTTTATGTTTGACTTTTTCTAGTCAAACCCGATTGATTGTGGTTAATCCTTCTTCTCCAGCAATTATTTTTGGTCAAACATAATTATGTTGATCTTAATCAGCTTCTGGTCGAACAACAGTTCACGTTGACATGCATTGACCAACAAGCCAACAAGGGTTGGCCGGTCAACATTGACCGACGATTTTATTGAGCAAAAATTTGATCGGCAATGGTGGAGGCTGGTACTGTTGCACAATCAACAACACACGCACACACAAGTTGAAAATATAAAACATAAAAGAAAATGAGACACGAGATTGTTACGTGGTTCTGTCTAAACTGACCTACATGTACGAACTACAATAGGGAGACATTTTATTATTTGAGGTGGTCGTGAAGAATTACAATTACACAGAGATTATATTTATAGGTTAATATATTTGGGTTGCCGTACTTAAGAATCTTGGAGACTAAAAAAGCTCTCGGTCGAAAATATGTTAGGGTCGGCTCATCTTTTCTAGTCACCCTAGGACCGACCGCTAATCAGCCAACATACTTAACACATCGCTCGAAAAATAATGCCAGTCTTTTTTTGTCAACAAATACAAAGAGATCAATTACACGCTCTATTGCGAGTCTTAGGTACTTCATGTACATATAACGGACTCTAGCTAACTAATGATTAGTTATTTAAGAAAATATCATTTAAATTGTGGTTATTACTAACTACATGCTTAGGGTGAAAGGGGCGTCTTCGGGTAAGGGCATCGGGTTCCCCTACCCGCGCGGGTACACCGCCGCCGATCCCTTACCCGAATGAAATTGTTGTGTTTTGCGGGTATAAGTACCCGAATGGTATTCAAACAAAAAAACGGCATTATAGCCGTTGGGCATTTAATTTAAATTAAAAAAAAAACTTTTTTTTTACCATTATAAATACCATACAACTAAACAATATTTTTCATACCAAAAAAATTTCTTTCATCTCTTTTTCTACTCAATATACAATATTTTTCTACTCAATGGATCACGAATTGTTGATTCCTCCTAAATCATCCGGTGACTACGAGTTGCTATTTCCTCACGATAGCGGGTCTAGTCTCCAATTTTTGACGAATATTGTCGCCAAAGCCGAAGAAGACACGCAACCTCTAAAAAAATATATGTGCCACATGATCGTGAACAAGCCCTTGAAACTCTAATGAACGATTATTTCGTCGACGAAAATCCAAAATTTAATGAAGGTACGTTTCGTGATAGATTTTGGATGTCAAAACGTTTATTTTTAAAAATTGTTGCGGATAAAGAATCAAAATTTGAATGGTTCCAAGAGGGCTTAGACGGGAGGATGAAAAAGAGTTTCGTTGCGTTACAAAAATGCACATCTGCGATCAAACAACTCGCAACCGGTAATCCTCCCGACGAATACGATGAGTATTTAAGTATGGCTTGTAGGACCTCACGTGAATGCCTAGAATATTTTTGTAATGCCATAGTTATACTATATGGTAAAGAGTTCTTACGAAGACCGACAAGCCACGACGTTGCACTTTTGTACAACGCGCATGAAGAAAAACATGGCATTCCGGGTATGCTTGGTAGCATCAATTGTACACATTTCGTTTGGATGTTAGGGTAGCATTTGGGGGAAAAAATGAGAGTATTAGGGTTGTGCCCCCATCAATTTTGGGTGTTAGGATAGCATTTGGGTAAAAATGAGGTGGCACACCCTCATTGGATATTTTGTTAGGGTACTTTTTTGGATGAGGGTTGTGCCCCCTTCACCCTTACATAATAAAATTTAATCATGATGACCGGGCGTTGCGCCGGAGCGTAAAGTTGGAGGTTTTTACGGTGGGCTTGGCAAACACAATATTATAAACATAAAAAAAATAAAACCTTTCTAAGAAAAACTACATCTGGCCAACCCAATCTAGAGCCAAACCCTTAATCTTTTAGTTCTTTTTTTCTTCTTATGTACAGAAAGTTGGGCTACAGAGAGCTCATGAAACATACCAGCCAATGAACCAGAAGGACCCATAGTTGCAACAATCTCCCTGGTTTAGCATAACCAATGGCATCAATCGGTGAGTATGGATTGATATCTAGTCTTCCCATTAGAGCCTGAAACCGCTACTCCAACCTTCTCCCACGTCACGTAGCAAGCAACATAGACCATGGATCATGATATCCAAGTAAAGTAAACTGGTTGAAACAAATCCTGATCATGATCTTTGTTGTCGAGTATACTCCCATAAAGCCATGGCACCACTGACATGAACATTGAGTGATCTTTCAACTCCCAACTGAGTGATTTCAATGCAAGCATCCGGTATATGAATCAACTCCACTGGGATACCCTCCTTATCCCTACCAACAACCCAAACCTGTTAAATCAATAACATAACAAAAATTAAACTCCTCACTACAATATATCAATCAAATGCAGCATGTCGGTTGTGCTTACCATCTTTTTTGGGAAAACATATTTTTTCAGAGCAACACGGTTGGTTGTTTGCTCCAATTCCAGGATAGAAAACCCCTCTTGTTTCTTCTTCTCTAAGAAACCCTTAACATTGCTAGGTACCTCTATAATGGGAACCCACTTCTCTGCAGTCACACCGGCACATAATAACTTTTAAACATACTTATCATGCAAATAGTTGCTTCACAATCCAATCAAATCAAATCAAACTCGATAAGTTGAAATTGCTTTTCCTGCAAAATGTTTACATTGTCAACCATTAAACTTGCTGCTTTAAAAACCTACAAGTAACATACAAACGATGCTATTATTATGTGAAATAGTTGTACCATGAGAATAAACAGTGTTTTGATAATGATCACAATCATATATAAAATGGATGTTCTCTTGCTATTTAAAGTTGTAATCATGAGTATTGGCAAATTCTGATTATTAAAAAAAAGGACATTTTAAGCGAAAAAAGAAAAGAGAATTTGTTTCAAATGGCAGTAGAAGTCTCTCAATTATGTTAAAAGAAGTGGTAAATAATTTAGAAACTATACCTCACATGTGCGTGCCAATCCAGCAAGGTTACGCACACGATCAAGTAATGAAGCTACAAGAATGATTTGTTGTCTGCCTGCTTTAAGTTTTCCCATTGCAATATTTCTTGCTCTTAGGGGGCGTTTGGTTCATAGAAATTTTTTGAAGGAATTTGAATGTTTCATAGGAATTGGAATTAATTCCAATAAAAACTTGGATGGTGTTTGGTTTGTAATCTATCAAAAGAATTGGAATGTTTAAAAGGTTAAATGGCAATATTGCCCTTCATATTCCCAAAAACCTGATTCATCATTCTTCTTCTCTATTAAATTTGTTCAACTCTTGGTTTTGTTTATGATATCGGTTAAAAAATGTTGTTTTGTTTTGTTAAATTTGAATTAAGTGTTTTTGTTTTTGGTTCCTAAATGTGAGATAGATTCATTGTTTTTTTTTTCAACCGAAGAGGGCTGCAACAAGAATATCAAATAAAATTGGGATGAACCAAACATTTTCTTCGTCATGTTTTAATTCTTATTAATCATATTTGAAAAGACTTGACTTTTAAATGTTTTGCAACCGTAAAAATCGGAGATTGACAGTGTATCGCTGGAAATATGGGAAGAAAGGGATGGGGAGATTTTGGTGATTTTTTAACATTCCATTGGAATTTTGAGAATTCCTTCAGTTGTAGGAAGGATTGTTGAAATCCAACAAATGATGGAATTAATTCCAATTGTAATTCCATCTTTGGCAAACAAACACAATTTTGGAGGGAATTAATTCCAATTCCAATTCCAATTCCTATGAATTCCACGAACCAAACGACCCCTTAGTGACCGATCAAGAAGCCCATCCTCTTTCTCCACATCTAAACTCGATTAGTAATCAACATAAGTTAGTTATGCAAATGTTTAGCAATATATATATTATTAACTTTAAAGCATACCCAACATTGAATTATAAGCGTCATTGGAGATTAAGGAGCTTGAATGTGAATCTTGTTTGGAGATAATAACTTTTTTATGGAAATCCAAAGACATATCATTTTCATTTTTGCACTTGTTTCCTCTTTTAGTTGACCAGTTGACTCGGAATCTTGCATATGTATCTGCTCGCTTTTTAGTTGTGTTGCATCTTTAGGCATTGTATATCTAAGGTCTTTCCTCACATCCTGCAATAACATTAATTTATTTATTTATTATAATACAAGAGACAACAATAAGTATTTAGAAAGTCAATCACACGTTCTAGGAGGGATACATGAGCACACTCAAATTCAATGTCCTGTAAATCAAAATTAATTCAAATATTAAAGTGTATAAAATTTGTATAATCTTACATCAACTCGGTTACTGAAAATTCCAGCTGATGTTATGGATTTGTTTGGATCAAAAACATCAAGATGAACTTCCATTGATACTCTCAACATAAATCGAACAACACTATTTTAAAGCACAAGAATATTTTCCAATACTAATATTTTTGAAAATAGAGATATGCATTATACCGTGCACAGTCAGAGTTGACTTCTAACTAAGATTTTAATTCCAGAAAACACCTTTTCTCCAAGGGAAGTGTTCCATAAGCACCAAAATCGTGAGTAGGCAACAATTTGCAAAGAACTTGGTATACTAATAACGGCATATATAGAAAATTCATGTGACATAAGACAAAGGTTGTGATATAGTTCCAACACAAAAAGAATATATATACCAAACTAAACCGTAAAAGATAAATTTATAAGTTTTGATGCACAAGATTTGCATTAAAAAAATTTATAATCTTGTTATAAACCAAATAATCATGTTAATGAAAGTAAATTAATTAACTCAAATCACAGTAAACTAAAAGTCTCTAAACAGAAGATCATCAACAAATACAAAACCAATCTCGGATCTACAAAAAACACACACACACAGAGTAAAGTGTGTATTGGAGGCCTAAAGTGAAATGAAAATTTGGGGCCTTTTTCAGTGATTGAATTTTATTGTTAAAAACCCCGTTTCTTTATTCGGTCTGGGAACCGACAATAATAAACTCTAAAGTATTGTTATAGTAATAATAAGCAATTAAACCTTAAAAAATAATTATAAAATCTTAAAAACTAAATCAATAAATTGTAACCTCACACATAGCAAAAACCAAACAGATTCAGAATTTAAAAACATAAATTGTTTTAAAAACTAATCTATTAACTTCTTCACTTAACTACTAACAAGATTCGGTCCTTAAGCTACTAACTTAGTATGATTTTATTAAGTTTAAGAAGTAGATCCAAGTTAAAATCAAATAAATCCCATGAATCATTGGCATGATTTAACTGTCTCATGTTTTGATAAAAATTTACCTGAATCAAGTAAAAATTTGAAGATCTAACAGGTTCATAAGAACAATTGGGATAACTTTAAACATCTTGCAAGTGAGATATTGCATTCTAATGAAACACTCTCAAATCGAACACACATAAAATGAATTTAACGGAGAAATTTGAAGAAAAAAAAGGGCATACAAGAAACTAGAAGAAGTTGCTTTTAGTGTAGAAATTTGCCAAACTGCACCAGAAAAGAAATCAAAAGGATGCTTAAGAACCTTGAAGCTTGAGACTCTTGAGGCTTGGGAAGCTTGACTCTTGAGGCTTGAGAAAGCGACAGTCAACATATGAACTCGGCATCAGGGGCTTGAGAGTCTGCAAGTTCTCCACTCCTCTGCGGCTTCCCAATCTTCCTCTGTAGATACCCTCATTCAGCTCAATAAAATCAAGAAAAGCCCAATCCAATGTAACTTGATTTTTTTTAGAAAATGGGGCCCTAACAATTTGATTGGGCTTGAATAGTAAATTGATTGGTTACCATATTTATTGCATTAGTAAGTTGTATTGTATGCATGATAATTAGTATTAGGTGTCTTAAAATTTTAAGTAAATTACAATAGTGTCCTTTGAATATGCATTATATAGTAGTATAGATAACTGTTAATTGTTAATTATAACTAGTTAGTAGGGATGGCAAAATAACCCGAGCCCGGCAGGTATATCCGAAACCAGAGACATCCGGGACGGGTATACCAGAAACCCGACGAGTACAGGGCCGGGTATGGGATTAATTCTAAAAATTTTCACGGGTATGGGACGAGTATGGGATTAGGTGATACCCGACCCGATTACCCGAAACCACATACCCGTTTACCCTTAACTATATACCCGAATCGAATACCAGAAAATTTTGAATTTTTATTTTTATTTTCGCTTGACACATGCTTATTAAAGCTTCATTTTAGTAGGTTCATTATATGAAAAATTAAATTTTATATTGAAATATGTATTTATAAACATAAAAAATAGAGTCATAGAAAAGTACATGACACATGACCGACGTATATTGGTCGATACCCGCAAAATAACCCGATACTAACGGGTATGCCCGATACCCGACAAAAACCCGACGGGTAATGGGCCGGGTATGGGACATGATTTTACAACCGGGTATGGGTTTGGGATTACCGATACCTGGCCCGAACCCGACCCATTTCCATCCCTACTAGTTAGTTAATCTCACGCGTTGCGGCGTGTATTAGGCGTTGAAGACCCGCGTGTTGCGGCGGCGTCGTTAAACCAAACATTAATAGAAATAAGTATGTCGATTCCTCACACGTTACGACGTAAACATGACTCAGTTATCGCTCGCTCATGTTTTGTCAACATTTGCCAAATTCATGAAAGAAATTAGATTAAAGTTAAAAAAATAAAACAAAACATTTAATCACGAAATCAATCAACGTCTTCGAAACTTTGCATAAAAATAATCAAAAGCATAGCATTGTAGGTAGAGAATTGATGATAGTTGAGACCTTAAATAAAAAAACATCTTTATACTCGCACGTTGGAGCGGAGACGTATACGCATGACAAAAAACCAAAGTTTAAATGTTAATACCTGCGCGTTGTGGTCATGTGGTGGAGCCATACGATGATATTAACGTGCGTAAGGGCACGTTTGCAAACCTAGTTACGCGCGTTGTGGCAGGGCACAAACGTACCCGCGCATTACGGCAGGACCGTACGGTGATATTAACGTGTTTAAGTACATAACTAAAGCCCATGCGATGTGGCGAGTTTGCAAGCCTCATTACACGCTTTGTGGCGGCAACAATAATGTGACTTACATGAAAGAAAACGTATGAAATTGCCATGACTCGGCCCTAGAGATCGAAAATCGATAAATTGCGACAAAATGGGAGTTAACATTGAAACGACAAATTCGTTAAAGAAGGTAGTAATAAAGTAAAATAAAAATAAGATTATATTAGAATATAAATGACTATGTTTGTTATTATAACTAGCTTTAAACCCGTGTGTCATATGGATGAAACGTTAAAATTATATTGATAAATATCTTAACACCTTTTTTTATACAACATTTGATGTAGTATTGGTGATTTTTCCATCTTATTAAACGTTAAGATTATAATGTTATATACAATTATAAATTAAATAGGCCAATAACATATATCTAAAATAATGATGGTACATTATACTATAATATTAGTAATGATGTTACATGACAAGTTAGTTTCCTAATGTTGTGATTATCGAAATTAAGAAAATTAACTCCCATTTAGGAAGCAACCAAATTAAGAAGAAATCAAATAAAATTCGTAAATTAGGAAAGAAGTTACAATTTAAAAAACTATTCGTAAATGAAAATGATATGAGTTTAAAAAATACAAAATTTGAAATAATACGTCAACGTAATATTTGAGTTATTATTATAGTTAATCTATACTATACTAGGTTATATACCCATGTATTACATAGAGTTGTTTAATAAAAAATAAAAATACAATAATGTGTAAAAAAATTAAAAAAATGTGTAAAACAAAAAACTAAATTCTTTGTTTCCTTAATTAGAATTCAAATCTTATATTATCTTTTTTGAAAAATAAAAACATTAACATAATTAAATTTTATAATTCAAACTTAATTAAAATATGGAAAATTAGAAGATTTGGTTAGAAAAAATATGGTGATAATATATGTCATTATTTGGAATCATTTATTAGAATCTATACTATATAATAAATAAAGGTTTTGGTAAGACTAATTTCCCGATTCTCTCTCCTATTTATTGCATAAATTTTCTTTAATTTTTTTTAAAATATTTTTGTTTTTTTGTCTCTCTCCTATAAAATAATATTGATTTCTACAATTCTTTTTTTAAAACGTTTTTTAATTTTTTATTTAAAAAAGTATAGGTTTGTTCATAAAACATTTTTAGAAATTGAACATTTTTTTCATTCTTTTTATAATACATTTTTAAAAAGTAGACGTTTCTAAAATTTGCATTAAAAAACTATATAATATGCCATAAATATGTAATATATAAATATTTATTATTAAGTATATAATATTACGTTTATTAATTGCATTTATTCTACTCGTGTAATACACGGGGTTTTAACCTAGTAAGGATAATAAATAAAGGTTTTAGAAGGACATTTGTCACTTTTCTATGCATTCTCATCTTTTTTTATCGCATCTCTATCCTATTAATTATACAAATTTTCTTTAATTATTTTTTTTTAATTTTTTGTTTACCGCCTCTCTCTCTTATTAAATAATAATGATTTCTATAATTGTTTTTATAAAACTTTTTTCATTTAAAAAAAATGGTTTGTTCATAAAACATTTCTTTCATTCTTTTTATAAAACATTTTTAAAAAATAACTATATAACGTTATCTAAAATTTGTATTCAAACTATATAATATGTCATAAATATGTAATATATAAACTTTTATTACCAAGTGTATAACATTGTATTTATTCAAGTCGTGTAATACATGGGGTTTCTAACCTAGTAAATACTAAATTAAAGTTGATGAATGATGAACATCCACTAATAAGTGGATCAACTCATGGTCTGGATGGGTTGACAGTAGGCGGATATGGTTTGCTAAACGGGATGGCGGGTTCGTCATGAAACTGTTTTGAACCCGTTTACGCTAAACATAGAACTGCAAATTTCTTGTTAGGTTCGTGTCGTGTTTTTGTGTTGTGTTGCAAATTCACACCGTTACCACAACTTGATGTGATTGAAAGCTTCTATTAACACCTCTAAATCATCTTCTTTTTTATTATCAGCTTAATTTATCCATGAGTTGTTCTAATTAGACTTCTCATAGTTCAAAATTTTGAATAAACTTAAATTAACTTATAAGAAACTAACTTTAGACGAGGAAGGTGTTATATGCATATTACAAGAAAGAAGTACAAACGGTATAATATGTGATGGTTTTCTACTTTTCTTGCTTTGTTTTATTTTAGTGAAATCAAAATCAGAAGTTGTTTTCAATAAGCTAATTATCTGCTTCTGTTTAAAAGCAAGCACAAGTTGTTTCAATAAGCAAATCCCAAACATCCCTAAGATGATGGATGATGTGTCCTATTTACCCGATAAAAAAAGATAGAAGTTGGATTCAGAAATGGAGAATGCATAAAAGTATCATAAATAAAAAATAAAGCATAATTGTTTAGACTTGCATGAAAAATCAACATAAAACACTTCTCTATGAATTGCATAAGAAAAAACTGCATATAGAGTGATTTTAAATCCCCAGATTTCTTAAACTGCTAAAACCCTAATGTATTACACACTATGTTATTATGATTTGCTCAACCCTAAATTTTTATTCAGATTTGAAGTTGCAGATCTGTTCTAATAAAATCAATAGATGTAAAGCTCTTTAACCATCCCTAAACTTCTTGTTAGGTTCGTGTCTTGTTTTTGTGTTGTGTTAATAATATGTGTATAAAGCTTAAATGTTCTAATTTGTTGCATAAATTTAATAATATGTGTATAAAGCTCAAATGCTCTTTGTCAATTATATATTACAAATATCAAAAGCCATATAGTAATTTTAAACAGATGTGTATAAAGCTTGTTAGGTTCGTGTCTTGTTTTTGTGTTGTGTTGCAAATTCACACCGTTAGTAATTTCTAATAATCATGAACCATATGACTAATTTTAAAAGAACGAATGCAAATAATGATCTTGAAGGCAAAGCTTTGTTGGGCAAGATTTTTGTTTTAAGATTCTAAATCTGTAATTGATAAGATAAAAATTATCATTAAAACTCATAATAGATGTGGGATCACAATGATAAACATGAGTTGATGCTTACCTGTTTTGTTTTTCCTCCTTCAAGTTTTTGCCTCTTTATGTGCAAGATTTGGTGTGCCAGCAACCTAATTTGTATCCATGTATAAATGTCAAAAAAAAAATAAAAAAAAATAATAATTTTGCAACTAAAAGTGGTATCACAAACGATCAATCGAATTTGTCAATAGCTAACATTTTCACAGCATGTTAAAAATTGCTTGTTTTGACGTGAACCCGTTTTGACACCTCTTATCATAGCAATCAATTGCTTATCATCAAAACTTACCTCATCTGGAACTCTAAAATACTTGATCGTATTGCCCCGAATGTAGTATTCAGGCATTCACCAAAACCTATCTCCATCCTTCAAGAAAAATCATTACTCATTACAAAACCTATTTCAGTTCAAATATTAACCTCCATTTACCATGTGCACAGCTAGAAGTGGATCATGGGTGTTGGTAAAGGGTCAAACGGGTCACTTCTGTAACAATTTACCATATACAAGTTCATTTTCATATATTATCCTCAATAGATATATCATGTGCACAATTAGACATCTTTTAATGAATCATACCATAAATATCAAGAGTAAATTATTTTTTCGTCCAGTTGATCTGTCATGTGCACGACACAAGACAGGCAAATGACCTAAACACACTAATCATTTCCATTCTCTATTTACTTCATATCTTTTGTAAATTGAATTCAGGGTTTGGAGTTCCGATTGCATAACAAAAGTCAAATCTGAAATCAAAAAATCTGAAAAGAAAAGGATTAACAAAATCGGAAATAAAAAAATCTTCTTTCTTAAAGAGTTCCGATTGCATAACAAAAGTCAAAATCTAAAAACAAAAGGGATAACAAAATATGAAATAAAAAATCTTATCTTAAAGGAGTTCCGATTGCAAAACAAAAGTCAAAATTGACAAAAGAAGTATGAAAATCGATTATACCTCGACTGAATACCATGACGTTTGACGATCTTGATATGGAAGAAAGTTCTTACGCTTTAGGGTTTGGAGAATCTTGAGGATGTGGAAGGAAAGAAAAGTGATAATGACGGAAGTTAAAAAAATAGGGTTTATATGTGATGGGTTGACTAATCGGGTTATGACCCACGAAAAAGACAATATATGGGTTATAAAAGATCCGCGTGTAAGATTGGGGTATGAAGTGGTTTTGAGGGGGGAAATGGGGTTAAGGAGGATTGTGGTGAAGCCAAGTAGTAAAAATTTTAGTTTTTTTTTTTATTAAAAAGGCGATAAAAAAAAATATGTAAATTATATTTTTCATCCAAATGTTGTGTAGAAATTAAATTAGGGGGTTAACATTAAGAGAGAATATCGGTGACGGAAAATATTCCTTTGGCATCTTCCCTACGTGTTCCATCACCATAAATACCCTCCTCGTACTATCTTCCTTCCAACCAAAAACCACATCTACCTCCGACCATCGGATTTTCAAATACTCCGGCAACGATGTCAGGCACTGTGGTGATATTCGACTTCGACAACACAATAATTGACATAGACAGCGACAATTGGGTGGTGGATGAATTAGGCGCTACTGATCAGTTCAACCAACTCTTCCCCACCATGCATTGGAACTCTCTCATGGTACTATGTTTTTCATATTCGAATCTTCAACCAATTTCATGTTCTTTACAGTTTTAAAATGTTGAAAGTTTCTCAGATTATCAATGTTTTTAGGACCGGACTGCAAAACCAGCTGCCTTACTGGTCCACCGGTCCAGACATATCGAACCGGATTTAAGAACCGGACAACGTTATCTATAATATAAAACTTGACATATATACACACAAAATATAAAAATATGAATTTCCAATTAAATAAATAAAATATGTATACTAGAATACTAAATTAACTAGAAAATAAGACTTTGAAGAAAAGAATATTTAAATTTTTTTTGAAAATCAGGTCCGGGTCCGGTTCACCGATCCGACCAATAACCAGCTAGTTCAAACTTTAAACAAGCATAACCGACCGTTCTATGATCGATTCCCGGTCCAAATGACCGGTCTGATCCGGTTCTTAAAACACTACATATTAAAACTTACAAATCCGTTATGTGTTGAATAAAAACAGGACAGGATGATGGAGGAATTGCATCTACAAGGTAAGACGATCGAGGATATCAAACAAGTACTAAACCGTGTCCCTATACACCCTCAGATTGTTTCGGCTATTAAAGTCGCTCACGCATTGGGGTAACTAATTTAAAATCTTCTGCATCGATTTGTTCTGTTCTGTGGTTTGCTAAGGCTCGTACGAATTGTTTCAGATGTGATTTGCGGGTAGTTAGCGACGCGAATACCTTGTTCATAGAAACTGTATTGAAACATCTTGGCATACTTGAATGTTTCTCGGAGATCAACACTAACCCTTGTTTCATAGACGAGGAAGGCCGGTTAAGGATTTTGCCGTACCATGATTCTCATAATCATAAATCACCACATGGCTGCACTCTATGCCCTCCTAACATGTGTAAGGTAAACATTTATTTCTTATTTTACTTTGTTATAGAACTATAGTATAAGTCGGCTACTTTTTATGTAATATTCACTCCTAAATATTTTGAGAACTCGTAAGAACTCGTTAAAAAATCAATCAAAACCATTTTTTTTTGTTTTTACTACCTTTATTAGTAAAATGCAACATAAAAAATGAATTTATATATGTAAATTTACATTTATTCATATATTAAAAAAAAATATATACACATGTGTAAGTTTACCACTTACACATGTGTAAGTGTTTACCATTTACACATGTGTATAATTTTTTTAAGAATAATTTAGAGAGAAGAGATGTATTAATTAGAGAGATAAATCATGTCTATGTTGTGTTTTAATAATAAAGGTAGTGAAAAAAATTGGTTTTAATTGTTTTTTTGACGAGTTCTTAAAATATTTAGAGTTCTCATTTAAACCTAACCCTATTCCTTTAAACATCAAATATATTGTTTCTTTTAATACTTTACTTTTTAAACAGGGTAAAATTATAAAAATAATTCAATCCACTTTCGCGACAGAAGAAAAGAAAAAGATTATATATTTAGGAGATGGGGCGGGTGATTTTTGCCCGAGTTTAAAGCTTGTAGAAGGAGATTACATGATGCCAAGGAGAGATTTTCCCGTTTGGGACTTGATATGTAAAAACCGACACCTTGTAACGAGTGAGGTCCATGAATGGAGCAGTGGGGAGGATTTCGAGCGGATCCTTTTACATCTTATTACTTCAGGGATCTCGATGGAGGATATGAAGAACAATGTGGACAACACGAACATGAGTCACTCGTTTGATTGCAAGTTTGAGACTATTGCTCTTGAAGCTTAGCTTAAACCTCTCTATGTTCTTCATTAACGATTCATCAAATCTTTAGATAAATGTCTTTTTCAGTTGTAGATTTTGTTTCTAAAAATTGATGGATGGATCAAGATGGTAATATGGTATTGTGTTTATGTGTTATTTTAAGTGCTGAAATGCATTAAATTATTGACCTCAACTAGAAGATTACATATGTAATATTCTGTTGACAAAAAATACACTATAGTTTATTTTGTGCATGTTTTAATAAACATATCGACCAATAATTAGGTTCTTATTATAATCAACGAATCACTTTATCTCCCAGACTGCCATGTGTCAATTTATGGTGATAGAAAGAATTCAATCCCCCTTCACGACATAAGAAATAAAAACGGTTATATATTTAGGAGATGGGGTGGGCGATTTTCGCCCTAGTTTAAAGCTTGCAGAAGGAGATTACATGATGCCAAATAAAGATTTTCTGTTTGGGACTTGATATGTAAAAATCGGCATCATGTTAAGAGTGAGGTTTATGAATGGACCAGCGGGGGCGATTTCAAGCGGGTTCGCCTACATCTTATTAGTTTAGTGATCTTGACGGACTATTGCTCTCAAAAGCTTTGCCTAAACCTTTCTATGTACCTCGTTATCTTTTTCAGTTTATAATGTAGTAGATTTTGGTCCGAAAAGTTGATAGATACCAAAGGGTTTGTAGCCTAGCGGTATTAGTTTGTTTTTTTTTTCTTTTTAAAGTTAAATGTTAACCTTTCCAAGTGATAAATTAATTAGTTTTATTTTATCATGCTTTTGCAGCAAGCTAGCAAGAGATAAAAAGTCAAAATTGTTGTTCATAAAGAAAAAGATAAAAGTCAAAAAAACATTATTTTCTCAAATCCAAATATCCAACGATGATTCCGTTCACCAATAGCCACCAGGGCTCACCATGGAACCCTAATTCACAACCATACGTAATTACAGAAATTATCTAAAACAAACCACAAATCAAAATGTTATTCATTCATCGTCTTCACCTCCTCAAATCACATAAATAAACGACGTATGATCCATCGTTTCTCCAGGCACATCATCATGCACGTTCGGCTTCTCCTTTCCACCAACCAACCTCGCCGGATTCCCCACAGCCGTCGTCCACGCCGGAACATCAATCATCACCAGCGACCCCGCCCCTATCTTCGCCCCCTCCCCAATCTTCACATTCCCCAAAACCGTCGCTCCGGCACCGATCAAAACCCCATCCCCAATCTTCGGATGCCGATCGCCACCAACCTTCCCGGTCCCACCCAACGTCACGTGATGCAAAATCGACACGTTGTTCCCAACCACCGCCGTCTCCCCAATCACCACGCCGGTAGCGTGATCCAACAGAATCCCTTTCCCAACCCTAGCAGCAGGGTGAATATCCACCGAGAAAACATCCGCTACGCGCGAGTGCAGCGCAAGTGCTATGGGCTTGCGGTTTAAAGCCCAAAGCCTATGGGCCACACGATGGGCCTGAATTGCTAAAAAGCCTTTGTAGTTTAGTAAACAGTGAGCGAATGAGATGCACGCGGGATCGCGTTGACGCGCGGCGCGTAGGTCAGCGACGGTGGCGGATAAGAGGGAGTGATCGGAGGAGAAGGTGTTGAGGAAGAGGTCGTAGAGGAGAGTGGAGAGAAGAGTGGAGGAACAGAGTTTGTTTCCTAAATGGAAAGAGAGAGATCGTGTGAGTGATGAGTGAGAGATGATGGTGGAATAGAGGTAACTAGCGAGGGCTGGCTCCGATTCGGCGTCACGACGAGCTTCGGCTTTGATTTCGTTCCACACCCACGCGCCTTCGTTTTCTCCGCCGCCGTTGGCGGTGGTTGGTGTAGATGATAACATGGTGGTTTGTGGTGTGGCGGAACGGTCTTGAATAGGCATATTTTAAACGATGGATGTGGTGCAAGTATTAATATATACCAGGAGTGTGGTAACGTGCTTTTACCTAAATGCCCTTTGTGCAACTCTTATTTACGAGTGAATATTTTATTTTGAACCCCTTTCGAGTTCATTATACGAAATATATCGCACGCTCTTATTAGAGTAATTAAATTAATTTGTTCCAATCACTCTGTCCGATTCACCGGTTTGACCGGTAAGCAACTAGTTCAACTGGTTAGCAGGGCTTAACCAGACAGATTATGTAGCTGATTATAGACATGTGAAAAACGGACTTCAAATATGGAACTCACGGTCGTCTAACTCCTATAAAGTTATGGCAAACATCACAAACATCTTATCAAAAATGTTAATGCTATAGAGTTGTCGCATGTCACGGGCCAACATATATGAGAAATGTTCAATGATGATGTCCATAAGGACCATAAAGAAAGAATGAACGGGGGGGCAAGAATCAAACTGTCTTTTGACGAAGATGTTGAAAGGAATTAATGCTTCTATCCCACCACCAAAGAGGGACAACACAAGCCTTATTGTGGTCCACCCCGAACACAGAAATACTGGACTTAACATCTAAACCATAAACCCCTGATGTTATCATCTAAACCTTAAACCCCAAGTTAGCCCATCATATATTCAATGGTCAAAGTCATACCTACACGGCTACACCATACAATCATGGTGCCTCAGACCCCATGCGACCTTTATCAACATACAATGAATTTGGAAAAAGAAGCTTTCAAAAGAAAACAATAAACATCTTTTTCAAAGCAAGAAAACGTATTAATTTCCCGTGTATAATGTAAAAAAATCCCCATGACTTGAAGGGTACTCAAAGCAAGTAATATTAAATTAAATGATTATTTAGGAGAGGTTTGATTTTGTTAAACAACCGGAAATAAAGTTGTGGGCGTTCTACTTACTCATATTTGTCTTTTTATTAAATAATAGTACTACTTGAAGATAATTGATGAGAAGAAATATAAACTAGTACACTTTTTGCAATGAAAACTATTAAATAATTATGAATCAGATAAAATACTTTTTGGTCTTTGAAAATCGAGCAGACGAAATAGAGGGTAATATCGTAATTAATGGAATGAAATAGACATATAATATAGACGATCGTTCATTCAAATATCATATTTAATGGTTGTCATTTGAATATCATTAATATTTAATGGTTGTCATTTGAACCTACTGTTTTAAAAATCAAACTAATCATGAAACCCGTCGCTCTATTAGTTTACGACAGGTATGAAAAACGGATGACTTCACATACAGTTTATTATTAATAAAAGCAAATTGGATTTTAGTAATGTAAATGATGAACTATTAGTCGATTATAATACATAGTGACAATTTGACCGATAACATTTTTTAATTTTTCCTAACTTCTAGTTTTTTGCATGTTTTTTTTAGCATGGAATCTTTCTTGGATTAGGAGTAATCAGCCCATGAAGTTCGAACATTTGCTAATCGACCACAATTGCATATCGTCATTGAAGGAGCTTGAGAGCGGAGGAAGAAGATGAACATTGTCGTTGGAAAATGAGGGACGAGGGATTTTATGGAATAAAGAAGTTCATCCCAAATGAATAAATGTTCTCATGTAGAATTCACGTGGGGTATTTAACAGGAAAAAAAAAATAGACGGTTATCCGAACAAAAGGCCACATGTGTTAAGAGTGAAACCTTCTGATGATCATAGCAATTAACTCTTTATATCAAAATGACAATGAAAAGTTATATTACAATTAATTAATTAAATGACATTTACGTTGTGTTCTCGAGTTTACTAAAGGAGGGAAAATAGAATATATGATTCCTTCTCTTTCTTTTCCCTTCTAATTCTCTCTTTTCCTTTCTCTTCAAATCTTTCCAAATTGGAAGGATGTAAATAAGTCTTACTTTCCCTTCTTTTCCCTCAATTTCCTTCCTTAAAAAACTCTCGAACTTTCTTTCTTTCTTTTCCCCCTTAAAAAAAACTCTAGAACAAGGGTTTACTTTCCCTTCATTTCTTTTCCCTCCTTAAACGAGACTCGGGAACAACGTTAAGGTGGAACTAGGGGTGTTCACGGTTCGGTTTCAAACCGTGAAACCGCCCAAACCGGTCATCGGTTTAGTCTCGCGGTCGGTCTTTCTTCTAAACTTTCGATCGGTCGGTTTCAAAACTTTCAAACCGTAGTGAACGGTTTGGTTTACGGTTTATACCAAAAACGGTCGTAAAAAACTGGACCAGACCGTATATATGTATGTGTGTGTATATATATGTATAAAAGTTGGGTTGTTTGGGACTTTGGGCTTAGGCCTGTTTAGAGACAAATAAGCTAGCAAAGTTTGAGATGTTTGGATTTTGGGCGGTAATCAAAAAATGAGTTGGTTGGAATTTGGGTTCATATAAGTTCATCTCTGTTTTGTTTAGTTTCTCTTTTGCAAGTCAATATCACAATTTAAATTTTCATCTTAGTTTTGTTTAGTTTCTATTTTGCAAGTCAATATCATAATTTGATTTTTCCCTAATTCGATTTTTTACCCTAACTCGAGTTACAGTTTATGGGTTTTGCCTAAATGGGCCTAAAAAGCCTAAACCGTGAAACCAAACCGGTAGCAACGGTTCGGTTTGGATTTTATTTTCAACGGTTCGGTTTTGGTTTTAGTGATAAAAAACCGTGGTTTACGGTTTGACCTAAAAACCGCGAAAACCGGACCGTGAACACTTGATCCAGATCCAGATCCGATCTTATCCTGATCCACCAGCGATTCAATGAAGATTGTGGATTGATTTCAGAGTCGTTATTTCTGTTGACCAATTCCTAGGCTCTTTTCTTCAAAAATTTCCATGAATTCCTGCACGAAACTTGAAATTCGTGCTTATAGATGCATCTGATACGGAGATCTAGTAAAGCATTTGAAGTATACAGAATTTTGATTCGAAATTTACATTCATACAAACCTCGTTTTTTATCAATTCGGAGAAGTTTGACCTCTCGCTGGCCACCATGGGAGCGGCAGCGAGCTCGTCGTCCTTGTCAACCTCGGTACTTGCTTTCTTTCCGTTTAATTTGTGATGGAGGAGTATAATTATTGTTTATTTCTGAGACTGAAAATGTGGATCTGGATTAGGAGAAATAGAGATCGAGCTCGCTGACGGTGGGGGAAAAGCTATGTGCGGCGTTGATTCCGTTCGCAGTGTTAGTTGAGGTTCTGATTCACAGCTTATCGTCCTGTTTTGATGCTCACGATAGCCGTCCGGTGAAGCCTGTCCATACTTTTGATGACGTCAGACGTCTCGCTCGTAATTCGCCATGTCCGTTTACTGCATTGTATATTTATTAGGTTTTTGAATGTTGTGATCTGTTTTGGATTTTCTAACATGAGGAATTGTTTCAGTTTCGGTTAATGAAGTTGAAGCACTGCGCGAATTGTTCAATAAGTTGAGCAGTTCGATCATAGATGATGGACTCATACATAAGGTGTGTTGTCTCCTTCACTTACCTGTAAATCTTCATTGTTTCACTTAATTTTACCAAATTTATATTCAGGGAACGTTTGGTTTGCGGAATGTTTGGAATTGGAATTTGAACCGGAAGTTAATGGATTCTTTTGAAGATTCATAATGTGTTTGGTTGATACATTTGCTACAGGAATTGGAATGTAAAAATATCTAAAATGACAAAATTACCTCATTAACGAAATATAAAATAAAGATCCAAACTCAAATATTAAAAAAAAAATATGTTTTAAGAAAAGCGTAAAATGGCTAGAGTTATTACGTAAACTTTAAACATTCATGAGGTTTCCTTTGACATGTTTGAGGGATTCTGAATTCTATCAATCGAAGGGTTCTTCTCTTAGCCAACCAAACATGCAAAGTAATAAAATTTAAATTCTAATTACATTGAATTCTCATTAATTAACTGCCAACCAAACAGGCCCTTAGGGTTTTATAAAACATGAAAACGAAAGTACATAGAACGGATTCAAATTGTAGGTAGCAACTGAGTTAACAAAAAGCAAATTGCCTGGTAACTAAACTACATCTTATGATTTATAAGATACCTAACTTAGGTATATCGATATGAGACAAAATTTTCTAAATGAAACATAGTCTTCTGGTGTACACAAATATAATCTTGATATAACATTCCTTGTTTTTCTTCTTTAAAGGAGGAGCTCCAACTAGCTTTGCTCAATTCAGCAGGTGGAGAGAATCTTTTCTTGAACAAGGTAAATTACTTATAGTCCATGTTCACTTCTTTAGCTCTGCACTAAAACTTTGGAATGCAAACTTGTGTGATATTCTAGAGGCAATCAATTAAAGGTTTTGCCTTCTTTTTTTCTCTTAAGACTTAATACCCATAAAGGGGCGCGTTCAATACAAAACCAATTTTATGTAGAGAACTACGAGAACCGCATAAGCACCTGTAGGTGGTGCATGGAAGATAATCACATGTGGTGGGAGATAGAAAGGACTGTAAAAAAACTGTCTTATGTATCACTTTACAACAATAGTTTATAGGTACAAGTGTTTGTGTGGTTCGTCTGTACTTAAATTTGGTTTTGTATTGAACATCCGTCTACCCATATAAATGCTTGCCCTGTTCAAATGCATTGAATTTGACTGAAGATTACATCAAGCATATGCAATGGTTAGTTTCAGGCAATGGTGTGGTATATACAATAAATGAATGATATATCGTTACCTCGCATTCTGACTAATTGACAATCAATTACATTATTATCTAGGTTTTTGATCTATTTGACGAGAAACAAAATGGCGTTATTGAATTTGAGGAGTTTGTCCATGTATTGAGCATCTTCCATCCTAGTGCCCCGATGGAACAAAAAATTGACTGTAAGTTTTGAGAACCTAATTTCAGGTGGTTTGTTTTTGCAGGTGTCTTCAGAGTATTACTTCTTCTCATGTTTTCTTTTCTACAGTTGCCTTCAGATTATATGATTTGAGAAAAACCGGGTACATAGAACGGGAAGAAGTAAGCGCTTAATCTCTTTCCATTTGGAAACTCTTTCTAGTATGCATATTAACAGATTAGTTATTTTTTTCATCAGGTTCAAGAAATGATTGTTGCCACTTTAAAGGAAACTGGGATGCATATTTCAGATGAAGTTCTTGAAAAGATAATCGATAATGTAATACTTGTTAAGATTTGATAAATCACTCTTTTTCTTCTTGTTAGATCAAACAGGCATTCATTTTCACATGTGTGCTCAGACATTTGCTGATGCGGATGCTGACATGGACGGAAGAATCAATCAAGAAGAGTGGCGGAACTTTGTTATTCAGCGACCCAATCTCTTGAAGAACATGACCCTTCCATCTCTTAGGTACCACTGGTGCTTTTAGTCTTTCAACTAATTGAAATATCTCCTGTTTACACTAACTTTTTATGAACAATTGAAAGATTTCAATCCAAATACACCTATTTACCCTTCATAAAACTTCTTAGTCTAGTCTTAATTAGGAGTATTTTAGGCATTCAATTTTGGGTTAAGGCTTTCTATTAATTTATATGTCATATTAAACCTATTTGGTCTATTCATTAGCATCAGTGAAATTGATTATGGTGACCAATTATCTTAATCTTTTTCTTATTAAGGAGTTCTAAGGTGGACACTAATCTTTAGATTTGTTTTTTAGGGACGTGACCGCGGCCTTCCCGAGTTTTATATTCAACACCGGAGTAGATGATGAATTCATGACTGAAGGCAGAAGTTCTCATCAAAGGCGTCTTTGACCATTAGGTCGTCAAAGGTGTCGATTCTTTTTGGCAGTTTTGCATTCCTCATTCAAAAGTTTGTATTTTTATATTTTTATGAAACTCATGCTTGAACTTAATATTTTTTTTCACACAATGTAAACATTGGTCATTGTGTTTGATTATGGCATACCAAATGCATTATTCCAGATGTATAAACGATCTTGTTTATAAAGATAAGTGTACCTTTGGGAATGCCTCTAACGAGTCAAACTAGTGGGCAAAGACACATGGATTTCTGATTAGAGTGACTTGATAATTAATTGAAAGTACAGTTGATACATGTTAATTGGGTTGAAACTTAACATATAACAAGTTGAATTGGAGTTTAAAGGCTTGCACTAAATTCCTTTCCTGCTTTTTACTTATAAATTTTACGTAATATGTAGGCATGTTATATATATATATATATATATATATATATATATATATATATATAGGGCTATATATATATATATATATATTTGAACGGCAACACCTAGGTATTTTAAGATAATTGGATTTTCTCGGGGCAACACCTAGAACATCTAGGGCAGCCCACCACAGGAGGAACCTCAACCGGGTAAACCCCCTGACCTGGCCACAGACCCTTTTTTTTTTGTTGCCAGGATTCGAACCCAAGACCTTCACTATGGGAAGTCTTGAGGCTACCATTGCAACAAATGGCCAACGGTGTAGGTATGTTATACATAATTTGGACCTATTCGAGCCAAACTCTAACAAACAAGTCAGGTAGTTGAAGTCTTTAAAACAAGTTAAACCATAATAAAGATAACAAAAGGATATGTTCTTGTTAATTTTGGTAACTAAAAATATATGCTGTCTTGGGTTATTTTTAGTTTGTTTAGTTAACTGTACAAGAAACATAAAACAGGAAGTACATTTGTTTTTTCATGAACAAATTGGAATGAAAATAACACCAAAAACACTTTTAGTAAACAAAAAGGAAAATCTAATAATAGTTATTGTAAAAAAGAAAGGACACATAAAAGCCAAAAACCCTAAAACTAGAAAATAAGACAATATCCTTTTACTAATAGTAATTATAATAAAAGATTACACCAACCACTGCTTATTTTGCATTCCTTGCCATTCTCTTCTTCCTGAACATAGTCTTTAGTCTTTACATCATCATCATCAATCAGTCTATCTTCACAGATGAGTAAATCTTCCTCACAAACCATAAGCATGCGTAAAACCCGATTGTACCCGTCAACACGAAGAACGCGTATGAAGCAATCGACATGTACCCGAAATATAAAATCCCTGAAACCAACTTTGTAATTTCCAGTTTGGTAAAGAAGTAGAAGATGGAATAGAGGAAAAGATACAAAGCGGATGACCCTGCTGTGAGGTATGCGCGCCACCACCAATGGTAGTCCTCGCTGCACAACTGAAAGTAGCACAGCACGACTGTTATTTCCGCACATGTGATTATCAAAATCACAAACACAATGAACAAAAACCCGAATATGTAGTAGAACTGGTTCAACCAAATGGAGGTCAGAATGAAGAAAAGCTCGATAAAAACCGCCCCGAAAGGTAAAATCCCACCAATTAGGATCGAGAAGACGGGTGTCATGTACCAAGCTTGTTCCGGGACTTGTCTTGGGATTTTATTTGTTTTTACAGGGTCGTCGGCTACAGGTTTCTTGAAGCCTAAGTAACTGCCTACAAATACCAACGGTACCGATATCCCAAACCATAAACAAACGAGAGCAAACATAGTTCCAAACGGTACTGCTCCAGATGACTTCTCTCCCCAAATTATCGCGTTTAGAACGAAGAAAATTGTGAATAAAATACCCGGAAACATGAAGGCTGTTTTTAGTGTGTTTCTTTTCCATTCTGTACCTTTGAACATTTTGTATAATCGCGCGGAGGAATAACCAGCGAATAAACCCATAAACACCCATAAAAGAACCATAGCCGTCATGAGTCCACCTCGGTTGGATGGTGATAGGAAACCTAGTAATGCAAAGATCATGGTAACTAATGTCATTCCTAAGATTTGGACACCAGTTCCAACATAAACTGAGAGAAGCCCGGATTTTGTAGGGGCCCGAAACACGTCTCCATGAAGGAGCTTCCATCCAGTCTCTTCTTGAGCTTCATCTTGTGAGTCTAATTGGTTATAATTTGCAATGTCACGGTAAAGTGTTCTCATCATGATCATAGCTACCATGCCCGAAAGAAATAGGACTATCATTAGGGAGTTGATGATTGAAAACCAGTGGATTTGATCATCATTCATAAGAAGGTAGGTGTCCCAACGTGATGCCCATTTGATATCACTCTCCTACAAATTTTAAAAAGATGAAGATAAAATAATTATTGAGTAACGGGAACAGGTAACTTGTGTTTTGATTAATAACTATATTTTTAAAATAATAATAATACAATTTCTTTCAAATAAAACGATTTGGCTGTTGTAAGAACCTCCATACATGTTCAACTATTTTGGCCCATTCAACCCGTTTCATTTGTTTTGTAAATTTTACCGCATTCTAAAAAGGAAAAGACAATAACAAGAAAAAACTCAAACCCTACTATAAGGATGGCAAAATGGGCAGGTTGAGTAAGGGGTAAAAATGGGTTCAGGTCCAAACGAGAAATTTCATGTGCAAGCCATAATGGACCAGGTTGGATCTACTCGTCGTCAACATTTCTTTGCCCACTTTTTTGTATTTTTAAAATAAATAACAAATTAAATTACTAAAACAATAGCATGCTTCCTTTTTATTTAAAAGGATTTAGGACGTTCTAAGCATTTAGATTCACGTTTTTGACCCGTTGGACCAGTTTTATTTTAGCTACTTCATTATATTAACCCCTTTGACTTTTTTTTATCAAACAGATACAACTACAATTACCCAGTTTCTTATAAACGGGTTCACTTGACCATACCTTGAAAGTAACATCATAAGTAAACACCACCTCCTTGCCTGTATCAACTTCCTGGGGTACAGTACTTCCTTGAACTATATTTTTGGTATTTTGGTTGCATGTTGTTAACTGAGGGTTCTTGTCATCCCACTCTTTGTACTCATGATTGATACTATTAGCATAATTTAAGGAAAAAGTTTAGACTAATATGAAAGACAAACAACTATGATCTAAGGTAGCCGCACATGCAAGGGGGGAACGGGAATCAAATACCTGTTTGGAGTAACTTCAAACCCAACAATTCTTGCAGAATCGGTCTCAATGTCCTTATGATACATGACTCTAAAGCTCAAGTGGTTGTTGATGAAATACTTTTCCTCTTTGCTCTAGTATTGTAAAGAATGAAAGAACAAGTTCCTGAAAACTATTTATTAAAATGAACGGACCACTGGAAATTTTGCCTACAAAACTCACCCCGGCATAGTTCCCTTTGAACCCTACACGAAAGCCATGTTCATAAGTGGTTGACTGGACACCATCCCGCCTTTGTCTAAGAACAGCAACTGGTAGGTTATCCAAAATCCTGCATTGCTCCAAAATAAATGAATATTAATGTGCCATAAAAATGATGGTCAAAACCATAAAATAATAATGAATATTAATGTGCCATAAAAAAATGAATGGATTTCAGGAGAATGGCGTATACATGTTAACACGGTACTCATCATCAATTTTTTCCTTAAAGTTCTTTGCAGATTGTGCATCCAACTTTACTCTACAACCAACTTTACATGGGAGCTCCTCTCTCATATTAAACTGAAATAAAAATAAGAAACTTACATCATTAAAACACGTTGTACTGTTGTAGAGTTCTCCACCAACTCTGGTTAGAAACTAAAAGAAAAAAAAAAGGAAAAATTAGATACTCACCGTGTAGACTGAATTCTCTATGCGATCACCTCGTAGCACCTCCCCCAAGTTTTCAGCGCTGTTCTGAATGTGCTTGGGCTTACAATAATTCAAGTAATAATAGTCATAAGGAAGTTGGGTCTTTGTAGAGGATAGCTTGTTGACTTTGACTTGAAGAGGATCCCCCTGATAAGGGTCAAATCAGGCATAAAGTCATAAACTTCGACGAAGTAAAATAATGAGCTTACAAAATAGCTATAATAAGATAAAAAGATAAAAGAGTAGAAAGACACAGCAACAAAGCCAACTCGACTTCTCTCAAATTGTGTTGCAATTTTAAAAAGATGAATCTTAAATTCTGGAGACATTTGAAGTCCCTAGTTTATAAGATGACGAAAGAACATAAATCAAGGAGCTAAATGAAAGCTCTTGAAGGTTCTATGCGAGAATACGATATAACATTCGCAATTAGCTATCAAAACTATGTGGTCAACAAAAATCTTACGTGCCAAAGAAGCCGGCCCTTTCCACTTACCTGATTTGTATTCTACCATACTAAGTATCTTTACCAATTTTACCTGATTCGCACTTTAGAATACCTAATTATCACTAACCACTAATGCATACACTCAAACGTGCATAGCTACTGTATTTAGCAGATTCATCCCAGCATACCTCACTTTACATTCAGAAAACAATGTTTTCCCCATAATAAATGCTGTCGTTGAAACAGACAATTAGAACCGTGTGGTGAAGAACGAATAAAAACATCTCTTAGAGCGTTGCAAGAATTCTCGTCAACTCATAAGATCAACCAACAGCAAATGACAAAATGTGGTTCAACTATAGATCAGCAACGGCAAACGAAATCCGATTCGCTAACTACATCAACGAACAAACCACCTACCTATCCCAAAACCAACTCCTATTAAAATTTCAAACATTACTTGATGATACCAGATTAACTTTCCCTTTCACTTATAGGAAGGTATATATGCAAAAAAATGCCTTCCGAAAACCTAATCACTAACAAAAACATAAGCAAGCGACTTAAAAGTCCAAATAAACATAAAACCCAAAACCCTAGATCCAAACCATTTCCACACGGATCACAAGCTATATAGTCACTACAACCGTGAAGTAAAACCAGAACCGCGGATCCGAGTTCTAGGCGGTATAAGACATTAACAGACATTGATCTAAGTGACTAAAACAGATTAAATCTAGAGAAAATGCAGTAACTAGATCCATTGAACGAACAGCTAGGGATTTGGAAATACGTACCCTTTGAAAATCACGAGGAGCAACACCAGGGAGATAAAACGATTGAGAAGATGAGATGAAGAAGATGATTGAGATGAAGATGAATTGATTGAAGCTCCACTCCATCTTCTTCGATCAGAGTGAAAAGGAGATCTTGATCGGAAGAAATGCGAGTTTCGTGTGACGGTAAATTATAAAACGACCTCAGATTTTTAATTCCAGGTTCGTATTTGCTATTTCCACTCTGCTCGTGGATTTGATTTTCTGTCTTCAAACAAACATAAAATAATAAGTTATAATTCCACTACGGACACCGACGCCGTTGGCCGACTTTCGCGGGCAACAAACATATTTTTTTACCAGCAATATAATTTATTTACTTTTTATATTTACTTGATTAGTTTAAAAATTAACTAATTAACTTATAAATTACACTTAAAATATAATAAAATAATAATAATAGTAATAATAATAATAAAAGACAGATATCATATTAATATTGGATTCATTTTAAAGCTGTCAGTGAGATTGCCATGATAATATATTTATTATATTTTAATTTTATGTTGTCTATTAAAAAATTATATGAATTATTATTATCATAATTATGACAAAAATGTAAACCAAAAAGAAATACATGAAAATGAAAAATACTAAAAAAACCTAAAAACTTTGTTGTAGTAAATAGTTTACAAGATTTAATGTAATATTATGTAATGAACGAGCAAGTTGCACCCGCGCTTCGCGGCGGGCCACGGGCCGTGTTTTAAAAATAACGTTAACGGGGCACTGATGTTGTCCGTTAGTTATCGGTTCGATTCATGAAAGCATGATGTTGTACGTTAGTTATCGGTTCGGTTCATGAAGAAAGTGTATTTTCGATAATTTCGTCAAAAAAATGTTGTATGATGTAACAAAAATGAAATCCGTGTTTTACATCCGAAAACCATAAAAACGAATACCAACACGGGGAATGATGTTGTTCGCTCATTATAAACGTGATTTGTCATGGTAATGAAACGGTAACGGTACTCATTATAGCCTACGACAAAATAAATACTTGGCTCGAAAAAAAAACTAAAGATAGCCGTGCATTCCGTTTAAAAAAAGGTAAATGAACGAAAGCTATTACATGAAAACGAAAATAATAATAGAAAATAAAATAGGTTAAAAGCGTATATTATTTATAGTATAAGAGGTGAAAACGAAGAGTAAAAAAAAATGTTTTTCTACCGTTTATCGGCTAAAGTTATTTTTTTATATATCTACATTATATTTAATTTTTTCTGAGAACTTAAAAGAGCCCATTAGTTGGTAAGAAAAGGTTAAATTTTATTAAGAACCTAAAAGAGCCCATTAGTTGGTAAGAAAACTTGAAGGGAATTATTAATACAACCTAAAATAGATTAATACAACCTAAAATAGCCAGTTAGTTGGTAAAAGAAGTAGGGGGAGGGATGGGGTGGGGGGTGGTAAAGAGGAGAGTTCCACAACTAAAAGGTTATGGGTTCTAACCTCATCCAAGACACAAAAAGAAAAAAATAGAATAAAAATTTGTCATTAAAAAAAAAAGTTGGTAAAAGAAGTTGAAAGGGTCAATTGTTAATAAAGAGAATGGTGAAAACCGTCTGGACCAATAAAATAAAAAGAATGAGAAAATCATCTGAGTGCTGCCGAACTTTCAATTTGTTAGTATTAGTAATAGACGGATTACGTCAAACATTATATCATTTGGTATTTTGTATGTATTTAAAGATAAAGTTATTATTTTAAACTAATAATAAAAATGTAAATTAAACCTTTGTAAGTACATACTTTAGCCACTTGGGTTTTAGTGTAGTAAGAGGCAAAAGCCTCCAAGGTGTAGTTTAAAAATAGTGTAGAAGGGTGTGTTTCCCTTAAAAAAAAAGTAGATAGTTAAACCTTAGAACTGATCTTTTCTAGCCATAGTAATGCATTAAATGCTTCTTCTTTGATCATAAATCATAAATGTCTCTATTAATATACTTTTTCTCATGCACGAGACGATCGTAAGCCGAGCCAGACTCAACTCGATCTTGAGCGAGTATACGAGCCAGTTCGGCTCAAAATCCTACTGAGCTTAAATCTTGAGCTCAAACTAGGTTCATTTACAACTCAAACTCGCTCGTGACTCGATGTGTGAGCTTGAGATTATAGGTGCCACAAGAGAGACTGAGAAAGTGAGGCAAGAGGGTTACACAGACCACAACACCTGTCCATGGGTTCATACCTATGTTCTAGTTCTGGAGCTCATCCACTTAGCTCTGACCTTGTCCGCCTTTTTTCAGATGGGAAGGCAGAAGACACAGGAGACAGCAGGGAAGGAGTAAGACCCAAGCCAGATCTACAGGGTTTTCCCTTTCAATTGGTGAATCTCTTAGATGAACAGGCATTGTTGTCGTGTGCTAGCATGTGTGAACTAATGATGGTGAACGATTATTCTAGCAAATAAAAAACCATCATACTCTCTTTTTTTCTCACAAAAGTCCCTTAACAAATTTTTACACATAAAAAACCAACATGCTTTCTTGTTTTTCTCACAAAAGTCCATCGACAACCATTTATCCTATCAAATTAATCGACAGAAGCAAGGCAAAAGATTAATTTACTCTTGCTTCTGTCGGTCGATTTCCTTTGCTTTACTTTTGTGGATTCATTTGCTTAAGATAAATAGTTGTAGATAGACTTTTGTGAGAAAAACAAGAAAGTATGTTGGTTTTTTATGTGCAAAAATTTGTTGAGCGACTTTTGTGAGAAAAAAAAAAGTGTTGGTTTTTTATGTGTAAAAAATTGTTGAGCGACTTTTATAAGAAAAACCAAAAGTATGTTGGTTTTTTATAACATTTGCCCAAAGAAATACGTCAAATCCAGAGTGGCAGACAAGTGTGTTTTTTCTATAATAGTTGGGCTTCTTAAATGGGTCATGTAACTCAAGCGAGCCAACGTGCGAGAACATCTCAGCTCAAAAATAATACGAGCTGATTTTGAGAGTTTCAAGACAAACTATATGAACTAGCCTACGTACACGAGCAACAAACGTATCACAAAGGCAAAAAGCATAAATTTTTCTAGTTGACCAGTTCCAATACTGCCCTTAGGTTAACAAATGAATCTCTGTCTCTGCAACATGTCTAATAACCATGTTACAAATCCTGGCCCTACAACTGAAACTCGAAAGTACAGCAACACCATAGATTCAGTGAACTCAAACTTGGAGAATCTAAAGTTCCACCCTATGGAGTTGAACAAGTGAGGATGTGGGATTTGAATTTCTCCAGCTCGTCGATAACCTCCTCTTGTGGTCTATAGATCAAATCAATCATCCTCCATATCTGCACATTCGGCCATAAAAAGAATAAAAAATCAAGTACCTGATTACCATATAAAATCATATGATCTTTATAAAAATATAGTAACAGCCATACCTGTAGCGTACCACCACCACCTGTACTTTCACCATCGTCAGATACACTGACAATCGTCCATGGATCATGTGAATTCCAATGAAAATCAACCACCTTATCCCTGCAGTTATAGGGAAAAAAACATTATTGTCTCCCTAAGGGTATTTTCATAAACTCACAACTTTTATATTGTTTTATAAAAAACCTAGATTAGTATTTAATAATATAGTTTTTTTTATTACATATAAGGCATTAAGTATTTGTAAAATTCAAAATTTGAATAACAAAGTGAGGGTGTGTCAGCCGGTCCAAAATCGTTTTGACCTTAACCTTAAATTTACATGTTTTAACCCTGAACCCAATTTGACTCATTACATGACCCACTCATTTGCCATCTCTATCAATTATTAAGAAAAATAAAAACTTTTGTACCTATGCCCAGAGTGATGGAACAATAAGCCTGGTGCGAACTTTGAGGCTGGGACAGAACGCTCACCAATCTGGATATGAAAAAATATGTTTAGAAGACTTGAAAATAGAGTCGACAATGCACAAATTTTAATGAATGCTCCAGAAAAGATTTAGGTTATTCATATTCTTAGACCCCATAAATAATTTAGAAGAGAGATTGTTGAGTTTGGTGCAAATAAGTTGCTAGCTTTTTATGTACTGCCAAAAGTATGCAAATTCACATTCTATTGGAAAGGATAGATATCCTGAAAGTAAGGGGCAATTTTGTATACATCCTTCTAAAAGTTCAAAGTTTCAAAATATCATATATTTATCGTTTTAAAAGACTGAAAATATCTTGTTTACCCACTCCATAGTAGATAAAAAAAAAATCATTTACTTATAACAATCTATTATACTATATAAACGAACAGAACGTTATGTGATAAAGATGATTTACTGTAATAAAGTTGTTTTTCAATACGTTTATCAAGTGAAACAGACTATTATTTTATTTTATGCTACGGGATGTATAAATATGTTGTGTTTTGAAAAGGTAAATATGATATTACAAAATCTAGAAGGATATATATGAAATTAATCCTAAAAAAATTGTTCCTTTTATCCTTCATAGTTTCATAGGCAAGAAGACCTAAAATATAACATATATAAACCATGAATAATATATGGCTTCCACCTTGTTGTGATCCCAGATGTTCAAGACACCATCCTCAGCCGAACTTCCAAAGATAGATGATTTGTCTGGTGACCACTGAAATATATTATTTAACTCGGTGAATAATCCAGGAGAGTGAAAAAGTCAAAACAATAATAATAATAATAATAATAAAGTCTCCAAAATGTTGATACCTGGACACAAAGAACAGCAGCATTGTGATTAGTAAATATGTTGACAGGTGATCCAACCCCATTAGAAGTAAGATTCCGACGATCAAACAAACGAACAGTGTTATCAGCTGATCTGAAGATAAAAAACATTTGGAGGTCAGGTCCTAATTATTGGATTTACTGTAATAAAGTTGTTTTTCAATACGTTTATATATCCTCCAAAATTTCATAATAGCATGTTTACCCTCTTCAACCCATCCAAAGCAAATAAAATAAAAACAGATATCGTAAAAGTCCGTTTCACTGAATAAACATATATGAAAACAACATTATTACTGTAAATCATCTCTCTTCTGCTATTCAATGAAACATGTTATAAGTTTTTTTTTAGAACGGCTAACTCACACGCCCTCTAATCCAACTCCTAAATCTACACCTTTGTTCACCATGGGACTTGAACCCTCAATCACTTGGGGTGAGACACCGTTCCTACACACCTTGGTACCGCTAGGCGCTAGGCCACAGGCCCTTTGGTACATGTTATAAGTACCGAATTTATTTTATTTGCTATAGGATGGGTAAATATGATAGTTTTAGTATTTTGAAAGGGTAAATATGATATTATGAAATTTAGATAGATGTATATGAATTTTTCAACTTTTAAGAGGATATATATGAAATTTCCCTCTTTACTGTTTACCCCTAATTCCTTACAAATTTTTTTTTGGGTCATTTTATTTGTACACGACTGGAGTGAGTGACATATTTCAGCAGTCACTCACCCATTCTATTCCAATATTTCAAAAAAACAAACATATTTTTCTCTTTTTTGGCGTGACGATTAATGGATGTCAATAAACAACCTTAATGTAAAAAAACAAAGCAAAATATAGAATATTTGTGTTTTACCCTGTCAAAATGAAATTTTCATCAATTGGGTTCCAATCAACACAGTGAAGATCAGCATTGTGAGCTTTCTCGACCTGCAAATATCATACAGTAATCGGAAATGAGATTTTATTAACCAACATTTAATTTAGTATGTTGGTTACCTGAGCCGGGGTCTCTCCGGGAGTAGCCTCTTTATCCCATGGGATAGAGGTAAGGTTTGCCCTCATCTTACCCTCCCAGACCCCACTTTTGAAGTGGGATTTTTACTGGCTATGTTGTTTGTTTATTTAATTTAGTATGTTACACATGTGATACGTAAATACATTTAGTACATACAAAACTATATTATCTTTTGTGTGTGCTATATAAATTTCAATTTTTGCTTTTCCTATATTCCAAAAAGATGAGAAATAGTAATCATATAAGTCATCAAACAAGCACAAACTAGTAGAAACCCTAGAAAAAGTATATGTGAAATCACCTTGACAACTGGAGAAGATCCGGTTCTAGCATCCCATAAAATAAGACAAGAATCATCACCAACACTACAGAATTCTTGTGCACTTCACAACACACATAACGATATTTAAACAAAATTCCAGTTAGCAGATTATAACAGTCATAGCTATTGATAAAGGTTGCAAACAGGATAGGTCGGGCGGGTTGGGTAACAGGTCAAAACAACTTATTTTGGTGTGTGTCGGGTTGCATTGACCGGAAACATCTTTTGTCCAAAATTCTAGATCTTTTTTATTAAATAACCTGTGTCATATATAACTACAATATATCATTCAATGAGAACCTAACTTTTGAGTAATAAGATTAGATTAAGAGGTTTATACACTAAAAATGCCTTTTGGGCGACTTTCAACCCGTTTGACACACTTCTTTCTAAGCTATTTTTTTACCCGTTTGACCCCTTAGAGATAAAGCATGACTCGAAATGGCCCATACATAAGTAAATGGAATTGCCACCTCTATATTGGATAAAGGAAATCATGTCACATCATAAAAACAGTTTGAGATACCTTGAAGGGCAGAATTGTACATCCTCAACAGTATCTTGATGCCCTTGGTAGATACCTCTTGCTTGAATTTTTGGGCTCTCAGTAGATTTATCATCATTCCCATCAGATTTCGGACCCCCAGAATCGGTTGCTAAAGTGGAGATATGATCTTGAATACTCCACAACACAACTGATTTATCCTTGCCTGCCATAGTCACCACAACAACAAAGTTAATTAACTGTCAAATAAATAACTATTATAATATATCGGCATCAAACCCCAAAAATCATGGTTTTGCAATTAAAATAAATAAAAAATTCTTCGCAGTACATCACCTCCAGAGAGTACAAAGGGTTCACTTTGGGACATAGCAAGAGCAAATTCTGCATTTTCTTGGTGACCAGTTAATATCTGCAATTTAAAGAAACAAAATATCAATTTTCTTCCTTGAGATCAGAGTGAACAATAAATACAGTTATAAAAATCCAGATTACCAAATGTATCTACAATTCCACTTGATAAGAAAGAAGCATGCAAAGAGTATACCATGACAGAACGATATAAAGAGGAATAAAAAAAGGCGGAGATCAAGTTAATACTTAATAGATGGCCATATTGACTCATTTATGGTTAAATGGGTTGATCTGGGTTAACTTTGTCTCCAACAGGTCAAGTGGGAACAGGGTTGAACAGGCTGAGTCACCCAAAGTGTACTCAAAATGAGTAAGACCTCCTACAGTTTTGTAATCGCATTTAAAACATTAAATATTTATAAAACTCAAGAAAATAAATAACAAAAAAAAGTGTTTCTGGTCAGCCCGACCCGACTTGACCTGTTTGAGATGTTACATCCTTACACAACCCCTCTCGGCCCACCCATTTTGCTGCCTCTAACTACATACAACAACCCACCAGATCAGGACGAGATTCTGTGGCCCCTAGGGCAGCATGGCGATTGGGTTGAGCTTCAACATCCCAGATAAGAACCTGGTTTGGAAGGGGGAAAATACAGATAATAAATTATATTGATTTAAATATATCAAAACTAGGCAAAGATAGACAAAAAAGATAAATTAAATGCATACATCAGGACTGTCTGTGTGTGTGGCTACTATTTTGCTGTTTTGAGGAAGCTCCCTGATGCGATTTACCTTAACAAACAAAAGTAAATGTCATATTAAAATATATTCCTTTTTGCCAGCTAATAAATAGCAGCAAAAAGGTGAAGAGGATACATATATGTAGAACAGGTGTCATTGATAAAATAGTTTTAAGGCCCTTAAATATTTAATTTATATGAGAAACTATAGGGGAGATTGAATCATAGGATTTCTGTTCTTGAACTGATTATCTGAGTACTGCAACTTAAAATCACAATAACAAGTTTTTAATATCTGGATAAACAGATTCTGCTTTTGATAATTTAGAGGCCGTTAAACAGCCATTTTAATACTAGCTGCAACAAAAAATGATTATCAGAGTTAAAAAAAACAATTTAGAAGTGTGTTACTCGCATCTCAAAAGAAATCTATTTTTTTCACAGGAATATCTTCTTTTTTGTTCATTTTATCCATCAGTTTTTGTAAACAATTAGATTGCAAGGATCATTACCTCTCCAGGATGGATAATGGTTTTAAACTTCTTCACAAATGGAGATCGTGCTTCTTCATTGAACTACAACACCAGCAGTCATTGGTCAAAACAAATTCACAAAATATAGATATCAAAATTCAGTGCCTGAGTGAGAGAATAAACAAAATCACACTACAAATTTATATTACTGTGGCCTCACCTGTGCTATGTGTTCAGCGGCTGCAACTCTTGGTTTAACAATTTCACAATTTGCTATCACGAGTGTGTTTGGAACACTACCATCAGTCTGGAAAAAAGAATATAACACAGATAATATCTCGGATATCACTACATCATAACGAATTTTAGAAAGAAGAAAAATAAAATAATTTATAAATTTGTTACTTCCCTGCCCACAGAATACTTCAGTCACCAAAGAATTCACTGACTCTTAAAACCAATTAAAGTTGAATAGGCTAGTACTAAAAGAACCTTCATAAATTTCATTTCTGATAATTCAAACCTTCCGTATTAAAAAAAAAGGCTTAACTCACCTGTTCTGAAAGATATAGTCGCTGGCGGTTCTTGTAAGTAGCTTGCTCTAGAAGTGGCCCCCATCTATTAACAACAACAACAATAGCCAATGTTAATACTGAGTAACATGCATTTTAACACAAATGCAAATAAAACTCATCAGTTTAGCCTCTGCCTACATAACATTGCCATGTTTTTTTTTTCAAAAACCACAAATAAATCACTACATTTCTATTTCTGAAACTGGTAACATGATAAAACATATTGAACATAAGATACAACACATTTAAAGCTTAAATCAGCTCCTCTCTCTCAGATAAAACAATTAGTCAGTGAATCTAGGTCATGATGTAAGCTAATTTCTGTAACCAAACATACTGCTGTTCACAAAGGAAAGGGGGCAACGAAACCCTAACAATGGCAACTGAATTTAACAGTAAGTTTTGTCAACGGAAAATGTTTAACTTGTACGAACAGTTAATGAGGGAAGTAAGCGCATCAGTTGTACAGAGAAAGCTAAACATGTATGGTTTAACAAATCTATTGCTACTTCGATCATATAAACAATGCAAGGGTTTAAACATTTTTCAAAAAGCGACTGCTACTGCTGTAGATGAATTAAGCAGTTGAATCAATTAAAAAAGAAAACCCTAGATGGTAGAGGAAGTGTACGAACCGGCACGAAAGAGAGGGCCAGACGAGGTTGTGATTGGCGAGCCAGTCGTAGAGAATGGGGACGAGAGATTTCCACTGCGTGTATCGCTCGTTCACCGACGGCTGGCTTCCTCCTTTCCCGCCTCGCTCCTTCATTCTCTCTGCCGCACTTGACACCGGTGACATCCAGCGGAACCTTTTAACTCAAAATACAAACGCTGTTTGTTCTTTTAGACGAACATCTAGCATTTGATACCCGCGCTTCGTGACGGGTTAAATCTGTATTCTAATAAAAAATTAAATGGTTTTGTCACTTGCTATCAAACATTTAATCTTACAAATTTTTCCCCCTAAAACTACATTTAAATCCTTCATTTAAAATTTCTATATTTAGTTTTTTTTTAGAAAATTACATTTAACAAATCAATTAATCATTATTACCACTAGCTAACATTCTAAATGGACTTACACTATCAGATTTGTCAAACCATAAATTAGTTTTAAATGTTTGTGTTCCAGTTATGCTATTTAGAAATATTGATGAAAAAATAGTTTAGGTAATGTAACAAGACTTCATGTCAAATCACTAGGTAATCGCGTTATAGAAGCGAAGGTTATATTTGGAATCAACATTGGTCATCACAATTTTATCCTTATAATTGGGTTAACATATTCAGACAAAATAATTTCATCAAAACTTCAAATAAGAAAATATACAATTGTTGTATGTTTTGCAATGACCATGAATAAAAGTTTAGGTCAACCATTTTCAAATGTTGGTTTGTACTGAAAGATTCAGTGTTTATTCATGATCAGTTGTATGTTGCATTATCAAGAGTTAAAAGTAAAGATGGACTCAAGCTATTAATCTTTGGTAAACATGGAAAAGTTACCAATACCACGTCAAATGTTACATACAATTAAGTATTTTCAAATTTGCAAATAATCATTGTAAGGTTTCATTTGACATGTAATTTAATGTATTGTAAAACGTACACAACTTATGAAATGTATTTTCATGTATTTTTTGATGATGTGATTATTCTCATCCATATAATCTTAACATGTAACACAATAAAAAGTTACAAATACCAAATTTGTATAAAAAAGTTGTTAAGATATTTATCAATATAATCTTAACGTTCCCCCATGTGTAACACACGTGGTTAAAGCTAGTACTCAAATAAAAATATAAATGATAACATGTAAAGGTAATAGAATGATAAAATATTCTTGCATATTGAAACAAAACATTAAAACCTACGAAAAAAAAGGCCGGGAGAAAGAAATAAAAAAATAATTTAAAACGTAAAAATGGCAACTCCAAAGCTCGAACTCGGGTGGATGAGGAGCAATAGGTGCGACCTTGTCGTTAGACGAAGAAAAGGGCTTTTATGTTTAACCTCCTCCATTAAAGACAAATATTTGTGGGAAATAAGGAAAAAAAAACAAACCAACGAAAATGTGAAAAGGACGGGATTTGAACCCGGGTTATCTTTGCGTGAAAGGGGCGGCTAAGCACTACGCTCTATCTTTTTCAAAATTATGAATGGAATCGATTAATATTAATATTGGTTTTAGTTCATTAGTTTTAATTTTACTTTTTCAGTCACTGTTGTTTCATTTAAAGTTAGATGACTAACACCGTTTTATTTTCTGTGAAGTTTTTCGTGAAAAGACAAAAATACTTCTCTATTAAAAACTAGGTTAAAATCCCGTGTATTATACGGGTTAAATAAATAAAATGTTATATATTTAGTAATAAAAATTTTATATATTTAAAAACCTTTGTAATACACGGGTTGAATAAACCGGTATATTACATCGGTTGAATAAAATATAATGTAATTTGTTAACAAAAACATTTGTCAAAATATGTTTTAAAAAAATGTAATTTGTCGTGACAGTTATAAGGTCTGTTAAGTTAGTTTTTAAAACATTTTTTTTCAACTGAGTATTAATTTTTTTATTTAATTGATAAATGTTAGTTCATATTAAGTTCATTTGATTGATGATATAATAACTATTTATAATTAAATAATAACTATCTGTAATTAGATTTGTTAATATAAAGATTATTATTTAATAGGAGAGAGAAATAGAAAATCTAATATTTAATAGGAGAGAGAGGCGGGAAAATAAATGTGAAGAGTAACGAGAGAGTAACACGTGTCCTGAAGAGATTTTCATTTATTAGAGTAGTAAGATAAGATACACACATACACTATCTTCTTCTCCATAAAAACCCTAAAATACCCCTCCACCTCCACCTCCACCTCCATTACCACCACCCCACACAAAAGTTTGGCCACCTTCACCACCCTATATATCCGACGACTTCACGCCTTCAAAAAAATATTAATCTTTTCTCAAAAACTTTATAAATTATTAATCTTTTCGTTCCAAACTAAAGCCGGTAGTGGCCGGCTTCCATATTTCGTCTTTTCATAGCAACAATGGGAGCAAGAAAGCCAACGAATTCGTGTAAGACATAATTTATTATGTGGCTCTTATAATCATTTATCTTATTATTAAATGATCAAATGTTTTATTATTAACCTATGGCTAGTAATTAGTTGATCTAATTACTCTTAATGGGCCATTAATGGGTTTTCCCTTGGGTGTACATATATAAGGAGAGATAATTAGAGGGAATTGACTAATGAATGAATCAATTACCAACACCATAATCGTCTCTCTCTCTCTCGTAACCGTGAGTTCTCACGTACTCACTTTAGCCATCCTAACCGTACACCCTAAACGGGAACCCCGATCTTCCTAGCGGATCATGACGTCTTCCCTCTCTGCAGTTAGCTTATCAGGTATGTATTATATTATTGTTTTCCCTTATCATGTCACAAGAACTGATCAACATGTGGTATCAAAGCAGATGTTGATTAATCAGTTCTTGTTTCATTCCCTAAACTGGAATTAAAATCGGAGAACAAAAGTTCTATTAAAACCATAAGGAAATCGTTTTATTTAACCTTCACGGTTTTCTGTTTATACTAAAATATAATGTTTTTTTGATCTCATAAATTCAAGATCTATTAAGTTTTAGAAATCTGTTAAGAATCAAGTTTTAAGATTTTGATTCTAGGCTAAATATCTGATAATAACCAAGAACAGTTTTCTAAACATCATAAGACTGTTTTTGATGTTCATCTTAATTTTAGATGAAATCCCCTTATTTTGGGATAGATTAGGATTTAATTCTGTTTCCTAAATTCGTGTTGATTCATCCCCAAGTTTCGTATTAAAATAATATTTTAAATAAAACAAACTAATATATTTGGAGATAAAACACATAAAAGATTTTGAAATCAGAATAAAATCCCTTATTTTTATCAAAACAGGATTTGATTATGTTTTCCTAAAAAGGTGCAACTTAATCTCCAAGTTATTTTGAAATGTTATTATTATTTTAATATTCGAACTAATATATTTTGAGATCTACTAAAACACCTTAAAGCTTTTGAAAGCAGAATGTAATCAAATCCCTTAAATATCGCACATGCATTAACAGGTTTATATTCACGGTTTATGATTCACGAGTATATATCACGGGTTATGTTTCACGGTTTAGACTTCACGTTTTGTTTACAGGTCTAAGACTTCACGGGTAACAGTTCACGATTCCAAGTTTACGGTTCATATTCACGGTTTACAGTTCAAGTTCACGGGTTTTACAGTTCACGGTTTACCTTATGGAGCCGTGAGCCTTATAGAAACCGTGAACCTTTGATGAACCGAGAACCCTTAGATGGAACCGTGAACCTTACTAAAACCGTGAACATTATTGGAACCGTGAACCTTACTGAAACCGTGAACATTATTGGATCCGTGAACCTTACTGAAACCATGAACATTACTGGAGCCGTGAACCTTACTGAAGCCGTGAACCTTACTTTTCCCGATAACTTATTTTTTCGAGAACTTACTCGTTTTCTCGGGAACCTACTTGGAGCCGTGAACTTACCTGAGCCGTGAACCTAGCCTTATTTGTGTGCCTAAAGTTTTTCTATAAATAAATGCTTTAGTTTTAGTTTTGGTAAACCTTAAAATTAAATGTTTTTAAAATTTTTAAAACTTACTTGAATAACACCTAATGCTTCACTTCTGCCCAACGGTAATGTGATGCACGTGTATAATTATTCAAGCTTAAATAAACATTATAACTTAGTGCTTGTCATGATATTAACTTAGAAAACATGATTAACTTAAATAACACCTAAAGTTTCACTTCTACCCAAAGGTGATGTGTCACGCTTGTAAAGTTATTTAAGACTAATTAAGCACTACTTCGAGTATTACAACTAAGTGTTTCTACTTCTGCCCAAAGGTGATGTGTTACATTTATATTCCGCGAACCTAATTATGTGCATTCTAAACAAATGTCTCACTTCTGCCCAAATGTGATGTGTTACATTCTTACTTCACATACTCACTATTAAATTGTTCCTAATACTAAACAAATGTTTCACTTCTGCCCAAAGGTGATGTGTTACATTGTTTAAGCAGAACCTAATTAATCTATTAGTTTGGTGTTATAATAGATTTTATCACATCTTCATAATATAATTGTTCTTAAGTAGAACCTTATTTAATTTTATTATTTATGTCTGCCTTAGATTATTACCCCATAGACCACTCTAAGTTCTTCTTTAACTATTTGTACCTTATTTTCACTATAGTTTCTAAGATGAGTTTTGCTTGATTAAGAGTTTCCATAATTTGCTCTTATTGAGTCTTGATTATCCCTTAAGACATGACATTCATGCTGCTCTTTCTGATAAAAATATTACAGAATAAAATAGAGCATAAGAAATAGGATAAGTCAAACACAATGTCTCTTATGGTAATCAAGAACGCCTTTCATGATTGCTATCATGAGAGCTATTCCAGATTCTAAAAATCCTAAGACTAATCTATTCTCTGTGGAAATGAAAGAATCAAAATAATTCCTAAGACGGATGCAAACTTTCTAATTCTAAATAAAAGGTTAAGTGGCATCCGTGAACACATCATAATATACACTAACATTACCCATAAACTAAGGGCCTATACATGGAAATCAGTGAAGTTTTCCGGTGCGTACATAATAAGTTTTCCACTAGTACGATTAGTTGCCTTAAAAATAAAAAAATAACACTAAGAAGTACCAAAGGAAAATGAGTGTATTGATAGCAACATACGTACAGGAAAAGGAACGCCTAAAACTGGAAAACCGGATGTTATTCACCTCACTACCACTAAACCTAAAAATATGATAGTTCTAAGGTCCGGAAACAAAATACAAGTACTACTTCCAGCTCTAAGTACTCCAAGGAGAATTCTCATTACAAAACTATGTTATACTATGCATAAGCAATGAGACCATCCATAAGCCAAGGGACTAGCTGGCTAAGATAAAGTAGTTATTAAGTAATGATTTTTTGAGTCCGCTAATATTAATATTCCAATCAACACATGATGAGATGAGTCTAGTTCTATATGTTTCCTTACCAAAATTCAACTAATAATTAAGATGAGAAGTTAGTGGTGGATTTAAATGTTAAGGCTACATAGAACCATGAAATAATTGATCTTTGTATTAGGCTTTATGATACCTTACATATTCTGAAGAATGCTCAGAATTTAGTATCAATAATAAAGCTACACTTTGACAATTATGAGGTTTGTGTGACCAAAACAAAGTCACCATTAACGTAAACTCTGATATTATTGGTTATCATTATCTGGATAGAAACATTTATGACATACAACTAGCTGATACAATAAA
Organism: Smallanthus sonchifolius; assembly: GCA_023525975.1. NCBI lineage: Eukaryota > Viridiplantae > Streptophyta > Magnoliopsida > Asterales > Asteraceae > Smallanthus > Smallanthus sonchifolius. The sequence continues at coordinate 20,660,304 of CM042034.1, forward strand.
CTTTCACAACTTTTGTTATCATGAAAATGAAATTTTAACAAAAGATAAATGAGACCTATGCACTTCATCCATTAAGACCAAAGTTTATTAGAAATCGTGACCAGGTCAATGAAGGATGAATTGTTTCTAAGTCTCATTCTCAGTGACTTTAAATCATGTGTTAAACGCCCTAAATATCAAATGGCTAAGGGAATAACTAAGGGTCCACCAGATGTTATCCCAAATGGAATATTCGGACATAATTCATTTATCATTTAGAAGAATATTTACTTGTATCTAATCTGTTTCCTACGACCCAAAGCTTTAAAAATATCAATTCATATATACTTAAAATAATTCCTTCTAAATTTGTTTCTAAAATTTCTTATGAATTTTTGGACGATAAGGAAATCAAGTCTAAATATATGAAAGGTTCCCACGTCACGCGCAATATTGAAACTTGTCATGTGTAGTTTCTAGAGACCTCAAAGATCAGTGGGAGCACCAAGTGTCATAATTATAGCTTGCGAAAGTTGCAAGAGGTGGGGGAGTGACAAATTGGTCTTACCTCAAATTACATCTCTTGCACACGACACTGCTCCTTCACACTTGTCTTCTTAGAATCTAAAGCTACTCCTAACAAAGTCTCATAGATGCTACTATGTGGGCAAACCTAGATTTCTTACTAAAACTATAGTAATACTCAACAAGAGAAACTAACATAAACATCATTAAGTTGTTTCTCTATTAGAATGTATTGGTCTTCGAAAGTTTGATACACTGTTGATCCTAAGCATGCTGAATTACTTATAATTTCTAAGCTAAGTGGGAGCAGTAAAAGTCCTTATCATGACTTGCCAGGAGTACAAGAGGCGGGGAGAGAGACTCGTTAAATTTAACTCCGCATACACCTCTTGTACACCATACTGCATCAACTTCTACACACTTAGAAACTAGTGTTGCTCCTAATATACCTTAAATGAAAGCACCTAACCAAGAGCTAATCTATAAACTTGAAACTCCTAATAAACCCAATAATCAACTCAAGAGGTCATCTAGGTCCAAAAGGCCTACTAACTTTGATGATTATGTATCCTACCTGACTAAATTTGAAATGGACGCTGGAAAGTTTACTGATCATACTTCTTCTAACTAAACCATTAGCATCAATCAATCTTCTAAATGGAATGAAGCTATTATTAGCAAGCTTGACTCCATAAATTAGAATAACATTTGGGATTTGGTTGAATTACCCAAAGGATGTTCATAACTAAACTAAATCCGAATGGAAACGCACGATTGATTGCTAAAGGTTATACTTAAGAAGGAATAAATTAAGTTTCTTTAAGGATCATTACTGTTCTAGTAGCTTACAATAACTTAAAGCTACATTAGATGGACATTAAAACAACTTTCCCTAACATTGACATACATGTTCATAAAATAACTTGAAAGTTCTAAACTGAAGGTTAAGAACATTTATTTTGTAAGTCAATAAAATCTATATATGGGTTGATTGAATTCATATTGCAACTCTCTTCATCAAGAACTAAGTGAATTTGTACACCTACCTCAAGATGAGTGAGAGCAACTAATGTAAACTTGTCCTTATATAGATGACATTCTTTTGATAAGTATATGTTACATGAATCAAAGCACTGATTACTCATATTTTGACATGATGGATCTCAGAGATACTTCTTATGTGATAAGTATCAAAATACACCGAGATAGATCCAATGGGACATTAGTTTCATCCCATAAGCTTTACACTAAGTGGATCCTTACACGTGTAACATTTAAATTGTTCTCCTTTAGAGGCTAATGGGATAATTGAAAACTTATTTCCTTATGCTTCATTAATTAGAAGCCTCATGAAGGTTAAAGTCTAAACTCGTTTAGATATTGCTCACATTGCTAAACACTAGATTAGTCTAGATTATTGTGAAGCATCTAATGAAATATTGCAATATCGAACGAGAGACTATAAGTTAAAGAAGAAGTGAGAACTTAAAACAGTTGACTACTCTTATTCTAACTTTGTTGTATTCAAAGGTAACAAAATGTCAATTTGTGGGTTTATCCTTATGTTAGTAGACAGACCTATCTAGTGGAAGAGTCATAAGGAACTGTTAACAACAACCTAAGTTTAAATGAGTATTAAATCTGCACAGACTTACTAATGCTCATAATAAATTATTACTCAGCTAAGTGGGAGAATGTAAGACATAATTTATTATGTGGCTCTTATAATCATTTATCTTATTATTAAATGATCAAATGTTTTATTATTAACCTATGGCTAATAATTAGTTGATGGGCCTAATTACTCTTAATGGGCCATTAATGGGTTTCCCCTTGGGTGTACATATATAAGGAGAGATAATTAGAGGGAATTGACTAATGAATGAATCAATTACCAACACCATAATCGTCCATCTTTCTCTCGTAACCGTGAGTTCTCACGAACTCACCTTAGCCATCCTAACCGTACACCCTAAACGGGAACCCGATCTTCCTAGCGGATCATGACGTCTTCCCTCTCTGCAGTTAGCTTATCAGGTATGTATTATATTATTGTTTTCCCTTATCATGTTACAAGAACTGATCAACAATTTGTGGTTCATACACCAATAGATTCGATGCACAACACATTCACATACTTGGAAATCAAATACAACGGATTAGAGAATGGCATAAAGGGTTGGTTTACCAAACGATCTTTACCAGTTGAGGTCGCCGTCGTGGTGCAGCCGTTGGCGGTTTCAACGTGACGCCCACGTGGCACAGAATATACACCACCCTCAACCAGTTACTACGGATAGTAGTGGCGGATCTAGAAAAAAAAATTCAGGGGGATCGGGCCAATTTTTTTTTCCGTGCATTCAAGTAAACGAAACAAATTTTTTTTTCCGTACATTCAAGTAAATGAAACAATTTTTTTTTGGTATTGAAGTAAATGAAACAAAATTTTTTTTCCTTACATTCACGTAAATGAAACAAATTTTTTTTCCCGTACCTCATCTACTTGATTAGGGTGATAATTAGCAATAGGTGGTTTCATCTTTCCTATAATCTAAATATCAAATACACAATAACAAGTTGGTATAACAACTAAAAAAAGCAACTAAACTCTATTCTAAATTTCAATTTCACCCAATTGCACATATAAACCGCAAATAAAAAATTGCACATAAACCATAAATCAAAATTAGTAGAATACCTTAATGAGGATGATGGAGGCTTGGTGGTGGTGACTGGTGTGCGAGCGATGGCCGGCCGAAGGCCCCTGCCCCCTGTGGTCTGCGTCGTGCGTCTGGTCTGTCTGGACTTCCTTTATTTCATTTTTTTTAAGCCGATGGTGAATATAGATGGATTAACAGTTTGGGCTTTTGATCAACAAATGTTTAATTTGGGCTTTATAAAGTGTTACGATTTTCATTTAAACATTTGAGCTTTAAATTAAACCCAAATGTTTAATTAAAGCCTAAATGCCAAGTTTAATTAGTAGAATAATGTTTTTATTAAAATTTCTTGGGTTTTTATAAAGTGTTATGATTTTTATAAAATTTAAAGGTTAGTTTTGGGATTTGTTTGTAAGAAAATTTCAGGGGTATCAAAAATTTCGTTCAAGGGTATCTTGAAATATAAAACGGTTAAATTTTTTTTCTCACTTTGTATCGAAAGTTGAGGGGTAGCGGCAGGTACCCCTGCCCTACCCTTACATCCGCCACTGACGGATAGTCTAATACCCTAAAGTGTTAGGGGCACAACCCTAATACCCTAAATGTTTTTTTTTCTTTTTTTGAATTAATTCCCAAAATCAAACATTCTCAAACCAAACTTTCATTCACGGGTAGATATACCCCGAACTCGCCTACTAGTGGCCTATGATATAAAATACTGCAAATGCATGACGCCGCTGACCAATTTAAAATGTTTTATTAATAGAGTAAACTTCGTTTTTGGCCCCTGTGGTTTGGTTAAAATAACGGTTTTGGTCATTTAGTTTCAATTTGACTTTTTTGCTCCATGTGGTTACATAATTGTCTCAATCAGACCCCTGGCACTAACTAACCCTATTTTTAATAGAAAAAACTAACGGAGTTAGTGTCGGGGTTCTAATTGAAACAATTAGATAACCACATGGAGCAAAAAAGTCAAATTAAAACTAATAGACCAAAACCGTTATTTTGACCAAACCACAAGGGCCAAAAACATAGTTTACTGTTAAAATAAAAAAAAAACATTAACCCTCATCTTCTTCATCTTTGTTTCACCAAGCAGATGACACCCCCACCTCAATCGCCGCCACCCCCCACTTCAACCACCGCCACTCCACTTCTGCCACAACCACATCTACTGATCTTTCCTAACAGAATCAGTCAAATCCAAAGACACCCAAATTCACAATCTCAATCACAATCCATCGGAACTTGGTTGAATCAGTCAAATCCATCGGAACTCAGACGAACGAGGAACCATTTTCGCATAAGTTGTTCCACGACACCACTGTTGATGATGGCAGCAACTGAAAAGACACCAACCTGGGCGACGAGAGGGAAGTCGGCGATTTCAAGCACTAGAACTCGCAAGAATCTCCTAATAACATCACCGTTAGAAGCCTCTCCTGTTGGTATTCAGAACATAGTAAACACAAAAAAAGACTAAAGAAATGAAAGACTTTTATGGATCAGAAGGCTCTGTATTCAATAAAGTTTCTGGAGAACAATAACAACTTTAAATAGGAAAGGAAATGACGTAAAAAACTCAACAACCCTAAAGACTTTCTCAGCCTAACAATACTGACGTTAAGACATTTATTCAAAAACATAAAGTAAATAATTCCACGCGAGCATGACTTATTCAAGACCCTCTGACCTAGTTTGAATCATTCTTCATCATCCTCCCTTGATTCAAACTCCATCACTCCTATCTTGTGCCTGAAGAAGACAAACTTTTCTCTAGTCACTGCCTTCGTTAGTACATCTGCAAGTTGGCTATGAGTGCATAAGTACTCCAAAATGACTTGTTTCTGACTAACCATTTCTTTTATAAAGTGATGCTTCAATTAAATGTGATTGGACCGACTATGCATGATGGGATTCTTGGACAGATTAATAGTTGATTTGTTGTCACAGAAAATTACCGTTGGCTCCTCTTGCTTAAACCCAAGGTCCTCCAGAATTCTTCTTAGCCAAACAGCTTCACAAGTTGCTCCTGTAGCAGAGATATATTCAGCCTCAGTGTTGGATATAGCAACTGTGTGTTGTTTTTTCGAACTCCATGCAAACATTCCACTTCCAAGGGAAAACACATAAGCTAAGACTTTTTCTATCATCTATACAGCCTGCCCAATCACTATCACTATAGCCTGTCAACGTGATCTCTTGTACCATATTCTAGAGGTGAGCACGGGGCGGTTCGGTTCGGTTTTAAGCCATAACCGTAACCGAAACCGAACCTTTCGGTTAAGTGATTTTCAAAACCCGATCGGTTTCGGTTAATTAAGTATATTCGGTTCGGTTCGGGTTCGGTTAACCATCTATTAGACTAATAATAGAAACCAGTTGGTTATTGAGCCGATAGAACAATAATGAACCGGAAGTAGCCTTGAAAGCCATAGAACATTCAACTTTTGAAGTAGAAGTCATAACTGATTAGCGTCACTCATTTTAGCTTGCATATCTCTTACTTCCTTATTTATAGCTAACTCTCCATGGCCATTTTCCTTCTCCAGCCGATGTGGGATGCCTCAAAATTCAAAGTAGATTCATATTTCCCTTTTCTTCACAGCTATGGAGATTATATGCATTTGGATAACTTGTTGCAAATATTGAATACCAATTACATTTTGATTACGATATTTAATCATTTTACATAAGATACATTTAAACAAGGTTTTTTCACTGAAGCAAGCATAAGTCGTTTATTCTGTTGATATTCATTGCAATAATTTTCTTCCAAATGTTGATTCAATTCATTATTTTTCATTTTTCATGGTTGTAATGTTCGCTTTGATGCTCCTTTTCTCAGCTAATAGGCGTGAATACTAATCATTTTGACTGTAACAATTTCAAATGCATGAAAATCTAAAATATAAAAAGCAAAATCCATTTATGATGATGAAACTCAAGAAATGAATGATATTAACAAATCTTTAACATAATACATAATGACAAGGGGGTATTTTAAACTAACTCCAAATTATTGACATTCGGTTCGGTTCGGTTAATTCGGTTATTACACACATAATAACCAAAACCGACCCACAACTTTCGGTTAATCGGTTATGGCTTAACCGAACCATCGGTTAACTATTCGGTTCGGTTAAGTCGGTTAATTCGGTTACGGTTCGGTTAATTCGGTTACTTGCTCATCCCTACCATATTCCAAATCTTGTAGTGTTTGCAACATATCTTAGGATCCTTCTAGTTGCTCCAAGGTGTAACTTAGACGGTTTTTGCATGAATATGGAAATCACACTTACAAAATGAGCCAAGTCTAGCCTGGTGTGAGTTAAATAAATGAGTCCACCCACCAAACTTCTATAATTTTCCTCATTAGCTTTAGCTGCTTCATCATCAAGTAGCAGCTTCTCATTGCAATTCATGGGAGTGTATTCTTCCTTACAGTTTGCCATACCAAACCTGTTTAAAAGAATCTGAGCATACTTCTCCTGGCACAAGTGGATCCCGAATTTGGTCTGCCTTACTTTTGATCCCAAGAAGTACTTAAGGAGACCCATGTCTGTCATTTCAAACATCTTCTTCATTCCATTCTTGAACTCACCGATCATGTTATCACACGAGGATGTACAAATGATATCATCCACATATAGACAAACGTAAATGATATCATTTGCACTGATTCGTTTGACATATAGGGTAGGTTCATTGTGACTTCTCTTGTAACCATGCTCCACAAAGTACCCATCAATCTTTGCATACCAGGCTTGGGGAGCCTGTTTCAAACCGTATAACGCCTTGTTCAGCTTGTAGACCATATCAGCCTTTCCTGGAACAATGAATCCTTCTGGTTGCTCTTCATATATCTCCTATGTCAAGTCCCCATTTAAAAAGGCAGACTTCACGTCCAGTTGATGAACGTCCCACCTCGTTTGAGCTGCAACTGCCAAAACAACTCTAATGGTTTCAAACCGAGCAAAGAGCGAAAGTGTCACACCCCCGTCGACGACGGATTATACGCCCGGGGCTGACGCGATTGTTCATAAGCACATGATCATCTATTAATAGGTGATAATATTATTTAATCATAATTAAAACATCCGTTACAAATAAAAATGGAAAACAAGGAGTTCAAACATAACACAAGTTAAATTCAATCTTTATTAAAGCTAGGTCCATAGTCCTATGTGATCATGTAGTGTCCTTAACTGGTGCACCTGAAGCATATGAGTAAATGTCAACTACAAGTAGTTGGTGAGTAACATAGGTTTTTACACCAAACAAAAGTTGTAAAAAGGATTTGAAATTCAATATGTTCAAAGCATAACTATGGCATAAATGTGAAAACATACCAGGTTCCAAAGCGTACAATCAAACCGTGCAAATGGAAAACTATAGGTACAATCCAACTTATTGTCATTTGAAAAAGTAGCAAGATGTATACATATAGCCCACCAAGGTTCGTGTTATGTAATGAATCGGATTCCCGTATAAATGATCATAAAAAAGGTACTACCTTAGGCTTGCCTCACAAGTTAATGATTGTACTAAACATGAACACACGTATGATCGCCAAGTAGTTTAAGACATAAAACACATAGTAAATAGCATGAGAACAAAGGTATAATGGTCTTCTTATACATACCTAACAGAAAAATTCTAACGGTGTTAGTGGACTGGACTATAGTTGATACGAAAATGAAGCTATTGGATTAAAAAATCAAATTTAAACTTTTGGACTAAAATGGTTATTCAGGTCAAACCACAAAGACTAAAACTGTATTTAACTCTTTAATTAATGATAACTTTTTGCCTGTGAGATCATAGACACGCCGGTGCAGATATCTAAGTAAAAAAACAACTTGCATCCAAGCCAATGATGATGCGCTACATGTTAAAGCGTAGGTTAAGCCTTCAAAAGCGAAGGTTTAGCTGACGCTTTTGAAGGCTTAGCCTATGCTTTTAAAGGATTAGTCGGACACTTTAACACGTGACACCTTTAGAATTTTGGTTGGAAGTTGGACCCATATGTTTTTTTTCACTGCTAGAAAACATACCTTTAATGACACGCATTGCGTATCATAAAATGGGTAAATGACACGCGGAAGCGTGTCAAGGATAGCCCTGTCAAGAATGAAGATGACACGCATTTTGTGTGTCATCTGTTTATGACACGCATTTATGACACACCTTTACGACACACAATGCGTGTCAAGGATAGTCCTGTCAAGAATGAAGATGACCCGCATTTTGTGTCATCTATTTATGACGCACATTTTTTGTCATAAATGTGTGTCATGGTTAAAGTTGTTTAAAAAAAACTATTTTTTCATAAAATTACAAATTTCCAGTTTTCCACAATATCATAAAATAATAATAAACATTTCATAATACAAAATAAAATACACATGACAAAACAATCCATTTCATAAAATATAAACAAACATTTAAAAGTAACAATAGTCGATTACAAATTCAACGTAATGTCAATACAAAGTTTCACAAAAAAATGAAGTTTAATACAAAAGTCGGCCATTCTTCACGAACTCCATCAATATCAACATTGGTGTATTCATCTTTTCTTTCCCCAACCTAAGAAAAAATTTGTAAACAAATACTTATTAAAGATACATACATATGTATATTATTGTAAAATACTTACTGAAACATGAAGACATTATATTTATCACTACCAAATTTCTATTAAAAAAAACCTAAAATTAAAATACTATTAGCAACAATGCAAAGCAATAATACTATTGAAACATTAGGGTATGATAGAACTAATACAATCAAACACATGGAATTTGATCAAAACTGAATATAATCCTCCACATGTCAATGGGTCAAAACTAAATATAATCAAACACATGTAATTTGCAGCAGTGTAACTGAATGTCAATATCATGATATCATGCCTCACTGATACAACTTCAATTTTGCAAATTAGAGAATAAGAAAATGAGCATCATTAGAACTTTTTGTAATATATTCAGCCAATTTTTTAAATATAGTTTGATATAACCTATTCTAATTTAAATATAAAATGAAATAAAAAAAAACTGTAATTTAAGTAAAATCTTCCCTGACAAGAAAATTGATCAAATTTAAACAGATTTTTATCAAATATAATTGGTTTACCAAAAATAATTAAAATATTTTTTTTTAAAAAGAAACGAAATAAAAAAAAATCAAAATTAATTATTTAAAATGATATCTAAAATTATAGTTGTGATTAATGTAATTATTCATATTTTCTCTCTAATTTACTTATCTGTTTCATATGGAAAATTTTGAAAAGATGGTGACGTAGTTAATAAGAGAGAGAGTACGTATTTAATAAAAGAGAAAGACAGGAAAATAATTATGAGATTGTAGCACATACTAACACGTGTCCAATTTTATTTTTATTTATTAGAATAGATAGATTTGCAAAATATATTAAAAGGTTTATTAAATATATAAAATATTAAGATTATAAGCTTCGAGCTTTTCCTTTGAAAAAATAAAATGTTGATTTAAATTCGACATTACTTCCAAATTTAATTGAAAAAAATGATAATTTTAAATATAGGGACTTGTAACGTAAATAATATAAAAATATAATAAAAAAATTATGTTTTCTTTATTTTAATTGATTATTATATCCTTTAAATGCATAATCTTTGACCTAGTTTTATGGTGTGGTAGTTTAGGCGGGAAAAAAAAGTTCCTCATACTCTCAATGAATGACACATGTCATTTGAGATTTTCATTTATTAGATAAGTAAGATGTTAAGAACCAGTTTCAAAAGACTTCTAACAATGCTAGGCTCGTTGAATTTGACATGTACTAGAGAAAACAATCCAAATCAACCGGTTAAAATGTAAACGGGTTATTATTTGCAACCTCCATTACTCTCAAATGTTAATCTACAGTGAAAACTGATCAAAAACTAAAAGGAAATCAAGGTGATTAGTTATGGCAAACCTGATGAGAACTCTAAAACGGCTTTTAAACCTTGTCCTAGCCGATTTACAGTGTAATTTACTCCAAATCTTATTATTTATGAAATTAATAGATACGAAGACAAAGAAGAAAAATAGATTTATTTTATTTTATAAGCGGTTCAACTGAAGCGTGAATAGAAATTGTTTGTTTGAATCCTATATATTCAGAAGCAAGAAGCAGATATGCTTATGTTGCTTGAAATCACAACTAAATACATAAAAAAGTTGCAACCATATTAGAAAGAAACAAACAAACAACAGAAAACCGGAAAAATAGGGACCAACCATTAATAGAAGCAAACTCTAAGGAACAAGTAGCTTGAATCACACATTCAGAAGCAAGAAGCAGATATGCTTATGTGGCTTAAAATCACAACTAAATACATATAGATAAATTGCTATCATAATTAGAAAGAAACATACCAAACAGCTGAAAACATGAAAAATAGGGACAATAGTTTGACTTAGGAATTTAGCAACAGGTCGAAAGTCATCCTACTTTATTTTTCAGCCCATTTCATTTCAAGAATAATAAAAGCAATCTCAAAATGTTTCATACCTTGGTTCGTACATATAGGTTGGCTACAGATAAGGGGGTATCTTCTGTGCACGGTACCTCCTTTGACCAACTATAAACAATAGTGGACTGTAGGAGCTACCCCCGATTAAGAACTTGTAAAAGCTACCCCTGATTAATGAAACCAATGGTGAAGCTCAAATAACAGGAACAAGCCCAAGATGGTCGGGCTCATCTTAGAAGGCCCATTAGGGTAAAAGGTCCACAACACCTGCTAATAAATATGTAGGCATAACCCCCATATGGAACCAGGTTCTTCTCCCTCATTTCCACCCTCTTTCTCTCTGATATACTCATATTCTTATATATGCTTAACCATCTTGATGATGATACTGACTTGAGCGTCGGAGTGCCCTCGGGGGCAACCCCCCGGGCCCTCTAACGAGCATTTCCTATGGATGCAGTTTTGATCAAGACCCAAGAAGATGACGGAGCTGACCGCGTATAGTCATGAAGGAGCCCTTCGGGATCCCCCGTGACGGGACTCACGGTGAGACGTGACGTAGATACTCTTCCGGGATACTAGAAAAGAGCAACTACTACCCATTACTCCTCGATGTGGATACTGGCTGCTACATTGGCGCCATCCGTGGGACCTTTGTGTCCAAACAGAGCCTGAAGAACTCCTACGCCACTGAAACCCGCTTAAAAGAAGGAAAGAAAAACAACTCATGGTAGGCACTGGGAAGGAAGGACCGTCAAAGAAAGGAATGCAACGACGGTTCCAAAAAATGACACGGTTGTTGGCGCATTCACCCCAGCCTTGGCTAACAGGTTTTAAATCTCTCAACTGCCTCCATCATAATCTGTTAAAGAATGTCGTAAAAGGTGCTTCTAAGAAATCATATATACTTCCAGCTTCTAGCTTTCTATTTGTATACTTAACAGTCATAGATCCACATAGCCCATGTCTGTTTGGACGTCATTGGCTTAAGAGATGTGTACTCGTTAAGATAAATCCCCATATGTATACACAAAATAAGAAAACAAACAAAAGCAAATAACGTCTGTCAAAAGAGGAGAATCAAACAGGAAAGGAAGAAAGAAAGAAAATAGAAAAGGCATGGGTAGATGAAAACATGAACAAAGATGGAGGAAAAGACTTCTAGATAAGGATGTTAGGCCTTTGGTTCATGCCACTTCCTATTGGATAATACTTTCATATACTTGTCAGAGGGTTTAGCCATTACCGTCCCACTACTTGTCAGAAATGGTTAGAAAATCAATTCTCACTATTTAAAACAGATTAATGTGTATTAGTGTGGATTGTTTTATGGAAAAGAATAATTATGTGGAAAAGAATTGACATAATGCGTAAAGAAAGGACATAAATTTAATGGCCAAGGCATCATACTCTGAGTGTCTAAGAGTATAGTCTGTGTGTAAGATTATTAACCAGCAGGGTAAAACATGCAAGGTTATATACGAGTCGTACAATGCATAAAGCAGAGGGTACAAACCTAATTCACTGTGCTTCTTTAGTAAGGAACCGAAGGGGGAGGTGATAAATGAAGAAGTCATAATAAGATGTCACGTGGTTGTGTCAGGCATAAAAAAAAGAAAAAAAAGAGGAAGGCGGTTCACTATCTTCACACGATAAAAAGTACAACTTATAGTGCACCTATGAAAGATAAAGGTTTAGTAGGTATTCACCCTATTGACTTTTGAGAGACAAAGTCTGTCACCTTTTTTGAAAATATTACTGCATGCTATAGTCACATGTCTTGTTAATACATGTATGACTTGTACTATATAGTACAAGTCAGGAACACATGACAGAGAAATAAAACCCTACTATCGGCCAACTACAGTATGGTGAGACAGGGATGGCTTTGCTTAATAAAAAGTCATATATATATATATATAGATATATAGATATGAAAGGGATGTACCAAAGCATAATTTTCTTTTTTACATGTGGTTCAACCGAAAAAAAAAAGACGAACGGTTGTGTCGAGGAATCATGGCAAACAATGGAACATGAGCTGCTCATAGATGACAATTGTGTTAAATTCTTGCATGGGAAAGCAAACCCATTCTACTAATGTGCCCTTATGTTGACTTTGTGGCTTCCAGAATAGCCACTCGAACCGGAAAGCAATTCAATTTCAGATGTTTCGAGTGACACAAAATTGATTCTTGGTTATTACAAACGTGTTTTTCGGATGACACGCACTCAGTTTCAGAAGCTTGGAAAGATTCAGAACTGATTCGGGTTAATACGAAAACGGTTCGGGTTACTTCGGACAAGCCTTAGTTGACCCGAAATGTTTAGAGGGTGTTACAAGTGTTATATGGCATAGACCCATATGACGTGTATGGGCAAGAGAGAAAATGCTTACAGGAAATGGTTCTGATAAGAGAGATCTAAAATGCTTACAGGAGAAGCCTGTTTCAAAAGTCTTAAGGCAGAAACATTTTGAAGTAAGGGGATGTGATGATGGAACGTGTCAGATTCGGAGAAGACTGTGCCTTAAAGAGGCTATTGTTGCTCCTGACGATATTGATAATAATAAGTAACTACAGCTTTTAGGTGGTGTGCTTGTGGTCGGTTTGGCTCTGGTAGTAGAATCATTGTAACAACCAGAGAGGAGCATTTGTTGTGTTATGCACAAGAGAACTATGCACCTGGATTATTAAAAAGATTCGAAGCGATGAAGCTTTTTAGTATATACGAATTTATGAGGAACACCCCTCCAAAAGAGTCTGAGCTATCATGTGTTGTAGTAAGTCATACAGTCACCAGGCATAAGAAGTGCTTTTTAGCTCTAATCACACAAGGATGCAGAAGTTATCATTACATACATAGGAACTATCGCTATGGATCGACGAAGTTAAAGCAACTCGAGTTTAAAACAAGTGACATGCATGTCAAAACTTGAAACCTAAATTTCCGATACAGTACTTGCGGACACGTAAAATGGATTCAACACGTGAAAGGAATTCAATATGTGAAAAGGAATTAATAGAGTCAACACTCACACCAGGAATCAATTTGTCAATACAGGAAGTTGGCCATGAAGGACGGAACTAGTAGAAGTAAATGTAATCCTAAGAATATACGGTAGGAGAAGATACATGTCAAAGTCCATCGTTCCGAAATCGGAAAAACGTAGACGCCATCAGCACCTGATAGCCTAACGAATATAGGGATTTACGAGGTTGTTTAGGGGGTCGAGATACGCCCAACTAACTCATACAACACAAAGTCACACTGATATTATTTTGAATACGCCAAGTCATGGATCATGTCTTAATTGCTTACATGCCGAGATCATTTTACATCAGGTAATTTGCAATGCATATGAATCAACGGTTATGCTCACACATGATATGACTTGAGTTTTAAGCGATAAAAGAATCTTCCGTGGGATGATGGTTGGCAAAGCCACAACCGTACGATGGATAATTAGTCTGGAAAGTGGTGGGAAGGTAGTTGTTGTTGACCACAACAATGACAACACCGCCAAACATAATAATAGCCGGAACAGACACCGCGACGTGTGGAGCTTCATCGGTGATAATGGCAATAGTCACCACATCGAGCGACGCCCAACACACCGTTCCGGTTTAGGAACCCGTGAAAAATAGGATTGGAAATGAGTGAGATGAAGAAATAAGACAAAATTTATAAAAACGGCGCATTTAACGGAGGACGTCACTGTTGGTACAGATCAATTAAAGGGATACATACCGATGTGTGCTGATCTATATACGAGTACTGGAAGACAAAATATGAGACACATCGTACACGTAACAAGTCATCACCATACACACTAGCCAGCTATATGCAGTTGTTCGACAACCAGCAAGAGATAAAAAGTATTAATTAAGGGTCAGTATGAATCCTTGTAGAAAATAATACCACCCGGGACGCATAGGATACAACCCCGAAGAAATGGAAATCGGATGTAGCTGAGATTGCTACTTTACTATCAACATCTATCTGAGTCAATAGTTTCCGGAGGACGGTTTACCTCAAATTAGGATAAATCATATCAATCGTAACATTTAATGTGCACGAGATGTTATTTATAACCTATGCTTGGGCACTAGTGGTTACTACTGAGATACGAGACAACAGAGCATATATCATTATATGTAGAATGGAGTTAAATGGGAGAACGCGACCTTGTGAAGTGATTAAATAACACCCTTAGTAGGTTGGTTCGTTAGCGCATGTGATTTGTCGGCAAATGTTTTGCAACTTCAAAAAAAAGTGCAGCAGCATCGAACTAGAGGGCATATGTGGATTAACATCATTACTTACAGCCCTCCGCAAGAGAGACCCCTACAAGAAAGATGTTCCTCAAAAGACCGGCGATTATGACAAACCAAGATTGCTAGAAGGAAACAAGCACATTACTTGGACGTTCGGCTCTGGCTACGACCGGGCATCTTTGTGATGCATAGATTGGTTTCCACCAAAGGCATAAACGGTACAAGCGATTACCCATCTTTACATTCTTTATTATATCTGATTAAACGATTTATTGCAAGTTAAATATTGCTAATATGATTTAGCAACATTGAACTGAGAGGCTAACATGGTATGTGGCTACTAATGTTCAACTCCTTCATGAAAGTGTTGGGGTCCCCAGGGACGGACCAAAGATCCCGCTCGAGTGGAAAGAGAAATGATGCACCACCGATGAAAGTACGTTAATGTTTTGTTTCATAAATACAAATATTACTAACAAAATTTTGCAGAACCAATGGCCTATTCCATGAAGTCTTCTAGCTTGAAGACAACTCCCATCTATAAGGATGGTAGAACATTATAAAATACTATCTCATAAGATAGTAGATAAAAATTCCATCTCACCAGATGGAAGAGACAACTCCCATCCCCAAGGATGGTGGAGACTTATAAAATCATATCTCAGTAGATAGTGGATAAAAACTCCCATCTCATAAGATGGTGGAGACGACTCCCATCTCTAAGGATGGTGGAGCATTATAAAATCCTATCTCAGTAGATAGTGGATAAAAACTCCCATCTCATAAGATGGTGGAGATAACTCCCATCCCTAAGGATAGTGGAGACTTATTAAACCCTATCTTAGTAGATAGTGGATAGAAACTCCCATCTCATAAGATGGTGGAGACGACTCCCATCTCATAAGATGGTGGAGACGACTCCCATCTCTAAGGATGGTGGAGCATTATAAAATCCTATCTCAGTAGGTAGTGGATAAAAAACTCCCATCTCATAAGATGGTGGAGATAACTCCCATCCCTAAGGATAGTGGAGACTTATAAAATCCTATCTCAGTAGATAGTGGATAGAAACTTCCATCTCATAAGATAGTGGAGATGACTCCCATCTCTAAGGATGGTGGAGCATTATAAAATCCTATCTCAGTAGATAGTGGATAAAAACTCCCATCTCTAAGGATGATGGAGCATTATAAAATCCTATCTCAGTAGATAGTGGATAAAAACTCCCATCTCATAAGATGGTGGAGATAACTCCCATCCCTAAGGATAGTGGAGACTTATAAAATCCTATCTCGGTAGATAGTAGATAGAAACTCCCATCTCATAAGATGGTGGAGACAACTCCCATCTCTAAGGATGGTAGAGCATTATAAAATACTATCTCATAAGATAAAGGCGTCTTATCTCACCAGATGGAAGAAGTAATTCTCACTTCTAATGGTGGTGGAATTTTATAAAAATTATATCTCATAAGATAAAGGCGTCCCCATCTCAACAGATGGGAGAAATGATCCTCACCTCTAATGGTGACAAAATCTTGTAAAATTATATCTCAGAAGATAGAAGAATCTCCATCTCATCAGATGAAAGAAATGATCCACATCTTTAATGATGGTGAAATCTTATAAAATCCTATCTCACTAGACAATAGATAAAAACTCCCACCCCTTGAGGTGGTGGAGATTATATTTTCCCAAGAAGAAACAAATTTCAAGAAAAAACACAACTCTATCCGATGAAAAGTGGGAGAAATAGACTTTCAGAGGGGAACGAAGAAAAGTCATCCAGAAGAAGCCAAACTGATATTCCCAGCTGATATTCTCCTTCCAGAATGAGCTGAAATGATATTTCTCTTTCTAGAAGGAGTTGAAATAATATTTTTTTCCAAGAAATAGTCAAACTTATATTCTTCTTCCAGGGGGTCCTGAACTGACATTCTGTTCCAAAAGGAGCGAAACTAATACCCCCTTCACAGAAGAAACTAAACGAATGCCTTCCTTCCAGAAAGACACAAACCAATGTAGAGACTTGAACCGATACTTTCCTTCAAGAAGGGATGTACTTGATATTTTCCTTCCGGAGAAGGAGAATGGTCCGCCAGAAGAACCCGAACTGATAGTGTTGGTCTAAAAAGGCATCTGCTAGGGGTTTCAGCTTACTAGAGTCTCAAAATCCTTAACTCATCTGCCCTTCTCAAATGAGGAAAGGCCCTATTTTAAAAGGTCTGTGAATATGGACCTTGTAATAAAAAGATAGCGAGCTATTTGTTACCTCACAGACTCAGAAGAAGAGGTAATTGAATGCATACATTCGGAGGAGGTAAACTCATCCCCCCACGGTTCTATATACATAATTGTTTCTACACAAAAAAGTTTGTTCGGTGAGCATATGGGTGGTCCTCAAGCATTACCTCGGTCAGATCCACCTTATCACCTTCTAGCTAAAAGTGATGTAGGGACTCGTAGGTTGTGTGAAAGGCCCCACATATCCCATCGTTAAGGTCAGGATTCCTCAAGCATTACCTCGATCAAATCCACCTTATCCGCCTTCTGTTTAAAGGTGATACAAGGATTCGTAGGTTTTGTGAAAGACCCCATATACACTCTCACAATGAAGATAGAAGAAAAAGATAGCTTGGACGCTTCATGGCAAAAGTAAGAAACCCAAAAATATCTGAATCAAGAAGCATCAAAACAATGGTACATCCAGGACAAAAACATAGATCAAGGTCATGTAGGCCAAGCGTTACTCAACCTACACAAGTCACCACGTTACGAAAAAAGGTTGATAATGGTTGCAAGGCAACTAGACGACAATAATAAATTGTCCGGGGGACTTAGCATTACATCCCCACACGGCACCCGGCTATAGACTTAGGAGTCTAAGATGATGCGGCTTGCATTGCATAAACTAGGGGGACTCGTAAGGCTATCCCCCATCAACGGCCTAACGGCGAGGCCCAAAATACGAGAACAAAAACATAACTAGAGTTTGACATAGCATGGACAGGTTGAGTCCTTTATCCTTATCATAAATAACAAGCACAAAGGACTCGGGGGACTTGTAGGAGCTACCCCCCGATTAAGGACTTGTAAAAGCTACCACCTGATTAATGAAACCAATGGTGAAGCCCAAATAGCAGGAACAAGCCCAAGATGGCCAGGCCCATCTTAGAAGGCCCATTAGGGTAAAAGGTCCACAACACCTACTATAAATATGGAGGCATAACCCCCATATGGAACCAGGTTCTTCTCCCTCATTTCCACCCTCTTTTCTATCTGATATACTCATTTTCTTATATATGTTTAACCATCTTGATGATGATACTGACTTGAGCGTCGGAGTGCCCTCGGGGGCAACCCCCCCGGGCCCTCTAACGAGCATTTCCTGTGGATGCAGTTCTGATCAAGACCCAAGAAGATGACGGATCTGACTACGTATAGTCATGAAGGAGCCCTTAGGGGTCCCCAGTGATGGGACTCACAGTGAGACGTGACATAAGTACTCTTTCGGGGATACTAGAAAAGAGCAACTACTACCCATTACTCCTCGGTGTGGATACTGACTGCTACACTGACGATGAAAACACAATCTGAAATGTTTAAAAACCAGTAAAAATAGTCAAATTAACAAATTATATATTGTATATTATTAATATGAATTTTGTTTTTGCAAAATGAAACAAATGTTATGCCTTTTTGCATCCATAAGCTTCCATAACTTACAACAGAGTTAAAGTACCAACAATATTGTTGTCATAATACATCAATAGCCTTTGCATGCTTTTACCAACACTTTTATCATCTATTATGTAATTTTGGTATTTCAGATAACTTATCATACATCAGGTATTTTGTTTATATACTCTATTCGTGAAGTACTTAGTACTTTACGGAAGGAAAACCTGTACGCCAAATTCTCAAAATGTGCATTATGGTTAAGAGAAGTTCAATTTCTGAGTCATGTTATAAACGTAGGAGGTATCTCAGTAGACCCAGCAAAGGTAGAGGCTGTAATGAAATGGTCTCCACATAAGAATCCATCGGAAGTTAGAAGTTTCTTGGGTTTAGCCGGCTATTATAGAAGGTTCATCCAGAACTTCTCTAAGATAGCCACCCCATTAACTAATCTAACTCGAAAGAATTCATAATACGAATGGAATGCGGCACAAGAGAAGGCATTCAAGATATTGAAAGAAAGATTGACAAAAGCTCTAGTTCTGGCATTGCTAGAAGGAGTAGAAGACTTTGTGGCGTATTCCGATGCCTCAAAACTTGGGTTAGTATGTGTTCTAATGCAAAGAGGAAAGGTGATAGCCTACGCCTCTCGACAGCTAAAGACACATGAAGTAAATTATCCAACCCATGATCTAGAATTAGCTACAGTAGTATTTGCACTAAAGATCTGGAGGCATTATCTGTATGGAACGAAGTGTACGATTTACACAGACCACAAGAGTTTTAGATATTTCTTTGACCAAAAGGATTTAAACATGAGGCAACGACGATGGTTGGAACTGGTCAAGGGTTATGATTGTGAGATCTTATATCATCCCGGAAAGGCTAACGTAGTAGCCGATGCTCTAAGTCAAAAGGAAGAGCATCATCCTATTCGGGTGAAAGCATATAAGTTAGTGATAACACCTGATTTATTGAGCCAACTTCGAGACACACTAATCGAAGCATTATAAAATGAGAATGTTAAGAAAGAAATAATGGCTAGTCAGGAGAAATTTCTTGAAGAGAATGAATTTAAAGTCAAGACTTGATTTGGTCGTATGTGGATACCACGATCAGGTGAGTTTAGACTTAAGATTCTTGATGAAGCTCATAAATCAAGATATTCTATTCAACCGGGTACTACAAAGATGTACCAAGATCTGCGCAAAGATTATTAGTGGCCCGGAATGAAATTTGATATCATGAAATATGTAGCTAAATGCTTAACTTTCCTACAAGTTAAAGCAGAACATCAAAAGCCATACGAAAGGTTACAACCATTAGAAATCCCAGAATGGAAGTGGGAATATCTCAGTATGGACTTCATAACCAAGCTACCAAAGACAGCTAGGGGTTATGATACCATTTGGGTGGTTGTAGACCGGTTAACTAAAAGTGCTCATTTCTTAGCAATACGTGAGACATGCTCTTCATAAAAGTTAGATGATTTATTCATCAAAGAAATTGTTTCCAGACATGGAGTGCTAGTCTCGATTGTCTCTAATCGAGATACTCGTTTCACTTCACGTTTTTGGAAAAAGTTCCATGAGGAGATGGGAACTAGATTATTAATCAGTACGGCATATCATCCTCAAACTGAAGGACAAAGTGAGAGGACAATACAAACTCTCGAAGATATGCTGCGTGCTTGTATAATTGATTTCGGTGGAAGTTGGGATAGCTATCTGCCATTAGCAGAGTTCTCATACAATAACAACTACCATTCCAGTATTGGTATGCCGCCATATGATATGTTATATGGTAGAAGATGTAGGACTCCTGTATGTTGGGGAGAAGTTGGTCAGAAAGAGTTGGGCAGCAAAGAAATAGTTCAAGCCACGTCAGAAAAGCTTAACTTAATCAAAGCCCATTTGAAAGCTGCACAAGATAGAAAGAAGTCATACTCAGACAAGAGACGTAGACCAATAGAATTCCAAGAAGGAGAGTATGTCTTGTTGAAAGTATCTCCTTGGAAAGGTCTAATCCGATTCAAGAAACGTGGAAAGCTAAGTCCGCGATTCACTGGTCCTTTCAAAATCATTAAAGAGTTGGAAATGTAGCTTATCAGTTAGACCTACCTGAAGAATTGAATAAGATACACAACACATTTCATGTATCTTATTTAAGGAAATGTTTAGCAGATGAAGCTGCATATATTCCTTTAGAAGAAATAGAAGTTGATGATAGACTAACCTATGTTGAAGAGCCTATCAAGATTCTAGACACAAAAGAGAAGTAGCTACGCCATAAAACAATCAAACAAGTGTTAGTACAATGGAAGCATAGAAAAGGGTCAGAGATGACATGGGAAAGTGAAGATGAAATGAGGAAAAGTTATCCTCAATTATTTTAGGATTAACAGGTTTCGAGGACGAAACCTAATTTAAGGGGGGAGAGTTGTAACATCCCAAAATTTAGAGAAATTAAGGTCTAGGGGCTAAAGTATAATTAGCCCAAAGTATAAGGTGAGGACTGGTTGGTGAGTAAATCAAGCATATACATGAAATGAAAACAAATGCTTGATATATTTGGGAGGCTGTGAGTCAAAGATACTCAAGGTCCCAAATGAAATGAGATACCCGGCCTATAAGGTGGATCTCAATAAATAAAGAAGAAAAGAAAAGAAAAGGGAAACTCTAGGCCTACGGGACTGAAAGAGTAAACTATAGGCCTTCGGGGCTGAAAGAGTAAAAGATTCCAAGCCTACGGCACTGAGGAATGAATAAGTTTTTGTGACAAATGCAAGGATGCCTATACTGACGAGTATAAGGACCTTTCCAATACTCAGACCGGAGGTACGACATGTGATGGTTGCGTGGGGGTTAGCATACCCATAAAATATACGAAAAGCATGACCGGAGGTATGTCCGGAGATGGTCACGTGGGCTCGAGAGCCCCAGACAACTTGAATAATAAGAACCAAAAAGGGTTCATAATAAAATGAACGATGCAGTGTACTTACTTAGCGTAAACTAATTAAAAAACATTTTCCAAACACTGCAGGAAAGAAGCACGTGGAATAAAGTTTCTTATGGACGAGGCTGGTCGGATTTGAAAGATCCCTATATAGGATAATGAAATTATATTATCCTTGTAACACAATATATTATTATAAATGAAAAAGTTACCTTAGCCATTATGGCAAGGTTTTTACTGATATGGGACATGTTTTCCGCAATAAACTCTGATAAAATAATAAGGAAAAAGTAGGGTGTTTCAGAAATTGCCAATGAACATGAGACTGTTGAAACATATCATAAGAAATATTCATGTGTAACTATTTATCTAACTGTTTACTCACTTACTTCATATCTTATGTAAACATACGAACTCACCGCTTTATAGCTAACCTTTTAAGCATATTTTTTTAGGTAACAACTGTTTAGCAAACAAACATACATGATATTAAGTACTATAGAAGATTTATGAATCTTCAAGATGTACTAGGAACTAAGTTTTATGTAATATTTTAGAAATGAATGCATTTAGTTATTTTCTTTTAAACAATGTGTTCATGATTTCCATACAACTATCTCAACCCGTATTTCCGCCTTAAACGGGCTGTGACATATATATTACGTGTGTAATTTTTTTATACGGTTTTCATGGGTTTCTCATATCAAGTGGGTTTTCAAAATATCTTTTCCATATATATATATATATATATATATATATAAATATATAGTATACATTGAAAACCAATTGAGTTAAGAAAACTATGGAAACCAATGTGTGGTTCTCATTATGCGACCTAATCACATTTACCAAATCCACCTTTTTGTCTTGAAGGGTAGTATAATAAATTCACTAATGAAGTTTTACCGTTTGGTGTGTGACAAACCAGGATCTCAGACATTAGTTACATCAAACGACACTATATGGGACATAAATGAAATATCATTAAAGTTCAGAGTTAATGCGGAAGCGTTTAAACAAGAAAGTAAATGCGCAAAACAAATGCGCTCAAGTCTAATAAGACAAGTAAATTGTTTTAAATGTTTGTATAAGGATGAAATGATAATAGGACTCCATGCATGTCCTAAGTGTGCAACCTGTGCCTTAGCGACCTGAGAAACATGTAATAAAAAGTGTCAACACGAGGTTGGTGAGTTCACAGGTTTGCAAGTGAATAAACTGTTTGAGTGTTTGCAGGATCCACATACATAAGTCACACCTATTGTTAGCTAGACAATGTACAAGTTACTCTAAGCGTTCACAACCAAAGCTGACTGTTTGTGTTTAAATGCCTCCCGCCAGGACTATCAACTCTTGCAATGTGATTAGGCCAACATTTCACCCGTTCGACCTCCAATCGAGTTAGCGCGACTAACCCGGGTGGGGTTTGTGAAACTCAGTAGTACTACTAATCATTACCACGCTAAGATCCATATTAATGGTTCGATGTGTGTGAGGACTTTCAATGATAGTGTTTGCACTTAGGTAAACAAGTGGTAGTGAAATATTATGGGATCCGTTTTTGTCTGTATACCTGCTTCTCCTCCAACAAGAAAGCAAGTAACATAATGTTTGTTTGTATGCCTGTTTCTCCCCCAACGGGAAAACAAGTAAAAGTATGATTGCTTGTGTGCATGTTTCTCCCCCAATGGAAAACAAGTAAAAGATGTTTTTTTGTGTACATGTTTCTCCCCAACAGGAAAACGAGTAAAAAGGGGCTGTGAAACTCACCTGAGTCTGAGTAGAGCGTAGTGATTAGCACCACACAAGGATGCAACACTAACCACGAATGGATTGCACGCGGACAATCTATGAATGCCCTAGAATAAGATGTGACAGTTAGGAACACGTAAGAGTTTGTGACAACGACATGGAAAGATCGAACGTTCTAAAATATACTTAGGATCAACGGTTAGACAAACGTGTCCTCGGGTTTATAGAATTTCTTAATTTAATAATTAAGATAGATGCGATTCGTATCGAAAGTTTCTAATTACGAATAATATTATTAAATATGTATTCGTGTGTTTTTACCATTAAAATAATGGTTTAGAGAAAATAATATTATTATATTATTTTTAAGTTGGAGAGATAAGACGATAATTAAATACGTGACAAAAATAATAAATATATTATTTTTATTCGAACTTTTAAGCTTAGGTAATAATATAATAATTATATAATTGTCTAGGAAATAATATAATAAATTATATTATTTTTAATTTAAACAAAATATTCAAAAATGTGTTATAAATTCAATCCCGGGCCTACGGTTGTTTTCCGGGTTCAAAACGTATTAATATACCAATAAGATAATATAGGAAGTGTTTTTATATAAAAATATGATGTAAAAAGTTGCTTAGAAAAAGAATAGGGTTAGACAGACTCGAACCTGGGTCTCTCCTCTATCAGCTCAAGGCCTTAACCAGTTCACCCGCTAGGGTGATGGCGTACTACACCCGAACCAAATGGTTTTAACACAGAGGTTTCCTGTGTTCTTCCCCCTACGAACCAAGTTCAAACATCAGTCCCAAATCTAACAAATCCAATTACGATTGATCTTAGAAACATAAGGTTTTATTCCTCAATGAATTTCGAACCTGAGGTTAAGTTTAATTGTAAAAACAACAAGTTTAGGTTGGTTATATTCTCGATTGAAATCCGGAAACCCTAGGTTCTAACATGAATTCGATTGGATAAATACTGATAAGATTAATAGTCGAGATCATATGGCTTTCAAAGAGTGAATGTTTGCGAATCTAACCATATAGTTTAATTGCGTTGAGATCGGGTCTAGGGTGTAGTTCGATTAAGCCCAAATTCGTATGAACCCTAGGATTGGTTCGAGTTCAATTCGTTGCTATAAGCCTCAATTAGTTTAGGGCTTTTGTTCTACAGATGGAAAAGAGTCTAAGGGTGTGATTGGTTACCTTGAATGATACCGAATTGATGGAGATCGGCTAGACCATAGTTGCGGCTTCGACGTGTTGGTCCCCGACGTCTCCGGCTAACTCTTGGTTTTCTCTGGAACCCACCCATATATATATATATATGGTGCCGTTATATATATATATATATATATATATATATATATATATATATATATATATATATATATATATATATAGGGTGCGGTTCAAATGATAAGCAATATTTATATGAAAACCATGATAAGCACTCTAAAACATAGTGTTACGTATAAGTAACAATTATCATTTTGTTAGTGTTACATATGTAACACTAAATGTCACATATATGTAACATTATATGATACGTATATGTAAGACTTATCATTTCGTATTTATGTTCAAGATATATGTTCAAAAAGTATTTAACAACTAAAAGGAAAAATAATTTATAAATTATGTGATTGTTTGAAAGTGGTTATCACATAAAAAACTTGTTATCATTTGAATTCGATCTTCCCTATATATACATCTAATCGTATGCCACCCGATGCTATCTGTACACCCAGTTTATTTTACACAATACGACTGCATTGTGATTTTTTTTACATAATACGGGCAACAATATAGCTGTATTGTGTTTTTTTTACACAATAAGAGACACAATACGGCTGTATTGTATAACACGGATGTGACTCATGTGACATGTCTGATCGTTTGTCAACTTGACTTTTGGGCTATACGACCCTTATAGCACCTATACGACTCGTATAGGCGTAATGAGGGTGGCGTACGCATACTAGGCCCCTTTACATAATTCTCCACATATAGTTAGGAATTTGTTGGTTTGTGTAAATCATACTATTTTTTTACGTGAATGGGGTAATTAAGGTTGATTTATGAGCTAATGTGGTAATTAGCCTGTTGAACAAGTTATATATATGCTCACGTGGAAAATGTATAAGATTTTTATTTTTACTATTATATTAAAAAGATGAATTTTCGCGCCTCGCGATGGGTGTCAGGTTGCCTAATTTATTCATAATATAGGTGCGGTTCGTCACAGAACCACAACGGTAATGACACTCGACATAGGCTACTTGAATACAACTTCGTTTTCAAATAAATTTATATCAGAACGTTGACAGAAAAAATAGCCGCACTCTGTTTTTAAAAAAAGTAACGGAAATAAGCTTGTATGAGCGAAATCCTACGCCTCGTCACGGGAGGATGGTTGTTTTTCGCCAACGCCATGCGGCAGGAGTTTGTTCGTTATTGGGTGGGGTCGTCGGAAACCATAAAAGCGAATACCGATGCCGGTTCAGATAACACCAATAACGACGATGATAACATCCCTCGTTAGTTATACGCTATGATACCAAAATAAAAAAATAGTCGCATTTGAATAATAATATATTTAAAAAAAATATATCTGAACGTTGAATAAAAAAACAGTCGCGCAATACGTTTCTAAAATAAATTAATGAATGAAAATTATTAATGAAAAACAAAATTATTAAAAAATTAAATGGGTTAAAAACGTATATTAAATATAGCATGACGGGTGAAAATAAAAATTATATATATTTTTTAAAATAGCATGATGCCAACTTGGTGGAACAATCGGTTGTCCTTATCTTATTGTATAATATAATTACTATTACATGTTAACATATGAAGTCAAGACGACGGGGAATCTTCTCCACACAAATTTACAAGCCTCAATAACACTTGACCTTATCCAAACAACGTTTTCTAGATCCAGCACAGGCTAAAACTAAAAAGAATTAAACTCAACAAGATTGCACTCTCTTCGATCTCCTTCCAGAAATTAAAGATCGGATCCTAGCTTCAGTT
This sequence comes from Smallanthus sonchifolius, assembly GCA_023525975.1. Classification (NCBI taxonomy): domain Eukaryota; kingdom Viridiplantae; phylum Streptophyta; class Magnoliopsida; order Asterales; family Asteraceae; genus Smallanthus; species Smallanthus sonchifolius. The sequence continues at coordinate 20,686,696 of CM042034.1, forward strand.
TTACTTGATGGGTAAGCAATTTGTTTGACGTGGAATATATACTAGCTGTGAATTTGTTCTGAAGTGATTTTATTCTTCAATATCTAAGTCAAAACCCTAGCGTTGAAATGATTGCTTAGTAAAATCGGCTGTGTTTTGATCTATATATATATATATATATATATATATATATATATACGTAGAGCATGTAGCATCAGAAGCTTGGGATTCGTGAGATTGTAGTTCAATTTAATGTTAGTTGGTAGTTCAACGCCGCTGATTGCTTCTTTTGTCTTTTACTAAAAATACGGTGCAGAAAACAAGAGTTTACAGATCGACTAGATCGTTAACAGAAAAAACTTTTGCACAACATTTTTTTAGTGAAACCAATTGTCTACCTCTATTAAGTTTGGCTCGGTCCAAGTTGGGCCATGGGGGTTTTCTCACCTATGGTGGGTTTCCTCCTGAGGGTGGTGGAGATGATCGGGTGGGCCAGTGCCCCGTCAGTGATCCAAATTACCGTTCAAAAAAAAAAAATTAAGTTTGGCCCGGCCCCCTCGAAAACATGAATGATAATTCTACTCTAGTAGTTACCGATGGTTCTGGAATCCAATTGCTAAGTTTTAGATTATGTGCTGAACTGAAAACAGTTTAAAGTAGATTTGGATTTCAAATGTCCTGCAGCTTAGATGCTCCACAAGCACGTTCCAACTCATTTTATATTCATACAAGTGATCTCTTGTTTCAGACAAAGAAGCCCAAACCCAGTGTTTCACCACCCATCTCATAGAAAGGGATGGTACTTTTAATGCATACGGACTTGATACTTTTATCAAACAAGTTAAACTTGGAGAATGTGTACTTTCATACGCGATTGTTGCTATCATGGGCCCACAAAGTAGTGGTATGTCTCCTTTACCACATCCAAAAGTGAACTTTTTCATGTTTTACTTTACCTAATTAGTCTTTCTTCTTTTAGAATTACACATTAAAAATAGTTAATTTATACCCAAAATGTCCTTATTACTTTTCTTGTCCATTTCCGAAAATGTCCCCTCATATATACCGTCGGAACCAACGGTATAACATGGTCGTCAAACGTTGTTCTTAGCCAACCATCGCCCAAATCGTAGGTATGTTTATAAATACCGGTGAATCCGACGGTATTTTTTTTTACAAAATTGTTGAGGTAGGATCTCATTGTATTTATATAAAACCATTCATTTTTTTTTCAAAAAAGACTATTTTATTTTAGTTTATTTTTTACAAAATTGTTTGAGGTAAGTTTATTTTTCAAACGCCGTCTGATTTTTCCCAAACACGGTTGGGTGATAGTATAACATCCTTGGAAGACGGTATAACACCGTCGGATTTTTTTAAACACCAAATACCGTCGGATTTTTTTTCAAACACCATCGGACGACGGTATTGAAGGGGACATTCTCGGAAAAAATAAGTCAACATAACAAATTGAGGGACAAAAAAGTAATAACTAATAAGGACATTTGGGGATTTTCCCTAATTTATATGCAAGTGGTGACATCAATCTGTTTCTTACAGGGAAGAGCACACTTCTAAATCATCTTTTCCATACCAACTTTAGAGAAATGGATGCTTCCAAAGGAAGGCATGACCTAATAAATATGCACGTTTTATTTTGTTTTCTCGACTTGCGCACACTAATTAGCTCATTTCCAGTTATTCTTATCAGGCCTCAGACCACTGAAGGCATATGGATAGCAAGATGTACTGGTATTGAACCTTTCACCATCGTAATGGATCTTGAGGGTACCGATGGAAGAGAGCGAGGAGAGGTTATATATTCTAAATTATTTGTTTTTTCTTATCCTCATAAATACATTCCTTTTTCTTTCATTTGTCTTTGCTATTGTATCATTTTTGTTTGCTCTCATTTATAAATATTTAATAACTTGTCTAGGATGGTACTCTATTTGAGAAACAAAGTGCGCTTTTTGCAATTGCTCTTTCAGATATAATGCTTATAAACATGTAAGTTTGGTAGTCCCAGACACCTTGTTCTGATCTCAACTTCTTATAGACTTAAGTTTTGTCTCTCTTAATTGATAAATTTGTGCTACATAGGTGGTGTCATGATATTGGGCGTGAGCACGCCGCAAACAAACCTCTTCTGAAAATCGTATTCCAGGTACATTAATTATCTGTTTTTATCAGTTTCTTATGCCCATTAGTTTATCTTATTAATGTTATGTTTTTCAGGTGATGTTGCGGTTATGTTCTCCACGCAAAACAACTCTCATGTTCATCATACGTGATACAAAACGTGTAAGTTTTGTCTCTTTTATCTTGTGTAAAGTACATATCTAGCTAATACGAGTTTGATTCAAGTATTTTTTTTCCCTTTGCAGACACCTATTGAAATTTTGGACCTTGATTTGAGGAAAGATATCAATGAGGTAACTTTTTCTAGCATTTTCTCATATATAGTAGCGTCCAGCCCACCAAAATCATAATATTGTCTACTCCACACTAGTGGATCACAAATTTGTTCTTCGTGGCCAAGCGAGGACTTCGGAGGAGGTCACCCATCATTGTGCAATGCCCGCCTCAGCATATTTAAACGCATAGATGTGATCTAATCAAGCTCACTTGTGGCCTAAGACGCATTGTGTCTCATAACCCTAGACTGACTTATGCATCCAACATCCACAACATGTTTAAATGCATAGATCTGATCTAATCAAGTTCACTTGTGGCCTAAAGACGAATTATGTCTCATAACCCTAGACTTACTTATGCATCCAACATCTACCTTGTGTGTATATATGATATGCCCATATTTATAATCCTTCAACTAGAACCAACGCCCGTTTAGTGGCACAATCAAATTATGGAGAGAACCCGTTTGTCAACACATTATCTTGATAACTACTACAAAAGTGACTATCAACAACGTTTTAATTCCGTCGGTAACACATAAAATTTTGCCGGTTTACAACCACTGCAATCAGAAATATCATAACTACTCAAATGACCTAGAGCACCTGTAGAGGCTAAACACTATAATCATGACATTGACACCCAAACTGTAACACCTCGAAAATTCGTAGAGAAAATACAAGTACAAGGGCCAAAGGTATGAACAAATCAAACTACAAGGACCAAAAGTGAAATTTTTGAAAAATTGGCCAATGACGGACCATCACCGTGGATAACGGTCCGTTACAGCACATGACGGACCGTCACCCGTCATGACGGTCAGTGTCCCAAAAACTAGAGGTGGTTTTAGGGTTTCTGACGCATGTCCTCTAACTCAACCTTCGTGACACACTGTCACGACCCATAACGGTCCGTTACGTGGTCTGCAAGAGCGTAGCCGGCAAGCAAATGGGTGACGGGCCGTCACCCCCGGTAACGATCCGTCACAGCTCATAAATCAATCCTATAAATAGTTAGCTAATTGCATGCCAATTGACTGTATCACAAAGTTATTATGATCTTAGAATTATCAGTTTCCAACGTATTAAGTATAAGCACATAATCAGTAGCTTTCTTGTCTTCCGGTTTTTCCGTTATACCATAAATATAGCCCCATATATGTTTCCCACGCATAAAATTCTGCATGACATAACTCTAATAGACATAGTTCTTACCATCAAGTTGGATACTAATAGACTAAAGAGTATCATCCTTTCCATCCATATTGTTAGTAGTTGAGACAAAACCAGATAATCAAATACCCAATACCAAATACGAACGAGAACAACAACAATTGAATACCAAATTTGAACTAACAAATTGGATTATATTCCAACAACAATTCATTCTAATACGTGTTTCAATCTTATTTCTTCTACAATTTTGGGAATCGATCTAAAGAAAAGAGTAGTATTAGGGTCATAGGAACCCTGCAAGCAGGGGCGGCCTTTGGGTAAAGAAACTAAAGCCACAGCTTTAAGCCATCACATCAAAAGGGCCTCCAGTTTTTTTTTTTTTTTTTTTTTTTAATTCTTAAGTTTTAATTGGATTCTACTTGGAAACTTGGTTTTTCATTCTTAAGCAAGAAGTTGATCATAATATTCTACTTGGAAAATTGATTTTTTTTGCTTATATGCTGTAGTTTTATCTATTGGTTGTTGATTGTTATTCTGTGATATTCTATGACTTTATAAGGTTTGTGGTTAGTTGATTGTTAATTATGAAATTTGTTGCACTTAAACTTGATAATATGACTTAAAACTTGAATTTTATAATTTGTTTTAATTTGTGAATTTGCCCAAATCTATGATAAATCTTGCTCTAATCATGTCAAATCGAATTAATAAGCATGAATCTGGTTATTTTAAAAGAAAAAAGATACAGAAGCAATAAGCTGAAATGGACTCGGAAAAATGCTCTTTACTAAAATTTGTAACAACCCTAAAAGATTATGCATCTCTAAATATACATGAACCTCTAAATGTAGACGAACCCAAAAACGTAGATGAAATTAATTATAATAATGAACCTCGCAAAATATAAACTTTTTAGTTTATTATTAACGGTCCCAAGTCTGGATAAAGGATGAGGGGTTTATAACATAAACTTTTGTGGAAAGGGGCTTCATATTTTTTGTTAGCTTTAGGCCACCAAAATCATTGAGCCGCCCCTGCCTGTAAGAAGTCCTTCGTCTGGTCAGATCGGTAAAGCGGACACTATTATTGCCATCATGGTGGATGTCTTACATACATATATACTTTTTTTGTAGTGCCACCGTAAAGGTAACACGCAACTACGCCATGTGATAATATGTTATTTTCTGTAGATATGGGATTCCGTTCCTAAGGCAGAAGCCCACAAACACATCCAGCTGAGTGAATTCTTTAACGTAAGAACCAAGATATAACACTTGGTATTTGTATTTTTTTATTTTTTTTATGAGACAGACTAGCATGCATATCAACCATATTGTAACTTGTCATTGATTGAGTGACCAGGTTGAAGTTGTTGCGCTGTCTAGTTATGAACATGAAGAAGAAAATTTTAAAAAGCAGGTATGCATGATATTCTATATACTCTCATTTACCAACGTCTGTGGCAAATGTTACCGACCCAATCAGACCCTCCAACTTTATTAAAATTACCATCTAAACCACTAACTTTCTAAAATTTTCATTTGACCCCTATACTATCTATACTCTATAATAAATAAATGTTTTGGTGAAAACAAGTTTTTTCGCATCTCTCTTATTAATTGCACAAGTTTTCTTTAATTGTTTTTTAATGATTTTTTGTTTTCCGCCTTTATCTCCTATTAAATAATAATGATTTTTATAATTGTTTTTATAAACGTTTTTTATTTTAAAAAAAAATATATAGGTTTGTTCATAAAACATTTTTAGAAATTAAACATTTATTTCATTATTTTTATAAAACATTTTTAAAAAGTAACCATATGAAGTTTCTGAAATTTGTATTAAAAAACTATATAATATGTCATAAATATGTAATATGTAAATATTTATTATTAAGTATATATAACATTGCATTTATTCAACCCGTGTAATACACGGAGTTTCTAACCTAGTATATAATATATGCTTTTAACCCCGTTAATCTTTTTACTAAATTTTATTTTTTCCAATAACTTTCGTTCGTTAACTTTTTTAAAATCGTTAAATATATTTTTTAGCTATCGTTTCAATATTAACTCATGTTTACGTCGCAACATTAATTTTATACGTTTCTTTTTGTGCTTAATCACGTTAATATGACACCTGGTTTAATAATGACCCTCCAACTTTCTCTATTTTCATATACTACCCTTCAACTTTCTCAAATTTCTAAACTCTCAGGGTTTACCCTCAAATTTTGTTTCTTTTTTTTCTTTTAATTTTTTAATTATTCTTTAATGAATTTGCCGTTTTAATGTTAACTTCTATTCGCGCCACAATTTATCTATTTTTCGATCTCCAGAACCGAGTCGTGACAACTTCATACGTTTCTTTTATGTACTTAGCACGTTACTGTCTTCGCCGCGACACACGTAATGAGGTTCACAAACCCGTCGCATCACGTGAACTTTAATTATATACTTAAACACGTTAATGTCACCGTACAGCCCCGTCGCAACGCGCGGGTCATATTTTGTAGTTCATTTTAATTATCAACTTTATCTTCTTTTAGAAGAACATATACTTAACTTATTTTCTCATTTTCCTGGGGGTCTTGGAAGGTGGCTAATTTGAGGCAGAAGTTCTTTCAGTCTATTGCACCTGGTGGACTCGCGGGTGATAGGCGATTGGTTGTTCCTGGTTCAGATTTTTCTTTAAGTGCACAGAATATCTGGAAAGATATTAAAGAAAACAAAGACCTCGACTTGCCTTCTTACAGGGTAACTGTTGTTGATACTTCTGGTCAAATCTAACGCTGTCTAGATTTTTGAAGTATTTTTTGGTAGGTTATGGTGGCTAATGTACGATGTGAAAAAATTGCTGATGAAAAATATTCTTCCTTTGCTGAAAACCAGGTGTGTGTCTATCTAACTTCTATAAACACCCGGATGTAAGAACGGCAATCTAAAACATAAGATAGAGATTACAACCATGTACCTATGATTTTGGATAAATATCCACACCAAAACAACTAAAAATCAGTGGTGGACCCAGATTTTTTTTCATGGGGTTGGAAATTTTTTGGGTCGGCTGACTAGCGATATATAAAACTAAATTTATTTTATACGGGCGATAGGGGGGGTGTTGCAAAAGATTATGGGAACGATCAGAATTTTAACGCGTATATAACATAAAAAAAATTATGGAGGTCGGCTGCCCCATACCTAATGAATAGGCCCGCTATTGCTAGAAATGTGATCGAAGATTAAACACACAATAACCGTCAAGCCAAGCCCGAGCTCTAACTTGTTCAAAGCTCTACGTCTAAAGCTTGAGCTATCGATCTCGACTCGGGCACTCTCTATATATGGATATTTATAACTCTAATTATATATATAGCATATTATATATTATTTAGTTTCTTATTATATGTATATATATTAGTAATTATTATATAATTATATTATATTTATATAAAGAAATATTATTATTATTATATGTATATAAGAGCATTTACATCAGTTTCTTCATATTTATCTCTATAATTTAACTAAATATCATATTTTTTTTAAGTTTATCTTTAAATTTGTTTTAACCTCACACATCTCATTCTCTATCTCTATCTCACTCACAAACACTTATTTTATTATTTTTTCTCTTTTCTACACACTCACAAAAAATATAGAGATTTATGAAATAGATCTCTATATTTAGAGAATCTCTAGTTAGTTAACTATAAAATTTAAAGATGCAGATAGAGATGCTGATGTGGGTTTAAAATAAAAGAAAACTCTAAATAATAAAGATAGATATGGATATAGAGATGCTGATGTGAATGCTCTAAACAATAGGCTGCTTTAGACATGAACTAATCAACAATAATGGTTTTTGAAGCTCATCTCAAGCTTGTTTGAATCAATTTAGACTTAAGCTTAATTGTGAACTTGTTTAATCATTTAAACTTTTAATGAGTTTATCTCGAATAGTTCACTAGCGGCTGAGTTAATTTATACCCCTATTTCAGGCTCGATAACACGGAGAGAGACAATCTTAAGTGTGTGAGGATAAATCTATACATGGTCTGCCCTATTTTAAAAGGTCTGTGAATATGGGACCTTGTAATAAAAAGATAGCGAGCTATTTGTCACCTCACAGACTCAGAAGAAGAGGTAATTGAATGCATACATTCGGAGGAGGTAAACTCATCCCCCCACGGTTCTATATACATAATTGTTTCTACACAAAAAAGTTTGTTCGGTGAGCATATGGGTGGTCCTCAAGCATTACCTCGGTCAGATCCACCTTATCACCTTCTAGCTAAAAGTGATGTAGGGACTCATAGGTTGTGTGAAAGGCCCCACATATCCCATCGTTAAGGTCATGATTCCTCAAGCATTACCTCGATCAAATCCACCTTATCCGCCTTCTGTTTAAAGGTGATACAAGGATTCGTAGGTTTTGTGAAAGACCCCATATACACTCTCACAATGAAGATAGAAGAAAAAGATAGCTTGGACGCTTCATGGCAAAAGTAAGAAACCCAAAAATATCTGAATCAAGAAGCATCAAAACAATGGTACATCCAGGACAAAAACATAGATCAAGGTCATGTAGGCCAAGCGTTACTCAACCTACACAAGTCACCACGTTACGAAAAAAGGTTGATAATGGTTGCAAGGCAACTAGACGACAATAATAAATTGTCCGGGGGACTTAGCATTACATCCCCACACGGCACCCGGCTATAGACTTAGGAGTCTAAGATGATGCGGCTTGCATTGCATAAACTAGGGGGACTCGTAAGGCTATCCCCCATCAACGGCCTAACGGCGAGGCCCAAAATACGAGAACAAAAACATAACTAGAGTTTGACATAGCATGGACAGGTTGAGTCCTTTATCCTTATCATAAATAACAAGCACAAAGGACTCGGGGGACTTGTAGGAGCTACCCCCCGATTAAGGACTTGTAAAAGCTACCACCTGATTAATGAAACCAATGGTGAAGCCCAAATAGCAGGAACAAGCCCAAGATGGCCAGGCCCATCTTAGAAGGCCCATTAGGGTAAAAGGTCCACAACACCTACTATAAATATGGAGGCATAACCCCCATATGGAACCAGGTTCTTCTCCCTCATTTCCACCCTCTTTTCTATCTGATATACTCATTTTCTTATATATGTTTAACCATCTTGATGATGATACTGACTTGAGCGTCGGAGTGCCCTCGGGGGCAACCCCCCCGGGCCCTCTAACGAGCATTTCCTGTGGATGCAGTTCTGATCAAGACCCAAGAAGATGACGGATCTGACTACGTATAGTCATGAAGGAGCCCTTAGGGGTCCCCAGTGATGGGACTCACAGTGAGACGTGACATAAGTACTCTTTCGGGGATACTAGAAAAGAGCAACTACTACCCATTACTCCTCGGTGTGGATACTGACTGCTACACTGACGATGAAAACACAATCTGAAATGTTTAAAAACCAGTAAAAATAGTCAAATTAACAAATTATATATTGTATATTATTAATATGAATTTTGTTTTTGCAAAATGAAACAAATGTTATGCCTTTTTGCATCCATAAGCTTCCATAACTTACAACAGAGTTAAAGTACCAACAATATTGTTGTCATAATACATCAATAGCCTTTGCATGCTTTTACCAACACTTTTATCATCTATTATGTAATTTTGGTATTTCAGATAACTTATCATACATCAGGTATTTTGTTTATATACTCTATTCGTGAAGTACTTAGTACTTTACGGAAGGAAAAACTGTACGCCAAATTCTCAAAATGTGCATTATGGTTAAGAGAAGTTCAATTTCTGAGTCATGTTATAAACGTAGGAGGTATCTCAGTAGACCCAGCAAAGGTAGAGGCTGTAATGAAATGGTCTCCACATAAGAATCCATCGGAAGTTAGAAGTTTCTTGGGTTTAGCCGACTATTATAGAAGGTTCATCCAGAACTTCTCTAAGATAGCCACCCCATTAACTAATCTAACTCGAAAGAATTCATAATACGAATGGAATGCGGCACAAGAGAAGGCATTCAAGATATTGAAAGAAAGATTGACAAAAGCTCTAGTTCTGGCATTGCTAGAAGGAGTAGAAGACTTTGTGGCGTATTCCGATGCCTCAAAACTTGGGTTAGTATGTGTTCTAATGCAAAGAGGAAAGGTGATAGCCTACGCCTCTCGACAGCTAAAGACACATGAAGTAAATTATCCAACCCATGATCTAGAATTAGCTACAGTAGTATTTGCACTAAAGATCTGGAGGCATTATCTGTATGGAACGAAGTGTACGATTTACACAGACCACAAGAGTTTTAGATATTTCTTTGACCAAAAGGATTTAAACACGAGGCAACGACGATGGTTGGAACTGGTCAAGGGTTATGATTGTGAGATCTTATATCATCCCGGAAAGGCTAACGTAGTAGCCGATGCTCTAAGTCAAAAGGAAGAGCATCATCCTATTCGGGTGAAAGCATATAAGTTAGTGATAACACCTGATTTATTGAGCCAACTTCGAGACACACTAATCGAAGCATTATAAAATGAGAATGTTAAGAAAGAAATAATGGCTAGTCAGGAGAAATTTCTTGAAGAGAATGAATTTAAAGTCAAGACTTGATTTGGTCGTATGTGGATACCACGATCAGGTGAGTTTAGACTTAAGATTCTTGATGAAGCTCATAAATCAAGATATTCTATTCAACCGGGTACTACAAAGATGTACCAAGATCTGCGCAAAGATTATTAGTGGCCCGGAATGAAATTTGATATCATGAAATATGTAGCTAAATGCTTAACTTTCCTACAAGTTAAAACAGAACATCAAAAGCCATACGAAAGGTTACAACCATTAGAAATCCCAGAATGGAAGTGGGAATATCTCAGTATGGACTTCATAACCAAGCTACCAAAGACAGCTAGGGGTTATGATACCATTTGGGTGGTTGTAGACCGGTTAACTAAAAGTGCTCATTTCTTAGCAATACGTGAGACATGCTCTTCATAAAAGTTAGATGATTTATTCATCAAAGAAATTGTTTCCAGACATGGAGTGCTAGTCTCGATTGTCTCTAATCGAGATACTCGTTTCACTTCACGTTTTTGGAAAAAGTTCCATGAGGAGATGGGAACTAGATTATTAATCAGTACGGCATATCATCCTCAAACTGAAGGACAAAGTGAGAGGACAATACAAACTCTCGAAGATATGCTGCGTGCTTGTATAATTGATTTCGGTGGAAGTTGGGATAGCTATCTGCCATTAGCAGAGTTCTCATACAATAACAACTACCATTCCAGTATTGGTATGCCGCCATATGATATGTTATATGGTAGAAGATGTAGGACTCCTGTATGTTGGGGAGAAGTTGGTCAGAAAGAGTTGGGCAGCAAAGAAATAGTTCAAGCCACGTCAGAAAAGCTTAACTTAATCAAAGCCCATTTGAAAGCTGCACAAGATAGAAAGAAGTCATACTCAGACAAGAGACGTAGACCAATAGAATTCCAAGAAGGAGAGTATGTCTTGTTGAAAGTATCTCCTTGGAAAGGTCTAATCCGATTCAAGAAACGTGGAAAGCTAAGTCCGCGATTCACTGGTCCTTTCAAAATCATTAAAGAGTTGGAAATGTAGCTTATCAGTTAGACCTACCTGAAGAATTGAATAAGATACACAACACATTCCATGTATCTTATTTAAGGAAATGTTTAGCAGATGAAGCTGCATATATTCCTTTAGAAGAAATAGAAGTTGATGATAGACTAACCTATGTTGAAGAGCCTATTAAGATTCTAGACACAAAAGAGAAGTAGCTACGCCATAAAACAATCAAACAAGTGTTAGTACAATGGAAGTATAGAAAAGGGTCAGAGATGACATGGGAAAGTGAAGATGAAATGAGGAAAAGTTATCCTCAATTATTTAAGGATTAACAGGTTTCGAGGACGAAACCTAATTTAAGGGGGGAGAGTTGTAACATCCCAAAATTTAAAGAAATTAAAGTCTAGGGGCTAAAGTATAATTAGCCCAAAGTATAAGGTGAGGACTGGTTGGTGAGTAAATCAAGCATATACATGAAATGAAAACAAATGCTTGATATATTTGGGAGGCTGTGAGTCAAAGATACTCAAGGTCCCAAATGAAATGAGATACCTGGCCTATAAGGTGGATCTCAATAAATAAAGAAGAAAAGAAAAGAAAAGGGAAACTCTAGGCCTACGGGACTGAAAGAGTAAACTATAGGCCTTCGGGGCTGAAAGAGTAAAAGATTCCAAGCCTACGGCACTGAGGAATGAATAAGTTTTTGTGACAAATGCAAGGATGCCTATACTGACGAGTATAAGGACCTTTCCAATACTCAGACCGGAGGTACGACATGTGATGGTTGCGTGGGGGTTAGCATACCCATAAAATATACGAAAAACATGACCGGAGGTATGTCCGGAGATGGTCACGTGGGCTCGAGAGCCCCAGACAACTTGAATAATAAGAACCAAAAAGGGTTCATAATAAAATGAACGATGCAGTGTACTTACTTAGCGTAAACTAATTAAAAAACATTTTCCAAACACTGTAGGAAAGAAGCACGTGGAATAAAGTTTCTTATGGACGAGGCTGGTCGGATTTGAAAGATCCCTATATAGGATAATGAAATTATATTATCCTTGTAACACAATATATTATTATAAATGAAAAAGTTACCTTAGCCATTATGGCAAGGTTTTTACTGATATGGGACATGTTTTCCGCAATAAACTCTGATAAAATAATAAGGAAAAAGTAGGGTGTTTCAGAAATTGCCAATGAACATGAGACTGTTGAAACATATCATAAGAAATATTCATGTGTAACTATTTATCTAACTGTTTACTCACTTACTTCATATCTTATGTAAACATACGAACTCACCGCTTTATAGCTAACCTTTTAAGCATATTTTTTTAGGTAACAAATGTTTAGCAAACAAACATACATGATATTAAGTACTATAGAAGATTTATGAATCTTCAAGATGTACTAGGAACTAAGTTTTATGTAATATTTTAGAAATGAATGCATTTAGTTATTTTCTTTTAAACAATGTGTTCATGATTTCCATACAACTATCTCAACCCGTATTTCCGCCTTAAACGGGCTGTGACATATATATTACGTGTGTAATTTTTTTATACGGTTTTCATGGGTTTCTCATATCAAGTGGGTTTTCAAAATATCTTTTCCATATATATATATATATATATATATATATATAGTATACATTGAAAACCAATTGAGTTAAGAAAACTATGGAAACCAATGTGTGGTTCTCATTATGCGACCTAATCACATTTACCAAATCCACCTTTTTGTCTTGAAGGGTAGTATAATAAATTCACTAATGAAGTTTTACCGTTTGGTGTGTGACAAACCAGGATCTCAGACATTAGTTACATCAAACGACACTATATGGGACATAAATGAAATATCATTAAAGTTCAGAGTTAATGCGGAAGCGTTTAAACAAGAAAGTAAATGCGCAAAACAAATGCGCTCAAGTCTAATAAGACAAGTAAATTGTTTTAAATGTTTGTATAAGGATGAAATGATAATAGGACTCCATGCATGTCCTAAGTGTGCAACCTGTGCCTTAGCGACCTGAGAAACATGTAATAAAAAGTGTCAACACGAGGTTGGTGAGTTCACAGGTTTGCAAGTGAATAAACTGTTTGAGTGTTTGCAGGATCCACATACATAAGTCACACCTATTGTTAGCTAGACAATGTACAAGTTACTCTAAGCGTTCACAACCAAAGCTGACTGTTTGTGTTTAAATGCCTCCCGCCAGGACTATCAACTCTTGCAATGTGATTAGGCCAACATTTCACCCGTTCGACCTCCAATCGAGTTAGCGCGACTAACCCGGGTGGGGTTTGTGAAACTCAGTAGTACTACTAATCATTACCACGCTAAGATCCATATTAATGGTTCGATGTGTGTGAGGACTTTCAATGATAGTGTTTGCACTTAGGTAAACAAGTGGTAGTGAAATATTATGGGATCCGTTTTTGTCTGTATACCTGCTTCTCCTCCAACAAGAAAGCAAGTAACATAATGTTTGTTTGTATGCCTGTTTCTCCCCCAACGGGAAAACAAGTAAAAGTATGATTGCTTGTGTGCATGTTTCTCCCCCAATGGAAAACAAGTAAAAGATGTTTTTTTGTGTACATGTTTCTCCCCAACAGGAAAACGAGTAAAAAGGGGCTGTGAAACTCACCTGAGTCTGAGTAGAGCGTAGTGATTAGCACCACACAAGGATGCAACACTAACCACGAATGGATTGCACGCGGACAATCTATGAATGCCCTAGAATAAGATGTGACAGTTAGGAACACGTAAGAGTTTGTGACAACGACACGGAAAGATCGAACGTTCTAAAATATACTTAGGATCAACGGTTAGACAAACGTGTCCTCGGGTTTATAGAATTTCTTAATTTAATAATTAAGATAGATGCGATTCGTATCGAAAGTTTCTAATTACGAATAATATTATTAAATATGTATTCGTGTGTTTTTACCATTAAAATAATGGTTTAGAGAAAATAATATTATTATATTATTTTTAAGTTGGAGAGATAAGACGATAATTAAATACGTGACAAAAATAATAAATATATTATTTTTATTCGAACTTTTAAGCTTAGGTAATAATATAATAATTGTCTAGGAAATAATATAATAAATTATATTATTTTTAATTTAAACAAAATATTCAAAAATGTGTTATAAATTCAATCCCGGGCCTACGGTTGTTTTCCGGGTTCAAAACGTATTAATATACCAATAAGATAATATAGGAAGTGTTTTTATATAAAAATATGATGTAAAAAGTTGCTTAGAAAAAGAATAGGGTTAGACAGACTCGAACCTGGGTCTCTCCTCTATCAGCTCAAGGCCTTAACCAGTTCACCCGCTAGGGTGATGGCGTACTACACCCGAACCAAATGGTTTTAACACAGAGGTTTCCTGTGTTCTTCCCCCTACGAACCAAGTTCAAACATCAGTCCCAAATCTAACAAATCCAATTACGATTGATCTTAGAAACATAAGGTTTTATTCCTCAATGAATTTCGAACCTGAGGTTAAGTTTAATTGTAAAAACAACAAGTTTAGGTTGGTTATATTCTCGATTGAAATCCAGAAACCCTAGGTTCTAACATGAATTCGATTGGATAAATACTGATAAGATTAAGAGTCGAGATCATATGGCTTTCAAAGAGTGAATGTTTGCGAATCTAACCATATAGTTTAATTGCGTTGAGATCGGGTCTAGGGTGTAGTTCGATTAAGCCCAAATTCGTATGAACCCTAGGATTGGTTCGAGTTCAATTCGTTGCTATAAGCCTCAATTAGTTTAGGGCTTTTGTTCTACAGATGGAAAAGAGTCTAAGGGTGTGATTGGTTACCTTGAATGATACCGAATTGATGGAGATCGGCTAGACCATAGTTGCGGCTTCGACGTGTTGGTCCCCGACGTCTCCGGCTAACTCTTGGTTTTCTCTGGAACCCACCCATATATATATATATATGGTGCCGTTATATATATATATATATATATATATATATATATATATATATATATATATATAGGGTGCGGTTCAAATGATAAGCAATATTTATATGAAAACCATGATAAGCACTCTAAAACATAGTGTTACGTATAAGTAACAATTATCATTTTGTTAGTGTTACATATGTAACACTAAATGTCACATATATGTAACATTATATGATACGTATATGTAAGACTTATCATTTCGTATTTATGTTCAAGATATATGTTCAAAAAGTATTTAACAACTAAAAGGAAAAATAATTTATAAATTATGTGATTGTTTGAAAGTGGTTATCACATAAAAAACTTGTTATCATTTGAATTCGATCTTCCCTATATATACATCTAATCGTATGCCACCCGATGCTATCTGTACACCCAGTTTATTTTACACAATACGACTGCATTGTGATTTTTTTTACATAATACGGGCAACAATATAGCTGTATTGTGTTTTTTTTACACAATAAGAGACACAATACGGCTGTATTGTATAACACGGATGTGACTCATGTGACATGTCTGATCGTTTGTCAACTTGACTTTTGGGCTATACGACCCTTATAGCACCTATACGACTCGTATAGGCGTAATGAGGGTGGCGTACGCATACTAGGCCCCTTTACATAATTCTCCACATATAGTTAGGAATTTGTTGGTTTGTGTAAATCATACTATTTTTTTACGTGAATGGGGTAATTAAGGTTGATTTATGAGCTAATGTGGTAATTAGCCTGTTGAACAAGTTATATATATGCTCACGTGGAAAATGTATAAGATTTTTATTTTTACTATTATATTAAAAAGATGAATTTTCGCGCCTCGCGATGGGTGTCAGGTTGCCTAATTTATTCATAATATAGGTGCGGTTCGTCACAGAACCACAACGGTAATGACACTCGACATAGGCTACTTGAATACAACTTCGTTTTCAAATAAATTTATATCAGAACGTTGACAGAAAAAATAGCCGCACTCTGTTTTTAAAAAAAGTAACGGAAATAAGCTTGTATGAGCGAAATCCTACGCCTCGTCACGGGAGGATGGTTGTTTTTCGCCAACGCCATGCGGCAGGAGTTTGTTCGTTATTGGGTGGGGTCGTCGGAAACCATAAAAGCGAATACCGATGCCGGTTCAGATAACACCAATAACGACGATGATAACATCCCTCGTTAGTTATACGCTATGATACCAAAATAAAAAAATAGTCGCATTTGAATAATAATATATTTAAAAAAAATATATCTGAACGTTGAATAAAAAAACAGTCGCGCAATACGTTTCTAAAATAAATTAATGAATGAAAAACAAAATTATTAAAAAATTAAATGGGTTAAAAACGTATATTAAATATAGCATGACGGGTGAAAATAAAAATTATATATATTTTTTAAAATAGCATGATGCCAACTTGGTGGAACAATCGGTTGTCCTTATCTTATTGTATAAAATAATTACTATTACATGTTAACATATGAAGTCAAGACGACGGGGAATCTTCTCCACACAAATTTACAAGCCTCAATAACACTTGACTTTATCCAAACAACGTTTTCTAGATCCAGCACAGGCTAAAACTAAAAAGAATTAAACTCAACAAGATTGCACTCTCTTCGATCTCCTTCCAGAAATTAAAGATCGGATCCTAGCTTCAGTTTTACTTGATGGGTAAGCAATTTGTTTGACGTGGAATATATACTAGCTGTGAATTTGTTCTGAAGTGATTTTATTCTTCAATATCTAAGTCAAAACCCTAGCGTTGAAATGATTGCTTAGTAAAATCGGCTGTGTTTTGATCTATATATATATATATATATATATATATACGTAGAGCATGTAGCATCAGAAGCTTGGGATTCGTGAGATTGTAGTTCAATTTAATGTTAGTTGGTAGTTCAACGCCGCTGATTGCTTCTTTTGTCTTTTACTAAAAATACGGTGCAGAAAACAAGAGTTTACAGATCGACTAGATCGTTAACTGAAAAAACTTTTGCACAACATTTTTTTAGTGAAACCAATTGTCTACCTCTATTAAGTTTGGCTCGGTCCAAGTTGGGCCATGGGGGTTTTCTCACCTATGGTGGGTTTCCTCCTGAGGGTGGTGGAGATGATCGGGTGGGCCAGTGCCCCGTCAGTGATCCAAATTACCGTTCAAAAAAAAAAAATTAAGTTTGGCCCGGCCCCCTCGAAAACATGAATGATAATTCTACTCTAGTAGTTACCGATGGTTCTGGAATCCAATTGCTAAGTTTTAGATTATGTGCTGAACTGAAAACAGTTTAAAGTAGATTTGGATTTCAAATGTCCTGCAGCTTAGATGCTCCACAAGCACGTTCCAACTCATTTTATATTCATACAAGTGATCTCTTGTTTCAGACAAAGAAGCCCAAACCCAGTGTTTCACCACCCATCTCATAGAAAGGGATGGTACTTTTAATGCATACGGACTTGATACTTTTATCAAACAAGTTAAACTTGGAGAATGTGTACTTTCATACGCGATTGTTGCTATCATGGGCCCACAAAGTAGTGGTATGTCTCCTTTACCACATCCAAAAGTGAACTTTTTCATGTTTTACTTTACCTAATTAGTCTTTCTTCTTTTAGAATTACACATTAAAAATAGTTAATTTATACCCAAAATGTCCTTATTACTTTTCTTGTCCATTTCCGAAAATGTCCCCTCATATATACCGTCGGAACCAACGGTATAACATGGTCGTCAAACGTTGTTCTTAGCCAACCATCGCCCAAATCGTAGGTATGTTTATAAATACCGGTGAATCCGACGGTATTTTTTTTTACAAAATTGTTGAGGTAGGATCTCATTGTATTTATATAAAACCATTCATTTTTTTTTCAAAAAAGACTATTTTATTTTAGTTTATTTTTTACAAAATTGTTTGAGGTAAGTTTATTTTTCAAACGCCGTCTGATTTTTCCCAAACACGGTTGGGTGATAGTATAACATCCTTGGAAGACGGTATAACACCGTCGGATTTTTTTAAACACCAAATACCGTCGGATTTTTTTTCAAACACCATCGGACGACGGTATTGAAGGGGACATTCTCGGAAAAAATAAGTCAACATAACAAATTGAGGGACAAAAAAGTAATAACTAATAAGGACATTTGGGGATTTTCCCTAATTTATATGCAAGTGGTGACATCAATCTGTTTCTTACAGGGAAGAGCACACTTCTAAATCATCTTTTCCATACCAACTTTAGAGAAATGGATGCTTCCAAAGGAAGGCATGACCTAATAAATATGCACGTTTTATTTTGTTTTCTCGACTTGCGCACACTAATTAGCTCATTTCCAGTTATTCTTATCAGGCCTCAGACCACTGAAGGCATATGGATAGCAAGATGTACTGGTATTGAACCTTTCACCATCGTAATGGATCTTGAGGGTACCGATGGAAGAGAGCGAGGAGAGGTTATATATTCTAAATTATTTGTTTTTTCTTATCGTCATAAATACATTCCTTTTTCTTTCATTTGTCTTTGCTATTGTATCGTTTTTGTTTGCTCTCATTTATAAATATTTAATAACTTGTCTAGGATGGTACTCTATTTGAGAAACAAAGTGCGCTTTTTGCAATTGCTCTTTCAGATATAATGCTTATAAACATGTAAGTTTGGTAGTCCCAGACACCTTGTTCTGATCTCAACTTCTTATAGACTTAAGTTTTGTCTCTCTTAATTGATAAATTTGTGCTACATAGGTGGTGTCATGATATTGGGCGTGAGCACGCCGCAAACAAACCTCTTCTGAAAATCGTATTCCAGGTACATTAATTATCTGTTTTTATCAGTTTCTTATGCCCATTAGTTTATCTTATTAATGTTATGTTTTTCAGGTGATGCTGCGGTTATGTTCTCCACGCAAAACAACTCTCATGTTCATCATACGTGATACAAAACGTGTAAGTTTTGTCTCTTTTATCTTGTGTAAAGTACATATCTAGCTAATACGAGTTTGATTCAAGTATTTTTTTTCCCTTTGCAGACACCTATTGAAATTTTGGACCTTGATTTGAGGAAAGATATCAATGAGGTAACTTTTTCTAGCATTTTCTCATATATAGTAGCGTCCAGCCCACCAAAATCATAATATTGTCTACTCCACGCTAGTGGATCACGAATTTGTTCTTCGTGGCCAAGCGAGGACTTCGGAGGAGGTCACCCATCATTGTGCAATGCCCGCCTCAGCATATTTAAACGCATAGATGTGATCTAATCAAGCTCACTTGTGGCCTAAGACGCATTGTGTCTCATAACCCTAGACTGACTTATGCATCCAACATCCACAACATGTTTAAATGCATAGATCTGATCTAATCAAGTTCACTTGTGGCCTAAAGACGAATTATGTCTCATAACCCTAGACTTACTTATGCATCCAACATCTACCTTGTGTGTATATATGATATGCCCATATTTATAATCCTTCAACTAGAACCAACGCCCGTTTAGTGGCACAATCAAATTATGGAGAGAACCCGTTTGTCAACACATTATCTTGATAACTACTACAAAAGTGACTATCAACAACGTTTTAATTCCGTCGGTAACACATAAAATTTTGCCGGTTTACAACCACTGCAATCAGAAATATCATAACTACTCAAATGACCTAGAGCACCTGTAGAGGCTAAACACTATAATCATGACATTGACACCCAAACTGTAACACCTCGAAAATTCGTAGAGAAAATACAAGTACAAGGGCCAAAGGTATGAACAAATCAAACTACAAGGACCAAAAGTGAAATTTTTGAAAAATTGGCCAATGACGGACCATCACCGTGGATAACGGTCCGTTACAGCACATGACGGACCGTCACCCGTCATGACGGTCAGTGTCCCAAAAACTAGAGGTGGTTTTAGGGTTTCTGACGCATGTCCTCTAACTCAACCTTCGTGACACACTGTCACGACCCATAACGGTCCGTTACGTGGTCTGCAAGAGCGTAGCCGGCAAGCAAATGGGTGACGGGCCGTCACCCCCGGTAACGATCCGTCACAGCTCATAAATCAATCCTATAAATAGTTAGCTAATTGCATGCCAATTGACTGTATCACAAAGTTATTATGATCTTAGAATTATCAGTTTCCAACGTATTAAGTATAAGCACATAATCAGTAGCTTTCTTGTCTTCCGGTTTTTCCGTTATACCATAAATATAGCCCCATATATGTTTCCCACGCATAAAATTCTGCATGACATAACTCTAATAGACATAGTTCTTACCATCAAGTTGGATACTAATAGACTAAAGAGTATCATCCTTTCCATCCATATTGTTAGTAGTTGAGACAAAACCAGATAATCAAATACCCAATACCAAATACGAACGAGAACAACAACAATTGAATACCAAATTTGAACTAACAAATTGGATTATATTCCAACAACAATTCATTCTAATACGTGTTTCAATCTTATTTCTTCTACAATTTTGGGAATCGATCTAAAGAAAAGAGTAGTATTAGGGTCATAGGAACCCTGCAAGCAGGGGCGGCCTTTGGGTAAAGAAACTAAAGCCACAACTTTAAGCCATCACATCAAAAGGGCCTCTAGTTTTTTTTTTTTTTTTTTTTTAATTCTTAAGTTTTAATTGGATTCTACTTGGAAACTTGGTTTTTCATTCTTAAGCAAGAAGTTGATCATAATATTCTACTTGGAAAATTGATTTTTTTTGCTTATATGCTGTAGTTTTATCTATTGGTTGTTGATTGTTATTCTGTGATATTCTATGACTTTATAAGGTTTGTGGTTAGTTGATTGTTAATTATGAAATTTGTTGCACTTAAACTTGATAATATGACTTAAAACTTGAATTTTATAATTTGTTTTAATTTGTGAATTTGCCCAAATCTATGATAAATCTTGCTCTAATCATGTCAAATCGAATTAATAAGCATGAATCTGGTTATTTTAAAAGAAAAAAGATACAGAAGCAATAAGCTGAAATGGACTCGGAAAAATGCTCTTTACTAAAATTTGTAACAACCCTAAAAGATTATGCATCTCTAAATATACATGAACCTCTAAATGTAGACGAACCCAAAAACGTAGATGAAATTAATTATAATAATGAACCTCGCAAAATATAAACTTTTTAGTTTATTATTAACGGTCCCAAGTCTGGATAAAGGATGAGGGGTTTATAACATAAACTTTTGTGGAAAGGGGCTTCATATTTTTTGTTAGCTTTAGGCCACCAAAATCATTGAGCCGCCCCTGCCTGTAAGAAGTCCTTCGTCTGGTCAGATCGGTAAAGCGGACACTATTATTGCCATCATGGTGGATGTCTTACATACATATATACTTTTTTTGTAGTGCCACCGTAAAGGTAACACGCAACTACGCCATGTGATAATATGTTATTTTCTGTAGATATGGGATTCCGTTCCTAAGGCAGAAGCCCACAAACACATCCAGCTGAGTGAATTCTTTAACGTAAGAACCAAGATATAACACTTGGTATTTGTATTTTTTTATTTTTTTTATGAGACAGACTAGCATGCATATCAACCATATTGTAACTTGTCATTGATTGAGTGACCAGGTTGAAGTTGTTGCGCTGTCTAGTTATGAACATGAAGAAGAAAATTTTAAAAAGCAGGTATGCATGATATTCTATATACTCTCATTTACCAACGTCTGTGGCAAATGTTACCGACCCAATCAGACCCTCCAACTTTATTAAAATTACCATCTAAACCACTAACTTTCTAAAATTTTCATTTGACCCCTATACTATCTATACTCTATAATAAATAAATGTTTTGGTGAAAACAAGTTTTTCCGCATCTCTCTTATTAATTGCACAAGTTTTCTTTAATTGTTTTTTAATGATTTTTTGTTTTCCGCCTTTATCTCCTATTAAATAATAATGATTTTTATAATTGTTTTTATAAACGTTTTTTATTTTAAAAAAATATATATAGGTTTGTTCATAAAACATTTTTAGAAATTAAACATTTATTTCATTATTTTTATAAAACATTTTTAAAAAGTAACCATATGAAGTTTCTGAAATTTGTATTAAAAAACTATATAATATGTCATAAATATGTAATATGTAAATATTTATTATTAAGTATATATAACATTGCATTTATTCAACCCGTGTAATACACGGAGTTTCTAACCTAGTATATAATATATGCTTTTAACCCCGTTAATCTTTTTACTAAATTTTATTTTTTCCAATAACTTTCGTTCGTTAACTTTTTTAAAATCGTTAAATATATTTTTTAGCTATCGTTTCAATATTAACTCATGTTTACGTCGCAACATTAATTTTATACGTTTCTTTTTGTGCTTAATCACGTTAATATGACACCTGGTTTAATAATGACCCTCCAACTTTCTCTATTTTCATATACTACCCTTCAACTTTCTCAAATTTCTAAACTCTCAGGGTTTACCCTCAAATTTTGTTTCTTTTTTTTTCTTTTAATTTTTTAATTATTCTTTAATGAATTTGCCGTTTTAATGTTAACTTCTATTCGCGCCACAATTTATCTATTTTTCGATCTCCAGAACCGAGTCGTGACAACTTCATACGTTTCTTTTATGTACTTAGCACGTTACTGTCTTCGCCGCGACACACGTAATGAGGTTCACAAACCCGTCGCATCACGTGAACTTTAATTATATACTTAAACACGTTAATGTCACCGTACAGCCCCGTCGCAACGCGCGGGTCATATTTTGCAGTTCATTTTAATTATCAACTTTATCTTCTTTTAGAAGAACATATACTTCAACTTATTTTCTCATTTTCCTGGGGGTCTTGGAAGGTGGCTAATTTGAGGCAGAAGTTCTTTCAGTCTATTGCACCTGGTGGACTCGCGGGTGATAGGCGATTGGTTGTTCCTGGTTCAGATTTTTCTTTAAGTGCACAGAATATCTGGAAAGATATTAAAGAAAACAAAGACCTCGACTTGCCTTCTTACAGGGTAACTGTTGTTGATACTTCTGGTCAAATCTAACGCTGTCTAGATTTTTGAAGTATTTTTTGGTAGGTTATGGTGGCTAATGTACGATGTGAAAAAATTGCTGATGAAAAATATTCTTCCTTTGCTGAAAACCAGGTGTGTGTCTATCTAACTTCTATAAACACCCGGATGTAAGAACGGCAATCTAAAACATAAGATAGAGATTACAACCATGTACCTATGATTTTGGATAAATATCCACACCAAAACAACTAAAAATCAGTGGTGGACCCAGATTTTTTTTCATGGGGTTGGAAATTTTTTGGGTCGGCTGACTAGCGATATATAAAACTAAATTTATTTTATACGGGCGATAGGGGGGGTGTTGCAAAAGATTATGGGAACGATCAGAATTTTAACGCGTATATAACATAAAAAAAAATTATGGAGGTCGGCTGCCCCATACCTAATGAATAGGCCCGCTATTGCTAGAAATGTGATCGAAGATTAAACACACAATAACCGTCAAGCCAAGCCCGAGCTCTAACTTGTTCAAAGCTCTACGTCTAAAGCTTGAGTTATCGATCTCGACTCGGGCACTCTCTATATATGGATATTTATAACTCTAATTATATATATAGCATATTATATATTATTTAGTTTCTTATTATATGTATATATATTAGTAATTATTATATAATTATATTATATTTATATAAAGAAATATTATTATTATTATATGTATATAAGAGCATTTACATCAGTTTCTTCATATTTATCTCTATAATTTAACTAAATATCATATTTTTTTTAAGTTTATCTTTAAATTTGTTTTAACTTCACACATCTCATTCTCTATCTCTATCTCACTCACAAACACTTATTTTATTATTTTTTCTCTTTTCTACACACTCACAAAAAATATAGAGATTTATGAAATAGATCTCTATATTTAGAGAATCTCTAGTTAGTTAACTATAAAATTTAAAGATGCAGATAGAGATGCTGATGTGGGTTTAAAATAAAAGAAAACTCTAAATAATAAAGATAGATATGGATATAGAGATGCTGATGTGAATGCTCTAAACAATAGGCTGCTTTAGACATGAACTAATCAACAATAATGGTTTTTGAAGCTCATCTCAAGCTTGTTTGAATCAATTTAGACTTAAGCTTAATTGTGAACTTGTTTAATCATTTAAACTTTTAATGAGTTTATCTCGAATAGTTCACTAGCGGCTGAGTTAATTTATACCCCTATTTCAGGCTCGATAACACGGAGAGAGACAATCTTAAGTGTGTGAGGATAAATCTATACATGGTCTGCCTTCTCTAATACGTTGTTTATATGAAAATTTTCACTTTGCCCCCTTAACTTCAGCAGCATATCCCATGTATGTCAGTGTGTGCTTCAAGAACCGCTATCCTCTTCGATACAACACTTTAAGCATTTCAAGTTAGAACCTTAATACATACGTTTTAGAATAAGATTGTAAAATATATATTTTTACAACATGTAACTATTTAACATGACACATTATCATTTCAGTCATTTGAATTTAAATAAGTGTTGCAGGATTGGGTTGATATAAGCGAGGCTGTAAAGTCTCATCCTGTCGCAGATTTTGGAAAGAAGCTTAGTTCGCTGCTTGAATATTGTTTTTCCATGTAATAACATCGTGCTAATTCCACCATTTTTATAATTATACTATCTTATCGAGTTTTCACGTATTTCAATAATTTGTGTTCAGTTATGATGAAGAGGTTATTTACTATGAAGAAACTGTTCGATCTGAAAAAAGAAAGCAATTGGAAGAGAGATTGATGAAAGTACTGTTTTTGTTATTCTGTTTTATATATGTGTAGTATTTCCTCATTGTTTATAATGGTATCTTCTATTATATTTAGCTTGTTCAACCAGCCACCAAATTGATGTTGAAATACATACGATCTGAGAGACTGGATGAGTTCAAAGGAACATTTAACAATGCCTTGAAAGAAGGACAGGGATTTGAAGTGGCGGCTCGTGACTGCACTATGAAGTCAATGAGACTATTCGATGAACAATGTAAAGGTATAGCTATCAAGTATCACTTTTCATAAACTACTTCTTTTTCCTTCTAGATTATAGAAATATCAGGTTTTGATTCTGAATCTGCAGATGCCACAAGTTACCAAGCTATTAGTGACTATACTAAAATAAGGGATAAACTTTCCCACGATTTGGATTTACATATTACTGAAGTTCGAGCTGCCAAACTAAATGAACTTTCTACGCAATATGAGGTAAAAATTAAATTGTAGTAGTAACAACTTGTTAAGTTGTGAAGTCTAGTTGAGTTAGCACATAGCTACCTTAGTGAGATAGTTGGCCAGTTGGGTCACTTGCATTAGAATGTTTTCAGGCAATGTATGAAAGAGCATGGCCTTTGTAGTAGCCACCTTCTTTTCCTCAACTAGTGTACCTACTTCTGCACTCACGACCTCCCAAAGGCCATTAGCCCTCAATATCAGCTCCATCAAAAACGATCACGTGGTGTAGTTCGATTCGGTCAACTTTGGGCATTGAGTGTCACATTCCCCTGCTCACGTACCGGACCCAACGCTTGGTTTGAATATGCCATTCCTTCTTTCTTTCTCCTTCTTTCTTTTCTTGTTTTTACTTCTCTTCTTTCCTACTTTCCTTCTTCCTTCTTTTCCTTCTTTCTTCTTTTCCTATGTTCATTCTTCCTACTTGTTTTCCTTTTTCCTACTAGTCTTGCAATCTTTTTCTCAAGTTATCAAGAAGTTGTGTCCTTGATTACCTAGCCTACTTGAAGCAACCTTCCTTCCCTCCGCTTCTCGGCCAGAAAGTCAAGACAGACCCACAACTCAACTTCCTTCTTCCTTCGACCTCAACACCAAGATATTATAGCTATTATACCAATTGAAAGCCCGGTATCGAACTTTCAATCACAAACCGTAACAAGAGTTGAGATGAAAAGAGGATTTTGAATTTTAACAGATGGCATAAACAAACTTAGGTGAACTCCATAATTGGATTAAAACTTCACTAACCATATAAATAGCTAAACAAAGACCTATTCTAACTTGACTCAAACTCTTAAGGATAACCCAAACATGCTTGGACTTATCTTTTACCTACTAGAAAAATACCAAACTAATAAAATAAACCTTCAAACAATTAAATAAAACATAGACTCAAACTTATCTTCTAATATTAAACTCAACTTATCTTGAACTCCAAGCAAACTTTGCAATCCAATCTCACCCCAAAACTTACGGCCAAACTCAATGCTTCCTACTCTAATCTTTTGCTATTCTTTATAAGTATCACACTCCAACTTAAAACCAATATTCACATGTGAACTTAACCATTAAACACCAACTTAAAACAGAAAAGTATGAGTATACGTGGGCAGAACTTTGTATGAGATAAGCTTCATATGGTAGTTGGGAGTATCAGAATGGTAACATACATTACCTCATACCTGGCCAGTATGATAGTTAATGCATGGAACCATCATGATATCGCAAACATCATATGACAACTTATGTCAGCAAATAGTAATCCGGAAATGTGAATATGCATGATTAAAGATACATGAATGAATGTATACATGCATATATGAATATGAGCTTTATATAGAATGCCTGAATAAAATAAGGCCTATAGTATAAAACCCTAGACTATGATTAGGGAAAACGAATGAGAGATTAAAACGATACCATGTTTCAGCAAATGGCTGAACATCAAAACGATGAGGTACATGACGAAAGAAGCCACAGGAGAACTGAATCTCCACATCATGATGAAAACGAAGTTGAGCAAGTCCCGGAAAACATCCGGATACAAATCACAGTAGAAGTAGGAAAGGCATTTGATGTAAACTTTCCAATCTTACAAGCAGATTTACAGAATTCATTAGAAAGCTGGTTTGAAAGCCACAAAGACGTTACTCATAATGGAGAAGGAGGGAATCCAAAAGTTGATATGAAATCAACTCGTTGCAGTACAAAGATTTTATGACGTGTAAGCCATTAGAGTTTAAGGGAGCGGTTAATCCCTTAAAAAGCCAGAGGTGGATCGCTTCAATAGAAAGGGCATTCGATACATGTCATTGTGAGAAAGAAGATGAAGTGACGTTTGCCATCTATCAACTGAAAGAATGAGCAGATGATTGGTGGGGAGTAGTACAGAGAGAAAAGGGTAGAGATAAGATCAAAGAGATGAGGTTGGAAGAATTTAGAGATCTCTTCCTGAAACATTATTGGCCTCGAGCGGCAATTGAGAGAATCACTGAGGAGTTTCTTCAACTCCGTCAGACAACGTAGACTTTGGATGAGATCACAGGGATCTTCTTTGACAAGGCGAGATTATGTACGGCTTTGTTAACAACTCCAGAAATGTGGATGAAAAGATATCATCTTGTTTTGAAAACGGAGATTAGAGAACTTATCTATCCATCCAAGTGCGTGAACTTGGAGGAAATAATCGATTGGGCTCGGGAACAAGAAACTGAGCTTAAGAGGCAGACTGAGAGAGATGGGAAGAGAAAGGAGAAAGTTATCCTTCTCCTATGCCTCTTAAGATGTTCAAGTTTAACAAACTAGGAGGCGGTTCCTCCCCGAGGAAAGGTATTCAAAATTGTAAGACTTGTGGAAAGAAGCACCCGGGAGAGTGCCGATTCAAGTCTATAACTTGTTACAAATGTGGGAAGATAGGGCACACTGCATTGCAGTGTATGAGTGGCACCCGATTGTGCTGCAACTGTTACAAGCCAAGACATTTTAGCCGGGAATGTCCTGAGCTAAAATCTCAGACGGAAAAAGGGTCGAAAGTGGCAGAGAATGAGATAAAGAGAATCGAGGCTTCGAAGCCAAGAGGTAGGGCTTTTCAGATCACTACAGAGGAAGCAAAAGATGTTCCTGATGTCGTATCAGGTACATTCCTCTTGAATTCCCTACCTGCTTGTGTTTTATTTGATGTAAGAGCTAGTCAGTCATTTATTTCTTTAAAGTATGCAAACTCTAGAAACTTTAATAGAAATAAGTTGGCTAAGGCATTAGAAGTCGAAATCGCAACTGATCGAAACTGCGTAGTGACTGAAATATGTCGAGATTGCTGACTACTGATAGAGGAAGAAGAATATCTCGTCGATTTAATTCCAATGCCGATGCAAGAATTCGACATAATCATTGGCATGGACCGGTTATCTTCACATGCTGCAACGATTATATGCAATTAGAAGATTGTACGATTCATGACGCCTACAGAAAAGAAAGTTAGTGTCATTGGTGAACGACGGAACCAGATCAGGCTATGCATTATGGCCAATATAAGTAGCTACGTGAGACAAGGTCATTAAGCCTTAGTCTATGTAGCTGATGTGAAGATGAAAGGGAAGGAACTGGATTAAGTTCCAGTAGTGAAAGAATTCCCAGAAGTATTCCCAGCCGATCTTCCAGGTGCTCCACCTGAGAGAGAGATCAAATTTAAAATTGATTTAATCCCTGAAGCTAAGTCGGTAGCTAAGGCTCCGTACCGGTTAGCACCAACTGAGATGAAGGAATTAAAATAACAACTGCCAGAGTTGTTAGACAGGGGATTTATACGTCCAAGTGTATCCCCTTAGGGTGTACCAATTATGTTTGTGAAGAAGAAAGACGGTAATATGAGGATGTGTATAGACTACCACGAATTGAACAAATTAACTATCAAGAATAGGTATCTTTTACCTAGATTTGATGATCTATTTGATCAATTGCAAGGATCTAGTTGGTTTTCCAAGATTGACTTAAGATCTGGTTATCATCAAGTTAAGGTACGGGAAGAAGATGTACCTAAGACGGCATTCAGAACTCGTTATAGACACTATGAATTTGTAGTGATGTCGTTTGGGGTAACGAATGTTCCAGCAGTCTTCATGGATCTCATTAATAGAGTATGCCAGCCAATGTTAAACAAATTTGTTATTGTCTTCATTGATGACATTCTGACTTATTCAAAGTATGAAGAAGAACATGCGCAACATCTTCGTGAAGTACTTAGTACTTTACGAAATGAGAAACTATACGCCAAATTCTCAAAATATACATTCTGGTTGAGAGAAGTTCAGTTTCCGGGTCATGTTATAAACGCCGAAGGTATCTCAGTAGACCCAGCAAAGGTAGAGATTGTAATGAAATGGTCTCTACCTAAGAATCCATCGGAAGTTAGAAGTTTCTTGGGATTAGCTTGCTATTATAGAAGGTTCATTCAGGACTTCTCTAAGATAGCCACCCCATTAACTAAACTGACACGAAAGAATTCAAAGTATGAATGGAATGCGAATCAGGAGAAGACATTCCAGATATTAAAAGAAAAATTGACACAAGCTCCGGTTTTGGCATTACCAGAAGGAGTAGAAGATTTTGTGGTATACTCCGATGCCTCGAAACTTGGGTTAGGATGTAATATGATGCAAAAAAGGAAAGGTGATAGCATATGCCTCTCGACAGCTAAAGACACACGAAGCAAACTACCAAACCCATGATCTGGAATTAGCTGCAGTAGTGTTTGCACTAAAGATCTGGAGGCATTATCTGTATGGGACGAAGTGTATGATTTACACAGACCACAAAAGTCTTAAGTAATTCTTTGACTAGAAGGACTTAAACATGAGGCAACAACGGTGGTTAGAACTGGTTAAAGATTATGATTGTGAGATCTTGTATCATCCCGGAATGGCTAACGTGGTAGCCGATGCTCTAAGTCGAAAGGAAGAGCATCATCATATCCGGGTTAAAGCGTATAAGTTGGTGATAACTCCTGATTTCATGAGCCAGCTTCGAGACGCACAAATCAAAGCATTAAAAGGTGAGAATGTTAAGAAAGAAAGAATGGTTGGTCAGGAAAAATTTCTAGAAGAGAATGAGTATAAATTCAAGACACGATTTGGTCGTATGTGGATACCACGATCAAGTGAGTTTAGACAAAAGATTCTTGATGAAGCTTATAAATCAAGATATTCTATTCATCCGGGCACTACAAAAATGTACCAAGATCTGCGCAAGGATTATTGGTGGCCCGAAATGAAATTTGATATCATGAAACATGTAGCTAAATGCTTAACTTGCCTACAAGTTAAAGCAGAACATCAGAAGTCATATGGAAGATTATAACCATTAGAAATCCCAGAATGGAAGTGGGAACATCTCACTATGGACTTCCTAACCAAGCTACCAAAGACTGCTATGGGTTATGCTGCCATTTGGGTGGTTATGGATCGGTTAACTAAGAGTGCTCATTTCTTAGCAATACGTGAAACGTACTCTTCATAAAAGTTAGCCAATTTATTCATCAAAGAAATCGTTTCCAGACATGGAGTGCCAAACTCGATTGTCTCTGATCGAGATACTCGTTTCACTTCACATTTTTGGAAAACGTTCCACGAAGAGATGGGAACTAGACTTCTAATCAGCACGGCATATCATCCTCAAACTGACGGACAAATTGAGAGGACTATACAAACTCTTGAAGATATGTTGCGTGCTTGTATAATGGACTTCGGGGGAAGTTGGGATAATCATCTTCCATTAGCAGAATTCTCATACAATAACAGCTACCATTCCAGTATTGGTATGCCACCATATGAGATGCTATATGGTAGAAGATGTAGGAAGCCTGTATGTTGGGAAGAAGTTGGTCACAAAGATTTAGGCAGCAAAGAAATGGTTCAAGCCACGTCAGAAAAGCTTGACTTAATCAAGGCACGTTTGAAAGCTGCACAAGATAAAACAATCAAACAAGTGTTAGTGCAATGGAAGTACCAAAAAGGATAAGAAATGACTTGGAAAATTGAGGATGAAATGAGAAAAAATTGTCCTCAACTCTTTAAGGATTAACCGGTTTCGAGGACGAAACCTAAATTAAGAGGAGGAGAGTTGTAATATCCCAAAACTCCTAAATATAAGATGGGACATGTGTCGGTTGAGAAACGTGGCTTAAGAACCCCAACCAAGTACGAAAAGGGAAGACTATTCGTCCGGAAATAGCCCAAAATTTTGCGTAAGCATATCTCGGGCTAGAAAAGGAGTTACGTGACCATAATATATGAAAATGGGGTGTTTCGATGAGGAGAATATGAAAATGAGGTATGTCGGACCGATATCCCTCATAACGGTCCGACATGTGTTCCCGAAGGAATTCAGGAGGCTTTGACAGGTGTTTTGATGACTCATCACCCACGTCGGACCGATATGTTTTACATGTCGGTCCGACATGGGATGTCAGACCGATATGATTTACACATCGGTCTGATATGGGGATGTCGGACTGATATGAATTACACGTCGGTCCGATATGTGCAGCAGAAGCAAAAAAAGAGGTTTTGACGCGTGTCATCGACTTCAGCCGAAGTCGGACCGACTTGGCACGACATGTCAGTCCGACATGGGTCCCAATTCAGCCTATAAATAGATGTTAGAGTCGTTCATTTGATACAAACATCACACACCAACACCATGAAACACACACACTCTCTGAGAAAGATTAAAAGACCCGAAGATAATCTAGGTACACTGGACTCGAACCCTAGACACCAATATGTGAATTATGTGCCTAAATGATATGTGATACGAAAAGGGTACGGGGTAATGACGGATTAGTCTAAACACTAACATGAATAATGGAGTAATCACGACGTATCCAAGGGATGGTGGATACTCCGCTGGTACTTCCTATATATAAATCTCTTGGTACTCCGTGGTGAAACTATTATGAATGTTTAGGAGTATAGATTGATAAATAATAATGAAATATAGTAAACGTAAGGGAGAACATCCGACCGGTATGTAGTTATCTGACAAACGAAATGTTCTGTCTAAGGAAAGAGTGGTGTATAAATCTCTCCTAAACCCGTCACTCTTTCCTGGGAACATCTCTGTTGGAGGTACTACTCTAGAAGGAAAATCACCTGGTTTACAATATATGACGAATATGAATATATAATGAAAGTATACCATGCGTGATGAATGTGAATACATGATGAATAAGAATACGTGAAATGCATGATGAATACGTGAATGCATGATAATACGTGCAAATATGAATTAGTATGATGGAACGAGTCTAAACCCTAAAATGGAATAACGGAGTACTCACGAAGTGTTAAAGGGGTGGTGGAAACGCCGCTGGTACTTCCTATATATAAACCCTTTTAATGCATCGTGGAGAAACCGTTACAAAGTTTTAAGGTGAGGACTGGTTAGGAAATAAATCAAGCATATACCTGAAATGAAAACAAATGCTTGATACATTTGGGAGGCTGTGAGTCTAAGATACTCAAGGTCCCAAATGAAATGAGATACCCGACCTATAAGGTGGATCTCAATAATAAAGATAAGGAAAGGAAAAGAGAACTCCAGGCTTACGGGGCAGAAGGAGAAAAAGATTCTAAGCCTACGGGGCTGAGGAATGAATGAGTCTTTATGACAAATGCAAGGGGTCTAAACTGACGAGTATAAGAACCTTGCCAATACTCGGACCGGAGGTACGACCTAAGATGGTTGCGAGGGGGTTAGCATAAAATATACGAATGACGTGACCAGGGGTACGTCCGGAGATGGTCACGGGGGCACCGAGAGCCTGGAAAACTTGAACAATAATACGATCCTCAAGGGTTCATAATAAAATGAACGATGCAGTGTACTTACTTAGAGTAAGCTAATTCAAATTTTTTTTCCAAATACTGCAAAAAAGAAGCATATGGAATGAAGCTTCCTGTGGACAGAGCTATCGGAATTGAAAAATCTCTATGTAGAATGATATAATTATATCATCTTTTGTAAAACAATATTATAATGAAAAATTTACCTTAGCCAATTATGACAAGGTTTTGATAATCTGGGACCGTTTCCCGCAATATAAAACTCTGATAAATAAGGAATAAATAGGGTGTTTCAATAAACTATTTTGACGGATGATGAAAGACAAAATACATTGTACTTACCATGATTTCATTTATTTATGAGTTAAATTAATTTATCCTCTCTACCATGTGAATCCAGAGCCCCAAACAAACACAAAAAATGTATAAAAAAAACTAAAAACCCATTTCTGCTTAAATCCATATAGTAAAATTAAAATGTCATTCTTGATATTTAAGGACTATTACTTAAATAATAAGAAATTATTCTCATTACTTAAGGCCTATTTTTTTCTAAATTCATACATGCTAGTTTTTAAATATTTAAAATGATAATCAAATTTTTAGTGACTGATATACGAGCATAAAACCCATAAAAGGGCGGTTTCTAACCTCATATGCTTCAAATGGGAGTCCGATTGTGAATATCCCCCTCGGCTCAACCGAATTAGCATGCCCCCTCTATGAAACATGATCAAAAACATATGTTCATCAATTCTAGGATAAAAAATACCATAAATTTGAAACAGATAGATTACATGACTGAACAAATGATATAAACCCATTTATATTGGTGGTTGATTTATCTAAACAAAACATATCAAATTTGAATCTAATTTTAGTCATTACCCATGAAAGTTTTGAAGAGACGGTGGTACCATTCATTTCCTTGCCTTAGCTGACGTGTATATACAATTCCCTATAATGCATTAAACAACATATAACTGTCATGACATTCTACCATAGCATTCTAATGTAAATAAAATTTAACATTGTGTGTATAGAACGCTCTTGTACAACTACAAGTAAGTCTGTTATCTATATCTATATCTATACTATATTATAATGCACCAACAAATGGTATATTAAAATTTAAGTAATACAAGTTTGATTGCTCAAGATACAACATTTAATGCATGAGTTAAAAACTTTTTGAGTGTAAATATGAATTTTAAACATTACTTACACATTTGCCCCCTCAACTTTATTCAACTTTTGGTTATTTAAACAATAATTACACTTTTAAAATAACTACCCTCCACGTTTTTTATACGGCCATAACTTTTTCATACATTGATATTTTTTATAAAAAGTTACACCATAAAAACGAGCATTTTTTCTCTTTAATTTGAGTATGGTATTGCTATAGTTTTTTTAATAAAAAATAATTAACATGTTACGTGATTACGAAAATCCTGACGGTATCTTCGCGACAATCCCAAAAAATTCTAAAATCCGCCAAACGCCCCTATAATAAAAATCTTCAATCCGTAACTTTATTTTGTATAAAGAGAGCCACTATAATTACGTAATTTTGACGGGTTTAGTGTTACATTTTAGGATTTAGCTAATGTAGTGATACAATACAATATTATAATGATAATTATACACATGTTAGAGCATACATAATACAAGTGGATAATGTAGTTTTTTAAATTAGCATGTCACGTGATTACATATTAACACCTTTGTTTTTGTTTCCTCTATAGTAACTGACAGTATCTTCGCGACAATCCCGAAAAATTCTAAAATCCGCCAAACACTGCTAAAATAAAAATATTAAATTCAATGATACGAGATCCGACTACTTTGACCGTTTTTCAAATACAC
Source organism: Smallanthus sonchifolius (assembly GCA_023525975.1). NCBI lineage: Eukaryota > Viridiplantae > Streptophyta > Magnoliopsida > Asterales > Asteraceae > Smallanthus > Smallanthus sonchifolius. The sequence continues at coordinate 20,721,341 of CM042034.1, forward strand.
ACATAGCAAAGCATTCGTACTATCAGTTTTTAGGACTCTTTATAATCAACACCTACCCACTAACAATTTTTTTTATAAAAGTTTGTACATAAAGTTATATTTATTTAATAAACAACCCATTTCATAAAGTTAATAAATAATGATGGATTGTCATTTTAAAAAATTCCGTTCATATTACATATTTGAACACTTTGAAAAATAAATAAGAATGACATATTAATTGGTAAATTTGTCAAATTTTAAAAACTCGCAATTAACTCCAATGTAGTTAGGTTAGTGGATAATTATGTATGTTGTGATACACAAAAATATAATTTCACCTAATAATGTTTTAAGAAAAAACTTTACTTACTCTGTATATAAATATGATTTATAAAGTTAACCCTCACAAGATCTTTGTAGTTCGCCAACATTGAACCTATAGTAACATGTGTAAACCCTGGAATTAAGAACGTCGATGTTAATTTTTTTATTTGATTATATAAAGTTTTCAGAATGTTAATTTTGACGGTTGTGCGCCGCAACACGCGTGGGTATAACACTAGTTTTATAATATACACAAATAATAAAATCAGAAAGAAATCATATGAAATGTTACATCTAATTACAAATCTGAATTCTTTTGTTTTTATACGAAGTAATTGGATATAAATACATCTATGCCTGTTAACCTTTTTTTTAAGACTGAATTCTCATTAGTTTGTTGTTGCTCATCATCTCTTTCCAGTCAAGTTATAGAGCTGGATATTTTCATTAGGCTGATAGAATTTTGATGAGAAATTACTCCCTGTACCCAAAAGTTCAAGTCATGTTTTAATTTGCAAATTCAAGCCTAATAATTTCAAGTTGATGTAGGATATCTTTAGGTTATGCGTCTCCAAAATGCAGTTAACATATTATGTTTTGCATATATAAATGAAACTATTAATCACCTTTCATATTCAAAACAATTTATCAATCTTGAAGTTGAGAAGTGAAGTCAAATGTGGATTTTCCATGGAAAGAAGTAATTTAGATGACAAAGTCATCCATTTGCTTTAAACAGTTTTGGGTTTGTCTATGATATTATTTGTTAACATGTATTCAAAGAACTACCTACTGTATTGTCTATGCATCATGCACAAGTAACCGCACCTCGATATTAACATGACAAATAGGGCATTTTGTATGCTTTTTAGAACATTTACTGCACAAATAGAGTTCGAGATAAATCACGATAATAATTTTGAAAACATGGAAGGAATACTATGCTTATTTCTCTTTCAAAGCATACCCGACACAAAACCTTTCCCTGGCAAAATGCAATAATACTTCACATGTGTAAAACAAACATGTCAATATTTGATACATTTTGAAGACTTCCATACTCTTGTTGGTTGATATTTGTGTTTTCAGTTTGCTCATAAAGAGCAACCAGAAGTCTACATACGAGTCTTTCCCAATAGTCTTGTAGTACCCTCTATCAGTGGCTCGATTTGAACGTTATACATTCCCATATTTCTTATGCAGATATGTGCACAATTAATTGCAAGTCCTGCTAACCCCCCTGATATTGCTCCAACAGTTAACCCTAACCCCAATCCTGGACCAGATGCTACCTATCCTGTTTTCTGTTTCTGCTCATATTAAGAATAATCCACGTTAGAACAACAAACATTCAATATGGCACGGTCAACAATTCAATTTAATTACACGAAAACTAATTAAATACAAAAACCACTAAAACATGAACAATCTGAAAATGGTTCATTCATTTTGTATATAAAAATAATAAACCGTAGTCCTTAAATTTCAACTAAAATGATATGTTGATAATCTTGCTTTAAATTTCATCACTTAAAAGAACTTAAAGCATGTTGCCTAAATTACACAAAATAAGTACAAAGTCCATTCACAAGTCCAAAATGGAAAAAAGGTACATTTTGCATTAAAACCAAAAAAAGGTACACCCCTCATCCCAAATGGACTAAGTCAAATTTGTACTTTCATGTCTCAAATAGGAGCTCTTTTCTAAAACTTTCTTAACGTGAAGACAAACATAGCTTTCCCATATTACACTTTTATATTATAACCATGAGTAAATAGTTCAAAGCATTAGGTAACTTCTGTGAGAATGAAATATGGGTTTTCTTTGGCATGTTGTTTAAGTATCTTCGAGCCTTATCATTTCGTATCTGCAGAAATTTAATAACTAATGTTATCTAGAAGCTAAAAAACTATAGAACTTTGAATATAAGTTTAACAAAGGAAGATTTTAAACAAACCCTTGCAACAGTTTTAGCAGAAGGAGAACCAAGCAAATCAGTGACAAGATCCAACTGGTGCACAACATTCCTCCCATAAACAAAGGCTTTCTTGTTAGCATCTCAATAAATCTACATCCTATGCTACATATATCAATTGCAGGAGTATACTGAAATAATTCATATTTTTAGTAATTAATCACTAAACGTCAACTCATACGCGTGTATGCTTACTTTAGAGAAAAAGGAGCCACAAAGCTCAGGAGCTCGATACCATCTAGTAGCCACATAGTCCTAATCTATAGAGATTTACATATCAAAAACATCAGCAAGTTGTCAAATATTTATGCTTTAATAAAGTTTTAGAACCATACAGTCCAAAAAATTGTTGACAGGGGTATCACCAAAAAATTGTTAACATGTCATTATTCAATACCAAATTGACATTTATTTATTTATATATATTTCAACATCTTTGAATTAAGATTTCAGTATTAAAATATTTGATGCCAAGTTTTGCATTTCCAGTCGAACTTTAAACAGGCGTTGGGTGGTCGAGTGGAAGCTCATCTAAAAGAAGCTAGTGATAATACTTGGCCTGCAATAAAGACCCTTTTTGATCGTCAAACTATAGCAGTTGTCAACAGCTTCTCTTCTGCACTTTCTAGTTTTAAAATGGATGAACAAGAAAAGGGAGACATGATTTCAAAACTGAAGGATTATGGCAGAGGAGTAGTTGAAGGGAAGGCAAGAGAAGCAGCAGGAAAAGTAAAATATCTTATGAAGGACAGGTATGCCTGCAGATCGATATTCAACTTGTTGTCAAATTTCATTTCTGTTTTACTATAACTCATTGTAAATCTATTATAATCACACAGGTTTGAATTCATATTCTGCTATGATGATGACTCAATGCCACAAGATTGGACGGAAAATCATGATATTCAAGCTATGGCTAAAGCTGCCCTGTCTTCTGTAAGAATCTTTATTAGAGGATATGCGATATTGGATCTATTTGTCTGTCTTTAACAAGCACGGGCCTTATAATATTGCTAATTTATGAATATTTATCTTTCAGTCTCTAGAGTTGCTCTCTGTATTGGCTGCAATACGTTTGGATGGAGAATCTGATAGAATTTGGAATACCCTAAAGCAAGGAACCACCACGTCACCGCATCTGTTGGCCTCAAGTGCATGGGAAGAGGTATCCATTTCTCTGTAATCAATCTACATATCAAGTTGTACATTACTTGTAACAAATATATATGAAACATTGGGTGTGCATTTTATTTAATTAAATTCAGGATCCAGAGATGAAGAAGACACTCATAACTCCAGTTCAGTGTAAATCTTTCTGGGACCAATTTAAACAGGAAACCGAGAAAATCATCACTCAAGCTATTTTTATCCAGGTATATCATTTTCTTTACTGCAAGTGGTTAATTTTTTATGTTGTTTAGCTTCTTGTGAATTGATCACTTCAAGTATATCGTTGCTTATGGTTTTCAGAAAGGTAATATGAAGAAGAAAAAGATACCTAAACAGGTGGTCACCACTTCAAAAGTCGTCGCTGCTGGCACTGCCTGTGTGGTTGGTATAGTCAGTACTGTGGCGGCCTGCACAGCCACTGGCAATGTTGCTGTGGCTGTAGGGGTTGCTGTGGTAGGCGGTGCGGCAGTTGGTGTTGTGGTAGCCGGTGCATTGGTAGCCGTTGCAGCCCATACTGCTCTAGTTTCTCTCAAAAATATGGCACGGGGCGTGTAAGACTTATATGATGATGAAGGTGATGAACTTACTAAATATTGTAAGACTTATATGATGATGAAGGTGGAGTACTTGAAAAAGTAGTCACATTCAGATGTATCAACACCTAATATCCTAAAATCAAGTTTCACACAAAACTCACTATACATCTGGAAACCGTTGTTTGTTGAAAGAAAAGAAAAGTAACCCTATGTATTTTCGTAAAAGAGGTTGTATATTTATTTGATATTACTTGGCGTTTACTTATTGAATAATCATTATGACAGTTAGAAAATATGTGTTTATTACAAAAATCTTTAGATATATATGATATATGATTTAATTAGGTTTACTTTGTAATTTTCATTATTATACTCTCATAAATAGTTGATTATATATATATATAGGGAGAGGATCAAATAAGAAGTATGTTTTCGCTAAGAACTCTAAGAAATGACCAAAACGCTTAGAAACGATATCAAACGAACTCCGATTGAGCTCATTTCAGTGGCGTTGGAACCGTCTCGTCGAACACTATCATCTTAGCTTTTAGGTTTTAGATTTTACGTTTGAATTTTAGGGTTTTAGCCTTATGGTTTAGCCTTAGAGTTTAGCTTTTAGGGTTTAGATTTTATGGTTTAGGTTTTTTTGGGGGGTGGGGGTGGGGGGGTTTAGGTTTTTGGGGGTGGGTGGGGGTGGGTTTAGGTTTTTGGGGGGGTGGGGTGGGGGGGGTTTAGGTTTTTGGGGGGTGGGGGTGGTGGTTTAAGGCTTTTTGGGGTGGGGTTGGAGGGGGGGTTTAGGTTTTTGGGGGTGCGGGTGGAGGGGAGTTTAGCTTTTTGGGTCCGGATTAGAGTTCGATGAGACGGTTCCAACGCCGCTGGAATGAGCTCAATCGGAGTTCGTTTGACCCACTTCTTAGCATTTCTTAGCGAAAAACCACTTCTTAGTGGAACCTTCCCCTATATATATATATAGGGGTGGGTCCAGAGAAAACCAATAGTTAGGCGAAAACCAATAAAAAAATCAATTTTAATCAATAATATAGTTATATTTATTTTTTATTTTATTTTATTTTTATTTTTTTATAAGAGTATAAATGTAATATTACAAGTTTTTACCAAAAAATCATTTAAATAATGGCTTACGTATACGTAACCCATAGTGTTACGTATACGTAAACAGAAAACAAAAAAATTCAAAAAAATTGTGGTTACGTATAGGTAACCCATAGTATTACACATTGTTTTAGTGGTTTTCGCCTAACTTTGTGGTTTTCTCTTTATCTTTCCCATATATATATATATCTTATGAAACAGTATTAACAAGGTGGTTATACCCCTTCATTTGGGGTACCAGAAAAATGTCGTTAACCGCAAAATAACAGACTTTCAAGTTTGACTTTTGTTTGCTACACCCCTAAGCTAGACTTGTATTCATCTAGCATAAATTAATACTTTATTCGCGTCTTCAATAATCCTTGGAGGGTTTCCCCGATTTCTTAATGTGATGACCCAGTTCTTAATCCTTGGAGGTACCCCTGCCCTACCCTTACATCCGCCACTGACGGATAGTCTAATACCCTAAAGTGTTAGGGGCACAACCCTAATACCCTAAATGTTTTTTTTTTCTTTTTTTGAATTAATTCCCAAAATCAAACATTCTCAAACCAAACTTTCATTCACGGGTAGATATACCCCGAACTCGCCTACTAGTGGCCTATGATATAAAATACTGCAAATGCATGACGCCGCTGACCAATTTAAAATGTTTTATTAATAGAGTAAACTTCGTTTTTGGCCCCTGTGGTTTGGTTAAAATAACGATTTTGGTCATTTAGTTTCAATTTGACTTTTTTGCTCCATGTGGTTACATAATTGTCTCAATCAGACCCCTGGCACTAACTAACCCTATTTTTAATAGAAAAAACTAACGGAGTTAGTGTCGGGGTTCTAATTGAAACAATTAGATAACCACATGGAGCAAAAAAGTCAAATTAAAACTAATAGACCAAAACCGTTATTTTAACCAAACCACAAGGGCCAAAAACATAGTTTACTGTTAAAATAAAAAAAAAACATTAACCCTCATCTTCTTCATCTTTGTTTCACCAAGCAGATGACACCCCCACCTCAATCGCCGCCACCCCCCACTTCAACCACCGCCACTCCACTTCTGCCACAACCACATCTACTGATCTTTCCTAACAGAATCAGTCAAATCCAAAGACACCCAAATTCACAATCTCAATCACAATCCATCGGAACTTGGTTGAATCAGTCAAATCCATCGGAACTCAGAGGAACGAGGAACCATTTTCGCATAAGTTGTTCCACGACACCACTGTTGATGATGGCGGCAACTGAAAAGACACCAACCTGGGCGACGAGAGGGAAGTCGGCGATTTCAAGCACTAGAACTCGCAAGAATCTCCTAATAACATCACCGTTAGAAGCCTCTCCTGTTGGTATTCAGAACATAGTAAACACAAAAAAAGACTAAAGAAATGAAAGACTTTTATGGATCAGAAGGCTCTGTATTCAATAAAGTTTCTGGAGAACAATAACAACTTTAAATAGGAAAGGAAATGACGTAAAAAACTCAACAACCCTAAAGACTTTCTCAGCCTAACAATACTGACGTTAAGACATTTATTCAAAAACATAAAGTAAATAATTCCACGCGAGCATGACTTATTCAAGACCCTCTGACCTAGTTTGAATCATTCTTCATCATCCTCCCTTGATTCAAACTCCATCACTCCTATCTTGTGCCTGAAGAAGACAAACTTTTCTCTAGTCACTGCCTTCGTTAGTACATCTGCAAGTTGGCTATGAGTGCATAAGTACTCCAAAATGACTTGTTTCTGACTAACCATTTCTTTTATAAAGTGATGCTTCAATTAAATGTGATTGGACCGACTATGCATGATGGGATTCTTGGACAGATTAATAGTTGATTTGTTGTCACAGAAAATTACCGTTGGCTCCTCTTGCTTAAACCCAAGGTCCTCCAGAATTCTTCTTAGCCAAACAGCTTCACAAGTTGCTCCTGTAGCAGAGATATATTCAGCCTCAGTGTTGGATATAGCAACTGTGTGTTGTTTTTTCGAACTCCATGCAAACATTCCACTTCCAAGGGAAAACACATAAGCTAAGACTTTTTCTATCATCTATACAGCCTGCCCAATCACTATCACTATAGCCTGTCAACGTGATCTCTTGTACCATATTCTAGAGGTGAGCACGGGGCGGTTCGGTTCGGTTTTAAGCCATAACCGTAACCGAAACCGAACCTTTCGGTTAAGTGATTTTCAAAACCCGATCGGTTTCGGTTAATTAAGTATATTCGGTTCGGTTTCGGTTCGGTTAACCATCTATTAGACTAATAATAGAAACCAGTTGGTTATTGAGCCGATAGAACAATAATGAACCGGAAGTAGCCTTGAAAGCCATAGAACATTCAACTTTTGAAGTAGAAGTCATAACTGATTAGCGTCACTCATTTTAGCTTGCATATCTCTTACTTCCTTATTTATAGCTAACTCTCCATGGCCATTTTCCTTCTCCAGCCGATGTGGGATGCCTCAAAATTCAAAGTAGATTCATATTTCCCTTTTCTTCACAGCTATGGAGATTATATGCATTTGGATAACTTGTTGCAAATATTGAATACCAATTACATTTTGATTACGATATTTAATCATTTTACATAAGATACATTTAAACAAGGTTTTTTCACTGAAGCAAGCATAAGTCGTTTATTCTGTTGATATTCATTGCAATAATTTTCTTCCAAATGTTGATTCAATTCATTATTTTTCATTTTTCATGGTTGTAATGTTCGCTTTGATGCTCCTGTTCTCAGCTAATAGGCGTGAATACTAATCATTTTGACTGTAACAATTTCAAATGCATGAAAATCTAAAATATAAAAAGCAAAATCCATTTATGATGATGAAACTCAAGAAATGAATGATATTAACAAATCTTTAACATAATACATAATGACAAGGGGGTATTTTAAACTAACTCCAAATTATTGACATTCGGTTCGGTTCGGTTAATTCGGTTATTACACACATAATAACCAAAACCGACCCACAACTTTCGGTTAATCGGTTATGGCTTAACCGAACCATCGGTTAACTATTCGGTTCGGTTAAGTCGGTTAATTCGGTTACGGTTCGGTTAATTCGGTTACTTGCTCATCCCTACCATATTCCAAATCTTGTAGTGTTTGCAACATATCTTAGGATCCTTCTAGTTGCTCCAAGGTGTAACTTAGACGGTTTTTGCATGAATATGGAAATCACACTTACAAAATGAGCCAAGTCTAGCCTGGTGTGAGTTAAATAAATGAGTCCACCCACCAAACTTCTATAATTTTCCTCATTAGCTTTAGCTGCTTCATCATCAAGTAGCAGCTTCTCATTGCAATTCATGGGAGTGTATTCTTCCTTACAGTTTGCCATACCAAACCTGTTTAAAAGAATCTGAGCATACTTCTCCTGGCACAAGTGGATCCCGAATTTGGTCTGCCTTACTTTTGATCCCAAGAAGTACTTAAGGAGACCCATGTCTGTCATTTCAAACATCTTCTTCATTCCATTCTTGAACTCACCGATCATGTTATCACACGAGGATGTACAAATGATATCATCCACATATAGACAAACGTAAATGATATCATTTGCACTGATTCGTTTGACATATAGGGTAGGTTCATTGTGACTTCTCTTGTAACCATGCTCCACAAAGTACCCATCAATCTTTGCATACCAGGCTTGGGGAGCCTGTTTCAAACCGTATAACGCCTTGTTCAGCTTGTAGACCATATCAGCCTTTCCTGGAACAATGAATCCTTCTGGTTGCTCTTCATATATCTCCTATGTCAAGTCCCCATTTAAAAAGGCAGACTTCACGTCCAGTTGATGAACGTCCCACCTCGTTTGAGCTGCAACTGCCAAAACAACTCTAATGGTTTCAAACCGAGCAAAGAGCGAAAGTGTCACACCCCCGTCGACGACGGATTATACGCCCGGGGCTGACGCGATTGTTCATAAGCACATGATCATCTATTAATAGGTGATAATATTATTTAATCATAATTAAAACATCCGTTACAAATAAAAATGGAAAACAAGGAGTTCAAACATAACACAAGTTAAATTCAATCTTTATTAAAGCTAGGTCCATAGTCCTATGTGATCATGTAGTGTCCTTAACTGGTGCACCTGAAGCATATGAGTAAATGTCAACTACAAGTAGTTGGTGAGTAACATAGGTTTTTACACCAAACAAAAGTTGTAAAAAGGATTTGAAATTCAATATGTTCAAAGCATAACTATGGCATAAATGTGAAAACATACCAGGTTCCAAAGCGTACAATCAAACCGTGCAAATGGAAAACTATAGGTACAATCCAACTTATTGTCATTTGAAAAAGTAGCAAGATGTATACATATAGCCCACCAAGGTTCGTGTTATGTAATGAATCGGATTCCCGTATAAATGATCATAAAAAAGGTACTACCTTAGGCTTGCCTCACAAGTTAATGATTGTACTAAACATGAACACACGTATGATCGCCAAGTAGTTTAAGACATAAAACACATAGTAAATAGCATGAGAACAAAGGTATAATGGTCTTCTTATACATACCTAACAGAAAAATTCTAACGGTGTTAGTGGACTGGACTATAGTTGATACGAAAATGAAGCTATTGGATTAAAAAATCAAATTTAAAATTTTGGACTAAAATGGTTATTCAGGTCAAACCACAAAGACTAAAACTGTATTTAACTCTTTAATTAATGATAACTTTTTGCCTGTGAGATCATAGACACGCCGGTGCAGATATCTAAGTAAAAAAACAACTTGCATCCAAGCCAATGATGATGCGCTACATGTTAAAGCGTAGGTTAAGCCTTCAAAAGCGAAGGTTTAGCTGACGCTTTTGAAGGCTTAGCCTATGCTTTTAAAGGATTAGTCGGACACTTTAACACGTGACACCTTTAGAATTTTGGTTGGAAGTTGGACCCATATGTTTTTTTTCACTGCTAGAAAACATACCTTTAATGACACGCATTGCGTATCATAAAATGGGTAAATGACACGCGGAAGCGTGTCAAGGATAGCCCTGTCAAGAATGAAGATGACACGCATTTTGTGTGTCATCTGTTTATGACACGCATTTATGACACACCTTTACGACACACAATGCGTGTCAAGGATAGTCCGGTCAAGAATGAAGATGACCCGCATTTTGTGTCATCTATTTATGACGCACATTTTTTGTCATAAATGTGTGTCATGGTTAAAGTTGTTTAAAAAAAACTATTTTTTCATAAAATTACAAATTTCCAGTTTTCCACAATATCATAAAATAATAATAAACATTTCATAATACAAAATAAAATACACATGACAAAACAATCCATTTCATAAAATATAAACAAACATTTAAAAGTAACAATAGTCGATTACAAATTCAACGTAATGTCAATACAAAGTTTCACAAAAAAATGAAGTTTAATACAAAAGTCGGCCATTCTTCACGAACTCCATCAATATCAACATTGGTGTATTCATCTTTTCTTTCCCCAACCTAAGAAAAAATTTGTAAACAAATACTTATTAAAGATACATACATATGTATATTATTGTAAAATACTTACTGAAACATGAAGACATTATATTTATCACTACCAAATTTCTATTAAAAAAAACCTAAAATTAAAATACTATTAGCAACAATGCAAAGCAATAATACTATTGAAACATTAGGGTATGATAGAACTAATACAATCAAACACATGGAATTTGATCAAAACTGAATATAATCCTCCACATGTCAATGGGTCAAAACTAAATATAATCAAACACATGTAATTTGCAGCAGTGTAACTGAATGTCAATATCATGATATCATGCCTCACTGATACAACTTCAATTTTGCAAATTAGAGAATAAGAAAATGAGCATCATTAGAACTTTTTGTAATATATTCAGCCAATTTTTTAAATATAGTTTGATATAACCTATTCTAATTTAAATATAAAATGAAATAAAAAAAACTGTAATTTAAGTAAAATCTTCCCTGACAAGAAAATTGATCAAATTTAAACAGATTTTTATCAAATATAATTGGTTTACCAAAAATAATTAAAATATTTTTTTTTAAAAAGAAACGAAATAAAAAAAAATCAAAATTAATTATTTAAAATGATATCTAAAATTATAGTTGTGATTAATGTAATTATTCATATTTTCTCTCTAATTTCCTTATCTGTTTCATATGGAAAATTTTGAAAAGATGGTGACGTAGTTAATAAGAGAGAGAGTACGTATTTAATAAAAGAGAAAGACAGGAAAATAATTATGAGATTGTAGCACATACTAACACGTGTCCAATTTTATTTTTATTTATTAGAATAGATAGATTTGCAAAATATATTAAAAGGTTTATTAAATATATAAAATATTAAGATTATAAGCTTCGAGCTTTTCCTTTGAAAAAATAAAATGTTGATTTAAATTCGACATTACTTCCAAATTTAATTGAAAAAAATGATAATTTTAAATATAGGGACTTGTAACGTAAATAATATAAAAATATAATAAAAAAATTATGTTTTCTTTATTTTAATTGATTATTATATCCTTTAAATGCATAATCTTTGACCTAGTTTTATGGTGTGGTAGTTTAGGCGGGAAAAAAAAGTTCCTCATACTCTCAATGAATGACACATGTCATTTGAGATTTTCATTTATTAGATAAGTAAGATGTTAAGAACCAGTTTCAAAAGACTTCTAACAATGCTAGGCTCGTTGAATTTGACATGTACTAGAGAAAACAATCCAAATCAACCGGTTAAAATGTAAACGGGTTATTATTTGCAACCTCCATTACTCTCAAATGTTAATCTACAGTGAAAACTGATCAAAAACTAAAAGGAAATCAAGGTGATTAGTTATGGCAAACCTGATGAGAACTCTAAAACGGCTTTTAAACCTTGTCCTAGCCGATTTACAGTGTAATTTACTCCAAATCTTATTATTTATGAAATTAATAGATACGAAGACAAAGAAGAAAAATAGATTTATTTTATTTTATAAGCGGTTCAACTGAAGCGTGAATAGAAATTGTTTGTTTGAATCCTATATATTCAGAAGCAAGAAGCAGATATGCTTATGTTGCTTGAAATCACAACTAAATACATAAAAAAGTTGCAACCATATTAGAAAGAAACAAACAAACAACAGAAAACCGGAAAAATAGGGACCAACCATTAATAGAAGCAAACTCTAAGGAACAAGTAGCTTGAATCACACATTCAGAAGCAAGAAGCAGATATGCTTATGTGGCTTAAAATCACAACTAAATACATATAGATAAATTGCTATCATAATTAGAAAGAAACATACCAAACAGCTGAAAACATGAAAAATAGGGACAATAGTTTGACTTAGGAATTTAGCAACAGGTCGAAAGTCATCCTACTTTATTTTTCAGCCCATTTCATTTCAAGAATAATAAAAGCAATCTCAAAATGTTTCATACCTTGGTTCGTACATATAGGTTGGCTACAGATAAGGGGGTATCTTCTGTGCACGGTACCTCCTTTGACCAACTATAAACAATAGTGGACTGTAGGAGCTACCCCCGATTAAGAACTTGTAAAAGCTACCCCTGATTAATGAAACCAATGGTGAAGCTCAAATAACAGGAACAAGCCCAAGATGGTCGGGCTCATCTTAGAAGGCCCATTAGGGTAAAAGGTCCACAACACCTGCTAATAAATATGTAGGCATAACCCCCATATGGAACCAGGTTCTTCTCCCTCATTTCCACCCTCTTTCTCTCTGATATACTCATATTCTTATATATGCTTAACCATCTTGATGATGATACTGACTTGAGCGTCGGAGTGCCCTCGGGGGCAACCCCCCCGGGCCCTCTAACGAGCATTTCCTATGGATGCAGTTTTGATCAAGACCCAAGAAGATGACGGAGCTGACCGCGTATAGTCATGAAGGAGCCCTTCGGGATCCCCCGTGACGGGACTCACGGTGAGACGTGACGTAGATACTCTTCCGGGATACTAGAAAAGAGCAACTACTACCCATTACTCCTCGATGTGGATACTGGCTGCTACATTGGCGCCATCCGTGGGACCTTTGTGTCCAAACAGAGCCTGAAGAACTCCTACGCCACTGAAACCCGCTTAAAAGAAGGAAAGAAAAACAACTCATGGTAGGCACTGGGAAGGAAGGACCGTCAAAGAAAGGAATGCAACGACGGTTCCAAAAAATGACACGGTTGTTGGCGCATTCACCCCAGCCTTGGCTAACAGGTTTTAAATCTCTCAACTGCCTCCATCATAATCTGTTAAAGAATGTCGTAAAAGGTGCTTCTAAGAAATCATATATACTTCCAGCTTCTAGCTTTCTATTTGTATACTTAACAGTCATAGATCCACATAGCCCATGTCTGTTTGGACGTCATTGGCTTAAGAGATGTGTACTCGTTAAGATAAATCCCCATATGTATACACAAAATAAGAAAACAAACAAAAGCAAATAACGTCTGTCAAAAGAGGAGAATCAAACAGGAAAGGAAGAAAGAAAGAAAATAGAAAAGGCATGGGTAGATGAAAACATGAACAAAGATGGAGGAAAAGACTTCTAGATAAGGATGTTAGGCCTTTGGTTCATGCCACTTCCTATTGGATAATACTTTCATATACTTGTCAGAGGGTTTAGCCATTACCGTCCCACTACTTGTCAGAAATGGTTAGAAAATCAATTCTCACTATTTAAAACAGATTAATGTGTATTAGTGTGGTTTGTTTTATGGAAAAGAATAATTATGTGGAAAAGAATTGACATAATGCGTAAAGAAAGGACATAAATTTAATGGCCAAGGCATCATACTCTGAGTGTCTAAGAGTATAGTCTGTGTGTAAGATTATTAACCAGCAGGGTAAAACATGCAAGGTTATATACGAGTCGTACAATGCATAAAGCAGAGGGTACAAACCTAATTCACTGTGCTTCTTTAGTAAGGAACCGAAGGGGGAGGTGATAAATGAAGAAGTCATAATAAGATGTCACGTGGTTGTGTCAGGCATAAAAAAAAGAAAAAAAAGAGGAAGGCGGTTCACTATCTTCACACGATAAAAAGTACAACTTATAGTGCACCTATGAAAGATAAAGGTTTAGTAGGTATTCACCCTATTGACTTTTGAGAGACAAAGTCTGTCACCTTTTTTGAAAATATTACTGCATGCTATAGTCACATGTCTTGTTAATACATGTATGACTTGTATAGTACAAGTCAGGAACACATGACAGAGAAATAAAACCCTACTATCGGCCAACTACAGTATGGTGAGACAGGGATGGCTTTGCTTAATAAAAAGTCATATATATATATATAGATATATAGATATGAAAGGGATGTACCAAAGCATAATTTTCTTTTTTACATGTGGTTCAACCGAAAAAAAAAAGATGAACGGTTGTGTCGAGGAATCATGGCAAACAATGGAACATGAGCTGCTCATAGATGACAATTGTGTTAAATTCTTGCATGGGAAAGCAAACCCATTCTACTAATGTGCCCTTATGTTGACTTTGTGGCTTCCAGAATAGCCACTCGAACCGGAAAGCAATTCAATTTCAGATGTTTCGAGTGACACAAAATTGATTCTTGGTTATTACAAACGTGTTTTTCGGATGACACGCACTCAGTTTCAGAAGCTTGGAAAGATTCAGAACTGATTCGGGTTAATACGAAAACGGTTCGGGTTACTTCGGACAAGCCTTAGTTGACCCGAAATGTTTAGAGGGTGTTACAAGTGTTATATGGCATAGACCCATATGACGTGTATGGGCAAGAGAGAAAATGCTTACAGGAAATGGTTCTGATAAGAGAGATCTAAAATGCTTACAGGAGAAGCCTGTTTCAAAAGTCTTAAGGCAGAAACATTTTGAAGTAAGGGGATGTGATGATGGAACGTGTCAGATTCGGAGAAGACTGTGCCTTAAAGAGGCTATTGTTGCTCCTGACGATATTGATAATAATAAGTAACTACAGCTTTTAGGTGGTGTGCTTGTGGTCGGTTTGGCTCTGGTAGTAGAATCATTGTAACAACCAGAGAGGAGCATTTGTTGTGTTATGCACAAGAGAACTATGCACCTGGATTATTAAAAAGATTCGAAGCGATGAAGCTTTTTAGTATATACGAATTTATGAGGAACACCCCTCCAAAAGAGTCTGAGCTATCATGTGTTGTAGTAAGTCATACAGTCACCAGGCATAAGAAGTGCTTTTTAGCTCTAATCACACAAGGATGCAGAAGTTATCATTACATACATAGGAACTATCGCTATGGATCGACGAAGTTAAAGCAACTCGAGTTTAAAACAAGTGACATGCATGTCAAAACTTGAAACCTAAATTTCCGATACAGTACTTGCGGACACGTAAAATGGATTCAACACGTGAAAGGAATTCAATATGTGAAAAGGAATTAATAGAGTCAACACTCACACCAGGAATCAATTTGTCAATACAGGAAGTTGGCCATGAAGGACGGAACTAGTAGAAGTAAATGTAATCCTAAGAATATACGGTAGGAGAAGATACATGTCAAAGTCCATCGTTCCGAAATCGGAAAAACGTAGACGCCATCAGCACCTGATAGCCTAACGAATATAGGGATTTACGAGGTTGTTTAGGGGGTCGAGATACGCCCAACTAACTCATACAACACAAAGTCACACTGATATTATTTTGAATACGCCAAGTCATGGATCATGTCTTAATTGCTTACATGCCGAGATCATTTTACATCAGGTAATTTGCAATGCATATGAATCAACGGTTATGCTCACACATGATATGACTTGAGTTTTAAGCGATAAAAGAATCTTCCGTGGGATGATGGTTGGCAAAGCCACAACCGTACGATGGATAATTAGTCTGGAAAGTGGTGGGAAGGTAGTTGTTGTTGACCACAACAATGACAACACCGCCAAACATAATAATAGCCGGAACAGACACCGCGACGTGTGGAGCTTCATCGGTGATAATGGCAATAGTCACCACATCGAGCGACGCCCAACACACCGTTCCGGTTTAGGAACCCGTGAAAAATAGGATTGGAAATGAGTGAGATGAAGAAATAAGACAAAATTTATAAAAACGGCGCATTTAACGGAGGACGTCACTGTTGGTACAGATCAATTAAAGGGATACATACCGATGTGTGCTGATCTATATACGAGTACTGGAAGACAAAATATGAGACACATCGTACACGTAACAAGTCATCACCATACACACTAGCCACCTATATGCAGTTGTTCGACAACCAGCAAGAGATAAAAAGTATTAATTAAGGGTCAGTATGAATCCTTGTAGAAAATAATACCACCCGGGACGCATAGGATACAACCCCGAAGAAATGGAAATCGGATGTAGCTGAGATTGCTACTTTACTATCAACATCTATCTGAGTCAATAGTTTCCGGAGGACGGTTTACCTCAAATTAGGATAAATCATATCAATCGTAACATTTAATGTGCACGAGATGTTATTTATAACCTATGCTTGGGCACTAGTGGTTACTACTGAGATACGAGACAACAGAGCATATATCATTATATGTAGAATGGAGTTAAATGGGAGAACGCGACCTTGTGAAGTGATTAAATAACACCCTTAGTAGGTTGGTTCGTTAGCGCATGTGATTTGTCGGCAAATGTTTTGCAACTTCAAAAAAAAGTGCAGCAGCATCGAACTAGAGGGCATATGTGGATTAACATCATTACTTACAGCCCTCCGAAAGAGAGACCCCTACAAGAAAGATGTTCCTCAAAAGACCGGCGATTATGACAAACCAAGATTGCTAGAAGGAAACAAGCACATTACTTGGACGTTCGGCTCTGGCTACGACCGGGCATCTTTGTGATGCATAGATTGGTTTCCACCAAAGGCATAAACGGTACAAGCGATTACCCATCTTTACATTCTTTATTATATCTGATTAAACGATTTATTGCAAGTTAAATATTGCTAATATGATTTAGCAACATTGAACTGAGAGGCTAACATGGTATGTGGCTACTAATGTTCAACTCCTTCATGAAAGTGTTGGGGTCCCCAGGGACGGACCAAAGATCCCGCTCGAGTGGAAAGAGAAATGATGCACCACCGATGAAAGTACGTTAATGTTTTGTTTCATAAATACAAATATTACTAACAAAATTTTGCAGAACCAATGGCCTATTCCATGAAGTCTTCTAGCTTGAAGACAACTCCCATCTATAAGGATGGTAGAACATTATAAAATACTATCTCATAAGATAGTAGATAAAAATTCCATCTCACCAGATGGAAGAGACAACACCCATCCCCAAGGATGGTGGAGACTTATAAAATCATATCTCAGTAGATAGTGGATAAAAACTCCCATCTCATAAGATGGTGGAGACGACTCCCATCTCTAAGGATGGTGGAGCATTATAAAATCCTATCTCAGTAGATAGTGGATAAAAACTCCAATCTCATAAGATGGTGGAGATAACTCCCATCCCTAAGGATAGTGGAGACTTATTAAACCCTATCTTAGTAGATAGTGGATAGAAACTCCCATCTCATAAGATGGTGGAAACGACTCCCATCTCTAAGGATGGTGGAGCATTATAAAATCCTATCTCAGTAGGTAGTGGATAAAAAACTCCCATCTCATAAGATGGTGGAGATAACTCCCATCCCTAAGGATAGTGGAGACTTATAAAATCCTATCTCAGTAGATAGTGGATAGAAACTTCCATCTCATAAGATAGTGGAGATGACTCCCATCTCTAAGGATGGTGGAGCATTATAAAATCCTATCTCAGTAGATAGTGGATAAAAACTCCCATCTCTAAGGATGATGGAGCATTATAAAATCCTATCTCAGTAGATAGTGGATAAAAACTCCCATCTCATAAGATGGTGGAGATAACTCCCATCCCTAAGGATAGTGGAGACTTATAAAATCCTATCTCGGTAGATAGTAGATAGAAACTCCCATCTCATAAGATGGTGGAGACAACTCCCATCTCTAAGGATGGTAGAGCATTATAAAATACTATCTCATAAGATAAAGGCGTCTTATCTCACCAGATGGAAGAAGTAATTCTCACTTCTAATGGTGGTGGAATTTTATAAAAATTATATCTCATAAGATAAAGGCGTCCCCATCTCAACAGATGGGAGAAATGATCCTCACCTCTAATGGTGACAAAATCTTGTAAAATTATATCTCAGAAGATAGAAGAATCTCCATCTCATCAGATGAAAGAAATGATCCACATCTTTAATGATGGTGAAATCTTATAAAATCCTATCTCACTAGACAATAGATAAAAACTCCCACCCCTTGAGGTGGTGGAGATTATATTTTCCCAAGAAGAAACAAATTTCAAGAAAAAACACAACTCTATCCGATGAAAAGTGGGAGAAATAGACTTTCAGAGGGGAACGAAGAAAAGTCATCCAGAAGAAGCCAAACTGATATTCCCAGCTGATATTCTCCTTCCAGAATGAGCTGAAATGATATTTCTCTTTCTAGAAGGAGTTGAAATAATATTTTTTTCCAAGAAATAGTCAAACTTATATTCTTCTTCCAGGGGGTCCTGAACTGACATTCTGTTCCAAAAGGAGCGAAACTAATACCCCCTTCACAGAAGAAACTAAACGAATGCCTTCCTTCCAGAAAGACACAAACCAATGTAGAGACTTGAACCGATACTTTCCTTCAAGAAGGGATGTACTTGATATTTTCCTTCTGGAGAAGGAGAAGGGTCCGCCAGAAGAACCCGAACTGATAGTGTTGGTCTAAAAAGGCATCTGCTAGGGGTTTCAGCTTACCAGAGTCTCAAAATCCTTAACTCATCTGCCCTTCTCAAATGAGGAAAGGCCCTATTTTAAAAGGTCTGTGAATATGGACCTTGTAATAAAAAGATAGCGAGCTATTTGTCACCTCACAGACTCAGAAGAAGAGGTAATTGAATGCATACATTCGGAGGAGGTAAACTCATCCCCCCACGGTTCTATATACATAATTGTTTCTACACAAAAAAGTTTGTTCGGTGAGCATATGGGTGGTCCTCAAGCATTACCTCGGTCAGATCCACCTTATCACCTTCTAGCTAAAAGTGATGTAGGGACTCGTAGGTTGTGTGAAAGGCCCCACATATCCCATCGTTAAGGTCAGGATTCCTCAAGCATTACCTCGATCAAATCCACCTTATCCGCCTTCTGTTTAAAGGTGATACAAGGATTCGTAGGTTTTGTGAAAGACCCCATATACACTATCACAATGAAGATAGAAGAAAAAGATAGCTTGGACGCTTCATGGCAAAAGTAAGAAACCCAAAAATATCTGAATCAAGAAGCATCAAAACAATGGTACATCCAGGACAAAAACATAGATCAAGGTCATGTAGGCCAAGCGTTACTCAACCTACACAAGTCACCACGTTACGAAAAAAGGTTGATAATGGTTGCAAGGCAACTAGACGACAATAATAAATTGTCCGGGGGACTTAGCATTACATCCCCACACGGCACCCGGCTATAGACTTAGGAGTCTAAGATGATGCGGCTTGCATTGCATAAACTAGGGGGACTCGTAAGGCTATCCCCCATCAACGGCCTAACGGCGAGGCCCAAAATACGAGAACAAAAACATAACTAGAGTTTGACATAGCATGGACAGGTTGAGTCCTTTATCCTTATCATAAATAACAAGCACAAAGGACTCGGGGGACTTGTAGGAGCTACCCCCCGATTAAGGACTTGTAAAAGCTACCACCTGATTAATGAAACCAATGGTGAAGCCCAAATAGCAGGAACAAGCCCAAGATGGCCAGGCCCATCTTAGAAGGCCCATTAGGGTAAAAGGTCCACAACACCTACTATAAATATGGAGGCATAACCCCCATATGGAACCAGGTTCTTCTCCCTCATTTCCACCATCTTTTCTATCTGATATACTCATTTTCTTATATATGTTTAACCATCTTGATGATGATACTGACTTGAGCGTCGGAGTGCCCTCGGGGGCAACCCCCCCGGGCCCTCTAACGAGCATTTCCTGTGGATGCAGTTCTGATCAAGACCCAAGAAGATGACGGATCTGACTACGTATAGTCATGAAGGAGCCCTTAGGGGTCCCCAGTGATGGGACTCACAGTGAGACGTGACATAAGTACTCTTTCGGGGATACTAGAAAAGAGCAACTACTACCCATTACTCCTCGGTGTGGATACTGACTGCTACACTGACGATGAAAACACAATCTGAAATGTTTAAAAACCAGTAAAAATAGTCAAATTAACAAATTATATATTGTATATTATTAATATGAATTTTGTTTTTGCAAAATGAAACAAATGTTATGCCTTTTTGCATCCATAAGCTTCCATAACTTACAACAGAGTTAAAGTACCAACAATATTGTTGTCATAATACATCAATAGCCTTTGCATGCTTTTACCAACACTTTTATCATCTATTATGTAATTTTGGTATTTTAGATAACTTATCATACATCAGGTATTTTGTTTATATACTCTATTCGTGAAGTACTTAGTACTTTACGGAAGGAAAAACTGTACGCCAAATTCTCAAAATGTGCATTATGGTTAAGAGAAGTTCAATTTCTGAGTCATGTTATAAACGTAGGAGGTATCTCAGTAGACCCAGCAAAGGTAGAGGCTGTAATGAAATGGTCTCCACATAAGAATCCATCGGAAGTTAGAAGTTTCTTGGGTTTAGCCGGCTATTATAGAAGGTTCATCCAGAACTTCTCTAAGATAGCCACCCCATTAACTAATCTAACTCGAAAGAATTCATAATACGAATGGAATGCGGCACAAGAGAAGGCATTCAAGATATTGAAAGAAAGATTGACAAAAGCTCTAGTTCTGGCATTGCTAGAAGGAGTAGAAGACTTTGTGGCGTATTCCGATGCCTCAAAACTTGGGTTAGTATGTGTTCTAATGCAAAGAGGAAAGGTGATAGCCTACGCCTCTCGACAGCTAAAGACACATGAAGTAAATTATCCAACCCATGATCTAGAATTAGCTACAGTAGTAGTTGCACTAAAGATCTGGAGGCATTATCTGTATGGAACGAAGTGTACGATTTACACAGACCACAAGAGTTTTAGATATTTCTTTGACCAAAAGGATTTAAACACGAGGCAACGACGATGGTTGGAACTGGTCAAGGGTTATGATTGTGAGATCTTATATCATCCCGGAAAGGCTAACGTAGTAGCCGATGCTCTAAGTCAAAAGGAAGAGCATCATCCTATTCGGGTGAAAGCATATAAGTTAGTGATAACACCTGATTTATTGAGCCAACTTCGAGACACACTAATCGAAGCATTATAAAATGAGAATGTTAAGAAAGAAATAATGGCTAGTCAGGAGAAATTTCTTGAAGAGAATGAATTTAAAGTCAAGACTTGATTTGGTCGTATGTGGATACCACGATCAGGTGAGTTTAGACTTAAGATTCTTGATGAAGCTCATAAATCAAGATATTCTATTCAACCGGGTACTACAAAGATGTACCAAGATCTACGCAAAGATTATTAGTGGCCCGGAATGAAATTTGATATCATGAAATATGTAGCTAAATGCTTAACTTTCCTACAAGTTAAAGCAGAACATCAAAAGCCATACGAAAGGTTACAACCATTAGAAATCCCAGAATGGAAGTGGGAATATCTCAGTATGGACTTCATAACCAAGCTACCAAAGACAGCTAGGGGTTATGATACCATTTGGGTGGTTGTAGACCGGTTAACTAAAATTGCTCATTTCTTAGCAATACGTGAGACATGCTCTTCATAAAAGTTAGCTGATTTATTCATCAAAGAAATTGTTTCCAGACATGGAGTGCTAGTCTCGATTGTCTCTAATCGAGATACTCGTTTCACTTCACGTTTTTGGAAAAAGTTCCATGAGGAGATGGGAACTAGATTATTAATCAGTACGGCATATCATCCTCAAACTGAAGGACAAAGTGAGAGGACAATACAAACTCTCGAAGATATGCTGCGTGCTTGTATAATTGATTTCGGTGGAAGTTGGGATAGCTATCTGCCATTAGCAGAGTTCTCATACAATAACAACTACCATTCCAGTATTGGTATGCCGCCATATGATATGCTATATGGTAGAAGATGTAGGACTCCTGTATGTTGGGGAGAAGTTGGTCAGAAAGAGTTGGGCAGCAAAGAAATAGTTCAAGCCACGTCAGAAAAGCTTAACTTAATCAAAGCCCATTTGAAAGCTGCACAAGATAGAAATAAGTCATACTCAGACAAGAGACGTAGACCAATAGAATTCCAAGAAGGAGAGTATGTCTTGTTGAAAGTATCTCCTTGGAAAGGTCTAATCCGATTCAAGAAACGTGGAAAGCTAAGTCCGCGATTCACTGGTCCTTTCAAAATCATTAAAGAGTTGGAAATGTAGCTTATCAGTTAGACCTACCTGAAGAATTGAATAAGATACACAACACATTCCATGTATCTTATTTAAGGAAATGTTTAGCAGATGAAGCTGCATATATTCCTTTAGAAGAAATAGAAGTTGATGATAGACTAACCTATGTTGAAGAGCCTATCAAGATTCTAGACACAAAAGAGAAGTAGCTACGCCATAAAACAATCAAACAAGTGTTAGTACAATGGAAGCATAGAAAAGGGTCAGAGATGACATGGGAAAGTGAAGATGAAATGAGGAAAAGTTATCCTCAATTATTTTAGGATTAACAGGTTTCGAGGACGAAACCTAATTTAAGGGGGGAGAGTTGTAACATCCCAAAATTTAAAGAAATTAAAGTCTAGGGGCTAAAGTATAATTAGCCCAAAGTATAAGGTGAGGACTGGTTGGTGAGTAAATCAAGCATATACATGAAATGAAAACAAATGCTTGATATATTTGGGAGGCTGTGAGTCAAAGATACTCAAGGTCCCAAATGAAATGAGATACCCGGCCTATAAGGTGGATCTCAATAAATAAAGAAGAAAAGAAAAGAAAAGGGAAACTCTAGGCCTACGGGACTGAAAGAGTAAACTATAGGCCTTCGGGGCTGAAAGAGTAAAAGATTCCAAGCCTACGGCACTGAGGAATGAATAAGTTTTTGTGACAAATGCAAGGATGCCTATACTGACGAGTATAAGGACCTTTCCAATACTCAGACCGGAGGTACGACATGTGATGGTTGCGTGGGGGTTAGCATACCCATAAAATATACGAAAAGCATGACCGGAGGTATGTCCGGAGATGGTCACGTGGGCTCGAGAGCCCCAGACAACTTGAATAATAAGAACCAAAAAGGGTTCATAATAAAATGAACGATGCAGTGTACTTACTTAGCGTAAACTAATTAAAAAACATTTTCCAAACACTGCAGGAAAGAAGCACGTGGAATAAAGTTTCTTATGGACGAGGCTGGTCGGATTTGAAAGATCCCTATATAGGATAATGAAATTATATTATCCTTGTAACACAATATATTATTATAAATGAAAAAGTTACCTTAGCCATTATGGCAAGGTTTTTACTGATATGGGACATGTTTTCCGCAATAAACTCTGATAAAATAATAAGGAAAAAGTAGGGTGTTTCAGAAATTGCCAATGAACATGAGACTGTTGAAACATATCATAAGAAATATTCATGTGTAACTATTTATCTAACTGTTTACTCACTTACTTCATATCTTATGTAAACATACGAACTCACCGCTTTATAGCTAACCTTTTAAGCATATTTTTTTAGGTAACAAATGTTTAGCAAACAAACATACATGATATTAAGTACTATAGAAGATTTATGAATCTTCAAGATGTACTAGGAACTAAGTTTTATGTAATATTTTAGAAATGAATGCATTTAGTTATTTTCTTTTAAACAATGTGTTCATGATTTCCATACAACTATCTCAACCCGTATTTCCGCCTTAAACGGGCTGTGACATATATATTACGTGTGTAATTTTTTTATACGGTTTTCTCATATCAAGTGGGTTTTCAAAATATCTTTTCCATATATATATATATATATATATATAGTATACATTGAAAACCAATTGAGTTAAGAAAACTATGGAAACCAATGTGTGGTTCTCATTATGCGACCTAATCACATTTACCAAATCCACCTTTTTGTCTTGAAGGGTAGTATAATAAATTCACTAATGAAGTTTTACCGTTTGGTGTGTGACAAACCAGGATCTCAGACATTAGTTACATCAAACGACACTATATGGGACATAAATGAAATATCATTAAAGTTCAGAGTTAATGCGGAAGCGTTTAAACAAGAAAGTAAATGCGCAAAACAAATGCGCTCAAGTCTAATACGACAAGTAAATTGTTTTAAATGTTTGTATAAGGATGAAATGATAATAGGACTCCATGCATGTCCTAAGTGTGCAACCTGTGCCTTAGCGACCTGAGAAACATGTAATAAAAAGTGTCAACACGAGGTTGGTGAGTTCACAGGTTTGCAAGTGAATAAACTGTTTGAGTGTTTGCAGGATCCACATACATAAGTCACACCTATTGTTAGCTAGACAATGTACAAGTTACTCTAAGCGTTCACAACCAAAGCTGACTGTTTGTGTTTAAATGCCTCCCGCCAGGACTATCAACTCTTGCAATGTGATTAGGCCAACATTTCACCCGTTCGACCTCCAATCGAGTTAGCGCGACTAACCCGGGTGGGGTTTGTGAAACTCAGTAGTACTACTAATCATTACCACGCTAAGATCCATATTAATGGTTCGATGTGTGTGAGGACTTTCAATGATAGTGTTTGCACTTAGGTAAACAAGTGGTAGTGAAATATTATGGGATCCGTTTTTGTCTGTATACCTGCTTCTCCTCCAACAAGAAAGCAAGTAACATAATGTTTGTTTGTATGCCTGTTTCTCCCCCAACGGGAAAACAAGTAAAAGTATGATTGCTTGTGTGCATGTTTCTCCCCCAATGGAAAACAAGTAAAAGATGTTTTTTTGTGTACATGTTTCTCCCCAACAGGAAAACGAGTAAAAAGGGGCTGTGAAACTCACCTGAGTCTGAGTAGAGCGTATTGATTAGCACCACACAAGGATGCAACACTAACCACGAATGGATTGCACGCGGACAATCTATGAATGCCCTAGAATAAGATGTGACAGTTAGGAACACGTAAGAGTTTGTGACAACGACACGGAAAGATCGAACGTTCTAAAATATACTTAGGATCAACGGTTAGACAAACGTGTCCTCGGGTTTATAGAATTTCTTAATTTAATAATTAAGATAGATGCGATTCGTATCGAAAGTTTCTAATTACGAATAATATTATTAAATATGTATTCGTGTGTTTTTACCATTAAAATAATGGTTTAGAGAAAATAATATTATTATATTATTTTTAAGTTGGAGAGATAAGACGATAATTAAATACGTGACAAAAATAATAAATATATTATTTTTATTCGAACTTTTAAGCTTAGGTAATAATATAATAATTATATAATTGTCTAGGAAATAATATAATTTATTATATTATTTTTAATTTAAACAAAATATTCAAAAATGTGTTATAAATTCAATCCCGGGCCTACGGTTGTTTTCCGGGTTCAAAACGTATTAATATACCAATAAGATAATATAGGAAGATGTAAAAAGTTGCTTAGAAAAAGAATAGGGTTAGACAGACTCGAACCTGGGTCTCTCCTCTATCAGCTCAAGGCCTTAACCAGTTCACCCGCTAGGGTGATGGCGTACTACACCCGAACCAAATGGTTTTAACACAGAGGTTTCCTGTGTTCTTCCCCCTACGAACCAAGTTCAAACATCAGTCCCAAATCTAACAAATCCAATTACGATTGATCTTAGAAACATAAGGTTTTATTCCTCAATGAATTTCGAACCTGAGGTTAAGTTTAATTGTAAAAACAACAAGTTTAGGTTGGTTATATTCTCGATTGAAATCCGGAAACCCTAGGTTCTAACATGAATTCGATTGGATAAATACTGATAAGATTAAGAGTCGAGATCATATGGCTTTCAAAGAGTGAATGTTTGCGAATCTAACCATATAGTTTAATTGCGTTGAGATCGGGTCTAGGGTGTAGTTCGATTAAGCCCAAATTCGTATGAACCCTAGGATTGGTTCGAGTTCAATTCGTTGCTATAAGCCGCAATTAGTTTAGGGCTTTTGTTCTACAGATGGAAAAGAGTCTAAGGGTGTGATTGGTTACCTTAAATGATACCGAATTGATGGAGATCGGCTAGACCATAGTTGCGGCTTCGACGTGTTGGTCCCCGACGTCTCCGGCTAACTCTTGGTTTTCTCTGGAACCCACCCATATATATATATATGGTGCCGTTATATATATATATATATATATATATATATATATATATATATATATATATATATATATATAGGGTGCGGTTCAAATGATAAGCAATATTTATATGAAAACAATAATAAGCACTCTAAAACATAGTGTTACGTATAAGTAACAATTATCATTTTGTTAGTGTTACATATGTAACACTAAATGTCACATATATGTAACATTATATGATACGTATATGTAAGACTTATCATTTCGTATTTATGTTCAAGATATATGTTCAAAAAGTATTTAACAACTAAAAGGAAAAATAATTTATAAATTATGTGATTGTTTGAAAGTGGTTATCACATAAAAAACTTGTTATCATTTGAATTCGATCTTCCCTATATATACATCTAATCGTATGCCACCCGATGCTATCTGTACACCCAGTTTATTTTACACAATACGACTGCATTGTGATTTTTTTTACATAATACGGGCAACAATATAGCTGTATTGTGTTTTTTTTACACAATAAGAGACACAATACGGCTGTATTGTATAACACGGATGTGACTCATGTGACATGTCTGATCGTTTGTCAACTTGACTTTTGGGCTATACGACCCTTATAGCACCTATACGACTCGTATAGGCGTAATGAGGGTGGCGTACGCATACTAGGCCCCTTTACATAATTCTCCACATATAGTTAGGAATTTGTTGGTTTGTGTAAATCATACTATTTTTTTACGTGAATGGGGTAATTAAGGTTGATTTATGAGCTAATGTGGTAATTAGCCTGTTGAACAAGTTATATATATGCTCACGTGGAAAATGTATAAGATTTTTATTTTTACTATTATATTAAAAAGATGAATTTTCGCGCCTCGCGATGGGTGTCAGGTTGCCTAATTTATTCATAATATAGGTGCGGTTCGTCACAGAACCACAACGGTAATGACACTCGACATAGGCTACTTGAATACAACTTCGTTTTCAAATAAATTTATATCAGAACGTTGACAGAAAAAATAGCCGCACTCTGTTTTTAAAAAAAGTAACGGAAATAAGCTTGTATGAGCGAAATCCTACGCCTCGTCACGGGAGGATGGTTGTTTTTCGCCAACGCCATGCGGCAGGAGTTTGTTCGTTATTGGGTGGGGTCGTCGGAAACCATAAAAGCGAATACCGATGCCGGTTCAGATAACACCAATAACGACGATGATAACATCCCTCGTTAGTTATACGCTATGATACCAAAATAAAAAAATAGTCGCATTTGAATAATAATATATTTAAAAAAAATATATCTGAACGTTGAATAAAAAAACAGTCGCGCAATACGTTTCTAAAATAAATTAATGAATGAAAATTATTAATGAAAAACAAAATTATCAAAAAATTAAATGGGTTAAAAACGTATATTAAATATAGCATGACGGGTGAAAATAAAAATTATATATATTTTTTAAAATAGCATGATGCCAACTTGGTGGAACAATCGGTTGTCCTTATCTTATTGTATAATATAATTACTATTACATGTTAACATATGAAGTCAAGACGACGGGGAATCTTCTCCACACAAATTTACAAGCCTCAATAACACTTGACTTTATCCAAACAACGTTTTCTAGATCCAGCACAGGCTAAAACTAAAAAGAATTAAACTCAACAAGATTGCACTCTCTTCGATCTCCTTCCAGAAATTAAAGATCGGATCCTAGCTTCAGTTTTACTTGATGGGTAAGCAATTTGTTTGACGTGGAATATATACTAGCTGTGAATTTGTTCTGAAGTGATTTTATTCTTCAATATCTAAGTCAAAACCCTAGCGTTGAAATGATTGCTTAGTAAAATCGGCTGTGTTTTGATCTATATATATATATATATATATATATATATATATACGTAGAGCATGTAGCATCAGAAGCTTGGGATTCGTGAGATTGTAGTTCAATTTAATGTTAGTTGGTAGTTCAACGCCGCTGATTGCTTCTTTTGTCTTTTACTAAAAATACGGTGCAGAAAACAAGAGTTTACAGATCGACTAGATCGTTAACTGAAAAAACTTTTGCACAACATTTTTTTAGTGAAACCAATTGTCTACCTCTATTAAGTTTGGCTCGGTCCAAGTTGGGCCATGGGGGTTTTCTCACCTATGGTGGGTTTCCTCCTGAGGGTGGTGGAGATGATCGGGTGGGCCAGTGCCCCGTCAGTGATCCAAATTACCGTTCAAAAAAAAAAAATTAAGTTTGGCCCGGCCCCCTCGAAAACATGAATGATAATTCTACTCTAGTAGTTACCGATGGTTCGGGAATCCAATTGCTAAGTTTTAGATTATGTGCTGAACTGAAAACAGTTTAAAGTAGATTTGGATTTCAAATGTCCTGCAGCTTAGATGCTCCACAAGCACGTTCCAACTCATTTTATATTCATACAAGTGATCTCTTGTTTCAGACAAAGAAGCCCAAACCCAGTGTTTCACCACCCATCTCATAGAAAGGGATGGTACTTTTAATGCATACGGACTTGATACTTTTATCAAACAAGTTAAACTTGGAGAATGTGTACTTTCATACGCGATTGTTGCTATCATGGGCCCACAAAGTAGTGGTATGTCTCCTTTACCACATCCAAAAGTGAACTTTTTCATGTTTTACTTTACCTAATTAGTCTTTCTTCTTTTAGAATTACACATTAAAAATAGTTAATTTATACCCAAAATGTCCTTATTACTTTTCTTGTCCATTTCCGAAAATGTCCCCTCATATATACCGTCGGAACCAACGGTATAACATGGTCGTCAAACGTTGTTCTTAGCCAACCATCGCCCAAATCGTAGGTATGTTTATAAATACCGGTGAATCCGACGGTATTTTTTTTTACAAAATTGTTGAGGTAGGATCTCATTGTATTTATATAAAACCATTCATTTTTTTTTCAAAAAAGACTATTTTATTTTAGTTTATTTTTTACAAAATTGTTTGAGGTAAGTTTATTTTTCAAACGCCGTCTGATTTTTCCCAAACACGGTTGGGTGATAGTATAACATCCTTGGAAGACGGTATAACACCGTCGGATTTTTTTAAACACCAAATACCGTCGGATTTTTTTTCAAACACCATCGGACGACGGTATTGAAGGGGACATTCTCGGAAAAAATAAGTCAACATAACAAATTGAGGGACAAAAAAGTAATAACTAATAAGGACATTTGGGGATTTTCCCTAATTTATATGCAAGTGGTGACATCAATCTGTTTCTTACAGGGAAGAGCACACTTCTAAATCATCTTTTCCATACCAACTTTAGAGAAATGGATGCTTCCAAAGGAAGGCATGACCTAATAAATATGCACGTTTTATTTTGTTTTCTCGACTTGCGCACACTAATTAGCTCATTTCCAGTTATTCTTATCAGGCCTCAGACCACTGAAGGCATATGGATAGCAAGATGTACTGGTATTGAACCTTTCACCATCGTAATGGATCTTGAGGGTACCGATGGAAGAGAGCGAGGAGAGGTTATATATTCTAAATTATTTGTTTTTTCTTATCCTCATAAATACATTCCTTTTTCTTTCATTTGTCTTTGCTATTGTATCGTTTTTGTTTGCTCTCATTTATAAATATTTAATAACTTGTCTAGGATGGTACTCTATTTGAGAAACAAAGTGCGCTTTTTGCAATTGCTCTTTCAGATATAATGCTTATAAACATGTAAGTTTGGTAGTCCCAGACACCTTGTTCTGATCTCAACTTCTTATAGACTTAAGTTTTGTCTCTCTTAATTGATAAATTTGTGCTACATAGGTGGTGTCATGATATTGGGCGTGAGCACGCCGCAAACAAACCTCTTCTGAAAATCGTATTCCAGGTACATTAATTATCTGTTTTTATCAGTTTCTTATGCCCATTAGTTTATCTTATTAATGTTATGTTTTTCAGGTGATGCTGCGGTTATGTTCTCCACGCAAAACAACTCTCATGTTCATCATACGTGATACAAAACGTGTAAGTTTTGTCTCTTTTATCTTGTGTAAAGTACATATCTAGCTAATACGAGTTTGATTCAAGTATTTTTTTTCCCTTTGCAGACACCTATTGAAATTTTGGACCTTGATTTGAGGAAAGATATCAATGAGGTAACTTTTTCTAGCATTTTCTCATATATAGTAGCGTCCAGCCCACCAAAATCATAATATTGTCTACTCCACGCTAGTGGATCACGAATTTGTTCTTCGTGGCCAAGCGAGGACTTCGGAGGAGGTCACCCATCATTGTGCAATGCCCGCCTCAGCATATTTAAACGCATAGATGTGATCTAATCAAGCTCACTTGTGGCCTAAGACGCATTGTGTCTCATAACCCTAGACTGACTTATGCATCCAACATCCACAACATGTTTAAATGCATAGATCTGATCTAATCAAGTTCACTTGTGGCCTAAAGACGAATTATGTCTCATAACCCTAGACTTACTTATGCATCCAACATCTACCTTGTGTGTATATATGATATGCCCATATTTATAATCCTTCAACTAGAACCAACGCCCGTTTAGTGGCACAATCAAATTATGGAGAGAACCCGTTTGTCAACACATTATCTTGATAACTACTACAAAAGTGACTATCAACAACGTTTTAATTCCGTCGGTAACACATAAAATTTTGCCGGTTTACAACCACTGCAATCAGAAATATCATAACTACTCAAATGACCTAGAGCACCTGTAGAGGCTAAACACTATAATCATGACATTGACACCCAAACTGTAACACCTCGAAAATTCGTAGAGAAAATACAAGTACAAGGGCCAAAGGTATGAACAAATCAAACTACAAGGACCAAAAGTGAAATTTTTGAAAAATTGGCCAATGACGGACCATCACCGTGGATAACGGTCCGTTACAGCACATGACGGACCGTCACCCGTCATGACGGTCAGTGTCCCAAAAACTAGAGGTGGTTTTAGGGTTTCTGACGCATGTCCTCTAACTCAACCTTCGTGACACACTGTCACGACCCATAACGGTCCGTTACGTGGTCTGCAAGAGCGTAGCCGGCAAGCAAATGGGTGACGGGCCGTCACCCCCCGGTAACGATCCGTCACAGCTCATAAATCAATCCTATAAATAGTTAGCTAATTGCATGCCAATTGACTTTATCACAAAGTTATTATGATCTTAGAATTATCAGTTTCCAACGTATTAAGTATAAGCACATAATCAGTAGCTTTCTTGTCTTCCGGTTTTTCCGTTATACCATAAATATAGCCCCATATATGTTTCCCACGCATAAAATTCTGCATGACATAACTCTAATAGACATAGTTCTTACCATCAAGTTGGATACTAATAGACTAAAGAGTATCATCCTTTCCATCCATATTGTTAGTAGTTGAGACAAAACCAGATAATCAAATACCCAATACCAAATACGAACGAGAACAACAACAATTGAATACCAAATTTGAACTAACAAATTGGATTATATTCCAACAACAATTCATTCTAATACGTGTTTCAATCTTATTTCTTCTACAATTTTGGGAATCGATCTAAAGAAAAGAGTAGTATTAGGGTCATAGGAACCCTGCAAGCAGGGGCGGCCTTTGGGTAAAGAAACTAAAGCCACAGCTTTAAGCCATCACATCAAAAGGGCCTCCAGTTTTTTTTTTTTTTTTTTTTTTTAATTCTTAAGTTTTAATTGGATTCTACTTGGAAACTTGGTTTTTCATTCTTAAGCAAGAAGTTGATCATAATATTCTACTTGGAAAATTGATTTTTTTTGCTTATATGCTGTAGTTTTATCTATTGGTTGTTGATTGTTATTATGTGATATTCTATGACTTTATAAGGTTTGTGGTTAGTTCATTGTTAATTATGAAATTTGTTGCACTTAAACTTGATAATATGACTTAAAACTTGAATTTTATAATTTGTTTTAATTTGTGAATTTGCCCAAATCTATGATAAATCTTGCTCTAATCATGTCAAATCGAATTAATAAGCATGAATCTGGTTATTTTAAAAGAAAAAAGATACAGAAGCAATAAGCTGAAATGGACTCGGAAAAATGCTCTTTACTAAAATTTGTAACAACCCTAAAAGATTATGCATCTCTAAATATACATGAACCTCTAAATGTAGACGAACCCAAAAACGTAGATGAAATTAATTATAATAATGAACCTCGCAAAATATAAACTTTTTAGTTTATTATTAACGGTCCAAAGTCTGGATAAAGGATGAGGGGTTTATAACATAAACTTTTGTGGAAAGGGGCTTCATATTTTTTGTTAGCTTTAGGCCACCAAAATCATTGAGCCGCCCCTGCCTGTAAGAAGTCCTTCGTCTGGTCAGATCGGTAAAGCGGACACTATTATTGCCATCATGGTGGATGTCTTACATACATATATACTTTTTTTGTAGTGCCACCGTAAAGGTAACACGCAACTACGCCATGTGATAATATGTTATTTTCTGTAGATATGGGATTCCGTTCCTAAGGCAGAAGCCCACAAACACATCCAGCTGAGTGAATTCTTTAACGTAAGAACCAAGATATAACACTTGGTATTTGTATTTTTTTATTTTTTTTATGAGACAGACTAGCATGCATATCAACCATATTGTAACTTGTCATTGATTGAGTGACCAGGTTGAAGTTGTTGCGCTGTCTAGTTATGAACATGAAGAAGAAAATTTTAAAAAGCAGGTATGCATGATATTCTATATACTCTCATTTACCAACGTCTGTGGCAAATGTTACCGACCCAATCAGACCCTCCAACTTTATTAAAATTACCATCTAAACCACTAACTTTCTAAAATTTTCATTTGACCCCTATACTATCTATACTCTATAATAAATAAATGTTTTGGTGAAAACAAGTTTTTTCGCATCTCTCTTATTAATTGCACAAGTTTTCTTTAATTGTTTTTTAATGATTTTTTGTTTTCCGCCTTTATCTCCTATTAAATAATAATGATTTTTATAATTGTTTTTATAAACGTTTTTTATTTTAAAAAAAAATATATAGGTTTGTTCATAAAACATTTTTAGAAATTAAACATTTATTTCATTATTTTTATAAAACATTTTTAAAAAGTAACCATATGAAGTTTCTGAAATTTGTATTAAAAAACTATATAATATGTCATAAATATGTAATATGTAAATATTTATTATTAAGTATATATAACATTGCATTTATTCAACCCGTGTAATACACGGAGTTTCTAACCTAGTATATAATATATGCTTTTAACCCCGTTAATCTTTTTACTAAATTTTATTTTTTCCAATAACTTTCGTTCGTTAACTTTTTTAAAATCGTTAAATATATTTTTTAGCTATCATTTCAATATTAACTCATGTTTACGTCGCAACATTAATTTTATACGTTTCTTTTTGTGCTTAATCACGTTAATATGACACCTGGTTTAATAATGACCCTCCAACTTTCTCTATTTTCATATACTACCCTTCAACTTTCTCAAATTTCTAAACTCTCAGGGTTTACCCTCAAATTTTGTTTCTTTTTTTTTCTTTTAATTTTTTAATTATTCTTTAATGAATTTGCCGTTTTAATGTTAACTTCTATTCGCGCCACAATTTATCTATTTTTCGATCTCCAGAACCGAGTCGTGACAACTTCATACGTTTCTTTTATGTACTTAGCACGTTACTGTCTTCGCCGCGACACACGTAATGAGGTTCACAAACCCGTCGCATCACGTGAACTTTAATTATATACTTAAACACGTTAATGTCACCGTACAGCCCCGTCGCAACGCGCGGGTCATATTTTGTAGTTCATTTTAATTATCAACTTTATCTTCTTTTAGAAGAACATATACTTCAACTTATTTTCTCATTTTCCTGGGGGTCTTGGAAGGTGGCTAATTTGAGGCAGAAGTTCTTTCAGTCTATTGCACCTGGTGGACTCGCGGGTGATAGGCGATTGGTTGTTCCTGGTTCAGATTTTTCTTTAAGTGCACAGAATATCTGGAAAGATATTAAAGAAAACAAAGACCTCGACTTGCCTTCTTACAGGGTAACTGTTGTTGATACTTCTGGTCAAATCTAACGCTGTCTAGATTTTTGAAGTATTTTTTGGTAGGTTATGGTGGCTAATGTACGATGTGAAAAAATTGCTGATGAAAAATATTCTTCCTTTGCTGAAAACCAGGTGTGTGTCTATCTAACTTCTATAAACACCCGGATGTAAGAACGGCAATCTAAAACATAAGATAGAGATTACAACCATGTACCTATGATTTTGGATAAATATCCACACCAAAACAACTAAAAATCAGTGGTGGACCCAGATTTTTTTTCATGGGGTTGGAAATTTTTTGGGTCGGCTGACTAGCGATATATAAAACTAAATTTATTTTATACGGGCGATAGGGGGGGTGTTGCAAAAGATTATGGGAACGATCAGAATTTTAACGCGTATATAACATAAAAAAAAATTATGGAGGTCGGCTGCCCCATACCTAATGAATAGGCCCGCTATTGCTAGAAATGTGATCGAAGATTAAACACACAATAACCGTCAAGCCAAGCCCGAGCTCTAACTTGTTCAAAGCTCTACGTCTAAAGCTTGAGCTATCGATCTCGACTCGGGCACTCTCTATATATGGATATTTATAACTCTAATTATATATATAGCATATTATATATTATTTAGTTTCTTATTATATGTATATATATTAGTAATTATTATATAATTATATTATATTTATATAAAGAAATATTATTATTATTATATGTATATAAGAGCATTTACATCAGTTTCTTCATATTTATCTCTATAATTTAACTAAATATCATATTTTTTTTTAAGTTTATCTTTAAATTTGTTTTAACTTCACACATCTCATTCTCTATCTCTATCTCACTCACAAACACTTATTTTATTATTTTTTCTCTTTTCTACACACTCACAAAAAATATAGAGATTTATGAAATAGATCTCTATATTTAGAGAATCTCTAGTTAGTTAACTATAAAATTTAAAGATGCAGATAGAGATGCTGATGTGGGTTTAAAATAAAAGAAAACTCTAAATAATAAAGATAGATATGGATATAGAGATGCTGATGTGAATGCTCTAAACAATAGGCTGCTTTAGACATGAACTAATCAACAATAATGGTTTTTGAAGCTCATCTCAAGCTTGTTTGAATCAATTTAGACTTAAGCTTAATTGTGAACTTGTTTAATCATTTAAACTTTTAATGAGTTTATCTCGAATAGTTCACTAGCGGCTGAGTTAATTTATACCCCTATTTCAGGCTCGATAACACGGAGAGAGACAATCTTAAGTGTGTGAGGATAAATCTATACATGGTCTGCCTTCTCTAATACGTTGTTTATATGAAAATTTTCACTTTGCCCCCTTAACTTCAGCAGCATATCCCATGTATGTCAGTGTGTGCTTCAAGAACCGCTATCCTCTTCGATACAACACTTTAAGCATTTCAAGTTAGAACCTTAATACATACGTTTTAGAATAAGATTGTAAAATATATATTTTTACAACATGTAACTATTTAACATGACACATTATCATTTCAGTCATTTGAATTTAAATAAGTGTTGCAGGATTGGGTTGATATAATCGACGCTGTAAAGTCTCATCCTGTCGCAGATTTTGGAAAGAAGCTTAGTTCGCTGCTTGAATATTGTTTTTCCATGTAATAACATCGTGCTAATTCCACCATTTTTATAATTATACTATCTTATCGAGTTTTCACGTATTTCAATAATTTGTGTTCAGTTATGATGAAGAGGTTATTTACTATGAAGAAACTGTTCGATCTGAAAAAAGAAAGCAATTGGAAGAGAGATTGATGAAAGTACTGTTTTTGTTATTCTGTTTTATATATGTGTAGTATTTCCTCATTGTTTATAATGGTATCTTCTATTATATTTAGCTTGTTCAACCAGCCACCAAATTGATGTTGAAATACATACGATCTGAGAGACTGGATGAGTTCAAAGGAACATTTAACAATGCCTTGAAAGAAGGACAGGGATTTGAAGTGGCGGCTCGTGACTGCACTATGAAGTCAATGAGACTATTCGATGAACAATGTAAAGGTATAGCTATCAAGTATCACTTTTCATAAACTACTTCTTTTTCCTTCTAGATTATAGAAATATCAGGTTTTGATTCTGAATCTGCAGATGCCACAAGTTACCAAGCTATTAGTGACTATACTAAAATAAGGGATAAACTTTCCCACGATTTGGATTTACATATTACTGAAGTTCGAGCTGCCAAACTAAATGAACTTTCTACGCAATATGAGGTAAAAATTAAATTGTAGTAGTAACAACTTGTTAAGTTGTGAAGTCTAGTTGAGTTAGCACATAGCTACCTTAGTGAGATAGTTGGCCAGTTGGGTCACTTGCATTAGAATGTTTTCAGGCAATGTATGAAAGAGCATGGCCTTTGTAGTAGCCACCTTCTTTTCCTCAACTAGTGTACCTACTTCTGCACTCACGACCTCCCAAAGGCCATTAGCCCTCAATATCAGCTCCATCAAAAACGATCACGTGGTGTAGTTCGATTCGGTCAACTTTGGGCATTGAGTGTCACATTCCCCTGCTCACGTACCGGACCCAACGCTTGGTTTGAATATGCCATTCCTTCTTTCTTTCTCCTTCTTTCTTTTCTTGTTTTTACTTCTCTTCTTTCCTACTTTCCTTCTTCCTTCTTTTCCTTCTTTCTTCTTTTCCTATGTTCATTCTTCCTACTTGTTTTCCTTTTTCCTACTAGTCTTGCAATCTTTTTCTCAAGTTATCAAGAAGTTGTGTCCTTGATTACCTAGCCTACTTGAAGCAACCTTCCTTCCCTCCGCTTCTCGGCCAGAAAGTCAAGACAGACCCACAACTCAACTTCCTTCTTCCTTCGACCTCAACACCAAGATATTATAGCTATTATACCAATTGAAAGCCCGGTATCGAACTTTCAATCACAAACCGTAACAAGAGTTGAGATGAAAAGAGGATTTTGAATTTTAACAGATGGTATAAACAAACTTAGGTGAACTCCATAATTGGATTAAAACTTCACTAACCATATAAATAGCTAAACAAAGACCTATTCTAACTTGACTCAAACTCTTAAGGATAACCCAAACATGCTTGGACTTATCTTTTACCTACTAGAAAAATACCAAACTAATAAAATAAACCTTCAAACAATTAAATAAAACATAGACTCAAACTTATCTTCTAATATTAAACTCAACTTATCTTGAACTCCAAGCAAACTTTGCAATCCAATCTCACCCCAAAACTTACGGCCAAACTCAATGCTTCCTACTCTAATCTTTTGCTATTCTTTATAAGTATCACACTCCAACTTAAAACCAATATTCACATGTGAACTTAACCATTAAACACCAACTTAAAACAGAAAAGTATGAGTATACGTGGGCAGAACTTTGTATGAGATAAGCTTCATATGGTAGTTGGGAGTATCAGAATGGTAACATACATTACCTCATACCTGGCCAGTATGATAGTTAATGCATGGAACCATCATGATATCGCAAACATCATATGACAACTTATGTCAGCAAATAGTAATCCGGAAATGTGAATATGCATGATTAAAGATACATGAATGAATGTATACATGCATATATGAATATGAGCTTTATATAGAATGCCTGAATAAAATAAGGCCTATAGTATAAAACCCTAGACTATGATTAGGGAAAACGAATGAGAGATTAAAACGATACCATGTTTCAGCAAATGGCTGAACATCAAAACGATGAGGTACATGACGAAAGAAGCCACAGGAGAACTGAATCTCCACATCATGATGAAAACGAAGTTGAGCAAGTCCCGGAAAACATCCGGATACAAATCACAGTAGAAGTAGGAAAGGCATTTGATGTAAACTTTCCAATCTTACAAGCAGATTTACAGAATTCATTAGAAAGCTGGTTTGAAAGCTACAAAGACGTTACTCATAATGGAGAAGGAGGGAATCCAAAAGTTGATATGAAATCAACTCGTTGCAGTACAAAGATTTTATGACGTGTAAGCCATTAGAGTTTAAGGGAGCGGTTAATCCCTTAAAAAGCCAGAGGTGGATCGCTTCAATAGAAAGGGCATTCGATACATGTCATTGTGAGAAAGAAGATGAAGTGACGTTTGCCATCTATCAACTGAAAGAATGAGCAGATGATTGGTGGGGAGTAGTACAGAGAGAAAAGGGTAGAGATAAGATCAAAGAGATGAGGTTGGAAGAATTTAGAGATCTCTTCCTGAAACATTATTGGCCTCGAGCGGCAATTGAGAGAATCACTGAGGAGTTTCTTCAACTCCGTCAGACAACGTAGACTTTGGATGAGATCACAGGGATCTTCTTTGACAAGGCGAGATTATGTCCGGCTTTGTTAACAACTCCAGAAATGTGGATGAAAAGATATCATCTTGTTTTGAAAACGGAGATTAGAGAACTTATCTATCCATCCAAGTGCGTGAACTTGGAGGAAATAATCGATTGGGCTCGGGAACAAGAAACTGAGCTTAAGAGGCAGACTGAGAGAGATGGGAAGAGAAAGGAGAAAGTTATCCTTCTCCTATGCCTCTTAAGATGTTCAAGTTTAACAAACTAGGAGGCGGTTCCTCCCCGAGGAAAGGTATTCAAAATTGTAAGACTTGTGGAAAGAAGCACCCGGGAGAGTGCCGATTCAAGTCTACAACTTGTTACAAATGTGGGAAGATAGGGCACACTGCATTGTAGTGTATGAGTGGCACCCGATTGTGCTGCAACTGTTACAAGCCAGGACATTTTAGCCGGGAATGTCCTGAGCTAAAATCTCAGACGGAAAAAGGGTCGAAAGTGGCAGAGAATGAGATAAAGAGAATCGAGGCTTCGAAGCCAAGAGGTAGGGCTTTTCAGATCACTACAGAGGAAGCAAAAGATGTTCCTGATGTCGTATCAGGTACATTCCTCTTGAATTCCCTACCTGCTTGTGTTTTATTTGATGTAGGAGCTAGTCAGTCATTTATTTCTTTAAAGTATGCAAACTCTAGAAACTTTAATAGAAATAAGTTGGCTAAGGCATTAGAAGTCGAAATCGCAACTGATCGAAACTGCGTAGTGACTGAAATATGTCGAGATTGCTGACTACTGATAGAGGAAGAAGAATATCTCGTCGATTTAATTCCAATGCCGATGCAAGAATTCGACATAATCATTGGCATGGACCGGTTATCTTCACATGCTGCAACGATTATATGCAATTAGAAGATTGTACGATTCATGACGCCTACAGAAAAGAAAGTTAGTGTCATTGGTGAACGACGGAACCAGATCAGGCTATGCATTATGGCCAATATAAGTAGCTACGTGAGACAAGGTCATTAAGCCTTAGTCTATGTAGCTGATGTGAAGATGAAAGGGAAGGAACTGGATTAAGTTCCAGTAGTGAAAGAATTCCCAGAAGTATTCCCAGCCGATCTTCCAGGTGCTCCACCTGAGAGAGAGATCAAATTTAAAATTGATTTAATCCCTGAA
Organism: Smallanthus sonchifolius; assembly: GCA_023525975.1. Classification (NCBI taxonomy): domain Eukaryota; kingdom Viridiplantae; phylum Streptophyta; class Magnoliopsida; order Asterales; family Asteraceae; genus Smallanthus; species Smallanthus sonchifolius. The sequence continues at coordinate 20,761,315 of CM042034.1, forward strand.
GCTAAGTCGGTAGCTAAGGCTCCGTACCGGTTAGCACCAACTGAGATGAAGGAATTAAAATAACAACTGCCAGAGTTGTTAGACAGGGGATTTATACGTCCAAGTGTATCCCCTTAGGGTGTACCAATTATGTTTGTGAAGAAGAAAGACGGTAATATGAGGATGTGTATAGACTACCACGAATTGAACAAATTAACTATCAAGAATAGGTATCTTTTACCTAGATTTGATGATCTATTTGATCAATTGCAAGGATCTAGTTGGTTTTCCAAGATTGACTTAAGATCTGGTTATCATTAAGTTAAGGTACGGGAAGAAGATGTACCTAAGACGGCATTCAGAACTCGTTATAGACACTATGAATTTGTAGTGATGTCGTTTGGGGTAACGAATGTTCCAGCAGTCTTCATGGATCTCATTAATAGAGTATGCCAGCCAATGTTAAACAAATTTGTTATTGTCTTCATTGATGACATTCTGACTTATTCAAAGTATGAAGAAGAACATGCGCAACATCTTCGTGAAGTACTTAGTACTTTACGAAATGAGAAACTATACGCCAAATTCTCAAAATATACATTCTGGTTGAGAGAAGTTCAGTTTCCGGGTCATGTTATAAACGCCGAAGGTATCTCAGTAGACCCAGCAAAGGTAGAGATTGTAATGAAATGGTCTCTACCTAAGAATCCATCGGAAGTTAGAAGTTTCTTGGGATTAGCTTGCTATTATAGAAGGTTCATTCAGGACTTCTCTAAGATAGCCACCCCATTAACTAAACTGACACGAAAGAATTCAAAGTATGAATGGAATGCGAATCAGGAGAAGACATTCTAGATATTAAAAGAAAAATTGACACAAGCTCCGGTTTTGGCATTACCAGAAGGAGTAGAAGATTTTGTGGTATACTCCGATGCCTCGAAACTTGGGTTAGGATGTAATATGATGCAAAAAAGGAAAGGTGATAGCATATGCCTCTCGACAGCTAAAGACACACGAAGCAAACTACCAAACCCATGATCTGGAATTAGCTGCAGTAGTGTTTGCACTAAAGATCTGGAGGCATTATCTGTATGGGACGAAGTGTATGATTTACACAGACCACAAAAGTCTTAAGTAATTCTTTGACTAGAAGGACTTAAACATGAGGCAACAACGGTGGTTAGAACTGGTTAAAGATTATGATTGTGAGATCTTGTATCATCCCGGAATGGCTAACGTGGTAGCCGATGCTCTAAGTCGAAAGGAAGAGCATCATCATATCCGGGTTAAAGCGTATAAGTTGGTGATAACTCCTGATTTCATGAGCCAGCTTCGAGACGCACAAATCAAAGCATTAAAAGGTGAGAATGTTAAGAAAGAAAGAATGGTTGGTCAGGAAAAATTTCTAGAAGAGAATGAGTATAAATTCAAGACACGATTTGGTCGTATGTGGATACCACGATCAAGTGAGTTTAGACAAAAGATTCTTGATGAAGCTTATAAATCAAGATATTCTATTCATCCGGGCACTACAAAAATGTACCAAGATCTGCGCAAGGATTATTGGTGGCCCGAAATGAAATTTGATATCATGAAACATGTAGCTAAATGCTTAACTTGCCTACAAGTTAAAGCAGAACATCAGAAGTCATATGGAAGATTATAACCATTAGAAATCCCAGAATGGAAGTGGGAACATCTCACTATGGACTTCCTAACCAAGCTACCAAAGACTGCTATGGGTTATGCTGCCATTTGGGTGGTTATGGATCGGTTAACTAAGAGTGCTCATTTCTTAGCAATACGTGAAACGTACTCTTCATAAAAGTTAGCCAATTTATTCATCAAAGAAATCGTTTCCAGACATGGAGTGCCAAACTCGATTGTCTCTGATCGAGATACTCGTTTCACTTCACATTTTTGGAAAACGTTCCACGAAGAGATGGGAACTAGACTTCTAATCAGCACGGCATATCATCCTCAAACTGACGGACAAATTGAGAGGACTATACAAACTCTTGAAGATATGTTGCGTGCTTGTATAATGGACTTCGGGGGAAGTTGGGATAATCATCTTCCATTAGCAGAATTCTCATACAATAACAGCTACCATTCCAGTATTGGTATGCCACCATATGAGATGCTATATGGTAGAAGATGTAGGAAGCCTGTATGTTGGGAAGAAGTTGGTCACAAAGATTTAGGCAGCAAAGAAATGGTTCAAGCCACGTCAGAAAAGCTTGACTTAATCAAGGCACGTTTGAAAGCTGCACAAGATAAAACAATCAAACAAGTGTTAGTGCAATGGAAGTACCAAAAAGGATAAGAAATGACTTGGAAAATTGAGGATGAAATGAGAAAAAATTGTCCTCAACTCTTTAAGGATTAACCGGTTTCGAGGACGAAACCTAAATTAAGAGGAGGAGAGTTGTAATATCCCAAAACTCCTAAATATAAGATGGGACATGTGTCGGTTGAGAAACGTGGCTTAAGAACCCCAACCAAGTACGAAAAGGGAAGACTATTCGTCCGGAAATAGCCCAAAATTTTGCGTAAGCATATCTCGGGCTAGAAAAGGAGTTACGTGACCATAATATATGAAAATGGGGTGTTTCGATGAGGAGAATATGAAAATGAGGTATGTCGGACCGATATCCCTCATAACGGTCCGACATGTGTTCCCGAAGGAATTCAGGAGGCTTTGACAGGTGTTTTGATGACTCATCACCCACGTCGGACCGATATGTTTTACATGTCGGTCCGACATGGGATGTCAGACCGATATGATTTACACATCGGTCTGATATGGGGATGTCGGACTGATATGAATTACACGTCGGTCCGATATGTGCAGCAGAAGCAAAAAAAGAGGTTTTGACGCGTGTCATCGACTTCAGCCGAAGTCGGACCGACTTGGCACGACATGTCAGTCCGACATGGGTCCCAATTCAGCCTATAAATAGATGTTAGAGTCGTTCATTTGATACAAACATCACACACCAACACCATGAAACACACACACTCTCTGAGAAAGATTAAAAGACCCGAAGATAATCTAGGTACACTGGACTCGAACCCTAGACACCAATATGTGAATTATGTGCCTAAATGATATGTGATACGAAAAGGGTACGGGGTAATGACGGATTAGTCTAAACACTAACATGAATAATGGAGTAATCACGACGTATCCAAGGGATGGTGGATACTCCGCTGGTACTTCCTATATATAAATCTCTTGGTACTCCGTGGTGAAACTATTATGAATGTTTAGGAGTATAGATTGATAAATAATAATGAAATATAGTAAACGTAAGGGAGAACATCCGACCGGTATGTAGTTATCTGACAAACGAAATGTTCTGTCTAAGGAAAGAGTGGTGTATAAATCTCTCCTAAACCCGTCACTCTTTCCTGGGAACATCTCTGTTGGAGGTACTACTCTAGAAGGAAAATCACCTGGTTTACAATATATGACGAATATGAATATATAATGAAAGTATACCATGCGTGATGAATGTGAATACATGATGAATAAGAATACGTGAAATGCATGATGAATACGTGAATGCATGATAATACGTGCAAATATGAATTAGTATGATGGAACGAGTCTAAACCCTAAAATGGAATAACGGAGTACTCACGAAGTGTTAAAGGGGTGGTGGAAACGCCGCTGGTACTTCCTATATATAAACCCTTTTAATGCATCGTGGAGAAACCGTTACAAAGTTTTAAGGTGAGGACTGGTTAGGAAATAAATCAAGCATATACCTGAAATGAAAACAAATGCTTGATACATTTGGGAGGCTGTGAGTCTAAGATACTCAAGGTCCCAAATGAAATGAGATACCCGACCTATAAGGTGGATCTCAATAATAAAGATAAGGAAAGGAAAAGAGAACTCCAGGCTTACGGGGCAGAAGGAGAAAAAGATTCTAAGCCTACGGGGCTGAGGAATGAATGAGTCTTTATGACAAATGCAAGGGGTCTAAACTGACGAGTATAAGAACCTTGCCAATACTCGGACCGGAGGTACGACCTAAGATGGTTGCGAGGGGGTTAGCATAAAATATACGAATGACGTGACCAGGGGTACGTCCGGAGATGGTCACGGGGGCACCGAGAGCCTGGAAAACTTGAACAATAATACGATCCTCAAGGGTTCATAATAAAATGAACGATGCAGTGTACTTACTTAGAGTAAGCTAATTCAAAAATTTTTTCCAAATACTGCAAAAAAGAAGCATATGGAATGAAGCTTCCTGTGGACAGAGCTATCGGAATTGAAAAATCTCTCTGTAGAATGATATAATTATATCATCTTTTGTAAAACAATATTATAATGAAAAAGTTACCTTAGCCAATTATGACAAAGTTTTGATAATCTGGGACCGTTTCCCGCAATATAAAACTCTGATAAATAAGGAATAAATAGGGTGTTTCAATAAACTATTTTGACGGATGATGAAAGACAAAATACATTGTACTTACCATGATTTCATTTATTTATGAGTTAAATTAATTTATCCTCTCTACCATGTGAATCCAGAGCCCCAAACAAACACAAAAAATGTATAAAAAAAACTAAAAACCCATTTCTGCTTAAATCCATATAGTAAAATTAAAATGTCATTCTTGATATTTAAGGACTATTACTTAAATAATAAGAAATTATTCTCATTACTTAAGGCCTATTTTTTTCTAAATTCATACATGCTAGTTTTTAAATATTTAAAATGATAATCAAATTTTTAGTGACTGATATACGAGCATAAAACCCATAAAAGGGCGGTTTCTAACCTCATATGCTTCAAATGGGAGTCCGATTGTGAATATCCCCCTCGGCTCAACCGAATTAGCATGCCCCCTCTATGAAACATGATCAAAAACATATGTTCATCAATTCTAGGATAAAAAATACCATAAATTTGAAACAGATAGATTACATGACTGAACAAATGATATAAACCCATTTATATTGGTGGTTGATTTATCTAAACAAAACATATCAAATTTGAATCTAATTTTAGGCATTACCCCTGAAAGTTTTGAAGAGACGGTGGTACCATTCATTTCCTTGCCTTAGCTGACGTGTATATACAATTCCCTATAATGCATTAAACAACATATAACTGTCATGACATTCTACCATAGCATTCTAATGTAAATAAAATTTAACATTGTGTGTATAGAACGCTCTTGTACAACTACAAGTAAGTCTGTTATCTATATCTATATCTATACTATATTATAATGCACCAACAAATGGTATATTAAAATTTAAGTAATACAAGTTTGATTGCTCAAGATACAACATTTAATGCATGAGTTAAAAACTTTTTGAGTGTAAATATGAATTTTAAACATTACTTACACATTTGCCCCCTCAACTTTATTCAACTTTTGGTTATTTAAACAATAATTACACTTTTAAAATAACTACCCTCCACGTTTTTTATACGGCCATAACTTTTTCATACATTGATATTTTTTATAAAAAGTTACACCATAAAAACGAGCATTTTTTCTCTTTAATTTGAGTATGGTATTGCTATAGTTTTTTTAATAAAAAATAATTAACATGTTACGTGATTACGAAAATCCTGACGGTATCTTCGCGACAATCCCAAAAAATTCTAAAATCCGCCAAACGCCCCTATAATAAAAATCTTCAATCCGTAACTTTATTTTGTATAAAGAGAGCCACTATAATTACGTAATTTTGACGGGTTTAGTGTTACATTTTAGGATTTAGCTAATGTAGTGATACAATACAATATTATAATGATAATTATACACATGTTAGAGCATACATAATACAAGTGGATAATGTAGTTTTTTAAATTAGCATGTCACGTGATTACATATTAACACCTTTGTTTTTGTTTCCTCTATAGTAACTGACAGTATCTTCGCGACAATCCCGAAAAATTCTAAAATCCGCCAAACACTGCTAAAATAAAAATATTAAATTCAATGATACGAGATCCGACTACTTTGACCGTTTTTCAAATACACACATAGCAAAGCATTCGTACTATCAGTTTTTAGGACTCTTTATAATCAACACCTACCCACTAACAATTTTTTTTATAAAAGTTTGTACATAAAGTTATATTTATTTAATAAACAACCCATTTCATAAAGTTAATAAATAATGATGGATTGTCATTTTAAAAAATTCCGTTCATATTACATATTTGAACACTTTGAAAAATAAATAAGAATGACACATTAATTGGTAAATTTGTCAAATTTTAAAAACTCGCAATTAACTCCAATGTAGTTAGGTTAGTGGATAATTATGTATGTTGTGATACACAAAAATATAATTTCACCTAATAATGTTTTAAGAAAAAACTTTACTTACTCTGTATATAAATATGATTTATAAAGTTAACCCTCACAAGATCTTTGTAGTTCGCCAACATTGAACCTATAGTAACATGTGTAAACCCTGGAATTAAGAACGTCGATGTTAATTTTTTTATTTGATTATATAAAGTTTTCAGAATGTTAATTTTGACGGTTGTGCGCCGCAACACGCGTGGGTATAACACTAGTTTTATAATATACACAAATAATAAAATCAGAAAGAAATCATATGAAATGTTACATCTAATTACAAATCTGAATTCTTTTGTTTTTATACGAAGTAATTGGATATAAATACATCTATGCCTGTTAACCTTTTTTTTAAGACTGAATTCTCATTAGTTTGTTGTTGCTCATCATCTCTTTCCAGTCAAGTTATAGAGCTGGATATTTTCATTAGGCTGATAGAATTTTGATGAGAAATTACTCCCTGTACCCAAAAGTTCAAGTCATGTTTTAATTTGCAAATTCAAGCCTAATAATTTCAAGTTGATGTAGGATATCTTTAGGTTATGCGTCTCCAAAATGCAGTTAACATATTATGTTTTGCATATATAAATGAAACTATTAATCACCTTTCATATTCAAAACAATTTATCAATCTTGAAGTTGAGAAGTGAAGTCAAATGTGGATTTTCCATGGAAAGAAGTAATTTAGATGACAAAGTCATCCATTTGCTTTAAACAGTTTTGGGTTTGTCTATGATATTATTTGTTAACATGTATTCAAAGAACTACCTACTGTATTGTCTATGCATCATGCACAAGTAACCGCACCTCGATATTAACATGACAAATAGGGCATTTTGTATGCTTTTTAGAACATTTACTGCACAAATAGAGTTCGAGATAAATCACGATAATAATTTTGAAAACATGGAAGGAATACTATGCTTATTTCTCTTTCAAAGCATACCCGACACAAAACCTTTCCCTGGCAAAATGCAATAATACTTCACATGTGTAAAACAAACATGTCAATATTTGATACATTTTGAAGACTTCCATACTCTTGTTGGTTGATATTTGTGTTTTCAGTTTGCTCATAAAGAGCAACCAGAAGTCTACATACGAGTCTTTCCCAATAGTCTTGTAGTACCCTCTATCAGTGGCTCGATTTGAACGTTATACATTCCCATATTTCTTATGCAGATATGTGCACAATTAATTGCAAGTCCTGCTAACCCCCCTGATATTGCTCCAACAGTTAACCCTAACCCCAATCCTGGACCAGATGCTACCTATCCTGTTTTCTGTTTCTGCTCATATTGAGAATAATCCACGTTAGAACAACAAACATTCAATATGGCACGGTCAACAATTCAATTTAATTACACGAAAACTAATTAAATACAAAAACCACTAAAACATGAACAATCTGAAAATGGTTCATTCATTTTGTATATAAAAATAATAAACCGTAGTCCTTAAATTTCAACTAAAATGATATGTTGATAATCTTGCTTTAAATTTCATCACTTAAAAGAACTTAAAGCATGTTGCCTAAATTACACAAAATAAGTACAAAGTCCATTCACAAGTCCAAAATGGAAGAAAAGGTACATTTTGCATTAAAACCAAAAAAAGGTACACCCCTCATCCCAAATGGACTAAGTCAAATTTGTACTTTCATGTCTCAAATAGGAGCTCTTTTCTAAAACTTTCTTAACGTGAAGACAAACATAGCTTTCCCATATTACACTTTTATATTATAACCATGAGTAAATAGTTCAAAGCATTAGGTAACTTCTGTGAGAATGAAATATGGGTTTTCTTTGGCATGTTGTTTAAGTATCTTCGAGCCTTATCATTTCGTATCTGCAGAAATTTAATAACTAATGTTATCTAGAAGCTAAAAAACTATAGAACTTTGAATATAAGTTTAACAAAGGAAGATTTTAAACAAACCCTTGCAACAGTTTTAGCAGAAGGAGAACCAAGCAAATCAGTGACAAGATCCAATTGGTGCACAACATTCCTCCCATAAACAAAGGCTTTCTTGTTAGCATCTCAATAAATCTACATCCTATGCTACATATATCAATTGCAGGAGTATACTGAAATAATTCATATTTTTAGTAATTAATCACTAAACGTCAACTCATACGCGTGTATGCTTACTTTAGAGAAAAAGGAGCCACAAAGCTCAGGAGCTCGATACCATCTAGTAGCCACATAGTCCTAATCTATAGAGATTTACATATCAAAAACATCAGCAAGTTGTCAAAATTTTATGCTTTAATAAAGTTTTAGAACCATACAGTCCAAAAAATTGTTGACAGGGGTATCACCAAAAAATTGTTAACATGTCATTATTCAATACCAAATTGACATTTATTTATTTATATATATTTCAACATCTTTGAATTAAGATTTCAGTATTAAAATATTTGATGCCAAGTTTTGCATTTCCAGTCGAACTTTAAACAGGCGTTGGGTGGTCGAGTGGAAGCTCATCTAAAAGAAGCTAGTGATAATACTTGGCCTGCAATAAAGACCCTTTTTGATCGTCAAACTATAGCAGTTGTCAACAGCTTCTCTTCTGCACTTTCTAGTTTTAAAATGGATGAACAAGAAAAGGGAGACATGATTTCAAAACTGAAGGATTATGGCAGAGGAGTAGTTGAAGGGAAGGCAAGAGAAGCAGCAGGAAAAGTAAAATATCTTATGAAGGACAGGTATGCCTGCAGATCGATATTCAACTTGTTGTCAAATTTCATTTCTGTTTTACTATAACTCATTGTAAATCTATTATAATCACACAGGTTTGAATTCATATTCTGCTATGATGATGACTCAATGCCACAAGATTGGACGGAAAATCATGATATTCAAGCTATGGCTAAAGCTGCCCTGTCTTCTGTAAGAATCTTTATTAGAGGATATGCGATATTGGATCTATTTGTCTGTCTTTAACAAGCACGGGCCTTATAATATTGCTAATTTATGAATATTTATCTTTCAGTCTCTAGAGTTGCTCTCTGTATTGGCTGCAATACGTTTGGATGGAGAATCTGATAGAATTTGGAATACCCTAAAGCAAGGAACCACCACGTCACCGCATCTGTTGGCCTCAAGTGCATGGGAAGAGGTATCCATTTCTCTGTAATCAATCTACATATCAAGTTGTACATTACTTGTAACAAATATATATGAAACATTGGGTGTGCATTTTATTTAATTAAATTCAGGATCCAGAGATGAAGAAGACACTCATAACTCCAGTTCAGTGTAAATCTTTCTGGGACCAATTTAAACAGGAAACCGAGAAAATCATCACTCAAGCTATTTTTATCCAGGTATATCATTTTCTTTACTGCAAGTGGTTAATTTTTTATGTTGTTTAGCTTCTTGTGAATTGATCACTTCAAGTATATCGTTGCTTATGGTTTTCAGAAAGGTAATATGAAGAAGAAAAAGATACCTAAACAGGTGGTCACCACTTCAAAAGTCGTCGCTGCTGGCACTGCCTGTGTGGTTGGTATAGTCAGTACTGTGGCGGCCTGCACAGCCACTGGCAATGTTGCTGTGGCTGTAGGGGTTGCTGTGGTAGGCGGTGCGGCAGTTGGTGTTGTGGTAGCCGGTGCATTGGTAGCCGTTGCAGCCCATACTGCTCTAGTTTCTCTCAAAAATATGGCACGGGGCGTGTAAGACTTATATGATGATGAAGGTGATGAACTTACTAAATATTGTAAGACTTATATGATGATGAAGGTGGAGTACTTGAAAAAGTAGTCACATTCAGATGTATCAACACCTAATATCCTAAAATCAAGTTTCACACAAAACTCACTATACATCTGGAAACCGTTGTTTGTTGAAAGAAAAGAAAAGTAACCCTATGTATTTTCGTAAAAGAGGTTGTATATTTATTTGATATTACTTGGCGTTTACTTATTGAATAATCATTATGACAGTTAGAAAATATGTGTTTATTACAAAAATCTTTAGATATATATGATATATGATTTAATTAGGTTTACTTTGTAATTTTCATTATTATACTCTCATAAATAGTTGATTATATATATATATAGGGAGAGGATCAAATAAGAAGTATGTTTTCGCTAAGAACTCTAAGAAATGACCAAAACGCTTAGAAACGATATCAAACGAACTCCGATTGAGCTCATTTCAGTGGCGTTGGAACCGTCTCGTCGAACACTATCATCTTAGCTTTTAGGTTTTAGATTTTACGTTTGAATTTTAGGGTTTTAGCCTTATGGTTTAGCCTTAGAGTTTAGCTTTTAGGGTTTAGATTTTATGGTTTAGGTTTTTTTGGGGGGTGGGGGTGGGGGGTTTAGGTTTTTGGGGGTGGGTGGGGGTGGGTTTAGGTTTTTGGGGGGGGTGGGGTGGGGGGGGTTTAGATTTTTGGGGGGTGGGGGTGGTGGTTTTAGGCTTTTTGGGGTGGGGTGGGGTTGGAGGGGGGGTTTAGGTTTTTGGGGGTGCGGGTGGAGGGGAGTTTAGCTTTTTGGGTCCGGATTAGAGTTCGATGAGACGATTCCAACGCCGCTGGAATGAGCTCAATCGGAGTTCGTTTGACCCACTTCTTAGCATTTCTTAGCGAAAAACCACTTCTTAGTGGAACCTTCCCCTATATATATATATAGGGGTGGGTCCAGAGAAAACCAATAGTTAGGCGAAAACCAATAAAAAAATCAATTTTAATCAATAATATAGTTATATTTATTTTTTATTTTATTTTATTTTTATTTTTTTATAAGAGTATAAATGTAATATTACAAGTTTTTACCAAAAAATCATTTAAATAATGGCTTACGTATACGTAACCCATAGTGTTACGTATACGTAAACAGAAAACAAAAAAATTCAAAAAAATTGTGGTTACGTATAGGTAACCCATAGTATTACACATTGTTTTAGTGGTTTTCGCCTAACTTTGTGGTTTTCTCTTTATCTTTCCCATATATATATATATATATATATATATATATATATATATATCTATATCTATATCTTATGAAACAGTATTAACAAGGTGGTTATACCCCTTCATTTGGGGTATCAGAAAAATGTCGTTAACCGCAAAATAACAGACTTTCAAGTTTGACTTTTGTTTGCTACACCCCTAAGCTAGACTTGTATTCATCTAGCATAAATTAATACTTTATTCGCGTCTTCAATAATCCTTGGAGGGTTTCCCCGATTTCTTAATGTGATGACCCAGTTTTTTTCAAGTCTTCATATTTCAGCTTTCCTTCCTTCGTGATTTGGTATTGTTAATTTCTTTTTGTATATAATCTTCTGGTTTCACTTCGCATGTTTTTTTAAGGTGCCCATATCTTTGACATTTATAGCATTTATATTGGGATAATGGTTTCTTATGAGTTTTGAATCTTTGAGTTGTTCCTTGTTCTTTCTTTTCTTCAAAACACGTATGTGTTGATGATGATAAATGGAAGTTGTTTTAAGCAGAAGGTTCTTCAAATTGTCCCATCCTTAACTCATGTGATTGTAAGGTTCCATTTAAGTTTTCTAGTGAGAATGTGGCCATATTCTTGGATTCCTCGATTTCTACTACTGCGTATTCAAACTTCCTTGTTAAACTTCTTAAGATTTTCTCCATGATCTTTCTATCATCAATGGCTTCTCCATTCTGTCTTAGTTGATTTGTAATCAAGACAACCCGGTTGTAATAATCTTCAACTAATTCTAAATCTTTCATCTGTAGGTTGTCGAATTCACATCTCAAAGTTTGTAACCGTACAACCTTGACTCTATCATCTCCTTTATAAGTTTTATGCAATGTATCCCATGCTTCATTTGAAGATTTTGCCATGGAAATCCTTTCAAATATAACATCATCTATCGTTTGGTAAATAAGGAATAGCGCTTTCTTGTCCTTTAATTCTTTTGATTTGATTTGTTTTGTTTTGATGATGAGCCTGATTCTTCATATCCTTCTTAAATAATACTCCATAAATCTTGTGATTGGAGTAGTGTTAGAGGTTGTTTTTGTAATTCCAGATTCTTTAGGGGGTTAGTTGTAACATTTCTAATTATGTTTGTAATCTGCATTTAAGGACTTGTTTAGTTCTTGTTTTTGTATCACTTCAAATATTACTCAATAAAAGTTTGTTAAGTTTCTGTTAAAACCTTCTTGATTATCCTGGAGACTGATTATCAAATTGGTATCAGAGCCAAAGGAATTGCTTACCGATTTTGATCCAAAGGACTGGATTCTCCATCCCGATTCCATCAGACGTACGAACGACGAAATACGATGAGTGGTGCGGTGGCATCTCCGGCTATGATGATTAGGGATAACTTTACAACGATCCCTCTGTGGTGCCCAATTCTAAATGCTTCTAGTTACACAATTTGGGCGGTGAAATTGAAGGCAATCTTCAATGTTCACGGGTTATGGGATGTAATTGAACCAGGTGACGGTGTTCTTGTTGACCAAAGGAAAAACAATGCGGCCATTGCCTACCTGTATCAGGCAATGCCAGAGGAACTTGTTCTTCAGGTGGCGAATTTAACTACCGCAAAGGATATTTGGAATTCGTTGAAAACAAGGTTCGTTGGTGTTGAACGGGTCAAGAAGGCAAGAATGCAAACCTTGAAGAATGAATTTGAGGCCCTGAAGATGAAGAAGGGAGAGAATATTGATGAATATGCTGGGAAGATAAGTGCAATATCTTTTAGGGCAAGTGATCTTGGTGAACCCTTCCAAGAATCTGTGTTGGTAAGGAAATTTCTAGACTCAGTTCTTGATAGGTTTATTCAAATTGTTGCTTCAATAGAGCAGTTTGTAGATCTAGATACAATGTTACTACAAGAGGCTATTGGTAGGCTGAAGGCTTTTGAAGAAAGAATTGGGATGAGAAATAAGAATGTGAGTTCAAAAGATGATTAATTACTGCTCACTTACTCTGAGTGGCAGTCTAAAAACCAGGCAGTTTCAAAGAATAAAAAATGGAACAGATCAGAAGGGGTTAGTAAGAATGCAGGAAAGTTCAATCAAAAAAAGAGGGAAGGAGACTTCTCTAAAGGCCAGAAGCAAGGGGACTTTAAGAAAAAGGATAAGCCCAAGATTAAATGCTTCAAATGTCTATGGTCATTACTCTACTGAATGTCCTACTGTGAAAGTCAAGGACACAGAAGCCAATTTAACACAAACAGTTGAAGAGGAACCTTCCCTGTTAATGAAAGTCAAGATACAAGACCAAAAGGAAATGGTGTTCTTGAATGAGCACATGATAGTACATTCAAAGTATGAATCAGATGTGAATGAGGAATGTGAATGGTACCTTGATAATGGGGCTTCTAATCACATGACTGGGAATCAGTCTGTTTTCTCAAGTCTGGATAAGAATGTAGGGGTAAAAGTTAGATTTGGTGATGGGTCTTGTGTGACAATTGAAGGAAGGGGTTCAGTAATTTTAGAAGGGAAAGATATGGATCAAAGACTAATGACTGATGTATATTATATCCCACACTTGAAAAGCAACATTTTGAGCCTAGGGCAGGCCACTGAAGGTGGTTGTGAAATAAGAATGAAGGATGAATTCCTTTGGATGTTTGACAGAAAGGCAGGTTGCTAATGAAGGTGTTAAGATCCCCAAACAGGCTATACAAGGTCAAATTGACTATAGGGTCACCAGTATGTTATCTAACTAAAGTTGATGATGTGTCTTGGCTTTGGCATGGAAGACTAGGGCATACAAACTTTGAATCTCTTAGAGTCATGACAAGTAAGCAAATGGTGACAGGGGTTCCTCTGATTAAGTACTCTTCACAAGTGTGTGAAGCTTGTTTGGCTGGGAAACATTCAAGACAACCATTCCGAGCAGAATCACATTATAGAGCAGTGTGTCCTTTGGAGTTGGTCTCAATGGATCTGTGTGGACCAATACTACCTACAACACAAGCTGGGAACAGGTATTTCATGCTTATTGTAGATGATTGCACAAGATTCATGTGGATATATATGCTTAAATCTAAGGACCAAGCATTTGATGTGTTTAAACTATTTAAATTGAAAGTTGAGGCTGAATGTGGCTTAAAAATCAAAACTCTAAGGTCTGATAGAGGAGGAGATTTTCTATCAAGTGATTTTAATATGTTTTGTCAAAAAGAAGGGATCAAAAGGCTGTTGACTGCTCCTTACTCTCCTCAACAGAATGGAACAGTTGAGAGAAGGAACAGGTCTATCTTGAACATGACTAGGAGTATACTAAAAGCTATGCACATGCCACAAGACTTTTGGGCAGAAGGAGCTAGACATTCAGTATATATCTTGAACAGAATACCTACTAAGGCACTAAAAACTCAGACACCATATGAGGCCTTGAAGGGTAGAAAACCAAACCTTGTCCATTTGAAGGTGTTTGGTTGTGTTGGTCATGTGAAGGTGATTAAACCTGGATTGAAGAAGTTAGATGACAGAAGTGTACCAATGATATACTTGGGTATAGAATCAGGTTCAAAGGCACATAGAATGTATGATGTGGCCAAGAAAAAGATAGTTGTAAGAAGAGATGTCCACTTTGAAGAAGCTAGAAACTGGGATTGGACTGGGTATGTAAATGAAGTAAGAGATGAAAGCTCCAACTGGGTTGACTTCCATGTGTATAATGACAGTATTCAACAAGTGCAATCTGATGGGTTGAATACAGAAGAAAGTTCAAGCCAGGAGCAAGAACGGAATCAATCTCAATTCAATAATGAAGCAGATCAACTGAATCTCAGAAGGTCAAATAGAGTTCCAGTGTTACCATCCAGGTTGAATGATTATGTCCTTGATAGTAGGGTCAGATATGGAAATGAAAGGCAAGAAGAAGAGGATCATGTTGAACTTCTACTTTACAAGAAAATGAACCAATGCCTTATCAAGAGGCAGTGAAAGATAAAGTGTGGCAAAAGTCAATGGATAAGGAGATCAATGCTATTGAGAAAAATAAGACTTGGGTGTTGACTGATCCTCCTCTTAAATGTAACCTAATAGGGCTGAAGTGGGTTTACAAGGTGAAAAAGGATGCAACAGGAAATGTGACTAAGTATAAGGCTAGGTTGGTAGCAAAAGGCTATGTAATACATGGGTTGAATAAACCAGTATATTACATCGGTTGAATAAAATATAATGTAATTTGTTAACAAAAACATTTGTCAAAATATGTTTTAAAAAAATGTAATTTGTCGTGACAGTTATAAGGTCTGTTAAGTTAGTTTTTAAAACATTTTTTTTCAACTGAGTATTAATTTTTTATTTAATTAATAAATGTTAGTTCATATTAAGTTCATTTGATTGATGATATAATAACTATTTATAATTAAATAATAACTATCTGTAATTAGATTTGTTAATATAAAGATTATTATTTAATAGGAGAGAGAAATAGAAAATCTAATATTTAATAGGAGAGAGAGGCGGTAAAATAAATGTGAAGAGTACGAGAGAGTAACACGTGTCCTGAAGAGATTTTCATTTATTAGAGTAGTAAGATAAGATACACACATACACTATCTTCTTCTCCATAAAAACCCTAAAATACCCCTCCACCTCCACCTCCATTACCACCACCCCACACAAAAGTTTGGGCACCTTCACCACCCTATATATCCGGCGACTTCACGCCTTCAAAAAAATATTAATCTTTTCTCAAAAACTTTATAAATTATTAATCTTTTCGTTCCAAACTAAAGCCGGTAGTGGCCGGCTTCCATATTTCGTCTTTTCATAGCAACAATGGGAGCAAGAAAGCCAACGAATTCGTGTAAGACATAATTTATTATGTGGCTCTTATAATCATTTATCTTATTATTAAATGATCAAATGTTTTATTATTAACCTATGGCTAGTAATTAGTTGATCTAATTACTCTTAATGGGCCATTAATGGGATTCCCCTTGGGTGTACATATATAAGGAGAGATAATTAGAGGGAATTGACTAATGAATTAATCAATTACCAACACCATAATCGTCCCTCTCTCTCTCATAACCGTGAGTTCTCATGAACTCACTTTAGCCATCATAACCGTACACCCTAAACGGGAACCCCGATCTTCCTAGCGGATCATGACGTCTTCCCTCTCTGCAGTTAGCTTATCAGGTATGTATTATATTATTGTTTTCCCTTATCATGTCACAAGAACTGATCAACATGTGGTATCAGAGCAGATGTTGATTAATCAGTTCTTGTTTCATTCCCTAAACTGGAATTAAAATCGAAGAACAAAAGTTCTATTAAAACCATAAGAAAATCGTTTTATTTAACCTTCACGGTTTTCTGTTTATACTAAAATATAATGTTTTTTTGATCTCATAAATTCAAGATCTATTAAGTTTTAGAAATCTGTTAAGAATCAAGTTTTAAGATTTTGATTCTAGGCTAAATATCTGATAATAACCAAGAACAGTTTTCTAAACATCATAAGACTGTTTTTGATGTTCATCTTAATTTTAGATGAAATCCCCTTATTTTGGGATAGATTAGGATTTAATTCGGTTTCCTAAATTCGTGTTGATTCATCCCCAAGTTTCGTATTAAAATAATATTTTAAATAAAAC
This sequence comes from Smallanthus sonchifolius, assembly GCA_023525975.1. Classification (NCBI taxonomy): domain Eukaryota; kingdom Viridiplantae; phylum Streptophyta; class Magnoliopsida; order Asterales; family Asteraceae; genus Smallanthus; species Smallanthus sonchifolius. The sequence continues at coordinate 20,778,208 of CM042034.1, forward strand.
AAACTAATATATTTGGAGATAAAACACATAAAAGATTTTGAAATCAGAATAAAATCCCTTATTTTTATCAAAACCGGATTTGATTCTGTTTTCCTAAAAAGGTGCAACTTAATCTCCAAGTTATTTCGAAATGTTATTATTATTTTAATATTCGAACTAATATATTTTGAGATCTACTAAAACACCTTAAAGCTTTTGAAAGCAGAATGTAATCAAATCCCTTAAATATCGCACATGCATTAACAGGTTTATATTCACGGTTTATGATTCACGAGTATATATCACGGGTTATGTTTCACGGTTTAGACTTCACGTTTTGTTTACAGGTCTAAGACTTCACGGCTAACATTTCACGATTCCAAGTTTACGGTTCATATTCACGGTTTACAGTTCAAGTTCACGGGTTTTACAGTTCACGGTTTACCTTATGGAGCCGTGAACCTTATAGAAACCGTGAACCTTTGATGAACCGAGAACCCTTAGATGGAACCGTGAACCTTACTAAAACCGTGAACATTATTGGAACCGTGAACCTTACTGAAACCGTGAACATTACTGGATCCGTGAACCTTACTGAAACCATGAACATTACTGGAGCCGTGAACCTTACTGAAGCCGTGAACCTTACTGAAGCCGTGAACTTATTTTTTTGAGAACTTACCTTTTCTCGAGTACTTACTCGTTTTCCCGGGAACCTACTTGGAGCCGTGAACTTACCTGAGCCGTGAACCTAGCCTTATTTGTGTGCCTAAAGTTTTTCTATAAATAAATGCTTTAGTTTTAGTTTTGGTAAACCTTAAAATTAAATGTTTTTAAAATTTTTAAAACTTACTTGAATAACACCTAATGCTTCACTTCTGCCCAACGGTAATGTGATGCACGTGTATAATTATTCAAGCTTAAATAAGCATTATAACTTAGTGCTTGTCATGATATTAACTTAGAAAACATGATTAACTTAAATAACACCTAAAGTTTCACTTCTACCCAAAGGTGATGTGTCACGCTTGTAAAGTTATTTAAGACTAATTAAGCACTACTTCGCGTAATACAACTAAGTGTTTCTACTTCTGCCCAAAGGTGATGTGTTACATTTATATTCCGCGAACCTAATTATGTGCATTCTAAACAAATGTCTCACTTCTGCCCAAAGGTGATATGTTACATTCTTACTGCACATACTCACTATTAAATTGTTCCTAATACTAAACAAATGTTTCACTTCTGCCCAAAGGTGATGTGTTACATTGTTTAAGCAGAACCTAATTAATCTATTAGTTTGGTGTTATAATAGATTTTATCACATCTTCATAATATAATTGTTCTTAAGTAGAACCTTATTTAATTTTATTATTTCTGTCTGCCTTAAATTATTACCCCATAGACCACTCTAAGTTCTTCTTTAACTATTTGTACCTTATTTTCACTATAGTTTCTAAGATGAGTTTTGCTTGATTAAGAGTTTCCATAATTTGCTCTTATTGAGTCTTGATTATCCCTTAAGACATGACATTCATGCTGCTCTTTCTGATAAAAATATTACAGAATAAAATAGAGTTTAAGAAATAGGATAAGTCAAACACAATGTCTCTTATGGTAATCAAGAACGCCTTTCATGATTGCTATCAGGGGACCTATTCCAGATTCTAAAAATCCTAAGACTAATCTATTCTCTGTGGAAATGAAAGAATCAAAATAATTCCTAAGACGGATGCAAACTTTCTAATTCTAAATAAAAGGTTAAGTGGCATCCGTGAACACATCATAATATACACTAACATTACCCATAAACTAAGGGCCTATACATGTAAATCAGTGAAGTTTTCCGGTGCGTACATAATAAGTTTTCCACTAGTACGATTAGTTGCCTTAAAAATAAAAAAATAACACTCAGAAGTACCAAAGGAAAATGAGTGTATTGATAGCAACATACGTACAGGAAAAGGAACGCCTAAAACTGGAAAACCGGATGTTATTCACCTCACTACCACTAAACCTAAAAAGATGATAGTTCTAAGGTCCGAAAACAAAATACAAGTACTACTTCCAGCTCTAAGTACTCCAAGGAGAATTCTCATTACAAAACTATGTTATACTATGCATAAGCAATGAGACCATCCATAAGCCAAGGGACTAGCTGGCTAAGACAAAGTAGTTATTAAGTAATGATTTTTTGAGTCCGCTAATATTAATATTCCAATCAACACATGATGAGATGAGTCTAGTTCTATATGTTTCCTTACCAGAATTCAACTAATAATTAAGATGAGAAGTTAGTGGTGGATTTAAATGTTAAGGCTACATAGAACCATGAAATAATTGATCTTTGTATTAGGCTTTATGATACCTTACATATTCTGAAGAATGCTCAGAATTTAGTATCAATAATAAAGCTACACTTTGACAGTTATGAGGTTTGTGTGACCAAAACAAAGTCACCATTAACGTAAACTCTGATATTATTGGTTATCATTATCTGGATAGAAACATTTATGACATACAACTAGCTGATACAATAAACTTTCACAACTTTTGTTATCATGAAAATGAAATTTTAACAAAAGATAAATGAGACCTATGCACTTCATCCATTAAGACCAAAGTTTATTAGAAATCGTGACCAGGTCAATGAAGGATGAATTGTTTCTAAGTCTCATTCTCAGTGACTTTAAATCATGTGTTAAACGCCCTAAATATCAAATGGCTAAGGAAATAACTGAGGGTCCACCAGATGTTATCCCAAATGGAATATTCGGACATAATTCATTTATCATTTAGAAGAATATTTACTTGTATCTAATCTGTTTCCTATGACCCAAAGCTTTAAAGATATCAATTCATATATACTTAAAAGAATTCCTTCTAAAATTGTTTCTAAAATTTCTTATGAATTTTTGGACGATAAGGAAATCAAGTCTAAATATATGAAAGGTTCCCACGTCACGCGCATCATTGAAACTTGTCATGTGTAGTTTCTAGAGACCTCAAAGATCAGTGGGAGCACCAAGTGTCCTAATTATAGCTTGCGAAAGTTTCAAGAGGTGGGGGAGTGACAAATTGGTCTTACCTCAAATTACATCTCTTGCACACGACACTGCTCCATCACACTTGTCTTCTTAGAATCTAAAGCTACTCCTAACAAAGTCTCATAGATGCTACTATGTGGGCAAACCTAGATTTCTTACTAAAACTATAGTAATACTCAACAAGAGAAACTAACATAAACATCATTAAGTTGTTTCTCTATTAGAATGTATTGGTCTTCGAAAGTTTGATACACTGTTGATCCTAAGCATGTTGAATTACTTATAATTTATAAGCTAAGTGGGAGCAGTAAAAGTCCTTATCATGACTTGCCAGGAGTACAAGAGGCGGGGGGAGAGACTTGTTAAATTTAACTCCGCATACACCTCTTGTACACCATACTGCATCAACTTCTACATACTTAGAAACTAGTGTTGCTCCTAATATACCTTAAATGAAAGCACCTAACCAAGAGCTAATCTATAAACTTGAAACTCCTAATAAACCCAATAATCAACTCAGGAGGTCACCTAGGTCCAAAAGGCCTACTAACTTTGATGATTATGTATCCTACCTGACTAAATTTGAAATGGACAGTGGAAAGTTTACTGATCATACTTCTTCTAACTAAGCCATTAGCATCAATCAATCTTCTAAATGGAATGAAGCTATTATTAGCAACCTTGACTCCATAAATTAGAATAACATTTGGGATTTGGTTGAATTACCCAAAGGATGTTCATAACTAAACTAAATCCGAATGGAAACGCACGATTGATTGCTAAAGGTTATACTTAAGAAGGAATAAATTAAGTTTCTTTAAGGATCATTACTGTTCTAGTAGCTTACAATAACTTAAAGCTACATTAGATGGACATTAAAACAACTTTCCCTAACATTGACATACATGTTCATAAAATAACTTGAAAGTTCTAAACTGAAGGTTAAGAACATTTATTTTGTAAGTCAATAAAATCTATATATGGGTTGATTGAATTCATATTGCAACTCTCTTCATCAAGAACTAAGTGAATTTGTACACCTACCTCAAGATGAGTGAGAGCAACTAATGTAAACTTGTCCTTATATAGATGACATTCTTTTGATAAGTATTTGTTACATGAATCAAAGCACTGATTACTCATATTTTGACATGATGGATCTCAGAGATACTTCTTATGTGATAAGTATCAAAATACACCGAGATAGATCCAATGGGACATTAGTTTCATCCCATAAGCTTTACACTAAGTGGATCCTTACACGTGTAACATTTAAATTGTTCTCCTTTAGAGGCTAATGGGATAATTGAAAACTTATTTCCTTATGCTTCATTAATTAGAAGCCTCATGAAGGTTAAAGTCTAAACTCGTTTAGATATTGCTCACATTGCTAAACACTAGATTAGTCTAGATTATTGTGAAACATCTAATGAAATATTGCAATATCGAACGAGAGACTATAAGTTAAAGAAGAAGTGAGAACTTAAAACAGTTGACTACTCTTATTCTAACTTTGTTGTATTCAAAGGTAACAAAATGTCAATTTATGGGTTTATCCTTATGTTAGTAGACAGACCTATCTAGTGGAAGAGTCATAAGGAACTGTTAACAACAACCTAAGTTTAAATGACATAATTGTCACTAAATGTTGTTGAAAAATTATCAGTGGACTCATAATTTAGTAACCCCACATAAATATCATATCGAAGACTCATTGTGATAAGTCAAGTAAGAGTTCGAGCGGAGCTGCATTAATGTTCGATACGAAATTATTGTTCACTTATGAATTATGAACAAGTTGAGGAAACTAAATTTGTGTATCTAATACATTCATGATATGCTAATGGATCCATATAACTGAAGGTCTACCACCCATAAGTCTTATGTAAGCGCTTATAATTAAGACGGGTTTACTAATGACTATACGTAATTGCATATCGTACTATGAATGATTAATTATTAAAATTTCCTCACTTATTTGAATTTGTTTGTCTCTAAATACGTTTATGCATGCCTAAAGACGCATAGACAAATAACTATACAAATCAACGTTAAAGGACTTATTTGTCAATTTAATCCTAAGTTTACTTAAGTTTTAAATTAAGATTGTAGTATGATTAATGGGGGTCTTGAGTTGAATACTGATTCAATGATTGTATTTCTCTGCTACAGTTTTGGTTTAAAACTAAAATGAGTATTAAATCTGCGCAGACTTACTAATGCTCATAATAAATTATTACTCAGCCAAGTGGGAGAATGTAAGACATAATTTATTATGTGGCTCTTATAACCATTTATATTATTATTAAATGATCAAATGTTTTATTATTAACCTATGGCTAATACTTAGTTGATGGACCTAATTACTCTTAATGGGCCATTAATGGGTTTCCCCTTGGGTGTACATATATAAGGAGAGATAATTAGAGGGAATTGACTAATGAATGAATCAATTACCAACACCATAATCGTCCATCTCTCTCTCGTAACCGTGAGTTCTCACGAACTCACCTTAGCCATCCTTACTGTACACCCTAAACGGGAACCCGATCTTCCTAGCAGATCATGACGTCTTCCCTCTCTGCAGTTAGCTTATCAGGTATGTATTATATTATTGTTTTCCCTTATCATGTCACAAGAACTGATCAACAATTTGTGGTTCATACACCAACAGATTCGATGCACAACACATTCACATACTTGGAAATCAAATACAACGGACTAGAGAATGGCTTCAAGGGTTGGCTCACCAAACGATCTTTACCAGTTGAGGTCGCCGTCGGCGGTTTCAACGTGACGCCCACGTGGCACAGAATATACACCGCCCTCACCCAGTTACTACGGATAGCAGTGGCGGATCTAGAAAAAAAAATTCAGGGGGATCGGGCCAAATTTTTTTTTCCGTGCATTAAAGTAAACGAAACAAATTTTTTTTTCGTACATTCAAGTAAATGAAACAATTTTTTTTTTGGTATTGAAGTAAATGAAACAAATTTTTTTTCCTTACATTCACGTAAATGAAACAAATTTTTTTTCCCGTACCTCATCTACTTGATTAGGGTGATAATTAGCAATAGGTGGTTTCATCTTTCCTATAATCTAAATATCAAATACACAATAACAAGTTGGTATAACAACTAAAAAAAGCAACTAAACTCTATTCTAAATTCCAATTTCACCTAATTTCACATATAAACCGTAAATAAAAAATTGCACATAAACCCTAAATCAAAATTAGTAGAATACCTTAATGAGGATGATGGAGGCTTGGTGGTGGTGACTGGTGTGCGAGCGATGGCCGGCCGAAGGCCCTTGCCCCCTGTGGTCTGCGTCGTGCGTCTGGTCTGTCTGGACTTTCTTTATTTCATTTTTTTTTAAGCCGATGGTGAATATAGATGGATTAACAGTTTGGGCTTTTGATCAACAAATGTTTAATTTGGGCTTTATAAAGTGTTACGATTTTCATTTAAACATTTGAGCTTTAAATTAAACCCAAATGTTTAATTAAAGCCTAAATGCCAAGTTTAATTAGTAGAATAATGTTTTTATTAAAATTTCTTGGGTTTTTATAAAGTGTTATGATTTTTATAAAATTTAAAGGTTAGTTTTGGGATTTGTTTGTAAGAAAATTTCAGGGGTATCAAAAATTTCGTTCAAGGGTATCTTGAAATATAAAACGATTAAAAAAATTTTCTCACTTTGTATCGAAAGTTGAGGGGTAGCGGCAGGTACCCCTGCCCTACCCTTACATCCGCCACTGACGGATAGTCTAATACCCTAAAGTGTTAGGGGCACAATCCTAATACCCTAAATGTTTTTTTTCTTTTTTTGAATTAATTCCCTAAATCAAACATTCTCAAACCAAACTTTCATTCACGGGTAGATATACCCCGAACTCGCCTACTAGTGGCCTATGATATAAAATACTGCAAATGCATGACGACGCTGACCAATTTAAAATGTTTTATTAATAGAGTAAACTTCGTTTTTGGCCCCTGTGGTTTGGTTAAAATAACGGTTTTGGTCATTTAGTTTCAATTTGACTTTTTTGCTCCATGTGGTTACATAATTGTCTCAATCAGACCCCTGGCACTAACTAACCCTATTTTTAATAGAAAAAACTAACGGAGTTAGTGTCGGGGTTCTAATTGAGACAATTAGATAACCACATGGAGCAAAAAAGTCAAATTAAAACTAATAGACCAAAACCGTTATTTTGACCAAACCACAAGGGCCAAAAACATAGTTTACTCTTAAAATAAAAAAAAACATTAACCCTCATCTTCTTCATCTTTGTTTCACCAAGCAGATGACACCCCCACCTCAATCGCCGCCACCCCCCACTTCAACCACAACCACCTCCACTTCTGCCACAACCACATCTACTGATCTTTCCTAACAGAATCAGTCAAATCCAAAGACACCCAAATTCACAATCTCAATCACAATCCATCGGAACTTGGTTGAATCAGTCAAATCCATCGGAACTCAGATGAACCAGGAACCATTTTCGCATAAGTTGTTCCACGACACCACCGTTGATGATGGCGGCAGCTGAAAAGACACCAACCTGGGCGACGAGAGGGAAGTCGGCGAATTCAAGCCCTAGAACTCGCAAGAATCTCCTAATAACATCACCGTTAGAAGCCTCTCCTGTTGGTATTCAGAACACATTAAACACAAAAAAGACTAAACAAATGAAAGACTTTTATGGATCAGAAGGCTCTGTATTCAATAAAGTTTCTGAGTGCATGCTTTTACATGGAGAACAATAACAACTTTAAATAGGAAAGGAAATGACGTAAAAAACTCAACAACCCTAAAGACTTGCTCAGCCTAACAATACTGACGTTAAGACATTTATTCAAAAACATAAAGTAAATAATTCCACGCGATCATGACTTATTCAAGACCCTCTGACCTAGTTTGAATCATTCTTCATCATCCTCCCTTGATTCAAACTCCATCACTCCCATCTTGTGCCTGAAGAAGACAAACTTTTCTCTAGTCACTGCCTTCGTTAGTACATCTGCAAGTTGGCTATGAGTGCAGAAGTACTCCAAAATGACTTGTTTCTGACTAACCATTTCTTTTATAAAGTGATGCTTCAATTAAATGTGATTGGACCGACTATGCATGATGGGATTCTTGGACAGATTAATAGTTGATTTGTTGTCACAGAAAATTACCGTTGGCTCCTCTTGCTTAAACCCAAGGTCCTCCAGAATTCTTCTTAGCCAAATAGCTTCACAAGTTGCTCCTGTAGCAGAGATATATTCAGCCTCAGTGTTGGATATAGCAACTGTGTGTTGTTTTTTCTAACTCCATGCAAACATTCCACTTCCAAGGGAAAACACATAAGCTAAGACTTTTTCTATCATCTATACAGCCTGCCCAATCACTATCACTATAGCCTGTCAACTTGATCTCTTGAAATTTCTTGTACCATATTCTAGGGGTGAGCACGGGGCGGTTCGGTTCGGTTTTAAGCCATAACCGTAACCGAAACCGAACGTTTCGGTTAAGTGATTTTCAAAACCCGATCGGTTTCATTTAAATCGGTTTCGGTTAATTAAGTATATTCGGTTCGGTTTCAGTTAACCATCTATTAGACTAATAATAGAAACCATTTGGTTATTGAGCCGAGAGAACAATAATGAACCGGAAGTAGCCTTGAAAACCATAGAACATTCAACTTTTTAAGTAGAAGTCATAGCTGATTAGCGTCACTCATTTTAGCTTGCATATCTCTTACTTCCTTATTTATAGCTAACTCTCCATGGCCATTTTCCTTCTCCAGCCGATGTGGGATGCCTCAAAATTCAAAGTAGATTCATATTTCCCTTTTCTTCACAGCTATGGAGATTATATATGCATTTGGATAACTTGTTGCAAATATTGAATACCAATTACATTTTGATTACGATATTTAATCATTTTACATAAGATACATTTAAACAAGGTTTTTTCACTGAAGCAAGCATAAGTCGTTTATTCTGTTGATATTCATTGCAATAATTTTCTTCCAAATGTTGATTCAATTCATTATTTTTCATTTTTCATGGTTGTAATGTTCGCTTTGATGCTCCTGTTCTCAGCTAATAGGCGTGAATACTAATCATTTTGACTGTAACAATTTCAAATGCATGAAAATCTAAAATATAAAAAGCAAAATCCATTTATGATGATGAAACTCAAGAAATGAATGATATTAACAAATCTTTAACATAATACATAATGACAAGGGGGTATTTTAAACTAACTCCAAATTATTGACATTCTGTTCGGTTCGGTTAATTCGGTTATTACACACATAATAAACAAAACCGACCCACAACTTTCGGTTAATCGGTTATGGCTTAACCGAACCATCGGTTAACTATTCGGTTTGGTTAAGTCGGTTAATTCGGTTACGGTTCGGTTAATTCGGTTACTTGCTCACCCCTACCATATTCCAAATCTTGTAGTGTTTGCAACATATCTTAGGATCCTTCTAGCTGCTCCAAGGTGTAACTTAGACGGTTTTTGCATGAATATGGAAATCACACTTACAACATGAGCCAAGTCTAGCCTGGTGTGAATTAAATAAATGAGTCCACCCACCAAACTTCTATAATTTTCCTCATTAGCTTTAGCTGCTTCATCATCAAGTAGCAGCTTCTCATTGCAATTCATGGGAGTGTATTCTTCCTTACAGTTTGCCATACCAAACCTGTTTAAAAGAATCTGAGCATACTTCTCCTGGCACAAGTGGATCCCGAATTTGGTCTGCCTTACTTTTGATCCCAAGAAGTACTTAAGGAGACCCATGTCTGTCATTTCAAACATCTGCTTCATTCCATTCTTGAACTCACCGATCATGTTATCACACGAGGATGTACAAATGATATAATCCACATATAGACAAACGTAAATGATATCATTTGCACTGATTCGTTTGACATATAGGGTAGGTTCATTGTGACTTCTCTTGTAACCATGCTCCACAAAGTACCCATCAATCTTTGCATACCAGGCTTGGGGAGCCTGTTTCAAACCGTATAACGCCTTGTTCAGCTTGTAGACCAGATCAGCCTTTCCTGGAACAATGAACCCTTCTGGTTGCTCTACATATATCTCCTATGTCAAGTCCCCATTTAAAAAGGCAGACTTCACGTCCAGTTGATGAACGTCCCACCTCGTTTGAGCTGCAACTGCCAAAACAACTCTAATGGTTTCAAACCGAGCAAAGAGCGAAAGTGTCACACCCCCGCCGACGACGGATTATACGCCGGGGCTGACGCGATTGTTCATAAGCACATGATCATCTATTAGTAGGTGATAATATTATTTAATCATAATTAAAACATCCGTTACAAATAAAAATGGAAAACAAGGAGTTCAAACATAACACAAGTTAAATTCAATCTTTATTAAAGCTAGGTCCATAGTCCTATGTGATCATGTAGTGTGCTTAACTGGTGCACCTGAAGCATATGAGTAAATGTCAACTACAAGTAGTTGGTGAGTAACATAGGTTTTGACACCAAACAAAAGTTGTAAAAAGGATTTGAAATTCAATATGTTCAAAGCATAAGTATGGCATAAATGTGAAAACATACAAGGTTCCAAAGCGTACAATCAAACCGTGCAAATGGAAAACTGTAGGTACAATCCAACTTATTGTCATTTGAAAAAGTAGCAAGATGTATAAACAAAGCCCACCAAGGTTCGTGTTATGTAATGAATCGGATTCCCGTATAAATGATCATAAAAGGTACTACCTTAGGCTTGCCTCGCAAGTTAATGATTGTACTAAACATGAACACACGTATGATCGCCAAGTAGTTTAAGACATAAAACACATAGTAAATAGCCTGAGAACAAAGGTATAATGGTCTTCTTATACATACCTAACAGAAAAATTCTAACGGTGTTAGTGGACTGGACTATAGTTGATACGAAAATGAAGCTATTGGATTAAAAAATCAAATTTAAACTTTTGGACTAAAATGGTTATTTAGGTCAAACCACAAAGACTAAAACTGTATTTAACTCTTTAATTAATGATAACTTTTTGCCTGTGAGATCATAGACACGCCGGTGCAGATATCTAAGTAAAAAAACAACTTGCATCCAAGCCAATGATGATGCGCTACATGTTAAAGGGTAGGTTAAGCCTTCAAAAGCGAAGGTTTAGCTGACGCTTTTGAAGGCTTAGCCTATGCTTTTAAAGGATTAGTCGGACACTTTAACACGTGACACCTTTAGAATATTGGTTGGAAGTTGGACCCATATGTTTTTTTTCACTGCTAGAAAACATACCTTTAATGACACGCATTGCGTGTCATAAAATGGGTAGATGACACGCGGAAGCGTGTTAAGGATAGCCCTGTCAAAAATGAAGATGACACGCATTTTGTGTGTCATCTGTTTATGACACGCATTTATGACACACCTTTACGACACACAATGCGTGTCAATGATAGTCCTGTCAAGAATGAAGATGACCCGCATTTTGTGTCATCTATTTATGACGCACATTTTTTGTCATAAATGTGTGTCATGGTTAAAGTTGTTTAAAAAAAAACTATTTTGTCATAAAATTACAAATTTCCAGTTTTCCACAATATCATAAAATAATAATAAACATTTCATAATACAAAATAAAATACACATGACAAAACAATCCATTTCATAAAATATAAACAAACATTTAAAAGTAACAATAGTCGATTACAAATTCAACGTAATGTCAATACAAAGTTTCACCAAAAAATGAAATTTAATACAAAAGTCGGCCATTCTTCACGAACTCCATCAATATCAACATTGGTGTATTCATCTTTTCTTTCCCCAACCTAAGAAAAAATTTGTAAACAAATACTTATTAAAGATACATACATATGTATATTATTGTAAAATACTTACTGAAACATGAAGACATTATATTTATCACTACCAAATTTCTATTAAAAAAAACCTAAAATTAAAATACTATTAGCAACAATGCAAAGCAATAATACTATTGAAACATTAGGGTATGATAGAACTAATACAATCAAACACATGGAATTTGATCAAAACTGAATATAATCCTCCACATGTCAATGGGTCAAAACTAAATATAATCAAACACATGTAATTTGCAGCAGTGTAACTGAATGTCAATATCATGATATCATGCCTCACTGATACAACTTCAATTTTGCAAATTAGAGAATAAGAAAATGAGCATCATTAGAACTTTTTGTAATATATTCAGCCAATTTTTTAAATATAGTTTGATATAACCTATTCTAATTTAAATATAAGATGAAATAAAAAAAACTGTAATTTAAGTAAAATCTTCCCTGACAAGATAATTGATCAAATTTAAACAGATTTTTATCAAATATAATTGGTTTACCAAAAATAATTAAAATGTTTTTTTTTAAAAAGAAACGAAATAAAAAAAAATCAAAATTAATTATTTAAAATGATATCTAAAATTATAGTTGTGATTAATGTAATTATTCATATTTTCTCTCTAATTTCCTTATCTGTTTCATATGAAAATTTTTGAAAAGATGGTGACGTAGTTAATAAGAGAGAGAGTACGTATTTAATAAAAGAGAAAGACAGGAAAATAATTATGAGATTGTAGCACATACTAACACGTGTCCAATTTTATTTTTATTTATTAGAATAGATAGATTTGCAAAATATATTAAAAGGTTTATTAAATATATAAAATATTAAGATTATAAGCTTCGAGCTTTTCCTTTAAAAAAATAAAATGTTGATTTAAATTCGACATTACTTCCAAATTTAATTGAAAAAAATGATAATTTTAAATATAGGGACTTGTAACGTAAATAATATAAAAATATAATAAAAAAATTATGTTTTTTTTATTTTAATTGATTAATATATCCTTTAAATGCATAATCTTTGACCTAGTTTTATGGTGTGGTAGTTTAGGCGGGAAAAAAAAGTTCCTTATGCTCTCAATGAATGACACATGTCATTTGAGATTTTCATTTATTAGATAAGTAAGATGTTAAGAACCACTTTCAAAAGACTTCTAACAATGCTAGGCTCGTTGAATTTGACATGTACTAGAGAAAACAATCCAAATCAACCGGTTAAAATGTAAACGGGTTATTATTTGCAACCTCCATTACTCTCAAATGTTAATCTACAGTGAAAACTGATCAAAAACTAAAAGGAAATCAAGGTGATTAGTTATGGCAAACCTGATGAGAACTCTAGAACGGCTTTTAAACCTTGTCCTAGCCGATTTACAGTGTAATTTACTCCAAATCTTATTATTTATGAAATTAATAGATACGAAGACAAAGAAGAAAAATAGATTTATTTTATTTTATAAGCGGTTCAACTGAAGCGTGAATAGAAATTGTTTGTTTGAATCCTATATATTCAGAAGCAAGAAGCAGATATGCTTATGTTGCTTGAAATCACAACTAAATACATAAAAAAGTTGCAACCATATTAGAAAGAAACAAACAAACAACAGAAAACCGGAAAAATAGGGACCAACCATTAATAGAAGCAAACTCTAAGGAACAAGTAGCTTGAATCACACATTCAGAAGCAAGAAGCAGATATGCTTATGTGGCTTAAAATCACAACTAAATACATATAGATAAATTGCTATCATAATTAGAAAGAAACATAGCAAACAGCTGAAAACATGAAAAATAGGGACAATAGTTTGACTTAGGAATTTAGCAACAGGTCGAAAGTCATCCTACTTTATTTTTCAGCCCATTTCATTTCAAGAATAATAAAAGCAATCTCAAAATGTTTCATACCTTGGTTCGTACATATAGGTTGGCTACAGATAAGGGGGTATCTTCTGTGCACGGTACCTCCTTTGACCAACTATAAACAGTAGCGGACTGTAGGAGCTACCCCCGATTAAGAACTTGTAAAGGCTACCCCTGATTAATGAAACCAATGGTGAAGCCCAAATAACAGGAACAAGCCAAAGATGGTCGGGCCCATCTTAGAAGGCCCATTAGGGTAAAAGATCCACAACACCTGCTAATAAATATGGAGGCATAACCCCCATATGGAACCAGGTTCTTCTCCCTCATTTCCACCCTCTTTCTCTCTGATATACTCATATTCTTATATATGCTTAACCATCTTGATGATGATACTGACTTGAGCGTCGGAGTGCCCTCGGGGGCAACCCCCCGGGCCCTCTAACGAGCATTTCCTATGGAAGCAGTTTTGATCAAGACCCAAGAAGATGACGGAGCTGACCGCGTATAGTCATGAAGGAGCCCTTCGGGGTCCCCCGTGACGGGACTCACGGTGAGACGTGACGTAGATACTCTTCCGGGATACTAGAAAAGAGCAACTACTACCCATTACTCCTCGATGTGGATACTGGCTGCTACATTGGCGCCATCCGTGGGACCTTTGTGTCCAAACAGAGCCGGAAGAACTCCTACGCCACTGAAACCCGCTTAAAAGAAGGAAAGAAAAACAACTCATGGTAGGCACCGGGAAGGAAGGACCGTCAAAGAAAGGAATGCAACGACGGTTCCAAAAAATGACACGGTTGTTGGCGCATTCACCCCAGCCTTGGCTAACAGGTTTTAAATCTCTCAACTGCCTCCATCATAATCTGTTAAAGAATGTCGTAAAAGGTGCTTCTAAGAAATCATATATACTTCCAGCTTCTAGCTTTCTATTTGTATACTTAACAGTCATAGATCCACATAGCCCATGTCTGTTTGGACGTCATTGGCTTAAGAGATGTGTACTCGTTAAGATAAATCCCCATATGTATACACAAAATAAGAAAACAAACAAAAGCAAATAACGTCTGTCAAAAGAGGAGAATCAAACAGGAAAGGAAGAAAGAAAGAAAATAGAAAAGGCATGGGTAGATGAAAACATGAACAAAGATGGAGGAAAAGACTTCTAGATAAGGATGTTAGGCCTTTGGTTCATGCCACTTCCTATTGGATAATACTTTCATATACTTCTCAGAGGGTTTAGCCATTACCGTCCCACTACTTGTCTGAAATGGTTAGAAAATCAATTCTCACTATTTAAAACAGATTAATGTGTATTAGTGTGGTTTGTTTTATGGAAAAGAATAATTCTGTGGAAAAGAATTGACATAATGCGTAAAGAAAGGACATAAATTTAATGGCCAAGGCATCATACTCTGAGTGTCTAAGAGTATAGTCTGTGTGTAAGATTATTAACCAGCAGGGTAAAACATGCAAGGTTATATACGAGTCGTACAATGCATAAAGCAGAGGGTACAAACCTAATTCACTGTGCTTCTTTAGTAAGGAACCGAAGGGGGAGGTGATAAATGAAGAAGTCATAATAAGATGTCACGTGGTTGTGTCAGGCATAAAAAAAAGAAAAAAAAGAGGAAGGCGGTTCACTATCTTCACACGATAAAAAGTAAACTTATAGTGCACCTATGAAAGATAAAGGTTTAGTAGGTATTCACCCTATTGACTTTTGAGAGACAAAGTCTGTCACCTTTTTTGAAAGTATTACTGCATGCTATAGTCACATGTCTTGTTAATACATGTATGACTTGTATAGTACAAGTCAGGAACACATGACCGAGAAATAAAACCCTACTATCGGCCAACTACAGTATGGTGAGACAGGGATGGCTTTGCTTAATAAAAAGTCATATATATATAGATATATAGATATGAAAGGGATGTACCAAAGCATAATTTTCTTTTTTACATGTGGTTCAACCGAAAAAAAAAAGATGAACGGTTGTGTCGAGGAATCATGGCAAACTATGGAACATGAGCTGCTCATAGATGACAATTGTGTTAAATTCTTGCATGGGAAAGCAAACCCATTCTACTAATGTGCCCTTATGTTGACTTTGTGGCTTCCAGAATAGCCACTCGAACCGGAAAGCAATTCAATTTCAGATGTTTCGAGTGATACAAAATTGATTCTTGGTTATTACAAACGTGTTTTTCGGATGACACGCACTCAGTTTCAGAAGCTTGGAAAGATTCAGAACTGATTCGGGTTAATACGAAAACGGTTCGGGTTACTTCGGACAAGCCTTAGTTGACCCGAAATGTTTAGAGGGTGTTACAAGTGTTATATGGCATAGACCCATATGACGTGTATGGGCAAGAGAGAAAATGCTTACAGGAAATGGTTCTGATAAGAGAGATCTAAAATGCTTACAGCAGAAGCCTGTTTCAAAAGTCTTAAGGCAGAAACATTTTGAAGTAAGGGGATGTGATGATGGAACGTGTCAGATTCGGAGAAGACTGTGCCTTAAAGAGGCTATTGTTGCTCCTGACGATATTGATAATAATAAGTAACTACAGCTTTTAGGTGGTGTGCTTGTGGTCGGTTTGGCTCTGGTAGTAGAATCATTGTAACAACCAGAGAGGAGCATTTGTTGTGTTATGCACAAGAGAACTATGCACCTGGATTATTAAAAAGATTCGAAGCGATGAAGCTTTTTAGTATATACGAATTTATGAGGAACACCCCTCCAAAAGAGTCTGAGCTATCATGTGTTGTAGTAAGTCATACAGTCACCAGGCATAAGAAGTGCTTTTTAGCTCTAATCACACAAGGATGCAGAAGTTATCATTACATACATTGGAACTATCGCTATGGATCGACGAAGTTAAAGCAACTCGAGTTTAAAACAAGTGACATGCATGTCAAAACTTGAAACCTAAATTTCCGATACAGTACTTGCGGACACGTAAAATGGATTCAACACGTGAAAGGAATTCAATATGTGAAAAGGAATTAATAGAGTCAACACTCACACCAGGAATCAATTTGTCAATACAGGAAGTTGGCCATGAAGGACGGAACTAGTAGAAGTAAATGTAATCCTAAGAATATACGGTAGGAGAAGATACATGTCAAAGTCCATCGTTCCGAAATCGAAAAAACGTAGACGCCATCAGCACCTGATAGCCTAACGAATATAGGGATTTACGAGGTTGTTTAGGGGGTCGAGATACGCCCAACTAACTCATACAACACAAAGTCACACTGATATTATTTTGAATACGCCAAGTCATGGATCATGTCTTAATTGCTTACATGCCGAGATCATTTTACATCAGGTAATTTGCAATGCATATGAATCAACGGTTATGCTCACACATGATATGACTTGAGTTTTAAGCGATAAAAGAATCTTCCGTGGGATGATGGTTGGCAAAGCCACAACCGTACGATGGATAATTAGTCTGGAAAGTGGTGGGAAGGTAGTTGTTGTTGACCACAACAATGACAACACCGCCAAACATAATAATAGCCGGAACAGACACCGCGACGTGTGGAGCTTCATCGGTGATAATGGCAATAGTCACCACATCGAGCGACGCCCAACACACCGTTCCGGTTTAGGAACCCGTGAAAAATAGGATTGGAAATGAGTGAGATGAAGAAATAAGACAAAATTTATAAAAACGGCGCATTTAACGGAGGACGTCACTGTTGGTACAGATCAATTAAAGGGATACATACCGATGTGTGCTGATCTGTATACGAGTACTGGAAGACAAAATATGAGACACATCGTACACGTAGCAAGTCATCATCACCATACACACTAGCCAGCTATATGCAGTTGATCGACAACCAGCAAGAGATAAAAAGTATTAATTAAGGGTCAGTATGAATCCTTGTAGAAAATAATACCACCCGGGACGCATAGGATACAACCCCGAAGAAATGGAAATCGGATGTAGCTGAGATTGCTACTTTACTATCAACATCTATCTGAGTCAATAGTTTCCGGAGGACGGTTTACCTCAAATTAGGATAAATCATATCAATCGTAACATTTAATGTGCACGAGATGTTATTTATAACCTATGCTTGGGCACTAGTGGTTACTACTGAGATACGAGACAACAGAGCATATATCATTATATGTAGAATGGAGTTAAATGGGAGAACGCGACCTTGTGAAGTGATTAAATAACACCCTTAGTAGGTTGGTTCGTTAGAGCATGTGATTTGTCGGCAAATGTTTTGCAACTTCAAAAAAAAGTGCAGCAGCATCGAACTAGAGGGCATATGTGGATTAACATCATTACCTACAGCCCTCCGCAAGAGAGACCCCTACAAGAAAGATGTTCCTCAAAAGACCGGCGATTATGACAAACCAAGATTGCTAGAAGGAAACAAGCACATTACTTGGACGTTCGGCTCTGGCTACGACCGGGCATCTTTGTGATGCATAGATTGGTTTCCACCAAAGGCATAAACGGTACAAGCGATTACCCATCTTTACATTCTTTATTATATTTGATTAAATGATTTATTGCAAGTTAAATATTGCTAATATAATTTAGCAACATTGAACTGGGAGGCTAACATGGTATGTGGCAAATAATGTTTAACTCCTTCATGAAAGTGTTGGGGTCCCCAGGGACGGACCAAAGATCCCGCTCGAGTGGAAAGAGAAATGATGCACCACCGATGAAAGTACGTTAATGTTTTGTTTTATAAATACAAATATTACTAACAAAATTTTGCAGAACCAATGGCCTATTCCATGAAGTCTTCTAGCTTGAAGACAACTCCCATCTATAAGGATGGTAGAACATTATAAAGTACTATCTCATAAGATAGTAGATGAAAATTCCATCTCAACAGATGGAAGAGACAACTCCCATCCCCAAGGATGGTGGAGACTTATAAAATCATATCTCAGTAGATAGTGGATAAAAACTCCCATCTCATAAGATGGTGGAGACGACTCCCATCTCTAAGGATGGTGGAGCATTATAAAATCCTATCTCAGTAGATAGTGGATAAAAACTCCCATCTCATAAGATGGTGGAGATAACTCCCATCCCTAAGGATAGTGGAGACTTATTAAACCCTATCTTAGTAGATAGTGGATAGAAACTCCCATCTCATAAGATGGTGGAGACGACTCTCATCTCTAAGGATGGTGGAGCATTATAAAATCCTATCTCAGTAGGTAGTGGATAAAAACTCTCATCTCATAAGATGGTGGAGATAACTCTCATCCCTAAGGATAGTGGAGACTTATAAAATCCTATCTCAGTAGATAGTGGATAGAAACTTCCATCTCATAAGATAGTGGAGATGACTCCCATCTCTAAGGATGGTGGAGCATTATAAAATCCTATCTCAGTAGATAGTGGATAAAAACTCCCATCTCTAAGGATGATAGAGCATTATAAAATTCTATCTCAGTAGATAGTGGATAAAAACTCCCATCTCATAAGATGGTGGAGATAACTCCCATCCCTAATGATAGTGGAGACTTATAAAATCCTATCTCGGTAGATAGTAGATAGAAACTCCCATCTCATAAGATGGTGGAGACAACTCCCATCTCTAAGGATGATAGAGCATTATAAAATACTATCTCATAAGATAAAGGCGTCTTATCTCACCAGATGGAAGAAGTGATTCTCACTTCTAATGGTGGTGGAATCTTATAAAAATTATATCTCATAAGATAAAGGCGTCCCCATCTCAACAGATGGGAGAAATGATCCTCACCTCTAATGGTGACAAAATCTTGTAAAATTATATCTCAGAAGATAGAAGAATCTCCATCTCATCAGATGGAAGAAATGATCCACATCTTTAATGATGGTGAAATCTTATAAAATCCTATCTCACTAGACAATAGATAAAAACTCCCACCCCTTGAGGTGGTGGAGATTATATTTTCCCAAGAAGAAACAAATTTCAAGAAAAAACACAACTCTATCCGATGAAAAGTGGGAGAAATAGACTTTCAGAGGGGAACGAAGAAAAGTCATCCAGAAGAAGCCAAACTGATATTCCCAGCTGATATTCTCCTTCCAGAATGAGCTGAAATGATATTTCTCTTTCTAGAAGGAGTTGAAATAATATTTTTTTCCAAGAAATAGTCAAACTTATATTCTTCTTCAAGGGGGTCCTGAACTGACATTCTGTTCCAGAAGGAGCGAAACTAATACCCCCTTCACAGAAGAAACTAAACGAATGCCTTCCTTCCAGAAAGACACAAACCAATGTAGAGACTTGAACCGATACTTTCCTTCAAGAAGGGATGTACTTGATATTTTCCTTCCGAAGAAGGAGAAGGGTCCGCCAAAAGAACCCGAACTGATAGTGTTGGTCTAAAAAGGCATCTGCTAGGGGTTTCAGCTTACCAGAGTCTCAAAATCCTCAACTCATCTGCCCTTCTCAAATGAGGAAAGGCCCTATTTTAAAAGGTCTATGAATATGGGACCTTGTAATAAAAAGATAGCGAGCTATTTGTCACCTCACAGACTCAGAAGAAGAGGTAATTGAATGCATACATTCGGAGGAGGTAAACTCATCCCCCCCCCCCCCCACGGTTCTATATACATAATTGTTTCTACACAAAAAAGGTTGTTCGGTGAGCATATGGGTGGTCCTCAAGCATTACCTCGGTCAGATCCACCTTATCACCTTCTAGCTAAAAGTGATGTCGGGACTCGTAGGTTGTGTGAAAGGCCCCACATATCCCATCGTTAAGGTCAGGATTCCTCAAGCATTACCTCGATCAAATCCACCTTATCCGCCTTCTGTTTAAAGGTGATACAAGGATTCGTAGGTTTTGTGAAAGACCCCATATACACTCTCACAATGAAGATAGAAGAAAAAGATAGCTTGGACGCTTCATGGCAAAAGTAAGAAACCCAAAAATATCTGAATCAAGAAGCATCAAAACAATGGTACATTCATGACAAAAACATAGATCAAGGTCATGTAGGCCAAGCGTTACTCAACCTACACAAGTCACCACGTTACGAAAAAAGGTTGATAATGGTTGCAAGGCAACTAGACGACAATAATAAATTGTCCGGGGGACTTAGCATTACTTCCCCACACGGCACCCGGCTATAGACTTAGGAGTCTAAGATGATTCGGCTTGCATTGCATAAACTAGGGGGACTAGTAAGGCTATCCCCCATCAACGGCCTAACGGTGAGGCCCAAAATACGAGAACAAAAACATAACTAGAGTTTGACATAGCATGGACAGGTTGAGTCATTTATCCTTATCATAAATAACAAGCACAAAGGACTCGGGGGACTTGTAGGAGCTACCCCCCGATTAAGGACTTGTAAAAGCTACCACCTGATTAATGAAACCAATGGTGAAGCCCAAATAGCAGGAACAAGCCCAAGATGGTCAGGCCCATCTTAGAAGGCCCATTAGGGTAAAAGGTCCACAACACCTACTATAAATATGGAGGCATAACCCCCATATGGAACCAGGTTCTTCTCCCTCATTTCCACCCTCTTTCTATCTGATATACTCATTTTCTTATATATGTTTAACCATCTTGATGATGATACTGACTTGAGCGCCGGAGTGCCCTCGGGGGCAACCCCCCCGGGCCCTCTTGTGACATCCGGCATTTTCAGGTTAACTCCGTTAACTCAAACCTCGTTAGTTCAAACATTTTTCGTTACAAACTCAGTTATCTTAGTTCGTCACGCATACATTGCATTTAATTAGGATTAATTAAATGTGTCAGTTAGTTCGCACACATCGGATCACACACGAGTCGAACCCGGAACGTTGGTGATAATTAATTAATAATAATTCAAGCAATAAATAATTTATAGTTTATATAAATTATGTGTTTTTACGTGCTACGTGAATTATCTGTGAAATACGTGAACTTTCGTTAAATCGCGTAGAATTACCGGACTGCTTATTTATCTGCTATTTTATAAAGATTGTATTTTTATAAAATAAATTAGTTAAAGGGTTTTAATTGTTAACTAGTTAAAGTTAAATTAAAAGCCCGTAATTACCCAAACCCGTTAGTAAAAGCCCGTACAAGATTTATAAAAAGATTTTTATAAAAGTTTCTAACCTAAATCACTCTCTTTCTCAATCTCGCCGTCTCTCTCTCTCTCTCACCCTCTCTCACGATTTCAAACCTGCAACCAAGCAAGGATCGCTCATTCAAGCTTCAATCTTGGAACTAAACGCGTATTCGGAATCCTCTTTACGTTTCTAACATCCACACGTAAGTTGTTTCAACCGATTTGAATACTTTTTTATTCTTACAGTTAGATCAGACCCTAGATCCATCCAAACATGATGATTTTCTTAATAAAGTTGCAAGCTTGATGTGTTTTTGTTAAATATTGTTGATTTATGATGTTTTGCTAAAACCCTAGCGATGTATGACTGATTAGTTGTTGATTATTGAAACTAGTAATGTTAGAATAGTGTAGAACATGATTAAAGTCGATAACTTTGTTACTGAAATCGTTGAATTGCATGAGAAACGGCTAAACCCTAATGTTTAACTTAATTTGCTGTATTTTTGACCGCCCGCGTACCGCGAGGGCCATCGGACAACTCTCTCGCGTACCGCGAGAGACAAAATAGTCGGGACTGGTTTTTGGTTCTCTCGCGTACCGCGAGGCACCAAGGTCACATCTCTAGCGTACCGCGGGAGACAAGCTAACCTGGGCGAGTTCCTAATCTTCTCGCGTACCGCGAGGGAGAACCCTCTCCTCTCTCGCGTATCGCGAGGGACACCTGTAAACAGAAAGTTTATTTGGTTTTCAGTTTTTCAACCGCTCACTCGTTTCGATTTCTATAGCTTATTGATGATGGTTTTGTATCTGATATGACATGATAACATGTGTGAACTTGCTAGATGATTATAAAACGCGCATGCTCATCATAGGTTGTTAAAAATAGAAACTTTATCGGAACCAAGTCAAACATGCTAAGTAGAATAGAATTGTTGTAGGATATGATGATTGCTATGTGCTACTTGAATTGAAACCTGCAAGCATATGATAACAATGATGTGAAACCCGAACATGGTTACTATTTATAGAAACTTACTAATTATGGAAACCTGCCATTAATGGAAACATGCTATCTTTCTAGAACAAATAGGATTTGTTGCTACGTGCTATCGTATGATCAATTGTGTGCTATGTGTTAGTATGCAACTCAAACATTAAAACACAAACGCGTCACCAACGGGTCGTCGTGTCAAACTTGAGTCGCACTTGCAAACTATTTTCTAAAACCTTTAACAACAACATTGTTTGGATATATGGGTCTATATCGAACAACACGAACACGCACTTATAGACTACGGTTATAGGTGGCAGTTAGAAGTCCAGCAGTTGCTTCTTAGCTTTCATACTTGCATACGCACTCAGGTGAGTTTCATAACCCCTATTTTACTTGTTTTCCTTTTTGGGGGAGAAAACATGCTTTCAAACATTTCAAACATTTTGGGATTCTGTATTACTGTTTTACCGCTTGCGTACTGAAAGTGCACAAACATACCAAACAAGTCCTTACATTTCGAGCCGTTAGTATCGGGGAATAGCGAGGGGATTTTGAGTAGTACTACTGGGTTTTGACAAAGCCCCACCCGAGTTAGTCGCTCTAACTATGATTGGAGGTCAACGGGTGTAAAATTTGCCTAAACATTAGCCAGTGTTCGGTAGACATGGCTGGAGGCATTCAAACATACAAACAGTCAGCTTCGGTCGCGAACGCTTAAAGTAGCAATGCATTAGACTAGCTATCTATCGGTAAACAATAATTACTTTATCTGACAAACATTGAGTATGGGATGCTTGCGTTAAACAATTGGTTTTACTTACATTACTTTATGAACTCACCAACCATTGTGTTGACACTTTTTAGCGTGTTTTTCTCAGGTCAATAAGGTATTCAAGCACGAGCACTAGGACATGCATGGAGTCCACTTTTATCAAACATTAATTTATTGCCTTATTTGAACTGCATGGTTTTGGGCGCATTGTTTCGCGCATCTTACTTTTACTTGCATTGGTTTATGTTTACGCTTCCGCAACGTTTTCAAATTTGAACTTTTGTTGTCTCGTGACTATGAGCAGCATTAGTGGTTTACTTAAATTCATATAGAGTCGTTCCGTGTAACTAATGACTGAGATCCTGGTGTGTCACCTTCCCAAAACGGTAAAACTCCGTTAGTGGAATTTGGGGGTGTGACAGATTGGTATCAGAGCCATTGGTTCTAGTGAACTAGGAATTGCATACTAGACTATAACCACGTACATGCATTAGTTACACAACACTTACACTCAAACATGGCACTCACTCATCCCGTTACAGGAAATGTCGACCCCACCCAATTCACCAGCATCCCCAGACGTTCAGGAGCACGATGTTCCTACAGTACCTTTGCCAGAGTCGAGGAGACGTCGACTCAACCCGATCAACACCACAATAGGGCAGGATGAGCCTATTCATGTGCGTGTCAGAGGCAACACGCAGGACTGGGATTGGTATCCCGATAGGATCAGGAGCTGGATCCGCGAGGAGGAAGTCCCACCTCCACTCACTACTGATATTGCTTCTTATTCTTCATCATCTTCTGTACGAGCGTTGCCACCATTGCAGTACCCCTACGAGCAGGTGATAGCTGCCTTTGTGGCTAGAATGGACCGGGAGATCCGGAACATGAGAGATGCAGCTGGAGAGATTACTAGCATACTTCAGCAAGGGATGTTGACGAATCAGAGGATCACCACACTGACTGCAAGTTTAGCAGCAACTGATACGGCTCATGAGCACTTAGCAAATGGATGTGTGGATATGGAGGACAGACTGAACACTGTGGAGTGGAACTTAGATATACTCAACACCAGGATTGAGCAAGTTGATGATGGTCTGGTCCCGCAAATTCAAAGCATGGTGACATCTTCTAATCCTACTACAATCCAGCAAGCGATCAGGTTGGCTCACAGACTAACAGATCAAGCAGTTATTCAGGGCATTCTACCCCCTAGAGGTGCGTTGTCAAAGACAAATGACAACAAAAGAAAGTTCGACAACTCGTTCCCCAAAACCGCTCAATCAAATACACCTTCTCAGCAACCGCAACAGCAGCACCGTAAAATTGAACCATCAAGGAATAACAACAACCAGTCTAATTCTTATCAGCAAAGTCAGGGTTCTTATAGTGGTAAGTATCCGAAGTGCAATAAATGCAATTTTCACCATCATGGAGCATGTGACCGGTACCGTTGCCAACGGTGTGGAAAGATGGGTCATGCGGCCAAAGACTGCAGGGTAGACTTGCAGAACAAACAGGCACCACCTGGAAACGCACCCAAAGGCTGTTTTGAGTGCGGTAAGGAAGGGCATTTCAAGAAGGATTGTCCGCAGTTGAGGAGAAACGGGAACGGGAATGGGAATGGCAACAATCATCAGGGTGGAAACGGTAACAACAACGGGCATGGCGCAAAGGGCCGAGCATTTGTGATTGGATCGGGAGAAGCTCGGAATGATCGGAACGTGGTGAACGGTATGTTTCTCTTAAACGATCATTATGCTTCTGTACTTTTTGATACTGGCGCCGATAGAAGTTTTATTTCTAGAGAATTTAGTAGCCAATTAGAAATAAACCCAACTTTATTAGAACACCATTATACCGTAGAGATAGCAGACGGTAAAGTAATCGAGGCAACCCACATTCTCAAGGGATGTCAGTTAGAACTTTCTGGTCACAAACTCGACATCGATCTCATGCCAGTTACACTTGGCAGTTTTGACATAATTGTGGGCATGGATTGGTTGTCTGAAAACCAAGCTGAGATCATCTGTAGTGAGAAAATCGTTCGTGTACCCCTTCCTAGTGGAGAAATCCTATCTGTTCAGGGCGAAGGAAGTGGTGCAGCCATGGGCATCATATCTTTCATGAAGGCCCAGAAGTGTCTGCGTAAGGGTCATACCGCAATATTAGCCCTTGTTGCTGACAAATCTACCGAGGAGAAAAAGTTAGAAGATATCCCAATCGTTCGCGAATTCCCAGAAGTATTTCCTGAAGACCTACCTGGTCTTCCACCTCATCGTCAGGTCGAATTTCAGATCGACCTAACACCCGGAGCAGCGCCTATTGCTCGGGCACCATATAGACTAGCACCAAGCGAGTTGCAAGAGCTATCCACACAACTGCAAGAGTTGTTGGATAAGGGTTTCATCCGACCTAGCTCATCGCCATGGGGAGCCCCAGTCCTATTTGTCAAAAAGAAAGATGGGACTTTCCGAATGTGCATAGATTACCGAGAGTTAAACAAAGTAACAGTTAAGAACCGCTACCCCTTACCCCGCATTGACGATCTATTCGACCAACTTCAAGGGTCGAGTTTCTACTCAAAAATCGATTTAAGGTCTGGATATCATCAGCTGAGAGTTCGAGATGAAGATATATCCAAGACTGCATTCAGAACCCGGTACGGCCATTTCGAGTTTTTGGTCATGCCATTTGGATTAACCAACGCACCCGCGGTGTTCATGGACCTCATGAACCGTGTGTGTAAACCTTACCTCGACCAATTCGTCATTGTCTTCATTGACGATATCCTCATATACTCTAAGAGTCAGGAAGAGCATGAGGAGCATCTGCGTTTGATCCTTGAGCTATTGAAACAGGAGCAGCTGTACGCAAAGTTTTCCAAATGCGATTTTTGGATTCGCGAGGTCCAATTTTTAGGACATGTGATCAATGAGAAAGGAATACATGTCGACCCAGCTAAAGTAGAAGCCATTAAGAATTGGGCAGCACCAACAACTCCGACCGAAGTTCGGCAATTTTTAGGATTGGCCGGATACTACCGTCGTTTTATCGAGGGATTTTCAAAGATTGCCCAACCTCTCACCGCCTTAACCCAAAAAGATAAACCCTATAATTGGAGCGAGACTCAAGAATCAGCATTCCAGCTACTGAAGCAGAAGCTATGTAGCGCACCCATCCTATCTCTGCCAGAGGGAACGGATGACTTCGTGGTGTATTGCGATGCCTCTATCCAAGGTCTCGGTTGCGTGTTGATGCAACGTGACAAGGTTATCGCATACGCTTCTCGACAATTAAAAATCCACGAAAAGAACTACACGACTCACGATTTGGAATTAGGAGCCGTTGTGTTCGCGCTAAAGATATGGAGACATTACTTGTACGGTACCAAGTGCACCATTTACACCGATCACAAGAGTCTTCAGCATATTTTTGAGCAGAAAGAGTTGAACATGCGTCAACGTCGTTGGATCGAGTTATTAAACGATTATGATTGTGCAATCAAGTACCATCCGGGCAAAGCTAATGTGGTGGCCGATGCCCTAAGCAGAAAGGAAACCAATCCCCGACGAGTTAGAGCGTTACAACTCACTATTCATACAGGATTACCCGAACAGATCCGTAATGCCCAACTTGAAGCCTTAAAAGAGGAGAACTTATCGTTGGAATCCACACGTGGTATGGAGAAACAACTTGAGGTTAAATCAGATGGTATTCGTTACTTCGCGGAACGAATATGGATTCCAGTATATGGAAACTTAAGAAATCTAGTCATGGATGAAGCTCACAAATCCCGATATTCTATCCATCCGGGATCTGACAAGATGTATCACGATCTAAAAGTTTTGTACTGGTGGCCGAACATGAAAGCCGACATAGCCACCTACGTGAGCAAGTGTCTGACTTGTTCCAAGGTTAAAGTGGAGTACCAAAAGCCATCTGGATTACTCCAACAACCGGAAATTCCAATGTGGAAATGGGAGCAGATTTCCATGGATTTCATAACCAAATTACCCCGAACCCCTTCTGGATGTGACACAATCTGGGTGATAGTGGATCGTCTAACCAAATCCGCTCATTTCCTTGCTATCAAAGAGACCGACAAAATGGAAAAGTTAACTCGCCTCTATCTTAAAGAAGTAGTATCCCGACATGGAGTGCCAATCTCCATCATCTCCGATAGAGATGCCCGATTCACCTCACATTTCTGGCAGTCATTACAGAAAGCTCTAGGCACGCGCCTGGACATGAGTACAGCATATCATCCTCAAACAGATGGCCAGAGTGAGCGTACCATTCAAACCCTAGAGGACATGTTAAGGGCTTGCGTGATTGATTTCAGTAACAGTTGGGAGACGCACTTGCCTTTAGTGGAGTTCTCTTACAATAACAGCTATCATACTAGCATCAAAGCCGCACCGTTTGAGGCTTTGTATGGACGAAAGTGTAGATCACCACTTTGTTGGGCTGAAGTTGGAGATAGTCAACTTACTGGTCCTGAACTTGTGCACGAAACCTCAGAGAAAATCGTGCAAATCCGAAACCGTATGGCGGCAGCGCGTGACCGTCAAAAGAGTTATGCAGACAAGCGCAGAAAACCGCTAGAATTCCAAGTGGGCGACAAAGTCTTATTAAAGGTCTCACCGTGGAAAGGTGTAATTCGTTTTGGAAAACGAGGAAAGCTAAACCCGCGTTACGTTGGACCATTCGAGATAGAGAAAAGGATTGGTCCAGTAGCATATCAGCTGAATCTACCAGATACACTCAATGGAGTGCATAATGTCTTTCATGTCTCAAACCTAAAGAAGTGCCTATCAGATGAGACTCTTGTAGTTCCACTCGAGGAGTTGGAAATTGATGAACAGCTACGTTTTGTTGAGGAACCAGTTGAGATCATGGACCGAGAGGTCAAAACCCTCAAGCGCAGTAAAATACCTATTGTCAGAGTTCGCTGGAACTCGAAGCGTGGACCGGAGTTCACGTGGGAACGCGAGGATCAGATGATGAAAAAGTATCCTCACCTGTTCAAACATTCAACGGCAAACACGAAAGGTACTAACTAAATTTCGAGACGAAATTTCTTTCAACAAGGGGATGATGTGACAACCCAAACTTTTGTTTCAGACATTTAACGACTTCGCTTAATTTTCGGGACGAAAATTCTTTCAACAAAGGGGATGATGTGACATCCGGCATTTTCAGGTTAACTCCGTTAACTCAAACCTCGTTAGTTCAAACATTTTTCGTTACAAACTCAGTTATCTTAGTTCGTCACGCATACATTGCATTTAATTAGGATTAATTAAATGTGTCAGTTAGTTCGCACACATCGGATCACACACGAGTCGAACCCGGAACGTTGGTGATAATTAATTAATAATAATTCAAGCAATAAATAATTTATAGTTTATATAAATTATGTGTTTTTACGTGCTACGTGAATTATCTGTGAAATACGTGAACTTTCGTTAAATCGCGTAGAATTACCGGACTGCTTATTTATCTGCTATTTTATAAAGATTGTATTTTTATAAAATAAATTAGTTAAAGGGTTTTAATTGTTAACTAGTTAAAGTTAAATTAAAAGCCCGTAATTACCCAAACCCGTTAGTAAAAGCCCGTACAAGATTTATAAAAAGATTTTTATAAAAGTTTCTAACCTAAATCACTCTCTTTCTCAATCTCGCCGTCTCTCTCTCTCTCTCACCCTCTCTCACGATTTCAAACCTGCAACCAAGCAAGGATCGCTCATTCAAGCTTCAATCTTGGAACTAAACGCGTATTCGGAATCCTCTTTACGTTTCTAACATCCACACGTAAGTTGTTTCAACCGATTTGAATACTTTTTTATTCTTACAGTTAGATCAGACCCTAGATCCATCCAAACATGATGATTTTCTTAATAAAGTTGCAAGCTTGATGTGTTTTTGTTAAATATTGTTGATTTATGATGTTTTGCTAAAACCCTAGCGATGTATGACTGATTAGTTGTTGATTATTGAAACTAGTAATGTTAGAATAGTGTAGAACATGATTAAAGTCGATAACTTTGTTACTGAAATCGTTGAATTGCATGAGAAACGGCTAAACCCTAATGTTTAACTTAATTTGCTGTATTTTTGACCGCCCGCGTACCGCGAGGGCCATCGGACAACTCTCTCGCGTACCGCGAGAGACAAAATAGTCGGGACTGGTTTTTGGTTCTCTCGCGTACCGCGAGGCATCAAGGTCACATCTCTCGCGTACCGCGGGAGACAAGCTAACCTGGGCGAGTTCCTAATCTTCTCGCGTACCGCGAGGGAGAACCCTCTCCTCTCTCGCGTATCGCGAGGGACACCTGTAAACAGAAAGTTTATTTGGTTTTCAGTTTTTCAACCGCTCACTCGTTTCGATTTCTATAGCTTATTGATGATGGTTTTGTATCTGATATGACATGATAACATGTGTGAACTTGCTAGATGATTATAAAACGCGCATGCTCATCATAGGTTGTTAAAAATAGAAACTTTATCGGAACCAAGTCAAACATGCTAAGTAGAATAGAATTGTTGTAGGATATGATGATTGCTATGTGCTACTTGAATTGAAACCTGCAAGCATATGATAACAATGATGTGAAACCCGAACATGGTTACTATTTATAGAAACTTACTAATTATGGAAACCTGCCATTAATGGAAACATGCTATCTTTCTAGAACAAATAGGATTTGTTGCTACGTGCTATCGTATGATCAATTGTGTGCTATGTGTTAGTATGCAACTCAAACATTAAAACACAAACGCGTCACCAACGGGTCGTCGTGTCAAACTTGAGTCGCACTTGCAAACTATTTTCTAAAACCTTTAACAACAACATTGTTTGGATATATGGGTCTATATCGAACAACACGAACACGCACTTATAGACTACGGTTATAGGTGGCAGTTAGAAGTCCAGCAGTTGCTTCTTAGCTTTCATACTTGCATACGCACTCAGGTGAGTTTCATAACCCCTATTTTACTTGTTTTCCTTTTTGGGGGAGAAAACATGCTTTCAAACATTTCAAACATTTTGGGATTCTGTATTACTGTTTTACCGCTTGCGTACTGAAAGTGCACAAACATACCAAACAAGTCCTTACATTTCGAGCCGTTAGTATCGGGGAATAGCGAGGGGATTTTGAGTAGTACTACTGGGTTTTGACAAAGCCCCACCCGAGTTAGTCGCTCTAACTATGATTGGAGGTCAACGGGTGTAAAATTTGCCTAAACATTAGCCAGTGTTCGGTAGACATGGCTGGAGGCATTCAAACATACAAACAGTCAGCTTCGGTCGCGAACGCTTAAAGTAGCAATGCATTAGACTAGCTATCTATCGGTAAACAATAATTACTTTATCTGACAAACATTGAGTATGGGATGCTTGCGTTAAACAATTGGTTTTACTTACATTACTTTATGAACTCACCAACCATTGTGTTGACACTTTTTAGCGTGTTTTTCTCAGGTCAATAAGGTATTCAAGCACGAGCACTAGGACATGCATGGAGTCCACTTTTATCAAACATTAATTTATTGCCTTATTTGAACTGCATGGTTTTGGGCGCATTGTTTCGCGCATCTTACTTTTACTTGCATTGGTTTATGTTTACGCTTCCGCAACGTTTTCAAATTTGAACTTTTGTTGTCTCGTGACTATGAGCAGCATTAGTGGTTTACTTAAATTCATATAGAGTCGTTCCGTGTAACTAATGACTGAGATCCTGGTGTGTCACCTTCCCAAAACGGTAAAACTCCGTTAGTGGAATTTGGGGGTGTGACACCTCTAACGAGCATTTCCTGTGGATGCTGTTCTGATCAAGACCCAAGAATATGACGGATCTGACTACGTATAGTCATGAAGGAGCCCTTAGGGGTCCCCCGTGATGGGACTCAGAGTGAGACGTGACATAAGTACTCTTTCGGGGATACTAGAAAAGAGCAACTACTACCCATTACTCCTCAGTGTGGATACTGACTGCTACATTGACGATGAAAACACAATCTGAAATGTTTAAAAACCAGTAAAAATAGTCAAATTAACAAATTATATATTGTATATTATTAATATGAATTTTGTTTTTTGCAAAATGAAACAAATGTTATGCCTTTTTGCATCCATAAGCTTCCATAACTTACAACAGAGTTAAAGTACCAACAATATTGTTGTCATAATACATCAATAGCCTTTGCACGCTTTTACCAACGCTTTTATCATCTATTATGTAATTTTGGTATTTCAGATAACTTATCATACATTAGGTATTTTGTTTATATACTCTATTCGTGAAGTACTTAGTACTTTACGGAAGGAAAAACTGTACGCCAAATTCTCAAAATGTGCATTATGGTTATGAGAAGTTCAATTTCTGAGTCATGTTATAAACGTAGGAGGTATCTCAGTAGACCCAGCAAAGGTAGAGGCTGTAATGAAATGGTCTCCACATAAGAATCCATCGGAAGTTAGAAGTTTCTTGGGTTTAGCTGGCTATTATAGAAGGTTCATCCAGAACTTCTCTAAGATAGCCACCCCATTAACTAATCTAACTCGAAAGAATTTATAATACGAATGGAATGCGGCACAAGAGAAGGCATTCCAGATATTGAAAGAAAGATTGACAAAAGCTCTAGTTCTGGCATTGCTAGAAGGAGTAGAAGACTTTGTGGCGTATTCCAATGCCTCAAAACTTGGGTTAGGATGTGTTCTAATGCAAAGAGGAAAGGTGATAGCCTACGCCTCTCGACAGCTAAAGACACATGAAGTAATTATCCAACCCATGATCTAGAATTAGCTGCAGTAGTATTTGCACTAAAGATCTGGAGGCATTATCTGTATGGAACGAAGTGTACGATTTACCACAAGAGTTTTAGATATTTCTTTGACCAAAAGGATTTAAACACGAGGCAACGACGATGGTTGGAACTGGTCAAGGGTTATGATTGTGAGATCTTATATCATCCCGGAAAGGCTAACGTAGTAGCCGATGCTCTAAGTCAAAAGGAAGAGCATCATCCTATTCGGGTGAAAGCATATAAGTTAGTGATAACACATGATTTATTGAGCCAACTTCGAGACACATAAATCGAAGCATTAAGAAATGAGAATGTTAAGAAAGAAAGAATGGCTAGTCAGGAGAAATTTCTAGAAGAGAATGAATATAAAGTCAAGACTTGATTTGGTCGTATGTGGATACCACGATCAGGTGAGTTTAGACTTAAGATTCTTGATGAAGCTCATAAATCAAGATATTCTATTCAACCGGGTACTACAAAGATGTACCAAGATCTGCGCAAAGATTATTAGTGGCCCGGAATGAAATTTGATATCATGAAATATGTAGCTAAATGCTTAACTTTCCTACAAGTTAAAGCAGAACATCAAAAGCCATACGGAAGGTTACAACCATTAGAAATCCCAGAATGGAAGTGGGAATATCTCAGTATGGACTTCATAACCAAGCTACCAAAGACAGCTAGGGGTTATGATACCATTTGGGTGGTTGTAGATCGGTTAACTAAAAGTGCTCATTTCTTAGCAATACGTGAGACATGCTCTTCATAAAAGTTAGCTGATTTATTCATCAAAGAAATTGTTTCCAGACATGGAGTGCTAGTCTCGATTGTCTCTAATCGAGATACTCGTTTCACTTCACGTTTTTGGAAAAAGTTCCATGAGGAGATGGGAACTAGATTATTAATCAGCACGGCATATCATCCTCAAACTGAAGGACAAAGTGAGAGGACAATACAAACTCTCGAAGATATGCTGCGTGCTTGTATAATTGATTTCGATGGAAGTTGGGATAGCCATCTGCCATTAGCAGAGTTCTCATACAATAACAGCTACCATTCCAGTATTGGTATGCCGCCATATGAGATGCTATATGGTAGAAGATGTAGGACTCCTGTATGTTGGGGAGAAGTTGGTCAGAAAGAGTTAGGCAGCAAAGAAATAGTTCAAGCCACGTCAGAAAAGCTTAACTTAATCAAAGCCCATTTGAAAGCTGCACAAGATAGACAGAAGTCATACGCAGACAAGAGACGTAGACCAATAGAATTCCAAGAAGGAGAGTATGTCTTGTTGAAAGTATCTCCTTGGAAAGGTCTAATCCGATTCAAGAAACGTGGAAAGCTAAGTCCGCGATTCACTAGTCCTTTCAAAATCATTAAAGAGTTGGAAATGTAGCTTATCAGTTAGACCTACCTGAAGAATTGAATAAGATACACAACACATTCCATGTATCTTATTTAAGGAAATGTTTAGCAGATGAAGCTGCATACATTCCTTTAGAAGAAATAGAAGTTGATGATAGACTAACCTATGTTGAAGAGCCTATCAAGATTCTAGACACAAAAGAGAAGTAGCTACGTCATAAAACAATCAAACAAGTGTTAGTACAATGGAAGCATAGAAAAGGGTCAGAGATGACCTGGGAAAGTGAAGATGAAATGAGGAAAAGTTATCCTCAATTATTTAAGGATTAACAGGTTTCGAGGACGAAACCTAATTTAAGGGGGGAGAGTTGTAACATCCCAAAATTTAAAGAAATTAAAGTCTAGGGGCTAAAGTATAATTAGCCCAAAGTATAAGGTGAGGACTGGTTGGTGAGTAAATCAAGCATATACATGAAATGAAAACAAATGCTTGATATATTTGGGAGGCTGTGAGTCAAAGATACTCAAGGTCCCAAATGAAATGAGATACCCGGCCTATAAGGTGGATCTCAATAAATAAAGAAGAAAAGAAAAGAAAAGGGAAACTCTAGGCCTACGGGGCTGAAAGAGTAAACTCTAGGCCTTCGGGGCTGAAAGATTAAAAAGATTCCAAGCCTACGGCACTGAGGAATGAATAAGTTTTTGTGACAAATGCAAGGATGCCTATACTGACGAGTATAAGGACCTTTCCAATACTCAGACCGGAGGTACGACATGTGATGGTTGCGTGGGGGTTAGCATACCCATAAAATATACGAAAAGCGTGACCGGAGGTATGTCCGGAGATGGTCACGTGGGCTCGAGAGCCCCAGAAAACTTGAATAATAAGAACCAAAAAGGGTTCATAATAAAATGAACGATGCAGTGTACTTACTTAGCGTAAACTAATTAAAAAACGTTTTCCAAACACTGCAGGAAAGAAGCACGTGGAATAAAGTTTCTTATGGACGAGGCTGGTCGGATTTGAAAGATCCCTATATAGGATAATGTAATTATATTATCCTTGTAACAAAATATATTATTATAAATTAAAAAGTTACCTTAGACATTATGGCAAGGTTTTTACTGATCTGGGACATGTTTTCCGCAATAAACTCTGATAAAATAATAAGGAAAAAGTAGGGTGTTTCAGAAATTGCCAATGAACATGAGACTGTTGAAACAGATCATAAGAAATATTCATGTGTAACTATTTATCTAACTGTTTACTCACTTACTTCATATCTTATGTAAACATACGAACTCACCGCTTTATAGCTAACCTTTTAAGCATATTTTTTAGGTAACAAATGTTCAGCAAACAAACATACATGATATTAAGTACTATAGAAGATTTATGAATCTTCAAGATGTACTAGGAACTAAGTTTTATGTAATATTTTAGAAATGAATGCATTTAGTTATTTTCTTTTAAACAATGTGTTCATGATTTCCATACAACTATCTCAACCCGTATTTCCGCCTTAAACGGGCTGTGACATATATATTAGTGTGTAATTTTTTTATACGGTTTTCATGGGTTTCTCATATCAAGTGGGTTTTCAAAATATCTTTTCCATATATATATATATATATATATATAGTATACATTGAAAACCAATTGAGTTAAGAAAACTATGGAAACCAATGTGTGGTTCTCATTATGCGACCTAATCACATTTACCAAATCCACCTTTTTGTCTTGAAGGGTAGTATAATAAATTCACTAATGAAGTTTTACCGTTTGGTGTGTGACAAACCAGGATCTCAGACATTAGTTACATCAAACGACACTATATGGGACATAAATGAAATATCATTAAAGTTCAGAGTTAATGCGGAAGCGTTTAAACAAGAAAGTAAATGCGCAAAACAAATGCGCTCAAGTCTAATAAGACAAGTAAATTGTTTTAAATGTTTGTATAAGGATGAAATGATAATAGGACTCCATGCATGTCCTAAGTGTGCAACCTGTGCCTTAGCGACCTGAGAAACATGTAATAAAAAGTGTCAACACGAGGTTGGTGAGTTCACAGGTTTGCAAGTGAATAAACTGTTTGAGTGTTTGCAGGATCCACATACATAAGTCACACCTATTGTTAGCTAGACAATGTACAAGTTACTCTAAGCGTTCACAACCAAAGCTGACTGTTTGTGTTTAAATGCCTCCCGCCAGGACTATCAACTCTTGCAATGTGATTAGGCCAACATTTCACCCGTTCGACCTCCAATCGAGTTAGCGCGACTAACCCGGGTGGGGTTTGTGAAACTCAGTAGTACTACTAATCATTACCACGCTAAGATCCATATTAATGGTTCGATGTGTGTGAGGACTTTCAATGATAGTGTTTGCACTTACGTAAACAAGTGGTAGTGAAATATTATGGGATCCGTTTTTGTCTGTATACCTGCTTCTCCTCCAACAGGAAAGCAAGTAACATAATGTTTGTTTGTATGCCTGTTTCTCCCCCAACGGGAAAACAAGTAAAAGTATGATTGCTTGTGTGCATGTTTCTCCCCCAACGGAAAACAAGTAAAAGATGTTTTTTTGTGTACATGTTTCTCCCCAACAGGAAAACGAGTAAAAAGGGGCTGTGAAACTCACCTGAGTCTGAGTAGAGCGTAGTGATTAGCACCACACAAGGATGCAACACTAACCACGAATGGATTGCACGCGGACAATCTATGAATGCCCTAGAATAAGATGTGACAGTTAGGAACACGTAAGAGTTTGTGACAACGACACGGAAAGATCGAACGTTCTAAAATATACTTAGGATCAACGGTTAGACAAACGTGTCCTCGGGTTTATAGAATTTCTTAATTTAATAATTAAGATAGATGCGATTCGTATCGAAAGTTTCTAATTACGAATAATATTATTAAATATGTATTCGTGTGTTTTTACCATTAAAATAATGGTTTAGAGAAAATAATATTATTATATTATTTTTAAGTTGGAGAGATAAGACGATAATTAAATACGTGACAAAAATAATAAATATATTATTTTTATTCAAACTTTTAAGCTTAGGTAATAATATAATAATTATATAATTTTTAAATGTGGGAAATAATAACTAAAACGGGTTATAAATCTAAACCCGATTATAAAACCATTGTTTGCATGTTTTTACGAATTTAATAATTGTCTAGGAAATAATATAATAAATTATATTATTTTTAATTTAAACAAAATATTCAAAAATGTGTTCTAAATTCAATCCCAAGCCTACGGTTGTTTTCCGGGTTCAAAACGTATTAATATACCAATAAGATAATATAGGAAGTGTTTTTATATAAAAATATGATGTAAAAAGTTGCTTAGAAAAAGAATAGGGTTAGACAGACTCGAACCTGGGTCTCTCCTCTATCAGCTCAAGGCCTTAATGTAACATTTCCGATTTTCGCCATGTAATCATTTGATTTCAATAAACAAGTATTTCAATTTCAATTCGTGTACAACAACTATGATGCGATTACATACACGAACTATTCTATTACGATAACAACTTAAACAAAACGCCATTATCTCACAAACCTCGAGGACCAAAGCTGACAAAACTCAAAAACAATAAAAAGTGTCAGACACGATCGTGCCTAGACACAGGCACGGTCGCGCCTAAAGTCAAAGCACGGTCGTGCCTAATATAGGCACGGTCGCGCTGCTGAAACCACGTGACTCTGCAGAGTCAGTCAGTGGTCCGTGCTCGTCGAATCAAATCGCGTTAAGGCCGGATTTCACGCGTCCAACCATACGCAACTGTACACCATCTGAAACACGTCTCCAATTGCGTACTCCAGTCGACCTATTTCAATCATCAACTACCCACTCCCACCACAATCATGAATTCGCAAATTTGACGTTATAAGGAGAATCCAATGCCCCCTACACCTTCACATGCACCCTCTCGACCTCTCGGAGCATTCACTCGACTCGCATACAACCTCTGTCGTCCGATCGATCGCCGAGAAACCCGACCTCACGACTTGTAGCCGACTGCATTAAATTGCCCGATTTAAACAAGTAAGTAATATGTCTCTAGCTTCGTATCTACCTCTACCACGAAAGCCCTATGTCAATTCGTAGTAAAAATACGCGATCGATCCGATTTTGAACCTAAAAAGTCAAAACTACACTTTTAGTCGAACTACCACTTAGACACGAAATAAATCTAATTAAACTACATAGATAGCTTCGCAAACACCTACTCTTTGAAAGCCCTAAGAATCCAGAAGCTCTTAATATAAGAATCGTTCGAATTGAGTCTGAAAAGGACCCAACACGGTCGCGCTCATCACTGAGCGCGGTCGTGCCTGACCAAGCACAATCGTGCCCCAGGTATGGCCCGGTCGTGCTTACCGAGCAAACAAGTCTTGACCAAAAACAAACACTAGACGCGGTCGTGCCAGATACGAGCACGGTCGTGCTCTATGTCCAGACCCTCTGTAGTGACTTCTGACTCGACCACGGGCGCGCTCAGACCACCACGGTCACGCCCGGCAACGAGCGCGGTCGTGCCCTACTTGAGCACGGTCGTGCTCCTTGACCAGAATCAATTATCTTTCTGTTTTAAAGTCTATTTAACATATTTTAACTAAAAAAAAATTTCAAAATGTAATTATAAAAATTATTTTATAAAATCCCAAGACCCGGGAATCATTTATAAACCAAATCCTCGATTTAGAAATTTAAAACGATTAATCCCCGATAGTTCGAAACCGATGAAATCGTGAGTTTATATAATCATTGTTATAAAACCATTTATACAAATATATATTTTGACTTAAACAAATATTATTTATTTAAATTTATATTTAAATAAATATAAATATATATCAGTTATTTAAATTTACATTTTAAAGAATATATATATAACTACTATTTAAAATGTACTAAATAGATAAATAAAATTATTTATTTATTTATTTCAAACAAACCCTAAACGTACAAATCCATTTTCGACATAAAAATAACACAAACAATGACACGCGTTATACATTTATCCAATAGGTCAAACGTAGCGACCTACAACACGCTTGGTATTTTTGATGATCTGTGCAAACTACACTACCCAATACAAGTGAGTTTTACATAGCCCCCTTTTTCCTTTTTACACATATTTTGGGGTGAAACATGTTCCTTCAACAACTCGCTATTTACAACTACGTGCGTACAATTCTACCATATGGTCATATGCGTTTATTTATGCGTTGTGCCAGAATACTAACTGTTAAGGCTACATACACATGACATACTCGTGCAGTTATACAACACATACACAGGACATACTCGTGCAATTATACAATACATACACATGACATACTCGTGCAATTATACAACACATACACAGGACATACTCGTGCAATTATACA
Source organism: Smallanthus sonchifolius (assembly GCA_023525975.1). Lineage (NCBI taxonomy): Eukaryota > Viridiplantae > Streptophyta > Magnoliopsida > Asterales > Asteraceae > Smallanthus > Smallanthus sonchifolius. The sequence continues at coordinate 20,817,411 of CM042034.1, forward strand.
ACACATATACATGACATACTCGTGCAATTATACAACACATATACATGACATACTCGTGCAATTATACTACACATACAACGGGATAGCATGTGTTGCTATGCCCTTCATTGGGCTAACATTGGTATGTTATGCCCTCCATCGGGCCAACATTGGTATGTTGTGCCCTTCATTTGGTTAACATTGGTATGTTATCCAATTACAAGGTTACATCTGTGCAACTAGCTTAACTTAGATTCTCCATAAATGCTTCTTAAACCATGTATCATATGAATTGTACACAAAACATTTGAACTTTACTTGTGGTGTCAAAACCTATGTATGCTCACCAACTATTTATAGTTGACACTCTCGTTTTAAACATGTTTCAGGTACTAAGCTTTGAGTTCATATCCAAGATGCTACACATAGGAACTGGACCTAGTATCTAAATTGATAAAGAAATTTTGTATTTTGATTCTTGTAAACATTCTACTTGATTACTTGAAATATGAAATGGAATTGGTTATTTAATATATTACAACTTTAGTCAACCATGAGCTTATGAACAGTCTACACGCTTCACGCCCCGACGTTTCCGCCGCCGGTTGGGGTGTGACAGATTGGTATCAGAGCCTTGGTTATAGGGAATTAGGTTATTAGACACTCTTGACCTAGACTATAACCTTAGGACACCCATACAATGCCATGCTACTACGTGTTACATGATTACTTCTTGTAGAAATATTTCAATATACTATCATAAGTAATTACACTGCATGATGCGATACATGATGACTTATGTGTCACACTACCTGATAACTTTTGTGCTTACATTCATTACTATCTACATGCTATGTGTTACATGTTCATTAACTCAGGTGTTGGTTTACTTGCTACCTAAAATGTTTATTAGAATTCATGACATATTAGGTGTACCTAGGCAATAAACTGATCAAACAATATTCACACCCATAGCCTAAACCACATATCCCTCTTGCCTGCTTCTATGTCGTCATCATCATCGCTTGTGGGACATCATACTCATGGACGCTAGTCTATTAAATTTTCTTTTGCACCTCGTTAAGGATTTTAGACTTGGAGAATTATTAAAGGACACGTGCAATCTGGAAGGGTAACACCTGTACCCTGGGTTTTCTGTCTAGGAAAGCATTTCATATAAATCCCAATCAACCGAGGGATCCGTGTGCTTTCCTGGGAATTCCCGGGATGAGTGTTTACCTATAGGCTAAAGCACGTCTCCTTGAAAATTTTATAAGTCTAATTAACCTTAATATGTCATAGTGTTCAAAACAGTAATGTGATTACTTGAATACCATCCGAACTATGAAATAAATGTGTTATTATTCCTCCTATCCTAAGTTTCAACAAATTTTTATAAATCCTCACAACTCTTTTATATCATTCTCTTTTCGTATAGAATGCCTCCTCGTCGTAACAGCAACCGCCGCGACACCGACAACGCCAACAATAGCACCGACACCAATACCGACAATGCCAACAACAACACTAACACCAACCTTGCCACTCTCCTCACTCAACTAGTAACTCAACTAACTCAAGCCAACAACAACAATAATGGAAACGCCAGTGGTAGTGCTAATACTGGTGGTGGCAATGATGCCGACCCACCACAATGTACCTTCAAACACTTCAACTCATGTAATCCCCTCACATTTTATGGCACCGAAGGAGCCACAGGACTCCTTCAATGGTTTGAAAGTATTGAGAACACTTTTCTCAATAGTGACTGTCCCGACAACCTCCGTGTTCGTCATGCCACCAGCGTCTTCCAGAGACGGGCGCTCACCTGGTGGAATGGTGAGAAAAGAACTAGGGGCCTGGATGTGGCAATGGCCCTACCGTGGGAAGAATTGAAAAGGGTCATGACCGAGGAGTTCTGTCCTCGAAATGAAATGAAGAAGTTGGAAGCTGAGTTTTGGGATCTTACCCAAGACAGCGGTGAAAGTATGGCCTATACAACTCGTTTCCACGAGTTAAGTCTTCTTGTGCCCCACATGGTCACACCATTAGCCCGATGCATTGACAAATACATAGGTGGTTTACCTAGGCAGATTCAGGACACTGTCCTAGGAAGAAACCCAGCAACTCTTGGAGACGCTATTCGCCTAACTGCCACATTAACTGATAACCACGTGAAGACGGGTACATTAACAAGGAAGGGTGCAATGAAAGTCACTGACCCAGCAGCCCCTTTTGAACCCCCTAGAGAAGACAAACCCAAACTTCCCCAATACAATAAGAAACGAAATTTCGCTATCGCTATCCCTGCGGTACCAATCAACCAAGTTGCTCCACTAAACCATTTGAACCAGAATAAGAAACCATATATGGGCAACAACCCTTTGTGCAACACATGCAATTATCATCACTTCCTAAAAATGCCATGCCGTCTATGTGCCAACTGTGGGAGATATGGCCATACTACCAATGTTTGCCGATCTGGACCGCCCATTACTCAAACCAACCAAGGGAACAGGACCGTGCAGCAAGGGTTAAACCCAGTGGTTCCGGCTATTACTGATGGACGAGCTTGCTTTGAATGTGGCGACCCAAACCATTTCCGTCACCGATGTCCCCGGATTGTCAACGTTGTCCAAGGTGGTGCTCGTGGACGTACTTTCAACATAAACACCAACGAAAATCAAGTCAACACCGAGACAGTGAATGAGACCAATTGAAGCTAGTGCAAGATGGAGTCAAATGATGAAGACCCAATCTAGAATAAAATTTCGCACTGTAATCATTTACGTTATCTTGTCGTTGTTCGAACTATTTACACCTACCGCGGTTTGCCACTATTATATTGAGCTTGCTAGCCAATTTCAAGAAGATGAGTCTTTCCGCATGAGCATTTACCATACATACAAACACCGACACCTTAAAACTCGACTACCCGCATTTTTCATGAATATCAAACAACACACATGTCCTCGACACTCGACCACCTATGCAAACAAATTCATTAATGTACGTCACTCATGAGATTCAATAGCTTACACACGAACATCCACAAATCACATGAGACTCAGTTATTCACAAACATACGATACATACAACGTAGTCGTTTACCATATACATGATTGATTACACGCTACATGAACCTTAGTTGTTTACAACATACACGATACAAGATCGATTACATGATACATGAAGCTAAGTTGGGTGCAATATACACAGTACTAGATTAACCACACAATACATAAAGCTTGGTTGCCCACGATACTCAATATGTTTACATCATACATGAAAAACTTATTTGTTTCCATTATACATGAAACTCATTTGTTGCTACATACATGGTACTAAACTATTCACACTATACATGCTTACAATGTACATAACACTAGATCATACATGGATGTAGTGAGTGCTTACATATTACACGGACCTAAATTGCTTACAATTGTTGCAATTGACCTTGCTATCTAGGTATACAATTATTTGCAACGCATACGTGAAAACAGTAGTTACAAATTATGTGATTTTGTGTTACCCCCTGGTCCCACACACAATGGGATGAACTATACGGACCATACGACGATTTGGATAATTACGGGTGCACACGAAATTATACAAATCAACGCATGGAAAGCATAGCAAATTCTATAGTGTGTTATGACGTGAAACCTAGCATGATATACAATAACGAAACTGATGAAATACGACAAGGGCATGGTGGATACGCCGCTGGTACTTCCTATATATAAGTGTTCCTATCATATTATCAGCAGTAGCGTTATTCGTATCACGTAAAGTTTCATGTTGTTTAACGGGCCAATGTTTGTGAAACCACTTAACCACTGACAATACTTAAGCATAGTAGGTTACTTCTTGAACAAATTCTAATCATCAAATTCCCATGAACACTGTTCCCAGTAATGCATTTCACCTTTGGAGCCCAACGTATCCTTCCAACAGTTTCTCCTTAATCCTCTTAACCTAACTCATTAATACTACTCATACCTGACCTCGGGTAACAGACTTAAGCTGGTTGTTAATTACTATACCCCCCCAGTCAAATCCCCTGCCTTAAATCCATCAGAAGTTCCAGACGCGGTCCCGAGTTTACATGGGAACATAAAGACCAAATGGAACTCAAGTATCCTCATCTATTCGCCGATTCTACAGCCTCAACCAGTTGAATTTCGGGACGAAATCCCCTCAACAAGGGGAGACTGTAACATTTCCGATTTTCGCCATGTAATCATTTGATTTCAATAAACAAGTATTTCAATTTCAATTCGTGTACAACAACTATGATGCGATTACATACACGAACTATTCTATTACGATAACAACTTAAACAAAACGCCATTATCTCATAAACCTCGAGGACCAAAGCTGACAAAACTCAAAAACAATAAAAAGTGTCAGACACGATCGTGCCTAGACACAGGCACGGTCGCGCCTAAAGTCAAAGCACGGTCGTGCCTAATATAGGCACGGTCGCGCTGCTGAAACCACGTGACTCTGCAGAGTCAGTCAGTGGTCCGTGCTCGTCGAATCAAATCGCGTTAAGGCCGGATTTCACGCGTCCAACCATACGCAACTGTACACCATCTGAAACACGTCTCCAATTGCGTACTCCAGTCGACCTATTTCAATCATCAACTACCCACTCCCACCACAATCATGAATTCGCAGATTTGACGTTATAAGGAGAATCCAATGCCCCCTACACCTTCACATGCACCCTCTCGACCTCTCGGAGCATTCACTCGACTCGCATACAACCTCTGTCGTCCGATCGATCGCCGAGAAACCCGACCTCACGATTTGTAGCCGACTGCATTAAATTGCCCGATTTAAACAAGTAAGCAATATGTCTCTAGCTTCGTATCTACCTCTACCACGAAAGCCCTATGTCAATTCGTAGTAAAAATACGCGATCGATCCGATTTTGAACCTAAAAAGTCAAAACTACACTTTTAGTCGAACTACCACTTAGACACGAAATAAATCTAATTAAACTACATAGATAGCTTCGCAAACACCTACTCTTTGAAAGCCCTAAGAATCCAGAAGCTCTTAATATAAGAATCGATCGAATTGAGTCTGAAAAGGACCCAACACGGTCGCGCTCATCACTGAGCGCGGTCGTGCCTGACCAAGCACAATCGTGCCCCAGGTATGGCCCGGTCGTGCTTACCGAGCAAACAAGTCTTGACCAAAAACAAACACTAGACGCGGTCGTGCCAGATACGAGCACGGTCGTGCTCTATGTCCAGACCCTCTGTAGTGACTTCTGACTCGACCACGGGCGCGCTCAGACCACCACGGTCACGCCCGGCAACGAGCGCGGTCGTGCCCTACTTGAGCACGGTCGTGCTCCTTGACCAGAATCAATTATCTTTCTGTTTTAAAGTCTATTTAACATATTTTAACTAAAAAAAAATTTCAAAATGTAATTATAAAAATTATTTTATAAAATCCCAAGACCCGGGAATCATTTATAAACCAAATCCTCGATTTAGAAATTTAAAACGATTAATCCCCGATAGTTCGAAACCGATGAAATCGTGAGTTTATATAATCATTGTTATAAAACCATTTATACAAATATATATTTTGACTTAAACAAATATTATTTATTTAAATTTATATTTAAATAAATATAAATATATATCAGTTATTTAAATTTACATTTTAAAGAATATATATATAACTACTATTTAAAATGTACTAAATAGATAAATAAAATTATTTATTTATTTATTTCAAACAAACCCTAAACGTACAAATCCATTTTCGACATAAAAATAACACAAACAATGACACGCGTTATACATTTATCCAATAGGTCAAACGTAGCGACCTACAACACGCTTGGTATTTTTGATGATCTGTGCAAACTACACTACCCAACACAAGTGAGTTTTACATAGCCCCCTTTTTCCTTTTTACACATATTTTGGGGTGAAACATGTTCCTTCAACAACTCGCTATTTACAACTACGTGCGTACAATTCTACCATATGGTCATATGCGTTTATTTATGCGTTGTGCCAGAATACTAACTGTTAAGGCTACATACACATGACATACTCGTGCAGTTATACAACACATACACAGGACATACTCGTGCAATTATACAATACATACACATGACATACTCGTGCAATTATACAACACATACACAGGACATACTCGTGCAATTATACAACACATATACATGACATACTCGTGCAATTATACAACACATATACATGACATACTCGTGCAATTATACTACACATACAACGGGATAGCATGTGTTGCTATGCCCTTCATTGGGCTAACATTGGTATGTTATGCCCTCCATCGGGCCAACATTGGTATGTTGTGCCCTTCATTTGGTTAACATTGGTATGTTATCCAATTACAAGGTTACATCTGTGCAACTAGCTTAACTTAGATTCTCCATAAATGCTTCTTAAACCATGTATCATATGAATTGTACACAAAACATTTGAACTTTACTTGTGGTGTCAAAACCTATGTATGCTCACCAACTATTTATAGTTGACACTCTCGTTTTAAACATGTTTCAGGTACTAAGCTTTGAGTTCATATCCAAGATGCTACACATAGGAACTGGACCTAGTATCTAAATTGATAAAGAAATTTTGTATTTTGATTCTTGTAAACATTCTACTTGATTACTTGAAATATGAAATGGAATTGGTTATTTAATATATTACAACTTTAGTCAACCATGAGCTTATGAACAGTCTACACGCTTCACGCCCCGACGTTTCCGCCGCCGGTTGGGGTGTGACACTTAACCAGTTCACCCGCTAGGGTGATGGCGTACTACACCCGAACCAAATGGTTTTAACACAGAGGTTTCCTGTTTTCTTCCCCCTACGAACCAAGTTCAAACATCAGTCCCAAATCCAACAAATCCAATTACGATTGATCTTAGAAACATAAGGTTTTATTCCTCAATGAATTTCGAACCTGAGGTTAAGTTTAATTGTAAAAACAACAAGTTTAGGTTGGTTAATTTCCGATTGAAATCCGGAAACCCTAGGTTCTAACATGAATTCGATTGGATAAATACTGATAAGATTAAGAGTCGAGATCATATGGCTTTCAAAGAGTGAATGTTTGCGAATCTAACCATATAGTTTAATTGCATTGAGATCGGGTCTAGGGTGTAGTTCGATTAAGCCCGAATTCGTATGAACCCTAGGATTGGTTCGAGTTCAATTCGTTGCTATAAGCCTCAATTAGTTTAGGGCTTTTGTTCTACAGATGGAAAAGAGTCTAAGGGTGTGATTGGTTACCTTGAATGATACCGAATTGATGGAGATCGGCTAGACCATAGTTGCGGCTTCGACGTGTTGGTCCCCGACGTCTCCGGCTAACTCTTGGTTTTCTCTGGAACCCACCTATATATATATATATATATGGTGCCGTTATATATATATATATATATATATAAATATATATATATATATATATATATATATATATATATATATATATATATAGGGTGCGGTTCAAATGATAATCAATATTTATATGAAAACCATGATAAGCACTCTAAAACATAGTGTTACGTATAAGTAACAATTATCATTTTGTTAGTGTTACATATGTAACACTAAATGTCACATATATGTAACATTATATGATACGTATATGTAAGACTTATCATTTCGTATTTATGTTCAAGATATATGTTCAAAAAGTATTTAACAACTAAAAGGAAAAATAATTTATAAATTATGTGATTGTTTGAAAGTGGTTATCACATAAAAAACTTGTTATCATTTGAATTCGATCTTCCCTATATATACATCTAATCGTATGCCACCCGATGCTATCTGTACACCCAGTTTATTTTACACAATAAGACTGCATTGTGATTTTTTTTCACATAATACGGGCAACAATATAGTTGTATTGTGTTTTTTTACACAATAAGAGACACAATACGGCTGTATTGTATAACACGGATGTGACTCATGTGACATGTCTGATCGTTTGTCAACTTGACTTTTGGGCTATACGACCCTTATAGCACCTATACGACTCGTATAGGCGTAATGAGGGTGGCGTACGCATACTAGGCCCCTTTACATAATTCTCCACATATAGTTAGGAATTTGTTGGTTTGTGTAAATCATACTATTTTTTTACGTGAATGGGGTAATTAAGATTGATTTATGAGCTAATGTGGTAATTAGCCTGTTGAACAAGTTATATATATGCTCACGTGGAAAATGTATAAGATTTTTATTTTTACTATTATATTAAAAAGATGAATTTTCGCGCCTCGCGATGGGTGTCAGGTTGCCTAATTTATTCATAATATAGGTGTGGTTCGTCACAGAACCACAACGGTAATGACACTCGACATAGGCTACTTGAATACAACTTCGTTTTCAAATAAATTTATATCAGAACGTTGACAGAAAAAATAGCCGCACTCTGTTTTTAAAAAAAGTAACGGAAATAAGCTTGTATGAGCGAAATCCTATGCCTCGTCACGGGAGGATGGTTGTTTTTCGCCAACGCCATGCGGCAGGAGTTTGTTCGTTATTGGGTGGGGTCGTCGGAAACCATAAAAGCGAATACCGATGCCGGTTCAGATAACACCAATAACGACGATGATAACATCCCTCGTTAGTTATACGCTATGATACCAAAATAAAAAAATAGTCGCATTTGAATAATAATATATTTAAAAAAAATATATCTGAACGTTGAATAAAAAAACAGTCGCGCAATACGTTTCTAAAATAAATTAATGAATGAAAATTATTAATGAAAAACAAAATTATTAAAAAATTAAATGGGTTAAAAACGTATATTAAATATAGCATGACGGGTGAAAATAAAAATTATATATATTTTTTAAAATCGCATGATGCCAACTTGGTGGAACAATCGGTTGTCCTTATCTTATTGTATAATATAATTACTATTACATGTTAACATATGAAGTCAAGACGACGGGGAATCTTCTCCACACAAATTTACAAGCCTCAATAACACTTGACTTTATCCAAACAACGTTTTCTAGATCCAGCACAGGCTAAAACTAAAAAGAATTAAACTCAACAAGATTGCACTCTCTTCGATCTCCTTCCAGAAATTAAAGATCGGATCCTAGCTTCAGTTTTACTTGATGGGTAAGCAATTTGTTTGACGTGGAATATATACTAGCTGTGAATTTGTTCTGAAGTGATTTTATTCTTCAATATCTAAGTCAAAACCCTAGCGTTGAAATGATTGCTTAGTAAAATCGGCTGTGTTTTGATCTATATATATATATATATATATATATATATATATATATATATATATATACGTAGAGCATGTAGCATCAGAAGCTTGGGATTCGTGAGATTGTAGTTCAATTTAATGTTAGTTGGTAGTTCAACGCCGCTGATTGCTTCTTTTGTCTTTTACTAAAAATACGGTGCAGAAAACAAGAGTTTACAGATCGACTAGATCGTTAACTGAAAAAACTTTTGCACAACATTTTTTTAGTGAAACCAATTGTCTACCTCTATTAAGTTTGGCTCGGTCCAAGTTGGGCCATGGGGGTTTTCTCACCTATGGTGGGTTTCCTCCTGAGGGTGGTGGAGATGATCGGGTGGGCCAGTGCCCCGTCAGTGATCCAAATTACCGTTCAAAAAAAAAAAATTAAGTTTGGCCCGGCCCCCTCGAAAACATGAATGATAATTCTACTCTAGTAGTTACTGATGGTTCTGGAATCCAATTGCTAAGTTTTAGATTATGTGCTGAACTGAAAACAGTTTAAAGTAGATTTGGATTTCAAATGTCCTGCAGCTTAGATCCTCCACAAGCACGTTCCAACTCATTTTATATTCATACAAGTGATCTCTTGTTTCAGACAAAGAAGCCCAAACCCAGTGTTTCACCACCCATCTCATAGAAAGGTAGGATCTCATTGTAGGATCTCATTGTATTTATATAAAACCATTCATTTTTTTTTCAAAAAAGACTATTTTATTTTAGTTTATTTTTTACAAAATTGTTTGAGGTAAGTTTATTTTTCAAACGCCGTCTGATTTTTCCCAAACACGGTTGGGTGATAGTATAACATCCTTGGAAGACGGTATACCGTCGGATTTTTTTAAACACCAAATACCGTCGGATTTTTTTTCAAACACCATCGGACGACGGTATTGAAGGGGACATTCTCGAAAAAAATAAGTCAACATAACAAATTGAGGGACAAAAAAGTAATAACTAATAAGGACATTTGGGGATTTTCCCTAATTTATATGCAAGTGGTGACATCAATCTGTTTCTTACAGGGAAGAGCACACTTCTAAATCATCTTTTCCATACCAACTTTAGAGAAATGGATGCTTCCAAAGGAAGGCATGACCTAATAAATATGCACGTTTTATTTTGTTTTCTCGACTTGCACACACTAATTAGCTCATTTCCAGTTATTCTTATCAGGCCTCAGACCACTGAAGGCATATGGATAGCAAGATGTACTGGTATTGAACCTTTCACCATCGTAATGGATCTTGAGGGTACCGATGGAAGAGAGCGAGGAGAGGTTATATATTCTAAATTATTTGTTTTTTCTTATCCTCATAAATACATTCCTTTTTCTTTCATTTGTCTTTGCTATTGTATCGTTTTTGTTTGCTCTCATTTATAAATATTTAATAACTTGTCTAGGATGGTACTCTATTTGAGAAACAAAGTGCGCTTTTTGCAATTGCTCTTTCAGATATAATGCTTATAAACATGTAAGTTTGGTAGTCCCAGACACCTTGTTCTGATCTCAACTTCTTATAGACTTAAGTTTTGTCTCTCTTAATTGATAAATTTGTGCTACATAGGTGGTGTCATGATATTGGGCGTGAGCACGCCGCAAACAAACCTCTTCTGAAAATCGTATTCCAGGTACATTAATTATCTGTTTTTATCAGTTTCTTATGCCCATTAGTTTATCTTATTAATGTTATGTTTTTCAGGTGATGCTGCGGTTATGTTCTCCACGCAAAACAACTCTCATGTTCATCATACGTGATACAAAACGTGTAAGTTTTGTCTCTTTTATCTTGTGTAAAGTACATATCTAGCTAATACGAGTTTGGTTCAAGTATTTTTTTTCCCTTTGCAGACACCTATTGAAATTTTGGACCTTGATTTGAGGAAAGATATCAATGAGGTAACTTTTTCTAGCATTTTCTCATATATAGTAGCGTCCAGCCCACCAAAATCATAATATTGTCTACTCCACGCTAGTGGATCACGAATTTGTTCTTCGTGGCCAAGCGAGGACTTCGGAGGAGGTCACCCATCATTGTGCAATGCCCGCCTCAGCATATTTAAACGCATAGATGTGATCTAATCAAGCTCACTTGTGGCCTAAGACGCATTGTGTCTCATAACCCTAGACTGACTTATGCATCCAACATCCACAACATGTTTAAATGCATAGATCTGATCTAATCAAGTTCACTTGTGGCCTAAAGACGAATTATGTCTCATAACCCTAGACTTACTTATGCATCCAACATCTACCTTGTGTGTATATATGATATGCCCATATTTATAATCCTTCAACTAGAACCAACGCCCGTTTAGTGGCACAATCAAATTATGGAGAGAACCCGTTTGTCAACACATTATCTTGATAACTACTACAGAAGTGACTATCAACAACGTTTTAATTCCGTCGGTAACACATAAAATTTTGCCGGTTTACAACCACTGCAATCAGAAATATCATAACTACTCAAATGACCTAGAGCACCTGTAGAGGCTAAACACTATAATCATGACATTGACACCCAAACTGTAACACCTCGAAAATTCGTAGAGAAAATACAAGTACAAGGACCAAAGGTATGAACAAATCAAACTACAAGGACCAAAAGTGAAATTTTTGAAAAATTGGCCAATGACGGACCATCACCGTGGATAACGGTCCGTTACAGCACATGACGGACCGTCACCCGTCATGACGGTCCATGTCCCAAAAACTAGAGGTGGTTTTAGGGTTTCTGACGCATGTCCTGTGACTCGACCTTCGTGACACACCGTCACGACCCATAACGGTCTGTTACGTGGTCTGCAAGAGCGTAGCCGGCAAGCAAATGGGTGACGGGCCGTCACCCCCGGTAACGATCCGTCACAGCTCATAAATCAATCCTATAAATAGTTAGCTAATTTCATGCCAATTGACTGTATCACAAAGTTATTATGATCTTAGAATTATCAGTTTCCAACGTATTAAGTATAAGCACATAATCAGTAGCTTTCTTGTCTTCCGGTTTTTCCGTTATACCATAAATATAGCCCCATATATGTTTCCCACGCATAAAATTCTGCATGACATAACTCTAATAGACATAGTTCTTACCATCAAGTTGGATACTAATAGACTAAAGAGTATCATCCTTTCCATCCATATTGTTAGTAGTTGAGACAAAACCAGATAATCAAATACCCAATACCAAATACGAACGAGAACAACAACAATTGAATACCAAATTTGAACTAACAAATTGGATTATATTCCAACAACAATTCATTCTAATACGTGTTTCAATCTTATTTCTTCTACAATTTTGGGAATCGATCTAAAGAAAAGAGTAGTATTAGGGTCATAGGAACCCTGCAAGCAGGGGCGGCCTTTGGGTAAAGAAACTAAAGCCACAGCTTTAAGCCATCACATCAAAAGGGCCTCCAGTTTTTTTTTTTTTTTTTTTAATTCTTAAGTTTTAATTGGATTCTACTTGGAAACTTGGTTTTTCATTCTTAAGCAAGAAGTAGATCATAATATTCTACTTGGAAAATTGATTTTTTTTGCTTATATGCTGTAGTTTTATCTATTGGTTGTTGATTGTTATTATGTGATATTCTATGACTTTATAAGGTTTGTGGTTAGTTGATTGTTAATTATGAAATTTGTTGCACTTAAACTTGATAATATGACTTAAAACTTGAATTTTATAATTTGTTTTAATTTGTGAATTTGCACAAATCTATGATAAATCTTGCTCTAATCATGTCAAATCGAATTAATAAGCATGAATCTGGTTATTTTAAAAGAAAAAAGATACAGAAGCAATAAGCTGAAATGGACTCGGAAAAATGCTCTTTACTAAAATTTGTAACAACCCTAAAAGATTATGCATCTCTAAATATACATGAACCTCTAAATGTAGACGAACCCAAAAACGTAGATGAAATTAATTATAATAATGAACCTCGCAAAATATAAACTTTTTAGTTTATTATTAACGGTCCCAAGTCTGGATAAAAGATGAGGGGTTTATAACATAAACTTTTGTGGAAAGGGGCTTCATATTTTTTGTTAGTTTTAGGCCACCAAAATCATTGAGCCGCCCCTGCCTGTAAGAAGTCCTTCGTCTGGTCAGATCGGTAAAGCGGACACTATTATTGCCATCATGGTGGATGTCTTACATACATATATACTTTTTTTGTAGTGCCACCGTAAAGGTAACACGCAACTACGCCATCTGATAATATGTTATTTTCTGTAGATATGGGATTCCGTTCCTAAGGCAGAAGCCCACAAACACACCCAGCTGAGTGAATTCTTTAACGTAAGAACCAAGATATAACACTTGGTATTTGTATTTTTTTATTATTTTTATGAGACAGACTAGCATGCATATCAACCATATTGTAACTTGTCATTGATTGAGTGACCAGGTTGAAGTTGTTGCGCTGTCTAGTTATGAATATGAAGACGAAAATTTTAAAAAGCAGGTATGCATGATATTCTATATACTCTCATTTACCAACGTCTGTGGCAAATGTTACCGACCCAATCAGACCCTCCAACTTTATTAAAATTACCATCTAAACCACTAACTTTCTAAAATTTTCATTTGACCCCTATACTATCTATACTCTATAATAAATAAATGTTTTGGTGAAAACAAGTTTTTCCGCATCTCTCTTATTAATTGCACAAGTTTTCTTTAATTGTTTTTTAATGATTTTTTGTTTTCCGCCTTTATCTCCTATTAAATAATAATGATTTTTATAATTGTTTTTATAAACGTTTTTTTATTTTAAAAAAAATATATAGGTTTGTTCATAAAACATTTTTAGAAATTAAACATTTATTTCATTATTTTTATAAAACATTTTTAAAAAGTAACCACATGAAGTTTCTGAAATTTGTATTAAAAAACTATATAATATGTCATAAATATGTAATATGTAAATATTTATTATTAAGTATATATAACATTGCATTTATTCAACCCGTGTAATACACGGAGTTTCTAACCTAGTATATAATATATGCTTTTAACCCCGTTAATCTTTTTACTAAATTTTATTTTTTCCAATAACTTTCGTTCGTTAACTTTTTTAAAATCGTTAAATATATTTTTTAGCTATCGTTTCAATATTAACTCATGTTTACGTCGCAACATTAATTTTATACGTTTCTTTTTGTGCTTAATCACGTTAATATGACACCTGGTTTAATAATGACCCTCCAACTTTCTCTATTTTCATATACTACCCTTCAACTTTCTCAAATTTCTAAACTCTCAGGGTTTACCCTCAAATTTTGTTTCTTTTTTTTTCTTTTAATTTTTTAATTATTCTTTAATGAATTCGCCGTTTTAATGTTAACTTCTATTCGCGCCACAATTTATCTATTTTTCGATCTCCAGAACCGAGTCGTGACAACTTCATACGTTTCTTTTATGTACTTAGCACGTTACTGTCTTCGCCGCGACACACGTAATGAGGTTCACAAACCCGTCGCATCACGTGGACTTTAATTATATACTTAAACACGTTAATGTCACCGTATAGCCCCGTCGCAACGCGCGGGTCATATTTTGTAGTTCATTTTAATTATCAACTTTATCTTCTTTTAGAAGAACATATACTTCAACTTATTTTCTCATTTTCCTGGGGGTCTTGGAAGGTGGCTAATTTGAGGCAGAAGTTCTTTCAGTCTATTGCACCTGGTGGACTCGCGGGTGATAGGCGATTGGTTGTTCCTGGTTCAGATTTTTCTTTAAGTGCACAGAATATCTGGAAAGATATTAAAGAAAACAAAGACCTCGACTTGCCTTCTTACAGGGTAACTGTTGTTGATACTTCTGGTCAAATCTAACGCTGTCTAGATTTTTGAAGTATTTTTTGGTAGGTTATGGTGGCTAATGTACGATGTGAAAAAATTGCTGATGAAAAATATTCTTCCTTTGCTGAAAACCAGGTGTGTGTCTATCTAACTTCTATAAACACCCGGATGTAAGAACGGCAATCTAAAACATAAGATAGAGATTACAACCATGTACCTATGATTTTGGATAAATATCCACACCAAAACAACTAAAAATCAGTGGCGGACCCAGATTTTTTTTCATGGGGTTGGAAATTTTTTGGGTCAGCTGACTAGCGATATATAAAACTAAATTTATTTTATACGGGCGATAGGGGGGGTGTTGCAAAAGATTATGGGAACGATCAGAATTTTAACGCGTATATAACATCAAAAAAAATTATGGAGGTCGGCTGCCCCATACCTAATGAATAGGCCCGCTATTGCTAGAAATGTGATCGAAGATTAAACACACAATAACCGTCAAGCCAAGCCCGAGCTCTAACTTGTTCAAAGCTCTACGTCTAAAGCTTGAGCTATCGATCTCGACTCGGGCACTCTCTATATATGGATATTTATAACTCTAATTATATATATAGCATATTATATATTATTTAGTTTCTTATTATATGTATATATATTAGTAATTATTATATAATTATATTATATTTATATAAAGAAATATTATTATTATTATTATATGTATATAAGAGCATTTACATCAGTTTCTTCATATTTATCTCTATAATTTAACTAAATATCATATTTTTTTTAAGTTTATCTTTAAATTTGTTTTAACCTCACACATCTCATTCTCTATCTCTATCTCACTCACAAACACTTATTTTATTATTTTTTCTCTTTTCTACACACTCACAAAAAATATAGAGATTTATGAAATAGATCTCTATATTTAGAGAATCTCTAGTTAGTAAACTATAAAATTTAAAGATAGAGATGCTGATGTGGGTTTAAAATAAAAGAAAACTCTAAATAATAAAGATAGATATGGATATAGAGATGCTGATGTGAATGCTCTAAACAATAGGCTGCTTTAGACATGAACTAATCAACAATAATGGTTTTTGAAGCTCATCTCAAGCTTGTTTGAATCAATTTAGACTTAAGCTTAATTGTGAACTTGTTTAATCATTTAAACTTTTAATGAGTTTATCTCGAATAGTTCACTAGCGGCTGAGTTAATTTATACCCCTATTTCAGGCTCGATAACAGGGAGAGAGACAATCTTAAGTGTGTGAGGATAAATCTATACATGGTCTGCCTTCTCTAATACGTTGTTTATATGAAAATTTTCACTTTGCCCCCTTAACTTCAGCAGCATATCCCATGTATGTCAGTGTGTGCTTCAAGAACCGCTATCCTCTTCGATACAACACTTTAAGCATTTCAAGTTAGAACCTTAATACATACGTTTTAGAATAAGATTGTAAAATATATATTTTTACAACATGTAACTATTTAACATGACACATTATCATTTCAGTCATTTGAATTTAAATAAGTGTTGCAGGATTGGGTTGATATAAGCGAGGCTGTAAAGTCTCATCCTGTCGCAGATTTTGGAAAGAAGCTTAGTTCGCTGCTTGAATATTGTTTTTCCATGTAATAACATCGTGCTAATTCCACCATTTTTATAATTATACTATCTTATCGAGTTTTCACGTATTTCAATAATTTGTGTTCAGTTATGATGAAGAGGTTATTTACTATGAAGAAACTGTTCGATCCGAAAAAAGAAAGCAATTGGAAGAGAGATTGATGAAAGTACTGTTTTTGTTATTCTGTTTTATATATGTGTAGTATTTCCTCATTGTTTATAATGGTATCTTCTATTATATTTAGCTTGTTCAACCAGCCACCAAATTGATGTTGAAATACATACGATCTGAGAGACTGGATGAGTTCAAAGGAACATTTAACAATGCCTTGAAAGAAGGACAGGGATTTGAAGTGGCGGCTCGTGACTGCACTATGAAGTCAATGAGACTATTCGATGAACAATGTAAAGGTATAGCTATCAAGTATCACTTTTCATAAACTACTTCTTTTTCCTTCTAGATTATAGAAATATCAGGTTTTGATTCTGAATCTGCAGATGCCACAAGTTACCAAGCTATTAGTGACTATACTAAAATAAGGGATAAACTTTCCCACGATTTGGATTTACATATTACTGAAGTTCGAGCTACCAAACTAAATGAACTTTCTACGCAATATGAGGTAAAAATTAAATTGTAGTAGTAACAACTTGTTAAGTTGTGAAGTCTAGTTGAGTTAGCACATAGCTACCTTAGTGAGATAGTTGGCCAGTTGGGTCACTTGCATTAGAATGTTTTCAGGCAATGTATGAAAGAGCATTGCCTTTGTAGTAGCCACCTTCTTTTCCTCAACTAGTGTACCTACTTCTGCACTCACGACCTCCCAAAGGCCATTAGCCCTCAATATCAGCTCCATCAAAAACGATCACGTGGTGTAGTTCGATTCGGTCAACTTTGGGCATTGAAGTGTCACATTCCCCTGCTCACGTACCGGACCCAACGCTTGGTTTGAATATGCCATTCCTTCTTTCTTTCTCCTTCTTTCTTTTCTTGTTTTTACTTCTCTTCTTTCCTACTTTCCTTCTTCCTTCTTTTCCTTCTTTCTTCTTTTCCTATGTTCATTCTTCCTACTTGTTTTCCTTTTTCCTACTAGTCTTGCAATCTTTTTCTCAAGTTATCAAGAAGTTGTGTCCTTGATTACCTAGCCTACTTGAAGCAACCTTCCTTCCCTCCGCTTCTCGGCCAGAAAGTCAAGACAAACCCACAACTCAACTTCCTTCTTCCTTCGACCTCAACACCAAGATATTATAGCTATTATACCAATTGAAAGCCCGGTATCGAACTTTCAATCACAAACCGTAACAAGAGTTGAGATGAAAAGAGGATTTTGAATTTTAACAGATGGTATAAACAAACTTAGGTGAACTCCATAATTGGATTAAAACTTCACTAACCATATAAATAGCTAAACAAAGACCTATTCTAACTTGACTCAAACTCTTAAGGATAACCCAAACATGCTTGGACTTATCTTTTACCTACTAGAAAAATACCAAACTAATAAAATAAACCTTCAAACAATTAAATAAAACATAGACTCAAACTTATCTTCTAATATTAAACTCAACTTATCTTGAACTCCAAGCAAACTTTGCAATCCAATCTCACCCCAAAACTTACGGCCAAACTCAATGCTTCCTACTCTAATCTTTTGCAATTCTTTATAAGTATCACACTCCAACTTAAAACCAATATTCACATGTGAACTTAACCATTAAACACCAACTTAAAACAGAAAAGTATGAGTATACGTGGGCAGAACTTTGTATGAGATAAGCTTCATATGGTAGTTGGGAGTATCAGAATGGTAACATACATTACCTCATACCTGGCCAGTATGATAGTTAATGCATGGAACCATCATGATATCGCAAACATCATATGACAACTTATGTCAGCAAATAGTAATCCGGAAATGTGAATATGCATGATTAAAGATACATGAATGAATGTATACATGCATATATGAATATGAGCTTTATATAGAATGCCTGAATAAAATAAGGCCTATAGTATAAAACCCTAGACTATGATTAGGGAAAACGAATGAGAGATTAAAACGATACCATGTTTCAGCAAATGGCTGAACATCAAAACGATGAGGTACATGACGAAAGAAGCCACAGGAGAACTGAATCTCCACATCATGATGAAAACGAAGTTGAGCAAGTCCTGGAAAACATCCGGATACAAATCACAGTAGAAGTAGGAAAGGCATTTGATGTAAACTTTCCAATCTTACAAGCAGATTTACAGAATTCATTAGAAAGCTGGTTTGAAAGCCACAAAGACGTTACTCATAATGGAGAAGGAGGGAATCCAAAAGTTGATATGAAATCAACTCGTTGCAGTACAAAGATTTTATGACGTGTAAGCCATTAGAGTTTAAGGGAGCGGTTAATCCCTTAAAAAACCAGAGGTGGATCGCTTCAATAGAAAGGGCATTCGATACATGTCATTGTGAGAAAGAAGATGAAGTGACGTTTGCCATCTATCAACTGAAAGAATGAGCAGATGATTGGTGGGGAGTAGTACAGAGATAAAAGGGTAGAGATAAGATCAAAGAGATGAGGTTGGAAGAATTTAGAGATCTCTTCCTGAAACATTATTGGCCTCGAGCGGCAATTGAGAGAATCACTGAGGAGTTTCTTCAACTCCGTCAGACAACGTAGACTTTGGATGAGATCACAGGGATCTTCTTTGACAAGGCGAGATTATGTCCGGCTTTGTTAACAACTCCAGAAATGTGGATGAAAAGATATCATCTTGTTTTGAAAACGGAGATTAGAGAACTTATCCATCCATCCAAGTGCGTGAACTTGGAGGAAATAATCGATTGGGCTCGGGAACAAGAAACTGAGCTTAAGAGGCAGACTGAGAGAGATGGGAAGAGGAAAGGAGAAAGTTATCCTTCTCCTATGCCTCTTAAGATGTTCAAGTTTAACAAACTAGGAGGCGGTTCCTCCCCGAGGAAAGGTATTCAAAATTGTAAGACTTGTGGAAAGAAGCACCCGAGAGAGTGCCGATTCAAGTCTACAACTTGTTACAAATGTGGGAAGATAGGGCACACTGCATTGCAGTGTATGAGTGGCACACGATTGTGCTGCAACTGTTACAAGCCAGGACATTTTAGCAGGGAATGTTCTGAGCTAAAATCTCAGACGGAAAAAGGGTCGAAAGTGGCAGAGAATGAGATAAAGAGAATCGAGGCTTCGAAGCCAAGAGGTAGGGCTTTTCAGATCACTACAGAGGAAGCAAAAGATGTTCCTGATGTCGTATCAGGTACATTCCTCTTGAATTCCCTACCTGCTTGTGTTTTATTTGATGTAGGAGCTAGTCAGTCATTTATTTCTTTAAAGTATGCAAACTCTATAAACTTTAATAGAAATAAGTTGGCTAAGGCATTAGAAGTCGAAATCGCAACTGATCGAAACTGCGTAGTGACTGAAATATGTCGAGATTGCTGACTACTGATAGAGGAAGAAGAATATCTCGTCGATTTAATTCCAATGCCGATGCAAGAATTCAACATAATCATTGGCATGGACCGGTTATCTTCACATGCTACAACGATTATATGCAATTAGAAGATTATACGATTCATGACGCCTACAGAAAAGGAAGTTAGTGTCATTGGTGAACGACGGAACCAGATCACGCTATGCATTATGGCCAATATAAGTAGCTACGTGAGACAAGGTCATCAAGCCTTAGTCTATGTAGCTGATGTGAAGATGAAAGGGAAGGAACTGGATTAAGTTCCAGTAGTGAAAGAATTCCCAGAAGTATTCCCAGCCGATCTTCCAGGTGCTCCACCTGAGAGAGAGATCAAATTTAAAATTGATTTAATCCCTGAAGCTAAGTCGGTAGCTAAGGCTCCGTACCGGTTAGCACCAACTGAGATGAAGGAATTAAAATAACAACTGCCAGAGTTGTTAGACAGGGGATTTATACGTCCAAGTGTATCCCCTTAGGGTGTACCAATTATGTTTGTGAAGAAGAAAGACGGTAATATGAGGATGTGTATAGACTACCACGAATTGAACAAATTAACTATCAAGAATAGGTATCTTTTACCTAGATTTGATGATCTATTTGATCAATTGCAAGGATCTAGTTGGTTTTCCAAGATTGACTTAAGATCTGGTTATCATCAAGTTAAGGTACGGGAAGAAGATGTACCTAAGACGGCATTCAGAACTCGTTATAGACACTATGAATTTGTAGTGATGTCGTTTGGGGTAACGAATGTTCCAGCAGTCTTCATGGATCTCATTAATAGAGTATGCCAGCCAATGTTAAACAAATTTGTTATTGTCTTCATTGATGACATTCTGACTTATTCAAAGTATGAAGAAGAACATGCGCAACATCTTCGTGAAGTACTTAGTACTTTACGAAATGAGAAACTATACGCCAAATTCTCAAAATATACATTCTGGTTGAGAGAAGTTCAGTTTCCGGGTCATGTTATAAACGCCGAAGGTATCTCAGTAGACCCAGCAAAGGTAGAGATTGTAATGAAATGGTCTCCACCTAAGAATCCATCGGAAGTTAGAAGTTTCTTGGGATTAGCTTGCTATTATAGAAGGTTCATTCAGGACTTCTCTAAGATAGCCACCCCATTAACTAAACTGACCCGAAAGAATTCAAAGTATGAATGGAATGCGAATCAGGAGAAGACATTCCAGATATTAAAAGAAAAATTGACACAAGCTCCGGTTTTGGCATTACCAGAAGGAGTAGAAGATTTTGTGGTATACTCCGATGCCTCGAAACTTGGGTTAGAATGTAATATGATGCAAAAAAGGAAAGGTGATAGCATATGCCTCTCGACAGCTAAAGACACACGAAGCAAACTACCAAACCCATGATCTGGAATTAGCTGCAGTAGTGTTTGCACTAAAGATCTGGAGGCATTATCTGTATGGGACGAAGTGTATGATTTACACAGACCACAAAAGTCTTAAGTAATTCTTTGACTAGAAGGACTTAAACATGAGGCAACGACGGTGGTTAGAACTGGTTAAAGATTATGATTGTGAGATCTTGTATCATCCCGGAATGGCTAACGTGGTAGCCGATGCTCTAAGTCGAAAGGAAGAGCATCATCATATCCGGGTGAAAGCGTATAAGTTGGTGATAACTCCTGATTTCATGAGCCAGCTTCGAGACGCACAAATCAAAGCATTAAAAGGTGAGAATGTTAAGAAAGAAAGAATGGTTGGTCAGGAAAAATTTCTAGAAGAGAATGAGTATAAATTCAAGACACGATTTGGTCGTATGTGGATACCACGATCAAGTGAGTTTAGACAAAAGATTCTTGATGAAGCTTATAAATCAAGATATTCTATTCATCCGGGCACTACAAAAATGTACCAAGATCTGCGCAAGGATTATTGGTGGCCCGAAATGAAATTTGATATCATGAAACATGTAGCTAAATGCTTAACTTGCCTACAAGTTAAAGCAGAACATCAGAAGTCATATGGAAGATTATAACCATTAGAAATCCTAGAATGGAAGTGGGAACATCTCACTATGGACTTCCTAACCAAGCTACCAAAGACTGCTATGGGTTATGCTGCCATTTGGGTGGTTATGGATCGGTTAACTAAGAGTGCTCATTTCTTAGCAATACGTGAAACGTACTCTTCATAAAAGTTAGCCGATTTATTCATCAAAGAAATCGTTTCCAGACATGGAGTGCCAAACTCGATTGTCTCTGATCGAGATACTCGTTTCACTTCACATTTTTGGAAAACGTTCCACGAAGAGATGGGAACTAGACTTCTAATCAGCACGGCATATCATCCTCAAACTGACGGACAAATTGAGAGGACTATACAAACTCTTGAAGATATGTTGCGTGCTTGTATAATGGACTTCGGGGGAAGTTGGGATAATCATCTTCCATTAGCAGAATTCTCATACAATAACAGCTACCATTCCGGTATTGGTATGCCACCATATGAGATGCTATATGGTAGAAGATGTAGGAAGCCTGTATGTTGGGAAGAAGTTGGTCACAAAGATTTAGGCAGCAAAGAAATGGTTCAAGCCACGTCAGAAAAGCTTGACTTAATCAAGGCACGTTTGAAAGTTGCACAAGATAAAACAATCAAACAAGTGTTAGTGCAATGGAAGTACCAAAAAGGATAAGAAATGACTTGGAAAATTGAGGATGAAATGAGAAAAAATTGTCCTCAACTCTTTAAGGATTAACCGGTTTCGAGGACGAAACCTAAATTAAGAGGAGGAGAGTTGTAATATCCCAAAACTCCTAAATATAAGATGGGACATGTGTCGGTTGAGAAACGTGGCCTAAGAACCCCAACCAAGTACGAAAAGGGAAGACTATTCGTCCGGAAATAGCCCAAAATTTTGCGTAAGCATATCTCGGGCTAGAAAAGGAGTTACGTGACGATAATATATGAAAATGGGGTGTTTCGATGAGGAGAATATGAAAATGAGGTATGTCGGACCGATATCCCTCATAACGGTCCGACATGTGTTCCCGAAGGAATTCAGGAGGCTTTGACAGGTGTTTTGATGACTCATCACCCACGTCGGACCGATATGTTTTACATGTCGGTCCTACATGGGATGTCAGACCGATATGATTTACACATCGGTCTGATATGGGGATGTCGGACTGATATGAATTACACGTCGGTCCGATATGTGCAGCAGAAGCAAAAAAAGAGGTTTTGACGCGTGTCATCGACTTCAGCCGAAGTCGGACCGACTTGGCACGACATGTCAGTCCGACATGGGTCTCAATTCAGCCTATAAATAGATGTTAGAGTCGTTCATTTGATACAAACATCACACACCAACACCATGAAACACACACACTCTCTGAGAAAGATTAAAAGACCCGAAGATAATGTAGGTACACTGGACTCGAACCCTAGACACCAATATGTGAATTATGTGCCTAAATGATATGTGTTATGTGATATGTGATACGAAAAGGGTACAGGGTAATGACGGATTAGTCTAAACACTAACATGAATAATGGAGTAATCACGACGTATCCAAGGGATGGTGGATACTCCGCTGGTACTTCCTATATATAAATCTCTTGGTACTCCGTGGTGAAACTATTATGAATGTTTAGGGGTATAGATTGATAAATAATAATGAAATATAGTAAACGTACGGGAGAACATCCGACCGGTATGTAGTTATCTGACAAACGAAATGTTCTGTCTAAGGAAATAGTGGTGTATAAATCTCTCCTAAACCCGTCACTCTTTCCTGGGAACATCTCTGTTGGAGGTACTACTCTAGAAGGAAAATCACCTGGTTTACAATATATGACGAATATGAATATATAATGAAAGTATACCATGCGTGATGAATGTGAATACATGATGAATAAGAATACGTGAAATGCATGATGAATACGTGAATGCATGATAATACGTGCAAATATGAATTAGTATGATGGAACGAGTCTAAACCCTAAAATGGAATAACGGAGTACTCACGAAGTGTTAAAGGGGTGGTGGAAACGCCGCTGGTACTTCCTATATATAAACTCTTTTAATGCATCGTGGAGAAACCGTTACAAAGTTTTAAGTTGAGGACTGGTTAGGAAATAAATCAAGCATATACCTGAAATGAAAACAAATGCTTGATACATTTGGGAGGCTGTGAGTCTAAGATACTCAAGGTCCCAAATGAAATGAGATACCCGACCTATAAGGTGGATCTCAATAATAAAGATAAGGAAAGGAAAAGAGAACTCCAGGCTTACGGGGCAGAAGGAGAAAAAGATTCCAAGCCTACGGGGCTGAGGAATGAATGAGTCTTTATGACAAATGCAAGGGGTCTAAACTGACGAGTATAAGAACAATGCCAATACTCGGACCGGAGGTACGACCTAAGATGGTTGCGAGGGGGTTAGCATAAAATATACTAATGACGTGACCAGGGGTACGTCCGGAGATGGTCACGGGGGCACCGAGAGCCTGGAAAACTTGAACAATAATACGAACCTCAAGGGTTCATAATAAAATGAACAATGCAGTGTACTTACTTAGAGTAAGCTAATTCAAAAAAAAATTCCAAATACTGCAGAAAAGAAGCATATGGAATGAAGCTTCCTGTGGACAGAGCTATCGGAATTGGAAAATCTCTATGTAGAATGATATAATTATATCATTTTTTGTAAAACAATATTATAATGAAAAAGTTACCTTAGCCAATTATGACAAGGTTTTGATAAACTAGGACCGTTTCCCGCAATATAAAACTCTGATAAATAAGGAATAAATAGGGTGTTTGAATAAACTATTTTGACGGATGATGAAAGACAAAATACATTGTACTTACCATGATTTCATTTATTTATGAGTTAAATTAATTTATCCTCTCTACCATGTGAATCCAGAGCCCCAAACAAACACAAAAAATGTATAAAAAAAAACTAAAAACCCATTTCTGCTTAAATCCATATAGTAAAATTAAAATGTCATTCTTGATATTTAAGGACTATTACTTAAATAATAAGAAATTATTCTCATTACTTAAGGCCTATTTTTTTTCTAAATTCATACATGCTAGTTTTTAAATATTTAAAATGATAATCAAATTTTTAGTGACTGATATACAAGCATAAAACCCATAAAAGGGCGGTTTCTAACCTCATATGCTTCAAATGGGAGTCCGATTGTGAATATCACCCTCGGCTCAACCGAATTAGCATGCCCCCTCTATGAAACATGATCAAAAACATATGTTCATCAATTCTAGGATAAAAAATACCATAAATTTGAAACAGATAGATTACATGACTGAACAAATGATATAAACCCATTTATATTGGTGGTTGATTTATCTAAACTAAACATATCAAATTTGAATCTAATTTTAGGCATTACCCCTGAAAGTTTTGAAGAGACGGTGGTACCATTCATTTCCTTGCCTTAGCTGACGTGTATATACAATTCCCTATAATGCATTAAACAACATATAACTGTCATGACATTCTACCATAGCATTCTAATGTAAATAAAATTTAACATTGTGTGTATAGAACGCTCTAGTACAACTACAAGTAAGTCTGTTATCTATATCTATATCTATACTATATTATAATGCACCAACAAATGGTATATTAAAATTTAAGTAATACAAGTTTGATTGCTCAAGATACAACATTTAATGCATGAGTTAAAAACTTTTTGAGTGTAAATATGAATTTTAAACATTACTTACACATTTGCCCCCTCAACTTTATTCAACTTTTGGTTATTTAAACAATAATTACACTTTTAAAATAACTACCCTCCACGTTTTTTATACGGCCATAACTTTTTCATACATTGATATTTTTTATAAAAAGTTACACCATAAAAACGAGCATTTTTTCTCTTTAATTTGAGTATGGTATTGCTATAGTTTTTTTAATAAAAAATAATTAACATGTTACGTGATTACGAAAATCCTGACGGTATCTTCGCGACAATCCCAAAAAATTCTAAAATCCGCCAAACGCCCCTATAATAAAAATCTTCAATCCGTAACTTTATTTTGTATAAAGAGAGCCACTATAATTACGTAATTTTGATGGGTTTAGTGTTACATTTTAGGATTTAGCTAATGTAGTGATACAATACAATATTATAATGATAATTATACACATGTTAGAGCATACATAATACAAGTGGATAATGTAGTTTTTTAAATTAGCATGTCACGTGATTACATATTAACACCTCTGTTTTTGTTTCCTCTATAGTAACTGACAGTATCTTCGCGACAATCGCGAAAAATTCTAAAATCCGCCAAACACTGCTAAAATAAAAATATTAAATTCAATGAAACGAGATCCGACTACTTTGACCGTTTTTCAAATACACACATAGCAAAGCATTCGTACTATCAGTTTTTAGGACTCTGTATAATCAACACCTACCCACTAACAATTTTTTTTATAAAAGTTTGTACATAAAGTTATATTTATTTAATAAACAACTCATTTCATAAAGTTAATAAATAATGATGGATTGTCATTTTAAAAAATTCCGTTCATATTACATATTTGAACACTTTGAAAAATAAATAAAAATGACATATTAATTGGTAAATTTGTCAAATTTTAAAAACTCGCAATTAACTCCAATGTAGTTAGGTTAGTGGATAATTATGTATGTTGTGATACACAGAAATATAATTTCACCTAATAATGTTTTAAGAAAAAACTTTACTTACTCTGTATATAAATATGATTTATAAAGTTAACCCTCACAAGATCTTTGTAGTTCGCCAACATTGAACCTATAGTAACATGTGTAAACCCTGGAATTAAGAACGTCGATTTTAATTTTTTTATTTGCTTATATAAAGTTTTCAGAATGTTAATTTTGACGGTTGTGCGCCGCAACGCGCGTGGGTATAACACTAGTTTTATAATATACACAAATAATAAAATCAGAAAGAAATCATATGAAATGTTACATCTAATTACAAATCTGAATTCTTTTGTTTTTATACGAAGTAATTGGATATAAATACATCTATGCCTGTTAACCTTTTTTTTAAGACTGAATTCTCATTAGTTTGTTGTTGCTCATCATCTCTTTCCAGTCAAGTTATAGAGCTGGATATTTTCATTAGGCTGATAGAATTTTGATGAGAAATTACTCCCTGTACCCAAAAGTTCAAGTCATGTTTTAATTTGCAAATTCAAGCCTAATAATTTCAAGTTGATGTAGGATATCTTTAGGTTATGCGTCTCCAAAATGCAGTTAACATATTATGTTTTGCATATATAAATGAAACTATTAATCACCTTTCATATTCAAAACAATTTATCAATCTTGAAGTTGAGAAGTGAAGTCAAATGTGGATTTTCCATGGAAAGAAGTAATTTAGATGACAAAGTCATCCATTTGCTTTAAACAGTTTTGGGTTTGTCTATGATATTATTTGTTAACATGTATTCAAAGAACTACCTACTCTATTGTCTATGCATCATGCACAAGTAACCGCACCTCGATATTAACATGACAAATAGGGCATTTTGTATGCTTTTTAGAACATTTACTGCACAAATAGAGTTCGAGATAAATCACGATAATAATTTTGAAAACATGGAAGGAATACTATGCTTATTTCTCTTTCAAAGCATACCCGACACAAAACCTTTCCCTGGCAAAATGCAATAATACTTCACATGTGTAAAACAAACATGTCAATATTTGATACATTTTGAAGACTTCCATACTCTTGTTGGTTGATATTTGTGTTTTCAGTTTGCTCATAAAGAGCAACCAGAAGTCTACATACGAGTCTTTCCCAATAGTCTTGTAGTACCCTCTATCAGTGGCTCGATTTGAACGTGACACATTCCCATATTTCTTATGCAGATATGTGCACAATTAATTGCAAGTCCTGCTAACCCCCCTGATATTGCTCCAACAGTTAACCCTAACCCCAATCCTGGACCAGATACTACCTATCCTGTTTTCTGCTTCTGCTCATATTGAGAATAATCCACGTTAGAACAACAAACATTCAATATGGCACGGTCAACAATTCAATTTAATTACATGAAAACTAATTAAATACAAAAACCACTAAAACATGAACAATCTGAAAATGGTTCATTCATTTTGTATATAAAAATAATAAACCGTAGTCCTTAAATTTCAACTAAAATGATATGTTGATAATCTTGCTTTAAATTTCATCACGTAAAAGAACTTAAAGCATGTTGCCTAAATTACACAAAATAAGTACAAAGTCCATTCACAAGTCCAAAATGGAAGAAAAGGTACATTTTGCATTAAAACCAAAAAAAGGTACACCCCTCATCCCAAATGGACTAAGTCAAATTTGTACTTTCATGTCTCAAATAGGAGCTCTTTTCTAAAACTTTCTTAACGTGAAGACAAACATAGCTTTCCCATATTACACTTTTATATTATAACCATGAGTAAATAGTTCAAAGCATTAGGTAACTTCTGTGAGAATGAAATATGGGTTTTCTTTGGCATGTTGTTTAAGTATCTTCGAGCCTTATCATTTCGTATCTGCAGAAATTTAATAACTAATGTTATCTAGAAGCTAAAAAACTATAGAACTTTGAATATAAGTTTAACAAAGGAAGATTTTAAACAAACCCTTGCAACAGTTTTAGCAGAAGGAGAACCAAGCAAATCAGTGACAAGATCCAATTGGTGCACAACATTCCTCCCATAAACAAAGGCTTTCTTGTTAGCATCTCAATAAATCTACATCCTATGCTACATATATCAATTGCAGGAGTATACTGAAATAATTCATATTTTTAGTAATTAATCACTAAACGTCAACTCATACGCGTGTATGCTTACTTTAGAGAAAAAGGAGCCACAAAGCTCAGGAGCTCGATACCATCTAGTAGCCACATAGTCCTAATCTATAGAGATTTACATATCAAAAATATCAGCAAGTTGTCAAAATTTTATGCTTTAATAAAGTTTTAGAACCATACAGTCCAAAAAATTGTTGACAGGGGTATCATCAAAAAATTGTTAACATGTCATTATTCAATACCAAATTGACATTTATTTATTTATATATATTTCAACATCTTTGAATTAAGATTTCAGTATTAAAATATTTGATGCCAAGTTTTGCATTTCCAGTCGAACTTTAAACAGGCGTTGGGTGGTCGAGTGGAAGCTCATCTAAAAGAAGCTAGTGATAATACTTGGCCTGCAATAAAGACCCTTTTTGATCGTCAAACTATAGCAGTTGTCAACAGCTTCTCTTCTGCACTTTCTAGTTTTAAAATGGATGAACAAGAAAAGGGAGACATGATTTCAAAACTGAAGGATTATGGCAGAGGAGTAGTTGAAGGGAAGGCAAGAGAAGCAGCAGGAAAAGTAAAATATCTTATGAAGGACAGGTATGCCTGCAGATCGATATTCAACTTGTTGTCAAATTTCATTTCTGTTTTACTATAACTCATTGTAAATCTATTATAATCACACAGGTTTGAATTCATATTCTGCTATGATGATGACTCAATGCCACAAGATTGGACGGAAAATCATGATATTCAAGCTATGGCTAAAGCTGCCCTGTCTTCTGTAAGAATCTTTATTAGAGGATATGCGATATTGGATCTATTTGTCTGTCTTTAACAAGCACGGGCCTTATAATATTTCTAATTTATGAATATTTATCTTTCAGTCTCTAGAGTTGCTCTCTGTATTGGCTGCAATACGTTTGGATGGAGAATCTGATAGAATTTGGAATACCCTAAAGCAAGGAACCACCACGTCACCGCATCTGTTGGCCTCAAGTGCATGGGAAGAGGTATCCATTTCTCTGTAATCAATCTACATATCAAGTTGTACATTACTTGTAACAAATATATATGAAACATTGGGTGTGCATTTTATTTAATTAAATTCAGGATCCAGAGATGAAGAAGACACTCATAACTCCAGTTCAGTGTAAATCTTTCTGGGACCAATTTAAACAGGAAACCGAGAAAATCATCACTCAAGCTATTTTTATCCAGGTATATCATTTTCTTTACTGCAAGTGGTTAATTTTTTATGTTGTTTAGCTTCTTGTGAATTGATCACTTCAAGTATATCGTTGCTTATGGTTTTCAGAAAGGTAATATGAAGAAGAAAAAGATACCTAAACAGGTGGTCACCACTTCAAAAGTCGTCGCTGCTGGCACTGCCTGTGTGGTTGGTATAGTCAGTACTGTGGCGGCCTGCACAGCCACTGGCAATGTTGCTGTGGCTGTAGGGGTTGCTGTGGTAGGCGGTGCGGCAGTTGGTGTTGTGGTAGCCGGTGCATTGGTAGCCGTTGCAGCCCATACTGCTCTAGTTTCTCTCAAAAATATGGCACGGGGCGTGTAAGACTTATATGATGATGAAGGTGATGAACTTACTAAATATTGTAAGACTTATATGATGATGAAGGTGGAGTACTTGAAAAAGTAGTCACATTCAGATGTATCAACACCTAATATCCTAAAATCAAGTTTCACACAAAACTCACTATACATCTGGAAACCGTTGTTTGTTGAAAGAAAAGAAAAGTAACCCTATGTATTTTCGTAAAAGAGGTTGTATATTTATTTGATATTACTTAGCGTTTACTTATTGAATAATCATTATGACAGTTAGAAAATATGTGTTTATTACAAAAATCTTTAGATATATATGATATATGATTTAATTAGGTTTACTTTGTAATTTTCATTATTATACTCTCATAAATAGTTGATTATATATATATATAGGGAGAGGATCAAATAAGAAGTATGTTTTCGCTAAGAACTCTAAGAAATGACCAAAACGCTTAGAAACGATATCAAACGAACTCCGATTGAGCTCCAGTGGCGTTGGAACCGTCTCGTCGAACACTATCATCTTAGCTTTTAGGTTTTAGATTTTACGTTTGACTTTTAGGGTTTTAGTCTTATGGTTTAGCCTTTGAGTTTAGCTTTTAGGGTTTAGATTTTATGGTTTAGGTTTTTTTGGGGGGTGGGGGTGGGGGGGTTTAGGTTTTTGGGGGGGGTGGGGTGGGGGGATTTAGGTTTTTGGGGGGTGGGGGTGGTGGTTTTAGGCTTTTTGGGGTGGGGTTGGAGGGGGGGTTTAGGTTTTTGGGGGTGCGGGTGGAGGGGAGTTTAGCTTTTTGGGTCCGGATTAGAGTTCGATGAGACGGTTCCAACGCCGCTGGAATGAGCTCAATCGGAGTTCGTTTGACCCACTTCTTAGCATTTCTTAGCGAAAAACCACTTCTTAGTGGAACCTTCCCCTATATATATATATAGGGGTGGGTCCAGAGAAAACCAATAGTTAGGCGAAAACCACTAAAAAAATCAATTTTAATCAATAATATAGTTATATTTATTTTTTATTTTATTTTATTTTTATTTTTTTATAAGAGTATAAATGTAATATTACAAGTTTTTACCAAAAAATCATTTAAATAATGGCTTACGTATACGTAACCCATAGTGTTACGTATACGTAAACAGAAAACAAAAAAATTCAAAAAAATTGTGGTTACGTATACGTAACCCATAGTATTACACATTGTTTTAGTGGTTTTCGCCTAACTTTGTGGTTTTCTCTTTATCTTTCCCATATATATATATATATATATATATATATATATATATATATATATATATATATATATATATATATATATATATATATATATATCTTATGAAACAGTATTAACAAGGTGGTTATACCCCTTCATTTGGGGTACCAGAAAAATGTCGTTAACCGCAAAATAACAGACTTTCAAGTTTGACTTTTGTTTGCTGCGTTGTGACCAATGTCTTATAAAATACATAAAAATAACCTAAGTCTAGATTACATTCTAATACACCCCTAAGCTAGACTTGTATTCATCTAGCATAAATTAATACTTTATTCGCGTCTTCAATAATCCTTGGAGGGTTTCCCCGATTTCTTAATGTGATGACCCAGTTTTTTTCAAGTCTTCATATTTCAGCTTTCCTTCCTTCGTGATTTGGTATTGTTAATTTCTTTTTGTATATAATCTTCTGGTTTCACTTCGCATGTTTTTTTAAGGTGCCCATATCTTTGACATTTATAGCATTTATATTGGGATAATGGTTTCTTATGAGTTTTGAATCTTTGAGTTGTTCCTTGTTCTTTCTTTTCTTCAAAACACGTATGTGTTGATGATGATAAATGGAAGTTGTTTTAAGCAGAAGGTTCTTCAAATTGTCCCATCCTTAACTCATGTGATTGTAAGGTTCCATTTAAGTTTTCTAGTGAGAATGTGGCCATATTCTTGGATTCCTCGATTGCTACTACTGCGTATTCAAACTTCCTTGTTAAACTTCTTAAGATTTTCTCCATGATCTTTCTATCATCAATGGCTTCTCCATTCTGTCTTAGTTGATTTGTAATCAAGACAACCCGGTTGTAATAATCTTCAACTAATTCTAAATCTTTCATCTGTAGGTTGTCGAATTCACATCTCAAAGTTTGTAACCGTACAACCTTGACTCTATCATCTCCTTTATAAGTTTTATGCAATGTATCCCATGCTTCATTTGAAGATTTTGCCATGGAAATCCTTTCAAATATAACATCATCTATCGTTTGGTAAATAAGGAATAGCGCTTTCTTGTCCTTTAATTCTTTTGATTTGATTTGATTTGTTTTGTTTTGATGATGAGCCTGATTCTTCATATCCTTCTTAAATAATACTCCATAAATCTTGTGATTGGAGTAGTGTTAGAGGTTGTTTTTGTAATTCCACATTCTTTAGGGGGTTAGTTGTAACATTTCTAATTATGTTTGTAATCTGCATTTAAGGACTTGTTTAGTTCTTGTTTTTGTATCACTTCAAATATTACTCAATAAAAGTTTGTTAAGTTTCTGTTAAAACCTTCTTGATTATCCTGGAGACTGATTATCAAATTGGTATCAGAGCCAAAGGAATTGCTTACCGATTTTGATCCAAAGGACTGGATTCTCCATCCCGATTCCATCAGACGTACGAACGACGAAATACGATGAGTGGTGCGGTGGCATCTCCGGCTATGATGATTAGGGATAACTTTACAACGATCCCTCTGTGGTGCCCAATTCTAACTGCTTCTAATTACACAATTTGGGCGGTGAAATTGAAGGCAATCTTCAATGTTCATGGGTTATGGGATGTAATTGAACCAGGTGAGGGTGTTCTTGTTGACCAAAAGAAAAACAATGCGGCCATTGCCTACCTGTATCAGGCAATGCCAGAGGAACTTGTTCTTCAGGTGGCGAATTTAACTACCGCAAAGGATATTTGGAATTCGTTGAAAACAAGGTTCGTTGGTGTTGAACGGGTCAAGAAGGCAAGAATGCAAACCTTGAAGAATGAATTTGAGGCCCTGAAGATGAAGAAGGGAGAGAATATTGATGAATATGCTGGGAAGATAAGTGCAATATCTTCTAGGGCAAGTGATCTTGGTGAACCCTTCCAAGAATCTGTGTTGATAAGGAAATTTCTAGACTCAGTTCTTGATAGGTTTATTCAAATTGTTGCTTCAATAGAGCAGTTTGTAGATCTAGATACAATGTTACTACAAGAGGCTATTGGTAGGCTGAAGGCTTTTGAAGAAAGAACTGGGATGAGAAATAAGAATGTGAGTTCAAAAGATGATTAATTACTGCTCACTTACTCTGAGTGGCAGTCTAAAAACCAGGCAGTTTCAAAGAATAAAAAATGGAACAGATCAGAAGGGGTTAGTAAGAATGCAGGAAAGTTCAATCAAAAAAAGAGGGAAGTAGACTTCTCTAAAGGCCAGAAGCAAGGGGACTTTAAGAAAAAGGATAAGCCCAAGATTAAATGCTTCAAATGTCTATGGTCATTACTCTACTGAATGTCCTACTGTGAAAGTCAAGGACACAGAAGCCAATTTAACACAAACAGTTGAAGAGGAACCTTCCCTGCTAATGACAGTCAAGATACAAGACCAAAAGGAAATGGTGTTCTTGAATGAGCACATGATAGTACATTCAAAGTATGAATCAGATGTGAATGAGGAATGTGAATGGTACCTTGATAATGGGGCATCTAATCACATGACTGGGAATCAGTCTGTTTTCTCAAGTCTGGATAAGAATGTAGGGGTAAAAGTTAGATTTGGTGATGGGTCTTGTGTGACAATTGAAGGAAGGGGTTCAGTAATTTTAGAAGGGAAAGATATGGATCAAAGACTAATGACTGATGTGTATTATATCCCACACTTGAAAAGCAACATTTTGAGCCTAGGGCAGGCCACTGAAGGTGGTTGTGAAATAAGAATGAAGGATGAATTCCTTTGGATGTTTGACAGAAAGGCAGGTTGCTAATGAAGGTGTTAAGATCCCCAAACAGGCTATACAAGGTCAAATTGACTATAGGGTCACCAGTATGTTATCTAACTAAAGTTGATGATGTGTCTTGGCTTTGGCATGGAAGACTAGGGCATACAAACTTTGAATCTCTTAGAGTCATGACAAGTAAGCAGATGGTGACAGGGGTTCCTCTGATTAAGCACTCTTCACAAGTGTGTGAAGCTTGTTTGGCTGGGAAACATTCAAGACAACCATTCCGAGCAGAATCACATTATAGAGCAGTGTGTCCTTTGGAGTTGGTCTCAATGGATCTGTGTGGACCAATACTACCTACAACACAAGCTGGGAACAGGTATTTCATGCTTATTGTAGATGATTGCACAAGATTCATGTGGATATATATGCTTAAATCTAAGGACCAAGCATTTGATGTGTTTAAACTATTTAAATTGAAATTTTAGGCTGAATGTGGCTTAAAAATCAAAACTCTAAGGTCTGATAGAGGAGGAGATTTTCTATCAAGTGATTTTAATATGTTTTGTCAAAAAGAAGGGATCAAAAGGCTATTGACTGCTCCTTACTCTCCTCAACAGAATGGAACAGTTGAGAGAAGGAACAGGTCTATCTTGAACATGACTAGGAGTATACTAAAAGCTATGCACATGCCACAAGACTTTTGGGCAGAAGGAGCTAGACATTCAGTATATATCTTGAACAGAATACCTACTAAGGCACTAAAAACTCAGACACCATATGAGGCCTTGAAGGGTAGAAAACCAAACCTTGTCCATTTGAAGGTGTTTGGTTGTGTTGGTCATGTGAAGGTGATTAAACCTGGATTGAAGAAGTTAGATGACAGAAGTGTACCAATGATATACTTGGGTATAGAATCAGGTTCAAAGGCACATAGAATGTATGATGTGGCCAAGAAAAAGATAGTTGTAAGCAGAGATGTCCACTTTGAAGAAGCTAGAAACTGGGATTGGACTGGGTATGTAAATGAAGTAAGAGATGAAAGCTCCAACTGGGTTGACTTCCATGTGTATAATGACAGTATTCAACAAGTGCAATCTGATGGGTTGAATACAGAAGAAAGTTCAAGCCAGGAGCAAGAACGGAATCAATCTCAATTCAATAATGAAGCAGATCAACTGAATCTCAGAAGGTCAAATAGAGTTCCAGTGTTACCATCCAGGTTGAATGATTATGTCCTTGATAGTAGGGTCAGATATGGAAATGAAAGGCAAGAAGAAGAGGATCATGTTGAACTTCTACTTGTACAAGAAAATGAACCAATGCCTTATCAAGAGGCAGTGAAAGATAAAGTGTGGCAAAAGTCAATGGATAAGGAGATCAATGCTATTGAGAAAAATAAGACTTGGGTGTTGACTGATCCTCCTCTTAAATGTAACCTACTAGGGCTGAAGTAGGTTTACAAGGTGAAAAAGGATGCAACAGGAAATGTGACTAAGTATAAGGCTAGGTTGGTAGCAAAAGGCTATGTAATACACGGGTTGAATAAACCAGTATATTACATCGGTTGAATAAAATATAATGTAATTTGTTAACAAAAACATTTGTCAAAATATGTTTTAAAAAAATGTAATTTGTCGTGACAGTTATAAGGTCTGTTAAGTTAGTTTTTAAAACATTTTTTTTCAACTGAGTATTAATTTTTTATTTAATTGATAAATGTTAGTTCATATTAAGTTCATTTGATTGATGATATAATAACTATTTATAATTAAATAATAACTATCTGTAATTAGATTTGTTAATATAAAGATTATTATTTAATAGGAGAGAGAAATAGAAAATCTAATATTTAATAGGAGAGAGAGGCGGTAAAATAAATGTGAAGAGTACGAGAGAGTAACACGTGTCCTGAAGAGATTTTCATTTATTAGAGTAGTAAGATAAGATACACACATACACTATCTTCTTCTCCATAAAAACCCTAAAATACCCCTCCACCTCCACCTCCATTACCACCACCCCACACAAAAGTTTGGGCACCTTCACCACCCTATATATCCGGCGACTTCACGCCTTCAAAAAAATATTAATCTTTTCTCAAAAACTTTATAAATTATTAATCTTTTCGTTCCAAACTAAAGCCGGTAGTGGTCGGCTTCCATATTTCGTCTTTTCATAGCAACAATGGGAGCAAGAAAGCCAACGAATTAGTGTAAGACATAATTTATTATGTGGCTCTTATAATCATTTATCTTATTATTAAATGATCAAATGTTTTATTATTAACCTATGGCTAGTAATTAGTTGATCTAATTACTCTTAATGGGCCATTAATGGGATTCCCCTTGGGTGTACATATATAAGGAGAGATAATTAGAGGGAATTGACTAATGAATGAATCAATTACCAACACCATAATCGTCCTTCTCTCTCTCATAACCGTGAGTTCTCACGAACTCACTTTAGCCATCATAACCGTACACCCTAAACGGGAACCCCGATCTTCCTAGCGGATCATGACGTCTTCCCTCTCTGCAGTTAGCTTATCAGGTATGTATTATATTATTGTTTTCCCTTATCATGTCACAAGAACTGATCAACATGTGGTATCAGAGCAGATGTTGATTAATCAGTTCTTGTTTCATTCCCTAAACTGGAATTAAAATCGGAGAACAAAAGTTCTATTAAAACCATAAGAAAATCGTTTTATTTAACCTTCACGGTTTTCTGTTTATACTAAAATATAATGTTTTTTTGATCTCATAAATTCAAGATCTATTAAGTTTTAGAAATCTGTTAAGAATCAAGTTTTAAGATTTTGATTCTAGGCTAAATATCTGATAATAACCAAGAACAGTTTTCTAAACATCATAAGACTGTTTTTGATGTTCATCTAAATTTTAGATGAAATCCCCTTATTTTGGGATAGATTAGGATTTAATTCGGTTTCCTAAATTCGTGTTGATTCATCCCCAAGTTTCGTATTAAAATAATATTTTAAATAAAACAAACTAATATATTTGGAGATAAAACACATAAAAGATTTTGAAATCAGAATAAAATCCCTTATTTTTATCAAAACCGGATTTGATTCTGTTTTCCTAAAAAGGTGCAACTTAATCTCCAAGTTATTTCGAAATGTTATTATTATTTTAATATTCGAACTAATATATTTTGAGATCTACTAAAACACCTTAAAGCTTTTGAAAGCAGAATGTAATCAAATCCCTTAAATATCGCACATGCATTAACAGGTTTATATTCACGGTTTATGATTCACGAGTATATATCACGGGTTATGTTTCACGGTTTAGACTTCACGTTTTGTTTACAGGTCTAAGACTTCACAGCTAACATTTAACGATTCCAAGTTTACGGTTCATATTCACGGTTTACAGTTCAAGTTCACGGGTTTTACAGTTCACGGTTTACCTTATGGAGCCGTGAACCTTATAGAAACCGTGAACCTTTGATGAACCGAGAACCCTTATATGGAACCGTGAACCTTACTAAAACCGTGAACATTATTGGAACCGTGAACCTTACTGAAACCGTGAACATTACTGGATCCGTGAACCTTACTGAAACCATGAACATTACTGGAGCCGTGAACCTTACTGAAGCCGTGAACCTTACTGAAGCCGTGAACTTATTTTTTTGAGGACTTACCTTTTCTCGAGTACTTACTCGTTTTCCCGGGAACCTACTTGGAGCCGTGAACTTACCTGAGCCGTGAACCTAGCCTTATTTGTGTGCCTAAAGTTTTTCTATAAATAAATGCTTTAGTTTTAGTTTTGGTAAACCTTAAAATTAAATGTTTTTAAAATTTTTAAAACTTACTTGAATAACACCTAATGCTTCACTTCTGCCCAACGGTAATGTGATGCACGTGTATAATTATTCAAGCTTAAATAAGCATTATAACTTAGTGTTTGTCATGATATTAACTTAGAAAACATGATTAACTTAAATAACACCTAAAGTTTCACTTCTACCCAAAGGTGATGTGTCACGCTTGTAAAGTTATTTAAGACTAATTAAGCACTACTTCGCGTAATACAACTAAGTGTTTCTACTTCTGCCCAAAGGTGATGTGTTACATTTATATTCCGCGAACCTAATTATGTGCATTCTAAACAAATGTCTCACTTCTGCCCAAAGGTGATGTGTTACATTCTTACTACACATACTCACTATTAAATTGTTCCTAATACTAAACAAATGTTTCACTTCTGCCCAAAGGTGATGTGTGACATTGTTAAAGCAGAACCTAATTAATCTATTAGTTTGGTGTTATAATAGATTTTATCACATCTTCATAATATAATTGTTCTTAAGTAGAACCTTATTTAATTTTATTATTTCTGTCTGCCTTAAATTATTACCCCATAGACCACTCTAAGTTCTTCTTTAACTATTTGTACCTTATTTTCACTATAGTTTCTAAGATGAGTTTTGCTTGATTAAGAGTTTCCATAATTTGCTCTTATTGAGTCTTGATTATCCCTTAAGACATGACATTCATGCTGCTCTTTCTGATAAAAATATTACAGAATAAAATAGAGTATAAGATATAGGATAAGTCAAACACAATGTCTCTTATGGTAATCAAGAACGCCTTTCATGATTGCTATCAGGGGAGCTATTCCAGATTCTAAAAATCCTAAGACTAATCTATTCTCTGTGGAAATGAAAGAATCAAAATAATTCCTAAGACGGATGCAAACTTTCTAATTCTAAATAAAAGGTTAAGTGGCATTCGTGAACACATCATAATATACACTAACATTACCCATAAACTAAGGGCCTATACATGTAAATCAGTGAAGTTTTTCGGTGCGTACATAATAAGTTTTCCACTAGTATGATTAGTTGCCTTAAAAATAAAAAAATAACACTCAGAAGTACCAAAGGAAAATGCGTGTATTGATAGCAACATACGTACAGGAAAAGGAACGCCTAAAACTGGAAAACCGGATGTTATTCACCTCACTACCACTAAACCTAAAAAGATGATAGTTCTAAGGTCCGAAAACAAAATACAAGTACTACTTCCAGCTCTAAGTACTCCAAGGAGAATTCTCATTACAAAACTATGTTATACTATGCATAAGCAATGAGACCATCCATAAGCCAATGGACTAGCTGGCTAAGACAAAGTAGTTATTAAGTAATGATTTTTTGAGTACGCTAATATTAATATTCCAATCAACACATGATGAGATGAGTCTAGTTCTATATGTTTCCTTACCATAATTCAACTAATAATTAAGATGAGAAGTTAGTGGTGGATTTAAATGTTAAGGCTACATAGAACCATGAAATAATTGATCTTTGTATTAGGCTTTATGATACCTTACATATTCTGAAGAATGCTCAGAATTTAGTATCAATAATAAAGCTACACTTTGACAGTTATGAGGTTTGCGTGACCAAAACAAAGTCACCATTAACGTAAACTCTGATATTATTGGTTATCATTATCTGGATAGAAACATTTATGACATACAACTAGCTGATACAATAAACTTTCACAACTTTTGTTATCATGAAAATGAAATTTTAACAAAAGATAAATGAGACCTATGCACTTCATCCATTAAGACCAAAGTTTATTAGAAATCGTGACCAGGTCAATGAAGGATGAATTGTTTCTAAGTCTCATTCTCAGTGACTTTAAATCATGTGTTAAACGCCCTAAATATCAAATGGCTAAGGGAATAACTGAGGGTCCACCAGATGTTATCCCAAATGGAATATTCGGACATAATTCATTTATCATTTAGAAGAATATTTACTTGTATCTAATCTGTTTCCTATGACCCAAAGCTTTAAAGATATCAATTCATATATACTTAAAAGAATTCCTTCTAAAATTGTTTCTAAAATTTCTTATGAATTTTTGGACGATAAGGAAATCAAGTCTAAATATATGAAAGGTTCCCACGTCACGCGCATCATTGAAACTTGTCATGTGTAGTTTCTAGAGACCTCAAAGATCAGTGGGAGCACCAAGTGTCCTAATTATAGCTTGCGAAAGTTGCAAGAGGTGGGGGAGTGACAAATTGGTCTTACCTCAAATTACATCTCTTGCACACGACACTGCTCCATCACACTTGTCTTCTTAGAATCTAAAGCTACTCCTAACAAAGTCTCATAGATGCTACTATGTGGGCAAACCTAGATTTCTTACTAAAACTATAGTAATACTCAACAAGAGAAACTAACATAAACATCATTAAGTTGTTTCTCTATTAGAATGTAATGGTCTTCGAAAGTTTGATACACTGTTGATCCTAAGCATGTTGAATTACTTATAATTTCTAAGCTAAGTGGGAGCAGTAAAAGTCCTTATCATGACTTGCCAGGAGTACAAGAGGCGGGGGGAGAGACTCGTTAAATTTAACTCCGCATACACCTCTTGTACACCATACTGCATCAACTTCTACATACTTAGAAACTAGTGTTGCTCCTAATATACCTTAAATGAAAGCACCTAACCAAGAGCTAATCTATAAACTTGAAACTCCTAATAAACCCAATAATCAACTCAGGAGGTCACCTAGGTCCAAAAGGCCTACTAACTTTGATGATTATGTATCCTACCTGACTAAATTTGAAATGGACAGTGGAAAGTTTACTGATCATACTTCTTCTAACTAAGCCATTAGCATCAATCAATCTTCTAAATGGAATGAATCTATTATTAGCAACCTTGACTCCATAAATTAGAATAACATTTGGGATTTGGTTGAATTACCCAAAGGATGTTCATAACTAAACTAAATTCGAATGGAAACGCACGATTGATTGCTAAAGGTTATACTTAAGAAGGAATAAATTAAGTTTCTTTAAGGATCATTACTGTTCTAGTAGCTTACAATAACTTAAAGCTACATTAGATGGACATTAAAACAACTTTCCCTAACATTGACATACATGTTCATAAAATAACTTGAAAGTTCTAAACTGAAGGTTAGGAACATTTATTTTGTAAGTCAATAAAATCTATATATGGGTTGATTGAATTCATATTGCAACTCTCTTCATCAAGAACTAAGTGAATTTGTACACCTACCTCAAGATGAGTGAGAGCAACTAATGTAAACTTGTCCTTATATAGATGACATTCTTTTGATAAGTATTTGTTACATGAATCAAAGCACTGATTACTCATATTTTGACATGATGGATCTTAGAGATACTTCTTATGTTATAAGTATCAAAATACACCGAGATAGATCCAATGGGACATTAGTTTCATCCCATAAGCTTTACACTAAGTGGATCCTTACACGTGTAACATTTAAATTGTTCTCCTTTAGAGGCTAATGGGATAATTGAAAACTTATTTCCTTATGCTTCATTAATTAGAAGCCTCATGAAGGTTAAAGTCTAAACTCGTTTAGATATTGCTCACATTGCTAAACACTAGATTAGTCTAGATTATTGTGAAGCATCTAATGAAATATTGCAATATCGAACGAGAGACTATAAGTTAAAGAAGAAGTGAGAACTTAAAACAGTTAACTACTCTTATTCTAACTTTGTTGTATTCAAAGGTAACAAAATGTCAATTTATGGGTTTATCCTTATGTTAGTAGACAGACCTATCTAGTGGAAGAGTCATAAGGAACTGTTAACAACAACCTAAGTTTAAATGACATAATTGTCACTAAATGTTGTTGAAAAATTATCAGTGGACTCATAATTTAGTAACCCCACATAAATATCATATCGAAGACTCATTGTGATAAGTCAGCTACTCTTACTTCTCGAAAAGTAACAGTTCGAGCGGAGCTGCATTAATGTTCGATACGAAATTATTGTTCACTTATGAATTATGAACAAGTTGAGGAAACTAAATTTGTGTATCTAATACATTCATGATATGCTAATGGATTCATATAACTGAAGGTCTACCACCCATAAGTCTTATGTAAGCGCTTATAATTAAGACGGGTTTACTAATGACTATACGTAATTGCATATCGTACTATGAATGATTAATTATTAAAATTTCCTCACTTATTTGAATTTGTTTGTCTCTAAATACGTTTATGCATGCCTAAAGACGCATAGACAAATAATTATACAAATCAACGTTAAAGGGCTTATTTGTCAATTTAATCCTAAGTTTACTTAAGTTTTAAATTAAGATTGTAGTATGATTAATGGGGGTCTTGAGTTGAATACTGATTCAATGATTGTATTTCTCTGCTACAGTTTTGGTTTAAAACTAAAATGAGTATTAAATCTGCGCAGACTTACTAATGCTCATAATAAATTATTACTCAGCCAAGTGGGAGAATGTAAGACATAATTTATTATGTGGCTCTTATAACCATTTATATTATTATTAAATGATCAAATGTTTTATTATTAACCTATGGCTAATAATTAGTTGATGGGCCTAATTACTCTTAATGGGCCATTAATGGGTTTCCCCTTGGGTGTACATATATAAGGAGAGATAATTAGAGGGAATTGACTAATGAATGAATCAATTACCAACACCATAATCGTCCATCTCTCTCTCGTAACCGTGAGTTCTCACGAACTCACCTTAGCCATCCTTACTGTACACCCTAAACGGGAACCCGATCTTCCTAGCAGATCATGACGTCTTCCCTCTCTGCAGTTAGCTTATCAGGTATGTATTATATTATTGTTTTCCCTAATCATGTCACAAGAACTGATCAACAATTTGTGGTTCATACACCAACAGATTCGATGCACAACACATTCACATACTTGGAAATCAAATACAACGGACTAGAGAATGGCTTCAAGGGTTGGCTCACCAAACGATCTTTACTAGTTGAGGTCGCCGTCGGCGGTTTCAACGTGACGCCCACGTGGCACAGAATATACACAACCCTCACCCAGTTACTACGGATAGCAGTGGCGGATCTAGAAAAAAAAATTCAGGGGGATCGGGCCAAATTTTTTTTTCCGTGCATTCAAGTAAACGAAACAAATTTTTTTTCGTACATTCAAGTAAATGAAACAATTTTTTTTTTGGTATTGAAGTAAATGAAACAAATTTTTTTTCCTTACATTCACGTAAATGAAATAAATTTTTTTTCCCGTACCTCATCTACTTGATTAGGGTGATAATTAGCAATAGGTGGTTTCATCTTTCCTATAATCTAAATATCAAATACACAATAACAAGTTGGTATAACAACTAAAAAAAGCAACTAAACTCTATTCTAAATTCCAATTTCACCTAATTTCACATATAAACCGTAAATAAAAAATTGCACATAAACCCTAAATCAAAATTAGTAGAATACCTTAATGAGGATGATGGAGGCTTGGTGGTGGTGACTGGTGTGCGAGCGATGGCCGGCCGAAGGCCCCTGCCCCCTGTGGTCTGCGTCGTGCGTCTGGTCTGTCTGGACTTCCTTTATTTCATTTTTTTTAAGCCGATGGTGAATATAGATGGATTAACAGTTTGGGCTTTTGATCAACAAATGTTTAATTTGGGCTTTATAAAGTGTTACGATTTTCATTTAAACATTTGAGCTTTAAATTAAACCCAAATGTTTAATTAAAGCATAAATGCCAAGTTTAATTAGTAGAATAATGTTTTTATTAAAATTTCTTGGGTTTTTATAAAGTGTTATGATTTTTATAAAATTTAAATGTTAGTTTTGGGATTTGTTTGTAAGAAAATTTCAGGGGTATCAAAAATTTCGTTCAAGGGTATCTTGAAATATAAAACGATTAAAAAAAATTTCTCACTTTGTATCGAAAGTTGAAGGGTAGCGGCAGGTACCCCTGCCCTACCCTTACATCCGCCACTGACGGATAGTCTAATACCCTAAAGTGTTAGGGGCACAATCCTAATACCCTAAATGTTTTTTTTTCTTTTTTTGAATTAATTCCCTAAATCAAACATT
Organism: Smallanthus sonchifolius; assembly: GCA_023525975.1. Taxonomy (NCBI): domain Eukaryota; kingdom Viridiplantae; phylum Streptophyta; class Magnoliopsida; order Asterales; family Asteraceae; genus Smallanthus; species Smallanthus sonchifolius. The sequence continues at coordinate 20,861,864 of CM042034.1, forward strand.
CTCAAACCAAACTTTCATTCACGGGTAGATATACCCCGAACTCGCCTACTAGTGGCCTATGATATAAAATACTGCAAATGCATGACGCCGCTGACCAATTTAAAATGTTTTATTAATAGAGTAAACTTCGTTTTTGGCCCCTGTGGTTTGGTTAAAATAACGGTTTTGGTCATTTAGTTTCAATTTGACTTTTTTGCTCCATGTGGTTACATAATTGTCTCAATCAGACCCCTGGCACTAACTAACCCTATTTTTAATAGAAAAAACTAACGGAGTTAGTGTCGGGGTTCTAATTGAGACAATTAGATAACCACATAGAGCAAAAAAGTCAAATTAAAACTAATAGACCAAAACCGTTATTTTGACCAAACCACAAGGGCCAAAAACATAGTTTACTCTTAAAATAAAAAAAAACATTAACCCTCATCTTCTTCATCTTTGTTTCACCAAGCAGATGACACCCCCACCTCAATCGCCGCCACCCCCCACTTCAACCACAACCACCTCCACTTCTGCCACAACCACATCTACTGATCTTTCCTAACAGAATCAGTCAAATCCAAAGACACCCAAATTCACAATCTCAATCACAATCCATCGGAACTTGGTTGAATCAGTCAAATCCATCGGAACTCAGATGAACCAGGAACCATTTTCGCATAAGTTGTTCCACGACACCACCGTTGATGATGGCGGCAGCTGAAAAGACACCAACCTGGGCGACGAGAGGGAAGTCGGCGATTTCAAGCCCTAGAACTCGCAAGAATCTCCTAATAACATCACCGTTAAAAGCCTCTCCTGTTGGTATTCAGAACACATTAAACACAAAAAAGACTAAAGAAATGAAAGACTTTTATGGATCAGAAGGCTCTGTATTCAATAAAGTTTCTGAGTGCATGCTTTTACATGGAGAACAATAACAACTTTAAATAGGAAAGGAAATGACGTAAAAAACTCAACAACCCTAAAGACTTGCTCAGCCTAACAATACTGACGTTAAGACATTTATTCAAAAACATAAAGTAAATAATTCCACGCGATCATGACTTATTCAAGACCCTCTGACCTAGTTTGAATCATTCTTCATCATCCTCCCTTGATTCAAACTCCATCACTCCCATCTTGTGCCTGAAGAAGACAAACTTTTCTCTAGTCACTGCCTTCGTTAGTACATCTGCAAGTTGGCTATGAGTGCAGAAGTACTCCAAAATGACTTGTTTCTGACTAACCATTTCTTTTATAAAGTGATGCTTCAATTAAATGTGATTGGACCGACTATGCATGATGGGATTCTTGGACAGATTAATAGTTGATTTGTTGTCACAGAAAATTACCGTTGGCTCCTCTTGATTAAACCCAAGGTCCTCCAGAATTCTTCTTAGCCAAATAGCTTCACAAGTTGCTCCTGTAGCAGAGATATATTCAGCCTCAGTGTTGGATATAGCAACTGTGTGTTGTTTTTTCGAACTCCATGCAAACATTCCACTTCCAAGGGAAAACACATAAGCTAAGACTTTTTCTATCATCTATACAGCCTGCCCAATCACTATCACTATAGCCTGTCAACTTGATCTCTTAAAATTTCTTGTACCATATTCTAGGGGTGAGCACGGGGCGGTTCGGTTCGGTTTTAAGCCGTAACCGAAACCGAACGTTTCGGTTAAGTGATTTTCAAAACCCGATCGGTTTCATTTAAATCGGTTTCGGTTAATTAAGTATATTCGGTTCGGTTTCGGTTAACCATCTATTAGACTAATAATAGAAACCAGTTGGTTATTGAGCCGAGAGAACAATAATGAACCGGAAGTAGCCTTGAAAGCCATAGAACATTCAACTTTTTAAGTAGAAGTCATAGCTGATTAGCGTCACTCATTTTAGCTTGCATATCTCTTACTTCCTTATTTATAGCTAACTCTCCATGGCCATTTTCCTTCTCCAGCCGATGTGGGATGCCTCAAAATTCAAAGTAGATTCATATTTCCCTTTTCTTCACAGCTATGGAGATTATATATGCATTTGGATAACTTGTTGCAAATATTGAATACCAATTACATTTTGATTACGATATTTAATCATTTTACATAAGATACATTTAAACAAGGTTTTTTAACTGAAGCAAGCATAAGTCGTTTATTCTGTTGATATTCATTGCAATAATTTTCTTCCAAATGTTGATTCAATTCATTATTTTTCATTTTTCATGGTTGTAATGTTCGCTTTGATGCTCCTGTTCTCAGCTAATAGGCGTGAATACTAATCATTTTGACTGTAACAATTTCAAATGCATGAAAATCTAAAATATAAAAAGCAAAATCCATTTATGATGATGAAACTCAAGAAATGAATGATATTAACAAATCTTTAACATAATACATAACGACAAGGGGGTATTTTAAACTAACTCCAAATTATTGACATTCTGTTCGGTTCGGTTAATTCGGTTATTACACACATAATAACCAAAACCGACCCACAACTTTCGGTTAATCGGTTATGGCTTAACCGAACCATCGGTTAACTATTCGGTTTGGTTAAGTCGGTTAATTCGGTTACGGTTCGGTTAATTCGGTTACTTGCTCATCCCTACCATATTCCAAATCTTGTAGTGTTTGCAACATATCTTAGGATCCTTCTAGCTGCTCCAAGGTGTAACTTAGACGGTTTTTGCATGAATATGGAAATCACACTTACAACATGAGCCAAGTCTAGCCTGGTGTGAATTAAATAAATGAGTCCACCGACCAAACTTCTATAATTTTCCTCATTAGCTTTAGCTGCTTCATCATCAAGTAGCAGCTTCTCATTGCAATTCATGGGAGTGTATTCTTCCTTACAGTTTGCCATACCAAACTTGTTTAAAAGAATCTGAGCATACTTCTCCTGGCATAAGTGGATCCCGAATTTGGTCTGCCTTACTTTTGATCCCAAGAAGTACTTAAGGAGACCCATGTCTGTCATTTCAAACATCTGCTTCATTCCATTCTTGAACTCACCGATCATGTTATCACACGAGGATGTACAAATGATATAATCCACATATAGACAAACGTAAATGATATCATTTGCACTGATTCGTTTGACATATAGGGTAGGTTCATTGTGACTTCTCTTGTAACCATGCTCCACAAAGTACCCATCAATCTTTGCATACCAGGCTTGGGGAGCCTGTTTCAAACCGTATAACGCCTTGTTCAGCTTGTAGACCAGATCAGCCTTTCCTGGAACAATGAACCCTTCTGGTTGCTCTACATATATCTCCTATGTCAAGTCCCCATTTAAAAAGGCAGACTTCACGTCCAGTTGATGAACGTCCCACCTCGTTTGAGCTGCAACTGCCAAAACAACTCTAATGGTTTCAAACCGAGCAAAGAGCGAAAGTGTCACACACCCGCCGACGACGGATTATACGCCGGGGCTGACGCGATTGTTCATAAGCACATGATCATCTATTAATAGGTGATAATATTATTTAATCATAATTAAAACATCCGTTACAAATAAAAATGGAAAACAAGGAGTTCAAACATAACACAAGTTAAATTCAATCTTTATTAAAGCTAGGTCCATAGTCCTATGTGATCATGTAGTGTGCTTAACTGGTGCACCTGAAGCATATGAGTAAATGTCAACTACAAGTAGTTGGTGAGTAACATAGGTTTTGACACCAAACAAAAGTTGTAAAAAGGATTTGAAATTCAATATGTTCAAAGCATAAGTATGGCATCAATGTGAAAACATACAAGGTTCCAAAGCGTACAATCAAACCGTGCAAATGGAAAACTGTAGGTACAATCCAACTTATTGTCATTTGAAAAAGTAGCAAGATGTATACACAAAGCCCACCAAGGTTCGTGTTATGTAATGAATCGGATTCCCGTATAAATGATCATAAAAGGTACTACCTTAGGCTTGCCTCGCAAGTTAATGATTGTACTAAACATGAACACACGTATGATCGCCAAGTAGTTTAAGACATAAAACACATAGTAAATAGCATGAGAACAAAGGTATAATGGTCTTCTTATACATACCTAACAGAAAAATTCTAACGGTGTTAGTGGACTGGACTATAGTTGATACGAAAATGAAGCTATTGGATTAAAAAAATCAAATTTAAACTTTTGGACTAAAATGGTTATTTAGGTCAAACCACAAAGACTAAAACTGTATTTAACTCTTTAATTAATGATAACTTTTTGCCTGTGAGATCATAGACACGCCGGTGCAGATATCTAAGTAAAAAAACAACTTGCATCCAAGCCAATAATGATGCGCTACATGTTAAAGGGTAGGTTAAGCCTTCAAAAGCGAAGGTTTAGCTGACGCTTTTGAAGGCTTAGCCTATGCTTTTAAAGGATTAGTCGGACACTTTAACACGTGACACCTTTAGAATATTGGTTGGAAGTTGGACCCATATGTTTTTTTTCACTACTAGAAAACATACCTTTAATGACACGCATTGCGTGTCATAAAATGGGTAGATGACACGCGGAAGTGTGTTAAGGATAGCCTTGTCAAGAATGAAGATGACACGCATTTTGTGTGTCATCTGTTTATGACACGCATTTATGACACACCTTTACGACACACAATGCGTGTCAATGATAGTCCTGTCAAGAATGAAGATGACCCGCATTTTGTGTCATCTATTTATGACGCACATTTTTTGTCATAAATGTGTGTCATGGTTAAAGTTGTTTAAAAAAAACTATTTTTTCATAAAATTACAAATTTCCAGTTTTCCACAATATCATAAAATAATAATAAACATTTCATAATACAAAATAAAATACACATGACAAAACAATCCATTTCATAAAATATAAACAAACATTTAAAAGTAACAATAGTCGATTACAAATTCAACGTAATGTCAATACAAAGTTTCACCAAAAAATGAAGTTTAATACAAAAGTCGGCCATTCTTCACGAACTCCATCAATATCAACATTGGTGTATTCATCTTTTCTTTCCCCAACCTAAAAAAAAATTTGTAAACAAATACTTATTAAAGATACATACATATGTATATTATTGTAAAATACTTACTGAAACATGAAGACATTATATTTATCACTACCAAATTTCTATTAAAAAAAACCTAAAATTAAAATACTATTAGCAACAATGCAAAGCAATAATACTATTGAAACATTAGGGTATGATAGAACTAATACAATCAAACACATGGAATTTGATCAAAACTGAATATAATCCTCCACATGTCAATGGGTCAAAACTAAATATAATCAAACACATGTAATTTGCAGCAGTGTAACTGAATGTCAATATCATGATATCATGCCTCACTGATACAACTTCAATTTTGCAAATTAGAGAATAAGAAAATAAGCATCATTAGAACTTTTTGTAATATATTCAGCCAATTTTTTAAATATAGTTTGATATAACCTATTCTAATTTAAATATAAGATGAAATAAAAAAAAACTGTAATTTAAGTAAAATCTTCCCTGACAAGATAATTGATCAAATTTAAACAGATTTTTATCAAATATAATTGGTTTACCAAAAATAATTAAAATGTTTTTTTTTTTAAAAGAAACGAAATAAAAAAAATCAAAATTAATTATTTAAAATGATATCTAAAATTATAGTTGTGATTAATGTAATTATTCATATTTTCTCTCTAATTTCCTTATCTGTTTCATATGGAAAATTTTGAAAAGATGGTGACGTAGTTAATAAGAGAGAGAGTACGTATTTAATAAAAGAGAAAGACAGAAAAATAATTATGAGATTGTAGCACATACTAACACGTGTCCAATTTTATTTTTATTTATTAGAATAGATAGATTTGCAAAATATATTAAAAGGTTTATTAAATATATAAAATATTAAGATTATAAGCTTCGAGCTTTTCCTTTAAAAAAATAAAATGTTGATTTAAATTCGACATTACTTCCAAATTTAATTGAAAAAAATGATAGTTTTAAATATAGGGACTTGTAACGTAAATAATATAAAAATATAATAAAAAAATTATGTTTTTTTTTATTTTAATTGATTATTATATCCTTTAAATGCATAATCTTTGACCTAGTTTTATGGTGTGGTAGTTTAGGCGGGAAAAAAGTTCCTTATGCTCTCAATGAATGACACATGTCATTTGAGATTTTCATTTATTAGATAAGTAAGATATTAAGAACCAGTTTCAAAAGACTTCTAACAATGCTAGGCTCGTTGAATTTGACATGTACTAGAGAAAACAATCCAAATCAACCGGTTAAAATGTAAACGGGTTATTATTTGCAACCTCCATTACTCTCAAATGTTAATCTACAGTGAAAACTGATCAAAAACTAAAAGGAAATCAAGGTGATTAGTTATGGCAAACCTGATGAGAACTCTAAAACGGCTTTTAAACCTTGTCCTAGCCGATTTACAGTGTAATTTACTCCAAATCTTATTATTTATGAAATTAATAGATACGAAGACAAAGAAGAAAAATAGATTTATTTTATTTTATAAGCGGTTCAACTGAAGCGTGAATAGAAATTGTTTGTTTGAATCCTATATATTCAGAAGCAAGAAGCAGATATGCTTATGTTGCTTGAAATCACAACTAAATACATAAAAAAGTTGCAACCATATTAGAAAGAAACAAACAAACAACAGAAAACCGGAAAAATAGGGACCAACCATTAATAGAAGCAAACTCTAAGGAACAAGTAGCTTGAATCACACATTCAGAAGCAAGAAGCAGATATGCTTATGTGGCTTAAAATCACAACTAAATACATATAGATAAATTGCTATCATAATTAGAAAGAAACATACCAAACAGCTGAAAACATGAAAAATAGGGACAATAGTTTGACTTAGGAATTTAGCAAACAGGTCGAAAGTCATCCTACTTTATTTTTCAGCCCATTTCATTTCAAGAATAATAAAAGCAATCTCAAAATGTTTCATACCTTGGTTCGTACATATAGGTTGGCTACAGATAAGGGGGTATCTTCTGTGCACGGTACCTCCTTTGACCAACTATAAACAGTAGCGGACTGTAGGAGCTACCCCCGATTAAGAACTTGTAAAGGCTACCCCTGATTAATGAAACCAATGGTGAAGCCCAAATAACACGAACAAGCCAAAGATGGTCGGGCCCATCTTAGAAGGCCCATTAGGGTAAAAGATCCACAACACCTGCTAATAAATATGGAGGCATAACCCCCATATGGAACCAGGTTCTTCTCCCTCATTTCCACCCTCTTTCTCTCTGATATACTCATATTCTTATATATGCTTAACCATCTTGATGATGATACTGACTTGAGCGTCGGAGTGCCCTCGGGGGCAACCCCCCCGGGCCCTCTAACGAGCATTTCCTATGGAAGCAGTTTTGATCAAGACCCAAGAAGATGACGGAGCTGACCGCGTATAGTCATGAAGGAACCCTTCGGGGTCCCCCGTGACGGGACTCACGGTGAGACGTGACGTAGATACTCTTCCGGGATACTAGAAAAGAGCAACTACTACCCATTACTCCTCGATGTGGATACTGGCTGCTACATTGGCGCCATCCGTGGGACCTTTGTGTCCAAACAGAGCCGGAAGAACTCCTACGCCACTGAAACCCGCTTAAAAGAAGGAAAGAAAAACAACTCATGGTAGGCACCGGGAAGGAAGGACCGTCAAAGAAAGGAATGCAACGACGGTTCCAAAAAATGACACGGTTGTTGGCGCATTCACCCCAGCCTTGGCTAACAGGTTTTAAATCTCTCAACTGCCTCCATCATAATCTGTTAAAGAATGTCGTAAAAGGTGCTTCTAAGAAATCATATATACTTCCAGCTTCTAGCTTTCTATTTGTATACTTAACAGTCATAGATCCACATAGCCCATGTCTGTTTGGACGTCATTGGCTTAAGAGATGTGTACTCGTTAAGATAAATCCCCATATGTATACACAAAATAAGAAAACAAACAAAAGCAAATAATGTCTGTCAAAAGAGGAGAATCAAACAGGAAAGGAAGAAAGAAAGAAAATAGAAAAGGCATGGGTAGATGAAAACATGAACAAAGATGGAGGAAAAGACTTCTAGATAAGGATGTTAGGCCTTTGGTTCATGCCACTTCCTATTGGATAATACTTTCATATACTTGTCAGAGGGTTTAGCCATTACCGTCCCACTACTTGTCAGAAATGGTTAGAAAATCAATTCTCACTATTTAAAACAGATTAATGTGTATTAGTGTGGTTTGTTTTATGGAAAAGAATAATTCTGTGGAAAAGAATTGACATAATGCGTAAAGAAAGGACATAAATTTAATGGCCAAGGCATCATACTCTGAGTGTCTAAGAGTATAGTCTGTGTGTAAGATTATTAACCAGCAGGGTAAAACATGCAACGTTATATACGAGTCGTACAATGCATAAGGCAGAGGGTACAAACTTAATTCGCTGTGCTTCTTTAGTAAGGAACCGAGAAGAAGTCATAATAAGATGTCACGTGGTTGTGTCAGGCATAAAAAAAAGAAAAAAAAGAGGAAGGCGGTTCACTATCTTCACACGATAAAAAGTACAACTTATAGTGCAACTATGAAAGATAAAGGTTTAGTAGGTATTCACCCTATTGACTTTTGAGAGACAAAGTCTGTCACCTTTTTTGAAAATATTACTGCATGCTATAGTCACATGTCTTGTTAATACATGTATGACTTGTATAGTACAAGTCAGGAACACATGACAGAGAAATAAAACCCTACTATCGGCCAACTACAGTATGATGAGACAGGGATGGCTTTGCTTAATAAAAAGTCATATAGATATATAGATATGAAAGGGATGTACCAAAGCATAATTTTCTTTTTTACATGTGGTTCAACTGAAAAAAAAAAGATGAACGGTTGTGTCGAGGAATCATGGCAAACTATGGAACATGAGCTGCTCATAGATGACAATTGTGTTAAATTCTTGCATGGGAAAGCAAACCCATTCTACTAATGTGCCCTTATGTTGACTTTGTGGCTTCCAGAATAGCCACTCGAACCGGAAAGCAATTCAATTTCAGATGTTTCGAGTGATACAAAATTGATTCTTGGTTATTACAAACGTGTTTTTCGGATGACACGCACTCAGTTTCAGAAGCTTGGAAAGATTCAGAACTGATTCGGGTTAATACGAAAACGGTTCGGGTTACTTCGGACAAGCCTTAGTTGACCCGAAATGTTTAGAGGGTGTTACAAGTGTTATATGGCATAGACCCATATGACGTGTATGGGCAAGAGAGAAAATGCTTACAGGAAATGGTTCTGATAAGAGAGATCTAAAATGCTTACAGGAGAAGCCTGTTTCAAAAGTCTTAAGGCAGAAACATTTTGAAGTAAGGGGATGTGATGATGGAACGTGTCAGATTCGGAGAAGACTGTGCCTTAAAGAGGCTATTGTTGCTCCTGACGATATTGATAATAATAAGTAACTACAGCTTTTAGGTGGTGTGCTTGTGGTCGGTTTGGCTCTGGTAGTAGAATCATTGTAACAACCAGAGAGGAGCATTTGTTGTGTTATGCACAAGAGAACTATGCACCTGGATTATTAAAAAGATTCGAAGCGATGAAGCTTTTTAGTATATACGAATTTATGAGGAACACCCCTCCAAAAGAGTCTGAGCTATCATGTGTTGTAGTAAGTCATACAGTCACCAGGCATAAGAAGTGCTTTTTAGCTCTAATCACACAAGGATGCAGAAGTTATCATTACATACATAGGAACTATCGCTATGGATCGACGAAGTTAAAGCAACTCGAGTTTAAAACAAGTAACGTTCATGTCAAAACTTGAAACCTAAATTTCCGATACAGTACTTGCGGACACGTAAAATGGATTCAACACGTGAAAGGAATTCAATATTTGAAAAGGAATTAGTGGAGTCAACACTCACACCAGGAATCAATTTGTCAATACAGGAAGTTGGCCATGAAGGACGGAACTAGTAGAAGTAAATGTAATCCTAAGAATATACGGTAGGAGAAGATACATGTCAAAGTCCATCGTTCCGAAATCGAAAAAACGTAAACGCCATCAACACCTGATAGCCTAACGAATATAGGGATTTACGAGGTTGTTTAGGGGGTCGAGATACGCCCAACTAACTCATACAACACAAAGTCACACTGATATTATTTTGAATATGCCAAGTCATGGATCATGTCTTAATTGCTTACATGCCGAGATCATTTTACATCAGGTAATTTGCAATGCATATGAAGCAACGGTTATGCTCACACATGATATGAATTGAGTTTTAAGCGATAAAAGAATCTTCCGTGGGATGATGGTTGGCAAAGCCACAACCGTACGATGGATAATTAGTCTGGAAAGTGGTGGGAAGGTAGTTGTTGTTGACCACAACAATGACAACACCGCCAAACATAATAATAGCCGGAACAGACACCGTGACGTGTGGAGCTTCATCGGTGATAATGGCAATAGTCACCACAATGAGCGACGCCCAACACACCATTCCGGTTTAGGAACCCGTGAAAACTAGGATTGGAAATGAGTGATATGAAGAAATAAGACAGAATTTATAAAAACGGTGCATTTAACGGAGGACGTCACTGTTGGTACAGATCAATTAAAGGGATACAGACCGATGTGTGCTGATCTATATACGAGTACTGGAAGACAAAATATGAGACACATCGTACACGTAGCAAGTCATCATCACCATACACACTAACCAGCTATATGCAGTTGATCGTGTAACGAACCAAAATCCGGGTCTCGTTATAAATAAATAAATATTTCTAATTAATATTATGGTGAAAATAATATTTTAGAAATAAGTTGAAACAAGTGGGTTTCAAGTTTGTAATGGGGCTATGTTAGTTTTGACTAACTTTAGAATGAAATGGGTGAAGTGGAAAGTTGAGGGACTAAAGTTGTAATATGGCAAAATCTGCCATTTGACTAGTTAAAGTCAAAATTAACCTCATTTTTGAGGTGTTAGTCGTTCAAGAGAAGAGGAGAAGAAGAGAATTTCGGTTTTGGAGCTAAATCGTGGAATTGAGGCTTGTTTTGTGAAGGTTTTGGCTCACACAACACCTTCATAACATCAAGTAAGTGATTCTCTTCCTCTTGATTTCACCATGAATGTGTTCTCGGTGGGTTTTGGGTGAAATCCGAAATTATGTATGCATGTGATGAAATGGTGTTAGATTATTGATAATCTAGCTAAACTAAAGTTAAAGAATGATGATTAACATCTTAGAACCCTTTGATTTTGATTATGAGAAGTTAGGGTTCATATGGTGGAAATTGGGGGTGTTTGGATCATGATACTAAAATGATGAATTAATGAAGATTAAGTGTTTTTAAGATGTTAGACACTTGAACAAACACCAAATTAACTTAATAATAATTTTTGAAAGAAAAATTAGTGTTAAGATTAAGTTAATGAAACTCAGGTGGGTGAGTTTGTGGTGAAAGAGGGTGTTTGGTTATGAGGATAGCCCAAACGGGTCAATTTGGGTTGGAAATGGGGAAATTGAGTTGTGGACTCAATTGTAATAGAATTTTGATGAATGTTAGATTACTAAACTAGGTGAATGTGTTTAGGTAATCAAATTGCAAAGCTAGAAGGTGGTGCGGGATCCTCTAACTCAAAAGGTAAGTGCTTTGCACTTGCTTAGTAATGATAGATGGTGGTGTTGATCATATTTGAATTTCAAGTTGTTTGTTCAAATATCTTATATGTGTTATTTGGTATGTTGATGAACTAAGTTAATAAACTTATATGGAGTAAATTGACTTGTGTGGTAAAAGTCAAGCTTGTATGCACAATGTAGTTGACTATGTGGTATATGGTCAAAATAAAATGTAATATATGATGAATTGATGTAAATGACTATGTGGTATATAGTTAAGCTAAAAGGTGGAATGTGATAAAGTATAGTAATTGACTTATGTGGTGTAAAGTCAAACTAAATGTGGTAATTTGAGGAAAGTGACTTATGTGGAATATAAGTCAACCATTGTGGAAAAATGGTGAAGTCGGTGTAAATTGACTTATGCGGAATATAAGTCTAACCATTGTGGAATATGTTGAATTGGTGTAAATAACTATGTGGTATATAGATAAGCTAAAATGTGATATGTGATAAAGTATAGTAATTGACTTATGTGGTGTAAAATCAAACTAAATGTGGTAATTTGAGGAAAATGACTTATGTGGAATATAAGTCAACCATTGTGAAAAAAAAAAATTGGTGAAGTCGGTGTAAATTGACTTATGCGGAATATAAGTCTAACCATTGTGGAATATGTTGAATTGGTGTAAATAACTATGTGGTATATAGTTAAGCTAAAATGTGGTATGTGATAAAGTATAGTAATTGACTTATGTGGAGTAAAGTCAAACTAAATGTGGTAATTTGAGGAAAGTGGCTTATGTGGAATATAAGTCAACCATTGTGAAAAAATGGTGAAGTCGGTGTAAATTGACTTATGCGGAATATAAGACTAACCATTGTGGAATAATGGTGAGATTGGCTTAAATAGACTTATGTGGTATATAAGTCAAACCATTGTGGAAAAATGGTGAGATTGGTGTAATTGACTTATGTGGTATATAAGTCAAGCTATTGTGGAAAAATGGTGAATGTGGTGTAAGTGACTTATGTGGTATATAAGTCTAGTGTAAGGGGCCTTATTTGACCAAATGGGTGCAAATGGGTCAAATGGGTCAAATGGGTGAAAAGGGTGAAAGCAAGTTGTAAATACTTGTTTGTTATGTTTATATCATTACTAATGGTGTTATGTCAATGTGGTGGTGTAGGGAAAGCTCCGAGGTAGGTCAAGGTCAAGTCCAAAGCGTGAAGGGATCTCGTATGCATTTTTGGTGGTTTTAAGGATTTGGGGAAATTACTTGTAATTTGGTGATTTGATCCTTAAACTGTAAATTTGATATTTGAAAACTTGGTTTGGATGTTTGGGGTCAAAGCCCAAGTGTTGGAAATTTTTGGATGTCAAGTGATTTGATAAAAGTTGGAAAAATGGCAAGGTTTTGAAACCTGCAGCTGAAGGGAAACTCACTGGAAATTTGGTCCCTCGCGGTACGCGAAGAACCTGGGAGGATTCTCTCGCGGTACGCGAGAGATAAAATCTCCGGTTTTGCCTTTCTGAGTCCCCTCGCGGTACGCGAGAACTTGCAGGGAAGTCTCTCGCGGTACGCGAGAGACCTGGGTTTCCGGGTAAGTATTTTGGGACTCCCTCGCGGTACGCGGGGGTTTAAAAAAAAAAAAAAAAAAAAAAAAAAAAAAAATCTTGGGAAATGCTTCCGCTTGTTTAAACGTTTAATTGTCGGTGTTTTAAAAGTGGTGTGTTACAACTTGGTATCAGAGCAATGGTTTGAGGGATTTGGTGTGGTGGCACTAAACTCAAACCGGATGCTCTTGGTATGGGGGAATGATACGAGAATCCAATAAGGACTTGACTAAGACTCGGAGCTTGCGGAAATGAAAGGTTAGTAATGATTTGATAATATGATAATATATATATATGGTGTATGTATATATGTATGATGAATGTTGTTAAGGTGTTATGTGTGCCGAAACTTGTCTTGTAAATTGTTATATGAATATGATAATTACACTTGGGCATAACGTATTATTAAACATGTCTGGCCAATATGATTAATAAGACGAGATGTGCAAGGGTTTTTATGATAACCATATGACAATGAACATTAGCAAGGAATAGGTGAAGGTGGTTATATGTGTATGTATGTATGTTTGTATGTATGTATATATATGGATGATTATATGGGGGTAATACATATGCACAAAGATAAGGTATAGTGCCTTAACAAGTGGGTAGATTAAAGACCTATAAGCAGGTAGAACATCTACAACTTAGTTAAAATTTCTCGGGAAGACTAAGGGGCACATGTGTAAGTAGAAGAAATGGTGGGCGCAAGTCATCTTAAGGACTCGAGTACGTTAGAGTCTAGACGTGTATCGCCTCGTGGGTGGTGAGGAACATGGAATGTGTTGGGAGAAATAGAATGCATCAATCTAGCGGAGGATGGCTAGAGCTTTCTATCATGTTATTTCGATCTTCCTTCGAGGAAAATAGGGATCCTTGAGGCTATCCTTGGGAGGAACCGTATGAAGCCTTGAGAGCGGAAAGTATAACAGTTGGCGAACCGAAGTGGAAGGAAAACTTTGTTTTCACAAGGGGTTCGTGGTGTGCGAACCAAAAGAGTTAAAGGGTGAGAATTAATCATTGATTAATCAGCAATGAATCACTATAATGGTATTGGCTTTGAAGCAATCCATTGTGATTGAAAGAAGGTGCATTACTCGCGATGAGTCGAATTCGGGCCGTGGCGGGGAATTGGTGGATTTTGATCCGATGATTGTAAAAGAGGTGTTGGGTTACTTAGTAACCATATCATTGTCAAGTATGATAAATGGGTGACGTGTTAATCTGTTCTCATTAGAGACAATGAAACACGAGGCATACGAACTGGTGTGTACACATGGCTTGTGCCATTGACATCAGCCGGGGATATAAAGGGATACTTAGTATTCCAGTAGAGAAAGAGGATTTGATAAGGGTCATTGCACCTGTGTGCTTTGTTTTAAAGCACATAAACTTTTCGGTGGAAAAGGAAAATGGAAGAGTGCGTTTTGGCACTGACAGTCGGTGATAGGATAAAACTGACTAAAGGTCTCACGGTTTGTAGACTTTATGGTCAAGGGGTAAATGATAAAATGTACATAGGTGGAATGTGTACATAAATGGTGGTTGAAGTCTTAGAACTTCATAGTTGATGTTGGAAGTCTTTTGGACTTCACAAACGGTGTTTGAAAGCGAAGTCTTCGAACTTCAAAGGTGGATTCGGTGATTGAGATCCTTAAATCTCAAAGGATGACTTACGATTAAGTCAATGGAGATACTTAGGGTGTGTGGGTCGCGGATAGGAATCTTCCTTCCAGTGTTGTAAAAGAGGATTCAAGTAAGGAAGTTGTCGTATCCTTACTTGAGGAGGTCGCATGCTTTATTGGTTAAGAATGGTTGAGTTGAAGACTCGAGCTTCAAGGGGTGTTAGGTATGGGTGTTGGGATCCTCGAATACCAAGAGGTATGAACTTGAGACCTCGAGTCTCAATGAGTGGATTGGTGAGGTAGTTTTTAAATTTCCAATTAACAGGTGGGTGACGTGGGATTAGAACTTGGATTTCCTTAGTTGTCAAACGTGTTGACTACTCTATATAGGGGTTCAAAAATCCAAGTATCCCATGGCTAGGAGTGTTGAAATTCAAGTGGAAACTTGTCATTATAAAAGTTTTCATTTGAAAAGTGGTGATTCGGGTTTGAAATCATGGGAGGATAAGTCCACGTTTCGTTAGGTTGTCCAACATAGGGACTTTATTGGTGAGTAGATTAATGTTTGGAACTATTCAGATGAAATAAGTGGACTCCATAATACATTTTGCATAACCATACACGAAAACGTTAGAGGATGGAACTGTTGTTATTTCATATGGCGAAGATGAGATAAATGATAAATGTTTCGTCTAAATGAAACAGTGACTATCTTAGATAGTGGGCGAACTAATTGATGCAAAAAGTAGACAAACTGCGTATCGTTGTCGAAGGAACGGATGATTACTTATGTTGTCAAGTTTGGGGAAAATAATTCGGGGTTAAAAACATGCTTGGATAGGATTTGGATACCTAGGTTGTCAAGTGTTTTGACAACTATTTTAGATGAGGCGTGATATTGTTAATTATGTTGAGAGGTGTCTCACATGCTTAAGGGTTAAGGCGGAGCACCAAAAGCCGTATGGAAAGATTCAATCGCTTGAAATACCGCTTTGGAAGTGGGAAAATGTTACCATGGATTTGATCACCAAACTACCAAAGACGCGAAAGGGTTACGATACAATTTGGGTAGTGGTGGATTGGTTGACGAAGAGTGCGCATTTCCTTCCTATAAATGAAACGTACTCATCGAATAGATTGGCAGAGTTATATGTACAAGAGATTGTGTCATGCCATGGGGTGCCGGTGTCGATTATATCTGACCGAGATACGAGATTCACTTCTCGTTTTTGGAAGAAATTCCATGAGGACATGGGGACGAGGTTGAACCTTAGCACCGCTTATCATCCACTAACGGATGGGCAAAGCGAGCGTACGATTCAAACGCTCGAGGATACGTTACGTGCGTGTGCTTTGGATTTTGGGGGTAGTTGGGACGACCATTTACCGTTGGCGGAATTCTCTTATAACAATAGTTACCATTCTAGTATTGGTATGCCGCCTTTTGAGGCATTGTATGGGAGGAAGTGTCGAACACCCGTGTGTTGGGGTGAGGTTGGTCAACGGGAGCTTGGTAGTGTCGAAGTGGTCAAGGAAACTAATGATAGTATTGACCAAATTAGAGCACGCTTGAAAGCGGCTCAAGATCGCCAAAAGTCCTATGCGGATAATAGGAGGCGGGCGATTGAGTTTCAAGTGGGGGACTTTGTGCTTTTGAAAGTCTCTCCTTGGAAAGGGGTGATACGGTTTAGGAAACAGGGGAAGTTAAGTCCTCGTTTCATCGGGCCGTTTAAGGTGATAGCAAAAGGTGGGTGCGGTAGCTTATCGTTTAGAGCTACCGGAGGGACTAAGTAGACTTCATAACACATTTCATGTGTCTCATTTGCGAAAGTGTTTGGCGGATAAATCTACTTTTGTCCCATTGGATGATATTGAATTGGATGAAAAGTTGAATTATGTGGAAGAACCGGTGGCAATCTTGGATAGAAAAGTGAAGCGTTTACGCAATAAAGAGATTAGCCAAATTTTGGTGAGGTGGAAACATAGAAGGGGAGCGGAAATGACTTGGGAAACCGAGGAGGAAATGCTCAAATATTATCCGAACCTTTTTATGTGAAGTCGGGTTTCGGGGACGAAACCCAAATAAGGGGAGGAGATTTGTAACGAACCAAAATCCGGGTCTCGTTATAAATAAATAAATATTTCTAATTAATATTATGGTGAAAATAATATTTTAGAAATAAGTTGAAACAAGTGGGTTTCAAGTTTGTAATGGGGCTATGTTAGTTTTGACTAACTTTAGAATGAAATGGGTGAAGTGGAAAGTTGAGGGACTAAAGTTGTAATATGGCAAAATCTGCCATTTGACTAGTTAAAGTCAAAATTAACCTCATTTTTGAGGTGTTAGTCGTTCAAGAGAAGAGGAGAAGAAGAGAATTTCGGTTTTGGAGCTAAATCGTGGAATTGAGGCTTGTTTTGTGAAGGTTTTGGCTCACACAACACCTTCATAACATCAAGTAAGTGATTCTCTTCCTCTTGATTTCACCATGAATGTGTTCTCGGTGGGTTTTGGGTGAAATCCGAAATTATGTATGCATGTGATGA
Organism: Smallanthus sonchifolius; assembly: GCA_023525975.1. Lineage (NCBI taxonomy): Eukaryota > Viridiplantae > Streptophyta > Magnoliopsida > Asterales > Asteraceae > Smallanthus > Smallanthus sonchifolius. The sequence continues at coordinate 20,879,262 of CM042034.1, forward strand.
AATGGTGTTAGATTATTGATAATCTAGCTAAACTAAAGTTAAAGAATGATGATTAACATCCTAGAACCCTTTGATTTTGATTATGAGAAGTTAGGGTTCATATGGTGGAAATTGGGGGTGTTTGGATCATGATACTAAAATGATGAATTAATGAAGATTAAGTGTTTTTAAGATGTTAGACACTTGAACAAACACCAAATTAACTTAATAATAATTTTTGAAAGAAAAATTAGTGTTAAGATTAAGTTAATGAAACTCAGGTGGGTGAGTTTGTGGTGAAAGAGGGTGTTTGGTTATGAGGATAGCCCAAACGGGTCAATTTGGGTTGGAAATTGGGAAATTGAGTTGTGGACTCAATTGTAATAGAATTTTGATGAATGTTAGATTACTAAACTAGGTGAATGTGTTTAGGTAATCAAATTGCAAAGCTAGAAGGTGGTGCGGGATCCTCTAACTCAAAAGGTAAGTGCTTTGCACTTGCTTAGTAATGATAGATGGTGGTGTTGATCATATTTGAATTTCAAGTTGGTTGTTCAAATATCTTATATGTGTTATTTGGTATGTTGATGAACTAAGTTAATAAACTTATATGGAGTAAATTGACTTGTGTGGTAAAAGTCAAGCTTGTATGCACAATGTAGTTGACTATGTGGTATATGGTCAAAATAAAATGTAATATATGATGAATTGATGTAAATGACTATGTGGTATATAGTTAAGCTAAAAGGTGGAATGTGATAAAGTATAGTAATTGACTTATGTGGTGTAAAGTCAAACTAAATGTGGTAATTTGAGGAAAGTGACTTATGTGGAATATAAGTCAACCATTGTGGAAAAATGGTGAAGTCGGTGTAAATTGACTTATGCGGAATATAAGTCTAACCATTGTGGAATATGTTGAATTGGTGTAAATAACTATGTGGTATATAGATAAGCTAAAATGTGATATGTGATAAAGTATAGTAATTGACTTATGTGGTGTAAAATCAAACTAAATGTGGTAATTTGAGGAAAATGACTTATGTGGAATATAAGTCAACCATTGTGAAAAAAAAAAAATTGGTGAAGTCGGTGTAAATTGACTTATGCGGAATATAAGTCTAACCATTGTGGAATATGTTGAATTGGTGTAAATAACTATGTGGTATATAGTTAAGCTAAAATGTGGTATGTGATAAAGTATAGTAATTGACTTATGTGGAGTAAAGTCAAACTAAATGTGGTAATTTGAGGAAAGTGGCTTATGTGGAATATAAGTCAACCATTGTGGAAAAATGGTGAAGTCGGTGTAAATTGACTTATGCGGAATATAAGACTAACCATTGTGGAATAATGGTGAGATTGGCTTAAATAGACTTATGTGGTATATAAGTCAAACCATTGTGGAAAAATGGTGAGATTGGTGTAATTGACTTATGTGGTATATAAGTCAAGCTATTGTGGAAAAATGGTGAATGTGGTGTAAGTGACTTATGTGGTATATAAGTCTAGTGTAAGGGGCCTTATTTGACCAAATGGGTGCAAATGGGTCAAATGGGTCAAATGGGTGAAAAGGGTGAAAGCAAGTTGTAAATACTTGTTTGTTATGTTTATATCATTACTAATGGTGTTATGTCAATGTGGTGATGTAGGGAAAGCTCCGAGGTAGGTCAAGGTCAAGTCCAAAGCGTGAAGGGATCTCGTATGCATTTTTGGTGGTTTTAAGGATTTGGGGAAATTACTTGTAATTTGGTGATTTGATCCTTAAACTGTAAATTTGATATTTGAAAACTTGGTTTGGATGTTTGGGGTCAAAGCCCAAGTGTTGGAAATTTTTGGATGTCAAGTGATTTGATAAAAGTTGGAAAAATGGCAAGGTTTTGAAACCTGCAGCTGAAGGGAAACTCACTGGAAATTTGGTCCCTCGCGGTACGCGAAGAACCTGGGAGGATTCTCTCGCGGTACGCGAGAGATAAAATCTCCGGTTTTGCCTTTCTGAGTCCCCTCGCGGTACGCGAGAACTTGCAGGGAAGTCTCTCGCGGTACGCGAGAGACCTGGGTTTCCGGGTAAGTATTTTGGGACTCCCTCGCGGTACGCGAGGGAGGTGGCCCGTGTGCCTCGCGGTACGCGGGGGTTTAAAAAAAAAAAAAAAAAAAAAAAAATCTTGGGAAATGCTTCCGCTTGTTTAAACGTTTAATTGTCGGTGTTTTAAAAGTGGTGTGTTACAGATCGCCAACCAGCAAGAGATAAAAAGTATTAATTAAGGGTCAGTATGAATCCTTGTAGAAAATAATACCACCCGGGACGCATAGGATACAACCCCGAAGAAATGGAAATCGGATGTAGCTGGGATTGCTACTTTACTATCAACATCTATCTGAGTCAATAGTTTCCGGAGGACGGTTTACCTATGCTTGGGCACTAGTGGTTACTACTGAGATACGAGACAACAGAGCATATATCATTATATGTAGAATGGAGTTAAATGGGAGAACGCGACCATGTGAAGTGATTAAATAACACCCTTAGTAGTTTGGTTCGTTAGAGCATGTGATTTGTCGGCAAATGTTTTGCAACTTCAAAAAAAAGTGCAGCAGCATCGAACTAGAGGGCATATGTGGATTAACATCATTACCTACAGCCCTCCGCAAGAGAGACCCCTACAAGAAAGGTGTTCCTCAAAAGACCGGCGATTATGACAAACCAAGATTTCTAGAAGGAAACAAGCACATTACTTGGACGTTCGGCTCTGGCTACGACCGGGCATCTTTGTGATTCATAGATTGGTTTCCACCAAAGGCATAAACGGTACAAGCGATCACCCATATTTACATTGTTTATTATATTTGATTAAATGATTTATTGCAAGTTAAATATTGCTAATATGATTTAGCAACATTGAACTAGGAGGCTAACATGGTATGTGGCTACTAATGTTCAACTCCTTCATGAAAGTGTTGGGGTCCCAGGGACGGACCAAAGATCCCGCTCGGGTGGAAAGAGAAATGATACACCACCGATGAAAGTACGTTAATGTTTTGTTTCATAAATACAAATATTACTAACAAAATTTTGCAGAACCAATGGCCTATTCCATGAAGTCTTCTAGCTTGAAGACAACTCCCATCTATAAGGATGGTAGAACATTATAAAATACTATCTCATAAGATAGTGGATGAAAATTCCATCTCACCAGATGGAAGAGACAACTCCCATCCCCAAGGATGGTGGAGACTTATAAAATCCTATCTCAGTAGATAGTGGATAAAAACTCCCATCTCATAAGATGGTGGAGACGACTCCCATCTCTAAGGATGGTGGAGCATTATAAAATCCTATCTCAGTAGATAGTGGATAAAAAACTCCCATCTCATAAGATGGTGGAGATAACTCCCATCCCTAAGAATAGTGGAGACTTATTAAATCCTATCTCAGTAGATAGTGGATAGAAACTCCGATCTCATAAGATGGTGGAGACGACTCCCATCTCTAAGGATGGTGGAGCATTATAAAATCCTATCTCAGTAGATAGTGGATAAAAACTCCCATCTCATAAGATGGTGGAGATAACTCCCATCCCTAAGGATAGTGGAGACTTATAAAATCTTATCTCAGTAGATAGTGGATAGAAACTCCCATCTCATAAGATAGTGGAGATGACTCCCATCTCTAAGGATGGTGGAGCATTATAAAATCCTATCTCAGTAGATAGTGGATAAAAACTCTCATCTCATAAGATGGTGGAGACGACTCCCATCTCTAAGGATGGTGGAGCATTATAATATCCTATCTCAGTAGATAGTGGATAAAAACTCTCATCTCATAAGATGGTGGAGATAACTCCCATCCCTAAGGATAGTGGAGACTTATAAAATCCTATCTCGGTAGATAGTAGATAGAAACTCCCATCTCATAAGATGGTGGAGACAACTCCCATCTCTAAGGATGGTAGAGCATTATAAAATACTATCTCATAAGATAAAGGCGTCTTATCTCACCAGATGGAAGAAGTGATTCTCACCTCTAATGGTGGTGGAATCTTATAAAAATTATATCTCATAAGATAAAGGCGTCCCCATCTCAAAAGATAGGAGAAATGACCCTCACCTCTAATGGTGACAAAATCTTATAAAATTATATCTCAGAAGATAGAAGAATCTCCATCTCATTAGATGGAAGAAATGATCCACATCTTTAATGATGGTGGAATCTTATAAAATCCTATCTCACTAGACAATGGATAAAAACTCCCACCCCTTGAGGTGGTGGAGATTATATTTTCCCAAGAAGAAACAAATTTCAAGAAAAAACACAACTCTATCCGATGAAAAGTGGGAGAAATAGACTTTCAGAGGGGAACAAAGAAAAGTCATCCAGAAGAAGCCAAACTGATATTCCCAACTGATATTCTCCTTCCAGAAGGAGCTGAAATGATATTTCTCTTTCCAGAAGGAGTTGAAATAATATATTTTTTTTTCAAGAAACAGTCAAACTTATATTCTTCTTCCAGGGGGTCCTGAACTGACATTCTGTTCCAGAAGGAGCGAAACTAATACCCCCTTCACAGAAGAAACTAAACGAATGCCTTCCTTCCAAAAAGACACAAACCAATGTCGAGACTTGATATTTTCCTTCCGGTGAAGGAGAAGGCTCCACCAGAAGAACCCGAACTGATAATGTTGGTCTAAAAAGGCATCTGCTAGGGGTTTCAGCTTACCAGTCCCAGCTACAGAATAACAGAAGCTCGTCTCAAAATCCTCAACTCATCTGCCCTTCTCAAATGAGGAAAGGCCCTATTTTAAAAGGTCTGTGAATATGGGACCTTGTAATAAAAAGATAGCGGGCTATTTATCACCTCACAGACTCAGAAGAAGAGGTAACTGAATGCATACATTCGGAGGAGGTAAACTCATCCCTCCCCCCACGGTTCTATATACATAATTGTTTCTACACAAAAAAGGTTGTTCGGTGCGCATATGGGTGGTCCTCAAGCATTACCTCGGTCAGATCCACCTTATCACCTTCTAGCTAAAAGTGATGTAGGGACTCATAGGTTGTGTGAAAGGCCCCACATATCCCATCGTTACGTTCAGGATTCCTCAAGCATTACCTCGATCAAATCCACCTTATCCGCCTTCTGTTTAAAGGTGATACAAGGTGATACAAGGATTCGTAGGTTTTGTGAAAGACCCTATACACACTCTCACAATGAAGATAGAAGAAAAAGATAGCTTGGACGCTTCATGGCAAAAGTAAGAAACCCAAAAATATCTGAATCAAGAAGCATCAAAACAATGGTACATCCAGGACAAAAACATAGATCAAGGTCATGTAGGCCAAGCGTTACTCAACCTACACAAGTCACCACGTTGCGGAAAAAGGTTGATAATGGTTGCAAGGCAACTAGACGACAATAATAAATTGTCCGGGGGACTTAGCATTACATCCCCACACGGCACCCGGCGATAGACTTAGGAGTCTAAGATGATGCGGCTTGCATTGCATAAACTGGGGAGACTCGTAAGGCTATCCCCCATCAACGGCCCAACGGCGAGGCCCAAAATACGAGAACAAAAACATAACTAGAGTTTGACATAGCATGGACAGGTTGAGTCCTTTATCCTTATCATAAATAACAAGCATAAAGGACTCGGGGGGGCTTGTAGGAGCTACCCCCCGATTAAGGACTTATAAAAGCTACCCCCTGATTAATGAAACCAATGGTGAAGCCAAATAGCAGGAACAAGCCCAAGATGGTCGGGCCCATATTAGAAGGCCCATTAGGGTAAAAGGTCCACAACACCTACTATAAATATGGAGGCATAACCCCCATATGGAACCAGGTTCTTCTCCCTCATTTCCACCCTCTTTCTCTCTGATATACTCATATTCTTATATATGTTTAACCATCTTGATGATGATACTGACTTGAGCGTCGGAGTGCCCTCGGGGGCAACCCCCCGGGCCCTCTAACGAGCATTTCCTGTGGATGCAGTTCTGATCAAGACCCAAGAAGATGACGGAGCTGACTACGTATAGGCATGAAGGAACCCTTCGGGGTCCCCGTGATGGGACTCAAGGTGAGACGTGACATAAGTACTCTTCCGGGGATACTAGAAAAGAGCAACTACTACCCATTACTCCTCGGTGTGGATACTGGCTGCTACACTGATGATGAAAACACAATCTTAAATGTTTAAAAACCAGTAAAAATAGTCAAATTAACAAATTATATATTGTATATTATTCATATGAATTTTGTTTTTGCAAAATGAAACAAATGTTATGCCTTTTTGCATCCATAAGCTTCCATAACTTACAACAGAGTTAAAGTACCAACAATATTGTTGTCATAATACATCAATAGCCTTTGCACGCTTTTACCAACGCTTTTATCATCTATTATGTAAGTTTGGTATTTCAGATAATTTATCATACATCAGGTATTTTGTTTATATACTCTATTCGTGAAGTACTTAGTACTTTACGGAAGGAAAAACTGTACGCCAAATTCTCAAAATGTGCATTCTGGTTAAGAGAAGTTCAATTTCTGAGTCATGTTATAAACGCAGAAGGTATCTCAGTAGACCCAGCAAAGGTAGAGGCTGTAATGAAATGGTCTCCACCTAAGAATCCATCGGAAGTTAGAAGTTTCTTGGGTTTCGCTGGCTATTATAGAAGGTTCATCCAGAACTTCTCTAAGATAGCCACCCCATTAACTAAACTAACTCGAAAGAATTCATAGTACGAATGGAATGCGGCACAAGAGAAGACATCCCAGATATTGAAAGAAAGATTGACAAAAGCTCTAGTTCTGGCATTGCCAGAAGGAGTAGAAGACTTTGTGGTGTATTCCGATGCCTCGAAACTTAGGTTAGGATATGTTCTAATGCAAAGAGGAAAGGTGATAGCCTACACCTCTCGACAGCTCAAGACACATGAAGTAAACTATCCAACCCATGATCTAGAATTAGCTGCAGTAGTATTTGCACTAAAGATCTGGAGGCATTATCTGTATGGAACGATGGGTACGATTTACACAGACCACAAGAGTCTTAGATATTTCTTAGACCAAAAGGATTTAAACATGAGGCAACGACGATGGTTGGAACTGGTCAAGGGTTATGATTGTGAGATCTTATATCATCCCGGAAAGGCTAACGTAGTAGCCGATGCTCTAAGTCGAAAGGAAGAGCATCATCCTATTCGGGTGAAAGCATATAAGTTAGTGATAACACCTGATTTTTTGAGCCAACTTCGAGACGCACAAATCGAAGCATTAAGAAATGAGAATGTTAAGAAAGAAAGAATGGCTGGTCAGGAGAAATTTCTAGAAGAGAATGAATATAAAGTCAAGACTTGATTTGGTCATATGTGGATACCACGATCAAGTGAGTTTAGAGTTAAGATTCTTGATGAAGCTCATAAATCAAGATATTCTATTCAACCGGGTACTACAAAGATGTACCAAGATCTGCGCAAAGATTATTAGTGGCCCGGAATGAAATTTGATATCATGAAATATGTAGCTAAATGCTTAACTTGCCTACAAGTTAAAGCAGAACATCAAAAGCCATACGGAAGGTTACAACCATTAGAAATCCCATAATGGAAGTGGGAATATCTCACTATGGACTTCATAACCAAGCTACCAAAGACAGCTAGGGGTTATAATACCATATGGGTGGTTGTAGATCGGTTAACTAAAAGTGCTCATTTCTTAGCAATACGTGAGACATACTCTTCAGAAAAGTTAGCTGATTTATTCATCAAAGAAAATGTTTCCAGACATGGAGTGCTAGTCTCGATTGTCTCTAATCGAGATACTCGTTTCACTTCACGTTTTTGGAAAAAGTTCCATGAGGAGATGGGAACTAGATTATTAATTAGCACGGCATATCATCCTCAAACTGAAGGACAAAGTGAGAGGACAATACAAACTCTCGAAGATATGCTGCGTGCTTGTATAATTGATTTCGGTGGAAGTTGGGATAGCCATCTGCCATTAGCAGAGTTCTCATACAATAACAGCTACCATTCCAGTATTGGTATGCCGCCATATGAGATGCTATATGGTAGAAGATGTAGGACTCATGTATGTTGGGGAGAAGTTGGTCAGAAAGAGTTGGGCAGCAAAGAAATAGTTCAAGCCATGTCAGAAAAGCTTAACTTAATCAAAGCCCGTTTGAAAGCTGCACAAGATAGACAGAAGTCATACGCAGACAAGAGACGTAGACCAATAGAATTTCAAGAAGGAGAGTATGTCTTGTTGAAAGTATCTCCTTGGAAAGGTCTAATCCGATTCAAGATACGTGGAAAGCTAAGTCCGCGATTCACTGGTCCTTTCAAAATAATTAAAGAGTTGGAGATGTAGCTTATCAGTTAGACCTACCTGAAGAATTGAATAAGATACACAACACATTCCATGTATCTTATTTAAGGAAATGTTTAGCAGATGAAGCTGCATACATTCCTTTAGAAGAAATATAAGTTGATGATAGACTAACCTATGTTGAAGAGCCTATCAAGATTCTAGACACAAAAGAGAAGTAGCTACGTCATAAAACAATCAAACAAGTGTTAGTACAATGGAAGCACAGAAAAGGGTCAGAGATGACCTGGGAAAGTGAAGATGAAATGAGGAAAAGTTATCCTCAATTATTTAAGGATTAATAGGTTTCGAGGACGAAACCTAATTTAAGGGGGGAGAGTTGTAACATCCCAAAATTTAAAGAAATGAAAGTCCAGGGGCTAAAGTATAATTAGCCCAAAGTATAAGGTGAGGACTGGTTGGTGAGTAAATCAAGCATATACATGAAATGAAAACAAATGCTTGATTCATTTGGGAGGCTGTGAGTCAAAGATACTCAAGGTCCCAAATGAAATGAGATACCCGGCCTATAAGGTGGATCTCAATAAATGAAGAAGAAAAGAAAAGAAAAGGGAAACTCTAGGCCTACGGGGCTGAAAGAGTAAACTCTAGGTCTTCGGCGCTGAAAGAGTAAAAGATTCCAAGCCTATGGGACTGAGGAATGAATAAGTCTTCGTGACAAATGCAAGGATGCCTATACTGACGAGTATAAGGACCTTTCTAATACTCGAACCGGAGGTACGACCTGTGATGGTTGCGAGGGGGTTAGCATACCCATAAAATATACGAAAAGCGTGACCGGAGGTATGTCCGGAGATGGTCACGTGGGCTCGAGAGCCCAAGAAAACTTGAATAATAAGAACCTAAAGGGGTTCATAATAAAATGAACGATGCAGTGTACTTACTTAGCGTAAGCTAATTCAAAAACGTTTTCCAAACACTGCAGGAAAGAAGCACGTGGAATAAAGCTTCTTATGACGAGGCTGGTCGGAGTTGAAAGATCCCTATATAGGATAATGTAATTATATTATCCTTGTAACACAATATATTATTATAAATGAAAAAGTTACCTTGGCCATTATGGCAAGGTTTTTACTGATTTGGGACATGTTTTCCGCAATAAACTCTGATAAAATAATAAGGAAAAAGTAGGGTGTTTCAGAAATTGCCAATGAACATGAGACTGTTGAAACATATCATAAGAAATATTCATGTGCAACTATTTATCTAACTGTTTACTCACTTACTTCATATCTTATGTAAACCTACGAACTCACCGCTTTATAGCTAACCTTTTAAGCATATTTTTTAGGTAACAAATGTTTAGCAAACAAACATACATGATATTAAGTACTATAGAAGATTTATGAATCTTCAAAATGTACTAGGAACTAAGTTTTATGTAATATTTTAGAAATGAATGCATTTAGTTATTTTCTTGTAAACAATGTGTTCATGATTTCCATACAACTATCTCAACCCGTATTTCCGCCTTAGACGGGCTGTGACATATATATTACATGTGTAATTTTTTTATACGGTTTTCATGGGTTTCTCATATCAAGTGGGTTTTCAAAATATCTTTCCCATATATATATATATATATATATATATATATATATATATATATATATATATATATATATATATAGTATACATTGAAAACCAATTGAGTTAAGAAAACTATGGAAACCAATGTGTGGTTCTCATTATGCCACCTAATCACATTTACCAAATCCACCTTTTTGTCTTGAAGGGTAGTATAGTAAATTCACTAACGGAGTTTTACCGTTTGGTGTGTGACAAACCAGGATCTCAGACATTAGTTACATCAAACGATACTATATGGGACATAAATGAAATATCATTAAAGTTCAAAGTTAATGCGGAAGCGTTTAAATAAGAAAGTAAATGCGCAAAACAAAGGCGCTCAAGTCTAATAAGACAAGTAAATTGTTTTAAATGTTTGTATAAGGATGAAATGATAGTAGGACTCCATGCATGTCCTAAGTGTGCAACATGTGCCTTAGCGACCTGAGAAACATGTAAGAAAAAGTGTCAACACGAGGTTGATGAGTTCACAGATTTGCAAGTGAATAAACTGTTTGAGTGTTTGCAGGATCCACATACATAAGTCACACCTATTGTTAGCTAGACAATGTACAAGTTACTCTAAGCGTTCGCAACTGAAGCTGACTGTTTGTGTTTAAATGCCTCCCGCCAGGTCTATCAACTCTGGCAATGTGATTAGGCCAACATTTCACCCGTTCGACCTTCAATCGAGTTAGCGCGACTAACCCGGGTGGGGTTTGTCAAACTCAGTAGTACTACTAAACATTACCACGCTAAGATCCATATTAATGGTTCGATGTGTGTGAGGACTTTCAATGATAGAGTTTGCACTTAGGTAAACAAGTGGTAGTGAAATATTATGGGATCCGTGTTTGTCTGTATACCTGCTTCTCCTCCAACAGGAAAGCAAGTAACATAATGTTTGTTTGTATGCCTGTTTCTCCCCCAACGGGAAAACAAGTAAAAGTATGATTGCTTGTGTGCATGTTTCTCCCCCAACGGGAAAACAAGTAAAAGATGTTTTTTTGTGTACATGTTTCTCCCCAACAGGAAAACGAGTAAAAAGGGGCCGTGAAACTCACCTGAGTCTGAGTAGAGCGTAGTGATTAGCACCACACAAGGATGCAACACTAACCACGAATGGATTGCACGCGGACAATCTATGAATGCCCTAGAATAAGATGTGACAGTTAGGAACACGTAAGAGTTTGTGACAACGACACGGAAAGATCGAACGTCCTAAAATATACTTAGGATCAACGGTTAGACAAGCGTGTCCTCGGGTTTATAGAATTTCTTAATTTAATAATTAAGATAGATGCGATTTGTACCGAAAGTTTCTAATTACGAATAATATTATTAAATATGTATTCGTGTGTTTTTACCATTAAAATAATGGTTTAGGGAAAATAATATTATTATATTATTTTTAAGTTGGAGAGATAAGACGATAATTAAATACGTGACAAAAATAATAAATATATTATTTTTATTCGAACTTTTAAGCTTAGGTAATAATATAATAATTATATCATTTTTAAATGTGGGAAATAATAACTAAAACGGGTTATAAATCTAAACCCGATTATAAAATCATTGTTTGCATGTTTTTACGAATTTAATAATTGTCTAGGAAATAATATAATAAATTATATTATTTTTAATTTAAACAAAATATTCAAAAATGTGTTCTAAATTCAATCCCGAGCCTACGGGTGTTTTTCGGGTTCAAAACGTATTATTATACCAATAAGATAATATAGGAAGTGTTTTTATATAAAAATATGATGTAAAAAGTTGCTCAGAAAAAAGAATAGGGTTAGACAGACTCGAACCCGGGTCTCTCCTCTATCAGCTCAAGGCCTTAACCAGTCCACCCGCTAGGGTGATGGCGTACTACACCCGAACCAAATGGTTTTAACACAGAGGTTTCTTGTGTTCTTCCCCCCTACGAACCAAGTTCAAACATCAGTCCCAAATCCAACAAATCCAATTACGATTGATCTTAGAAACATAGGGGTTTTGTTCCTCAATGAATTTCGAACCTGAGGTTAAGTTTAATTGTAAAAACAACAAGTTTAAGTTGGTTAATTTCTCGATTGAAATCCGAAAACCCTAGGTTCTAACATGAATTTGATTGGATAAATACTGATAAGATTAAGAGTCGAGATCATAGGGCTTTCAAAGAGTGAATGTTTGCGAATCTAACCATATAGTTTAATTGCATTGAGATCGGGTCTAGGGTGTAGTTCGATTAAGCCCGAATTCGTATGAACCCTAGGATTGGTTCGAGTTCAATTCGTTGCTATAAGCCTCAATTAGTTTAGGGCTTTTGTTCTACAGATGGAAAAGAGTCTAAGGGTGTGATTGGTTACCTTGAATGATACCGAATTGATGGAGATCGGCTAGACCATAGTTACGGCTTCGACGTGTTGGTCCCCGACGTCTCCGGCTAACTCTTGGTTTTCTCTGGAACCCACCCCTATATATATATAGGGTGCGGTTATATATATATAGGGTGCGGTTCAAATTATAACCAATATTTATATGAAAACCATGATAAGCACTCTAAAACATAGTGTTACGTATAAGTAACAATTATCATTTTGTTAGTGTTACATATGTAACACTAAGTGTCACATATATGTACCATTATATGATACGTATATGTAAGACTTATCATTTCGTATTTATGTTCAAGATATATGTTCAAAAAGTATTTAACAACTAAAAGGAAAAATAATTTATAAATTATGTGATTGTTTGAAAGTGGTTATCACATAAAAAATTGTTCATCATTTGAATTCGATCTTCCCTATATATACATCTAATCGTATGCCACCCGATGCTATCTGTACACCCCAGTTTATTTTACACAATACGACTGCATTGTGATTTTTTTTTACACAATACGGGCAACAAAATAGCTGTATTGTGTTTTTTTTTTTTGACACAATAAGAGACACAATACGGCTGTATTGTATAACACGGATGTGACTCATGTGACATGTCTGATCGTTTGTCAACTTGACTTTTGGGCTACACGACCCTTATAGCACCTATACGACTCGTATAGACGTAATGAGGGTGGCGTACGCATACTAGGCCCCTTTACATAATTCTTCACATATAGTTAGGAATTTGTTGGTTTGTGTAAATCATACTATTTTTTTACGTGAATGGGGTAATTAAGGTTGATTTATGAGCTAATGTGGTAATTAGCCTGTTGAACAAGTTATATATATGCTCACGTGGAAAATGTATAAGATTTTTATTTTTACTATTATATTAAAAAGATGAATTTTCGCGCCTCGCGATGGGTGTCAGTTTGCCTAATTTATTCATAATATAGGTGCGGTTCGTCACAGAACCACAACGGTAATGACACTCGACATAGGCTACGATAGAAATGAAACTCAGTTTTGAATACAACTTCGTTTTCAAATAAATTTATATCAGAACGTTGACAGAAAAAATAGCCGCACTCTGTTTTATAAAAAAAAGTAACGGAAATAAGCTTGTATGAGCGCAATCCTACGCCTCGTCACGGGAGGCTGGTTGTTTTTCGCCAACGCCATGCGGCAGGAGTTTGTTCGTTATTGGGTGGGGTCGTCGGAAACCATAAAAGCGAATACCGATGCCGGTTCAGATAACACCAATACCGACGATGATAACATCCCTCGTTAGTTATACGCTATGATACCAAAATAAAAAATAGTCGCATTTGAATAATAATACATTTAAAAAAAAATATCTGAACGTTGAATAAAAAAACAGTCACGCATTACGTTTCTAAAATAAATTAATGAATGAAAATTATTAATGAAAAATAAAATTATTAGAAAATTAAATGGGTTAAAAACGTATATTAAATATAACATGACGGGTGAAAATAAAAATTATATATTTTTTTTAAAATAGCATGATGCCAACTTGGTGGAACAATCGGTTGTCCTTATTTATTGTATAATATAATTACTATTACATGTTAACATATGAAGTCAAGACGACGGGGAATCTTCTCCACACAAATTTACAAGCCTCAATAACTCTTGACTTTATTCCAAACAACGTTTTCTAGATCCAGCACAGGCTAAAACTAAAAAGAATTAAACTCAACAAGATTGCACTCTCTTCGATCTCCTTCCAGAAATTAAAGATCGGATCCTAGCTTCAGTTTTACTTGATGGGTAAGCAATTTGTTTGACGTGGAATATATACTAGCTGTGAATTTGTTCTGAAGTGATTTTATTCTTCAATATCTAAGTCAAAACCCTAGCGTTGAAATGATTGCTTAGTAAAATCGGCTGTGTTTTGATCTATATATATATATATATATATATATATATATACGTAGAGCATGTAGCATCAGAAGCTTGGGATTCGTGAGATTGTAGTTCAATTTAATGTTAGTTGGTAGTTCAACGCCACTGATTGCTTCTTTTGTCTTTTACTAAAAATACGGTGCAGAAAACAAGAGTTTACAGATCGACTAGATCGTTAACTGAAAAAACTTGTGCACTAACATTTTTTTAGTGAAACCAATTGTCTAGCTCTATTAAGTTTGGCTCGGTCCAAGTTGGCCATGGGGGTTTTCTCACCTATGGTGGGTTTCCTCCAAAGGGTGGTGGAGATGATCGGTGGGCCAGTGGCCCGTCAGTGGTCCAAATTGCCGTTCAAAAAAAAATAAAAAATTAAGTTTGGCCCGGCCCCCTCGAAAACATGAATGATAATTCTACTCTAGTAGTTACCGATGGTTCTGGAATCCAATTGCTAAGTTTTAGATTATGTGCTGAACTGAAAACAGTTTAAAGTAGATTTGATTTCAAATGTCCTGCAGCTTAGATGCTCCACAAGCACGTTCCAACTCATTTTATATTCATACAAGTGATCTCTTGTTTCAGACAAAGAAGCCCAAACCCAGTGTTTCACCACCCATCTCATAGAAAGGGATGGTACTTTTAATGCATACGGACTTGATACTTTTATCAAACAAGTTAAACTTGGAGAATGTGGACTTTCATACGCGATTGTTGCTATCATGGGCCCACAAAGTAGTGGTATGTCTCCTTTACCACATCCAAAAGTGAACTTTTTCATGTTTTACTTTACCTAATTAGTCTTTCTTCTTTTAGAATTACACATTAAAAATAGTTAATTTATACCCAAAATGTCCTTATTACTTTTCTTGTCCATTTCCGAAAATGTCCCCTCATATATACCGTCAGAACCAACGGTATAACATGGTCGTCCAACATTGTTCTTAGCCAACCATAGCCCGCCACGTGTCCAAATCGTAGGTATGTTTATAAATACCGGTGAATCCGACGGTATTTTTTTTTACAAAATTGTTGAGGTAGGATCTCATTGTATTTATATAAAACCATTCATTTTTTTTTCAAAAAAGACTTTATTTTATTTTAGTTTATTTTTTACAAAATTGTTTGAGGTAAGTTTGTTTTTCAAACACCGTCGGATTTTTCCCAAACACGGTTGGGTGATAGTATAACATCCTCGGAAGACAGTATAACACCGTCGGATTTTTTTAAACACCAAATACCGTCGGATTTTTTTTCAAATACCATCGGACGACGGTATTGAAGGTGACATTATCGGAAAAAATAAGTCAACATAACAAATTGAGGGACAAAAAAGTAATAACTAATAAGGACATTTGGGGATTTTCCCTAATTTATATGCAAGTTGTGACATCAATGTGTTTCTTACAGGGAAGAGCACACTTCTAAATCATCTTTTCCATACCAACTTTAGAGAAATGGATGCTTCCAAAGGAAGGCATGACCTAATTAATATGCACGTTTTATTTTGTTTTCTCGACTTGCGCACACTAATTAGCTCATTTCCAGTTATTCTTATCAGGCCTCAGACCACTGAAGGCATATGGATAGCAAGATGTACTGGTATTGAACCTTTCACCATCGTAATGGATCTTGAGGGTACCGATGGAAGAGAGCGAGGAGAGGTTATATATTCTAAATTATTTGTTTTTTCTTATCGTCATAAATACATTCCTTTTTCTTTCATTTGTCTTTGCTATTGTATCGTTTTTGTTTGCTCTCATTTATAAATATTTAATAACTTGTCTAGGATGGTACTCTATTTGAGAAACAAAGTGCGCTTTTTGCAATTGCTCTTTCAGATATAATGCTTATAAACATGTAAGTTTGGTAGTCCCAGACACCTTGTTCTGATCTCAACTTCTTATAGACTTAAGTTTTGTCTCTCTTAATTGATAAATTTGTGCTACATAGGTGGTGTCATGATATTGGGCGTGAGCACGCCGCAAACAAACCTCTTCTGAAAATCGTATTCCAGGTACATTAATTATCTGTTTTTATCAGTTTCTTATGCCCATTAGTTTATCTTATTAATGTTATGTTTTTCAGGTGATGTTGCGGTTATGTTCTCCACGCAAAACAACTCTCATGTTCATCATACGTGATACAACACGTGTAAGTTGTCTCTTTTATCTTGTGTAAAGTACATATCTAGCTAATACGAGTTTGATTCAAGTATTTTTTTTTCCCTTTGCAGACACCTATTGAAATTTTGGACCTTGATTTGAGGAAAGATATCAAGGAGGTAACTTTTTTCTAGCATTTTCTCATATATAGTAGCGTCCAGCCCACCAAAATCATAATATTGTCTACTCCACGCTAGTGGATCACGAATTTGTTCTTCGTGGCCAAGCGAGGACTTCGGAGGAGGTCACCCATCATTGTGCAATGCCCGCCTCAGCATATTTAAACGCATAGATCTGATCTAATCAAGCTCACTTATGGCCTAAGACGCATTGTGTCTCATAACCCTAGACTGACTTATGCATCCAACATCCACAACATGTTTAAATGCTTAGATATGATCTAATCAAGTTCACTTGTGGCCTAAAGACGAATTATGTCTCATAACCCTAGACTTACTTATGCATCCAACATCTACCTTGTGTGTATATATGATATGCCCATATTTATAATCCTTCAACTAGAACCAACGCCCGTTGAGTGGCACAATCAAATTATGGAGAGAACCCGTTTGTCAACACATTATCTTGATAACTACTACAAAAGTGACTATCAAAAACGGCTTAATTCCGTCGGTAACAAATAAAATTTTGCCGGTTTACTACCACTACAATCAGAAATATCATAACTACTCAAATGACCTAGAGCACCTGTAGAGGCTAAACACTACAAACATGACATTGACACCCAAACTGTAACACCTCGAAAATTCGCAGAGAAAATACAAGTACAAGGGCCAAAGGTATGAACAAATCAAACTACAAGGACCAAAAGTGAAAATTTTGAAAAATTGGCCAATGACGGACCATCACCGTGGATAATGGTCCGTTACAGCACATGACGGACCGTCACCCGTCATGACGGTTAGTGTCGCAAAAACTAGAGGTGGTTTTAGGGTTTCTGACGCATGTCCTGTGACTCGACCTTCGTGACACACCGTCACGACCCATGACGGTCCGTTACGTGGTCTGCAAGAGCGTAGCCGCCAAGCAAATGGGTGACGGGCCGTCACCCCCGGTAACGATCCGTCACAGCTCATAAATCAATCCTATAAATAGTTAGCTAATTGCATGCCAATTGACTGTATCACAGAGTTATTATGATCTTAGAATTATCAGTTTCCAACGTATTAAGTATAGGCACATAATCAGTAGCCTTCTTGTCTTCCGGTTTTTCCGTTATACCATAAATATAGCCCCATATATGTTTCCCACGCATAAAATTCTGCATGACATAACTCTAATAGACATAGTTCTTACCATCAAGTTGGGTACTAATAGACTAAAGAATATCATCATTTCCAGCCATATTGTTAGTAGTTGAGACAAAACCAGATAATCAAATACCCAACACCAAATACGAACGAGAACAACAACAATTGAATCCAAATATGAACTAACAAATTGGATTATATTCTAACAACAATTCATTCTAATACGTGTTTCAATCTTATTTCTTCTAAAAATTTGGGAATCGATCTAAAGAAAAGAGTAGTATTAGGGTCATAGGAACCCCGTAAGCAGGGGAGGCCTTTGGGTAAAGAAACTAAAGCCCCAGCTTTAAGCCACCACATCAAAAGGGCCTCCAGTTTTTTTTTTTTATTTAATTGGATTATGCTTGGAAACTTGGTTTTTCATTCTTAAGCAAGAAGTAGATCATAATATTCTACTTGGAAATTTGATTTTTTTTGCTTATATGCTATAGTTTTATCTATTGATTGTTGATTGTTATTATGTGATATTCTATGACTTTATAAGGTTTGTGGTTAGTTGATTGTTAATTGTGAAATTTGTTGCACTTAAACTTGATAATGTGACTTAAAACTTGAATTTTATAATTTGTTTTAATTTGTGAATTTGCCCAAATCTATGATAAATCTTGCTCTAATCATGTCAAATCGAATTAATAAGCATGAATGTGGTTATTTTAAAAGAAAAAAGATACAGAAGCAATAAGCTGAAATGGACTCGGAAAAATGCTCTTTACTAAAATTTGTAACAACCCTAAAAGATTATGCACCTCTAAATATAGATGAACCTCTAAATGTAGACGAACCCAAAAACGTAGATGAAATTAATTATAATAATGAACCTCGCCAAATATAAACTTTTTAGTTTATTATTACCGGTCCCAAGTCTGGATAAAGGATGAGGGGTTTATAACATAAACTTTTGTGGAAAGGGGCTTCATATTTTTGGTTAGCTTTAGACCACCAAAATCATTGAGTCGCCCCTACCTGTAAGAAGTCCTTCGTCTGGTCAGAGCGGTAAAGCGGACACTATTATTGCCATCATGGTGGATGGCTTACATACATATATACTTTTTTTGTAGTGCCACCGTAAAGGTAACACGCAACTACGCCATGTGATAATATGTTATTTTCTGTAGATATGGGATTCCGTTCCTAAGGCAGAAGCCCACAAACACACCCAGCTGAGTGAATTCTTTAACGTAAGAACCAAGATATAACACTTGGTATTTGTATTTTTTTTTTATGAGACAGACTAGCATGCATATCAACCGTATTGTAACTTGTCATTGATTGAGTGACCAGGTTGAAGTTGTTGCGCTGTCTAGTTATGAACATGAAGAAGAAAATTTTAAAAAGCAGGTATGCATGATATTCTATATACTCTCATTTACCAACGTCGGTGGCAAATGCTACCGACCCAATCAGACCCTCCAACTTTATTAAAATTACCATCTAAACCACTAACTTTCTAAAATTTTCATTTGACCCCTATACTATCTATACTCTATAATAAATAAAGGTTTTGGTGAAAACAAGTTTTTCCGCATCTCTCTCTTATTAATTGCACAAGTTTTCTTTAATTGTTTTTTAATGATTTTTTGTTTTCCGCCTCTATCTCCTATTAAATAATAATGATTTCTATAATTGTTTTTATAAACGTTTTTTATTTTAAAAAAAAATATAGGTTTGTTCATAAAACATTTTTAGAAATTAAACATTTATTTCATTATTTTTATAAAACATTTTTAAAAAGTAACCGTATGACGTTTTTGAAATTTGTATTAAAAAACTATATAATATGTCATAAATATGTAATATGTAAATATTTATTATTAAGTATATATAACATTGCATTTATTCAACCCGTGTAATACACGGGGTTTCTAACCTAGTATATAATATATGCTTTTAACCTCGTTAATCTTTTTACTAAATTTTATTTTTTCCAATAACTTTCGTTCGTTAACTTTTTTAAAATCGTTAAATATATTTTTTTAGCTATCGTTTCAATATTAACTCATGTTTACGTCGCAACATTAATTTTATACGTTTCTTTTTGTGCTTAATCACGTTAATATGACACCTGGTTTAATAATGACCATCCAACTTTCTCTATTTTCATATACTACCCTTCAACTTTCTCAAATTTCTAAACTTTCAGGGTTTACCCTCAAATTTCGTTTCTTTTTTTTTCTTTTACTTTTTTAATTCTTCCTTAATGAATTCGCCGTTTTAATGTTAACTTCTATTCGCGGCACAATTTATCTATTTTTCGATCTCCAGAACCGAGTCGTGACAACTTCATACGTTTCTTTTATGTACTTAGCACGTTACTGTCTTCGCCGCGACACATGTAATGAGGTTCACAAACCCGTCGCATCACGTGGGCTTTAATTATATACTTAAACACGTTAATGTCACCGTACAGCCCCGCCGCAACGCGCGGGTCATATTTTCTAGTTCATTTTAATTATCAACTTTATCTTCTTTTAGAAGAACATATACTTCAACTTATTTTCTCATTTTCCTGGGGGTCTTGGAAGGTGGCTAATTTGAGGCAGAAGTTCTTTCAGTCTATTGCACCTGGTGGACTCGCGGGTGATAGGCGATTGGTTGTTCCTGGTTCAGGTTTTTCTTTAAGTGCACAGAATATCTGGAAAGATATTAAAGAAAACAAAGACCTCAACTTGCCTTCTTACAGGGTAACTGTTGTTGATACTTCTGGTCAAATCTAACCCTGTCTAGATTTTTGAAGTATTTTTTGGTAGGTTATGGTGGCTAATGTACGATGTGAAAAAATTGCTGATGAAAAATATTCTTCCTTTGCTGAAAACCAGGTGTGTGTCTATATAACTTCTATAAACACCCGGATGTAAGAACGGCAATTTAAAACATAAGATAGAGATTACAACCATGTACCTATGATTTTGGATAAATATCCACACCAAAACAACTAAAAATCAGTGACGGACCCAGAATTTTTTTTCGCGGATCCAGAAATTTTTTTCATGGGGTTGGAAATTTTTTGGGTCGGTTGACTAACGATATATAAAACTAAATTTATTTCATAAGGGTGATAGGGGAGGGGGGGTATTGTAAAAATTTATGGGAACGATCAGAATTTTAGCCCGTATATAACATCAAAAAAATTATGGAGGTCGGCTGCCCCATACCTAATGAATAGGCCCGCTATTACTAGAAATGTGATCGAAGATTAAACACACAATAACCGTCAAGCCAAGCCCGAGCTCTAACTTGTTCAAAGCTCTACGTCTAAAGTTTGAGCTATCGATCTCGACTCGGGCTCTCTATATATATATGGATATTTATAACTTTAATTATATATATAGCATATTATATATTATTTAGTTTCTTATTATATGTAAATATATTAGTAATTATTATATAATTATATTATATTTATAGAAATAAATATTATTATTATTATATGTATATAAGAGCATTTACATCAGTTTCTTCATATTTATCTCTATAATTTAACTAAATATCAAAAAAAAATTAAGTTTATCTTTAAATTTGTTTTAACCTCACACATCTCATTCTCTATCTCTATCTCACTCACAAACACTTATTTTATTATTTTTTCTCTTTTCTACACACTCACAAAAAATATAGAGATTTATGAAATAGATCTCTATATTTAGAGAATCTCTAGTTAGTAAACTATAAAATTTAAAGATAGAGATGCAGATAGAGATGCTGATGTGGGTTCAAAATAAAAGAAAACTCTAAATAATAAATATAGAGATGGATATAGAGATGCTGATGTGAATGCTCTAAACAATAGGCTGCTTTAGACATGAACTAATCAACAATAATGGTTTTTGAAGCTCATCTCAAGCTTGTTTGATCCAATTTAGACTTAAGCTTAATTGTGAACTTGTTTAATCATTCAAACTTTTAATGAGTTTATCTCGAATAGTTCACTAGCGGCTGAGTTAATTTATACCCCTATTTCAGGCTCGATAACAGGGAGAGAGACAATCTTAAGTGTGTGAGGATAAATCTATACATGGTCTGCCTTCTCTAATACGTTGTTTATATGAAAATTTTCACTTTGCCCCCTTAACTTCAGCAGCATATCCCATGTATGTCAGTGTGTGCTTCAAGAACCGATATCCTCTTCGATACAACACTTTAAGCATTTCAAGTTAGAACCTTAATACATACGTTTTAGAATAAGATTGTAAAATATATATTTTTACAACATGTAACTATTTAACATGACACATTATCATTTCAGTCATTTGAATTTAAATAAGTGTTGCAGGATTGGGTTGATATAAGCGAGGCTGTAAAGTCTCATCCTGTCGCAGATTTTGGAAAGAAGCTTAGTTCGCTGCTTGAATATTGTTTTTCCATGTAAAAACATCGTGCTAATTCCACCATTTTTATAATTATACTATCTTATCGAGTTTTCACGTATTTCAATCATTTGTGTTCAGTTATGATGAAGAGGTTATTTACTATGAAGAAACTGTTCGATCTGAAAAAAGAAAGCAATTGGAAGAGAGATTGATGAAAGTACTGTTTTTGTTATTCTGTTTTATATATAGTATTTCCTCATTGTTTATAATGGTATCTTCTATTATATTTAGCTTGTTCAACCAGCCACCAAATTGATGTTGAAATACATACGATCTGAGAGACTGGATGAGTTCAAAGGAACATTTAACAATGCCTTGAAAGAAGGACAGGGATTTGAAGTGGCGGCTCGTGACTGCACTATGAAGTCAATGAGACTATTCGATGAACAATGTAAAGGTATAGCTATCAAGTATCACTTTTCATAAACTACTTCTTTTTCCTTCTAGATTATAGAAATATCAGGTTTTGATTCTGAATCTGCAGATGCCACAAGTTACCAAGCTATTAGTGACTATACTAAAATAAGGGATAAACTTTCCCACGATTTGGATTTACATATTACTGAAGTTCGAGCTGCCAAACTAAATGAACTTTCTACGCAATATGAGGTAAAATTAAATTGTAGTAGTAACAACTTGTTAAGTTGTGAAGTCTAGTTGAGTTAGCACATAGCTACCTTAGTGAGATAGTTGGCCAGTTGGGTCACTTGCATTAGAATGTTTTCAGGCAATGTATGAAAGAGCATTGCCTTTGTAGTAGCCACCTTCTTTTCCTCAACTAGTGTACCTACTTCTGCACTCACGACCTCCCAAAGGCCATTAGCCCTCAACATCTGCTCCATCAAAATCGATCACGTGGTGTAGTTCGATTCGGTCAACTTTGGGCATTGAAGTGTCACATTCCCCTGCTCACGTACTGGACCCAACGCTTGGTTTGAATATGCCATTCCTTCTTTCTTTCTCCTTCTTTCTTTTCTTGTTTTTACTTCTCTTCTTTCCTACTTTCCTTCTTCCTTCTTTTCCTTCTTTCTTCTTTTCCTACGTTCATTCTTCCTACTTGTTTTCCTTTTTCCTACTAGTCTTGCAATCTTTTTCTCAAGTTATCAAGAAGTTGTGTCCTTGATTACCTAGCCTACTTGAAGCAACCTTCCTTCCCTCAGCTTCTCGGCCAGAAAGTCAAGACAGACCCACAACGCAACTTCCTTCTTCCTTCGACCTCAACACCAAGATATTATAGCTATTATACCAATTGAAAAGCCCGGTATCGAACTTTCAATCACAAACCGTAACAAGAGTTGAGATGAAAAGAGGATTTTGAATTTTAACAGATGGTATAAACAAACTTAGGTGAACTCCATAATTGGATTAAAACTTCACTAACCATATAAATAGCTAAACAAAGACCTATTCTAACTTGACTCAAACTCTTAAGGATAACCCAAACATGCTTGGACTTATCTTTTACCTACTAGAAAAATACCAAACTAATAAAATAAACCTTCAAACAATTAAATAAAACATAGACTCAAACTTATCTTCTAATATTAAACTCAACTTATCTTGAACTCGAAGCAAACTTTGCAATCCAATCTCACCCCAAAACTTACGGCCAAACTCAATGCTTCCTACTCTAATCTTTTGCAATTCTTTATAAGTATCACACTCCAACTTAAAACCAATATTCACATGTGAACTTAACCATTAAACACCAACACAGACGAAAGTTTTCGTAAGAAATTCGTCAGTGATAGTGCTTACCAACAAGATTTCGTGATGAAAGTCTGTAAAAAATATGGCCGTGGGTAATGTGTTTACCGACGGATGGGTAAACACGACGGTAACCAAAGGTATAGTTTTCATTTAAGTATAGTTTTATCAACCTTTTAAACTCAAATAACCTTTATTTACTCCATTATTTTTGTAACGAACCAAAATCCGGGTTTCGTTTTCAAATAAATAAAATATTTCAATAAATATTATGGTGAAAATAATATTTTAGAAATAAGTTGAAACACGTGGGTTTCAAGTTAGTAATGGGGTTATACTAGTTTTAACTAGTTTTGGAATGAAATGGGTGAAATGAAAGTTGAGGGGCTAAAGGTGTAATATGTCAAATCTGCCATTTTGACTAAAAGAAGTCAAAATTGAGCTTATGGCTCATATGTGTGGGTCGTTCATCTCAAGAGGAGAAAAGGATAAATCGGGTTTGAAGCTTAAATCTTGCATTTTAAGCTTGGATTGTGAAGGTTTTGGCTCACACAACACCTTCATAGCATCAAGTAAGTGATTTCCTTCATTTGATTTCACTTTGAATGTGATACTTGGTGGGTTTTGGAGAAATCCGAAAATTTAGTATGCATGTGGTAAATTAGTGTTAGATTGTAGATAATCTAGCTAATCTAAAGGTAAAGAGAGGTGATTAACATCCTAGAACCCTTTGATTTTGATTTTGAAAAGTTAGGGTTCATATGGTGAAAATTGGGGGTGTTTGGATCATGATGCTAGAATGATGAATTAGTGAAGATTAAGTGTTTAGGTGGTAATAGACACTTGAACAAACACCAAATTGACCTAATAAAAGTTATTGAATGAGAAATTAGTGTCAAGGTATTGGAAAAAAAAACTCAAGTAGGCGAGTTTGTATTGAAAGAGGGTGTTTGGTTATGGGAATAACCCAAACGGGTCAGTTTGGGTTGGAAATGGAAATTGGGTTGTGAACTCAATTGTAATGTGTTTTTTATGTATGTTAGATTACTAAACTAGGTGTATATGTTTAGGTAATCAAATTGTGAATCGAGAAGGTGGTGCGGGATCTTCTAACCCAAAAGGTAAGTGCCTATGCACTTACTTAGTAATGTTGATAAATGGGTGGTATATGTGTGATGATGCATATTATGTGTTGAAATGAAAGTGTATGTTTATGCATGAACTAGAATGTGAAAATGTATGAATGTAGTTATAATGATAAAACTATAATGGATATGTGCAAATGAAAGAATGTGGTTATAGTGGTAATACCATAATGGTTATGTGCAAAAGAATGAATGTAGTTATAGTTGAATGCTATAATGGATATGTGCAATGAATGAATGTAGTTATAGTGTAATACTATAATGGATATGTGTAAATTAGGTTATGATCTAAGAATCATAATGGATATGAGGTTATGATCTAAGAATCATAATGGATATGAGGTTATGATCTATGAATCATAATGGATATGAGGTAATGATCTAAGAATCATAATGGATATGAGGTTATGATCTATGAATCATAATGGATATGAGGCTATGGTTAAAATACCATAATGGATATGAGGTTATGATCTAAGTATCATAATGGATATGAGGTTATGGCCGAAGTGCCATAATGGATATGGAAAGTTGGATTATGAATGTTATGCGAAAAGAATGAAACTTGTAGTGGAAATGCAAGTGTTAAGAAGCTTATTTGACTATTTGGGTGCAAACGGGTCAAATGGGTTAATTGGTAAAAATAAGTAGATTTTACTTGTTGATATATGGTGTTATATGCAATATGGTATGCATAATGTGTTAAGTGTTAAGAATGTGTATAGAAGTGAATGAATGTAGTTATGGTTGTATTACTATAATGGAAATATGGTAAAGAAGTTATGGTTTAAACACCATAATGGAAATGGGTGATGAAATTATGATCTAAGAATCATAATGGAAATGTGGTGATAAAGTTATGGTCTACGAGCCATAATGGAAATGAAAATGAGTTAAATATGAATGATAAATGAAAAAAATGAAACTTGCAAGGTGATAAGCAAGTGATAAGTAGCCTAATGGCAAATTGGGTGGAAACAGGTCAAATGAGTGAATGGGTGAAAACAAGTAGATTTTACTTGTTTGTTATGTTTTATTTTCATTACTAATGGTGATATGTGTGGTGTTATGTAGGAAAAGCCCCGATGAAGTCCAAGTCAATTTTAAGGCGTTTTGGCGGATTCTCGTATGCGTTAAGGTGTTTGGGGGTATAAATAGAAATCCATAAATGGATGATTTTGATGCAAGAATTTGTGTTTTTGTTGTACATAAATGATGTTGAATGTTTTGAAACTAAAACCCATGTGTTGGGAAATTTTGGTGTCATGTTGAATTGAAAAATGTTGAAAAAAATGGTTAAGTGTTGGAGCTGGGCAAACTGAGTAAACTTTCTGTTTACTCAGTCTCCCCGCGGTACGCTAAGACCTGGACAAGGTCTCTCGCGGTACGCGAGAGACTTGTCTTCCGGGCAAGGATTTGGAGCTCCCTCGCGGTACGCGAGGGTTTTAAAAAAAAAAATTCTGGGATAAAAGCTTCCGCGTTGTTTAATGTTTTTAATAATTGGTGTTCCAATTATGGGTGTTACAACTTGGTATCAGAGTAATGGTTTGAGGGATTTGGTGTAGGTGGCACCGAACTCAAACCGGATGCTCTTGATATGGGGAAAATGATACGAGAATCCAT
Source organism: Smallanthus sonchifolius (assembly GCA_023525975.1). Classification (NCBI taxonomy): domain Eukaryota; kingdom Viridiplantae; phylum Streptophyta; class Magnoliopsida; order Asterales; family Asteraceae; genus Smallanthus; species Smallanthus sonchifolius. The sequence continues at coordinate 20,905,842 of CM042034.1, forward strand.
GAAGGACTTGACTAAGACTCGGAGCTTTCGGAAGTGAAAGGTTAGTAATGTTTTGATAAGGTGGTTATATATATATATATGGTGTATATATATTTATATATATATGAGTATGATTGAATGACAAGGTGATATGTGTGCCGAAACTTGTCTTGTGATTTGTTGTATGAATATGATAATTTCAATTGGGCATATTTCTTTATTAAACATGTCTGGCCAATATGATTAATAAAACAAGATGTGCAAAGGTTTTTATGATAACCATATGACAATGAACATTTGCAAGGATTAGGTGAAGGTGATTATATATGTATGTATGTATATAGGTAGATATATATATATATATATATATATATATACTTAATACATATAAGAGTGAATGTGTGACGGATTTCCCTAAGGTATTGAAAGTGTAAGGGTGTTAAGGTGTTTCTGTTCTAATACTCAGATAAGAGATGGCAGGTGATGCGAATAGGGAACCGCTGGATCCGAGGATCCATGAAGTGATAAAGGAAGAAGTGGCCAAGGCTTTCGAGCAAGCCACATCCTTCTTGATGGAGGAAATGAGAGGGGCTAATAAGCTTACCCTCGAAGAGATGTTAAAGGAAAAGGAGAGGGAACCACTAGATGGTACTCTCAAAGAGTTCATGGTAATCAAGCCCAGGGAGTATAACGGGCAAGTGGACCCGATCCATAGCCACATGTGGGTGGTAGGAATGGAATCAAACCTTGAAACGACTTAGTTAAAATTGAACGGGTGTGACGGAGGGGCACATGTGTAAGTAGAAGAAATTGCGGATGAAAGTCGTCTTAAGGACTCAGGTGTGATAGAGTCTAGAGGTGTATCGCCTCGGAAATGGTGAGGAATGTGGATTTGGTTTGAAGAAATAGAAGGCATCTATCTAGTGGAGGATGACTAGAGCTTCCTATCATGTTGTGTCGATCTTCCTTCAAGGAAGATAGGGCTCTTTGAGGTGATCCTTGGGAGGAACCGTGTGAAGCCTAGAGAGCGGAAAGAACTACGGTTGGTGAACCGAAGTGGAAAGAAACTTTGTTTTCACAAGAAGGTTCGTTTTGTGCGAACCAAAGGAGTTAAAGGGTGAGAGTTAAGTTGATTAATTAACGATGAATCACAATGATGGTTTTGTCTTTTGAAGCAACCCATTGTGGTTAGTGGATGGCGTATTACTCACGATGAGTCGACTCCGGGACGTGACGGAGGTTTGGTGGATTATTCTTTGTGAGGAGAAAGGCATAAGGGCGTGAAGGCACATGCATCGGGGGGATTCAAGAGATGATGTTGAAATACCATTGATTGCAAGCCATGGTGGGTGGTAATCTTGGAATCGTGGAAGAGATGTAAATAGATCGGGTTTCCCGATGGTAACTGGTGACGTTATTCAGTGGAGTTGGACCATTAACATTAAGGGTGTTATAATGTTGATGTTTATATGATTTAAATGCAGGAGGTTGTGGACGAAACAATCACATGAATCTTAATCATGCGATGGTGAAAGAGGTGTTCGGTTACTTAGTAACCATATTGATGTCAAATGTGATAGAGGGGTAGCGTGTTGATCAGTGTTCATTAGAGACAGCAAAGCACAAGGTATATGAATTGGTGTATACATGTCTTGTGCCATCGACATCAATCGGGGGATATAAAGGGATACTTAGTATTCCTGATGAGAAAGAAGGTTTGATAAGGGTCATTGCACCCGTGTGCTTTGTTCTAAAGCACATAAACTCTTCGGTGGAAAAGGAGGATGGAAGAGTGCGTATTGGCACTGTCGGTCGGTAGTAGGATAAACTGACCAAAGATCTCGCGGTTTGTGGACTCTATGGTTCAGGTGTGTAGAGCATTAACTGCTCACAGGTGGTCGATTAATCGAAGATAGTCGTTTATATCTCCGAACTAATGTTGTTTATACTCAATGTCGTTGTGAGCTTATTGAGGAGTCCCTGAAAGAAGAGGTCTTTCCTTGGAACGGTTGGGTATGTCATTTTTTTGGTTTTGGTGAAAACCCAAATTTTTGGATGGGGTGGTAAATTCGGAAGAAATCCTTGTGAGCCCGTTAAAGATTTAATGGTCAAGGGGTGAATGTTGAAATGTACATTGTACGCAAATGGTAATATACATAGGTGAAATATGTATTTAAAAGGGTGAAATGTACATAGGTGGAATGTGTACATAAAAGATGGTTGAAGTCTTAGAACTTCATAAATGATGTTGGAAGTCTTTTGGACTTCATAATCGGTGTTTGAAAACGAAGTGTTCGAACTTCAAAGGGGCATTCGGTGATTGAGATCCTTAGATCTCAAATGATGACTTATGATTAAGTCATTGGAGATAGTTAGGGTGTTTGGGTCACGGATAGGGATTTTCTTTCAGTGTTGTAAAAGAGGATCCAAGTAAGGAAATTGTTGTATCCTTACTTGAGGAGGTCGCATACTTTCTTGATTAAGAAGGGGTTGAGTTGAAGACTCGAACTGTATGGGTGTTGGAGATTCTCGAATCCCAAGCGGTATGAACTCGAGACCTTGAGTCTCAATGGGTGGATTGATGAGATAGTTTTGAAACTTCCATTGTTGAGTTTCTTGGTAGGTTTTACTAGAAAACGAAATGGAGTTGAAGTTGGGTTAAATTGATGTTAGTTAAGTGTTAATCTAGCTTGAATGAGGGTAAGGCGAATGTAGTGGTGGATGCTCTTAGCCGGGAGACAAGCCATGCACCTTTTAAGGTGAAGTCATTTAAGATGAAAATTTCATCATCTCTTATTGATGAAATCCGAGAGGCTCAAGTGTTAGCACTTGTTGGGGATTTGAAGAAAGAACGGATGGTCAAAGCGAGCGGTCGATTCAAACGCTCGAGGATATGTTACGCGCGTGTGCGTTGGATTTTGGGGGTAATTGGGACGACCATTTACCATTGGCGGAATTTTTTTTATAGCAATAGCTACCATTCTAGTATTAGTATGCCTCCTTTTGAGGCGTTGTATGGGAGGAAGTGTCGATCACCCATGTGTTGGGGTGAAATTGGTTAACGGGAACTTGGTAGCAAAGAGGCGGTCAATGAAACTATTAGTAGTATTGACCAAATAAGAGCACGCTTGAAGGCGACTCAAGATCGCCAAAAGTCGTATGCGGATAATAGAAAGCGGGCGATCGAGTTTCAAGTGGGGGACTTTGTGCTTTTGAAAGTCTCTCCTTGGAAAGGGGTGATACGGTTTAGGAAACGGGGGAAGCTAAGTCCACGTTTCATCGGACCGTTTAAGGTGATAGCAAGGGTTTAATGTTTTTAATAATTGGTGTTCCAATTATGTGTGTTACAATTTTCTAAAAATATATACCATAAACTTGATAATTATGTTATCTCTAATTTAAGTATAACACTTCCAAAATATTGATTGTAAAGAAAAATAAAATAAATTAATTTTCTATTTTTTGGATTTCGTGGGATCCATCGGTAACTAGTTTTATACCCGTCCTAGTCCGTGTTTTTCAGATTCATTAAAATTAAAACTTTACCAAAATCTTCACCCGAAAATACTTACTATCTGACTGAAATTAACAAATGTAACACAACATTTACATTAAATTTTAAAACTTGGCCGTGATCTACTTCCTAAATCGCTTAAACTTCTGCGTACGACTCATCGGCCTCGACTGTTGTCCATCGCATGGCTAACGCCTGATGGACTGAGACTTTTATCCTCATTGTTCACCTCACGTCTAGGGATGCAAGAATATGCCTCATGTTCATTATCAACAATCGCCTGTAGTTGTTAGACAAATATGGTAATGAAAACAAAAACGATGAATATTCAAATTTGTAGATAATATTTATTTATGAGAGGGGAAAATAAATGAAACACCCTACTTATTCCTTATTTATTATAGTTTTATATTGTGGAAAACGATCTTGGTTTATCAAAACCTTGCCATAATTGGCTAAGGTAACTTTTTCATTATAATATTGTTTTACAAAAGATGATATAATTATATCATTCTACATAGGGATTTTCCAATTCCGATAGCTCTGTCCACAGGAAGCTTCTTTCCTGCAGTGTTTGGAAAACGTTTTTGAATTAGCTTACGCTAAGTAAGTACACTGCATCATTCATTTTATTATGAACCCTTTAGGTTCTTATTATTGTTCAAGTTTCCTAGGCTCACGGCGCCCCCGTGACCATCTCCGGACGTACCTTCGGTCACGTCATTCGTATATTTTATGGGTGTGCTAACCCCCTCGCAACCATCTTAGGCCGTACCTCCGGTCCGAGTATTGCCAAGGTTCTTATACTCATCAGTATAGACCCCTTGCATTTGTCACGAAGACTCATTCATTCCTAAGCCACGTAGGCTTGGAATCTTTTTCTCCTTCAGCCTCGTAGGCCTGGAGTTCTCTTTTCTTTTCCTCTTCTTTATTATTGAGATCCACCTTATAGGTCGGGTATCTCATTTCATTTGGGACCTTGAGTATCATAGACTCACAGCCTCCCAAATGTATCAAGAATTTGTTTTCATTTCAGGTATATGCTTGATTTATTTCGCAACCAGTTCTCACATTAAAACTTTGTAACGGTTTCTCCACGAAGTGTTAAAAGGGTTTATATATAGGAAGTACCAGCATCGTATCCACCACCCCTTTAACACTTCGTGAAGAAACAGTTACAAAGTTTTAAGGTGAGGACTGGTTGGGAAATAAATCAAGCATATACCTGAAATGAAAACAAATGCTTGATACATTTGGGAGGCTGTGAGTCCAAGATACTCAAGGTCTTAAATGAAATGAGATACCCGACCTATAAGGTGGATCTCAATAATAAAGAAGAGGAAAAGAAAAGAGAACTCCAGGCCTACGGGGCTGAAGGAGAAAAAGATTACAAGCCTACAGGGCTGAGGAATGAATGAGTCTTCGTGAAAAATGCAAGGGGTCTATACTGATGAGTATAAGAATCTTGACAATACTCGGACCGGAGGTACGGCCTAAGATGGTTGCGAGGGGGTTAGCACACCCATAAAATATACGAATGACGTGACCGGAGGGACGTCCGGAGATGCTCACGGGTGCGCCGAGATCCTGGGAAACTTGAACAATAATAAGAACTAAAGGGTTCATAATAAAATGAACGATGCAGTGTACTTACTTAGCATAAGCTAATTTCAAAAACGTTTTCCAAACACTACAGGAAAGAAGCATATGGAATGAAGCTTCCTGTGGACAGAGCTATCGGAATTGGAAAATCCCTATATAGAATGATATAATTATATCATCTTTTGTAAAACAATATTATAATGAAAAAGTTACCTTAGCCAATTATGGCAAGGTTTTGATAATTTAGGACCGTTTTCCGCAATATAAAACTCTGATAAATAAGGAATAAGTAGGGTGTTTCAAGTTGGTATTAGAGCACGGTTTTAGGGGTTTAAGTTTTAGAAGGTTACTTAAACTCAAACCATAAGTGCTCGTGATATAAATAGGGATTCTATCCGATGTTGTCCAAGGAAGCAATTACGTTAAATTCCAGTGCTTAAAACAGAAAAGTATGAGTATACGTGGGCAGAACTTTGTATGAGATAAGCTTCATATGGTAGTTGGGAGTATCAGAATGGTAACATACATTACCTCATACCTGGCCAATATGATAGTTAATGCATGGAACCATCATGATATCGCAAACATCATATGACAACTTATGTTAGCAGATAGTAATCCGAAAATGTGAATATGCATGATTAAAGATACATGAATGAATGTATACATGCATATATGAATATGAGCTTTATATAGAATGCCTGAATAAAATAAGGCCTATAGTATAAAACCCTAGACTATGATTAGGGAAAACGAATGAGAGATTAAAACGATACCATGTTTCAGCAAATGGCTGAACATCAAAACGATGAGGTACGTGATGAAAGAAGCCACAGGAGAACTGAATCTCCATATCATGATGAAAACGAAGTTGAGCAAGTCCCGAAAAACATCCGGAGACAAATCACAATAGAAGTAGGAAAGGCATTTGATGTAAACTTTCCAATCTTACAAGCAGATTTACAGAATTCATTAGAAAGCTGGTTTGAAAGCCACAAAGACGTTACTCATAATGGAGAAGGAGGGAATCCAAAAGTTGATATGAAATCAACTCATTACAGTACAAAGATTTTATGACGTGTAAGCCATTAGAGTTTAAGGGAGCGGTTAATCCCTTAAAAAGCCAGAGGTGGATCCCTTCAATAGAAAGGGCATTCGATACATGCCATTGTGAGAAGGAAGATGAAGTTACGTTTGCCACCAATCAACTGAAAGAGTGAGTAGATGATTGGTGGGGAGTAGTACAGAGAGAAAAGGGTAGAGATAAGATCAAAGAGATGAGGTGGGAAGAATTTAGAGATCTCTTCCTGAAACATTATTGCCCTCGAGCGGCAATTGAGAGAATCACTGAGGAGTTTCTTCAACTCCGTCAGACAACGGAGACTTTGGATGAGATCACAGGGATCTTCTTTGACAAGGCCAGATTATGTCCGGCTTTGTTAACAACTCCAGAAATGTGGATGAAAAGATATCATCTTGTTTTGAAAATGGAGATTAGAGAACTTATCCATCCATCCAAGTGCGTGAACTTGGAGGAAATAATCGATTGGGCTCGGGAACAAGAAACTGAGCTTAAGAGGCAGACTGAGAGAGATGGGAAGAGGAAAGGAGAAAGTTATCCTTCTCCTATGCCTCTTAAGAGGTTCAAGTTTAACAAACTAGGAGGCGGTTCCTCCCCGAGGAAAGGTATTAAAAATTGTAAGACTTGTGGAAAGAAGCACCAGGGAGAGTGCCGATTCAAGTCTACAACTTGTTACAAATGTGGGAAGATAGGGCACACTGCATTGCAGTGTATGAGTGGCACCCGATTGTGCTACAACTGTTACAAGCCAGGACATTTTAGCAGGGAGTGTCCTGAGCTAAAATCTCAGACGGAAAAAGGGTCGAAAGTGGCAGAGAATGAGGTAAAGAGAATCGAGGCTTCGAAGCCAAGAGGTAGGGCTTTTCAGATCACTACAAAGGAAGCAAAAGATGTTCCTGATGTCGTATCAGGTACATTCCTCTGGAATTCCCTACCTGCTTGTGTTTTATTTGATGCAGGAGCTAGTCGGTCATTTATTTCTTTAAAGTATGCAAACGCTAGAAACTTTGATAGAAATAAGTTGGCTAAGGCATTAGAAGTCGAAATCGCAACTGATCGAAACTGCGTAGTGACTGAAATATGTCGAGATTGCTGACTACTGATAGAGGAAGAAGAATATCTCGTCGATTTAATTCCAATGCCGATGCAAGAATTCGACATAATCATTGGCATGGACTGGTTATCTTCACATGCTGCAACGATTATATGCAATTAGAAGATTGTACGATTCATGACGCCTACAGGAAAGGAAGTTAGTGTCATTGGTGAACGACGGAACCAGATCACGCTATGCATTATGGCCAAGATAAGTAGCTACGTGAGACAAGGTCATCAAGCCTTCTTAGTCTACGTAGCTGATGTGAAGATGAAAGGGAAGGAACCGGATTAAGTTCCAGTAGTGAAAGAATTCACAGACGATCTTCTAGGTGCTCCACCTGAGAGAGAGAGAGAGATCGAATTTAAAATTGATTTAATCCCTGAAGTTAAGTCGGTAGCTAAGGCTCCGTACCGATTAGCACCAACTGAGATGAAGGAATTAATGTCACAACTGCAAGAGTTGTTAGACAAGGGATTTATACGTCCAAGTGTATCCCCTTAGGGTGTACCAATTATGTTTGTGAAGAAGAAAGACGGTAATATGAGGATGTGTATAGACTACCACGAATTGAACAAATTAACTATCAAGAATAGGTATCTTTTACCTAGATTTTATGATCTGTTTGATCAATTGCAAGGATCTAGTTGGTTTTCCAAGATTGACTTAAGATCTGGTTATCATCAAGTTAAGGTACGGGAAGAAGATGTACCTAAGACGGCATTCAGAACTCGTTATAGACACTATGAATTTGTAGTGATGCCGTTTGGGGTAACGAATGTTCCAGCAGTCTTCATGGATCTCATTAATAGAGTATACCGACCAATGTTAAACAAATTTGTTATTGTCTTCATTGATGACATTCTGATTTATTCAAAGAATGAAGAAGAACATGCGCAACATCTTCGTGAAGTACTTAGTACTTTATGAAATGAGAAACTATACGCCAAATTCTCAAAATATACATTCTGGTTGAGAGAAGTTCAGTTTCTGGGTCATGTTATAAACGCCGAAGGTATCTCAGTAGACCCAGCAAAGGTAGAGATTGTAATGCAATGGTCTCCACCTAAGAATCCATCGGAAGTTAGAAGTTTCTTGGGATTAGCTTGCTATTATAGAAGGTTCATTCAGGACTTCTCTAAGATAGCCACCCCATTAACTAAACTGACCCGAAAGAATTCAAAATATGAATGGAATGCGAATCAGGAGAAGACATTCCAGATATTAAAAGAAAGATTGACACAAGCTCCGGTTTTGGCATTACAAGAAGGAGTAGAAGATTTTGTGGTATACTCCGATGCCTCGAAACTTAGGTTAGGATGTAATATGATGCAAAAAGGAAAGGTGATAGCCTATGCCTCTCGACAGCTAAAGACACACGAAGCAAACTATCCAACCCATGATCTGGAATTAGCTGTAGTAGTGTTTGCACTAAAGATCTGAAGGCATTATCTGTATGGGACGAAGTGTATGATTTACACAGACCACAAAAGTCTTAAGTAATTATTTGACCAGAAGGACTTAAACATGAGGCAACGACAAGATTATGATTGTGAGATCTTGTATCATCCCGGAATGGCTAACGTGGTAGCCGATGCTCTAAGTCGAAAGGAAGAGCATCATCATATCCGGGTGAAAGCGTATAAGTTGGTGATAACTCCTGATTTCATGAGCCAGCTTCGAGACGCACAAATCGAAGCATTAAAAGGTGAGAATGTTAAGAAAGAAAGAATGGTTGGTCAGGAAAAATTTCTAGAAGAGAATGAGTATGAAGTCAAGACACGATTTGGTCGTATGTGGATACCACGATCAAGTGAGTTTAGACATAAGATTCTTGATGAAGCTCATAAATCAAGATATTCTATTAATCCGGGCACTACAAAAATGTACCAAGATCTGCGCAAGGATTATTGGTGGCCCGAAATGAAATTTGATATCATGAAACATGTAGCTAAATGCTTAACTTGCCTACAAGTTAAAGCAGAACATCAGAAGTCATACGGAAGATTATAACCATTAGAAATCCTAGAATGGAAGTGGGAACGTCTCACTATGGCCTTCCTAACCAAGATACCAAAGACAGCTAGGGGTTATGATACCATTTGGGTGGTTGTGGATCGGTTAACTAAGAGTGCTCATTTCTTAGCAATACGTGAAACGTACTCTTCATAAAAGTTAGCCGATTTATTCATCAAAGAAATTGTTTCCAGACATGGAGTGCCAGACTCGATTGTCTCTGATCGAGATACTCGTTTCACTTCACATTTTTGGAAAAAGTTCCACGAAGAGATGGGAACTAGACTTCTAATCAGCACGGCATATCATCCTCAAACTGAAGATATGTTGCGTGCTTGTATAATGGACTTCGGGGGAAGTTGGGATAATCATCTGCCATTAGCAGAATTCTCATACAATAACAGCTACCATTCCAGTATTGGTATGCCACCATATGAGATGGTATATGGTAGAAGATGTAGGAAGCCTGTATGTTGGGAAGAAGTTGGTCAGAAAGATTTAGGCAGCAAAGAAATGGTTCAAGCCACGTCGGAAAAGCTTGACTTAATCAAGGCACGTTTGAAAGCTGCACAAGATAAACATAAGTCATACGCAGACAAGAGACGTAGACCAATAGAATTCCAAGAAGGAGATTATGTCTTGTTGAAAGTATCTCCTTGGAAAAGTCTAATCTGATTCAAGAAACATGGAAAGCTAAGTCCACGATTCATTGGTCCTTTCAAAATCATTAAAAGAGTCGGAAAAGTAGCTTATCAGTTAGAGCTACCTGAAGAATTGAATAAGATACACAACACGTTCCATGTATCTTATTTAAGGAAATGTTTGGCGGATGAGACTGCACACATTCCTTTAGAAGAGATAGAAGTTGATCATAAGCTAACCTATGTTGAAGAACCTATCAAGATCCTAGACACAAAAGAAAAGCAGCTACGTCATAAAACAACCAAACAAGTGTTAGTGCAATGAAAGCACAAAAAAGGATAAGAAATGACTTGGAAAACTGAGGATGAAATGAGAAAAAATCATCCTCAACTCTTTAAGGATTAACCGGTTTCGAGGACGAAACCTAAATTAAGAGGAGGAGAGTTGTAATATCCTAAAACTCCTAAATATAAGATGGGACATGTGTCGGTTGAGAAACGTGGCCTAAGAACCCCAAACGAGTACGAAAAGGGAAGACTACTCGTCCGGAAATAGCCCAAAACTTTGCGTAAGCATATCTCGGGCTAGAAAAGGAGTTACGTGACCATAATATATGAAAATGGGGTGTTTCGACGAGGAGAATATGAAAATGAGGTATGTCGGACCGATATCCCTCATAACGGTCCGACATGTTTTCCCGAAGGAATTCAGGAGGCTTTGACAGGTGTTTTGATGACTCATCACCCACGTCGGACCGATATGTTTTACATGTCGGTCCGACATGGGATGTAAGACCGATATGATTTACACATCGGTCCGATATGGGGATGTCGGACTGATATGAATTACACGTCGGTCCGATATGTGCAGCAGAAGCAAAAAAAGAGGTTTTGACGCGTGTCATCGACTTCAGCCGAAGTCGGACCGACTTGGCACGACATGTCAGTCCGACATGGGTCCCAATTCAGCCTATAAATAGATGTTAGAGTCGTTCATTTGATACAAACATCACACACCAACACCATGAAACACACACACTCTCTGAGAAAGATTAAAAGACCCGGTGCGGCGCATTTAAGTGTGAGTGTGGTGCACTACGAGTGCGGTTCAAGTTCAGAGAAGTGTTTAAAGCAAGGAACAAACTTAGGAACTACCCGAAGATAATGTAAGTACACTGGACTCGTACCCTAGACACCAATATGTGAATTATGTGCCTAAATGATATGTGTTATGTGATATGTGATACGACAAGGGTACGGGGTAATGACAGATTAGTCTAAACACTAACATGAATAATGGAGTAATCACGACGTATCCAAGGGATGGTGGATACACCGCTGGTACTTCCTATATATAAATCTCTTGGTACTTCGTGGTGAAACTATTATGAATGTTTAGGGGTATAGATTGATAAATAATAATGAAATATAGTAAACGTACGGGAGAATATCCGACCGGTATGTAGTTATCTGACAAATGAAATGTTCTGTCTAAGGAAAGAGTGGTGTATAAATCTCTCCTAAACCCGTCACTCTTTCCTGGGAACATCTCTGTTGGAGGTACTGCTCTGGAAGGAAAATCACCCGGTTTACAATATATGATGAATATGAATATATAATGAAAGTATACCATGCGTGATGAATGTGAATACATGATGAATAAGAATACGTGAAATGCATGATGAATACGTGAATGCATGATAATACGTGCAAATATGAATTAGTATGACGGAACGAGTCTAAACCCTAAAATGGAATAACTGAGTACTCACGAAGTGTTAAAGGGGTGGTGGAAATGCCGCTGGTACTTCCTATATATAAACCCTTTTAATGCATCGTGGAGAAACCGTTACAAAGTTTTTTTGTGAGGACTGGTTAGGAAATAAATCAAGCATATACCTTAAATAAAAACAAATGCTTGATACATTTGGGAGGCTGTGAGTCTAAGATACTCAAGATCCCAAATGAAATGAGATACCCGACCTATAAGGTGGATCTCAATAATAAAGACGAGGAAAAGAAAAGAGAACTCCAGTCCTACGGGGCTGAAGGAGAAAAAGATTCCAAGCCTACGGGGTTGAGGAATGAATGAGTCTTCATGACAAATGCAAGGGGTCTATACTGACGAGTATAAGAACCTTGCCAATACTCGGACCGGAGGTACGGCCTAAGATGGTTGCGAGGGGGTTAGCATAAAATATACGAATTACTTGACCAGAGGTACGTCCGGAGATGGTCACGGGGGCGTCGAGAGCCTGGGAAACTTGAACAATAATAAGAACCTCAATGGTTCATAATAAAATGAACGATGCAGTATACTTACTTAGAGTAAGCTAATTCAAAAACTTTTTCCAAATACTGCAGAAAAGAAGCATATGGAATGAAGCTTCCTATGAACAGAGCTATTGGAATTGGAAAATCTCTATGTAGAATGATATAATTATATAATCTTTTGTAAAACAATATTATAATAAAAAAGTTATCTTAGCCAATTATGACAAGGTTTTGATAAACTAGGACTGTTTCCCGCAATATAAAAAATCTGATAAATAAGGAATAAATAGGGTGTTTCAATAAACTATTTTGACTGATGATGAAAGACAAAATACATTGTACTTACCATGATTTTATTTATTTATGAGTTAAATTAATTTATCCTCTCTACCATGTGAACCCAGAGCCCCAAACAAACATAAAAAATATATAAAAAAAACTAAAAACCCATTTCTCCTTAAATCCATATAGTAAAATTAAAATGTCATTCTTGATATTTAAGGACTATTACTTAAATAATAAGAAATTATTCTCATTACTTAAGTCCTATTTTTTTCTAAATTCATACATGCTAGTTTTTAAATATTTAAAATGATAATCAAATTTTTAGCAGACTGATATACGAGCTTAAAACCCATAAAAAGGGTGGTTTCTAACCTCATATGCTTCAAATGGGAGTCCGATTGTGAATATCCTCCTCGGCTCAACCGAATTAGCATGCCCCCTCTATGAAACATGATCAAAAACATATGTTCATCAATTCTAGGATAAAAAATACCATAAATTTGAAACAGATAGATTACATGACCGAACAAATGATATAAACCCATTTATATTGGTGGTTGATTTCTCTAAACAAAACATATCAAATTTGAATCTAATTTTAGGCATTACCCCTGAAAGTTTTGAAGAGACGGTGGTACCATTCCTTTCCTTGCCTTAGCTGACGTGTATATACAATTCCCTATAATGCATTAAACAACATATAACTGTCATGACATATTCTACTATAGCATTCTAATGTAAATCAATTTAACATTGTGTGTATAGAACGCTCTAGTACAACTACAAGTAAGTCTGTTATCTATATCTATATCTAAATCTATACTATATTATAATGCACCAACAAAGGGCATCTTAAAATTTAAGTAATACAAGTTTGATTGCTCAAGATACAACATTTAATGCATGAGTTAAAAAAATTTTGAGGTTAAATATGTCTTTTAAACATTACTTACACATTTGCCCTCTCAACTTTATTCAACTTTTGGTTATTTAAACAATAATTACACTTTTAAAATAACTACCCTCCACGTTTTTTATACGGCCATAACTTTTTCATACATTGATATTTTTTATAAAAAGTTACACCATAAAAACGAGCATTTTTTTCTCTTTAATTTGAGTATGGTATTGCTATAGTTTTTTTAATAAAAAAAATTAACATGTTACGTGATTACGAAAATCCTGACGGTATCTTCGCGACAATCCTGAAAAATTCTAAAATCCGCCAAACGCCCCTAGAATAAAAATCTTCAATCCGTAACTTTATTTTGTATAAAGAGAGCCACTATAATTACGTAATTTTGACGGGTTTAGTGTTACATTTTAGGATTTAGCTAATGTAGTGATGCAATACAATATTATAGTTATAATTATACACATGTTAGAGCATACATAATACAAGTGGATAATGTAGTTTTTTAAATTAGCATGTTACGTGATTACATATTAACACCTCCGTTTTTGTTTACTCTATAGTAACTGACATTATCTTCGCGACAATCCCGAAAAATTCTAAAATCCGCCAAACACCTCTAAAATAAAAATATTAAATTCAATGATATGAGATCCGACTACTTTGACCGTTTTTCAAATACACACATAGCAAAGCATTCGTACTCTCAGTTTTTAGGACTATGTATAATCAACACCCACCCACTAACAATTTTTTTTATAAAAGTTTGTACATAAAGTTATATTTATTTAATAAACAACCCATTTCATAAAGTTAATAAATAATGATGGATTGTCATTTTAAAAAATTCCGTTCATATTACATATTTGAACACTTTGAAAAATAAATAAGAATGACATATTAATTGGTAAATTTGTCAAATTTTAAAAACTCGCCATTAACTCCAATGTAGTTAGGTTAGTGGATAATTATGTATGTTGTGATACACATAAATATAATTTCACCTAATAATGTTTTAAGAAAAAACTTTACTTACTCTGTATATAAATATGATTTATAAAGTTAACCCTTACAAGATCTTTATAGTTCGCCAACATTGAACCTATAGTAACATGTGTAAACCCTGGAATTAAGAACGTCGATGTTAATTTTTTTATTTGATTATATAAAGTTTTCAGAACGTTAATTTTGACGGTTGTGCGCCGCAACGCGCGCGGGTATAACACTAGTTTTATAATATACACAAATAATAAAATCAGAAGGAAATCATATGAAATGTTACATCTAATTACAAATCTGAATTCTTTTGTTTTTATACGAAGTAATTGGATATAAATACATCTATGCCTGTTAACCTTTTTTTTAAGACTGAATTCTCATTAGTTTGTTGTTGCTCATCATCTCTTTCCAGTCAAGTTAGCTGGATATTTTCATTAGGCTGATAGAATTTTGATGAGAAATTACTCCCTGTACCCAAAAGTTCAAGTCATGTTTTAATTTGCAAATTCAAGCCTAATAATTTCAAGTTGGTGTAGGATATCTTTAGGTTATGCGTCTCCAAAATGCAGTTAACATATTATGTTTTGCATATATAAATGAAACTATTAATCACCTTTCATATTCAAAACAATTTATCAATCTTGAAGTTGAGAAGTGAAGTCAAATGTGGATTTTCCATGGTAAGAAGTAATTTAGATGACAAAGTTATCCATTTGCTTTAAACAGTTTTGGGTTTGTCTATGATATTATTTGTTAACATGTATTCAAAGAACTACCTACTGTATTGTCTATGCATCATGCACAAGTAACCGCACCTCGATATTAACATGACAAATAGGGCATTTTGTATGCTTTTTAGAACATTTACTGCACAAATAGAGTTCGAGATAAATCACGATAATAATTTTGAAAACATGGAAGGAATACTATGCTTATTTCTCTTTCAAAGCATAACCGACACAAAACCTTTCCCTGGCAAAATGCAATAATACTTCACATGTGTAAAACAAACATGTCAATATTTGATACATTTTGAAGACTTACATACTCTTAGTTGGTTGATATTTGTGATTTCAGTTTGCTCATAAAGAGCAACCAGAAGTCTACATACGAGTCTTTCCCAATAATCTTGTAGTACCCTCTATCAGTGGCTCGATTTGAACGCTATACATTCCCATATTTCTTATGCAGATATGTGCACAATTAATTGCAAGTCCTGCTAACCCCCCTGATATTGCTCCAACAGTTAACCCTAACCCCAATCCTGGACCAGATGCTACCTATCCTGTTTTCTGCTTCTGCTCATATTGAGAATAATCCACGTTAGAACAACAAACATTCAATATGGCACGGTCAACAATTCAATTTAATTACACGAAAACTAATTAAATACAAAAACCACTAAAACATGAACAATCTGAAAATGGTTCATTCATTTTGTATATAAAAATAATAAACCGTAGTCCTTAAATTTCAACTAAAATGATATGTTGATAATCTTGCTTTAAATTTCATCACTTAAAAGAACTTAAAGCATGTTGCCTAAATTACACAAAATAAGTACAAAGTCCATTCACAAGTCCAAAATGGAAGAAAAGGTACATTTTGCATTAAAACCAAAAAAAGGTACACCCCTCATCCCAAATGGACCAAGTCAAATTTGTACTTTCATGTCTCAAATAGGAGCTCTTTTCTAAAACTTTCTTAACGTGAAGACAAACATAGCTTTCCCATATTACACTTTAATATTATAACCATGAGTAAATAGTTCAAAGCATTAGGTAACTTCTGTGAGAATGAAATATGGGTTTTCTTTGGCATGTTGTTTAAGTATCTTCGAGCCTTATCATTTCGTATCTGCAGAAATTTAATAACTAATGTTATCTAGAAGCTAAAAAACTATAGAACTTTGAATATAAGTTTAACAAAGGAAGATTTTAAACAAACCCTTGCAACAGTTTTAGCAGAAGGAGAACCAAGCAAATCAGTGACAAGATCCAATTGGTGCACAACATTCCTCCCATAAACAAAGGCTTTCTTGTTAGCATCTCAATAAATCTACATCCTATGCTACATATATCAATTGCAGGAGTATACTGAAATAATTCATATTTTTAGTAATTAATCACTAAACGTCAACTCATACGCGTGTATGCTTACTTTAGAGAAAAAGGAGCCACAAAGCTCAGGAGCTCGATACCATCTAGTAGCCACATAGTCCTAATCTATAGAGATTTACATATCAAAAACATCAGCAAGTTGTCAAAATTTTATGCTTTAATAAAGTTTTAGAACCATACAGTCCAAAAAATTGTTGACAGGGGTATCATCAAAAAATTGTTAACATGTCATTATTCAATACCAAATTGACATTTATTTATTTATATATATTTCAACATCTTTGAATTAAGATTTCAGTATTAAAATATTTGATGCCGAGTTTTGCATTTCCAGTCGAACTTTAAACAGGCGTTGGGTGGTCGAGTGGAAGCTCATCTAAAAGAAGCTAGTGATAATACTTGGCCTGCAATAAAGACCCTTTTTTATCGTCAAACTATAGCAGTTGTCAACAGCTTCTCTTCTGCACTTTCTAGTTTTAAAATGGATGAACAAGAAAAGGGAGACATGATTTCAAAACTGAAGGATTATGGCAGAGGAGTAGTTGAAGGGAAGGCAAGAGAAGCAACAGGAAAAGTAAAATATCTTATGAAGGACAGGTATGCCTGCAGATCGATATTCAACTTGTTGTCAAATTTCATTTCTGTTTTACTATAACTCATTGTAAATCTATTATAATCACACAGGTTTGAATTCATATTCTGCTATGATGATGACTCAATGCCACGAGATTGGACGGAAAATCATGATATTCAAGCTATGGCTAAAGCTGCCCTGTCTTCTGTAAGAATCTTTACTAGAGGATATGCGATATTGGATCTATTTGTCTGTCTTTAACAAGCACGGGCCTTATAATATTGCTAATTTATGAATATTTATCTTTCAGTCTCTAAAGTTGCTCTCTGTATTGGCTGCAATACGTTTGGATGGAGAATCTGATAGAATTTGGAATACCCTAAAGCAAGGAACCACCACGTCACCGCATCTGTTGGCCTCAAGTGCATGGGAAGAGGTATCCATTTCTCTGTAATCAATCTACATATCAAGTTGTACATTACTTGTAACAAATATATATGAAACATTGGGTGTGCATTTTATTTAATTAAATTCAGGATCCAGAGATGAAGAAGACACTCATAACTCCAGTTCAGTGTAAATCTTTCTGGGACCAATTTAAACAGGAAACCGAGAAAATCATCACTCAAGCTATTTCTATCCAGGTATATCATTTTCTTTACTGCAAGTGGTTAATTTTTTATGTTGTTTAGCTTCTTGTGAATTGATCACTTCAAGTATATCGTTGCTTATGGTTTTCAGAAAGGTAATATGAAGAAGAAAAAGATACGTAAACACGTGGTCACCACTTCAAAAGTCGTTGCTGGCACTGCCTGTGTGGTTGGTATAGTCAGTACTGTGGCGGCGGCCACAGCCACTGGCAATGTTGCTGTGGCTGTAGGGGTTGCTGCGGCAGGCGGTGCGGCAGTTGGTGTTGTGGTAGCCGGTGCATTGGTAGTCGTTGCAGCCCATACTGCTCTAGCTTCTCTCAAAAATATGGCACGGGGCGTGTAAGACTTATATGATGATGAAGGTGATGAACTTACTAAATATTGTAAGACTTATATGATGATGAAGGTGGAGTACTTGAAAAAGTAGTCACATTCAGATGTATATGTTTTTTTTTTCAACACCTAATATCCTAAAATCAAGTTTCACACAAAACTCACTATACATCTGGAAACCGTTGTTTGTTGAAAGAAAAGAAAAGTAACCCTATGTATTTTCGAAAAAGAGGTTGTATATTTATTTGATATTACTTAGCGTTTACTTATTGAATAATCATTATGACAGTTAGAAAATATGAGTTTATTACAAAAATCTTTAGATATATATGATATATGATTTAATTAGGTTTACTTTGTAATTGTCATTATTATACTCTCATAAATAGTTGATTAATTATAGACTATCACCGACAACTCAAATCGTCGGAGACTGATGCGGACAACAGAAAATTCAAAAATTCAAAAATACATTTTTTTAACTACACATCGTCGCTCAGTGGTTAACATATTGATAGAAGAAAATCCAAAAAGGGTCAAAAATAGTTTTTATAACTATCCATCGTTAATTTGTCAGTGACTACTAACCGACCTGAGGATAAGGATTTCAGATAAGATTCCGTCTTATAATTCTCGGCCGTTGTTGGTGAGAATATTTGGTGGATGCAGCAAAAATAATTCTTCATTATGTTGCAGGAACTACTTATTATAGAATTTTGTACTCATAAATACAACATTTCACACCGTGTATATACCAATAGAGACTCGGCTAGATTAGCAGGCTCTTTAGATGATCGAAAGAATACTTTCGATTATGTTTTTCCTCATGGAGTTGAAAGAAGCAAGATATATTGTGTTGGATATCAAGAACACTCAATCACGAATTCATATATGTAAAATTATATGCATCAGAATAAGAACAAGGGATCAATTACACAAATTCTGGTCTACGGTGAAAAGTCAAAGCATACGATTTTGTATTATGAAATTGACCAACGATTCTTTACAATTTTGGGCATATATATATATATATATATATATATATATATATATATATATATATATATATATATATCTTATGAAACAGTATTAACAAGGTGGTTATACCCCTTCATTTGGGGGTACCAGAAAATTGTCGTTAACCGCAAAATAACGGACTTTCAAGTTTGACTTTTGTTTGCTGCGTTGTGACCAATATCTTATAAAATACATAAAAATAACCTAAGTCTAGATTACATTCTAATACACCCCTAAGCTAGACTTGTATTCATCTAGCATAAATTAATACTTTATTCGCGTCTTCAATAATCCTTGGAGGGTTTCCCCGATTTCTTAATGTGATGACCAAGTTTTTTTCAAGTCTTCATATTTCAGCTTTCCTTCCTTGTTGATTTGGTATTGTTAATTTCTTTTTGTATATAATCTTCTGGTTTCACTTCGCATGTTTTTTTAAGGTGCCCGTATCTTCGACATTTATAGCATTTATATTGGGATAATGGTTTCTTATGAGTTTTGAATCTTTGAGTTGTTCCTTGTTCTTTCTTTTCTTCAAAACACGTATGTGTTGATGATGATAAATGGAAGTTGTTTTAAGCAGAAGGTTCTTCAAATTGTCCCATCCTTAACTCATGTGATTGTAAGGTTCCATTTAAGTTTTTTAGTGAGAATGTGGCCATATTCTTGGATTCCTCGATTGCTACTACTGCGTATTCAAACTTCCTTGTTAAACTTCTTAAGATTTTCTCCATGATCCTTCTATCATCAGTGGCTTCTCCATTCTGTCTTAGTTGATTTGTAATCAAGACAACCCGGTTGTAATAATCTTCAACTAATTCTAAATCCTTCATCTGTAGGCTGTCGAATTCACATCTCAAAGTTTGTAACCGTACAACCTTGACTCTATCATCTCCTTTATAAGTTTTATGCAATGTATCCCATGCTTCATTTGAAGATTTTGCCATGGAAATCCTTTCAAATATAACATCATCTATCGTTTGGTAAATAAGGAATAGCGCTTTCTTGTCCTTTAATTCTTTTGATTTGATTTGTTTTGTTTTGATGATGAGCTTGATTCTTCATATCCTTCTTGAATAATACTCCATAAATCTTGTGATTGGAGTAGTGTTAGAGGTTGTTTTTGTAATTCCAGATTCTTTAGGGGGTTAGTTATAACATTTCTAATTCTGTTTGTAATATGCATTTAAGGACTTGTTTAGTTCTTGTTTTTGTATCACTTCAAATATTACTCAATAAAAGTTTGTTAAGTTTCTGTTAAAACTTTCTTGCTTATTCTGAGACTGATTATCAAATTGGTATCAGAGCCAAAGGAACTGCTCGCCGATTTTGATCCAAATGACTGGATTCTCCATCCCGATTCCATCAGACGTACGAACGACGACGAAATACGATGAGTGGTGCGGTGGCAGATCCGGTTGTGATGATTAGGGATAACTTTACAACGATCCCTCTGCAGTGCCCAATTCTAACTGCTTCTAATTACACAATTTGGGCGGTGAAATTGAAGGCAATCTTCAATGTTCACGGGTTATGGGATGTAATTGAACCAGGTGAGGGTGTTCTTGTTGACCAAAAGAAAAACAATGCGGCCATTGCCTACCTGTATCAGGCAATGCCAGAGGAACTTGTTCTTCAGGTGGCCAATTTAACTACCGCAAAGGATATTTGGAATTCGTTAAAAACAAGGTTCGTTGGTGTTGAACGGGTCAAGAAGGCAAGAATGCAAACCTTGAAGAATGAATTTGAGGCCCTGAAGATGAAGGAGGGAGAGAATATTGATGAATATGCTGGGAAGATAAGTACAATATCTTCTAGGGCAAGTGATCTTGGTGAACCCTTCCAAGAATCTGTGTTGGTAAGGAAATTTCTAGACTCAGTTCCTGATAGGTTTATTCAAATTGTTGCTTCAATAGAGCAGTTTGTAGATCTAGATGCAATGTTACTACAAGAGGCTATTGGTAGGCTGAAGGCTTTTGAAGAAAGAACTGGGATGAGAAATAAGAATGTGAGTTCAAAAGATGATTAATTACTGCTCACTTACTCTGAGTGGCAGTCTAAAAACCAGGCAGATTCAAAGAATAAAAAATGGAACAGATCAGAAGGGGTTAGTAAGAATGCAGGAAAGTTCAATCAAAAAAAGAGGGAAGGAGACTTCTCTAAAGGCCAGAAGCAAGGGGACTTTAAGAAAAAGGATAAGTCCAAGATTAAATGCTTCAAATGTGATGTCCATGGTCATTACTCTACTGAATGTACTACTGTGAAAGTCAAGGACACATAAGCCAATTTAACACAAACAGTTGAAGAGGAACCTGCCCTGTTAATGACAGTCAAGATACAAGACCAAAAGGAAATGGTGTTCTTGAATGAGCACAGGGTAGTACATTCAAAGTATGAATCAGATGTGAATGAGGAATGTGAATGGTACCTTGATAATGGGGCTTCTAATCACATGACTGGGAATCAGTCTGTTTTCTCAAGTCTGGGTAAGAATGTAGGGGGAAAAGTTAGATTTGGTGATGGGTCTTGTGTGACAATTGAAGGAAGGGGTTCAGTGATTTTAGAAGGGAAAGATATGGATCAAAGACTAATGACTGATGTGTATTATATCCCACACTTGAAAAGCAACATTTTGAGCCTAGGGCAGGCCACTGAAGGTGGTTGTGAAATAAGAATGAAGGATGAATTCCTTTGGATGTTTGACAGAAAAGGCAGGTTGCTAATGAAGGTGTTAAGATCCCCAAACAGGCTATACAAGGTCAAATTGACTATAGGGTCACCAGTATGTTATCTAACTAAAGTTGATGATGTGTCTTGGCTTTGGCATGGAAGACTAGGGCATACAAACTTTGAATCTCTTAGAGTCATGACAAGTAAGCAGATGGTGACAGGGGTTCCTCTGATTAAGCACTCTTCACAAGTGTGTGAAGCTTGTTTGGCTAGGAAACATTCAAGACAACCATTCCCAGCAGAATCACATTATAGAGCAGTGTGTCCTTTGGAGTTGGTCTCAATGGATCTGTGTGGACCAATACTACCTACAACACAAGCTGGGAACAGGTATTTCATGCTTATTGTAGATGATTGCACAAGATTCATGTGGATATATATGCTTAAATCTAAGGACCAAGCATTTGATGTGTTTAAACTGTTTAAATTGAAAGTTGAGGCTGAATGTGGCTTAAAAATCAAAACTCTAAGGTCTGATAGAGGAGGATAATTTCTATCAAATGATTTTAATATGTTTTGTCAAAAAGAAGGGATCAAAAGGCTGTTGACTGCTCCTTACTCTCCTCAACAGAATGGAACAGTTGAGAGAAGGAACAGGTCTATCTTGAACATGACTAGGAGTATACTAAAAGCTATGCACATGCCACAAGACTTTTGGGCAGAAGGAGCTAGACATTCGGTATATATCTTGAACAGAATACCTACCAAGGCACTAAAAACTCAGACACCATATGAGGCCTTGAAGGGTAGAAAACCAAACCTTGTCCATTTGAAGGTGTTTGGTTGTGTTGGTCATGTGAAGGTGATTAAACCTGGATTGAAGAAGCTAGATGACATAAGTGTACCAATGGTATACTTGGGTATAGAATCAGGTTCAAAGGCACATAGAATGTATGATGTGGCCAAGAAAAAGATAGTTGTAAGCAGAGATGTCCACTTTGAAGAAGCTAGAAACTGGGATTGGACTGGGTATGTAAATGAAGTAAGAGATGAAAGCTCCAGCTGGGTTGACTTCCATGTGTATAATGACAGTATTCAACAAGTGCAATCTGATGGGTTGAATACAGAAGAAAGTTCAAGCCAGGAGCAAGAACAGAATCAATCTCAATTCAATAATGAAGCAGATCAATTGAATCTCAGAAGGTCAAATAGAGTTCCAGTGTTACCATCTAGGTTGAATGATTATGTCCTTGATAGTAGGGTCAGATATGGAAATGAAAGGCAAGAATAAGAGGATCATGTTGAACTTCTACATGTACAAGAAAATGAACCAATGACTTATCAAGAGGCAGTGAAAGATAAAGTGTGGCAAAAGGCAATGGATGAGGAGATCAATGCTATTGAGAAAAATAAGACTTGGGTGTTGACTGATCCTCCTCTTAAATGTAACCCAATAGGGCTGAAGTGGGTTTACAAGGTGAAAAAGGATGCAACAGGAAATGTGACTAAGTATAAGGCTAGGTTGGTAGCAAAAGACTATGTTCAGCAACTGGGAGTAGACTTTGAAGAGGCTTTTGCACCAGTGGCCAGAATTGAGACCATAAGATTGATCCTTGCATATTCAGCTAAAATGGGTTGGATGGTGTATCACTTGGATGTCAAAGCAGCTTTTCTTCATGGGGAATTAAAAGAAAGTGTGTTTGTGAAACAACCAGAAGGTTATGAGGTTGAAGGATCAGAAAGAAAAGTATACAAGCTATCTAAAGCTCTTTATGGCTTGAGGCAGGCACCTAGAGCTTGGAACCTGAGGTTGGATGCTGTTCTTAAAGAGTTGGGGTTCAAAAGATGCCAACATGAACAAGCAGTCTATGTGAAAAATAGAGAAAAGTCATTATTGATGTTGGGTGTATATGTGGATGATCTACTTGTGACAGGAAGTAATCAGAAAGAAGTAGAGGAATTCAAGTTGCAAATGCAATCAAAGTTTGAAATGACAGATTTAGGCTTGTTATGTTACTATCTGGGTATAGAAGTTGCTCAAAGTAAAGAAGGGATATTTATAAATCAGTCTGCTTATGCTTTAAAGGTGGTGAAATTAGCTGGGCTAGAAGACTGTAATGAAACAAAGGTTCCAATGGAACTTGGTTTGAAACTGTACAGAGATGAAGGTGGTGCAGATGTAGATCCAACAGGTTACAGAAAGTTGGTTGGATCATTGAGGTACTTGACTCAAACTAGACCTGACTTGAGTTATGCTGTTGGGTACATTAGCAGATTTATGCAAAGTCCTAAAGAAGCACATTTGAAGGCTGCTAAGCACTTGATTAGATATGTGAAAGGTACAATTCATTTTGGTATCAAGTACAAAAGGACAGAAGGTGGAAATCTTGTAGGGTTTAGTGACAGCAATCATCTAACAGATTCAGATGATGGGAAGAGTACCTCAGGCAACGTGTTTTACTGTAATGAATCATTGATTTCATGGCACTCACACAAACAACAAACTGTTGCTTTGTCTAGTTGTGAGGCAGAGTTTATGGCTGCAACATCTGCAGCTTGTCAAGCAGTTTGGTTACATGGTTTATTGGAGGAAATTACAGGAAAGAAAGAAGGGATAGTTATGTTGTATGTGGATAATAAATCTGCTATAGCTCTTATGAAAAATCCTGTTTTTCATGGGAGATCAAAGCACATAAACACAAGATATCACTACATAAGAGAGTGTATTGAACAAGGTCAAATTCGTGTTGACTTTGTGAGTGGGGATTTGCAGAAAGCTGATATATTGACAAAGCCTTTGGGTAGAGTCAAATTTTGTGAAATGAGATTTTTACTTGGTGTGGAGGAGTTGAAAAGGAATGCTTGGAATTAGGGGGGAACATGTTAGAGGTTGTTTTTGTAATTCCAGATTCTTTAGGGGGTTAGTTGTAACATTTCTAATTCTGCTTGTAATATGCATTTAAGGACTTGTTTAGTTCTTGTTTTTATATCACTTCAAATATTACTCAATAAAAGTTTGTTAAGTTTCTGTTAAAACCTTCTTGATTATCCTGGAGACTGATTATCAAGTAGTACCTTCATTTTTATGCCCCAATGATAATAGTTCTTACCGTTTAGATTCGGTAATTGAAAATGCAATCCATTGTTGTACGATGACATTATTCCTATAATTAATATCTTCCCTTGGTTGTCCTCTTTCGTTTAACCACTGAGGTTATTTCTGTCTCTTTGATTTGAGCCTACACAGGTTCGTATCAATTCCACACATATTTCATATGTCTTCTTAATAACAAACCCCACACAGGTTATGTTTAATGAATCCACATAGGTTTTCTTACCATTTTGAACAATCCCTCTAATATTTCTGCAGAGTGATTTGATATTCTTGTTCCTCGATGTTTCTGCCCAGATTTATTAATGTTCTTGATGGCGTTTTCTTTTATTTTGTCCAGATGGTCTTGGTCCAATTCTTTTCCGATTTGTCGTAGTTCTGTTTTTTTCAAAAAAAAAAAAAACTTCGATCTAATCTCCTTCGATAATTCTTTTTTTCAAAAATTTGCTTCCAGATTCTATTGACTGTTTCTCAATTGCCTTTGATTGAATATTTTCCTAGAGTTTTTAACTTTGATGATTATGATCTTCTATGCAGTGCTTTTGATGATTATCGATCCCGAGATTTTACCATAAGTTTCCTTTGATTTGATGTTTGAATTCTTCTTGTTGATATTCAGTTGATTTCTTCATGTTCGCACATCTCATTGACTTTTGGTTGTCTGATTGATTCAAGTTAGCGAAACGATATCGGATGAAAATCGATCATCCAATTCCTGATTTCTTGTTCTTGATGTTCAGATTTACGCAATGGTTTTGAAATCCCTAGAATCGTTTTCTAGAGTTCGCTGTGATACCAGTTTGTTGGATATCATGAACACTCAGTCACGAATTCATATATGTAAAATCATATGCATCAGAATAAGAACAAGGGATCAATTACACAAATTCTGGTATGCGGTGAAAAGTCAAAGCATACGGTTGTATATTATGAAATTGACCAACGATTCTTTACAATTTTGGGCATATATGTATACTATGAAACAATATTAACAAGGTGGTTATACCCCTTCGTTTGGGGGTACCAGAAAATTGTCATTAACCACAAAATAACTGCCTTTGACTACTCATACCAGGTGAGTTACATAGCCCCACATTTTACATTTTTACATTTTTGGGGTGAAACATGATTACAATTGAACTATTTGCAATTTATATAATTCAAACATCGTGTACATGTGTGTATTTTTGTGGCTTATGCTTGAACACTATGAGCTAAACTACATTTATAACAAGTACAATCATTAACTCCGTACAAGCCAACGGTCACAATGATAGATCTATTGCATTTGACAAATCCACCCAGATAAGGTGATTGCTTACTGACAATACACAAGGGTAACATTGAGTGTTATGCCTAACATGTCACAAGGTTTGATTGTGCACCCGGTTTACTATAGTGGTTCTTCATAATCGCCTATTTATACCATGTTACATGTGAATTGTACACAACATTTCGAACATTATTTGTAGAGTCAAAACCTATGTATGCTCACCAACTATTTTTAGTTTACCTTGTTTTCATCATGTTCCAGTTGCAAATGTTTGAGATCATATGCAAGATGCTTCACTTAGGATCGATACCTAATTGAATAATAAATTGAACATTTGATGTATTATGTTTTGGATGTTTGTTTGAACTCATGTATGAAATCTTGGTTTATTAATTTATATGATTTTTACATGTGCTTATTAACAGTCTCCATGTCCCGCCCCGACGTATTCCGCCGTCGGTTGGAGTGTGACATTGATCGAATACCATCTAAGGTTGCCTTGGCCAAAAGAAATATTCCTATTCCTATCACAGTTTGTGATAAATGTGGGGTTGCCTTAGAATCAGTAGACCATCTTCTGATCTCCTGCAGCCTTGCGATGGCAGTTTGTATTGGAGTTTAAGTTATTCTCTATATTTTGGGATATGTCTACAGTTGTTATTGACCAAATCTTTGCCAACTATTGACCGAATTATCAGCCCTTGATTTATTCCTTTCCTTGTATTTTTGGTTTTCTTTTGTTTTATATAGGGCTGTACATCGATGATTATTATGAGAAAATATGAATTACTTTGACCATCGTTTCTTTGATGGTATCAGAGCGGTTCAAACATAAAACAAAAACCTAATCGACGACCATCACCATGGCCGCCGATAAAACAGATGAAAACACGCCAGATATATACCACCTAATCACTGAAGAAGAACGACAGAGAGTGATGTCGGGTGAGAAGAAGACGCCCACCGAAACCGCTGCGTTCAAGAACGACAGAGAAGGAAAACTAAAGGTAGCTCACGTTGAGACTGATACAAGTCCTATACCAGGTTTGACAAAAGAACAGTGCCAATTATTCTTAAAATTCTTTGCCAAGAATAATCCCAAAGGAGACACATTTCGGTTGGCAAATATGGCAGGTAAAGGGGATTGGGATGATGAATGGGTTGTGGACTCAGGTGCCACAGAACATATAACTCATGATGAAACAATTCTTAATAACAAAATTGTTTGTCCTAATGAGGTACCAGTTATAATTCCCGATGGAAGTGCAATTCCTGTAAAGGGAAGAGGTGAATGTAATCTAGAAGGAGGTGCAAAATTAAAGGGGGTTCTTTACATTCCTGAGTTTAATTGTAATCTCTTATCTGTGAGCCGATTGGCTAATGATCTCCAATGCGCCGTTACGTTTTTTCGTGACTTTTGTGTCATGCAGAAGCTTCACACGAGGAGCTTAATTGGTGCGGGTAAATGTAGGAAAGGTCTATACCGAATGGGGTTGGTCAATAGTGTGAGAAGAGCTATGATGATGAGTACTGGGAACATATGGCATAAAAGGTTGGGACATGCTTCTGAAGATAAGCTTGTTGCAATTGATTTTCTTAAAGGTATTACTTTAAACAAACTGTGTAACTCATGTTCTAAGGCCAAACATACTAGGCTTCCCTTTTCAAGGAGTTCCATAAAAACAAATGCTTGTTTTGATTTGGTGCATTGTGATATTTGGGGTAAGTATCGTACCCCGTCTTTCTCAAGAGCAAATTATTTCTTAACTATTGTAGATGATTACAGTAGGGCCACATGGGTTTTTCTCCTAAAATTCAAACATGAAGCAAGTAAGTGTTTAAAGTTTTTTTGCAATATGGTAAAAACTCAATTTGAAAGGCCCGTCAAGAGAATTAGATGTGACAACGGAGGGGAGTTCACATCGAACGATATGATTAATTTTTATGATGAGCGAGGGATTTTACTTGAAACTACTTGCCCTCACACACCCCAACAAAATGGTGTTGTTGAGCGAAAACACCGACACTTACTCGAAGTTGCTCGATCACTAAGATTTGAAGCTAACTTACCTAAGAGGTTTTGGGGTGAATGCATCTTGACGGCCACCTACATCATTAACCGATTGCCATCAAAAGTTATTGATGACAAAACCCCTTTTGAGTTGTTATACAATCGGAAACCCGATTATGACGATATGCGGGTTTTTGGTTGTTTGGCATTCTATCGAAACACCGACACCAAAGGGGACAAGTTTGAAGAAAAAGGGAGGCCCGGAGTGTTCGTGGGCTACCCTCAAGGAACAAAAGGTCATAAAATTCTTGACATCGAAACCCGTAAAATTATAATTTCTAGGGACACAAGATTTTATGAAGGAAATTTCCCCTTCAAGAGTGACAAATTAATTTATGAAGAAGTAGATGCCCTTGATCCCTTAAACAAACCAATCTGTGATGAAAGTCAGAATCCAAGAATGTCTACATTTAATGAGTCCAACGAAAATGAAGAGCCAGCTAAAAATGATGAGGTAAATCAGCCCACTAATGATGAGCCAAATCTGCCTAATAACGATACCATGGCCCAGGAGACTACCGAAATGAATGACCTGGGTCAGACTTCAAATATTGAAGAAACAGGCCCACTTCCGCTAGAAGAAGCTGCCGAGAACAATGAGGCCGAGACACAAAATTCTGAGCCTATCGGAACTAAAAGAACCAGATCACAGCCGACCCACTTAAGCGACTATCAAGTAAAGCTTCCCCCATCGGTTGACCATGCAAAACCCGCACCAAGTCAAGCATCGACGGTACATCCCTTGTCCAATTTCGTTTCATACGAAAAGTTTTCTAAGTCTCACAAAGTCTTTTTGGCGGCCATTACTTCTAATAATGAGCCTAGATATTTTAATCAAGTTGTACAAGATGAAAGATGGAAAGAGGCTATGAAGAAGGAGATACAGGCTCTTGAAGAAAACGGTACGTGGACGTTAGTTGACCTTCCAAAAGGGAAACGTGTCGTCGATTCAAAATGGGTTTATAAAATAAAATATAAACCGAATGGAGATGTTGAACGATTCAAGGCTCGTCTCGTTGCAAAGGGGTTCACACAGATGGAGGGAGTCGATTATCATGACACGTTCGCGCCAGTCGCAAAATTGGTAACAGTTAGAACACTTCTAGCCGTAGCTGTCAAGAAAAATTGGGTTATTAATCAACTTGATGTTAATAATGCCTTTTTGCATGGAGATCTTAACGAGGAAGTTTATATGAAACTGCCACAAGGATTCGCTAAAGAAAATGACACGAGGGTTTGCAAGTTGAATAAGTCCCTCTATGGCCTAAAACAGGCATCTCGCAATTGGTACCAAAAGTTCACCTCATCCCTTCTCGAACTCGGTTTTAAGCAGTGCAAGGCAGATTACTCACTCTTCATTTTTAAAGAGGATAAGTGTTTTGTGGCAGCCCTCATCTACGTGGACGACGTTATTATGGTAGGAAATGATGTGGCCAAAATTCAACACACTAAAGATGAACTTGACAAACGTTTCAGCATCAAAGACTTGGGTACTCTAAAGTACTTTCTTGGTATAGAAGTTGCCCGTACACGTGAGGGTCTAGTTCTAAGCCAAAGAAAGTATATTCTAGATATTCTCGAAGATTGTGGGTTACAAGGATGCAAGCCAAGCCCATCTCCTTTTGAGCAGAACCTAAAGTTGGATAAAAGAAGTGAAGAAGCCAAAGTTGATGCTAATCGATATCGCCGCTTGGTAGGAAGGTTGCTCTACCTACAAGCCACTAGACCCGACATTGCCTATTCTGTAAACGTACTAAGTCAATTTGTGGCTGACCCAAGACAAAGTCACATGGACGCGGCACACCGGGTATTGCGCTACCTGAAGGGAACGGCTGGACAAGGCATTCTTTTGCCTCGGGATGGTGGTTGTAATCTCACCACATATTGCGACTCCGATTGGCTTGGTTGCCCATTTACTAGAAGATCTAGATCGGGATATATCCTTCTTCTTGGAGGGGCACCCATCTCTTGGAAAACAAAGAAACAGGTCGTGGTATCACGTTCCTCTGCCGAAGCAGAATATAGGTCTATGGCCTCCACAGTCAGTGAAATTTTATGGATGCGGTGGCTTCTCAAGGAGCTAGATGTCACCTTGAGCGGACCAACCCCCCTTTTCTGCGACAACCAAGCGGCTAGGCACATCGCTACCAACCCTGTATTTCATGAACGAACCAAGCACGTAGAAATGGATTGCTATTTTGTTCGAGAAAGAGTTGAGTCTCAAGAAGTTCAACCCCTACGCATTGATTCTAGAATGCAAATCGCAGATCTACTCACGAAAGGATTGGGCAGTCAACAACTCCGTTTTTTGCTCGACAAGTTGGGCATCAGAAACCTACACGCTCCAACTTGAGGGGGAGTATTGGAGTTTAAGTTATTCTCTATATTTTGGGATATGTCTACAGTTGTTATTGACCAAATCTTTGCCAACTATTGACCGAATTATCAGCCCTTGATTTATTCTTTTCCTTGTATTTTTGGTTTTCTTTTGTTTTATATAGGGCTGTACATCGATGATTATTATGAGAAAATATGAATTACTTTGACCATCGTTTCTTTGAGTTTGGAACAAGGTGGCGGGCTGGTGTAAAATGGCTATTACATCGGGCTCCTCGATGAATAAGAGATTAAGGTTTAAAGAATTAGTTAAATGAAGTAAGACTTACAAGAAGTTGGGTCTATACATTATCTTGGTTACTATTTGGTCACTTTGGAAGGTTAGAAATGATCGAATTTTCAATCAAATTAACAAGGAGCCTGAGAAAATCTTAGAGGAGAACATAGCATGTTCGTTCGTGTGGTTAAAAAATAGAGCGAAATTGATTTCAGTTGATTGGAAGGATTTGTGTAGTTTTGAACTTTCCCTGTAATGTTTTATCTTTGTACTATTTTCTAGCATCTTGCTAGTTTATTTCGTTAGTTAATAAAATGTTTTGCCGTTAAAAAAACATAGAGTATTAGGTAGTCAAAACTAATCCTTACGAATTTTACCACCCACTCACTGTTTGGTGGATCAAATTCCAACGTCGCTATATCTCTTTTAAAAGACACGGAAAATAATTTTACCGACGCTATATCTCTTTTACTTCTCCCAAAAGAAAATCTTTGATATCTGACTGGTGTACACGCCCACCTTTCAAGAACTCAAAGACGGGACTATTCTTGAGATCGCACTCTGTTTCCTTCTTCCAGACATCAAATCCATCTTCACCTGTTCCTCGATGGGTAAGCTATTCATTTGATTTATTATCCTATCAACAATTTTCTTTTCTAATGATTTTATTGTTGAGTTTCCTACCCTATCAATGAAACAATTGATTCAATCCAGGCATTTAAATCGGATGTTATTGATATTATGTAACAGCATATAGTGTTCTGTAGCAGAAGTATATACATGTTGTATCTTTGATCAACTTAATTGGGATCCGTTTGCCGTTTTTTTTGCTATATTGCACAACACTAGGGTTTGACTAAAAATCTCATGCCTATGGTTGGATCTGGACAGGTGAACCTTAATCTGTATATGCGCTAGATGTGTTAACTGTTAAAACTTTAGATTAGTGAATGTATGATTTTGAAATTAAACTAGTTAAAAAGGGCTATGTTGGTACTTATTCATAATCATGCAAGTGATATCTTATTTCAGAAAAAGAAGCCGAATGTTGCTCGACTCACCTCATTGATGGGGATGGTACTTTCAATGCAGTTGGACTTGATAATTTTATTAAGCAAGTCAAACTGGGAGAATGTGGACTTTCTTATGCTGTTGTTGCTATCATGGGTCCACAAAGCAGTGGTATGTTCATTGTTTCGTGTTTAATGTCGCAGAAAAGAGTCATCGATTACTTAAGTTACTTCGCGCCTTTTAGAATTACAAATAAAATAGTGTGAAAGTTCAGACATTAATGTGTTTCTTGCAGGGAAGAGCACACTTCTAAATCATCTTTTTCATACCAACTTCAAGGAGATGGATGCTTACAGGGGAAGGCATGTTCTGATTGGATCTTTTTATTACGTTTTCTTAGCTTGTACTTTGCTTAAATTGCATTTCTCTTTATTAGGTCTCAGACGACCAAAGGTATTTGGATGGCGAGGTGTGCTGGTATTGAGCCTTGCACCATTGTAATGGATCTTGAGGGTACCGATGGAAGAGAGCGAGGAGAGGTTGTTATAAATTTTTATTTTTTTTATTGTTATCTCATTGTTTGGTCTTGTTTAATAAGATTTTATATTATTCCAGGATGATACTGCATTCGAGAAACAAAGTGCACTTTTTGCACTTGCTGTTTCAGATATAGTGCTTATAAACATGTAAGTTTGCTGGTACCTCCAGATAATATGTTGCCAATCTGAACTTTTTATGGTTAATTGCGCCAAAATGTTACATACAATTGCACTGAAATTTGATGTATGTTACGTACAATGGTGAAAAGGTAAAGTAAGCTGTATAGAATGGGAAAAGATATGAATGTATATTACATTTTGATGCAATTAATACAATTTTTTTATAGAAGCAAGTTTTGTTTCTAATAAGTTTATATTACCCAGGTGGTGTCATGATATTGGGCGTGAGCAGGCGGCAAATAAACCCCTTCTAAAAACCGTATTCCAGGTACATTATCTGTATCTATAGTTTATCCATTTCTCGTCGTCTGTTTGTTAATCTTTTTGTTAAATGTTTTTCAGGTTATGTTGCGGTTATTTAGTCCACGTAAAACAACTTTAATGTTCGTTATACGTGATAAAACAAGGGTAAATATCGTCTCTTGTTGCTGTGTTATGGTAACATAGTCTGATGTGGATTTGATTTATATCTTTTTATTCCTTACAGACACCTCTTGAAAATCTAGAGCCTGTTTTGAGGGAAGATATTCAGAAGGTATCTTTTTTTGTCTCATACATATATATTTTGTCTAATTTTATCTTGCCACCTTAAAAAGTAACCTAACCATACTAGTTATGATGATATGTTATTTGTTGTAGATATGGGATTCTGTTCCCAAGCCAGAAGCTCACAAACACACCCCACTGAGTGAGTTTTTTAATGTAAGAAACTAGATATAAGTTATAGCTTCTATTGTATTCTTTTAATCATTTAATCAGACATAATAATATAATATTATGCCTATCAATCATATAATAACTTTTCATTGTTCGAGTGACCAGGTTCAAGTTGTTGCCCTGTCTAGCTATGAAGAGAGAGAAGAACAATTTAAAGAGCAGGTATGCATGAGATTCTTATGGACTTTTCACAAACTAGCATTAGACTGTAGTATCCGTATACATTTACTTATGGATGGGTCAATTTCAGTTGTTTATGTCAAACCAAAAAAGTTACTAAAAAGGGAATGGGACGTATTCAATGATTTAGATCACTATTGTAATACTATTGTTTTGTAATCACAATTAGCACATTAATTATTTTGTATATATTTTAAAAATGGACAATAAAGTGTTTGTGGGTCAATCGGCTGAAAGTGGCCCAAAGTCTGTTTTTAATGATACGACCTCCTAAATTGTTTGTATTCAAAGATTTGGATTACTGTTGTAAAATATGGTACGTGTATTACCAGACAATGGTTATTTGTAGGTCTTTTTTGAAATAGACAAAAAGTGTTTGCCGGTCAACTCAACCCGACCCACCCATCTTGCCACCACTACCACTGTCCACGGGACCATGTGCTTGCTGCATTCAGGATTAGGATCAAGTTCAATTGAAACATTCAGAAGCATTGATGTTTTAATCAATATATGGCTTTTAATTATTTACTTTTTACTGGTCTTTAAAGGTGGCTAGTTTGAGGCAAAAGTTCTTCCAATCTATTGCACCTGGCGGTTTAGCTGGCGATAGGCGAGGGGTTGTTCCTGCTTCAGGTTTTTCCTTCAGTGCACAACAAATCTGGAAAGTAATTAAGGAGAACAAAGACCTTGATTTGCCAGCTCACAAGGTAATGGTTCTAGACCCTTCTAGTAAAATTTGACATACTGTCTGGACTTGACATTTTTATTTTTGAGTTTTTTTTATTATGTAGGTTATGGTGGCAACTGTACGATGTGAAGAAATTGCTAATGAGAAATATTCTTCTTTTGTTTCAAACGAGGTACATAGTTTAGTAACTAATTATCCAAACACATACTTTTCCAGACATTTGAACTAAATAAGTTTTGCAGGACTGGCTTGAATTAGAAGAGGCTGTGCAATCTCACCTTGTCCCAGGCTTCGGGAGGAAGCTTAGCTCACTGCTTGCCAATTGTTTATCCAGGTAATAACAAACTTTTAAAAATTCCATTTTTATAACAATACCGTTTTTTTTATCTTTGTTGCCGAGTTTTCATGTTTTTTTCAATAATTTGTTTTCAGGTATGATGAAGAGGCTACTTACTTTGAAGATAATGTTAGATCTGCAAAGAGCAAGCAATTGGAAGAGAAGTTGCTGCAAGTAATGTTTCTTGTTTTATGTTCATTGCTAAATGTGATTCATGATTTCATGTTTATTTCTCTATAGTATTATTTCTCATTTTTTTTGTTTCTTTTGATATTATATTCAGCTTGTTCAACCGGCCTACCAATTAATGTTGGAACACATACGATCTGAAACACTGAATAACTTCAAAACAGCACTTACTGATGCTCTGAATGGAGGACAAGGGTTTGCAGTGGCTGCTCGTGATTGCATCACAAAGTTCATGAGACTGTTTGATGAACAATGCCAAGGTATTAAGTGTAATTTTTCATTTTTTTTTTCTAGATGCTCAAAATGATGCCTTTTTAAATTCTTTATCGTCAATTCAAACATTGCATTTATTTCCATTAAGCAAGCATTTTACTTTTTTATTCATGGTCCTGATACACTAATCTACAGATGCCCTCATCAAGCAAGCCAATTGGGACTCAGCTAAAGTAAGGGTTAAATTTTCAAATGATTTAGATTCACATATTGCTGATGTTCGAGCTGCTAAACTATCAGAACTTACTTCACTATATGAGGTAATATTAAATAAATTTGTATTTATAAGCCTTGTGATGAGGTTGTTAATCAGTTTATACATATTTCTTCAGTCAAAATTGAAAGAGGCACTACATGGTCCAGTGGAAGCTCTTCTAGAAGGAGCTAATGATGACACTTGGCCTGCAATAAGGAAGCTTTTTTTCCGCGAAACTGAAACAGCTGTCTCTGATTTCTCTTTTGCACTTTCTGGGTTTGAAATGGACAAAGAAGAAAAGGAAGATATGATTTCAAAATTGAAGAATTTTGCAAGAGGATTAGTTGAAGGGAAAACAAGAGAAGAAGCCGCCAAAGTTTTGTACCACATGAAGGAAAGGTAACGTATGCTTGAAGATATGTACTCTGTTTTAGATGTAGGTTAGAGGTGGTAAAAATGGACGGGTAGGGATGGCGGGTTAAAAGGTCAAATGGGTAATTTTTCTACTGGTGCAATGGGTCAGGTACCATGAAAAACATTTTGCTCAACATGGTCTTTTAGTTGATAATTAGTG
The DNA here is from genome assembly GCA_023525975.1 of Smallanthus sonchifolius. NCBI lineage: Eukaryota > Viridiplantae > Streptophyta > Magnoliopsida > Asterales > Asteraceae > Smallanthus > Smallanthus sonchifolius. Next base: position 20,941,557 of record CM042034.1, read on the forward strand.
TTTCAAGTATGATTGCTAAAAGTATATTATTTCAATAACAATCTAATTTCTTAAGTAAAACGATTTTGGAGGTTTCATGCATTAAATATATAATTTGCAGTTGCACGATGAGTGACCTGTTCTCTTTTAGGCTATCTTATAATTTGGTTAATTTTGGATTAAACCGACCAACTTTCTCCATTTTATATATTAAGTTCAACTTTTTTTTGTTGTAGTGGTTAAATCCCTAAACTTTTTTTTGTCTTCTGACATATATTAAATTGGTGGATCTTTTAGTTTTATTTATCAGTTTAGTCCGTAAATTTTATTTGTCTTATTAAAAAGCCCCACTCATTTTATCTAGATTCAAAAGGTACAAAAAAAAATTAAGGGATCAAACGGTTACAAGAACAAAAAATTAAGGGACTTAATTGATAAAATGGTGACAGGTGGTTGGTTAACGTACTTTAACCCTTCTTAATTTCACTCATCAGAGATAAGACAACCCAATGGTCTGTTTATAAGTAAATGGCTTTGTCGCCTCTAATTAGATGTATTAACTGCAGTTATCTTGTTTCAGTTTTACTGTAACTCATTGTCAATCTATTAAACCACACAGATTTACCTCCATATTCAACCATGACAATGACTCAATGCCACGAGTCTGGACCGGAAAGGAAGATATCCGAGCAATAACGAAAACTGCCCTATCTTCTGTAAGAATCATTCCATTAGATGATCGATATTTCTTCACACGTGGCTTATAATCTGTTCATTTATGTTTTTTTTTATATTTCAGTCTTTAAAGTTGCTGGCTGTGTTGGCTGCAATTCGTTTGGATGAAGAAACAGATACAATCGGGGAAACACTTGTCCTCACATTAGTGGATCCTAAGAAAGGCACTAGTAATAGTACCACTGACCCATTGGCCTCAAGCACATGGGGAGAGGTATTGTGTGTGATCCATATGGGTTTCTTTTTATCCATGAAGAATCTGAACATTTGTTTATTTACACTCAGGTTCCAGCTACAAAGACACTCATAACTCCTGTTCAGTGTAAAGCATTGTGGAACCAATTTCAAAGAGAAACCGAGTACACCATCACTCAAGCTATTGCTTCCCAGGTATGGGTATATTATGTTGTTGACTGGAAACGGTGGATTGTTGACTATGTTTGACCTTGCCAGTGCGTGCCTTTCTTGGGGTGAATGTTTAATGTTCTATTCTATGGTTTTCAGGAAGCTAATAAACGCAATAACAACTGGTTACCGCCTCCATGGGCTATTGCTGCCATGGTGATTCTTGGGTTCAATGAGTTTATGACTCTTTTGAGGTTCTTTTTGTCTTTTTACGTTTCTCCACCTTCATATTTATTCATTTACATTAAACCAGGATTTACTTAATTTAGATTCTGTTTTGCAGGAATCCTTTGTGGCTGCTCTTCATTTTTGTTAGTTACTTGCTTTTCAAGGCTTTGTGGGTCCAGCTAGACATTTCTGGTGAATTCCGCAACGGCGCTGTAAGTTTAACTGGCAAGAACTTGAATGTTTGTTAGAGGCAGTAAAATGGGTGGGATGGTAACGAGTCAAACCGAGAATTTATAGTGATCAAGAGATTTTGTGCATTAAGAAGCCCTTTGGGTGATTCGTCTCATTTTACGTACTCTTTTTAGTTATCTGCTTCAAATTTTATTTAGCTGTTTGACCCTTTTACCTTCAAGGAAATGGATAGAAGTTGCCACATTTAATGTTTTTGTTTGAGAATAACCCAGGAAGAAAACCTATGGATTTTCTTTGAAGCTGTATACAAGTCCTTGGATTTTGTTTTTGGGTAATTAAATCCCTGGAGTTCTAAAACATAACAATAGAGCCCCTATATTTTAATCTTACTAAAACAGTCCTTTAAAAAAATAACAAAATGTCCCTCTTTTTTTATATGGTCAATTTTTTATAAAAAGTAAAGTGCAAGGATTTATATTGGGTGCAAGTCCATAAAGGTTTTTTCAAGAATTGCCCTCAAGAACTGTGCAACTTTGTTTACACTTTTCCTGATTAATTCTTTTGGTGGTTACAGCTTCCAGGAATACTTTCATTATCCACCAAGTTTCTTCCAACTGTCACAAATCTTCTTAGAAAACTAGCAGAAGAAGGTCAAACACCCGTCAACACGGAAGCATCGAGAAATAACTCAAATTTTTCACAATCATCAAAAATTATTCAAGGGAATCACAGTGGTTTATCATCAAGCGCTTCATCCGAGGTAACTATGGAAAATGATATGGAATACACAAGCCCCCAAAAATAAGACGCATAGCTTCAGGAATAACATCGCTTCTGTATCCATACAAAGCTTGTTTATTTTGCCGGGAAAAGACGTGTTTGAACCTGTGATGTTCAAGAGGGTATAGAGTTTACTAGGAGCCATGTTTTATTGGCTTTATTAAACTTAGATGTCAAATTGTTGTATAATATATGATATATGTTCTTGGTATGGCTACTGTTGCTTGTTCTTCAAATTTGGGTTCGATTTTGTTTACAACAAGTGTTTGATGCTCGCGCAGCTCCCCAAGAATGTGTTAGTTAGTTAGTTGGTGTATCAATGGAATAACAGAAAATATATAGGCTACAGCCTTTAATCACCATTATATTTATGTTTCTTTCCTACGTAAGAACGGTACACAAGCAACCCAAAAAAAACACTAGAATATTTAGTTGATTTTGCCTCGCTTCATGACGGGACGTATCTACGTAAAACGAAAAAAAAAGTTGAATAAACTTCTACAAGTGAACACTCGCATGTCGGCGCGAAAGTCTGGTTGTTTTTCATCAAAGCCCTACGGCAGGAGTTTGGTTGTTGTTATCGGTTCGGTCGTCGAAAACCATTAAGCGAATACCGATAATGTTCGCTCATAATAGGTTCGGGTCGTCACGGTACCATAACGGTAAAGATAATCTCTATAGGCTACGATATAAAAAAATATTTGATTTTGAATACAACTCCGTTTTAAAAAAAAAAATTATATCGGAACGTTGAGAAACGAAAATAAAAACAGCCATGCAATCCGTTTAAAAAAAGTAAACGAACAAAAATAATTATAGAAGAACGGAATTAATACATAATTAAACGGGTTAAAAGCATCAATTATATAAAGTATAAGGGGTAAGAAAGAAAATACTATAGAGCTCATTATATCATAACAGTTGCTTTTATACTAATAATGTATAGTTAAGAATTAAACTAAACAAATCACACATAGACTAAAACCATTATTTTCTTTTTAAGTAGGTACCCACTTGATACATCATATTATTTTGTTTATTATCTTACCGGATCTTTAAAAATAGTCAATATGAATTAACATTCAATCAAATATTGTTTTACATTGTGATGTACAATTTGTTGTTTATGAAGTAACTAATGTGTTTTATATTGTCGTTTTACATATGAATTACATGTGAATTTATATTGCGTATTAACATTAATTCGAATATTGTTTCTCTGTGTAAATTCGTATCTACCCCATAAAAATTCACTTGGTATTTTCTGATATCTAGTTAAACATTATCACACAAAAAAACAATATTACATTATTTTAAATCAATGCCTTTGTGATTTTGTGTTACATTTCATAAACACAAAAATGGTATGAGTGAGTTTTGTTACTAGTTATGCTCTTCATAAATCTGTACAGAATTTAAAAAATTGACTTGAACATCCTTTTATATTTTAACATATAATTTTATGAACTACATCAAACACCTTTTGATTCTCAACATACTTGCTACGAAAATTCACAAATTGTAAAGATCTCCAATCCACGTTCCGCCGACTCCCTAATCTTTCATCAATCAAGAATTGTTATTCAGAGGATTTCTTGGCTTTTGAGAATGACTTACTGACTTACTAACTTTTTGAAAAACTAATAAGTCAATAAACACTTTCTCACCACAATCCTAAACACTTAGTCACTATCGCATGTCTTAAATGGTAAAGATCACCGGTTCACAAATCGCCTCTCTTTGACAATAAGGCTAGATGTAAACAATACCTAAAAGTCCAAGTGGTTTCATTAATAATTCTGAAGTTGAAGTAAACAAAAATCCAAACATTTTCATTTCCTATTTGATTATAGATGTGTGATTTTACATGCACACAAAAGACACTAGCTTTGTAGGAATTCGTTCGTGTATAAAAATAAAACATTTTTTAATATTACGATTACAATACAAAGAATCAAACCTATCTAAGAAAACAAGTAAATTACAAATACGAATACAACTGAAAAATCACAAAATACAAGAACATAATTCCGATTTTGACCGAGGATCGTGTTTGACACGGGGTCCTTAAATCAAATTCCGGGTTTCTCCCCGTTTTGTTTCCCAGGGTACAACGGCTTAAGCAGTATGTATTGCCGGGGAGGGCTCTAGCACCCGAATTGTACCTTAAAGAAAATGGATGAAGTTGATCAAAGAATTGTTTGAATTCTTTAGAGAGAAAGAAGGAGAAAACACTAGAGAGATTGTGTTGTTTGGTGCATTTTCAACTAAGGAACACCTTGGAATTTATACTTGAAAAAGAAGATGAAACACCTCATTCTCCATAAACTCATGAATTGAAACATCTCATGCTCCATAAACTCATGAGTTGAAACATCTTAAAACCTTTAAGATTTTTGACTAAAACATCAACATTTAAAAACATGTCGAATGAATTTGAATTAGTCATAGTTGGTGTTTCAACTCAAGAAACTTGAATAAAATATAATACAAGTTTATATAATTTTATTTTCACATAATGTTTTCCAACAAGCTTAACCTCATCACTTCGAGATGAGCTTTGCAGTGCCAATAATGGCGATTTTTGCTATAGCCACAATGGCAACATTGTTGATAGAAATTGAAGTAGAATTCGAAGTAATCATGAGAAAGAGACGCAGAAATAATAGTTAGCTAGAGAATTTCATCTTCATAATAGATAAGTTGTGAGTATCAACATAGAAACTTGTTAGCAAATATCAAGATTAATTATTTACCTGATAAGTTTTTAATATATATACAGCATCCATCCAGACAAGTAACATCAGTTCTCAGGGAAGAATAAGATGCGGATAATTAAGTATTGCTTCTCGATCGTAAACTAAAGCTGCTTCCTCCGGTGACCTATAAACCCCCAGCCATACTCATCGCCATAAACTACAGTTACTTCCACCGGCGGAAATCTTATTATAGCTGCGAACCACTTATCCAGGATACGCCTCCTCCGCTTCTCGACACCGCTCCGCCTGTCCACACCGATCCTCCGCTTGTCGGCATCGATCCACGAAGGCTTACGCTTATCGGCATGGATCCACGACGACCGGTTACTGACACCGATAAAATTCTTCCAGGAAAGCTGCTCCACCATCATCGACGGCTCCTTCTTCAACGGCGTCTCTTCCACCTTCTTCAACTTCAGTGATGCATCCTCCAGCGTCATCGCCGGAAAAAGCTCAGAGATATCAGATACTGACATGTAAGGAACTAGGGTTTCGAGAAAGGTGAAACAGATTGTGATTTGCAGGGTGAACCATGATTCATACACTTTATATTAGGCCTTTAACAATTGAGATGAGTTAGGAGCTCTTTGGCAAAATCTGAACCAGTAAGTGTTAAATCATTAAGAGGTCTGAATGGTTCAACATGGTTCCAAAGCTGAATCATTAAGAGGTAAAATGAACCATTAAGAGGTGGGTTTTTAACGAAACAAACACCCTTACCTATGATCGATTAAGAGGAAAGCCTTTTAATGAAATCATTAAGAGGCTACCAAACAGCCCCTTATTTGTTTTTACCCATAATAATCAATGATAACTAATTTAATAAATTTTGATTTCTTTGTTTTTTTTATGAATCATGGTTAAAAATTGTTTTATAAATAATAAGTATAATTTACCAAAAAAAAAATATTATTTTATTTATATTTAACTAGGGGTGCAAACGAGCCGAGCCGAGCCCGAGCTTGACTAGGCTCGAGCTCGGCTCGTTTAACTTACTGTGAGCTCGAGCTCGAGCTCGGCTCGATTCGAGCTCTAATTTTGAAGCTCGGGCTCGGCTCGTTTGTAGTTTTATAAGCTCGAGCTCGGCTCGGGCTCGGCTTGGCTCGTTTGCACCCCTATATTTAACTATTTAATATAAGTTGTATAAATAAAAAAAATATTTTTTTAATATTTATCAAAATAAGTGTTTTAAAATTTTCATTTTTTTTACTTCTAATCTTATTGGATAAACAAAATTTTATTTAAAAAATATTTTAATTTTTTTTTTCATTTTTCTCACTCCTATTCAATGTTTTGTATTTTTAAAATGTTTACTTTAACTTATTTTTAAATTTTTGTTTAGATTGGAATGAAATCTATTACATTAAAACGTTTTATGATATTATGAAACTAAAATTTAAAAACTAGATATTTTTTCTGAAGTTGTATATAAATTTATAGAAACTTAATTTATGAAATTATGAAAATAAATATTTAAAAATAGAGAAAACGTTTTAAAATTTTCTATTTTAAAATTATGAAACATTTCCATTCTAACCAAACCTTTTTTTTTAATTTAAGTTAACTAGTTTTTATTTTTTTATTCTAAACTTTACCCATTATTATTTGGTTTATTTGTTTTTTATTTTACTCTAAATTTTGTATATAAAATTAATATATTTTTTTAAAAATTTAAGTTAACTATTATTATTTTAAAATTTAATTAAAATATTTTTTTAAAAAAAAGTTGTATCATTTAAACCCTTATAGAATATATAATATACGTTTTTAATTTGTTTCATTTTCTATTAATTTCGTTTTCCTTTAATAATTTTCGTTCGTTAACTTTTTTCAAAACATGAAATGCACAGCTATTTGTAGTTTTTTTTTGTCAATGTTCCGATATAATTTTTTTTAAACAGAGTTGTATTCAAAATCGGGTTTTTTATCGTTGCATGTAGCGAATGTCGTTACCGTGACGAGCCGAACCTATTATGGGCGAAGAACATCATTGTCGATATTGGTATTATCGGAATCCGTATCGGTATTCGCCTTATGGTTTTCGATGACCCGAACCAGTAATTTTTTTAAATTTTTTTTCCATTTTTTTATTACTTAGTTTTATGTTTTCTTTCTATTAACATTATTTTTACCGTTACGCCTACGTTTTCGTTTAAATTTTATTAACTATTGTCCCGACACCGTTTTCTATGATAACTTTCATTCGTTAAGTTTTTTAAAATAACGGAATGCGTCGTTTTCTTAAAGAAAAATCAACGTTCTGGTTTAGATTTTATTGAAGACGAAGTTGGATTCAAATTTGAGTGCTTTTTTAATCATACGCTAAAACTAGTCTGCGATTCGATATAAGTTTTATCCACGCAAACGAATCAAACTAGTTATAATTATTAGGAAGTTAAAAATAGTTAAAAAGTAAAGAAATAATAATAAAACGTAACAATTTACTATTTTTTATATCCAGTTCAATTGAAATTTTAAAATCAAATAACTTTTAGTTTTTTTAAATAACAATATTTTAAGTCTTAGTTTTTTTAAATAACAAGGACATAATTTATTATTTAAAAAGTGTGGGTACCGGTACCGAATCTATCGGTATGGTACCGGTTCGGTACGATACAAGTACTCTATCGGTACCAAATGTTCATCCCTATATCTAAATTTGCTACGTAAATAATAAAATCTTATGTGTTTCTTCAAACAACTATATCACTAAAAATATACATTTAACATAAAATTACGGTATAATCTTATTTTTATATTACATCTATTAATAATCAACTGATTATATAACAAATATATGTTTTACATTATCTTTGAATAATGTAAAATAAAGAAAAAAACTCTTATACAAACTTTACAATTTTTATAAATCAAATGAATAATATAAAATAAAAAGATTTGTATTTTATCTCTTTATTTATTTATTAAAATTAAAATAGAATGAAGATAATGAGGTGACAAATGAATATAAATGTAATGATGATGATTTAATGTTTGGGTAAAAGGTAAAATTAATATGGTGTATGGACTTTAAGTGGTGTATTAAACTGATGTCCCTTTGTAGGTCCGTAAATGAGACAAGCCCATAAAAGAAAGATTATTTTATTACTCAGTAACGTACTAAATCCCGTGTTTTACAAGTTCGAATAAATATAATATTATATATTTAGTAATAAAAAAAATTATTTTTAAAAAATCGTGTTTTACACGGGTTGAATAAACCTGTAGAATACAATATAATCTGTTAACACATACACTCATCAAAATATGTTAGAAGATTTATTAATGTAAATGTTAATATTTTCTTTTAAAAATATATTACTATTAAAAGATAGAGGACCTCGATTAGAGGTATATTTAATAAAAGAGAGAATCGATACGTGGCAAAAAAACCTTTTATTTATTATATAGTATAAACTAGTTTAAAATCCCGTGTATTACACATGTTGATAAAATATAATATTATAGTAATAAAAAGTTTGTATTTTAAAAAACTCGTTTATTACACGGATTTATAAAATATAACGCTATATACTTAGTAATAAAACGTATATATCCTTAAAAACTCGTATATTAAACGGTTTGAATACATTAATTTTTATAATTTGACTTAGATCACTATTTAGTTAAAAACAAAAGTTACATAATTAAATTTTAAAGTTTTTTAAAATAAAATTTAAAATAAATGTGTTTTATTAGTATAATTAATATTTTTTTTAAATATAAAATCATTATTAAAAAAATAGAGGTGTATTTAATAAGAGAGAGAGGAGGGAAAAAAGTGTGAGGTTGAATGTGAGAGTGACAAGTGGCAAAAAAAAATTAGTTTTTTATTAGAATAGGGATTTATTTTGTTTAAAAGTGAAAAAAAAGGTTGAAAATTAAAAATAAAAAAACTGAAAATTACGTTTCGCGAATCGCTTGGACCGTCCGGTTCTGTGTAAAACAATCTCACAACATACTATTCTAATCTACATATGTTTATTATGTTGGTCTCGCTATAAGAGATACATGTAGCTTAAACTTGTACCTTTCACATCCTTGGTTTCCACTTTGTTAGACTTTTTTTTAAAAGTTAAATTTCTTGAACTCTCCTGGATTTGAACCCAAAACCTTGATATTAAGAGGCTTTGCCTATATCATTGAGCCACCGCCCCAATGACACTTTGTTAGTTTGTTAGACTTTCTAACCATGTTGTGTTAGGAAGTTAGTTTTATTTTATTTGTGATAGCTATTAGATTCCCAACTCCCATTATTAAACCAAGGGACATCATTATTAAACCAAGGGACATTGTGTGATGGTAAAGGTGTGATATCCAAAATCAGAAACTTAAATATTCAAAGACTCATACATTCAAAAACCACATTAGAAAAAAAAAGACAAGAAATTATACAAAGGTTTCTTACTTCATTTGCTTGGAAATCAATTAATACAATGCATTCATTCAGTTCATACCTAATCTCAATTACAAGCCCTAACTGTCTATTTAACAACGGAATCTTAACAACTAACAGACAATGCATATTTGGTATGATATTGTTGAAGCAAGATATGTTCTTTTTCCTTCCTTTCAAACACAAGAACATGCAAAGAAAAAGAAAATTATATAACTTCTTTTTGTCTCTCTCAAGAACACAACATAAATACATGATTTGGAAATAGAAATCAAAGTTCAAACATCACTGAATCAAACAGATCTGGCTATATTATGTCCAATCTGTACAACAATCACCACCATTATTTTCAATCTTGAACAAATGCTAAACTTCATATCTTCATAAATTGGAAGAAAACCCATGTTCATGTTCATGATCACTCGCGCTTCCTCTAGATAAACCTCTTAATCGATGCCAGAACCCCTTCTTTCTCCCCATTTTCAGAGGAGCTGAATTAAACTCCCGTCTGAACGATTCAGACTCCAAAACCCCAACATTTTCTATTGTACTCCTCAAATCCGTAGCAGATAACCCCATCTTTGAATCATACCCACTCGTCTCAAGATCCGTCATCTCAAAGTCCAGATTGTCATCACGGCTGTAACTTCTAGAAGGTGTAACCTCTCTTATTTCATCAAACTCGTTGCACACAAGTTTCAGGGCTTGGACCACTTCACCCATGAATGGGCGGTGTGATACTTCTGGTTGCACACACATTGATGCTATGGCTGCAACTTTAAGTATGCTGTCAAATGGGATGTTTGAGTTTCTGATATTTGGGTCAATGATCGACTCTAGTGTCTCCTTGTTTGTGAGCAGTGGTCGGGCCCATGTCACGAGATTTTCTTGGCCCGGTGGCTGCAATAGGTCCACGGGCTTTCTCCCTGTTAGAAGCTCGAGAAGAACGACACCATAGCTGTACACATCACTTTTCACCAGAAGGTGGCCCGTCATGGCATATTCTGGTGCTAGATAGCTGTATAAAATGGTATAAAATTAATGCCAGTGCATAATATTTTTCTTTAGTGTGTGATTGTGGTGAAAATACACATAGTAAAGTTCAGCTACCAATGGGTTGAGAATTGTACCCGAAAGTTCCCATAACGTGAGTTGATATGTGTTTATGGCCATCCAATGCCGTTCTAGCCAAACCAAAATCCGAAACTGTTGGCGTGAAATCATTTTCAAGTAAAATATTGCTGGACTTGAAGTCGCGGTGAATGACACGTGGACTTGAATCTTCATGTAAATAAGCTAAACCACGAGCTGCTCCTAGAGCGATCTTCATTCTTGCACACCAGTTCAGAGGGACGATCTTGTCAGCACCTGCGTTGAAAATTACAAAAAAAACATATAATCAAGAGAGGCTATACAGACACTAATCAACTACTATTCAGACACCAGATGCTATACGGGTCGTATGAGTTGTGATTTTTTCTTATACTGGTCGTACAAGTTGTGTTTTTTCTCTTAGACTGACCGTATGATAGAAACTATAAGGGCCATATAGCTTTTATGACTGACACATAAGCGCGACTGATATGACGGCATACAACACTGACAGATGCTATACGGGTTGTATAATCTTTTTTCGCCATCTATACGGCCCGTACGACAACATCACCCGGTGTATCTATAATAGGACCCAAAATCAAGATCCTTTTTCGTTAGATCGAATCAAGAAATCGGTGAAAGGCATGTTGGTTTACCATGTAAATGCGATTCAACACTTCCATTCGGAACAAGCTCATAAACCAGACATCGAAAATGGTCTTCTGTGCAAATCCCAAACAATTTCACCAAATTTCTATGGTGAAGTCGACTCAGCATCTCGATTTCAGCCAAGAACTCGCGACTCCCCTGTCTGTCATCTCTTTTAAGCACTTTCACGGCAACTTTCCGTTCATCTTCAAGAACGCCATTGTAAACAACACCAAAACCACCTTCTCCAAGTATCATACGTGAATCGAAGTTACGAGTAGCCCTTTCAATCTCACTCAAGCTATAGATCTTCGCGGTCCCAGTATACGCCGCTAAACTCGAGCTAAACGACATCGTTTCTGAACCTTTTCCGCTTTCAACTACCAACGATTCTCCGGTCCCTAATCAAGTATCAATTGCTTCCAAAATTGATCATCTTAACAACATTTAAAACAATGGAAACTGATTAACTGAATATGCAACTAAACAACATTACCTGACGGTTTCCCTTGGGAAGAAGTTCGTGTGTAACGGTTTTTCTCCGATTTGGAATCACCGGAAGAACAACATCCACATTTCAACAACAGAAACCAAAAAGCTCCGATTACAACAACGGCGGTGGTGACGGAAGATATAATAACCACCGCGATTATGCTTCTGTTCGGCTTACTCTTGTTCTCTCTTGCATTTCTAGGTATATCAACTCCGAGAGGCTTAGACGGCATTCCTTTATTAGAATCCGATTGGTCGACTGTAACGTCGGTATTTGAAGGAATCGATGGCGGAGACGGTGGAAGCCCTAAATTTAGATCAAAATACACGGTTAGGGTTTCAAATTCTTCAAATATCCAGGAAGCCCTAAATTTAGGTCAAATTTGAATTCGTAAAACCTGGATATTGAACGTGTACTACTTCATATGCTCCAAACTGAGAGCGGCTGATGAACACTTGTTTCTTCCAGAACTTCTGGTAGATCGAAAACACAGTGGCAAAATCGAAATTCTGGTTTAGAGGAACCAGATTGACGATAACGATGGTTTCGTCGAGCTGGTCGCCGGCGGCATTGGCTCCCATTATTCGAGCTTGAGTTACATTGAGTGAAACACTTTTGGCGATTTCTTTAGCGAGTTCGGAGACTAATGGGAAGAATGTGTATGGAGAAATCAGGAGGCGTAGTTTGACTTCAATTGGCCAGACACAAGCACAAGGTGATCCTGCTGGTGTGTATGTCAATGGCTGTGTGCAAGTCACTGTTGCACAATCTGCAGGTAAACATTGAAATTAGACCCAAAACAATACTAAAGACGGATTGGGTTGTTACTCGTGAAAACGGGTTGGGTTGACCCGTAAGCAGTAAGCACATTGCAATCCTCCATATTATAAGTTGGATTGACCCGTTATAGATGAATACGGGCCAGATTACATGAAATAGCAAGGTACTTACATTTTTGTTCTGTTTTGGCCACTGTACTCACTTCTGTTCATGTTTTGTCAATAAAATAAGCAAATCTCACATTGGTTGGGAACATGAGATATGTTGGGTTCATAAGTAATATCGGACCTCATATTTCACTAACGCGTTTTGGGCGTATTGGCAGTGGATGAGAGGAAAACTCCACAATTAAGCATGCTCAGGTGACCAAAATGGAACTTTTTTGTCCAGATCAAAACAAAAGTAGTACAATGAACTGTTCAAAACAAAATTTTAACTACATTGCTATTTTAGGCAATTTACCCTAAAATATAAACCAAACCCAGCCAGTTTATAAGTAAATGAGTTAAAATTGTCACTGATTCTTTGAGGTTTACCTTCATTAGGAGGTGGTGGAGGTAACGTGAAAGCTGAAGTAGGTGGAGAAGCATTCTTAGTCGATGACAAGCTGGATGGAGATATTGCAGGCCCTGAAACATTATAATATCATTTTTGTTTTTTAATCAATGTATTATTATGATATAACGATAAAATGTCATTGGAGTGGTAAAAAGATCGAAGCTTTAGTTATCTTGATTACCATATCGGCTTGTTGGATCAAAGGGTGATGGTGCAGGACCTATTTAAGATAATAAAAGATCAAAGCTTTAGAAATCTTTATGTCAAATGGCTAGTTTTCGGGATACTTTTAGTATGAGAAACTGACCTTGTGGTATGTAAGTTGGTGGTTGAACTTGATACGAGGGTGTAGGGGCAAAATGGTGAGGTTTTGATCTTGCGTGATGGTATCTATGAAACGAGATGCTAGACAAAGGCCTAAATCCTCGTTTGATCCATTTTGTTGCATGATGCTTTGAGGGAGAATGTTTTTCATAGTGATCTGGAGCTAAAGATCAGTCAGTGGTGGAAGTTAATACTAATGAAACAACATGATCTGTAGGTAGTTTGACTTTTCAGGTCAAACCAGTTATTTTCAGGGTTTAAAATTGATGGGGATTTATTTGTATATAACAAAAGAGAATGCAATGTATTAGTTTTAAAAGATTTGTCTAAAGTAATCATAGCACAGTTCTTAACCTTCATTAGAGATCATGTCAATTTTATTATTCTAGTCAAATTATTATTGATATCATGTAACATTGACTTCACAACCACCCAATACCAGGAAAAAGTTCACTTTCGATATTAAATTTCAAAAACTAATATGTTTTATTATTAATTTTGAATGATTATCATTTTTCAAAAAAAGAAGACTATTTTTGTCAAATTTTGATGTCATATAAATCATTTCCCAATCAAAAAGTCAAACTTGTATGTACTAAACTACTAAATGGATGCACAATATAACAAGAAAGTAAAACCAGAATAAACTGTGTATTTCAATTTTCAAGAGAACACAAATCAATTGATTAATTAAAAAATGAAATGAAAATACAAAGCAACAAATAGTATTGACTATTGAGGGAATCATATAAAAGAGTTCACATATTGTTTCCTAAAATCAACAATCTACAATATCAAGAATTTTGGTTGAATTAGAAAAATGAATCTCATTATCAATTCTAAAAAAAAAAGGAAATCCAACAGGAATTTTAGCATTTTCCATCATCAATTTCACCAGGTTTGATCCCAAATCACACTTTCAAGAACATTAAATTGTAACAATAGATCCCAAATTCCCAATACCTTCAAGAACATTACAAGAATCTAACTTTCTTCAAGAAATTAAAACTATGACCCAAAAAACCAACTTACCAGCAGATCTCAGAGTCAAAGAACCACCACCGACAGACAAAATCAAGAATGTGATCAACCTGAGAATCACTTGAAACCCCATTAGCAAGCAAGATGAACATGTCAACCAATATATAAGGGCTTTAATCTTTGATCATCCATCACCCAAGAATTGCATTAAAACACTTGTACTGTACCACCCATAGCTTCTACTTAAAAGAAGTAGGGGTGGAAAGGGCAGATTTGTCTACCAGATGAAATAAAGCTCCAAACTTTACAAAGCTAATTAGAGCTTGCTATTAATGGAATGGTGATGACTTTTGACATCTATAACCAAAAGGGTTTTTGCTCTAATGAAATTGAAATCAAGAATAAGAAAGAAGAAAGACCATTAAATACAATACCCTCCTCCCCAAAAAGAAAAAATGAAATTATGGGTTTATCAGTGGAATAGGAGTGGTACTATGAGTGATGAATTGATGAGAGAGAAAGCAGGAGAGAGAGAAAGTGGGGTATTACTTATTAGATATTGATTTTTTTGGGTCATTTTTTCAATCTTCAATGCCCAACAAGGATGGTTATGAAATTATGATTCCTTGTAAGAGGTTAGTTGAAATCTAGAAAAAAAAATATTAGTTTTTTTTTCTATTGGATTAGTCTTTTTTATTAGGTCTAATTTGACTTTTGTTGATTAAAATGCCATTTGATTTTTTTTGAACGACAATTTGGATCACTGACGGGCCACTAGCCCACCCGATCATCTCCACCCCCTCAGGAGGAAACCCACTATAGGTGAGAAAAACCCCTGGTCCAACTTGTACCCCTCTTTTATTTTTGCAACAAGTGGGACTTGAACCAAAAACTTCTCTATTTTAGGGAAGTTTTGGGCATACACCTTTGTCACTAAGCTAGTGGTTGTAAAATGCCATTTGATTTAATTTAATTTATTTGTTTGAAGATTCACATTATCCAGCTTTGAAAAAGCTGGTTTCTTTAGCTTTTTAATTTCTTCTTTGTTTAATGCCTTTCTCTTTATTATGATATTGATAGAGATATGTAAGAACAAAACATTGAAATATATGTGAATAATAATTGTTATGTTAACTTTATGTTAGTTAATTTATAACTATACAAGCCATGGTAAATCTGGAACATTTTTATTGGAAGTTAAAACTTCAAAGGAAGTATATGATTGAGGAGGCCTCTATTTTCTTTGAGAGTTACCAATAGTTATTATTATTTGTAATATAAAAAAATTAATATACTTTTTTATTTAATATAAAAAGGTTTTTCAACCTAATTTTACTATAATAAAGTTACTGGATTTATTTAAATTATATGTACTTGTATTTCTATAAATTGACTAAAATATAACCGGGTGGCATTCTAAACGTGTAAACATACCGAAATAAATAATATTTTGGATGATATAAGACGCTACAAGTTTGAAGTTAAAGTGATAAAAAGTGATGAATTATCGTTTCATATCATTAAAAGAGTTTACGTGACATGCACATCAATATAAAATCTCATACATTGTCTTTACACATGTAATAACTGTGTTAACAACTAAAGTTTATCTTTGATTTTGTATATGCATGTTTTCAAAACAAGTTTAAGAATTTTAATATATCAAAAATGGCTTGAAGGGTATTTTCATGTCAAATAAGAAAATATGTTTTTTTACGATACCAGCCCTTATAGTTTCTTTGGCACTTTCATTATTCACTGTAATATATAACTATCACCGCGTGGCTCGAGTATCAAGGAAACATAACCCCCTCTCTCACTTTCCATTGAACTCCGACATTGGATATGTAGTTGGTTTATAATAAACTCACAATCACAAATTCACAATACATGTTTAAACAATGAGTCATGTAAAAAAAGTATTCATTTAAAGGAATCCAATGTGCATAAATTTCTAAATTCCATTTGCGTGCTCCATTTGTTTGCTTCTTTTGAATTGGAAACGTGTAATTGGCACAAATAGGATTCATGCTCCTTTCTTGTACCCAAAGGGAAGATAAGAGTAAAAAAGAAATTACAAATTAGGGGAAATGATGGTTACATACATGCATTCTTTCATTTGTTGATAAAAATTAAAAGCCCTGACTTATTTACTAATATAATTATATAAAACTTGGATTTAGCATCTTTAGGTTATTTTATAAAATCATGAAGATAAACTGTAATTTATTGTCTTAAAAACTTCTTTTCGATATATTATTAAAATATTCCATAATTGGTTTTTGATAAATACTTTAGAAAAGTGATACACTTGTCTTCCTAAACAAGTTTCTACATAGATAAGGTTTGGAAATTTAGAACAATGTTAGAAAAGGTAAAAATAAAGAAGAAAAGAAGATTGCTTACAAATAAAAAAAATAAATAATTACTTATGGTGGTTATGTTTTTTCTTTAGAACTCTTTTATTGAGAATCATATAATAATATTTTACTGTTTAAAGAAAGAAGGACAATTTGTGTTGTTATAATTCTATCACAAGAGAACTTGTTTGTATAATAATGAAATATATACATATTAATTAAAATAAATATATAATCAAGAGGAGAAAAAGAAGAAAATATAAAGAAAAGTAACAAATAAATAAAAAATCAATTACTTATCTTTTGTGAAAATCATGTTAATCACATGTTATGTAACAAAAAAAATGAACAACTAGAAAAAGAACTTGTGAACGCAAAAAAACAATGAGATTCTTTATATTGTGATATCCGTAATCATTGTTCATTAAGTAATGGGAATGACACAAATTAAGATATTTATTAATTTAATTAGCACATCTTCATTTTTATTTATCAACCAAGCTTTTTAAAAATAGGGTGGGTCTTGGTTCCATAGATTGAACTAGATGGTGTGAGTTCAACATTTAATTTATGTCTGTCTGTACTTCTTTTGTTTTATTGCCGCCTTGCATTTCGCTAGTTCGAGGTTTTTAATATAGTTCCGTCTTTCAAAAAAAAAAAAAAGTTTTTTTTACGTGTTTTTTTTATTAGAGATTAAGGATAAATTGCAAACTCTATTTAATTTAATTCCTCAAACTTAATGCCACGGAAATTCCAACCCACTATTTCTGTCAAACCATCATTTATATATTCTAACGTTATTGACTTTAAGTTTTATTAAAACAAAATTATACTTTCAAATCATTAATCACATGTTTATTTATCAGATTAAAACCAAACTTGTTTCACAACTATTTTTTTTTACTTATTTGAATATAATAACTTATAACTCACGTTACTTGAAATTCTATAAATATTAAAATAAGAAAACAGTAAATTTGTGTGCTATAAAATTTCTACTATTTTTATTAAAGAAATAAAATATGTTAATGAGCGCAAAAGATATGCAACTCACTTTTTTTTGTTCTTAAAAAATATATATTTAAGAATTTTGATGTTTTTTTAATTTTTTTTAACAGCAAAGACCCAGACATCCGGGATCACCCTGTCAAACAGATCATCCTTCCGCCTGAAGAACAGAAGCGTGGTGACCCGGCCTCACATCATCCAAGAGGAAACTCACAACTGGGAAAACCCCCTGGCTCAACCTGGAACAATTTTGTCATAAGCGAGACCTATGACCTCTCATTTGAAAAGTCATTAGGCTACCACTTAACCAGAATTCTCTATGACCCGGTCTTGAGTTGTTTATATATTTGCTTTTAAAATTAAATATAAATTTTAAAAACTTTTTTTCTCCATACTTCTATGTTAGTTATTATACAATCTGCACTGTAGAGTAGTCGTGGGTAGAGGTGCAAAAATCGGTTTTTTCTACCCGAACCGGTTTGGTCAACGCTTGGTCAAAACCGGTTTGCCTATAAACCGGTTCGGGTTAACCCGGTTTGGAGGCAAGGAAATCCCTAACCTATTAAACCGGTTAGGGTCGGGTTGTACCCGGTTTGTGTGTTAAACCGGTTTAAACCGGTTTATATTAAAAAAATATATATAAAAAAATCATTAAAATTCCATATATTTAATAAAAATAAAAAAAATATATATATAACAAATATATAAACATAAAGTTCTACGTTTATTGATATTCGAAAAGTTCGGAAATTACAAAACGTTACAAGATAAAATTATAAAGTGGGAAAACATTACAAATGACAATATATTTTTTTATTTTTTTGATTATTCTTGTGCGTTGTCTTCGGAACTGGAGCTTCGTAGCCTTGCATCTTCGCCTAGTTCTTCATCGGTGACTGGTTCGGATATTCCAAGATCAAACTCGTTGTTGTGTATGATTTCTTCGGCTTGAATTTCGTCTTCGAGAGAAGTTTGGTCTTGTATCCTATCCATCGCATCCAAATGGTCCTTCAAGCAAATGCACATTTCCATCGCCAGGGGGGTGAGTCTAGTCCTTCGTATCGATAAGACCCTGCCACTAAAAGAAAACGCAGATTCCGAAGCTACTGTGGAAGCTTGGACGGTTAGTACATCACGGGCCATGGCGGAAAGAATCGGAAACGAAGCTTCGTTTTTTTTTCCACCAAGCAAAATATCAAACTCCTAAAAAACGGTAGGAGGCATAAACGCTAAAAAGTTTGTGCCAATATACCTTCCGAGTTCGCTACTCGGGGTGCTACTTCGAGCCCGTTTACTAAATTCATTTAACATTTCGTTATATAAATTCAAATTAACATCCCTCGAGCTAGCACTTGATGATGTACCCATTGTATCATGTGGAATCGGAGTTGTACCATATTTATGTAAATAAACATCAAATAAATCTTGTAAACATTTGTTAAAATATGTTTTTGTGCCTTGTGCAAAATGGATGTCTTCATTATCCAAATTCAAAGCGTAAGTAATTCTATCAATCAATGTTTCAACCCCGAAAACATTTATGGTAGGGTTTAACGCGGCGTCACAAGTTATAACGGGAGGCATTTCTTTAAAATATTTTACTAATTTTTCTTTCATCGGTTCTATCATTTTTGTAAAAAGAGTGCTTTTATTTTCAAGTTCATACAACTTGTTAGCCATTAAATATATTTGTTTTAGAGTTAATGGACTTGTGGGATAATAAACACCTGATAAAAAAGTGGTGGCGGTTTTGAAAACTTCAAGCAATTCGGTTACGTCTTTTAAAATGTCCCAACTCGTAGACGGAAACTTTAGAATTTTACGACGAGGTTTTGAGGAAAGCATTTCATGAAATATTTCTAAAGTTTCTCTTTGTCGTAAAGCGCTATGAAACATATTATAAGTCGAGTTCCATCTTATCTCGACGTACCAATTCGGACCTAAGCAAAGATTATTCGTTTCACGACAAAATCTAATATAATCATGGTATCTTTTTTTGTTACTAAAAATATCTTTAAGCATTACTCGAAAAGCATTTGTTAAGTTTGAAACCTCTTCAATTGCAAGCCCGGCTTGCACCGCCAAGTTAATGATGTGTGCAACACATCGACTATGAAAAAAAACGGCGTTGCAAACAGGTTTATATTTCATTTTTAGTTTTTGAACCGCATTTGAATTATTAGATGCATTATCAAAAGACATTGAAAAAGTTTATTTTGTAATTTAAATTCGGTTATAACACCATCTAATATATAAAATAAGTTTTCGCCGGTGTGTGGATATTCAAACAAGTCAAACGCGATTGTACGCTTCATCATTTGCCACGTATTGGGATCAACCCAATGCGCGGTAACGCAAAGGTACGAATCGGGTATACCATGTGGAGCCGACCAAACATCGGTGGTTAAGTTTACACCGGTTTCCAAATTTTCAAATCCCAAAATTAATTCTTTTTTTTGCTTTTTTCTACATTTTTATACAATCTCGTCTAAGGGTTGTGCGACTTACTTGATGATAACGTGGTTGGAGTGTCTCTTGAATCATTCTTGTCAAGCGCGGATTGTCAAAGTGGTTGAACGGCAATCCTTCTTGGATCACTAACTTCGCCATTCGATCTCGAACAATATTTGGATCAAAGTTCCAAATTCCTCCTTCGGGTGTAATCGATGCTTGACCTTCACTTGGATTTCTCTTCAAGGACGGACAAGATTTTCCATATGAGATCTCAAACTAGTGTTTGAATCTTTCCCCAAAAACGCACCACACATCTTGCAACGAGCACGTTCCTTCCCGTTTGACAACAAACATAGATCGTAATTGCACCAAATTGCCGGATTTCTCGTTGTTGCTAAAATTTCCACAACGGTAACTTCGTTTGAGGAACCACCAACACTTGCCATGTTTTTTTTTAGAGTTTAGAACTTTAGAGAGCGTTTTTTGAGAGTTTAAAGAGCGGTTTTAGATATTAGAGAGTGTAGAGAGAGGTGTGATTAAACCTAAACACCCCCCACCTATTTATAGTGAATTATAGGTGAAAAAAGGCAAAAAAAAAAGATCAAATTCGTCCCTAACGGCTAGTTGGAAACAGCGACAAAACCGGTTTACCGAACCGGTTCACACAAACCGGTCCTCAACCCGGTCGCCTCCTAAATGATTTAAACCGGTTTGTAACCGGCGGTTTAAGCGTAACCCGAACCGGTTTGCCCCAAACCGGTTTGTCCCTAACCGGTTTGCCGGTTTAAACCGGGTAGAAAAAAAAACCGGTTTTTTTTTGTGCACCCCTGGTCGTGGGTTGTTGATTTGTTTCGCAATATATTGTCGGGCACTATCACCCCATCTTTTCTTTTTTAACTATTGTCGGTGGATACAAATGTTATTTTTAAGGAAAATTGGTATTATAAAAATATAATATTTATGCATATTTCTTTTAAAAAAAATTTCTCTTATGTAACATCATAACCTTTTCTAAATTTATTTTGTTTGATGTTATACTTTTTCACAATTTTAATTATATAAAAAGGAAATTGGAAATTTTAACCTTTTTGTTAGAAAGAAAATATAAATTATCTATAACTGAACAAATATGGTAAAAATATACATATAATATTAAAATTTCTAAAATATAAGTTTGTTCAAGAAAATCAAAATATTTAATTTCATTTAAAAGATTTTTACCAAACCAATTAAATTCATATATTTTTAAAATTTATCACGTAGGGGACGCTTTTGACCAATAATTTTGGTGAATTAAGATGACCCTACAGTGATAGGCTGTTACAATTGACCTCATATTTGGATTTGCCCTCCATTTTTATTGCCATTGAGTCACTCTTTCGATATTTAATTACATAAATGACCTTGCAAATAATTGTAATTCATCTAATGCCATAAGCACAAATAACACTCCATTTCCATTTGCTGTCAAAAATAAAGGTCCTTATTGGGCTTTATTTGTCTGTGGCTTTATTAGCCTTAAAAACATGGGTTTGTCATTTGTGTGTGTTGGTTTGGGCTATTAAACTATCTTTCAGTTTTCATAAAACAAAGCCCAATAAAAATATTTGCAATTTTCACAAGCCCACTATTTATGTTTGTGTTAATTGTTATACTCAAAGTCACAGGAAGATCGTTTGGTAGTTGGTACACATTCATAAATGATTCATTGGATAGTTAATTGTTAGGATTGGTTTCTTTTGGTTAGTTGAGGAGTTAGGGTTGTTAATAGTTGGTAGTTTAATAAACAAGTAGTTAAAGACTCGTCAATAAGTATTGGGTAGATATAAACAGGGATTGTAATGTGCAAAAAGCTGATTCAACAGATAATACACTATTTTACATCCATTTTTCTCTCTCTGTGTGTTACGGCGTGTTTGATGTAATAAACCCTATTCTCCAACACAAAACTAGTTTTCTTATCAGAATCGTCTATTTTAAAAGAACTTGTTGTCGCCCTTTTTCATATATGAATCTATCTGATTCAGAAGGGAAGAACTTGTATCAGTATCTCAATTTCAATTAAAACATGGGTTTGATTCACGCTCCATTGGATAAGGTTATTCTTCATGGCTCACTAAATTTGAGTTTTTCACAAGGTGTCGAACATATTAGAAGTGAAAGGATACATAAGGAATTTAGCAATCTGTCTTGGTTAGAATTTAAGGAAACATTAACAAGATGATTATTCCACGATTGAAAAAAAAAATTACCTAAACAAATTGTAACGTGAATGAGCATTATGGTTTTTTTTAGCAAGATCATCAATCATTAAAAACATTCATAAGATTATGCATTGAGATTATTCATAGAATGTTTGAAAGAAGATATTCAAGATGAGGTGAAGACATTTAACCTTAAAACTCGATGTTATGCCTATTGTCTTGTAAAGTTATACAGACCATTCTATAGTCCGTTTTAAAGTTCCGATCAAAAGTTAGTCACGGATAAGTTAATGAAATCGTAGGTTATATTCAAAATACTATTGGTGGTAATGATGTATGTAGAAATACAAAAAAGAATGCAATCTAAAACTTCAAGTGTAAAGACCATAAGAATTTGATGAAAATAAAATTGATATAATTCATGTTATTAATAGATACAATCTCAATAGAATTTATGGAATTACATTAAAGTTTGTTACAAAAGAAAAGGTGGTTGATGACGGTGAGGAGATTAGCCCAAATGCTTAATTTGGACCGAAATATTAATTACTTCAAAGCCTAGCCCAAGCTGACTTAGTTCTTATACTTGTCTAGCTCAAAAAAATCTGAAAAGCCCAAAAGACAGCTCCCAAAGCCTCGGCTCCAAAACTATTGCGTAAACATTTATTCTATTACTAGCTTGAAATCTCGTGTATTATAATACTTAGTAGTAAAAAATTATGTATTTAAAAAAGCATGTATTACACAGGTTGAATAACCGTTGGCCATCTGGTGCAATGGTAGCCCCAAGACTTCCCATAGTGGAGGTCTTGGGTTCGAATCCTGGCCACAGCAAAAAAGGGGTCTGTGGTCAGTTCAGACGGTTTACCAGTTGGGGGGTTCCTCCTGTGGTGGGCTGCCCTAGATGTTCTAGGTGTTGCCCCGGGGAAACCCAATTATCCTAGAATATCTAGGTGTTGCCGTTCAAAATAAAAATTACACGGGTTGAATAAAATACAATTTAATATGTTACTACATACACTTGTCAAGATATGTTTTAAAAATGTATTTTGACGTGACAGTTATAAATTCTGTTATGTTAATTTTTAAAACATATTTTTCTTCAACTAGGTATTAATTTTTTTATGTAAATAATAAATGTTAATTTAGGTCAAATTTGAATTCGTAAAACCTGGATATTGAACGTGTACTACTTCATATGCTCCAAACTGAGAGCGGCTGATGAACACTTGTTTCTTCCAGAACTTCTGGTAGATCGAAAACACAGTGGCAAAATCGAAATTCTGGTTTAGAGGAACCAGATTGACGATAACGATGGTTTCGTCGAGCTGGTCGCCGGCGGCATTGGCTCCCATTATTCGAGCTTGAGTTACATTGAGTGAAACACTTTTGGCGATTTCTTTAGCGAGTTCGGAGACTAATGGGAAGAATGTGTATGGAGAAATCAGGAGGCGTAGTTTGACTTCAATTGGCCAGACACAAGCACAAGGTGATCCTGCTGGTGTGTATGTCAATGGCTGTGTGCAAGTCACTGTTGCACAATCTGCAGGTAAACATTGAAATTAGACCCAAAACAATACTAAAGACGGATTGGGTTGTTACTCGTGAAAACGGGTTGGGTTGACCCGTAAGCAGTAAGCACATTGCAATCCTCCATATTATAAGTTGGATTGACCCGTTATAGATGAATACGGGCCAGATTACATGAAATAGCAAGGTACTTACATTTTTGTTCTGTTTTGGCCACTGTACTCACTTCTGTTCATGTTTTGTCAATAAAATAAGCAAATCTCACATTGGTTGGGAACATGAGATATGTTGGGTTCATAAGTAATATCGGACCTCATATTTCACTAACGCGTTTTGGGCGTATTGGCAGTGGATGAGAGGAAAACTCCACAATTAAGCATGCTCAGGTGACCAAAATGGAACTTTTTTGTCCAGATCAAAACAAAAGTAGTACAATGAACTGTTCAAAACAAAATTTTAACTACATTGCTATTTTAGGCAATTTACCCTAAAATATAAACCAAACCCAGCCAGTTTATAAGTAAATGAGTTAAAATTGTCACTGATTCTTTGAGGTTTACCTTCATTAGGAGGTGGTGGAGGTAACGTGAAAGCTGAAGTAGGTGGAGAAGCATTCTTAGTCGATGACAAGCTGGATGGAGATATTGCAGGCCCTGAAACATTATAATATCATTTTTGTTTTTTAATCAATGTATTATTATGATATAACGATAAAATGTCATTGGAGTGGTAAAAAGATCGAAGCTTTAGTTATCTTGATTACCATATCGGCTTGTTGGATCAAAGGGTGATGGTGCAGGACCTATTTAAGATAATAAAAGATCAAAGCTTTAGAAATCTTTATGTCAAATGGCTAGTTTTCGGGATACTTTTAGTATGAGAAACTGACCTTGTGGTATGTAAGTTGGTGGTTGAACTTGATACGAGGGTGTAGGGGCAAAATGGTGAGGTTTTGATCTTGCGTGATGGTATCTATGAAACGAGATGCTAGACAAAGGCCTAAATCCTCGTTTGATCCATTTTGTTGCATGATGCTTTGAGGGAGAATGTTTTTCATAGTGATCTGGAGCTAAAGATCAGTCAGTGGTGGAAGTTAATACTAATGAAACAACATGATCTGTAGGTAGTTTGACTTTTCAGGTCAAACCAGTTATTTTCAGGGTTTAAAATTGATGGGGATTTATTTGTATATAACAAAAGAGAATGCAATGTATTAGTTTTAAAAGATTTGTCTAAAGTAATCATAGCACAGTTCTTAACCTTCATTAGAGATCATGTCAATTTTATTATTCTAGTCAAATTATTATTGATATCATGTAACATTGACTTCACAACCACCCAATACCAGGAAAAAGTTCACTTTCGATATTAAATTTCAAAAACTAATATGTTTTATTATTAATTTTGAATGATTATCATTTTTCAAAAAAAGAAGACTATTTTTGTCAAATTTTGATGTCATATAAATCATTTCCCAATCAAAAAGTCAAACTTGTATGTACTAAACTACTAAATGGATGCACAATATAACAAGAAAGTAAAACCAGAATAAACTGTGTATTTCAATTTTCAAGAGAACACAAATCAATTGATTAATTAAAAAATGAAATGAAAATACAAAGCAACAAATAGTATTGACTATTGAGGGAATCATATAAAAGAGTTCACATATTGTTTCCTAAAATCAACAATCTACAATATCAAGAATTTTGGTTGAATTAGAAAAATGAATCTCATTATCAATTCTAAAAAAAAAAGGAAATCCAACAGGAATTTTAGCATTTTCCATCATCAATTTCACCAGGTTTGATCCCAAATCACACTTTCAAGAACATTAAATTGTAACAATAGATCCCAAATTCCCAATACCTTCAAGAACATTACAAGAATCTAACTTTCTTCAAGAAATTAAAACTATGACCCAAAAAACCAACTTACCAGCAGATCTCAGAGTCAAAGAACCACCACCGACAGACAAAATCAAGAATGTGATCAACCTGAGAATCACTTGAAACCCCATTAGCAAGCAAGATGAACATGTCAACCAATATATAAGGGCTTTAATCTTTGATCATCCATCACCCAAGAATTGCATTAAAACACTTGTACTGTACCACCCATAGCTTCTACTTAAAAGAAGTAGGGGTGGAAAGGGCAGATTTGTCTACCAGATGAAATAAAGCTCCAAACTTTACAAAGCTAATTAGAGCTTGCTATTAATGGAATGGTGATGACTTTTGACATCTATAACCAAAAGGGTTTTTGCTCTAATGAAATTGAAATCAAGAATAAGAAAGAAGAAAGACCATTAAATACAATACCCTCCTCCCCAAAAAGAAAAAATGAAATTATGGGTTTATCAGTGGAATAGGAGTGGTACTATGAGTGATGAATTGATGAGAGAGAAAGCAGGAGAGAGAGAAAGTGGGGTATTACTTATTAGATATTGATTTTTTTGGGTCATTTTTTCAATCTTCAATGCCCAACAAGGATGGTTATGAAATTATGATTCCTTGTAAGAGGTTAGTTGAAATCTAGAAAAAAAAATATTAGTTTTTTTTTCTATTGGATTAGTCTTTTTTATTAGGTCTAATTTGACTTTTGTTGATTAAAATGCCATTTGATTTTTTTTGAACGACAATTTGGATCACTGACGGGCCACTAGCCCACCCGATCATCTCCACCCCCTCAGGAGGAAACCCACTATAGGTGAGAAAAACCCCTGGTCCAACTTGTACCCCTCTTTTATTTTTGCAACAAGTGGGACTTGAACCAAAAACTTCTCTATTTTAGGGAAGTTTTGGGCATACACCTTTGTCACTAAGCTAGTGGTTGTAAAATGCCATTTGATTTAATTTAATTTATTTGTTTGAAGATTCACATTATCCAGCTTTGAAAAAGCTGGTTTCTTTAGCTTTTTAATTTCTTCTTTGTTTAATGCCTTTCTCTTTATTATGATATTGATAGAGATATGTAAGAACAAAACATTGAAATATATGTGAATAATAATTGTTATGTTAACTTTATGTTAGTTAATTTATAACTATACAAGCCATGGTAAATCTGGAACATTTTTATTGGAAGTTAAAACTTCAAAGGAAGTATATGATTGAGGAGGCCTCTATTTTCTTTGAGAGTTACCAATAGTTATTATTATTTGTAATATAAAAAAATTAATATACTTTTTTATTTAATATAAAAAGGTTTTTCAACCTAATTTTACTATAATAAAGTTACTGGATTTATTTAAATTATATGTACTTGTATTTCTATAAATTGACTAAAATATAACCGGGTGGCATTCTAAACGTGTAAACATACCGAAATAAATAATATTTTGGATGATATAAGACGCTACAAGTTTGAAGTTAAAGTGATAAAAAGTGATGAATTATCGTTTCATATCATTAAAAGAGTTTACGTGACATGCACATCAATATAAAATCTCATACATTGTCTTTACACATGTAATAACTGTGTTAACAACTAAAGTTTATCTTTGATTTTGTATATGCATGTTTTCAAAACAAGTTTAAGAATTTTAATATATCAAAAATGGCTTGAAGGGTATTTTCATGTCAAATAAGAAAATATGTTTTTTTACGATACCAGCCCTTATAGTTTCTTTGGCACTTTCATTATTCACTGTAATATATAACTATCACCGCGTGGCTCGAGTATCAAGGAAACATAACCCCCTCTCTCACTTTCCATTGAACTCCGACATTGGATATGTAGTTGGTTTATAATAAACTCACAATCACAAATTCACAATACATGTTTAAACAATGAGTCATGTAAAAAAAGTATTCATTTAAAGGAATCCAATGTGCATAAATTTCTAAATTCCATTTGCGTGCTCCATTTGTTTGCTTCTTTTGAATTGGAAACGTGTAATTGGCACAAATAGGATTCATGCTCCTTTCTTGTACCCAAAGGGAAGATAAGAGTAAAAAAGAAATTACAAATTAGGGGAAATGATGGTTACATACATGCATTCTTTCATTTGTTGATAAAAATTAAAAGCCCTGACTTATTTACTAATATAATTATATAAAACTTGGATTTAGCATCTTTAGGTTATTTTATAAAATCATGAAGATAAACTGTAATTTATTGTCTTAAAAACTTCTTTTCGATATATTATTAAAATATTCCATAATTGGTTTTTGATAAATACTTTAGAAAAGTGATACACTTGTCTTCCTAAACAAGTTTCTACATAGATAAGGTTTGGAAATTTAGAACAATGTTAGAAAAGGTAAAAATAAAGAAGAAAAGAAGATTGCTTACAAATAAAAAAAATAAATAATTACTTATGGTGGTTATGTTTTTTCTTTAGAACTCTTTTATTGAGAATCATATAATAATATTTATTTTACTGTTTAAAGAAAGAAGGACAATTTGTGTTGTTATAATTCTATCACAAGAGAACTTGTTTGTATAATAATGAAATATATACATATTAATTAAAATAAATATATAATCAAGAGGAGAAAAAGAAGAAAATATAAAGAAAAGTAACAAATAAATAAAAAATCAATTACTTATCTTTTGTGAAAATCATGTTAATCACATGTTATGTAACAAAAAAAATGAACAACTAGAAAAAGAACTTGTGAACGCAAAAAAACAATGAGATTCTTTATATTGTGATATCCGTAATCATTGTTCATTAAGTAATGGGAATGACACAAATTAAGATATTTATTAATTTAATTAGCACATCTTCATTTTTATTTATCAACCAAGCTTTTTAAAAATAGGGTGGGTCTTGGTTCCATAGATTGAACTAGATGGTGTGAGTTCAACATTTAATTTATGTCTGTCTGTACTTCTTTTGTTTTATTGCCGCCTTGCATTTCGCTAGTTCGAGGTTTTTAATATAGTTCCGTCTTTCAAAAAAAAAAAAAAGTTTTTTTTACGTGTTTTTTTTATTAGAGATTAAGGATAAATTGCAAACTCTATTTAATTTAATTCCTCAAACTTAATGCCACGGAAATTCCAACCCACTATTTCTGTCAAACCATCATTTATATATTCTAACGTTATTGACTTTAAGTTTTATTAAAACAAAATTATACTTTCAAATCATTAATCACATGTTTATTTATCAGATTAAAACCAAACTTGTTTCACAACTATTTTTTTTTACTTATTTGAATATAATAACTTATAACTCACGTTACTTGAAATTCTATAAATATTAAAATAAGAAAACAGTAAATTTGTGTGCTATAAAATTTCTACTATTTTTATTAAAGAAATAAAATATGTTAATGAGCGCAAAAGATATGCAACTCACTTTTTTTTGTTCTTAAAAAATATATATTTAAGAATTTTGATGTTTTTTTAATTTTTTTTAACAGCAAAGACCCAGACATCCGGGATCACCCTGTCAAACAGATCATCCTTCCGCCTGAAGAACAGAAGCGTGGTGACCCGGCCTCACATCATCCAAGAGGAAACTCACAACTGGGAAAACCCCCTGGCTCAACCTGGAACAATTTTGTCATAAGCGAGACCTATGACCTCTCATTTGAAAAGTCATTAGGCTACCACTTAACCAGAATTCTCTATGACCCGGTCTTGAGTTGTTTATATATTTGCTTTTAAAATTAAATATAAATTTTAAAAACTTTTTTTCTCCATACTTCTATGTTAGTTATTATACAATCTGCACTGTAGAGTAGTCGTGGGTAGAGGTGCAAAAATCGGTTTTTTCTACCCGAACCGGTTTGGTCAACGCTTGGTCAAAACCGGTTTGCCTATAAACCGGTTCGGGTTAACCCGGTTTGGAGGCAAGGAAATCCCTAACCTATTAAACCGGTTAGGGTCGGGTTGTACCCGGTTTGTGTGTTAAACCGGTTTAAACCGGTTTATATTAAAAAAATATATATAAAAAAATCATTAAAATTCCATATATTTAATAAAAATAAAAAAAATATATATATAACAAATATATAAACATAAAGTTCTACGTTTATTGATATTCGAAAAGTTCGGAAATTACAAAACGTTACAAGATAAAATTATAAAGTGGGAAAACATTACAAATGACAATATATTTTTTTATTTGATATTGATTGATTATTCTTGTGCGTTGTCTTCGGAACTGGAGCTTCGTAGCCTTGCATCTTCGCCTAGTTCTTCATCGGTGACTGGTTCGGATATTCCAAGATCAAACTCGTTGTTGTGTATGATTTCTTCGGCTTGAATTTCGTCTTCGAGAGAAGTTTGGTCTTGTATCCTATCCATCGCATCCAAATGGTCCTTCAAGCAAATGCACATTTCCATCGCCAGGGGGGTGAGTCTAGTCCTTCGTATCGATAAGACCCTGCCACTAAAAGAAAACGCAGATTCCGAAGCTACTGTGGAAGCTTGGACGGTTAGTACATCACGGGCCATGGCGGAAAGAATCGGAAACGAAGCTTCGTTTTTTTTTCCACCAAGCAAAATATCAAACTCCTAAAAAACGGTAGGAGGCATAAACGCTAAAAAGTTTGTGCCAATATACCTTCCGAGTTCGCTACTCGGGGTGCTACTTCGAGCCCGTTTACTAAATTCATTTAACATTTCGTTATATAAATTCAAATTAACATCCCTCGAGCTAGCACTTGATGATGTACCCATTGTATCATGTGGAATCGGAGTTGTACCATATTTATGTAAATAAACATCAAATAAATCTTGTAAACATTTGTTAAAATATGTTTTTGTGCCTTGTGCAAAATGGATGTCTTCATTATCCAAATTCAAAGCGTAAGTAATTCTATCAATCAATGTTTCAACCCCGAAAACATTTATGGTAGGGTTTAACGCGGCGTCACAAGTTATAACGGGAGGCATTTCTTTAAAATATTTTACTAATTTTTCTTTCATCGGTTCTATCATTTTTGTAAAAAGAGTGCTTTTATTTTCAAGTTCATACAACTTGTTAGCCATTAAATATATTTGTTTTAGAGTTAATGGACTTGTGGGATAATAAACACCTGATAAAAAAGTGGTGGCGGTTTTGAAAACTTCAAGCAATTCGGTTACGTCTTTTAAAATGTCCCAACTCGTAGACGGAAACTTTAGAATTTTACGACGAGGTTTTGAGGAAAGCATTTCATGAAATATTTCTAAAGTTTCTCTTTGTCGTAAAGCGCTATGAAACATATTATAAGTCGAGTTCCATCTTATCTCGACGTACCAATTCGGACCTAAGCAAAGATTATTCGTTTCACGACAAAATCTAATATAATCATGGTATCTTTTTTTGTTACTAAAAATATCTTTAAGCATTACTCGAAAAGCATTTGTTAAGTTTGAAACCTCTTCAATTGCAAGCCCGGCTTGCACCGCCAAGTTAATGATGTGTGCAACACATCGACTATGAAAAAAAACGGCGTTGCAAACAGGTTTATATTTCATTTTTAGTTTTTGAACCGCATTTGAATTATTAGATGCATTATCAAAAGACATTGAAAAAGTTTATTTTGTAATTTAAATTCGGTTATAACACCATCTAATATATAAAATAAGTTTTCGCCGGTGTGTGGATATTCAAACAAGTCAAACGCGATTGTACGCTTCATCATTTGCCACGTATTGGGATCAACCCAATGCGCGGTAACGCAAAGGTACGAATCGGGTATACCATGTGGAGCCGACCAAACATCGGTGGTTAAGTTTACACCGGTTTCCAAATTTTCAAATCCCAAAATTAATTCTTTTTTTTGCTTTTTTCTACATTTTTATACAATCTCGTCTAAGGGTTGTGCGACTTACTTGATGATAACGTGGTTGGAGTGTCTCTTGAATCATTCTTGTCAAGCGCGGATTGTCAAAGTGGTTGAACGGCAATCCTTCTTGGATCACTAACTTCGCCATTCGATCTCGAACAATATTTGGATCAAAGTTCCAAATTCCTCCTTCGGGTGTAATCGATGCTTGACCTTCACTTGGATTTCTCTTCAAGGACGGACAAGATTTTCCATATGAGATCTCAAACTAGTGTTTGAATCTTTCCCCAAAAACGCACCACACATCTTGCAACGAGCACGTTCCTTCCCGTTTGACAACAAACATAGATCGTAATTGCACCAAATTGCCGGATTTCTCGTTGTTGCTAAAATTTCCACAACGGTAACTTCGTTTGAGGAACCACCAACACTTGCCATGTTTTTTTTTAGAGTTTAGAACTTTAGAGAGCGTTTTTTGAGAGTTTAAAGAGCGGTTTTAGATATTAGAGAGTGTAGAGAGAGGTGTGATTAAACCTAAACACCCCCCACCTATTTATAGTGAATTATAGGTGAAAAAAGGCAAAAAAAAAAGATCAAATTCGTCCCTAACGGCTAGTTGGAAACAGCGACAAAACCGGTTTACCGAACCGGTTCACACAAACCGGTCCTCAACCCGGTCGCCTCCTAAATGATTTAAACCGGTTTGTAACCGGCGGTTTAAGCGTAACCCGAACCGGTTTGCCCCAAACCGGTTTGTCCCTAACCGGTTTGCCGGTTTAAACCGGGTAGAAAAAAAAACCGGTTTTTTTTTGTGCACCCCTGGTCGTGGGTTGTTGATTTGTTTCGCAATATATTGTCGGGCACTATCACCCCATCTTTTCTTTTTTAACTATTGTCGGTGGATACAAATGTTATTTTTAAGGAAAATTGGTATTATAAAAATATAATATTTATGCATATTTCTTTTAAAAAAAATTTCTCTTATGTAACATCATAACCTTTTCTAAATTTATTTTGTTTGATGTTATACTTTTTCACAATTTTAATTATATAAAAAGGAAATTGGAAATTTTAACCTTTTTGTTAGAAAGAAAATATAAATTATCTATAACTGAACAAATATGGTAAAAATATACATATAATATTAAAATTTCTAAAATATAAGTTTGTTCAAGAAAATCAAAATATTTAATTTCATTTAAAAGATTTTTACCAAACCAATTAAATTCATATATTTTTAAAATTTATCACGTAGGGGACGCTTTTGACCAATAATTTTGGTGAATTAAGATGACCCTACAGTGATAGGCTGTTACAATTGACCTCATATTTGGATTTGCCCTCCATTTTTATTGCCATTGAGTCACTCTTTCGATATTTAATTACATAAATGACCTTGCAAATAATTGTAATTCATCTAATGCCATAAGCACAAATAACACTCCATTTCCATTTGCTGTCAAAAATAAAGGTCCTTATTGGGCTTTATTTGTCTGTGGCTTTATTAGCCTTAAAAACATGGGTTTGTCATTTGTGTGTGTTGGTTTGGGCTATTAAACTATCTTTCAGTTTTCATAAAACAAAGCCCAATAAAAATATTTGCAATTTTCACAAGCCCACTATTTATGTTTGTGTTAATTGTTATACTCAAAGTCACAGGAAGATCGTTTGGTAGTTGGTACACATTCATAAATGATTCATTGGATAGTTAATTGTTAGGATTGGTTTCTTTTGGTTAGTTGAGGAGTTAGGGTTGTTAATAGTTGGTAGTTTAATAAACAAGTAGTTAAAGACTCGTCAATAAGTATTGGGTAGATATAAACAGGGATTGTAATGTGCAAAAAGCTGATTCAACAGATAATACACTATTTTACATCCATTTTTCTCTCTCTGTGTGTTACGGCGTGTTTGATGTAATAAACCCTATTCTCCAACACAAAACTAGTTTTCTTATCAGAATCGTCTATTTTAAAAGAACTTGTTGTCGCCCTTTTTCATATATGAATCTATCTGATTCAGAAGGGAAGAACTTGTATCAGTATCTCAATTTCAATTAAAACATGGGTTTGATTCACGCTCCATTGGATAAGGTTATTCTTCATGGCTCACTAAATTTGAGTTTTTCACAAGGTGTCGAACATATTAGAAGTGAAAGGATACATAAGGAATTTAGCAATCTGTCTTGGTTAGAATTTAAGGAAACATTAACAAGATGATTATTCCACGATTGAAAAAAAAAATTACCTAAACAAATTGTAACGTGAATGAGCATTATGGTTTTTTTTAGCAAGATCATCAATCATTAAAAACATTCATAAGATTATGCATTGAGATTATTCATAGAATGTTTGAAAGAAGATATTCAAGATGAGGTGAAGACATTTAACCTTAAAACTCGATGTTATGCCTATTGTCTTGTAAAGTTATACAGACCATTCTATAGTCCGTTTTAAAGTTCCGATCAAAAGTTAGTCACGGATAAGTTAATGAAATCGTAGGTTATATTCAAAATACTATTGGTGGTAATGATGTATGTAGAAATACAAAAAAGAATGCAATCTAAAACTTCAAGTGTAAAGACCATAAGAATTTGATGAAAATAAAATTGATATAATTCATGTTATTAATAGATACAATCTCAATAGAATTTATGGAATTACATTAAAGTTTGTTACAAAAGAAAAGGTGGTTGATGACGGTGAGGAGATTAGCCCAAATGCTTAATTTGGACCGAAATATTAATTACTTCAAAGCCTAGCCCAAGCTGACTTAGTTCTTATACTTGTCTAGCTCAAAAAAATCTGAAAAGCCCAAAAGACAGCTCCCAAAGCCTCGGCTCCAAAACTATTGCGTAAACATTTATTCTATTACTAGCTTGAAATCTCGTGTATTATAATACTTAGTAGTAAAAAATTATGTATTTAAAAAAGCATGTATTACACAGGTTGAATAACCGTTGGCCATCTGGTGCAATGGTAGCCCCAAGACTTCCCATAGTGGAGGTCTTGGGTTCGAATCCTGGCCACAGCAAAAAAGGGGTCTGTGGTCAGTTCAGACGGTTTACCAGTTGGGGGGTTCCTCCTGTGGTGGGCTGCCCTAGATGTTCTAGGTGTTGCCCCGGGGAAACCCAATTATCCTAGAATATCTAGGTGTTGCCGTTCAAAATAAAAATTACACGGGTTGAATAAAATACAATTTAATATGTTACTACATACACTTGTCAAGATATGTTTTAAAAATGTATTTTGACGTGACAGTTATAAATTCTGTTATGTTAATTTTTAAAACATATTTTTCTTCAACTAGGTATTAATTTTTTTATGTAAATAATAAATGTTAATTTGTATTAAATTCATTTGGTTAATGATATAATAACTATCAATAGTTAAGTAATAAATATCAATAATTAGATTTTTATTAAATATTTAAAAATATATTCTTTTAATATTATTATTTAATAGGAGGGAGACAAGAAAATAATATTAATGATGCACTAGAAAGTAACACATGTCCCCCTTAGAAAATTTTATTTATTAGCATAACGATTAAGATAAAAAATCATTTAGAAACTAATAACTTGATGTTACAATTTTAAACTTTATTAAATAATATAAAAAAAATAAAAGTATTTGAGAAAATTTATTAAATAATACATCAATCGAGTTGTATAGTATTCCTTGAGTCTACTATATATATATCCTATTTCAAGTATACTCTTGTAGCTTTTCAAACTCAATTCTAAGTTGTTTACAACATATATTACATGGTGGTTATTAACTTGAGATCAAAAAAATGAGAAATGGTTGTGTTGGGGGTCCCGTTAATATTCGAACCTCAAAACTTTAGTTGTGAATGATGATTATCCATCTTCCTAAGCAACACCTAAATGAAGTGACCCTCAACCAATAAATATGACTTAATTTTCTAACACTTTTAACACTAAATATATATAAATCTAAATTTGTTATATAGTTCTAGCAATCAATTATTCATAGTGAGGTGAGATTTCATTTTATGTCATTTAAACTTCTAATAATACGATGATAAGATGATAATTGGGATATATCTTTAAATGAATAATTTTATATTTATATAACGTTTATATCTATTTCATCTTGTTAATAATGACATAATGAAATGTGTCCAACACCCTTATTTCTTTTTTCATCTCCTTTTTTATTTATTTATTTTGTCATTGTGACAATCTAATTACGGGAGTTAATTAGAAATAAAATATAGGAGGATATAGTATTTTTCTTTTTAAATAAATCTATTATAATATGTGTATCATATTTCTTTTGTTTAAAATAGCATAACATTTAATTTATATATATAATTTAATAAAGAAGTATTTAACACATAATCAGTTTTAAATAATTCTTTTTTTAACTATTTCTCTTTATCTCTCCCACAAATATTATTAACTTTAATAGTTTTCTACTTAGGTTATCTATTAAACACATCCTTAATTTAATAATAGTATTTTTGTTGACTAAATGAACAGAGTATGTGTTGAGTAACCAAGACACCAAAAACGTCCGAATCAAATGGCTGTCTCCACTCTCCACCGTATTTTCTTTTGTCATGTTCTCCCTTTTTTAAGTATATATTTAGAAGTATAACTAGAGTTAATTACAAGATTACCATGTGATCTTAGTTTATTAAAAAAAATGGATAAAAATGTATTAGTGGGTAAATACAACCTAATTTCACATGTTTTTATGTATTTAAATACATAATTTAGTTATTTTATATGTTAATCAAATAATTAACATGTTTCCTAATAAGACCAAATTATTAGCACCTACAAGTATACTAGATTCTCAAAAAGCCAATCATAGAGAACGTAAAAAGACCAATCTAACTTTCAATTTATGTTATTTACATCAAATTCGTAAAAAGGAAACATACAAATATACATTCATAAATGTATGAAGGATAAAATATAAAATATTTAAACTTTTGGTTTGCAAATATAAACAACAAAACGTTTAGATAGA
Organism: Smallanthus sonchifolius; assembly: GCA_023525975.1. Classification (NCBI taxonomy): domain Eukaryota; kingdom Viridiplantae; phylum Streptophyta; class Magnoliopsida; order Asterales; family Asteraceae; genus Smallanthus; species Smallanthus sonchifolius. The sequence continues at coordinate 20,978,133 of CM042034.1, forward strand.
AAGGAGGATAAGAAAAGGATCAATTAGATGTGATAGGAAATGACGAGCTTGAATTCACTATTTCACATTTTACGTCTCAGATTTCTTTGACTTATCTTTATAATATCGTACTTTGCGATGTACTAATAACCAATGTTTTTAAAACCGGACCGGACCGGCCGGTCGGACCAGGAACCGTGACCTCCACCGGTCCGGTTACATGCTCTGAGACCGTTTGCTGGTTGAACCGGGCAGTCCAAGCGATTCAGCGGTCGAACTGCGAACCAGTGGTCGAACCAGGTAGTTTAATTTACTATTTTTTTTATCCTACAGTCCTTCTACTTACTTATATTTACAATTTTAACCCAATTTGTCTCTTTCCTTTTAGCTTATACGCTACCCCAGGTCCTCTAAAACCCTAATCAAAATCAAAATTGAAGATTAAAAAGAATCAAAATTCTTACAGACCTACAACTCTCGTCCTTAACTCAAAATTGTTTAAATGGTTGTATATATAGTATTTGGATTTTTTTATATTTTTCTATATATTTTTATGAATATTTATATTATTTATTGCGTCATCCGGTTCTTGAATCCGGTCCGACCAGTAAACCTCTAAGGTGTCCGGTTCATTGTCCGGTCCGGTTCTGAAAACATTGCTAATAACATTATGCTGTACATTGCAATCCTACAATATACGTAAAATAAATATATAAAAATTTCATTATGCTACTAGGGTGAGTGGTATATGTGCTTACTAAATGTTGACATCGTTGCCTTGTGATATGCATATTTGAAATTTCTAAACTCCTTTACACATGCTATGAATGCAAGATTTTTTTACTATACATGTGGATTTATATTAATTGTTATTTGTATTCGTTATTTGAAACGCTGGTCTTTTGATTTCATTACATGCACTAAACTGAACTCTTAGCGTTGCTATGCATACAACGTATTTAGATGTCTTGAATTATTCTTATATGTTCCTGACATTATGTCGGTACTAGACTTGCTAATTAGATGTTTAATAAGACCTAGTTAATTTTAGTGTTTATGGTTTACTATACTTTTCAATTGACCTTGATACTCAAGCATATCAACCTATAAGGATGCCATAGGCACGCCATCATAGCATTGATGGTATGACATCATTCGTTGTGATGTAATCAATAGACAATACCTCTCCTCTATTATATATATGCTCAGAGTGTTTCTTGGTCATACTGATTACTGATAAAAGACTTACCGTTAGTCCTACTGTTGGATGGTTGTGTGTGCCTGCACACCATCGAATTTTAGTAGTTTGTTGGGGGTCTGTAGATGTCTAGCTTGATGAATATTTTCATACAATAGAACATGTACTTTTGTTTTCTGATTCGTATCAATACTACACTCTAAGATATGTTAACAAGTTATGTTTTCAAGTTACCGATTACAATGGCGTTACTATTGTTATTATCCATTTTGCATAGCCATGTTTTATCTTGTAGTAACAAGTACTTAAAGAAAAGTATCAACCGAAAAGACTTATAGCTCAATGGTATCTAGGTGTATACATATTAGTGTCAACATTGAGAGTTCAATATAACAAAAATATAATTATTTTTTAAATATTATTATAATAATGGAAAAGGAATAAAGGAATTTGATTCATTCCCTCCAACTCCGATAACAGCCTTGCACCACCTCCTTTCGCTTCTTGTTGGTTACAAGGTTGCCATCTCTCTCTCTCTCACTCTCCGGCGCCACCGTCACCAACAACTCACAGGGATATCTCAGCTAACAATTTCCCTTAAATACACACAGATCGATTGCCCCTCACAAATCATCAAAAAATGGCAGAAAAAATCTACCCTGCCTCCAAGCCCGGTGCTGCCCCAGCCCCCGCCCCCGCCGGAAACCCTACGTTTCCGGCTACCAAGGCCCAGCTCTACAACAATTCTCGTCCGGTATACAGGCCACAGCCCCGTCGCAGCCGCCGTAGCTTCTGCTGCTCCTGCTGTCTCTGGATCACCTTCGTTATCGTCGTTTTAATCGTCATCGTCGCTGCCGCCGGCGGAGTGGCGTACGTCATCTACCGTCCTCACCGCCCTACATTCTCCGTTTCCTCACTCCACGTCTCTCAATTCAACCTAACTTCATCTAATAAACTCAGTACCAAATTCAATTTCACCATCACGGCTCGAAACCCTAACAAGAAGATCGCGTTCTACTACGATCCGGTTTCCGTTTCGTTCAATTCGAACGACGTCGACGTCGGCGACGGATCGATACCGGCGTTCACCACGGGGAAGAAGAACACGACGGCGTTGAGGACAGTTGTGTCGACGAGTGGACAGAGTGTTGATGATAACAGTGGTTTGAAATCAGATCTGAAGAATAAGAAGAGTGTGCCGTTGAAGATCCAGCTCGATACGAAAGTGAAAGCGATGATCGGAAGTTTTAAGACTAAAAAGGTACCGATTAGAGTTACCTGTGACGGAATTAAGGCGGCAGCGCCCACCGGTAAAACAGCGACGACGGCGACAACTTCCGATGCGCAATGTAAGGTGGATCTTCGAGTCAAGATCTGGAAATGGACGGTTTGAGATTATAGTTTTGGATCCACGAAAGAAGGTGTGATTATCTGGATTTGATTTTTTCCAGCTATTTTTGTTCAAAGTTGTTGTGTTTGAATCAATAGAACACGTTATAAAAGTCTGAATGTCTTTGGATTAATCCATAATTGGAAATTGATTTTTGTTAACAACTTAAGCATTTTTCACTCTTCTTATTTCACACGAATATTAGCAACTATTATTAAAACTCGTGAGTAACGTTAAACCATATAAAAATTCAAGTTTTCGAAATAAAATTTATATCAAAATATAAAACACTATGTTGTGATACACAGTAGGAAAAAATAACTACGCCGCAACGGTATTTAGAATTTAAAAAATATATTACGTCAAAGAATTTTAAAAGAGGAGAAGTTAAAATAAATATTATGTAATAGTAAAAGAAGTAAAAAAAATTAAAAATCAATTTAGATATTATTTTGTATTTTTTTAGTGAGTCAATTTAGAAATTTTATTTAAGGTGGTCACTAATTTCAAATATGTTATTTAAGTTCATATTGGTTAAACATGTTACAAGTGATGATGTGTTAGTCATATCATATTTGGGAGGGATGTATCCGGGTTCAGTCTAGCCCCAATACGAGCATACCGAACTCCGGCTTGAATTCGTTGGGTATTGCTAATAAAAAGTTGTTTTTATTAAAAAAAAATAATGCATTTGAACTCACCCGAATTCAACTCAAGTTTATATATTATCACATGTAATCAGTCGAGTTTAACTATATTAACTAATGTAACTACTAGAATCTAATCATTGTATAGATTAGTGTACGCCATTGGTAATGATTTTCTCTAGTTCAATATAAATAAACAATATATATTAGCTCTAAGATCAACTTCATCAGTGAAGCAAGTGGACGACCTTAGGCTGATGTTGAAGAAAGAGAAGGGGGTCCAGAGGACGTGAGAAGGGCAAAAAATTCGACCCTAGAGGCAAGGTAAAGTGAAGAATTTGAGAGGAGATGAGAGAGGAGAGGGGGGGGGGGGGAGGGGAAAGAGGGCCTCCCTTGAAGCTCTTGAGGTGGAGAGAAGCCCCTATCGGCATGCAATATCGATGAAGATGGTCTAAGGGTTTTAAGAACATCTCTAAAGTCCAACCCAAGGGCATAAAGCCGACCGCAAGCGCACTCAGTTATCTATTAAACCATTATTTTCTTTCAAACCCTACAAATATCCTTGAGAGTTAGAGTTCAACGCCATCACTTTTTATATTATTTTTCATAATCATATTCTTATAATAAATCAAATTATTTAAAAAAAATATGTAACTTATTATAATATTTGTATAACTTAATATAAGAGAAAAAATAGTGTAAAAGAAAACTAATGTTTTTAAAATTAAAATATTACATATTTTTATCATTCTACCCAACTACTACATTTAAAATGATTTAGACTTAAAAATAATAATGGTGTATAAGTCAATAACGCACATGATACGAACCATAAACCTAATAAAAGTCCTAGGAAACAAAAAAAAAGACAAAGAAATATAAAAAAATCCATAACCCCACAGTCCCATCCGACCTCGCACGTCTACAAGGCTTCTCTCATGGACCGATGGGCACCTCTGGTCCTTGCCTGTCCCGCATAATTGCCACCTCACCCACGAATCCCTTATGGCCTTATTGGCGTGAGGTTGGAGACTGTTTAACTTTAAGGTATTGAATAAAGCAAGATTTTAGTAAAAGATGGAAATTAGAGATGTTTTAACATGTTGAAATTTGAAATTATGTATGACGCAAATGAAAAAGACATTATCTAATTATCTATTACAAAATGTACATATTTAGTTCATTATAGTTCGACACTAAATCCGAAATTTTAATTTTGCTTTTTCTGCTTTTTAAATTTTGTAGCATAGTAATACTCTTCTTTAATTGGTCTTTTGATGATAACTAAATAGTTTACAGCTGACGGATTTAAAAAAAAGTTATATACTAGTTTATACGTATACATGTATTTTTAGGTGCAATTTATTCATCTAGTTTTATTTGATACAACTTAGAGCATTCCTAGCCCGTTCTTTATATTCCGTATCCTTATCCTTATAATCACACTAAAATTCCTACATTTTACCTCTACTTTTCTCTCTCCTCCACTCACAACCACTTTAAACAACTCCTTAAAATATATAAAACTCACTCACATAATTATACCAAACGGGTTGTGAATGCTCTTATTTAACAATCCTTTGTAACCTGTTTCTTTTAGTATATCTTTTTTTTATTAACAAACTAGCTTAGATCCCGTGTACTACACACGGGGTGAAAAATATCAATGCATAAGATTCTTAAATCTTTATGTGTATATTTTACATGTGTAAAAATGTAATATATACTAAGGAAAAAAAAACAAAATTCAAAATATATAAAAATTAATATATAATTGGGTTTGAAAATACGTTAAGTACTATTTAATATAATTTGATTTTCATTTATTATTTGATTGAAAATAAAAATTACATAATTAGATTTCAAAGTTTTTTATAATAAGGGATAATTTAAAATAAATGTGTTTTATTAATATAATTAATATTTTCTTTAAATATATATTATTATTAAAAGATGAAGATGCATTTAATAAGAGAGAGGCGGAAAAAAATGATGAGAATGAATATGGAGGCGACACATGGCATGAAAAAACCTTTATTTATTATATAGTATAGATATCAATTTTAGTTTGAGAAAGCTTTGTTACCTTTTTGAGAAAGCATTTTTGTTCCTAGTATTCATTATTGAGAGAAATAGGAATGAGATCCAAAGAGTATATATTTTAAATGTTTAAAATGTTTAAGTATGTATAAAAGAATTATTATTATTATTATTATTATTATTAATTAATAGCCAACAACTATTTTCTTAGCCGTTACCGTCCCTTCCCCCGTGATTCTCTTCACGTCATGAGCCCCGCACCCCATTCACACTCTAGGGGGCGGTGTTACGCGCCCCACGCCTTGGATGACGTCACCTTTCACTTCTCCACTACGGATGACCTAATGACAATATATACATTTTCAAAAATAATTTTAATAACGTTTAAGCTTCTAATTATACTAATCTTTAAAAATTTCAAACTTTCGAAATAAATTAACAACACCAATATCCAAATTGTTATCACGTTACAAGGAGTTCGAGCTTAATATAGTTTTCGATTAAAACTCTGGCATTGATGGATTTTTTTTTTCTTACAAAATTAAAAAAACTAATAATATTTTAAAAGTTTTAAATTGATCAAATCTATTTTAAAATTTTGAAATATTTTTATCTCTAAAATAACCGTTAAAAAAGTTTTTATATTAGTGTGATGTGTTCCCACCCCCATCGTGCAAAGTGTTGGAAATCAGACCCAAGAATACGAACACGAAATTTGATCTCAACAATCGATCGACTCTTTCTGTTTTATTATAATTCTTGACTTACAATTACATGGATCTTAACCATCCATTTATACTAAATAAATCATAATAATCCTAACCAAATCATACTCTCAATTATAATCTAATACTAACTTCAACTAACTATAGATAAACATAAAATAACTTTATCTAAACATTCAAACTATTAATTAATTAATTATTTCTGAATCACCCCTTTACCATTCACGTTCTTCTAAACTGATCATCTTTCTTTTGTAAAATCAGGATTGACTCCTTCACAAAGCTCTCATCTAGCATTAATAAAGTAAAATCAACCTGACATCATTTTTGAAAGAAAAAAAAAAGATATTTCATAAAATACAGGAATTTCAATGTTAGATACTTGGATTCTTAAATGCTAAATTAGATCCGTAGTTCGTGAGGGGGTTAAATAGGAGTTTTTTTTTTCCAAAAGAATGTAGTTGAAAAAATTATTTACCAAATAGGTGTAGTTGTAAACTTATTTACTAAAATGAGTGTTTTCTTTTTTTCCTTATTTTTAACTAATCTAATAACCATTTCTTTTATAAAATCGTTCGTTTTCTTAAATGTTTTTTAACACCGTTAGCTTTTCATAAAAATTTTTAACACTGATTATTTTTTTTCTAAATGTTTTATCTAAGCTATGTTGTTTAATTTTTTTTATGACCTTTCGTTTTTCTATACCTCTCTCGCTTTTCTTAAACGCTCTTTTTTTAAAAACGTTCGTTTTTATAACGTCCTTTTTAAAATCGTTTATATCGTTTTTTAGGAATCGTCCATAAAAATTTAGCAGTTAAAAATTTATATTAAAAATGTTTTTTTTAGCAGTTAAATTTTTTTTTAGAAAATGACTTTTAAAAAAATATGTTTTTTTCAAAACGTTCATCATTTTTTTAATTCCTTTTTTCAAAAATTGTCATTTTAAAAAAGGAGCGTTTTAAAAATGCGTTTAGAAAAAATGAACGCTTTTAAAAAAAGACGTTTAGACAAAACGGACGGTTTTAAAAAAAGACGTTTAGAAAAAAAAACGGACGGTTTTGAAAATGATGTTTAAAAAAATCCGAATGGTTTTGAAAAGAATGTATAAAAAAACGAACGATGTTAAAAAAACATTGAAAAAAAGAATGATTTGATGCTTTGAAAAAAAAAAGATAGTTATTTAGTTAAAAACAAAGAAAATTAAAAAAACACCCATTTTGATAAATAAGTTTTCAACCACACCTATTTGATAAATATTTTTTCCACCTACACTATTTTTTAAAAAAACTCGGTTAAATGGTAGTCATTGTCGGTGGATAAACGTCATCGTGTGTTTCAGCTATTGTTGGGCCCAGTGGCGTTGGTCGCGCTTCTTAGTTGTACCACATGTTACAAACCGACGAAACATCCCATTCAATGCTTACATCAACCGAATTTCAAACGAGTCATATTTCATATTTGTGTTTAATATTATACTAGAAATTGTACCCCACGCTCCGCAACGGGAAGCAGATATTAAACGGTTGAGGCGGGTGACATTAACATGGCTAAGCACAAAAAGAAAACGCAGTTAAATAAGTTTTCTCACGTGTTCCGCGGCGGGAGGCGGACCCTAAACGTTTGAGGCAATGACACTAATGTGGCTAAGCAAAAATAAAAATGTAGTTAAATAGAGAAACTTAGGTGCGCACTCCACGACGGAAGACGGACGTAAAACAGTTGAGGTGCTGACATTAATGTGTGGCTAAGCACAAAAAGGAAACGTATAAAATTAATGTTGGTACATAAACAGGATAAAATACAGTTATATAACGGCACCGACGTTTTTTTGTCGATGTCGGTCTATTTTTTCATGCTACCCGCGCGTTGTGGCTAATCGATACGATTAAAAGAAATGTACCCGCGTTGCGGCAGGACGGTACGATCAAAAGAAATGCACGCACAAAATAAACTAAAATTATTGAGGAAAAATCAGATTATATATACTACAGGGATAAACTCGAAATTTTGGAAACCTAAGGGGTCAAAGTAAAATTTGATAAAGTAGAGGGGCTATTAGTACAATATAAGTAAAGTGTAGGGGGGGTGTATGTCAGATGGAAAACGCCACAGACATTGCAAATTGAGTATTGGTTAAATATCAAATAAAAATAATAACTTTTAAGCTAATAGTTGATAGTGAAACCATTACACACTTTAGTTTTTGTGGTTTGTGTTTTCACTCGTGCCTACAAGACAGTGATGTGATGGCACATTTTTTTTTACTTTTTAGTGAAGCCATTACACAACCTAAAAGAGACCGTCTTATACAGAGCAGGAGCGAGACGTATGTCCCCCTTTTCATTAGAAATGGTCTAACCATAGTTTATTTCTTTATAAGATCGCTTACCTTAATATCGATCATTTTCTCTAAAATCAAATAGGTGATACAATATATTATATATAAATTAGACATCTTTTCTAAATCAATTTCATATAACAAGCTAAATCATTTATTCATTACTTTTAAAGTTTAATCCAATATCACCATATTGTGGAAGTTTAATCTTTTTGTAATGAAGGAAAATGATATTAACTAATGTGATCAGAGTTGATTGGGATAGGATGACTGAAAAAAATAGTAGTTGAAGAAGATGACAGGAGAGGGTGATCGGAGTTGAGAGGAGCTAGCGAGGTTAATGTTCTTTTTGCTTTTAAATTAAGAGTAAAATAATCTTCTTAAAAAAGTTAACGTGAAAAACTCATGGACATCCATCCCGGAGACAAAAAGCATAATGAACGAGTGAACAATAGGGGCCATAATCCTAATTTCTCAAACTTAAAAATGAAATGTGACTTTGCAACTTATTACATGAACAATCCATGTAATGTTAGGTGTTATACCTCCACCACACTCAACAGTGTGATGAGGTGTAGTGGCGGGGGTGTGCGATAACACCACCCCATTGATGATGTGGTCACCTCACCTCACACCGCAAAAAATAATAAATTACGGTGAATATCTCCCACACATAACTCATGCAAAACAAGGGCTTATAATTCTTTTGTATTATTTTATTTAATAATTAGGACCAATCTCATTCATCTCTAATAACTTATAATATTTAATATTTTTTAAATCTAAATGTACGGTCTTGTTTAGTTTTTTTTTCTCTACATTCCAATATGAATTTTATTGAAAACTAACTTGTTTTCAAAATAAAGTATTTTTTTTATATTTATGAGTCGTTTTCAAATTTCATTGGTCACCCCGCATCATGCTGGTTGATGAAGTATTCTTTAGTCTCGTAGTTATAAAAGAATAACTCGGTCTTTAATAAAATTCATATCGTAATGTAAAAAAAAGTAAACAGAACAGTGTATTTTATATATTAAAAGAAGTTAAATATTACAAGTTAATAGAAAAAAAATCAAATTACATGTAAAACAGAGGACACTAAAAGGGGTGTAAGATAGCGTGAAAGATGGAATGAAAATGCTAATGTGACAAAAAAAAAGTTAGGAAAATGAAAAGAGAGGTAGGTATTCTTTATAATTTATACCTCTTCATTATAAACTTATTATGAAATAGAACGACATTGTTTTATTGCATGTGTATATTAATAACATAAAACAAATATACTCTTATATATCGACTTTTACTAAAAATAGACCGTACAACACAAGAACTAAACTAGTATATGATATTGTACTACTCCTATAAATAAAATAAAAAACGTTTTTTATTACTACATATTTAAGAATGTGAATAGTTCTGTCTTCGACCTTTTTTCAGTCTGGGTATGAACGTATAGTCTTTATACAGAAAAGGTACCCATACTTCCTTTTTCAACTTTATTAAATAAATAAGAATAACAAATTTAAAAGTAGTAACAAGGGAATAAATAAATGATGAAGAAGTCCACAATTTGAGAATCCAACATAAATGACAGCACATGTGGACATGTTACATGACATATAAACGGAAATCATGGCCTCCAATTACGACCAATACCAAAATGTTAATTTTAATATTTCCCACAATATGCATATCATTTTGAGGTATTTGCTTGTTAATTAAAACACACACATAAGAGATCGTAGAGTTGATAATTCATAACAAGAACTAAATATATACTTCTGTTTTGAGGTTGCACGCAAACTATATTAAAGATTTTGTACCTTTAGATGTTTTTGAACCGCAAGTGAAGTTTGGCTGGTCAACTGAATTCACCACTAACTCGGGTTCAGGACTCTCTAACTCGAGTATCACCTGCATAGGAAAGGTCAAATTGGTCAACAGAAAAGTCAATAAAACAGTTCAGGATTCAACTGTATTTGATGGTTCATATAGCGGCCAAGAAAATAATAAGGTTTTAGAGGTTGGCCGGTACACTGTTCGCGTTGACTTGCCTAAACTTTTTTAATAAATGGGTGGCGTTTGGGTTGTACAAAAGTTATACGGGTTGGACCAGTTCAAACCTAGAATTAAAAATTAATATATACACAAATATGTGTGTGTGTGTGTATTACAAGTTCAACCAACCAACCCGTTTAACGAGTTTGCAACCTGTTATTAACCTGCTAACCCATTTTAACAGTTAACATGTTTGTGACCAATTTAGATACACAGGTCGTGTTCAAGTAACATGATAGATACCGGAAACCGAAAGCTTGAAATTAAGATAGATAGCCAATTCGAGATAGCAATTCTCCAGTTACAATAGACTTAGATAAACAAATAAACAAGACAAAAGAACAATAACATGAAACATCAAATACTTAAACCAAGAAATGGTGGGAACAGTTCTCCCCCACCTCCTGACTTCATGGGCTACCCCCTACCCCCACTTCCTGAATTAAAGTTGATTTGGTCCTGGGTCAAAGAGTGGGGTCCGAATCTGATGTGGAGCAGGACTTAGATTACTTGGGTTCGTATCAATACTTCCCGTCCGGAGAAACGACTTGTCCTCAAGTCGAGATGAAGCGGTTCGAGCGAAGCCTGACTGACCTGTATCAAAAACCCAATGGTGTGTTACGACAGGCTGAAGTTGCAGGCTCGGGAGGCTGTTTTCATTAGTTGCTGTGAGCTGTTGCAAAGGGGCAGACTTGGAAGGTGCTGGTTTGGCCATTGATGGTGATGATCAGGAACATCTCATTCCAATTGGCTTGGACAATGTTCATTGAAGACAGCCACCTTATGCCTAGTACCTCATCTACCCAACCCAGTGAAAACGAGTAAAAGTCCTGTTTGATTTCAAGGTTTGATAGCTGTACTAAAACATCAAAGGGTGTTACAAGCTGAGTTGACAGATTCAATTGGCGCACGAGAGATTCAGCTATGAAGTTATGAGTGGAGCCACTATCGATCAAAATTAGCACCTTCGTGGAGCCTATGCTACCATGAAGTCTCATCGTGAAAGTGTGTGACTCACCTCCTGACGAGTCAAGTAAGGAGAAAGAAATATGATCGTTAGGTGGCCTGCTAGGGTTGATTTTAACTCTTTTGCTTAAAACCTGTGTTTGCACGGCAGCCCATTTAGATATGACATAGGGCTTAGTTTCTTGGGTCTTATCCCAAGCCCATTTTCTTTTCCCTTTGAAAATTACGTTCCTGGCCACACGCACAGTCTTCATACTAGGGTTAAACAAGTCATTAGCATTCCTACCCTGCTCGACTCTCAAAAATGCCGTCATCTTGCTCGGTACTTCATCCTGCCACCTGTGATAGAGGTGATAGATCCAACCATCATCAAGATCGGATCGGCGTAAGATAGAACCACCGCCGCCGCTGTTGCTAGTGCTTCGATCTAAAGGGGGCTGGAGAGTGCTTCGGTCATCATCTGCAAATTGGATTCGATCCCGTTTATCCTGGTTCGAAACTTCATGCATGTTCCCTTTCTCTCGATTTTCTCCTGGGTTTTCTTTAAAAATTTTCAGGAATTGTTTCTTCAACTCCGGGTATGAAATTTTCACCGGTCTCCTCCCCTTTAACCGGAATTCTCAGTGGATTGTGAGGGCCATCCTCCGGTTCCTCATCACGTTCGGCACGTCCATACATCAAACTCTTGATTGCTTCAAAATCTTTCTTCATGGGTACAAACAAGGCGTCCAGTCGTGCTGCAATGGCTGATAACTGAGCAGCAATCGCCAGACTCCGGGTGTTCTGATCCATCTTCTCTTCGATTTCCCGGCAATGGAACCAAATGATCTGGCAGTGGATCCTGAGGCGCTTTCAGGGATGCTACGTCTTCCCTAAGTCGTGATTCCAAAGCATCAAGTCTACCAGCGATGGTTGCTAATTGAGCGGCAATTAGGCTTTTAGGGCTGGGCCCTCCAGAACCATCATTGGGCTTCGATCGCTGGGTTTCTAGGACGTCATTGGGCTTCGATCGCTGGGTTTTTAGGGCTGTGACGTCGTCCTTGAGTGATTCAAACGACTTCAATTTGGTGACAATGGCCTCCAATTGAGCAGCTATGTGATTCTGGTGAACACCGCTACATTCATTCTGGTCATTCTGGTTATGCAGAGCCTGCTCCATCTTGTTTCCCGGCAATGGAACCATTGTTAGATACCGGAAACCGAAAGCTTGAAATTAAGATAGATAGCCAATTCGAGATGGCAATTCTCCAGTTACAATAGACTTAGATAAACAAATAAACAAGACAAAAGAACAATAACATGAAACATCAAATACTTAAACCAAGAAATGGTGGGAACAGTTCTCCCCCACCTCCTGACTTCATGGGCTACCCCCTACCCCCACTTCCTGAATTAAAGTTGATTTGGTCCTGGGTCAAAGAGTGGGGTCCGAATCTGATGTGGAGCAGGACTTAGATTACTTGGGTTCGTATCATAACATGGTTTTAAGTGTATCCGAGCTAGGGTTGATGTCTTTGACATGAATAAATATATAAGTCGTATTTGGGTTCATCAAATTTAACCCACCAACCCAACACAACTGCCACCCCATTTCATACAAGGATGCCAGGTGGCAGTTTCAGCATATTTACACATAAATGGGTTGAATAAAAAAACAACTAAAAGGTGAATGGGTCAAACAAGTTGAAAAACGCCCCAAGTCTACTTTTTCTGCATGCAACCTCCAATTCGTTTTTTATTTGGATTAATGTTCTAATAATATAAGCTATGTTATCATGATTAGTACACTCGTTAACTATTAAAAAAAGTGGAACAAAAATCGTTAGCTAAAAGTTGAGCTGGCCAAAAACAGGTTGAAAGACGCCCAAAGTTTATTTTCTGTGAATACAAGTATACAACCTCCTAAATCTGTTTTCCAAATATTCAGATTATTGTTGTAATAATATTTCTTTTTATACTACACTATAAACTTTACGTAAAAAAAACGTTTTTGGAGGTCAGGTGTCTCACTAGAAGCAGCCTCTCTATCCCCTGGGACAGAGAAAAGGTTTGTCTACATCCCACATTCCCACCCTCTCCAGACCCTACAAATAGCCCTGTTATGAGTGAGATTTTATAGGGTATGTTTGATTGTTTGTTTTGTAATAGTATTAGTTTTCTAGTCATAACTAACACCATGACTATTTATAAAAAGCTAAAAATAGACAAAAAGTGTCACATAGGAGGAGCGTCATACCAAGACGTTCTTTCCACGTTGAAGAACTGGAGCGGGGACATAGAGGTTACACTGAGGTCCAAAAGACTGTAAAGGCCCGAAAACAATGAACTTGTTAGCCCTTCTGCTATAACATTACATTATCCAATAAAGAATTAATAAACTAATTTTACCGGCCAGAATCTGCCGATATTGAAGTTATTTACAAATGCTACCCCTTTACCCCAACCATTGAAGGACATGTATGTGTCTGTCACTTTGTCGACAACAAAATTACCACTATAGAAAGCTGGTTCTTTTAAATTCACCCCTGCAAAAAAAATAGAAAATATTATCCTGCAAGTAATTAGAAGTCATTTAAATAGTGTTAAAGAAAAAGATTTATTTGAAATGTATTTATCTTTCCATAGTTGGAAATATTAGAGTTGGTACCCTTGTAATTATTTCTTTGTACCCTATAAACACATTTACAGAAGATAACATTTGTTGGCTAAACATATTTAGAAATTTGAATGTACCCGGGCTGCTTTTCAGGGTTTTGCGGGCAGAAATTCTAGTAAAACTAGAAATTGAATTGTTGAAAGAAAGATAGTTTTGTGGGGCTTCATTTAAATTGCTGAGAGGAAGTGGAAGCATTTTCCACTTGAGCAGAGGTTTCCCATCCAAGTAAACAGCAGACAGTATACCCTATAAAATTGAAGACAAATAATATATGATCAACGTCATGATCTATATAGCTTATTGGGTTAACACCATAAAAACCAACATAATTTATCATTTTGCACTAAAAAATCCCTCAACAGAATATTAAACTCCTTGAACTTGTTAAATTTGTACAATCCAAGTAATGCCAAATGCCGGTTACTTGTATAATCAGCACATACGTAGACACCATGTAGACGTTTTTTGCTAACCTGGATGCCATATAGCCTCTTTTACTGATGTGGATACTTTTTTTACGTCTGGGTTCTAAGAAATGTTACTTTGTTACAGTCAGCTAGACACTCTACATGGCGCCAAGTATGTGCTGACGGTGCATTTACCATTAGTTTAGGAAAGACAGGGTATTATTGCCTTTAAATGGTGTTAAGTCAAGAAATTTACCTTGCTATCAGACAAATACTGTCCATAATTAATACGACCCATGTTTTCAACCTACAAAGAAGGAAATGTGTATACAAATTTATGAAAAAACACATAATAAATAGCATATAAAGTAGATAGTAATTTTAGAAAAAACTGATGGTGAGATGCCGGAACAAATACAAAATAAATTACATGTGACAACAGAAACATCGCAAATACGAATTAGGTTAATATTGTAAAAAGAAAACTTGGCCAAATAAGATTAGACAACTAAAGATTAACTAATTTACCAGAATTAACAATCTTCTAGTGGAAGAACATTCAGCATTAGGGAGGTCAACATGCTTATTTGACCATCTATTAATTGTGCCAACATATTGTGGTTTTTCTCTCTTATCTTCAGAAAGACATGTAACATACACTTGGGCTCTATCATGCACCTGAAATTAAAAAAATGAGCAGCGTAATATAATATAGTAATAAGAATATTCTAGGGGTGGCAAACAGGTGGGTTGGGTGAGAGCATATTCAATGTATGCACCATATATTTACATCATTTTAATTTTAGAAAATCAATTATTAGAATATGCTAACAACAAATTTATTTCGACTCCAATGTATGCACCAAAATTTACACTAGTTTTTTACTTGTACATTGGATAACTTATATTTGGTGTTATGAACAGTGTTACACCGAATTTGGTGTAAAATGGGGTATCATTAGTGTTACACCAAAAAATTAAACCATTTTGGTGTTTTGGTGCATACATTAGGGATGATCTGACAGGTCCAAGTCAAAACAGGTAAATTTTATTATGCTCAGGTCACGTTGACCCAAAACGGATGTAAACATTTTGAAAACAGTAAAAGTATAATAAAAATGCACCCTTTCATTAGTTAAGTGTTAAGACAGAACATACTTATACACCCTTACCTTTGGTATAGACAAAGTGTTCCCTTTGCCCTTAGGTATTTCAGAAGCATATAATAAAAATCCAAACATCTGAAAATGAGAAACACCAACGTGCAATGAGTTCAGAAACATTGATGTGCTAAAATAAAAAGTGACTTTTGCAATGAGCTCAGATACCTGGCCTGCAGCCTCCATTGAAATTGGGTTCTCAGATTCAATAGCTTTGGTTGACAAGTCAATATCCAGTGTTTTAAATAACGACGCTGTCTTTTCTAATTGAATACGACCATATCCTGTTTTCTTATTATTTGCAGGAACTGGAGGAAGAGAAGTTGCACTGTACTTAGCTATAACTCTCCGCAATGCTGGAAAAAATACAAAGCAATATCTTTATATTATATCATTGATCTTATGAGATCGCAGAAGAAAGTATAAGATATTATTATACTATTACCTTTGAATTTTGCCCCATCCACATCACCAGACTCACTAATAGGAGCATCCTACAATAAAAAAGATCCCCATTTGGGAACATGTGAGGTTATCAAAGGTGGAAAAATGGGCAGTTCAAACAGGTGGGGTAACAAGTAAAATAGGGTAACTTTTTGTACAGGTTGATCCAGAACATGTTTTGTCAAAAAAATATTTTTGAAACCCTTTACAAATAATTAGTGTGTTAAATATGATTATGAAAATTATGTTATTTCAATAATAATCTAAATTCCTACATAATACAAGTTGTACGCATTAAAAAAAACTTATGCACAAAACATTTAGTGTGTTACATATGATTACAAAAACAATGTTATCTCACTAATTAATCTACCTATATGCATGAAAACAATATTGTTTTTGGGGCATCCTACAAAAAAAGGTTCCCACTTCCCATTTAGGAGAGGATGTCAACATGTAACTTTTTGTACCAGTTGAAACGTTTGGGTTGGGTTTATCCAGAACGTTATTTGTCCAAAATCTTTAATATCTTTTACAAATAATTAGTGCGTAAATAGCATTACCATTTTTTTCAACCAATAATCTAACTTTTTGAATAAAACCTTTTGGCCTGTTTCGTCTTTAAGTAAATCTTTTTATCATACACCATCATATTTTACCCACTAAAGATTAAAAAACCAAAGCAACCAATTAACAAGTAGATGGGTCGAAAGTAACACTCCACAAATAGCCTTTATATAAAACTTGATAAGCGAATAATGAGATTCCTCACATAATCATATGATGTAAGATCAGCAGTGTAATCGGATTCCTCAGCAGCATTTGCACCACTATAAAATCCAAAATTGGTTCCACCATGAGCCATCTATATGCGAGAGATCACCACGTCATGAAAATATCTTGTAATTTATAAAATGAAAATAATGCTTAAAGATTGTTGTTTTTTATAGAATTACATAGAGCACAGCAGAGCCATTTCTTGACAAAATATTTTCCAGTGCAGATGCTGTAGAAGTCGCATCCGTTTTAGCAATATTCTCTCCCCAATGGGTAAGCCAACCAGTGTAAAATTCTCTGAAATAGTGTCTTATGAGCATCATAAAAGAAAGTGATTGTAAGGATAAATCATAAAAATTAAAGTGAGGTACCTACGCAGAAAGGGGTGGTGATTTTCCTGGTGCATTATATGCCTTTTGCATCTTAAATATAGGCCACGGATCCTCTCCGGTTGAAAAATCAACAGCTACAGACAGTTAAACTTTGCAATATTAAAATCAAAGATTGTAGATTCTTTAATAATAGATAAAACATGTACTAGTCTTATTCTTACCTGAAAATACAGCATCTCCTTGTATTGTTCCTTTAGTGAGAGTATCTCTAGTGCCTCCATCTGTGGTATATCTGTGATTAAAATTCAAAACATGCAAATGTGAATTAATCACTGAATTTTGATGCTACAGATAGAACGTCTGTTATTGTTACCAAACTACAATAACTTACAAAATTATATCATCCCCGAGATGTGACCTAGCTAAGTTGACCAGATGATGCAAATAATCTTTGTCATCTCCATATGAACCAAATTCATTCTCAATCTGTAATCACAATTTACACGTGTTGAAATGTTTGTGAACTGTGAAGGACTAAGTGAACAAAGATAACTATTGGTAAATGTTTTTTAACTAAAAAAAATGAGATATAGTGATAATGCAACCCACCTGAACCATAATTATAGGTCCTCCTTTGTGATAAAGAAGATGAGCAATTTTAGGAAGTAATATTCCCCACCAGCTATCAACCTGCAAGAACACAAATAAAAGTCATAAACAGGTATCGTATTACAGTAGAACCTCTTTAAACTAACTCTCTCTAAATTAACACTCTCTAAGATGATAATTTTCTCCGCTCCTGGCCTGGGTCTGTTCAAAAAATCATCAATTCCGATAGATTAAAAAGATACTATATTGGAAGACTCCTTACATAAATCCATCTCCGCCAAAATCATAAATTAATAATTCATCAACTTACAAACATATTCTAGGACAATTGATTAAAATATTCCGGTAGAGCTCAACTCTAATGTTTTTAATGCATTTAAATCTTCCGGTGTTGTATTCTTGAACCTTTCTAATGTTATGTACAATGCATTTAACTTTAACATTAATTCAGTGAATACAATACATAAGTTTACAATTCAGTGATTGTTTCTTTTAATATAACTTAGATGCTTTGAAATGGGGAATGCACTCTACAAAATGATATATTATTAATTTTTCGACTAATTAAAACCTCTCTAACTTAATAAATTTTCATGGTCCCCGTAATATTATTTATAGAGGCCTTACTGTATGTAGTATGCTAAATTTGATCCAAATAATAAAAAGAAGACTTACCAAAGCAAGGTATCTTGGGTCAGATGATCTTAGTGTGATGGCTGGTTCTTTAGTAAGTAACCAAGCAGGGAAACCGCCAAAATCCCATTCTGCAACAAAAGGTGATTCTCACATTGTTCCTTTTCTTCATGCGATTATGGTTACAGTTTTGTGAAATAAATTTTAAAAAAATATATAAATCAAATGATTTATCCACATTGTTTGGAAGTAAAGTTCAATAAAAGTATGAAATAATTAAAACTTTATGACTTCGTAACTGTTTTAACCTGCACATATGTAAGGCCCAGGGCGTAGCAAGACCAACAAATCTAACTTCTGACATAGCTCAAGAAATGAAACTATATCAGCAATGCCATCAAAATCTAGTTGACCCTCTTTTGGTTCATGCAGATTCCATGGAACATAAGTTTGAATTGCATTCAAACCTAAAGCCTTCGCTCTAAATATCCTATCTTCCCAATACTGTACCAAATCAATGATATGAAGATAGATCAATTAGAGCTGCATGCCATTACAGGAGACTGAAAAGATAGCAGACAATTTCTCTAGATATTTCCATTTCAAAATACATTACAAAAACCAGAAAGTACAGATAATGAATTTCTAAAAGTGACTATGATTGACAATCAAATATGCATGTGGCTGTACATTGGTACCATGGGTATCAATTTATTGTTGGTGATTTCAGTTTCACCAATGTCATTTTAGTATAACTAGATTTACTTAAGACCAAAGTGAAATTGTAGTATACATCGATACAAGTTAGCAGGTTGTGGAATACACACTTGTTCGAAACTATGTAATTTCAAGCACCAACGAACCTGGGGGGTTCAAGAGGGCAGCGCCCCCTTAGCAGAGGTTCCAAAGGGGTTGCGCCCCCTTGGCGGGGGTTCGGGGCAGCTCTCCAAGTGGGGTCCAAATGGCAGAGCCCCTGGTGGGGGTCTCGCTGAATGGAAGTTGCTTCGGATTTGCATGTTTATTGGAAAGTTGCATGGAAATTGTTTCATCAGTTGCTAGTAGCAACTGATCATCAGTATTAAGTTACTTACTACTGGTCAGCAGTAATAAGTTACCACTGGTCAGCAGCAATCTGATCGTCAGTAGTAACTGGCGTCAGTGGCAACTTGGTCATTAGCACTAGTCGTAGCAACTTGAGAGATCAGCAGTGACTACCAGCAGTAGCAATTGGGATATCAGCTGACAGCCAATCATTAGCAGTTACTTAGTTACCGCTGATGGAGTTCCCGTTGAGGGTTCAGAATAACTGGCTACCGCTATAATCCCCAACCGATACACTCTTTCACGAGGAGTTGCACCGTTTCAACTTATACAAAGGCAATCTTTGTCTGTTTTAAACACACGAAATAGAACTTCCTATGTTATCCGATTAGGATTTCGAAGTGAACTCTACACAAATCAAAAGCTATCCGGGATGAATTGTGAAGTACGAAACCTACAATTACAGCATGCTATAAAAGGTAATGGCTTTTATATAAATTTTGAACAACTGAGTATTTATATTTAGCATTAATAATTAAATACCAAAATATCTATGGCATATATAGTAGCAGTGCCAATGGTTGAAATTGTACCTCAGGTAGAGTACGGAAATAATGCAAGTCCCCGCCGATGATTCGAAAAGGCTCTCCATCTTTCCAGAACATATCATCGGCAATTTCAAATTTACGAGCATTAGCAGCCTGTTGATTTTGTAACAGTCGGTAGCAAATCAGAATGATCACCAGCTAGATATGAAACGGTTCCTAGGGTTTAGAAACTCACTTGATGATGATGATGATGATGATGTTTGTAGGGTTTGGGGGAATTGGGGAAAGGGGAAGGGAGAGGAGCGAAAAAAGTGGAGAAAGCAAGGAGACATAGGAGAAGAACGATGATCGTAGTCGTCTTCAAGCTTCGCCGTTTCGCCATTGCCGTTGACCGCCGTTGTCTTTCTCCGTCTTCAGGCCTCCCAAATTTTCCGACTAAACTCGACTCTTTTCAGCTAGGGACAGTTGGTTGGTGGATAGCAAAAAAAAACAAATATTTATATAAACAGCAAAAAATCATGAAACAAATTATCTGAAATTCCAAATCCAAACTATTTAAAAGCTCAGATATTGGAATTTTTGATTCAGATTCTTATATTAATATTGAAAATTTTTGGATATTTCGGATAGCAAAACCGAAATATTTTGTTTTCAAATTAATTATTATATTTAATTATCTAAATGTTTAAAAGATAACGCTTTCTTGCATTCTCATTGGCCACTTTTTTTTAAGAAAAATCAGAAATCGTGTAGTGTTAAATACAGATTTGTCGCTTTTGAAACACAACTGCCATGGTAGTTTGCTTGGCTTACACACGGCCTCCTAAGTGCTTGCTTTCCTTCTCTTAGCTCGGGTTCGAGTCCTTGGGTTGTGTGTTTTTTGTTGCTATTTTTTATTATTTTAATATGATAAGTTCCAATTATTTACATAAATGTGATTGTGGATGTTATCCTATACGAAGAGAACCAATAACAACCGAACAACATTGATATCGTTACTGGTATTATTATAACCGATGTCGCTATGTGTTTTTATTGTTTTTGAGTTTTAAATTTTAGTTATTTAGTTGTCTTTTTTTCGACCGGTTTTTATTTGTATGTTTTTTTTTTGTTCGCGACGGTTCACACGTTTTATCTGTTCGTTAAACGACTTTTTTATTCATTTTCATTTATACAACAATGTTACTTTTTCGTGATTTCCGAATATATCATCGCTAGATTCTTTTTTGTAAATGTTTTTATATTCGAAACCGAGCCCCCGTTTCTCGCCGCAACGCGCGGGATAAACCCACTAGTTAAATATATTATATAATACAATGAAATGGTGATTTAGTTGAGTTATATAAATCATTAGCTTAGTGTTAGAAATGGTGATTTAGGATTGACCCTGTTGATTTGGTTTTTACAGTGTTTTAGGGAAAATTGAACTTGAATTGATAAGAATTTGAGTTAGTGTTTTGGGGCAAAATTAATTTCAACATGAAAAATCCATGAACCCTAGCTAAAAAGATGCAATTGATTCATAAAATTATTTGGAACTTACTGTAATAGGTCCCAAATTCTCAAATTAGAATTATTATACTTTTTTTTAAGTGTTCACATAGATTAATTGCAGTAGACTTGAAATGTTGAATTATTATACTGAATGAAAGGATTTTGCAAAGTGACAATTTGCATGTAAAACATTTGAGATGTTAAACTGAATGAAAGGAGTTATTGTATTATAAGTATACTTTAAAAATTACAATTTACAAGTAAATCTAAATCATGTTCAAGCAAACCTAGTCTAATCATTCTTCCTTTCAAGAATTATTGATATTTGCAAACCTCTGTTGAATGCTTGATTAAACAGAAGCATTGTCTTGCCGTTAAAAAAAAAGCATTGTCTAGAACTCATATACAAATGGGAACCAACATAATATAACAATTGGCATATATATTACCAACCCCATTACACACTCATATGCACTCCCCATCATCATTATTGAATCCCATAATCCTATGCCTTAATTATAAGAAAGTCATAGAGAGGGCTTAGGTGATCCATGATTTAGGTTTTATCTTTCGTTTCCTTTTCGTTTGTTTCGGAATTATCAAAATGACTAGGATGTAACTGATACGAGAGCTCCGCTAAGTGTTCTGGCCGATGCAGTGGATCATTTGTGTCTGTATGCATCAGGAAATCGATTCATGGATCTCTCGATTCGACTCGAAATGGAAGCAGGTTTATCTTGTGGAATCATATTGAATATTTGATGATAAGCGGTGGAGCATGTGGTTTAATTCGATGCAAAACAAATATCCTTAATAGGGCAGCATGGCTTGACATGTCACGAATCATCTTAACCACATGTACTAAAATAGAAGTGTATATGGCTAGGGCTCCCATAGGATAAAATGGTTTAGATATTCACTTCTTGGTCACTCCAATAGTTTTGCCTTTATCCCTGGTCTCAACAGTTTCTCTTTGTACCTCTTTATTTCCACTTGAGCCTGACACGTGTAGATCATCAAAAAACATCCATCTGATGATGTCATCAATGATATAGATCCTTGTCCACTCAAGTTTGCTAACATAGCATACCATGCTCCATGCATCGTGAGGGATTTACTCTTGCATACCATAAGATAAATCCTCTCACCTCATCATAACTACTCAAATGGAGCATTTCCTTTTCGTAGTTGTCGCATGGGTGGATGGTGGGAGTGACCATGGGTGCTTGCCTGTGTGACCACATTGTTTGCGTCACTACTTCTCGTCATCTAGAGGAGAAATCAAAAGTGAACAGAGTGGCAAATACGAAGAGATTGAGTTCGAAATCAGATGACGCTATTGAATAAGTAAGTATCTACCAAATTGGTTGTGATTCCAAATGTCTCACTTTCGACTTGGGGAAGTATAGATAGGTGATGAGAAAAGATGACTGTGAAGTTATCCGCAAAACAGATAATACTGTTAGTCTCGCCACAGAGAGGGGTTCTCTCTGTGACCCGATTCCAGTGTGAGAAATAGTAATTGTTCTCAAATTAGTACTTCATCGGATAATGCATGGTATTTATACCCTTCTGTTCATGAGATCATCTAGTCACGTGTCAGGTGGGCTATGTCCTTCCGGTTATCTGGATTCATGCTTCGTTATGCCGGTGCGATTGGGATGTAACCCCTTCACTAAGGTGGACAACTATATATGGCGATGTCTCGATAGGTATACTACAAATAGTGTGGAAATTGTGAAACATGTAGATGAAGATGAAGGATTGCTGTTTATTTATATTAATCTTGATTTTATAAACTTAGTTTTTATTTATGTTGATTTAAAATATTTCAACATTAATTAATATTATTAAACGAATTTAGAATTATAAACCAAAGTAGAGGCTTTCATAATATATCAAGAACGAATTTGTTTTTCCTTTGGAGATGAAGAAACCGTACCAATTGAATAAAGAAGAAACTGATCGAATCCTTATGTGTGTATTTCACTAATTGGACAAACCCAATTAATACCGGACCCATTGTTTGGTCCCAAGCCCAAATCAACAAATGAAAGTATCAGTCCAAGGCCCATCATATTTACATCAAAACCCAATTCAAATAATTATTCAATTAATACACCCAATATTATTAGAGATT
The DNA here is from genome assembly GCA_023525975.1 of Smallanthus sonchifolius. Classification (NCBI taxonomy): domain Eukaryota; kingdom Viridiplantae; phylum Streptophyta; class Magnoliopsida; order Asterales; family Asteraceae; genus Smallanthus; species Smallanthus sonchifolius. The sequence continues at coordinate 21,001,715 of CM042034.1, forward strand.
TAATCCTTTAATAACCAATAATATTATTCGATCATCAAATTAATCCAATATCACTAAAATATGTTGATAACACTAAAATTATCAATAAAATAAAAGATACAAATATTAAATATATATAGAAACCGTACTCATAAATTGTTTTGAGTAGGATTGATATATAATTACGGACATACTACATAGATGTACTCTTTTTTCTAAGGTGTGAGGTATTAAACTATCGATATATAAAACAATTCAAGGCAAATTCCATTTTGTTCATGTTTTTGAATGGATTTAATTTATTCAAACAAAATATAATAGCCTATAAAACAGTTTTAATATATTTATGATCTTACGGAACTTTTTTAATAGTTTGTTAAACTCCACATCCATCATCTTATTACAAAGAAGCTTTAAAGGAGAAGACCTTGTGAACAATAGACATTATAAGACTATGTTAGAATCCCGTGTATTACATGGATTAAATAAGTGTAATATTATATACTTAGTAATAAAAAATTGTATTTTTTGAAAAATAAATAAAATATTTTAATTAATAATTAATGAATTAGATTTGCAAAAAAGAATCATGATTCATTGATTCATATATAAATTGCATTTTGGGGGACAAGGAGTATCACTTTCCAATATTTGCTTTTTGGCTTTTCTATTTTCCTCGAATAAAATTTTTAACTCTACAACTTTATGATAGATCATGGCCTAATCATACCTACATCAATCTAAATTATATTATGAAAATTACAATGCCTATCCTAAAGTATTAAGAATAAAGTTATAAATAATTTCCATGGTGTATGCCCCTAGTTTTGAGAATGCCGAAATTAACATATGATGTTTTTTGTGCATATAAATTTAAAAATAACAGTTTGCAATCGCCAATATCTAATATGTTATAAAATATAAAATAAAAAGAAATCGTATAATTACAAACTTTATGAAAAATATCACTGTAATATGAAAAATTATGAGAATAAACAAGTTAATCAAAAAAATTATAAAATAGTTATTGACTTTTAAATGGGTTGTGGAGGTGTCGGATTATCAGCGTCTGTGCTATAAATGTGTCAGATTATGGTGTTTGGGTTGTGAAGGTGCCGGATTTATGAAGGGTGGGCTGTAAAAGAGCCTGATTGGCATTGACTTTTTAGTGGGCTATAAAGGTGCCAGATTTATGGAGTGTAGGCTCTGAATGTGCCGGATTATGGGTGCGTGGTATGGGTGTTTGGGCTATAAAGGTGTCGGATTAATTATGGATGTATGAGCTATGAAGAAGTAAAAAATCAATGTCTATTTGAGCAAAAATTATGATCAATATTCCTATTATTAACATATTATTGGGCGTGAGAAGTAATAGTAATGTTTTCCTTTCTTTCTTTTCCTACTCAAAAGTTTTTTCTTTTATACATTTGCCACAAACTTAGTTTACTTTTTTTTTTTACTCAAAGTTTGTTTTTTATTGAATTGCCACAAAACTTCAACAGAGTAAAGTTTAGTTTTTTCCTTAAGTTTGATTTTTTTATAAAATTGCAACAAAAGTTTAATGGGTATTAGTAATAATTTCGTTTGTTAACTTTTTTAAAACGGGATGCACGGTTTTGTTTATTTTTTTTTGTCAACGATCCGAGTATTTTTTTTATCGTACGCTATAACGTTAATAATTTCTTTTTTCTGTAATAACTTTCGTTTGTTAACTTTTTTTAAAACGAGATGCACGGGTTTGTTTGTTTTTTTTTTTCAGCGATCCGAGTTTTTTTATGGTACGCGATAATGACTCTGTGTTTAGACGTAAGTTTTATCCCCGTGGACGAGCCGAACCGATAACTACCAAACTCCTGCCGCGTAGCGCGGGAGAAAAAAACTAGTTCTCATAATTTTCCCACTATTATAATACTTAATATCAACAAAAAAATATTGTATATTATCCATATAAGTCTGGATTTGTATATGTAACTTGACATTTGTCATGGATCATATTACTTTTCCATGCACCATTTCAGGAATCTTTCAAGGGGACTGAATTAAGAATCCGATGCTAATTCCTACCCCATACGTCCATATGTTTTTGAGATTGCTTATTAAAATATTGATTGGCTCATTTCAAATAAAAGGTTTAAAATAAGCAACTAAAGGTTATTTATTACTTATAAATAAATAAGTAGTTTGGATAAACAATGCAAACATTCTACTCTAACAGTATGGTCTATGGAATGCTCTCAGAAAGACCCCGGCTCAGTCGTAATCAGTCGTAATATAACTTTTTATTGTATTAAAGCACGGCACTCACTACAAAAAATTGGGTCAATAGTGGCGACAAATGTCGCCGCTAATGCACCAAAATGTCGCCGCTAATACTAATAGCGGCGACAGTCGCCGCTAATACTCCACTTGTCGCCGCTATTACCTGTTGTCGCCGCTAATATACAACCATTAGCGGCGACAATTGTCGCCGCTAATACTCCTGTAGTCGCCGCTAATAACAACAATGTCTGTTTTTGAAGTTTTTTCTGCATTTTCATTATTTTCAGTTTTCCTAAAACTTACATGAATTACAAAACCTGCATATTTTTTATTTTTTTGCCAAATATAACAGAAACATAACCATAAAATTACTAATATATAAAGTTAAAACATAATGTAAAGGTTTTTGACCCATTTAATTTATTCCGAATCTTAATACAACATAAAAACTAAACAATTAATCTTCATCCATATCGTCGTCGCCCTCGTTTTCGCCCTCGTCGTTGCCCCTGCTACTTTGTCCCATTTGTGAAAGATTAAACTTGTTAAGTTTATCTCTAAAACTCGGGTCGTCGAACAACATGTTAGTTAGTTCCTACAATTACATACAAATTTAGTTCCCACATATATATGTCTACATACATAAAAGTTTCAAGTCAAAACAATTCATTTTACATATATATATATATATACATGGATACAAGTTTTCCGGACAAAACGGGTCAAATGATTCATTTTACACATATATGTCTACATACATACAAGTTTCGAGTCTAAACGGGTCAAATGATTCATTTTACCTATATATGTCTACATACATAGAACTTTAAAGGCTAAACGGGTCAAATGATTCATTTTACACATATATGTCTACATACATACAAGTTTCGAGTCTAAACGGGTCAAATGATTCATTTTACATATATATGTCTACATACATAGAACTTTAAAGGCTAAACGGGTCAAATGATTCATTTTACACATATATGTCTACATACATACAAGTTTCGAGTCTAAACGGGTCAAATGATTCATTTTACATATATATGTCTACATACATAGAACTTTAAAGGCTAAACGGGTCAAATGATTCATTTTACACATATATGTCTACATACATACAAGTTTCGAGTCTAAACGGGTCAAATGATTCATTTTACCTATATATGTCTACATACATAGAACTTTAAAGGCTAAACGGGTCAAATGATTCATTTTACACATATATGTCTACATACATACAAGTTTCGAGTCTAAACGGGTCAAATGATTCATTTTACCTATATATGTCTACATACATAGAACTTTAAAGGCTAAACGGGTCAAATGATTCATTTTACACATATTTGTCTACATACATACAAGTTTCGAGTCTAAACGGGTCAAATGATTCATTTTACCTATGTGTAGGGGAGTGTAGGCTGCACCTGCGACTGCTCAAAATAATCCGGCGCTTGAGATGATGAAGGTTTAAACCCAATCCCTTTAATCCATCCGCGCCGAGTACCTAGGACCTTTTCAAATGCATCGACTTCGTTAAGTCGAGATGAAGAAGTCCCTTGATTTGTTTGAGTTTGGGACTCTATCTCCATCTCTAATTGGGACTGTTTTTAATTTCACAAAGATGATTTAATACACACACAAATACATATTGAAAATTATACTTTAAATAAATACTTACAATTAGTTGCTCTGCTTCGCTGTCAACCGTCCCATCTTTACGTGTATGAGCAGCGCGGTACGTATCTAGTCGACTCTGAGCCTGTTTAACATTAAATATTAATTATTTTATAACAAGAACTACTATATATAATACAAATAATACATGTATATATATACATAGATATATATATATATATAATATATATAGCATTATTTTTTTATAACAAGAACTACTGTATGTCGACGTTCCTCCACGGTTTACGCATACTTGCTGTTTACGATTGGCTTGGTTAACTTTTGAATGTTTTTTATGTTTATCCGAACAAAAATGTTCAATAGCTCTCTGCCAATTATCCGGGTGCATCCCCTTTGGGACTTTGACCAACGCTCTCGGGACATCATCAAACCCTCCAACCTTTTTAAATTGATTTGATGAATTGGATTTGCGATCTCTGTATCGCTTTTGATATATTGAATGAATGCCCAACTTTAACTTTGTACGGTCGGGACATCATCAAACCCCTAGGCGAACATTTCGAGGTTCCCTCGAGAAGTAAGGGAATTTTATGTCAAATTCTTTCCACGAAGATCCATCAACAGGATGACGCATCGTACCCTTTTCTGATCGCCCAGTACTGTGCCAAATCATATCTTTTGCCGTGTGCCTTGAACAATACAAACGTCGTAGTCTAGGGGTCAAAGGAAAGTATCGTAAAACCTTGTGAGCTACCTTCTTGCCCTTTGTGTTTGTATCGACCCACCGACTCTCATTACAAACAGGACAATTCTGCAATGAGTGGTGTTCTTTCCAGAAGAGAGCACAATCATTTTTGCACACGTGTATCGACTCATATCCCAAACCAATCTTCTTTAGTGTCTTTTTGGCTACGTAATGCGAAGCGGGAATCTTGTTGCCTTCTGGATGTGAAGATCGCAACAACTCGAGGAGCTCATCAAATGAACTATTAGTCCATTTATTCTTCACCTTGATATGCATAAGCTTTGCTAAAAAGTCAAGGAAAGAAAAATTAGTACAGCCGGGATATAATTCTGACTGGACTTCCTTTAACAGGTCTTCAAAATCATCACATACACCGCTACTCTCTGTACCCGAGTTCCCTTCGTCGAGGTTGGTATCCTCCTCCATAATATCTTCAATAACGCCGGCCATATCGTTTCCTGGCACAACGTCATCTACAACTACAACTTGAGGAATTAAACTTTCACCGTGATAGATCCAATCTGTGTACGTCCGACAGAAACCCCATGCATACAAATGAAACTTCACTTTTACCCAGGATAGCATGACCGAATTCTGACATTTGGTACACGGACAAAACACAAAGCCTCTTTTGTCGACATGATCTTTGCACATCTCAATAAAAGACTTGAGTCCTTTTTCATACTCCTCTGAGCTACGGTTTAGATTTTTAAGCCAACTTTTATCGACAACCATGATTAAGCTGAAACATAATTTAAGGTAATCAAAATGATGTGAACTTTGCATCTTCTATACAACGGGTGGGGTGGGGTGGGGTGGGGTGGGGGTATTAGATAAATTTAATTAATTAATAATAACAGTAGTGGTGTTGGGGATAAGACCTAATTAAGAAATTATAGTTTAATGTAAAGAATTCTGTAATAATGCAATGCTTTTTCCTATGCTTAACTTTAAGATTAAATTTAAAACCTAAAAGGTGAGAGTTGAAAGTCGACCCTTTAACCTAAAAATGTGTGGACTTGAAGACTAAAGTAGCCACATATGTTGTTGGTAAGAGTTTCTTTCATGATTAATTGGTTTTGATATATCTTAGAGAAGAAAAATAGACTTATTTGGGGAAAAAAAAAACTTATGCCTCTGTTGAAAGTCGACCCTTTAGCCTAAATATATGGCACTTGCTAACTGTTATAGTAATACATAGATGCAATAATCTTTTTTGCCTATAAACTCTTTTACATCAAATCATCTTTGCAAAACTATCACCAGAAAATACATGACCGATTCTGTAGTTTAACAACTACGAATTTTGGTCTCAGATTGTTTAATATCATAATGATTAACACAAAACAGATTCTAATCATTAATTGTCACAATATTATTTAACAAACATAAATCATAGGCATATGTATGCCTCCAAGTTCTATAGGCATATCATACATACCAGAAAAACGGCGACACGGAGCAGGGAGGGGTGAGGGTAGCCGGAGTCGGATCGTAAAACACCCTATATATAAGGCAAATTAGAACTTTAAGAAAAAATAGATGATACAATGAAGAGAAACCATTTAAAGAGAAATTAGGGTAAACGATTTGAAGAGAAATCACTACCTTAAGTAGGTGGTCCGGCGAAGAGAAGGTGGTTTCTGGCGAGCAGTAGGTGGTCCGGCGAAGAGAAGGTGGTCGGCGAGCAGGTGCGGGTGTGTGGTGGAGGTGTTGGTCGGCGAGCAGGGGTGAGATCAGTGGAGGTGCGGTGGTCGGGAAGCAGCAGGGAGGTGGTGGCCGGCAAATTGTCGGAGATGGAGGTCTCGCGAGAGTAAGGGGAAAGTAGGGAAAAGGGGAAAGTGAGGCCAATGGAGGGAAATAGCCCGCCATATTGTGCAGGGTATTAGCGGCGACCGTCGCCGCTAAAGCCTTTAAAACAACAACCGTCCGATTAAAATCCACTCCACCGTCAGATCTATATAACCCGGATCGTAAGCAATAGCGGCGACGTTTCTAGGTGTCGCCGCTATTGACTCGTTTTCTTACAACATAACCTTTTATTGTATAAAGCACGATACACTACAACAGTAACACCCTATACCGACGATATTTTTTAACCCTATACCAACGACTTGTCGGTACAGGGTTCGTCGGGATTGCTTCGTACCAATAGCTCAAATGTGTCGTCGGGATAAACGACATGTCGTCGGGACAGGTTGACCTATACGAATAAGCTTTTTAACAAAGCACTCCAATAGTTTGAAATTGTGATTGTAACATATATGTTTGAGCAATATTATGGATCTTTGGGAGCTCAAAAGTTTCTTCCTTTTGTATTACAACCACAAAAAGAACATGAAAATGTAATTAAATAGAAAAGGCAAAGAACCCTAATTTGATTAATACATGATCTATTAATTACTTTGCATGCCATAGTTTAAGGGTTTGATTCATGCTTACAATATCATGACCATGGATATGTGAGGGATCTTTAAGCCCCAAGAAATCCCTCGTCATTCCTCCAATATTACCACCACCATTGCCACTCTTGGAATCATGCATCATCATCATCATCATATGACTCTCATGGATGTTTCCATGATCATCATCATGATCTTTCTTTGCATCCAAGATTTGACCAAATGCATCTTCAAAAGTTGCCACATTATCAGGAAAACTATCTTGAGTCATCATCATCATCATGCTCATGTTCATGGGATGAAGAAAAGATGATGATGATGGATGATGGGGTAGGGGTGAGGGTGAGGGTCCACCTGCACATGCACCATCTCCAGGCAAACCTCTTGTACCACTTGTGTTGTTACCAGCTGCAGCAGACACGTGAGCAATGTATGGTTGGTGGTGGGGTCTCAAAGATGTTGTACTTGTACATGGTGCTTGTATACTTGTACCCATGCTTAGATGACTTGTACCCATCTGAGCTGCTTTTTGCAGCAATGCAGTTGCTGACATGTAAGCAGATGGTGCTGGATGGTATGCTATCAGTGTAGGCCCACCACTGCTAGGGCTACAATCTTGATCTTGGGATTGGGTTTGGGTTTGTAGCCATGATGGGAATAGGTTTTCTTGTTTTTTCAAGAAAGAATTATGAACCGGGTCAAGAAGATGGTCATTGAAAGGGGTCGGTATTTGACCCGGAACTGATGTCGGGTCTATTCCAGTGATTGCTCGTGCACTCTCTTCTGCTAGGACATCACAGAAAGCTCTGTGTGTGATGAAACTATCCCTCCTGTACATTTTCAAGATTATTAAAAAACTAAAAAGAAAGAATAGAATATAACTATGAAACACTCCAAACACATAAAAACAAAAAACTTTCTGAAAAAAGAATAAAAAACCCATCTTGCTATACACGTTCTTAATCGAGAAAACACAGACACCCACACAAAAAAATGAGTAATTTATAGAATAAATGAACTTTTAATTTAAAAAAACGGTTAGAGAATCAAAATTGTCAATAAATAAGAAAAGGGACTTCATTTAATATAAGGCTCTTTCAAGCTTTCTATAGCATGCATTATGAACTATAACTTTCAAGTTAGCCAAATTTGTGGGTGAATTTTAGAGCATTTTTGGTTAATGGGAAGGTCATTTCTTATTTTCTCAGTTGACTATAACTTTTAAAATTTGAGTCAATTTGTGGAACGAGCAGATCCAAATTTAGAAAGTCAAAGTTCGTTTGTGGAAGAAGCGGACTCCCCATAAACCAAAAAAGTTATAAAAATCACTCACAAACCAAATCACTTTTGCTAACTTCACAATTTCTCAAAAATTTCCATATATCATTCGTTTAAAATACATTTGTAAGAGCATCTGTTAACACTCATTTTGCGGTGTTTTTGAACTCACATAGAGGAGGGCATCCGTCCGTCCTCACGAACACACGCCCTCCACAGGCGTTTTTACACTTTCTTTTTTGTATGTATCCTATATATCTCTCATTATTTTTACTAAATGAACCCCATCTCTACTACATAGAGGAGGGCATCCGTCCGTCCTCACGAACACACGCCCTCCACAGGCGTTGTTTTTACACTTTCTTTTTTGTATGTATCCTATATATCTCTCATTATTTTTACTAAATGAACCCCCATCTCTACTACATCGGTCACATCATCTCATACATTTTTTCTTGATAAAATGTACGTTTACCCTTTTTTTATTACGGTATACACCATTTTATTAATACAAAACGACAAATTTACATGAAACATGACAGGGAAAGAATCTAGGTTTGTTTTTGACACATAACATATTAAACCTTGACTAATTTGTTATACTGGTTTTTTGAGTTATTTAATGTTTGAATGCATGGTGGTGTTGATAGTAAATGAAGGAGATTCTACCTTGAAAAAAGGGTACCACAGTCACATTTGTACTCTCTAGTGCCACAAGTTTTGGAATGAGCTTTCCAATCAGATTGAACCGCATAACTCTTTGAACATTTATCACATTTCCACTTCTTTTCACCATGTTTTCTACAAAAGTGTTTCTTGATTCCTGTTAAATCGCCTAGAGCCCTAGATGGTTCATGGTGCAAACAGTTCACTTCTGGACACACATACACTTTCTTCCTCACCACTTCATTCTTGTTCCTCTGCTTCAACTTCCATGGCAGATTGTGTCCTCTTCTGTGAAGTTGCAGATTTTGATCTCTTTGAAACCCTTTGTTACATATCTCACACACGAATCGATTTGTCGCCATTAGTGTCTTGGGTGATAAAGATATCACTTCTGCTTCTGGATCTATATGTAACACAATAATGATATTAATATGACCTATTGCTCTTCATTTCAAAGTAATGAGATAAAGAATATAAATTCACCTTTTTTTTATGAAAATGATGAAAACCCATGAAAAAGATTAAAGATTTAAAGAGATTTTGAACCTGGGTCAACTGCTAGTACAATATGGTTGACTATTTTAAAAACCATGTTTTTCATATCAAAATAAAGAAAAAATGAAAACCCACAATTTTTGTTATGAAAATGATGAAAACCCATGAAAAAGATTGAAGCTTTAAGAGATTTTAAACCTGGGTTGCCTGGAAGACTTCTTTTTTTCTTGATTAATGGTTGACTTTGAGTTGGAGGAGGATGTGAAGAGTAGTGTTGCAGATTTAAACTATGATTGCTTCCATTTTCTTGACCTTTATTCTCAGAACAAGAATATTCAAGAGTATTTGCATGAAGATCACCAGATGCAGAATTCAAATTATCTTCCAACATCACTTTCTGCTGTCTCATCATCATCTTCTTCTTCTCTCCCTAGGTGTCAATATGTGTGTTTGTGTGTGTAGTAAAAGTGTATCAAAACTATCTATAGATATGATGTATGTTGCATCATGAACATGAAAAGATAAAGATATATGTAGAAGACAAAAGAAAGATTTAAACTTGGAAAAAAGAAGCTAAAGGTTTTTGTTTGAACCCTAGTTTACTTTCTTCAAATCTCTAACTGTTTTGCCATGAATTTTTCACTAGTTTGGCATCAACCAAAAAGACAATGATTAGTTTTTTTTGCTAGAAACTGAAGCAGACCCCTAAGCCCCTATATGGGCTATATGATCAGTTGTTGTTTTATCAATGACACACAGTCTCACACACACTAGTGTGTTCTTGATTCTTGGTATAGAGAGAGATATATGAAAGAATAATGGGAATGAACCTAAAAATATGAGAGAGAGAGTGGTTAGGGTTGATGTCTGACTTAGAGTACTGCTTTCTGTCTTCTTTCTATCTCTTCTGTTTCCCAATCTCTAATATTCTTTTTTTTTTCTTCTTTTTGCATATCACTGTAGTAATTATCTCCTTTTGACGATGAAAGTTTCAAGTATATCTCACCTTCTTTCTCTTCATAAAACAAACAATATATTTTTCCTAACTTTTTATTTAATTTCTACAACATTTTCTTATATGGAAAAATAAAATATAATAGTTATTGTTAAGTATATTTATACATTTTATAAAATTAAAAAATTATCTTTATAGTTATAAAATACAAAAAATTATTCCTTGTATCCACTTTTATGTCTTTGTATCATTAAAAATGTTCTAAAATATATAAAATGACCAACTTTTTACATTTCTTTTTATAAACGTAATTTTTACTGAATATATATTTTTTCACATATCTACTTTATTTTTCATAAAAAGTGAGTAATGTTTATACACTACAAGACACTTCTAATAATATATATGCGAACATATAGACTGAATAAACAAAACTTATTAATGTATTTTATAATAGGGGAAAGTGAATATGATTGTGTTAGGATTAGGTTCAGGTAAAAAGGATTTTAATTCTAAGAAAAGTGAGAATGATTTAGGGCCATTAGATCAAATTGTAAAAAAGATTTACTGGTTGAGATTAAATTGTAGGAGAAAAAGTTGTTGGAAGGGTATTTTAGTCTTGGCAACTTTTGTTGACTTTTTATCAAGTTCCCCCTCATTTTAAAACGTTCATAACTTTTACATACGACATTATTTTTTCAAAAAAATTACACCATAAAAACGAGCGTTTTTTTATCTTTAAAACGAGTATAGTGTCGTTATAAACAAAAACGATTTTTTTTTACGTTTTCCAGCTCATTGTGTAATTAGTCAGGTCAATGTGTAATACAATTTCATTGTGTAATACAAGTTCATTGTGTTATATGTATTTATCATTGTGTTTTACGTTTTCCAGCTCATTGTTTAATTAGTCATGTCATTGTGTAATACAAGTTCATTGTGTAATACAAGTTCATTGTGTAATTAGTCAGGTCATTGTGTAATACAAGTTCATTGTGTAATTAGTCAGGTCATTGTGTAATACAACTTCATTGTGTAATACCACGTCTGGTCATTGTGTAATTAGTCAGGTCATTGTGTAATACAAGTTCATTGTGTAATTAGTCAGGTCAATGTGTAATACAATTTCATTGTGTAATACAAGTTCATTGTGTAATACAAGTTCATTGTGTAATACAAGTTCATTGTGTAATACAAGTTCATTGTGTAATACAAATTCATTGTGTTATATGTATTTATCATTGTGTTTTACGTTTTCCAGCTCATTGTGTAATTAATCAGGTCATTGTGTAATATCTGGTCATTGTGTAATTAGTCAGGTAATTGTGTAATACAAGTTCAATGTGTAATTAGTCAGGTCATTGTGTAATACAAGTTCATTGTGTAATACAACTTCATTGTGTAATACAAGTTCATTATGTAATACACAATGACCATTATGCTCTACCTTTAAAAACAATAAAATGACACATGTCAAGCCCAGAATCCTTCTTACCCCTCTTATTTTTAAAACCCTTTTTACTATAACCTAACCCGGTGCTGTTAAGCATCTAACTTAGATGCGAAACCAATCAAAACTACGTCGTTTTGATTAAAAATTAATTTAAACGTTTTGTTTCATTTTCCATTATTTATTCTCATGCCGGTTTATTTCCCTGATTAGTGATTAACACTTCTTCCTAGACATATCTGGATTCGTAAAACCCTTTTCTTGGTGTAGTTTTTCTATATTTTCAAATACACCAGGATGGCAGCTCCTTTCACAAAACCGAGAATTTATTACGGGAAAAAATTTTCACTTGGATGACAACCTTGTTTGTTAAATCCCTTCCTTTTTTCACATGACTGTTGATTTCTTAAATTTTAATAAACTTGACATGAGTACATAACCGGAGGTCTCCAATCGCATTTTGGAAAACAAATTAAAATATAATAAAAAGCTAAGTCTTGATTCAACACTTTAAAACAATAATACAAATTAAGTTTGAATTCTCAAATAAAATTAAAAATGACAGAGTACTTCAAAACGAACTCATCTGCGTGAAATTAGGTGTAGGTTTAGATAGAGGGGGAAAGATGAGATAAAATGCGAAATAGTTTGTGAAAATTAATTTTTAATCCGATTTAACCAAAACGGCGTAGTTTTGATTGGTTTCACGTATAAGTTATATGCATAACAGCACCATATTCACTTTCCCCTTCATAATATATGATAAATTTTACTTAAAAGTTTGTGATGTAATATAACCATAAAATTTAATTGTTCTTATGGTTTTATCCTTTACTTTTATATTATATATTCTTTTTCCAACTAATTCGTATGATTTATTAAACTATCCCTATTGTCGTCTAATTAAGCAACTATAGATATTATGGCTTGTGGGTATTTCAATCATGATATTAAAAGAATATTTAATTAACCACTCTCTGGCTACTTAAATTTATGAATGCTTACAAGCTATTCAATATTGCAATACATATTTTTCACAAGTGTTACATGTATACTATATTTTCTATATGTTTTAACTTCTTAAATCTGATTGAAAATAAAAATACATATAACTAATTAGTTTATTGTATTGATGCTTTTGTTTTAACTTTTTAAAAGAAGTCTTAAAGTATATTTTCAAGAAATGCAGATTGGTTTAGTGATTATGTAGCTAGTGCTTAATGCATCATCCCCCAACTATATCTTTTTCATTTACTTGCTTCATCTTTCATGTTTGAATGATTAGCATGTCATTGTTGAAATATCTACTATTAAACCTATTTACAACAATCAATTTTTTATTACCATGTAACCTAACTTTAACGAAGAGAAATATGTTCATTTACAAGGTAAATTTATTTTACAATATACAAGTATGATAAGTTTTTACCTCGATCAATAGTATTGATCATACAAAAAACTTCTATGAATCCGTTTTGATTTAGTGAATCATCATAATTGCCTTTGAATATAAAAAACTCGATCAACCCACAAATCTCAAAACAATTTCACGTATGTGTAGGAATAGTAATTCGTGATAACTGGATATCTCTTAAAACCGTGTAAACACTTAGTACTCAGGAATATTCAATCTGATAATTCTCAGAGAGAAGATGAACGAAATAGGAAATCCGTTAGGATTTTCATGCACCCAATTATGAACAAATTGATATCTATTTATAAGGGGTGAGTCAGTGCAGTGAACCATCGCAACTCTTCTAGAAAATAGCCGCCACAACTGATAAATGTTGGCAGTTTTATTAATCATTACCATAAATTGAATTGAAGTCCAAATTGGTACGGAAGACCAAAATGGTGTGGACGACCAAAAATACACGGAAGACCAAATTTGGTACGGATGACCAAATTTGATACGGATGACCAAAGTTGATACGGATGACCATGTAGGAACCTAGAGGATGGGAGGGGTGAGTAGGTTCTTAATAATTATTTTCAAATTACTTTAAAACTTCTTTGATTTTAACCACTCTTATTATTGTATAAAAACTTTAATTGGTATTGATGATACTTGTTTTGTTGATAAACAATATGTATATGTGTAAAAGTAAATATATATATATAGAGAGAGAGGTTCTTGTGGGTATTAAGAAACCCACTCTACTTCCTCTCTCCGGTCCTTCAATCGAGAGTTGTATTCACTAATCGTCTCCCTAAACGGTAGGGATCACTGGTACACGAACGTCTCACTAGATAAAAGTAGTAATCACATTGTATAAAAGTCTCATTTTACAAAGGAAGTGATCACCTTCTACATCTCACTATGTAAAGATAGTGATCTTTACAAGTCTTCACTAGTCAAAGGTTTAAGGCTTCAAACCCAGGATACGTGAGATACCTGAAAACTCGTAAAACATAAATAACAATAATAAATTATTATAAAAAAATAATAATAATAATTTTAATATTGTTTTGAAATCTTATCGAATAAAAAATAATAATAATAATAATAATTAACAAACATATATGTATATATATTATATATTAATTAGTAATACTTAAATGTTATTAATTATATAACATGCTTTTTCGAGAAGAAAAGGGAAAATCAAGAAAATTTAGAAAGAAGACAAAAGCAATTAATATGGAGAAGTAAAAGTCTACGGAACACGTGAAGAAAGAAAATTTCAGAAAACAGAGGGGCCGATTTCCGTCACCGGCCGCCGGCCGAGTCACCACCTTAAGCAGATCTTCACGTGAAAAGCCTTGTCACGACGAATGGTGTCTGCTATAGCCATACGCTGAGTCGTTTCTGCCATGAGACCTGCCATCATCACCCTACTGGCCTAAGTAGGTTCATCTCCCGACACCTCGTCACCGGCGAGTACTGGTTCCTTCGCCGCGAATTAAAATTCGGCTATAAAATCCGAGCTTGAAACCTCTCAACCTCACTTTCTCAAAAAGAATCCCTCACTTCCGACTCTCACCCTTAGAACTCGCATTTTCCGTCGACATTCGTATTTTTCCGGCGAAACTAATGTAACATTTATGGATTTCCATTATTTCACTTTAATCATCCTTGTATTACAATAATAAAAATTCCATTTTCTTTTTTCTTTCGGTCTCGTACTCGCTCAACACATCAACAAATGCATACATATATACACATATTCATATAAATTATACATGTAGATATATATATACACAAAATATAAATAGATTGACTTTTAAAAGTCAAAATTTAAACCAATTTCCTAACAAATCTACCTGTTTGACTTTCAAAAGTCAAACAGGGCCGAATTTACCAAAATCAAGACTCAATTGTTCTACCAAATTGACACCAATGGACTTCGGTACGGGTACAATCAATAATCGACCCGAAACAGGCCCATCCCTCGAACCAATTCGGTCAATTTACACGGATTATTCAAATTCAAACGAATTTGACTTTGGATAGTCAAACCTTATCACAAGATCAACCCAATTCACGAAATTAACGCGTGTAAATCCCATAAATCACACGTGAACTGATCTAGTACGAACCTAGACTCTTATCAATACCTAATTCACTCTTAATTCGGCGAATTAACGCGTAATCAAACCCCGCAAACCTAGCGGTCAAACCAAAACTGGATCGATTAATACGGATGAAATTAGACAAAGTAAATCACTCAAACGCCTTCGCATAACCCATTACAATCTCTCTAAACCTTCAAACAATCCGCATTACCACTCTGGAGCTCGGCCGAACACCAAGAACAGTCAGAATCTCGTTTCAATCGATCTCTCACCTATCCAATCCATTTCAGGTAATCGATACATTCCTATACTCGCTTTGACTTTCTGATTAAAAGCCCCAAGGTATGGATTTCATACCTGTGCATAATCACGACCAATTTGGGGCTAGGGTTTCGGGAAAACGATTTGGGGAAGGAGATGGATTGGGGGTTGTGTGTTAAATTCAATTTCGCATCAGTTACTGTCAAGGCTTTTAGCCCAGTTCAACCGGTTATGATTCTTGACCTCTACACGCTTGGTTATGTGTTCGAAACCCACAATCAAGTTTCCTTTTTTTTTTGCACAAACCTGAACCAATTCCGACTCCCCTACAATCATGAGATAAACCTAGTTGAAACCGAACAAAGCAGCAGGATCAGTCCTTTGATCCAGTGGTTGGGCGTTGCCCTCACCCAGAAACGGCTCGGGTTCGATCCCGGCCCACAGAATTCATTTTTTAAAATCATTTTGAGCAGCAAATTTAAATTATAAAAGTTAGTTTATACCATTTAGAACAGATTTATACAAAAATATACAATTTTGAACATAAACAATTAATTGTACACATTTAAATGTCTAATACGATCTTTTATATATATATATCATTTAAAAGTTATTTTTAAATCTAATTATAAAACAAAGGTTTTTAAATACCAAATCCTATATAAAATATGAAAAGATTTCTAAGATCATTTTGATAATTATTAAGGTTTAAATTCTATTTAAACAAACTTAAATTTTCCTAAATATATATATATATATATATATATATATATATATATATATATATATATATATATACATATGCACTTATTTTGAGACACCCTATTGTGACAAGGTTTAAATAAAAAGAGATGTTATTTACCTCTTTATTTGAAATCCATTTAGAGTTTTGAAGTGTATTTTACCTCAAAATTTTATACCAATACATTTTTGACACACCGTTATAAATAAATAAATAAATAAAATATATTTATATTTTTTTTTATTGAATATCATATCACATATCTTATAAAGGCACACTATTTTAAATTGAGAAATGAAGGGAACTTAGTTATTTAAATTATTTAAACTAAAACACCAAAACTATTAGCATATATTTTAAATCTACTTTATTAATAAATTCTTGTTCAAAACAAACATAAACCCGCACATATTCGGACCCAAGGAACATTAGACCTTGTCTTAGACTTTTGCGCATGTTATTAATCTAGATTCATGTACATTACACTCTAGGTTAACGTTGCGAGTTACAAGGATCACCTTGCTATCTTAATTGCTTGTGCTATCTACACCATTATTACAGGTGAGTATACATAGCCCCTTTTACTCTTTTACATTTTTGGGGTGAAACATGAACACTACTCAAACTACTGTTTACATTTACACAAACAACACAAGTACAGATCCCATTTACATTCATGTGTGCAATTTGAGCTTTATGCCCGAGTGCTATGTGTGCTAACTTTTGTGAACACTTATGTGCAATCATTAACTATTCAAGCCGACGGTTTTCAATGATAGATCTATTGAGTCTGACAAACCCACCTGGTTGAGGTGATTGATACCGACAACACAATTTGCATGCTAGTTACAAAGGTTTGATTGTACTTGGTTACACAATAGCTGCTCCCCATAAATGCCTTATTTATCATGTTATGTATGGATTTGTTTTTCAAACTTTATGCTATCTATATACAAACCTGTGTTATACTCACCAACTTTTTAGTTGACCTTATTTTATTCATGTTTCAGGTGCTAACGTGTAAGTTTGATCAAGACATGCTACACATAGGCTTGGACTTAGTTAATTTAAATTCAAAGAACAATTTGTATTTTCATTTATGTACTTGTGGAATTATGCTATGTTTGTTTGAATGGAAATGAATTTAATGATTAATATATTACAAGTTAGATAACCTTGAGTTCATGAACAGTCTACATGTCCCGCCCCGACATTTCCGCCGTCGGTTGGGGTGTGACAACTAAAACGAAATAAAACATCAAACAAATAACCTCATCACCCGTCTCCACCTTTTCAAAGACATTTGGTTATATTTGAACGTTCAAAAGTCCCTTGCGCAAGTCAACTTGATTTTCCGGTAAGCTAGTAAAGAAGAAGAAACAGTCGGGTATGCTTTAGATAAACATATTTCTTATAATTAAATCAGGTGGAGCTGCAGTTGGACTGGTTTGATGCTTGTCCCCTCCAAAAAGGAGGTCTCGTGTTCAAGTCCAATCCCCTGCATCTGATTATATTTTTAAAGTTGTATTTATTTGTTTCCATAAAGTATGTTATTGGCCCAATTAGTGTACGTAATTCAAATTAAAAATGAAACTAGCCTCACTTAATCTAAAAATTTTAAACTAGTGTTTTTGTTGTACAGATTCTATTTTAGAAAATAATAAACTACATTTTTAATTGTAAACTTTTACAAAGGTTATACTAATGCATCAAAATAATTTTACGACTTTATATATATACGTATTAGATAATTAAAAATATTATCAAGCTATTGAGATTTTATATAATAAAAATATTAATATTTGAAAAGGAACCAAAATTGTAAACGTTGACATATTTTATCACAATCCAACAAATAATGTAAACCTAAGTATATAAATTGTATGCAGATCATTACGATAACCGTGAACAAGTTGGCTTTGTATTAGCATATTGCGAGTAATTAAGGTGCGAATTCTTACCCTACTATTTGCTATGGTTGGGTTTCTAAACTCATTCGTTGTTCTCTGCTCTATAAATTATTATCTCATTTACATGATGTTATACTTATTCATTTGACATCTTGTTCGTATTCGAAATCATATTCACCATTCATCTTTTTAAATTCATTATTATCATAATATCGAATCTGAATCTCTGTTTAGAAATCTCATTACATGCGATATTATTTAATCAGATTGTACTCATTATCGTATGTTCCTGATAGAAACTTTATCTGATCACCGTTAATATATTATGTGATTACCTTTGTACTCTAATACCCGAGCACGCCCCTACTTGTGGGGGTGACCACAAGCACGTTATTGCGGCATCGATGACGTGGCACTATCCGTGACGGTGAGCTGAGATCACGGCGTCTCGCCTGTTTATCTGAAAAATACCGGTTATATATTTCTAGGCGTATGGATCGATCCTAGGATATTAGTATTTCTGGAGGTTGGATTGTATTGTCACACCCCAACCGACGGCGGAATCATCGGGGCGGGACATGTAGACTGTTCATGAGCACAAAGTTGACTAAATTGTAATATATTAAATCCATTTCCCTTCAAACAAACATGAATCAATCCCAAAGTACATAATGACATACAATTTACTTTCGAATTAAAATTTACTAAGTCCAAAGCCTATGTGTAACATGTCTTGATCAAACTCATATGATAGCACCTGAAACATGAATAAAATAAGGTCAACTAAAAAGTTGGTGAGCATACACAGGTTTGTATGTAGATAGCATATAGTTTGTAAATAAACAAATCCTTACATATCATGATAAAATAAGGCATTTATGGGGAGCAGCTATTGTGTAACCAAGTACAATCAAACCTTTGTAACTATCATGCAAAATTGTGTTGTCGGTAACAATCACCCTACCTGGGTGGGTTTGTCAGACTCAATAGATCTATCATTGTTTACCGTCGGCTTGAATAGTTAATGATTGCACATAATCGCATACAAAAGTTAGCACAACTAGCACTCGGGCATAAAGCTCAAATTGCACACATGAATGTAAAGGGGATTTGTATTTGTGTAGTCTGTGTACATGTAAACAATAGTATTGTAAAATGTTCATGTTCCACCCCAAAAAGTGTAAAAGAGTAAAAAGGGGCTATGTATACTCACCTGTATCAAGGATGAAGATAGCACAAGCGAATAGGTACCAAGGTGATCCTTGTAACTCACAATATTAACCTAGAGTGTAATGTATATGAATCTAGATTAATAACATGCACAAAAGTTTAAGACCAAATCTAGGGTTTCAAAGGGGTGGGGGAGTGTAGGGACTTGTACAACGCGTTCGCGTTATATTATGTGAAAGAATTGCGTATGAGTTTGTGTTGGTAATTGTATAAAAGTTAAATCCAAAAATGTAATGCATAGGTTTAATGACAGTTTACTTAGGGTTTAACTCACCATAGATAAATAATAAATAAAAATCTTTTTATTTATTTATTTATTATAATAATGCGTCATAAAAAGGAGTGTAATTATATATTGGAGTGTATATAATAAGGAAAATATACCTAATGTAAATTAAGCCCTAAAAGGACTTTTAATATGAAAAGGGTAATTTAAATAAATAAATTCTTTTTATTTATTTATCTTTACATTATAATAGTGAAGAAGGCAATAAATTTAAGTACATTTTCTTTTATTTATTTAGAAATAGTATATTCTAAAAAGAATGGAAAATGTGTAAATGTATATTAGTATATTTAAAAGTTTTATTTGTGTAAATAGGATGAAATCTTATAAATAATTTATAGAAAACAATGATTTATGAAACTTACTTTATAAAAATGATGATGTATTTTATAAACTTTTAATAAGATTTTATAAGATTATGCTCTATTTTGTAATTTATTAGTTTAATTTACAAGACATGTTTAAATGGTTTTTATATTGAAACTTTGGATTTCTAAACAAATTAAATTGTCAAAATAAAGGTTTTCTGTTTAAAGTTGAATATTATTGTACAAACCTGCCTAGATTATGTTAGGTTTATAAAATAAATTTTTTTATAGAATTAAACTAGTGTTAAAAACTGATTTTTAAAAAGATTGGGGCTTGCCCGGTTCGAACCCGGGTCTCCCCTAAGGAGTACCAATGACTTAACCGCTGGACTGGGCGATATGCCTTGTCTAGAATGGATGCGAAAATGAATTAAGATAGAAGCTCAGTTCATCTCTTTCCCCAATTCATTTTCCCGAAACCCTAGCCCTTAAATCGACTCGATTAAGCCACCGATTGAACTCGGAAACATGGGGCTTATACTCGTGACATCAAAACGAAGTTAGAGGAGTAAAGATTACCTGTTTTGGTGAAGTAACAGGTGAGATCGACTAAAATGTCAGATTCGATGTTCTTGGTGTTCGACAGGACTCCAGCGGCGAATTGAGGGTCGAATGAAGGTGCAGAGGGTTTGTAATGATGATTTCACAACTGTGGGGTCTCGTTGATTCGTCCAATTTTAAGTAATCGTTCGAATTGAATGTGGTTTAATCACGAGACGGTTTCGGAAGGAAATTTTGAATCCACTCATTGAAATTCCACCAATTGGTTCACGAAACTTACGCGGATCAGTTGTTAACGCGTATAGGCATGATCGATTGAAGTTAATTCGCGTGAATTTAGGGACTTGGTAACCGATTTGAAGTTTGTTGACTATAGATAGTCAAAGTGACGGGATTGTTTTCAAAATTTGAAAATGAGTCTATCTTGAGATGTTGGGGGGTTTAATTTGAGGGTTCAAGGGTATGAAGGGGGTTCAATTGGTCTATTTAAATTGAAAATTATATGTACATGCATACATATATATTCTTGTTTTAAAACTTTATGACATTAATTATTCTATAAGTTTTGAAATGGTTTATTAAAATGTTGAATATATATATATATATATATATATATATATATATATATATATTTGTTTTAACACTAGCCGACACAAACAAGAGGTTTAAAAGTAAGACTTTAATTGCGTAATTATATACATAACTTTTAAAATAATTACCCGTATATATGTATACGTACACCAAGTGTGTTATAGAATTTAATATGTAACGTAAGTTTGGATTTTGGATAGAAACTTTAGTTAACATAATAGTTTACGTGACCTAAGTTGCTTGATGAAATACAGAATTTAATGTAGTGTTGTTATTGTATTAATCAAAATATACTAAAATAGGGTCGGAAAATTAGGGACGTTACATGTATGATGCTCACACACCATCTCACATCGGTTCAGGGGCAGCTACCCTGTTCCACCTGTTTCTGTTTATATTATATATCGGGCTCGATGGGTATTTCTTTATAACATGATATATTCTTGAAATCTGTCATGTATCTGTAAATGCATTATTATGATTATCATTTTTTTTCTCCATATCGTTATACGTTCACTTGCAGTTGCTCCTTCGCATTTCTTTTTATGTAACAGGTTTCTAGGGCTAAAAGGGGATGTGTGAAGAGAGCTAAAAACCAATGTAGTTACCAGTGTGGCTTTTGATCGTTATTAATGTATTGTAACAAATATTAGGACTTAAAAGCTTTTGTAAACTCTTTTCATATATTTATGTAATATGTCTTTTTGTCTCTGACTCTGTAATAGTGACACGTCAGCCCTATCTCGGGTTGGGGTGTTACAATACGTCACTTGTTAGATTTACTCATAAACATAGTTATCATTCACTGATCATTAAATAAAACATTCAAACATACCGGAAGCGTACAATCATTCAGTTACATAAACAGCGAAAGTCTTAATATTTAAAACATTGTCTTAACAAAAAATCAAGTAATCAGGATGTCAATCTTGTGCCAGGTAGCCTTCACGCCTTAGTCCGTCCTTTCCTTTTGCTACTTGAAGTGCATACTAAAAGTCAGCTAAATAAAACACTGATCATTAAATAAAACATTCAAACATACTGGAAGCATACAATCATTCAGTTACATAAACATCGGAAGTCTTAATATTTAAAACATTGTCTTAACAAAAAATCAAGTTATCAGGATGTCAATCTTGTGCCAGGTAGCCTTCACGCCATAGCCCGTCCTTTCCTTTTGCTACTAGAAGTGCATACTAAAAGTCAACTAACGCTAGTGAGTTCTACATATACTAAGGATAGAAAACAAAATTCAAAATATGTAAAAGTTAATATATAATTGGGTTTCGAAAACATATTAGTTACTATTTAATGTAATTTTACTTTCATTTACTATTTGGTTGAAAATAAAAGTTACATAATTAGATTTCAATCTTTTTTATAATAAGAGATAATTTAAAATAAAATGTTTTAATAGTATAATTAGTATTTTATATTAAAATATATTATTGTTAAAAGATAGAGGTGTATTTAAAAAAGAAAGAGGTGGGAAAAAATGATTAGAATGAATATAGAGACGACATTTGACATTAAAAAATCTTTATTTATTAGATAGTATAAATATAAATATTGGAAGAACAGAAAAACAGTTTAATCAAAGTATAAGAGTTTACTTAAATACAAGTTTTAAATCACAAGGTACAATCGTTAAAAACATATGTTGACTTTTAAACCAACTTCCCAAATGGCCATAACTTTTTCATATGTTAATATTTAAAAAAAAAATCACATCATAAAATCGAGCATTTTGTTCTCTTTAATTTAAATATGGTATTGCTATGGTTTTTTTTTTCTAATTTAAAAAATAATAATGCGTGTTTATGTACTTTATCAGTGTCTGTATTACATATATCTCATTCCTAAGTTTCTTTATTACATATGTACACAACCCTAAAATTTAATTACATATTTCCTCTTCCTAAAACTTATATATTACATAGTAGGTTATATACTCATGTATTACATGGGGTTGTTTAACATAAAAATGAAAGTATAATATTGTGTAAAAAAATTAAAATAATATTTAAAACAAGAAATAAAATTCTTTATTTTCTTAATTAAGTAATAATTAGAATTCAAATTTTATATTATATTTTTTGAAAAATAAAAACATTAAAATAATTAAGTTTCAAAATTCAAACTTACCAAAAATAGAAAAAAATTAAAAGATTTTGATGCAAAAAATATGGTGATGACACGTGTTATTATTTGGAATCGTTTATTAGAATAAGTATTTATCCAATTCATTTAAAATAATTTATTTTATTATCATTTTACTTTTAATGAACCAAATAAATTACTATTTACATATTAATCCCTTCCTGAATATTTGTGAGGGACAATTGGGTAATTTTAAGTTAATTGGAGAAATATGTAATTAAAGTTAAGGGTTGAGGATATATGTAATTTAAAAGTTTAATAGGGGGAAATATATTAAAAAAACCTTAATATATTGTGTTTTACTAGGTTAGAATCCCGTGTATCACACGAGTTATATAATGAAAACGATATAACTTATAAATTTGTAAATACGTTCTAACTTGTCAGACTATTTATGATCGTCAGACTATTTATGATCGTCTAACTTGTCAGACTATTATGATCGTCTCGAGATATATCAAGTGAAAATGTGTGTATATAACAAATTAGTATTTTTCTTTAATTAGTTATATTTTTATTTCCTATTATAAATATATTCTTATTTAATATAATTAATATTTTTTTTAATAATATATTTATAATATCATTATTATTTAATAAGATACATGTGTATTTATTAGAAGAGGGAGACGAGAAAAATAATGTGAGAAGACATGAGTAAGTGACAAGTGTCCCTCTCAAAACCTTTATTTATAAGTATGTATAGATATAGATATTGCATCACACAGGCATCCTGTAGTATGATATGATGTCTATTTATGTGTATGGTATTCTATAGTATGATATAATGTCTATTTATGAGTATTGTGTGTGTATGTGTGTGTGGGGTTGATTTATAGAATAAGAAAATTGGGATGATGGTGACACACATACACCAATCTAGAAGCAAAAATGGTATTTCCGCAATAAAGATTGACCAAATCTTTCCCCCGAATTGAAGATCCACCCTACTCGTCATTCACAAGTTTGACTACACATTTCGTATCAAGATTAGGTTATATTAACTTATAAATTATGTCCCTTATGTGATTTTTTTTTGATAATGTTATATTAACTTTATTTATTAACACAAAAGATGAAGATTATGTTTTAATATGTCACTTACTATAAATGACATTGCATTACCAAATTATTCAATCAAGTAATCAACCAATTGAGCAACATGGCACCATCTACATACACTCGAGGGGCTCACTTGAACCCGCAAAACATTTTTTTATTATTCTAATGTGATATTAGTTATTAACCTGTGATTTATATATAAAAATCACTAACTTTACGACAAATCCTTTAAAGGAAAATTATAACTCTACAAAAATATATTTTTGGTACAACTAATATAAACCAATTTAAAAAAAAAATCAGTCGTGTCATCAAACTACTGATTGTTCTATCGGTCGCTCTAAAAAACCAGGTAACGTTATAATCAATTTTAAATCAAGGTGGTGGGGTAGAGGCAGGGGTAGGTGCGGTGACAATGAGAACGCGGAGAGTTTTTATTTTACTTGTAAGGAAAAGGTAATTTAAAAAAAAATTAACGGGTTAACCCAAGGTAGTAAAAAGAGACCAAAAATGTTACAGTTAAGCAAACAGTTGGGAATGAAATAAACGTTTTTCTGTCTATTTTTCTGGCCATGAGACTGAAAATGAATTAATTAAGCAAATGATTTGATGATTAAAAATACAGTTAAGTACACGGATGGTCCTGTGGTATGTTCAAATTTTAGATTTGGTCTCTAAGTTTGAAAAATTACATTAACAATCCTAAATTATACATAAACGTAATATGTTTGGTCACTGGAATAATTAACAGCTAACTTCTATGTTAAATATTTAAAAAAATGACCAAAATACCCCTATATTAAAAAAACCCTATATTTATACCCTAGTTCTTATGCGGCACTACCACTTTTTTTTAACCTATTTTTTAATCTAGAGAGGTATTTTGATCATTTTCAAAATATTTAACAGAAAAGTTGACTGTCATCCATTCCATGTACCAAACATACTACGTGTATCAGTGTATGTATAATTTAGGACTGACAGTGTAAGTTTTTAAAGTTACAGACCAAATCCAAAATTTAGACATACTTTAACTTAACTCTTAAAAAAACAAAAACAATAATCGATCCGATCGAATAATTAGTTTGCCGGTTCAATGAAATAAGAAAAAAAATAACCGAACCGGGATGAGATGAGAGTGAGACATGACCGGTTTTAAATCCTTGGTGTAAACACCCTGAAGTTGGGCCCATTATTAATCATTCATACCTTAATGTATGTGTTTTATTCCCTTGCTCTGGTCCATGTAGCTGATCTATATATTTGTGCAGCATACAGTTCACGGGTACCCAAATATCAAAAGTAGATGGGCCTACATTTGAATTTTTGATCATTCATTATTATATCAGCATCATGAGCTGGCTGTGGAAAAGAATTCACTACTTTTCAATTAATTCATCTATTTTTCTTTCAAATATATTTTATTATTCTATAAATAATAAGAATTTATTAAACACTAGAAACTTATGTATTATACGAGTTAAATCATTAAAAGAATACAATTGATAATGCACTTATATATACTTCTCATTACTAGTACATTAAGTTTTCACGTTTTAATACTGGTTCAAGAAATATGTCACATTTTGTAGCTAAAACTAATTATTCACAACAGTTTGGATTCGTGTTTTCAAAGTGATCATTGTGAGTTTGAAAACATAATTTAGAATCAAACAAAGTTGTTAACTAATGGATATGGATAATAATCAATTTTTTTACAAAACTATAAAGTTCCTACACTCTTTTTAAATTTATCTGGGTGCATAGAAAAAGAAGGAAAATGAAGATTGAATGTAAATTAATTGATGAAACTATGAAAGTAATTTTAGGAATCAAAATGTAGAAAAGTGGTGTAATTATTTTTTTTCTTTTCCTATGTAAACACATGAGTTGAAGGAAGAATCAGTTGTGTTTCTCTCTAATTCTTGACAAAACTCCTCCACTGCTATTTCAATCATGGCACATTGAAAGGTGATATGTGGAACTAAACTTGATCCAGGTGGTTTAATCTGTATCCTGAAATCAAGTTTGGAATTGCCCTATCTTTAGGTCGAGTGGTGTGTCTGTATCTCTTCCTATTCGTTGTGTTACCGTTGGGATCGATTCTCCGCTGCAACAATTTGCATTATTAGTGGTGGTGTTGTCATTTTTGCTTGCTTGTTAAACTTTAATCCCATAAATGCATACATAAATGTTTGTTCTATGTGACACGCACTCACGTATCAACCTTTTGCTCGTGTAGTATCAGAAATCGAGGGAGAGAGTGAGGGCTCCCAAACCTGGAATTGGAAAAGGGTCAAGTGTATGAGAAAGGTAGGTGTCAGTTCAGGCGAATAGGGGTCAGACAAAAAGGACGGACTGGTTTCGGTTCGGTTTGCCGGTTTCAACCGTGTGGACCGAGTTTTCAACACCCTTACATGATCCCTTCTCTCCTCATAATTCACAATTCATAATTCATAATCCCATCATCTCGATTTTAAGTAACTGGATAACAAGATTTATTTTTAAAGCAAAGTTGTTAAACCTTAATACATGATTTCAAAACACTACAATCACACAATTGTTACATCAGTTCAAAAGTCGAAACTGGCTTATGCCATTCTAAATACGGTTCAAATCCACAGAACCATAGGGCCAAATGAGTTTAGTAACGGTACTTTGTAGAGTAATCTTTGGGTGCAATGACCAGACCACGGCCCTTCCGGGCCCCACGATAGACAGTTTCAACAATGTCTATGAACTCCTGTTTGTCCTTCATGGCCCAGTTGATCTTATTGTTGTTACCAGTACCAAGATCAATCATGATATGCTTGTTCCTGAAAAAGAACATTATAGTTGACGGGTCATAAAGTTCATACATTGTATTGAAGTCAGGTACTTCTGTTATGTCCACCAAGTATATTACAGCGAAGTTCTTTAGTGTCTCTGCAACTGAAGCAAGCACTTCATCCATCTGGAAATTATCAAACGGGTCAAGTTTGTTAGATTTCAGAAAATCTTTACACGTTACAAGGGTTCATCAGTCAGGTTGAGCTAAACCCCTTTTGTAGAGATTTTTTTAAGTTACTTATGAAATAAAAAGTAGTGTGTAAAATATGATTAGAAACATTATCTTATTTCAATGATAATCTAATTTTTTAATAAAATAATTTAAGAGGCATTGTGCATTCAAAAAATTACTCGGGCGAATTTTAATTGTTTCCTCATAGTTATCAAAGGCGCATAGGCCTCGCCTGGGGCCTAGGTGCAAAGCGCAAAGAAAGCGCACTTAAATGAAATAATTTATCCCTCTAATCCTCTATATATAAGTATTGAAACGGGTTGGGCTGAGCCAAAACCACTTTTTGTCAAAAAACTTTAAATTATTTTAGAAAAAAAATAACTGCCCCATATATGATTAGAAACATTATATTATTTCAAATGATGATATTATGAATAAAATGATTTAACATGTCATATGCATTAAAATTACACTTCAGGCAGATTTTGACAAGTTTCATTTTTAAGATTAATTTTTGATTTTGACCCGTTAGAGGTAAAAAGTAACACAAATCTACCCACCATAAGTAAGTCAACTTTGTCACCTATATATATTAGCATTGGTTTGCAGAAGACCATGCAACACAAAATTATATAGTTTTCCACTAGGGGTGTTCTTCGGGTTTTGGGTTATTCGGGTTTTTTGTTATAAGAACTCAACCTGTTTACCGACCCAAATAAGATTCGGGTTAATCAGTTTCGGGTTATTCGGTTTCGGGTTTATTCGGGTCGGGTTAATCGGTATTCGGGTTTCTAAGTACAAGTTGCAAAGCATACTTTACAATTTAACTTAACATTATATTTATCAAATAATAAACACAAAATATCAAATAAAAACATTGTCAATATGATCTTTCATTCAAACTCATGCAATAAACACATATATTAATTAAAAAACACCAAAACAAATAAGCATAAAATCAAACTGTATCAACCAATCGTGTAAATTTAAAAAAAAAGTCAAATCGAATCAACAAATATAATGTTCACTTTTCGAATTGCCACCTTCATATCCGCTCGCCCATTTCCAGTCATATTTTAAAAAAATTCAAATAAAATAAGCATTAAAAATGGTTACAAGTATATTGAGCTAAGTTTACAAATAAATATTAAAACAATACAAATACATTTTGATTATTATTCGGGTTAATCGGGCTAACCCGATTAACATTTTTTTAACCCAATTACCAAACCGAATACTACCTTCGGATTCGGGTTCCATCTTAATCGGGTTCGGGTTTCATCTTAATCGGGTTCGAGTTAATTCGGGTCGGGTTCGGTATTCAGGTTTCGGGTTAGATGTTTCATAAGTTCAGGTAGTTATTAGATGCGCCTCCATGTACCATCATATGCTTTGTTTATACTGTTCTTAAGTGCTAGCTACAAAACCAACCAACATTTCAATTATTAATATGATGAGATTAGTAACCTTTAGATAAGCAAAGTACGTTGATACATTCTTGACTTTTACCACGATGGTTATAATAAACCATCTAAAATCTGGTTAGATGGTTTCATAAGTTCAGGTAGTTATTAGATGCACCTCCATGTACCATCATATGTGTCCCTAACTCTTTAGAATGCAGGAATTTTTGGATGTATGATTTTGTACCAATGATGGAATTCAATTTTAATGTATAAAAATGTGACAACCAATAATATTCTAAAGATTATGAAGAACATGATTCGCATCCTTCATTAAATAAAATGGCATAGACTGATAGACTTCACTGGTGCAAATTAACCGAATAAGCTTATAGACTCGTAGTGACACACTACATATCACTTCACTATTTGCATCTAAAGCAGAAAACTAGAGATGTTGACTACATGCAAGCAGCATAAGGTCTCTGTGAATCAAAATCCATCCTTAAACTAACTTCAACCCTAGAAATAAACAGCACTCCCAACTTGTCATAACAAATAACAATGCCTAATATGCATTCTTTCAACTCTGTTCCACAACTACAGTCCAATTTGCACAAAAATTCCCAATCTATATAGCCTCAACTTGACCACTGATCATCAGATACATGATCTATCTTCAAGACCTGTGGAAACTAAGCACTGATTGTATAAATGATAAAGAGTAAAGTAGATACTACAATAAACCTAAACTACAGACGTCATCGATTTCAAAATCAGTCGAAATTCAAATTGATGCTAGTAGTAACAACTAAATCATAGGATATGATTTTGACGAATGAGCGAGAAGTGATACGGACAATAAAATAGATGAGACTAGGGTTTTACCTGCATACAAGTTTCGTCCCAATCATGGCCGAAGCGGATGACGACGAGACGCTCCTCCTCGGCGAGAATGGCCTGATCGACGGCCCAGCCGGAGTGCAAGTGCGGTAGCAAGTACGACATCTCTCACGTTCCTTGGGGAAACTGCGATTGCTCAAAACTCAGAAGGCAATGGATATCGGACCTCGCATCGCAAACGCCTTTTATTGTAGCTTTGTCTCATAAATTAAAAAGATCACATTAATCATTCTTGTAGTTATAAAACTAATAACAAGAATATATATAAATTAAAATAATATACAATACAAATGTCTATATTTTTATTAAAATAACTAATTTTTTTATTAAAAACTAGAAATTTTGTCTCGCGCTCCGCGGCGGGAGGCAGACCTTAAACGGTTGAAACGGTGACATTAACGTGGCTAAACACAAGAAAGCGTACTTAAATACGTATAAGAAACCCATCAAGTTACGGCGACTCGACTGTGGGAATCGAAACAAAGATAAAAGGCAGTTAGATAATGGTACCGATGTTTTTAAGTCGGCCTCGGTCTCATTTTTCATGGTACCAGCACGTCACCGTAAGTCGATATAACTCAAGAAATCATGATGCCTAAAAAAATACTTTATTTTGAATACAACTCTGTTTTTAACAAAATTTATATCGGGACGTCAAGAAAAAAAAACAAACAAACATAAATTATAAAAAAAAAATAGATAATATATACTACAAGGGGTAAATTTAAAACTTTAAAAACTTGAGAGAGTAAACGTGACATTTTACAAAGTTGACGAGTCAATTTTACCATTTCACAAAGTTGTGTGGTGCTTTTGTCAGATGCCATCGGCACTTGCTATTAACGCTTTGTTCCCGAGTTTACTAAAGGAAATGAAAGGATTCATTTCCCTTCTTTTATTTTCTCTCCTTTTCTTTTTTTTTTCCTTTCTCTCCAAATCTCTCCAATTTAGGAGGATGGAGATAAGCTTTCTTTTCCCTTCAAATCCTTCCATTTCCCTTCTTAAAAAAATCTCTGGAACACTCTTCTTTCTATTTCCTTTCTTTTCCCTCTTTAAAAAAACTCTGAAACAAGTGTTTCTTTCCCCTTCCTTTATTTTCCCTTCTTTTCTCTCCTTAAATGAGACTCAGGAACACAGCGTAAGTGTATTGATAATTTTCTAAAACGTTAAGGTAAAGTTCTATACTACTAACATAAATGTGCTAAAAAAGGACCAGTCTTTTTTAAAACCAGTCAGGAAAACTAAAATCTATCTTCAAAGGAAATTTTCTTTTGCAATTAAGAATTTTTTTTTATCTACGTAAATAATAAAGATTTTTTTGGCTTTTTACATGTGCATACCATTATTATTCGGTCAAAGCAAAACAAACAAACCCAAGGACCCTCTTTTATACGATGATCTAATGCCACAAAATATAAAAACACAAAACCAGAACAATAAATATATTC
Organism: Smallanthus sonchifolius; assembly: GCA_023525975.1. NCBI lineage: Eukaryota > Viridiplantae > Streptophyta > Magnoliopsida > Asterales > Asteraceae > Smallanthus > Smallanthus sonchifolius. Next base: position 21,032,964 of record CM042034.1, read on the forward strand.
CATAAGTTCTTTTTGAGAAACTAGAATTCAAAAAAAGCTGGACATCTGAACAGAGAAATAGAACTCTCATCATACACAAAAGAACTAGAGATCAAAGTGAAAATATATAAATAAATTTTTTTTAAAAAAAACAGACAAATGAACCCAAAACACCATCAGAGCACCCCCATAAAACCTACTGCTGCTTGCATTCAGGTGGCCGCTCGCCCTGTTCACCACCAGCATGCAAGATACCGCCCTTCTGCAGTTCACAATACTCAATAGCACCACTCAGTATAATTCATATGTTTAAAACAAAATTAAATAAAAAGATTAACCCTTGTTAACTTGTTATATTACCTTTTGTCCAGAAGACTGCAAGATTACAAGAAACAAAACAGAAACGAATTAGAATATTCCTAAATGAACAAAATTACATTATCGATGGTTAACGGAATAAAAAAAACCAACATAGTTTCTCATTTTGTATGAAAATTCCCTCAACTAGATCTAGACATATCAAAATCCTTGAACTAGTTAAAGTTCTAATAAATATGTGAAATTAAGGTTAAATGCCGGTTACTTGCACAGTCAGCACATACACTGAGATGGCATACGTGTTTTTTGCTGACGCGGATGGCATGTAAACTCTTTTGCTGATCCTAAGAAACTAAAATTTCTAAGGACCCAAACAGTAAAAAAATTATACATATCAGCAAAAGATTATGTGGCTTCCACATGTGGCGTCTGCATAGCATTCACCACTAATTTCATACATTTGTATAAACTTAAACAAGTTAAATGTGCTTTAATATGTCAAAACCTGGTTGTAACTTCTTTGTGCAAAAATGAGAAAGTATATGTTGGTTATTTATTGTATTAACTTTAAAAATTTTAACCAAATATTGTGAAATAAATTACCTTCTTTTTACTTTTGCCCTTAGTCTCCTCTTCATCATCCTCGTCATCGTCATCATCCTCGTCATCATCTTCCTCATCATCATCATCCTCATCAATTTCATCATCATCTTCATCGTCATCGTCTTCAATGCCTTCAAATTCATCCTCTTGAACAGCTTCACCCGTAAACCAAGATACTGCATGAGGGATTATTTTGTCTCGTATGGTTGAACTGAGTAAACAAACAAATCATGATTAGGTTGATTTCTAAAACAAAAACTATCATTTGTGAAACAATTAACAATCTGGCATGAAATTGAAACAGAACTCAAACAGTATTTCCCAAATTTAGCAACCACCTTTAAGTTAGGCACAACATTTAAAAACCAACTTATTTATTACTGATTTTAACCAACCTCATTTTAACTGACTGATAACAAAGCAATGGTTGATGCCATGCCAATTTCCAAACGCCCAATATTCAAAAGAATGTTTATGTGAAAAATAATTTGTTTACAAGGATGTAAACATAAATTCTTCTATAAATATAAGATGCCAGCGTTTACATATACACTAAAAGGATGTTTGAAAAAAAAACAAAAAAATAATTTACGTTCAACTGGTTGAACAAGTCATTCGTTGCTATAAGCCTACAACTGGTAATAAAAAGTAACAGGGTTGCTAAAATCAGTTAAAAAGTGTAAGGTGTCTTCTATTTTACACCGGGTTTAAAGTTGGTTGCTTCAGAAAAAAGTGTAAGGTTAGTTTTGCGCTTCATGCAACCCCATATATAAAACTCACCCAATGTCATAGTCTTGTTCCATCTGATTCTGAAGTTCCTCAGCCTGCCAAAATCACATAATTGCCACAAATAAAACAAATTGACACAAAAATATTAATCGTTATTTTAAATGACCACTTTGCCATAAGAGTTTACCATTTCTTCATCAATCTCGTCCTCATCTTCTGGCACTTGTGGAGGATTAAAAAAGTTGAAAAAACTATCACAGATTTCCGTTTTTGTTATTGGTTTGGCATTTTTTGACCCCTTCTTTGGCTTCTTTTTCAGTATCTTTTGTGTCAAGCATTTTCCAGGTAACCATTCAATTTCTGTCCTGCAAAGTGCCATAAGTAACACGAGATTAAGAGGGAAACACAATAAAGATTGTCTAATGAGATATGAATACAATGAGTTACCCTATGGCCTTCTCTAAAATAGGTTCATCGTCATCAATCATATGATATACTTTGGTTAAAACAGAGTTCTTAAAAAATGGATTGGTATCAAAGAAGAACTCAAGTTTAAAACCCTTAGGATCATCAATGCGACACCACTTGATATCCTTCAAATATTTCAGAGCTTCTTCGTCTCTTTCTGAAATCTAATGATATTGCACAAGAAAAAAAAACTCCAAAATAAATACCTCTTTCTATAAAAATTAATTAAACAAAAATGCATGTGGTCCACACAGGTTTATACCTCCTCAGCCAAAATTTCATTGGTCTTCATTGCATTTAACCAAAAATTTGGCACACCCTTTTCTGTAAGTAGCAAACAATTTCACTTGGTTAAAATATACAGAAAAATTAGGAATAATTTCATATACGTCCTTTTAAAATTCATAATATCATATCTAACTTTCAAAACAATAAAAGTCATATTTACACATTTCCTAGTAAATAAAATAAACAGTTACTTTTAATAGTCTATTTCACTAAATAAACGAATACAAAAACATTGTTACAGTGAATCATCGTGCATGATGTTCTCTCCGTTTATTCAGTAAAGCATACTGTTAATAAGTAACTGATTTTACTTTATTTACTGGAAAATAGGTAAATATGACACTTTTAGTGCCTTAAAGGAGTATCTATGATTCTAAAATGTAGAAGGATACATGAAATTGCCCCCAAAAACTTAACTAAAAATGTACCTTCTTTAGCTTTATCATCTGTAGCATCCATAGCAACTTCATCATTCACTCCATCAACTTCGACAACGCCATTCACTATATCGTATCTCTGCATTTCAGAACATGGTTAAGTACACTAGTTTAAATACTAAAATAAACTTCACATACATCAAACTTGATGCATATCCTCTCTCTGATATTTAAATTCTCCCTTCACAATAAGAACAAATGTTGAACTAAATTTGACAAGAGTGATTTTTCAAATATATATATATATATATACACACACACATATGCAATAGTTGATCTACGGATCATAATTAATAAAAGTAGAACAAAATCAAGAGTCCACACCTGTGAATATAGCGGGGCATAAAGTTTTTGGTATTTTGCTTCCAAGGCAGCTCTTTCTTCAAAAAACTTGGCCTCAAACTCATCATGTTCACTCTGTACATAGATATAATAATAACAGCATTTAGCATTGCCCAAATGCAAAGTATTAGTGTGTATTTGGTTTGTAAATGGGATAGAGAAGGGGTACAGGTTTGAAAGAAGAGATGGTAGAAAAGAAAAAAATTAACTTTTCATTTACTTATCATATTAGATAGCTTTGTCAAACCCTTACTTCATGATCTATGTCAAGCCCATTTAACTAAAACAAACATTTCATGTAAATTTCAAGTTACTAAAACCTTCACTATAAGCAGTCCATTTTTTAGTCCTAACAAACCCGATAAATCTAGCACACTTTCAATTTTCAAGACAAACACATATGTGCAAATCTCATCTCATACTAGCCTATGGTGTTCCAAGGAAATCGTTTACGCTGGATAAACTTTCTACAACCTACTTCAATTACCAGTGTCCCTGATTCTAAAACGAATAAAGGATGCGCGTTTAAACAAATACTTATTGTGACTCAAGTATCAAATAATTGAATAACCACTCCACTTAAAGCAGTAAATATTAAACAAATCTTGATCCTCCAATTATTTCGCCACTAAATGGATCAAACCACCTTGTACCCAAACATTCAAAACTGAATATAACAACCCCAAATTAGCATAACTTTTCAAAATCCTGATCATTTATACCTGAATTTCCCTTAAAACCTCTACTCTCTTCCTAACTGTTGGACTCAAATTCTCGAGAACATCCGAGTGTTGCCCCGCCAGGTTCTGAAGCTTATCCTGCAAACAAAACACCAAAATCAACCAAAAATCAGAAGAAATCCTGAATGAGATCGTGCTCGAGTATCAAAAACATAAATCAGAAACGAGGAAAATAACCTTTAAGGCGTTTACAAGCCCAGCACGATCCGCCGCAGTAAGAGCTGCCAGATTAACCAAACAAAAACGAATTAATTTGGCGTAACAGTCGAATTGAGATTTCGGGATAAGATGTGAACGTACCTGCAGCGGTGGCCGGTAGGGAGGCGCCGAGATCGGAGACATCAAACTGTTTTTTCTTGTTGTTGCCCATGGCGGAAGAAACCCTAGAAATAAGAAATGAAGTTGAAGAGAAAAGGAGGGAAAGATAGATAGGGATTTTGGTGTTTAATCTGCGCTCAGTAGTCTCGCGTTGTGACCTAATGGAATGAATTCTAGGGATTATATAGTCTTGAGGTGGGGACTCACTTGAATTTCAAGCGCAGTTGGTGGCGCGTGAAGTTTAGTGGAAATTCGAAACCACATTTGGGCTGGGTTCGTTTCCAAGGACAAGATGATGGACTCGGACATCTTTAATAGTAGGTCATGTGGATGATACATAAGCTAATTTTTGTTAAAAAAAACTAAGTTAAAACCAAGGGCTAAAGACGCAACCAGTCCTAAAAGTTTGGATTAAATTTGTAGTTTTTAAAACTTGGAGCTAAACATGCAATTTGATCAAACCACATGAGCCATTTATACAATTAACTCTATCCTTAAACACTTAAACTACATAGAAATTATAGAATGATATAAATGTATATTTAATAATTTAAAAAATATAAACTATCATGTCATAAACATGTTAGATGGGTTGAACCTGTTTATATACGATTTTAATCGTGTTATATGTTGGAAAATGGATCAAACTCGAACAATAAAACACTGACAATATTGATCACAAAGATTGACACTTTTTATTAATATCAAAGACCACACACAAATACATGAATTCTAACCATCTATTTATAATAAACATGTACTAATCCTAACCAAACTCAAACTCAATTAAATAATCAAATAAACAAACTCAATCCAACTCTAATACAAACTCAACCAAACAATTAATGAACTAATATTAATAAATATCAAGATTAAATATTCATTCTCTCCCTTAATCTTGAATTTGTACCTCCTAGATCCTCAATCCGTAATAATACTCGCATCTCTTTAATTTTGATTCTTGGACTACCTTCCTTACTTTTATTTTTCCGTTTCGTGTGCTTGACATGCACACCCGACCCATTATCTCTAATTTTTTCATCACCACTTGTTTTATTTGGCATGTCTCGTAACTCATCACAAAAACAAATTATCGGCTTGGTTATTCTTCACATGCCTAATACTTTGACCTTCAACATCTAGATCTTTATTTACGTCAATATAATCTGCTTTTTGAACCGATGAGATTTTGACATTATTTTCCATCTCAACTACCGTCTCATTCTCTTTTTCGTCACTTTTCTTATCTGATTGGAAAAACAAATTTTTAGAAGACTTAAAAACTTGCGATTTGATTTCCGCATTTGCCGAATCTTCTCCGACAAACATATTACCATTGTTGGTGGTCGCAACATCATTACCGGTAGCGACCGGAATACTCATATTCACCATAACACCATCCATAGCCATTGAAATATCAACCATCTTCATTCGGCCTCTTTGGTTGAAACCCTTCGACCGTAGCACCTGTAACACCCATCGTGTCACCGACAACCATTGTCTCACATCCTTTTCTACCATGTTTATTTTTCACACATAAATTCTTTACCCACCCTTCTTCGTTCCACTGAATCACACAGATTCCTTTCTCTTTGTTCACATAGAACCCGCTCACGCATAACGCCTTTTTTTAGTATCCTCTTCTCAATTGATTCATGCATAATCTTTGTTCACGCAAAACTCTTCTTCATTAGTTCACACATAACTCTTCTACTTAGTTCACACAGAACTCCTTCCCTTGGCTCACACAGAACTCGATATTCTCCTAGGTCTCGATCTTTGGCTCACTCAGAACCCTGGCTCAAGCAGAACCTCTTTTGATATCCAGTTCCTCCTTTTATTTTCTTTTCGATCAAATAAGCCGTGAACTTCTTCACCTGCTTGATTGTATGCTTCACCTAATTTTCCGTACTGCCTCCTTGCTTACGAATTTATGCTTGCTTCTAATTAACTCATGAGCACCACCGCCTCCTACTTCAATTTAATTCACCTGCCGTGTATTAATTGAGGCCCTTGGTTGCTTGGTTCCCTTTTTCGATTAACTCCAAGTCGTCTAGAACCCTCCTGGCCTTATTCTCTTTTCTTATTCGTCTTTCTCTTGATATTTTCTTCTCGACTTACGGAACCAGTAACCAAAGAAGCTGGTCAACAATTTCTCCTCGGTTGTGGCCTTCGATTAAGCCAGTCACGTCTTCTTGATCGGTTTTTCTTTCGGCTCTGATACCAATTGTTGGAAAATGGATCAAACTCGAACAATAAAACACTGACAATATTGATCACAAAGATCGACACTTTTTTTATTAATATCAAAGACCACACACAAATACATGAATTCTAACCATCTATTTATAATAAATCTATACTAATCCTAACCAAACTCAAACTCAATTAAATAATCAAATAAACAAACTCAATCCAACTCTAATACAAACTCAACCAAACAATTAATGAACTAATATTAATAAATATCAAGATTAAATCATCATTATAAACGTGCAACCTATTTATGACCCCAAACCTGATTAACTCAAACTCAAGCATGTTTAACTCCGTGACATGTTAGCGGGTCGTGTTATAAACTGTCAACCCTAATGTTGATCTATTAACTTGTTAAGCACGATAAGTTAAATGTCTTATGCGTGTTATAAATGAATTAATTTTATATATTGAGATGATTAAAACAAATAAATAGTTGATGCCATAAGTGGAAGTGGACATTGGTAGAGGAATATCCTCTATGAACACCAAGATTTAAGTAGATTATGAGTTCAAGTCGTATTTCCACATGAATAAAGAAAATTGTCTTTAAAAAAATGGAAGTGGACAACCTACGAACAAAGAAAACAAACATTGTAACTCAGTGGAATTTTATCTTGATTACATATTTTATAATATGAATGTAGCACGCTAAACTCGCTTTACAAATCTATATAAAGAGATTTGTTTATACATAGTATCGTCCTCGTTCTTCTTGCAACATAAAATGCATATTCGGTATTCGGATGCCTTATAACTAAAAGGAGGTAAACTTGAATAAGATGTGTGAGTTACCCGCATATTTCATTATAACATGTAGTTTGATTCCTTCAAGTACTTATGTTGTGTTTGCCATTTCACACGCCATATGTGTTTACTAGCTGCCAATGTTGTAAAAATCGTTAATCGCTAGTCGGTTGGTGAGGTATCGACTAGCGATTAATCGGATTTAATTTTTTATATGTTGTCACTAATGGAGCAACCAAAGTTGATTAATTGCTCTTAACTGTAACCATCGTGATTAATGGAGACCATATGGGAACCCTTGTAATGGAATATGAAAGGGATGACTAACAGGGAAGGGAAGGGTGGTCTTGATAAAGGGTAATTCAGTCCTTTAATTTTTTTAACTTTCAAATTCCTTTATCACATTTATAAACCAAACACAAGTCAACTTTCTAAAGATTCCATTCAAATTCTAATTCATTCAAAAACATTTCACGAACCAAACGATCCCTAAGTATCTTTAATATTTTATATTATTTTCTTTTAAAAACGACTAACTCATACACCTCTAAATCTACTCGTTTTGTACAACAACGTCCATCGTGAGACTAGACGCTCAACCATTTAGGAATGAACACTTTTACATGATCGTACTTTCAAGTCATTCAATTGTATCTTTCGTTGTTTTGTTTTTCTGTTCTTTTTTTTTTTAACTACACAAACACTCTTTACTCTACCCTATTTTTAAAATCACTACACATGCATTTCGCAAAAGTTCATATTGATATGTATCAATTTGATTTTAGAAGAATAGAAGAACAAGGCAAGTTTTATTTACTGATTTCATGATCAAAATAAGAAGACAATGGCTATTATATAGCCTTTAAAATAAAGATTAACTAAACTAAAATAAAGATTAACTAAACTACCCGCTTTGCAAATAACTACTGCTAGGAACTAAACTAAAATGAAAACTATTAAAGTCATGCCACAAATCTATACTATATAATAAATAAAGGTTTTTCAATGCCACATGTCGTCTCCATATTCATTCTCATCATTTTTTTCCGCCTCTCTCTCTTATTAAATGCACCTTCATCTTTAAATAATAATATATATTTTAAAAAATATATTAATTATATACTAATAAAACACATTTATTTTAAACTAGCTTTAAACTTGTGTGTTACACAGTGTAAACCTTAATATTAGACTGATAAATATATGAACATGTATTATTATACAACATTTAATGATGTACTGGTAAATTTTTTTCATATTGTCAAATGTTAAAGAATATGACTAAACGTTAAGAACATATTGGCTAACATAATTAAATTATTGTTGTAATAATATTGTGGACAGCCTCCTAAAATATTTTATTTGACCAAAATTGTAGTAATAATATATTTGAAAATCATAATTAAATTAATAGCATTTCAATAAATATTTAAAGATAAACATTAGCAAGTCGGCCAGCCAAGCCCGACCCATTTAGACATGTACTAAAAAGTGACTCATTTTGACCCAAAACCATTTTAACCCGTTGGTTGACCAACATCTTACATGTAGTATTTCGACACTTCCGGTGTTTAGGGCCCGCCCAGGCGTTTGTTTCAAGGTTAAGCCAAGTTTTAGAAACATGAAACTGTCTGTTGTTGTTGATCTTGTTATCCAAATCATCAACTTACATAAATAATAGGGAATTTGAAATTTAAACTTAAGTGCATAAATATTGAATTAAAAGGATTTGATATTATTCAAATAGTACAAATTAAGAAAGTATTAGGAACATAAATAGTATTGAAATTTTCATTAAATTTAAATTTAAAATTAATCTAAATTTAAAACTAATTTATGAAAAACCACTTTTACAATCAAATTTGAATATTGTAACTAAGAAAGGGATAACCTTCAAATTTAAAAAAAAAACCCTTACAAAAAGTCAAAGATGATGAAGAATTTAAATTTAAATTATATTAATAATGTAACAGATTTGAAATATATATATATATATATATATATATATATATATATATATTTATATGGCTTCAATAAATAAAACAAAACATAAAGAAATTTTAAAAGATCAATAAAACCGAGTTTATTTTGCATTAAAAGGATTTGAAGTTATTAAAAAAAAATGAAAATAAGAAATGATTAAGAACATAAATGTTAGTATTGACAATTAAGAGAATTTTAAATTTTAAAATGAAATCTGTTTATGAAAACCATATTATTGGGCTATAAAAAATTTTAAAATTAAATTAATTTGAAATCTAAGTGATAGGTTAAAAAAATTGGGTTATGACCCGCGTATTGACCCGCTTATGAATAATGGGTATAAAATGATTTTGGGGAAAAATGAGTGAGAATGAATGTGAGCTTGACACTTGGCAAAATGATTTAAGTTTTTATTATAAGAGGGATTATCCCTTATTATAAGAAATTTTGAAATCTAATTATGTAACTTTTATTTTCCATCAAATAATAAATAAAAATCAAATTATATTAAATAGTACTTAACGTATTTTTGAAACCCAATTACATATTAATTTTTACATATTTTGAACTTTATTTTGTATTTTTAGTATATGATACATTTTTATACCTGTAAAATATACACATAAAGATATAAAAATATTATTTATTGATATTTTTCACCCCGTGTATAATACACGGGATCTAAACTAGTAACAATAATACCCACGATCACCTCCTCCATGCATGCATGGCATGGAGTCATGGACCAACTCACTAAACTAAAATGAAAACAATTAGTCATGCCACAAATAACCCACGGCCGGTGTCTTTTGGATGAATCTAGCTTGGCGGAGCACCACGGTGGACGCCTCTTGTTTACGGGACAATATAGGTCACAGATGAAGCCAACAAGAAACAATTCCATGACATATGCATTATTATCCCGTTTGTATTTTGGAACATTGAGACACACCCGAACATAGTTGGGTCAGGGACACCACAAATGGTTGCATTTTGGAGAGGATGGTTTGTTGGGTTGGGTAAATTTGATTGAGAATTGACCCGTTGATGTGTTACGTTAGTAGTATATTTTTTATTAAAATTTGTAACAGAGTTATCATGTTTTAATTTTTATAAAATGATTAATACTTTTACTAACTACACACAATAGACAAACGGACCTATCGCAACATAGTATAGTTTAGGTAAGAACTGAGTATTGAACCAAAGGGGCACAGTAGCTTTTAATACTCATTGTTATTATCGTTTTGTCTAATAAAAAAATGTCGTTTTGGTTGAGGCAACAAATCGAGACAGAGGAGTCATTGAGAGATAATCATATCAAATGCATCACTTGGTGGTAATCTGATGTTGTATTTAATTAATTGTGTGGTTAATTTATTAGGAACAACTCCTTGGGCAGGTTTACTGTTCTAACAACCGTTAGAGTGCTAACGGGCTCCCGCAAACTGTCTCCCTCTAGTTGTTATTCAGACTAAGATTATGCAGTTGACTTGGCTCCCGTCTGGGTTACCAAACCGTATGATTCTTTGGATAATTAGAATGGACAAAATCAGCTGATTATGTTTTTAGAAAAAGTTGGAAGAGCTACAAACCTCTACCACATGGTTTTGTGAGGTTACTTTCATTATGACCACCACAATTCCATAGTTAAAGTAACCTTAATTATAAAATACTTAAAATAAACATTTCCTTCTTCTCAAGCTTGAACATCATGGCTCCAGCTAAGAGTGTAATACGAGCCAACACGAAAGAAAAAAGGAAATACCGACACAAAACGCAAGGTCCAATTAAGACTCGAAAGCTTTGTTGAATACCCAAACCCGACCAATCCAAAGTATTAAGTCTATACTAACCGAGACCTTGGTAGCATCAAAATTTGTATAAAAACGTAAGTTTGAATGGGTGCTTAAGCAAGATTTGCTTAAGCCATCCAAAAGATTCAGAACTCTTAAAGCAATTGGAGATTAAATATTCACGTCTTTTTAAAACAATTTATAATTAAGATTTTTAAGACACATAAACACAACTTTTCATTAATTAAAATACACGTATTTGTCAAACTCTTCACTAGTTAAGTGTAAAACGTTCATTACGGAACCGACTCTGATACCAAATGATAAATATCAATTTGATTTTAGAAGACTGGAACAACAAAGAAATATTTAAAGCTAAGTTTTATGTATTGATTTCATATCAAAATAAGAAGACAATGACTATTATATAGCCTTCCATGACTTCAAACAAAATAACCACTACTAGGTAACTACCCACTTGCAAATAACTACCGTAAGGAGCTAAACTCAAATAAAAACATTTAAAGTCATGCCACAAATAAGCCACCCCCAATGATACCCACAATCACCTTCTCCATGCATGACATGAAGTCATGGACCAACTTACTCCACATGTCGCAACGTTATCACATGTGTGGTTATTTTAAGAGTAGAATAGAGACTGTGTTCGTCGATAAAAAAATAAATAAAAAAGCCTATTTGATTCAAAAGTTCATCAATTTACCATCATGCCCTTCGTTACATTTCGTTTTTGTGTTAACCTATCGTTGAGAAAACGACTTAAAGGATTTAAAAGACCGCTTTGCGTCTATCTTGTTCGACCGCAACCAACTAGGGTTTTATTTTTCCGTTTTACCTTCACCAAATCATAAACACCAAAACCCAATTTCGTCCTCTCCTGCATAAAAAACAATCGAAAATCTTCATATCAGGTTGTTATTATTGTTATTAGGGTTTCGTTGTTTCTATCTAGGGCTTAATTTCTCCTACAATCTCGAAACCCTCAAGTCTAGCGCCAGCTTAATTGAAACAACATCTTTTCGTTTGCAGGGATCTTGTACAGGTACGATACACAGAAAGAGGAAAACTGGTATCAATTTAGCTGGAAATGGACGGACCAATTGTTAATGGCGACGATGAGCAGCTACAGTTTGATAATACCAATCAAAATCATGAAGAGTATGATGATGCTGTAGATGATAGTGGTGGAGGCAATGGGATACGGCATTCAATCAATGACAGTAGTCGTGATGCTTCAGCAGGGTTAGTTTGTTGTTGCTGTTGTTGTATAGCTTGTGTATTTAGTTCTATTTAGGGTTTAGAAATATGTGGTTATTTAGTATTAATGTATTGTAGTTTAGTTTAGAAAATATCTTTGGTTACACCGGTGTTCGTCCAAGACATTGAAAAAAGATGAAGATTGTGTTATGAGTTTGAAAAATAATTTCTAAATTTTTGTTTGTGATAGAAAGCTTTTTGTTGGAGGCATTGCTTGGGAGACATCTGAAGGTATGTTAATGATATGCAATTTTATTTATTCAAATGGATTAGAATGTGATTTGTGTACGCTTAAGTATATATGTTAATTGAAAGATTATTTGCCAGAATGTGTAGTTTCCAGCAAGGGTATGAGGGAATGCACCCTGCCTTAGTTAAATATGGCTTTGGGGATTTGCTTATTGAAGGCAGAAGCGTATAATTAACTTATTTGAAGCATCATATTTCACCCTAATAATTTTGAATCCACTAAGAATAATTAGTTTGATATAACCAATCTCAAACTGCTTACGGAAAACAAACTTATTTCACCCTAAAATAGGCAGATAAATGTGAACACTTTTTTTTCATATAGTTTGCTTTTTATAAACACCATAAGCATGTAAGCTGTTTAAATAATCAATCCTAGTGGACCAAGTAGCTTTCTATGCGATGCTGAGGAACAAGAAATTAGGGCCAAATTCGTCTGTCTCACCACCTGGGATTTTTTTAATTTGTTTTAGTGTGGTGATTCGGGTATTTTCTTGTTGTGACACTGACAATATAACGATTCTGGTGATTTTTTGAAGCAATACTGGCATATATTTGAACAATTTGTTCATTTTAGTTGTTTCCGCATATATGATAATATGATATAGTTTTGTAAAAGCAGGGGTATAACATGAACGGTATACTCACCAGTGAACGCAATAAGTCACAATTATATTCCATGTTTTTTGTCCATATCTTTACTTTCGCATGTATATGCTATCTGTTTTTGGAGCCGAGGGTCTCCCCGGAAGCGGCCTCTCTATCCCTAGGGGTGTAGAGGTAAGGTTTGCCTACGTCCCACCTTCCCCAGACCCTACCAATAGCCTTGCTATGAGTGGGATTTTACCTTGTATGGTTGTTGTTGTTTGTTTTCTGTCCATAATTTATTATGTCTTATGTCTGTTTATTGTTTTCAGAGTCTTTCAGCAATTACTTCAGCAACTATGGAAATTTAACAGATTCTGTTATAATGATGGATAAGATTACTGGTCGACCACGTGGATTTGGATTTGTAACATTTGCTAGCCCAGCCGATGCTGATAAAGTGTTGGAGCAAGATCATGTCATAGATGGCAGACCAGTAAGGCACATGTCTATGATCTTATGACATGAAATGACACATAATATTAGAGATGTTAAAATGAATGGGTCGGGTAACGGGTCAAACGGGGTTTACTCACTGACACATTTTTGTCCATATTTTGGAATGTCATAAGTAGTTAGTGCATTATACTACATATTAGAACATACTCTAATTGAACACTAGTAGTTCCACTGGTTTTGTGACACCTCATGGTATATATATTTTTTTAAAATTTTCATTTTCATCCCCTCATACTATATATAATATACACTTTTAACCCATGTAATTTTCTAATAATTTTGTTTTTCTTTAATAACTTTCGTTTGTTAAGTTTTTTTAATAAACAGATTGCAGGCTGCTGTTTTTAGTTTTTCTGTCAACGTTCCGATATATCTTCTTTTTGAAAACGGGGTTGTATTCAAAATTGAGTTTTTTTTGGTATCGTAGCCTATAGTGAGTGCCGTTACTGTTGTGGTACCGTGACGAGCCGAACCTATTATGAGCAAACAACATCATTGCACGTATTGGTATTATCGGAACCAGTATCGGTATTCGCTTTTATTGTTTAACCCGTTTAATTTTCTAATATTTTCGTTTTTCTTTAATAACTTTCGTCTTTTAATTAAAAACAAAAACAGACTGCGCTGCTGTTTTAGTTTTTTTTCCCAACGTTTCGATATTTTTTTTTTGAAAATGGAGTTGTAGCGAGTGCCGTTACTGTTGTTGTGCCATGACGAGCCGAACCTCATTGCTGGTGTTGGTATTGTCGGAATCGGTATCGGTATTCGCTTTGATGGTTTTCGACGACCCGAACTGATATTAGCCAAGCTCAAGGTTTGTTTAAGTATATAAATGAACTGAATAGGACTAACAAAGGAAGGCACATTGCCTGGTGGTAGCCGTGCTGTGCTTCCACTCGAGAGACACGGGTTCGAGTCCCCCCCATCTTCCCCCGTGCCAGTTCTTCAATATTTTATTTTTGTTTTTTTTCCTTTTTTATTATTTAGTTTTAGGTTTCTTTCTTATTAACAAATCGACACCCGTCGCGTAGCGCGGGTATAACTAGCTAGTTAAATATGATTACAAAACTATATTTTTAAAATAAAGGGATAATACATGCGGAGGCCACAAAGTATTTTCCTTTTTTTCATTAAGGCCGCTTAAATATGTATGTTGTTTCATTCACACATATTCAGGTTTAAAACATGTCAGATGAAGCAAACACCCTTAAGTTTTTTTTTGACACAAACAACACCTTTAACCATAACATGGTGACACCCCGTCAAAAGTAATTTGCTCTTTTGCAAAATTTTTAGGGTAATTTCGTCATATGACATGTGTTTGGTCGGGATTGTTATAAATGATGAGAGATACATACTTGTGTGACTTGTACAACCGTGTCAAACTTTTAATATATGGGTGGCCGTAACGAGAAAAGTTGAAAACTTGGGTGATTACTCTTCAAATAGTAACTTCAAATTTGAACATCACAATTTATGTGGTTGTAAGCATTGTTAAACTTTGTGCAGACTTTTGAGTTTTGACCTGTTTCCTTCTTAACAACTATTTTTGCCAGTTTGAGATATTGTATAAATCCAATTTCACCCTTTTTTAAACAAATTGGTCGAGATTGCTGCCTTGATTTGATTTGATTTGTTAGTCAATTTTTATGCTATTTAATGTGTTCTTGAATTAGGTTGAAGTGAAGAGGACTGTTCCTAGAGAGAACGCACAGGGTAGTAGAGGTGTATCAAGAACAAAGAAAATATTTGTTGGTGGTATACCATTGACTTTAACAGAAGGTAGCATACCATATAATTTCTTGATGTTATATACTATGAATTAACTAAAAATGGAGTCGTGATGATAAAGTTTGTAACTTCATCGTGCAGATGAGTTAAGGGAGTATTTCTCAAATTATGGTGATATAGTTGAGCATCAAATTATGCTAGATCATGTCACGGGCCGATCACGAGGTTTTGGTTTTGTTACATTTGATAGTGAAGAAGCTGTGGATAAGATATTTGCTGACGGTCAAATACATGAACTTGGAGGCAAACAAGTGAGTAAACAACTTTTCACACTTTTTTAAATTTTCTTTTTGCAAAGAAATAATTGGGCAAACTTCATGAATTAGAAACAAACTATGCACTTTTCCAGATTTTAGCAATCAACTTAGGTGTGAAATAAAAACCAATATACAGTTTATTACTGATTTTAGCAACAAAGTTATATTTTATTACTTATTATAGTAAGAATGACGTGTTCAACTGGTTAGGTTATTTAATTGCTTATTTTGAAAAAAATGCTGATCTGTCATCTTATTTGTAGTTTTTGTGTATTTTTACATGCCGTGGCATATGATTTAAACTTGATTTTTTCCCGGTTTTATCAAACAACTTAATTTAGGGGCCAATAAAAAACCAATTTATATTTTGTTATGGATTTTAGCAACCATGCATTTTATTTCTGATTGTAGTAACAAATGACATGTTCTGTAGCAGGTCATTTTTTGCTGGTTAAAGAAAAATTCTTGACTTAGGCATTTGATTTTTGACATGTAATTATTGAAATATAAATTTTAAGAAAAGATGATGTTTTCAACAGGTAGCAGGTAATCTTTTGCTTGTTAAAGAAATTTTTTTGACTCAAGCATTTGATTTTTTACATATAATTATTGAAATATAAATTTAAGAAAAGATGATGTTTTTAAACTTGTTAATACTTGTTTTGTGCAAGTATTTTTTGGGTATGTGGCGGTGACATCAGTTGGCACCACATCAGTTTATATTAATGATGGTGGTTGCTAAAATCCGTTGTAAATTTTACTTAATTTTTTGTTTTGCGAATGGCTTAAAGTTGCTAAAATCAGAAATTCAGTGCAAAGTTTGTGAAATTTTACCCAATTTAGTTGTGATTATAAGAAATAGAAAATTTGATAAGATGTGAATTATGTTAGGTGGAGATAAAGAGGGCTGAACCAAAAAGAGGTGGTGATTTCTCATATGACAACCGGTCACGTCATGGTGGTGGTTCCAAGTCATATGGTGGTGGTTTTGGTAGGGGTTCAGGGTATGGCGGTGGCTATGGTGGAAAAGTGGATAGAGCGTATGATGATTATGGGAGTGGGTACGCTGGTTATGACGGTTTTGGGGGAGGAGGCTATGGAGGTGGTTCTGCAGGTTTCTATGGTGGTTATGGTGGATATGGGTATGGGTATGGGTTTGGTGGGCCCATGTATGGTGGTGCTGGATATGCAGGTGCTGGGTATGGTGGTTATGGCGGGGCTGCTGGGTATGGTGGAGGTAGGGGTTATGGAAGTGGTAGCGGAGGAGGTGGTGGTGTTGGTGATGGTTATGGCAGTAAAGAATTTGGTAGGGGAGGTGGAGGTGGAGGTGGTGCTGGTGGTGGATATGATTATGGATATGGATATGGATATGGTGGGAGTAAAGGGTATGATAATGGCGGCGGTGGCGGCAGTGGTGATGGTGGTAGTGGACGGTATCATCCATATAGGAAATGAGATGATGTGATAGTAGCTAAATGACTTGTCAAATTTGGACTGGCAGTTTCTGTTATTCGTTCTGTTCTATGTGAATTTTGTTGAATTGTATTTTATTAGCAACTTAGAAATTGAGTCATGGAAGTAGAATTGTATTTTACATAAGTATATTTTCTGACAAATTAAATCTACTGTGTTTTGTTCATCAATTTCATGAAACTGCACTTGCTTTTTATATAATTTGTTGAAAACACTGGCTTTTTTCATTTGCCAATGACACCCACCCCAGCCCAAACCGGTTGGTTGACCCACCCATGGAGAGCCTGCCTTGCCTGGCATAGGATTAGGAAGTTGTATACTTTATATTAGGAAGCCCATCCCCTTAAAAGCTCACAAAGTTTGGTTAGATGTGCATCTCTGCGTCATTTCATGAGCCCATAGTCAGGATGGTTTTTGAACCAGCCTGATTTTATCAAATGTCTTGCATTATGGGCTAAAACTAAATGTATAACCGGTTTTGGTTAAACGGTTTGGCTAATTCAGTTATCAGAAAAGATAGTTTGGCTATATCATAAAACGGTTTAGTTGAACCGCCGGCTTTGGATGGGTGGATTCAAGCTCATTTGAATTAATAAATCCAATCATATATTAGTAATCTTTATAAATTAAAAAGGAGAATAAACCGCGACTACGATAATTTTAAAATTTTACAACAAAACTTTCTAACATATAACATAGCTATAAAAGCCTGTTATTAAAAAAACCATAACGAACCAATGATTTCTCAACTGGTTCGGTTATTTTAGTTGTTGCACAATTATTTATTTTTTTACACATCCATGTCCGTTTATTTGGCTTCTTCAATGAGCAGAACCACATGTCTAGAATCACTATAAACTTTCTGATATACACGTGTACAAAACTTGTTACGAGGAAGAAGAGGAAATATAAAGTGTGAATTAATTAATTAGAGACAAATCATTGAACTTTTTACGATTATACTTTTTTCGGTTAACTTCTGACAATAAACAAATGATTTTGATTGATTCATGAATGTTCTCACACTATTTGTGGTTATGTAAAGAACACACTCTCTCACACAAATACATATATTATTTGTACATAAATGAACATAGTTCACAAACATAAATGAACAAGATAAAATCTTGTTCATATTCGTTTGTTTAATAACGAAACGAACATAAACAATTTTTTGTCAAGTGATTCATAAAAGGTTTAGTGAATATAGTTTCTTTAGAGTTGTAGATGGACAATCTTTGAGATGGTAACATATCATCAAACGTCAAATATCAATAACAAAGGAAAACAGGGTGTTACAAGTCACTACAACCATGCATACCCTAACATGTTCTTATATATATACTTTTTAAAAGTTACAAAAATTCGTATATATACTTTTAAATTTGATAATATCACAACTACCTTTCAAATTAGCGGTCTTCATTATTCGGTTAAAACGAATAAACCGAAAACCGAACCGTATTCGAAACCGAATAAAACTGTACCGAATTCTTATCCGGTTAAGTTTTTAACCTTAACCTCGGTTAACGGTTATGCATATTCTGAATTCGGTTACACCCGAATTACCCTAATTAACCGTATAACCTACACACATCATTGTAGGTCAAAGATTCGCCCAATGGTGCTGACCCAATCGATGAAGTTATCCACTTGAACACTGCCATCAAAATCCGGATCTTCCACCTGAGACCAAGATCTCGTAGTGGGTAGGAGTGACGAGGGGGCCGGTCACCCTGATCCGGTACTTGACTCGTTCTCCACCACCGTGATTCCAACTCCCTGATCCTCTCCTGCAACCGTGAGACCTCCTCACCACACGGATCCAGCGCGTCCCCGACGTTTCTATGTAAGGGATGCAACCTCTTCCACGAGCCATTTGATTAACTGTAACTCTTATACCATTTGATTTACACATAAGCACAATTAAATTGCACACAAGAAAAATAATATTCAAACAGTCTGAGGAAAAATCAAAACCCTAACTCCCAACTTATAGATGGGGGTAATAGTTTAAAAAAAGAAACCAAAATCATGATAATTAAGGAATTCAAATTTCAAATACTAAAACAAAGATAATGCATATCTTCTCTCAATCCTCCTTGCCGCCACCATATTACTCACATGTCCCTCCTGGATCTTTTTTTTTTCAACTCATCTACATCAATGACAACTTAATGTTCTTCAAATGCTACATATAATTACTTGTTAACATGTCAATATGACCAGAACAACATATACATTGCAGTTTTACTCAACTAATGTAAACACCCATCAGAATTTTGATCCCAATTTGTATAACAGTAAACTTGAAGGACTAGAACCGTAGTTAAACCAAATCCAGTGGACTAAAAGTGAAAACTGGGAAAATCGGTAACAGACCGTCACTATGTGATAACGGTCCGTTACGGACCCCCTAAGGAACCCATGTGGAGCTGACACGTGTCTTGTGGCGAATCATGGAATCTGGTGCGTGTCAGATGATTCAACCCTATAACGGACCGTCACCAAGGCGTAACGATCCGTCACGCCACAAAACTCATAGAAGCGACGGGAGGCTGCCACGTGATCATTGAGTCGCCAACCCTAGTTCGGTAACGGGCCGTTAGCGTGTCATAACGGTCTATTACGGGGCCTGCTCAAGCCTTTAAATAGCCAGCTAAAGGTTTGTCCATCCTCACACTTCAACTTCATTTCCATTCTCTGAATTCGATTTCCATACCCACTTTAACGTACCGTACTTTCGTTTTAAGGCTTTCCTTCTCGAAGAAGTGAAGTATAAAAGTTCTACTTTTAAAATTCAAGAATAGAAGCCGGTGTAGGAGTCCTACCCAATTAGAAACACCCACTTTAAGTTCATAAGCTTTCACCAAACAAAGATTTTGTAAAGGTGAATACGTTTAGTGCTTTCAAAATTTATAAATGATTTACATCTTCAGAAATGGAATAAACATGTGTTAAATACTTTTAATATGTAAAGGCTTTTTATGGATAAATATTCAGCCATAAGTATATGTAAAGTTTGATCAAATGGTACACGTGCTATGGGTGAAAGTCCTGTAATGGGGTTGGTTCAATCTATGTAGTAGGAAGGCGTAAACTAGGGTTAATTTAATCCCATAGTAGACCTACCTGAACAATGAGACCAGTGTGGTTGTACTGTCATGTGAAATAGCATGCTGAATATGTAGATTGACCACATAATTTATGATTAAATGGGTTTAATATTGTTCATGCCTAAATATTTTGTGTCTATTAAATGTATTCACCAACTTTATTGTTGTGGTAATCTTTTCAAATGTTTTTAGGTAACAATGAACAAATATACGTATTTAGCGTGATTAGATGCTGAAAGGAGTGTAATTCCCTAGGCCTAAAGAATAATCTCGTGGAAAAACACACACACATACACATATATATAGTAAGGATAGGTGCCCAAAGGAGTACGATTCCCTAGGCACAAGACTTACCTTGTGGCTATAAATTTTTTAAAATCAGTCCTGAGAGAATTATTGTAAATGATGTTTGAAACAATATTTTGTAACGAATGAGTGGTTAATCCCTTATATATAAAGAATGTTTTTTTATTTAACCTACTAGTTGATATTTATTAAAGAAAGATCCAAAGTATTTTTCCACTACAAGAAACATTCTGATAATACAAAGATAAAAAGAAATAACAGACATGTACCAATCGGTCATGCTCCCAAGATGTTCTAAAACCGGGGTGTGACAACTAATCACATGTAATGTCCAGGTAATGGGTTAAATTACAACATTGTGACTTTCAATTAATTAACCACATACAACCTAGTGGTCTTACAACATGATTAAAGACAACCTTGTATTCTCATTTTCTAACTTTTGATTTCATTAAATATTATGATTCTTCAATCTCAAATAAGATGTTAAACAACATGTCCAAATATAGACTTTAACTGATCACATTCAATACATAATCACTGTCATCATTCCTTTTGATAATTGGCACCCAACCCTTATATACCATAATCACATAAATTAATCAAATTCAACTATACCACATAAGTAGAACTTCTACTTATGTAGTTTTGGATGAGTTTGAACATAGTTAATCAACCCCCCACCCATTCGTAGTAATCGCTTGACACCTAATTAAATCCCTAATCTTTTAACTTAAGAATTGGTGATTAACCAATCACACCCTCATACTTAGTTATGAGTCTCATTTGAATCCAATCTCTTATATGAACAACACAACCACAATGATCAAAGAATATTAAATAAATTCTCCACATGTTCATATACCTAAAGTTGAGATGTTACATATTTTAAAATAAGAGTAAATTGCATTTTACGTCCTTTAAATATTTACCAAATTTCAGTTTACACTATTAAACTAATGAAATTACAGAAATCGTCCTTTATGTTTATATAAAATTCTAGATTTCGTCCTTAAACTAAGGTGGTATCATAAAGTGTCATTTATGTTTAAATTTGTTTGCACGTTTCGTCCTTTACAGTAACGCACATATATTTTTGACGTTAAATGAAGCTATGTGTCCCTCACCAAAGACATGGAATTGCCGGCCAAATCACTCCTCACCCATCTCCGGTCAGATAAAAAGGGGGTTTCGATTTGCTCCAACAACCGGAGATAGATAAAAAAGGTTTGAGGAGGGGGTTCGATTGAACATTTAAGTAAACTCGTTCGAAATAGATAAAAATGGGGTATCGATTTGCTCTTAGCTGTTTGCTTTTTCGTTGACCATAAACCGTCACAAGATACTCATCCAATCTTAGACATTGATAGCGCCCTTAATCAATCGTTCAAAATTCTTCTCACTTCTTTAAGCTTTCAAACCCTTTTAGCTAAACAGAGATCATTTATCACTATGAGAATGACTAAAATCACTAAAGAATAATGAAATTTGAGTAATACATAAAAAAAAAAAGCTGCACCAGAAGAAATAGAAAATAGAATGTTTGAAGGCATATAAACAAATATTTATTAATAACCCTAGTTACACAAATCAGTTTGAAGCATAAACAACAGAGCATTATCTCAAATTCAAAGTAAACAACAAACTGTTTCAAACAACATTGTCCCAAAAAGCTGAAAGCAAGAAGCAAATTAAAACAAATCTATGAACTATTACATAATATATTTACAAAAGACTTTTTTTTTTTAAGATTACAGTATAGAAAAGGCCATACCAGTCTGCCATAAAGGCAATCACAACTTAGTTTAGTTAAAGAAACATTCATATCCCAAATTATTCTCACCACTAACCTTGATTGTAACAAGATTATCCCCCTTTTCTTATTATTCATATAATTACTCCACAAGATCATCTCAAACAGATTCAAGATGCAGGCTTCATGACTTTTCTTTGACTTTTTGGTCCAAAAGCATTCTCTGATGTAAAATTTCCCTTATAAGAACACCCCCCATTCAAAATCAGATCTTCAACATTAATCATATACACATTTTCTGGTCCAGGTGTACTAAAATCAGCCGGGTTTTGGTTAATTGTGCAAATCTCAGTTCTGGATGAGTCAAACCTAGGTACAACCGCTCTGTTGACGAGTTTATTTTGACCTTCACTTGCATGCCATTGGAGAGGAAAAGCATAAGAATCCTCTGGTCTACATCTTACTGAAGTTAATGATGTACTCCTTGACTTCTCCTCTTGTAGTTTATGATAAACTTGTTGACCATGACTAGAAGTCAACTTAATATTTTGACCTGTCTGAAACACACCAAAAAATGAACTTCCAACCGGATTGACCATCGGGTTTGTTTTTTCAGTCAAGGTTGAGCTACAATGACTATAACAAATAGAAATTGGTTTTGGTTTTGCCTTTGTTATATATGGTTGACTGGTCAAACTGAATGGTTGACTTGACTTCCCTGCATCCATTAGGCTTAACAATTGCATCGCAGGTATGGTTTCGTTTGAATATGAAGAATCAAATGAGCACATACGGTTTGGATTTAGATCGAACTGTTCCAAATTGTTATGTTCTTCAACAACGTTTGGGGCCACAAGATTCAGATCCAAGTCCATCATGTTTTTCCCCTTATCTTTTTCTGAGCATTTTGCATATGTTTGACCCAATTGCATGCTAGCTGCTTCATTTTGATTTCCACCATTGTTGTACTTGTTAAAAGCTTCATGCACCTGCATATTAGTGGAATTATAGAGATGGGTCTGAGGTTTTTTATTATTTCCATTAGATGCATAATGATAATGTGAATCATAATGTCTCTGAGATCTAGAATCTGATATCCAAACGCCATGCAACGGTTTCTTCTGATAAGAAACTTGATCTTGATGAAAGAAGCTGCCAGCTGGATTTCTCATGGGACCCGCATTCGCACTTGTGGCAATTGAAGATGATGGTCTTATCATGGTGAGATATTCATGAGGTGCTGATGTCATTCCTTCATTCATATTAAGTTTATGAAAACCTGATATTATCCCATTCCCATTGTTAGCTTCACATAAATTCCTCTCGTATTGATTTCTTGCCATAAGTTCGATAATTTCATGTTCATCTGATCTGCCAATTGAAAGCATTTTCTCTTGTCTTTGATGATTATTAGGCCTTGTAAATTCCGAGTACCCTTTAACTCCAATGTTCCTCTTGTATGGATCAGAAAAATCCTATAAATTAATAATAAGCAGTTAAGCACTTTAAATAGTACACAGCATACATTTAAGAAATTAACCATGTTAATGGCAAAATTAAATACAAATATTACCAATTTATGATGCCCGGAGCAACTCCCATATGGAAGATGTGTGTAGATCCGTTTCTCATGAACCGATGTTTCTTTTGATTTTGAATCTGATGGGATCCTGTGTGGAAAATTACTTGATTCCCCTAAGGAAAATCTGGAATTTCTAGTATACTCTTGGCTGGGAGGTTGATTCAGAACGGATGGTTGAGATCGAATGTGGGATCGCGCGTCATAGTTTAGAGAAAGATCAAGCCCTACCCCTGCCTGTGATCGACTATTATCCTTCATCCTCCTTGATTCCTCAACAAAAAAGTGACTTTTAATTGGATTGCCTGTTATCTTCTTTGAAGAGTTGACTTTTTTGTCTGACTTTAGTGGATTCATGAAGTTAGAGTAGGGTTCTATTCCTCTGCTTTTAGACCCACCATAAGTAGATGGAACCCGATTGTCTGATCTTCCTATATCACTGAATATCGATCGCCAAGCTGTCATTGCATCACAATTAACCTTACCAAGAATTGAACTCCTTTGAGGCCCGTGTTTATTCAACTCATATTTATTAGTGTTTTCTCCAAATTCACAAGTTCCTGGATTTCTAGAATGTTCCACCACACTCGTTTTTGCAATTGCATCCTCCTTGAAAGCTTTTGTCTTTTTATGATCAAGACGATGATCATGATCATGGACAGGATGATGATCATGCAGCATTTTCCTTTTAATCTGGGAAGAAGATGCCAATGATGGGGATGAGTTTTCCTTTTTCTGTTGCTGGATTTCAGTATTTCCACAAAGTAACTCCTTCAACAAACGCACTTTTCGAGTCCTTCGTCTTGAAAGTCCATTTTGGTAATTATCATTCTGTTGACTGGATTCAATAGGTTGACTTGTGGTCTGGTTGACTATGCTCGTTTTAAGGGGATTCTCATTATCTTTCAATCCATTGCTCTCTTTGACTTTAGCAGGGATCTCTTCAGAGGTTTGACTTTCATCAGCTCCTAAAGCAGCAAGAATGGTTTCATCATCGTTCGTACTATCAACATGTTTAGGACCTGATGGATAGATGAAAGAGCATTAATTATGTACAGAAAGAACCAAACTTTCATCTTTAGTAGTTAATACTCATTCAAATGTAATTACCTGAAGTGCCCTCACCAAAAGGGAGCACTGCTACTCCATTGAGATCTCGTGGAGGGCATGGCCTTGCAGGTGGGAACACACACTGATCACACACAGATATTAACATGGTCTCATTTGGGGCATTTGCAGTTTCACTATTCTGCAAACACTTTTGACAACGCCAGTATCTAAAGTTTGGTATTTCCATAGGCGGGAGTTCTTCAGTAAAAGGCAGCAAGTTGCTGCTACCTTCTTCACGTATTCCAGCAACATAACCTCTGAGAAAGAAAAATATAATAACAGCAAAAAATGAGAACGATGTATACATTGGAAATAAGTATATCTGCTCTAAAAATGACACAATAAATTCACTTCATGCAAACATACTCATAGAGATAAAAAGACTAGTATGACTAGCCATTGGTGTGAAGAAACTGTTTCTATCAACAGTAGATAAAAATATACAACATAAAAGCAAAAAAATATTCATATCAAGATTTCTAAAGATATAACAAATGTAGTGCTTAATAATACTTTTTTGGTGTTTATTAGTCCATTTTCTAGCTTCTTGCTCGTATTTTTAATGAAGATTCTTTTCTTAAAAGAGAAAAAAATACGTTTCGGAGATCAGCAGTAAATATATACACTAGCCTTGTAGCTTTTAATATTCTAATTTTATTTTCATGAAAACTTTCGCTCGAGAAAATCCTCATTCTAAACTTGTGCCTGAGCATGCACTTATAATGTATATGCAAATAAAGATTGTCTAATTATATTGACCAACATCAACTATCAATATGCTTCATAACATGTAATGGGAACTTAAATAATAAAGCTTACCGTATAGAAAAATGTCTACACTTTGCGGTATCCTTCTCCTTCATAACGCCAAGTTTGATGCATAATGAATCAATCTTAACGGTTGAGTGACTGGAGTTTAAAACTGGGACAATGCCCCTCTCATCATTGCCATTCATGTTTGAGATATCACTGTGACAAGAGAGCTCCAAGTTTGATTTATTAAACTCTCAAGGCAAATTATAATAACTAATAGAATAATATAAGAGACTATAAACAGTTTAACAGAAGGAACTAAAAGAGCCATGCATTGGCTAACAAAGACAGTACATAAACTAAATTGTGGTTAAATGCAAAGTCTAACATGCTTACAGCTCGATTTAACCACGGTCACATATATCACAAATAACAACAGGCAGATAAAACAAACTAAATTCAAATATTGCGTGTATACATGTGACATGAGTTTTGGAATGAGTCAATGAAATCAAATTAAAAGTTCTAAACTTTTACATCCTAACCATAGTACAATCAAGAAATATCAACACCACCTAAACTTAACAGTATAATCACATGCATTATCTATTATGAAATAGTTTGACTAGAGATTTCAGACTACACACAGTCTTGACATAAACTGAGTTAGACTAAGATTGTAAATCAAATAAAATTTCATGCATATTCCTAGTAATTTTATGATAAGCATAAACTTTATTTTGAAGTTTGAACACAGCATTAATGCAGAACCTAAACAGTAACTAAAGCTGAAGTAAAAGTCAGTTATGAGTTCAACTTAACAGCTGTCATATAACATTCATGATAAAAACAAAGAAACAGAAAAATACAAAAGGGTAATAACAGTAACTAGCATACATATATTGGAACCCTATTGACTTAAAGAAAACCAAAGATTTCTCACTACTAATAGGTTAATTCATATCAATTACCAAACAACCAGGAAATTTAACACAAAAAATTACCATTTTCCATCAGTCAAAAAATGATGAACAACCATAGGATCGGAGAAAATAATAAATAAGCAAGAAATCAACCAGTATCTTCAAGCATTGATGGCAGCTAAACACTCTAGGTAACAAAATGCATCAAATCAACCCATCAATTAGGGTTTACATCCCCCCCGCCGCTCCCCCTTAAAAAGTAAATAAAAAAGATAAATCTATTACAGTTATCGAGAAAACTCAATTCAAATTCACGCGATTTATCCCAAATCCACAACTACCACCCCTATTTCCCCACACAAATGCAAACGTACAACGATTTTAGGTCAAATCCATAAGCCAGAAAGGATATAAATTGAGTACAGCAAAATCAAACATTAAAATTAAATAAACAGATGAGCTTGAAAAACTAGTTCAGATGATGTGCATATAAACCAAAAGCAAAAGCAAATCAAATATACCGACAAACCAAAGCACGACAGATCTGAAATCGATTTCTTCAGCAAAATCGCCTAAAAAACAATCACTAGATCCAGAATCAAGTAACGAATCTGAAAATGTAAACATTACTTACCGATTTGAAGCTGCTGGCGAGTAATTAGAGCGCGAATCTCCGAAAAACCCTAGTCGTCACCACTTTAGGTTTCCGCGAATGGAGAGAGAAAGATGTAGTGAGTTTGAAGAGAGAGAGAGAGAAAGAGTGAAGCTTTTTATATACTATAAATAATACACGTAACCCGAGATACACACACAGTGAACGTGTAAAGTATGTGAAAGCTAACCAATTGGAATCAGCCACGTCATTCACATGGTGAGTGCTGGTTGTATGTTATCGTAATTTACCAAAAATCAAAACCCTAATTCCCTCCACGCGTTCCGTTGTCACGCTCCTTGTTTGGTGACTAGTCAAAATTCTAGTCACTGGTCATGTCGGAAAGTCCAAAAGATGCCACGCACTTAGCTTTTTCACTATTAGTTCGTGCTTTACACGCTCTGTTAAACGCGTGTGTTTTGCTGGTGGAAGGTATTTAAGGGGGAATTGAAAACTACTTTTGGTTTTAGATTTTTGGGAAGGGCAAATTCGGTAATATATGAACTAATGAGGGGAAATAGAATAGATCCAGGAGGAAAGATCGATAATTTGAATTAGGGTTTGATTAATATCTTTTCATTTCGATTTCCCATAATATAACAATTTGTTATAATTGTATGTGTTAGCTACAGATGAGATTGACTTATTTTAACGTCAAAACTATCCCCATTAATTTTTGTCTTTGATTTAGGAAACTATTTTCTCTATTATCATCTTATCGAAGTTTTCTTTTCAATTCAATTGAATTTTACACTTAATTTAAGAAATGATTTCTACATTACCATTTTATATAAAAAAATTATTTTATAATTGCATAAATCTTAATTAAATACTCTTTTTTTTAATTATTTTCATTCAACTCGTGTAGTGCACGAGTCTTTAATCAAGTACATAATAAAATTAAATTAAATACTAAGCTATATATTATATGCGTCATCATGTATACTCGTTTATTTATTAAATAAACGAACATAAAAATATTTTTATTTTGGTTTAGTTATATAAGTGAACATAAACAATAATCTTATCATTCGATAATTTAGCTTTTAGTAATGTTCTTTCGTATTAGTTCGTAAATTATCGTGTTATATTGATATAGTTGGTTAGATATAAAAGAAAGTGATAGAAAATTATGATTTTTTTATGTTGTTTATGTTTAATTTTCCTTTCAAATTAGTTTGACAAACGTACATAAACGAATGTTAATATATTTTCTTAACGAAGGAATAAGGATGAAAATTTTGTCTATTTAGCTACTTTTGTTTGATCATTTATTCGGATAAAATCAAAGAACGAACAAGCATTATACTTCATTTCCAAACAAACACGAATAAACTTATATTTTCTTAATGTACAAAATAGACACAAATTTGTCTATTTAGTTGCTTGTGTTCATTCAAATGTACTTGATTAAAATCAAATGAACAAACAAGCCTTATTCGTCTTGCTTTACTTCATTTCCACCCCTATTCGGTGATACAAATATTACATTTAATTTTGCATATTTAATACTTCGTAGAACTTATAAACATCCAAAGATCCATATATAGCCACATTCAAGTATGTAATTGCGGTAGTTAATGTTTGGATATTTTTTATAGTTATTTTATTTTAATACTACGATGTTTAATGATCTTGTAATGCATATTTTTATTTATTTTGCCAAAAAAACTAATTATTAATAATTAATTTATGTTGTAAAAATAAAATAAAATTGTACTAAAAATAAAGTTATAGATATCAAAGCAAGGGTTAGGTTATAGTAAAAAGAGTTTTAAAAATAAGAAGGGTAAAAAGGATTCTAAGCTTGAAATGTGTCATTTTATTGTTTTTAAAAGGAGGGCATAATGGTCAATGTGTGATATACCAGGTCAATGTGTAATACACCAGGTCAATGTGTAATACACCAGGTCAATGTGTAATACAATGTCTGATATTACACAATGATCAGACCTGATATTACACAATGATCAGACCTGATATTACACAATGAACTGATATTACACAGTGACCTGACATATTTGAGCGAATTACACAATGAGCTGGAAAACGTAAAACACAATGATGAAAACATATAACACAATGATGAAAAATATTTGACACAATGAACTTGTATTACACAATGACCTGACTAATTACACAATAAACTTGTATTAGACAATGACTTGACTAATTACACAATGAACTTGTATTACACAATGAACTTGTATTACACAATAAACTTGTATTACACAATGAACTTGTATTACACAATGAACTTGTATTACACAATGAACTTGTATTACATGATGAACTTGTATTACACAATGACCTTACTAACTACACAATGAGCTGGAAAACGTAAAACACAATGATAAATACATATAACACAATGAACTTGTATTACACATTGAACTTGTATTACATAATGAACTTGTATTACACAATGAACTTGTATTACACAATGACCTGACTAATTACACAATGACCAGATATTACACAATGACCAGACGTGGTATTACACAATGAACTTGTATTACACAATGAGCTGAAAAACGTAAAACACAATGATAAATATATATAACACAATGAACTTGTATTACACATTGAACTTGTATTACACAATGAACTTGTATTACACAATGACCTGACTAATTACACAATGAGCTAAAAAATGTAAAACACAATGATAAATACATATAACACAATGAACTTGTATTACACGATGAACTTGTATTACACGATGAACTTGTATTACACAATGACCTGACTAATTACACAATGAGCTGAAAAACGTAAAACACAATGATAAATACATATAACACAATGAACTTGTATTACACATTGAACTTGTATTACACAATGAGCTGGAAAACGTAATTTTTTTTGTTTATAACGACACTATACTCGTTTTAAAGATAAAAAAACGCTCGTTTTTATGGTGTAATTTTTTTGAAAAAATAATGTCGTATGTAAAAGTTATGAACGTTTAAAAATGAGGGGGGGACTTGATAAAAAGTCAACAAAAGTGGTCAAGACTAAAATACACTTCCAACAACTTTTTCTCCTATAATTTAATCTCAACCATTAAATCTTTTATACAATTTGATCTAATGGCTCTAAATCCTTCTCACCCTTCTTAGAATTAGAATCTTTTTTACCTGAACCTAATCCATCAAAGCAATTATTATTGTTACGTCAAAAAGAGACATTCACGATAAGATTTTGCCGAAAAAAGTAATATTTATTTTTTAGCCAATCTACTAGAAAATCACTACTTCTCAAACATAACCCTTTTTGAAAAAAAAAGGTTTAATATCTAATTCATCACTGAGCAAAAAGTGAAAAACCATATTCTATATATAAAGAAATTAAAATATAATAAAGTTTGGCTATTTAGCAAAAAAAGACCATTGTTATATAAAAACGATTTTATTAATAAATGGTATAAAATCAATTTTTAAGAAAAATCCGAAATTTGATATATATATTTTAAATATAGAGCATGGTTATTTACAAATCGAACACAGCACTTATTCGTTAATTTTACACTTAAGAATTAGTATGTTTCCTAATACTTACAATATTATATCCATTATTCTTATATGGACTACTACTTGTAGATCGAACTTGCATGTTTATCACTAATGAAGAAGATTTATCTCTCCATACATTGGTATTGTGGTGAATACATAATGTTTTATGAAGTTTTGGATACTTCTTTATGTTCAGTTAATTTATTATAAGTAATATTCTTCCAATTAAGTTTTTAGATAACATTTGACCACTGGAATAGATGGAAGACATCTTACCATTATATAGACCAACTCTATATCACGTTGGGGCATGCCTGCGTGGAGATGTCGGTCCAATTCATGGACAAGGTTGGAGCTCTTTACCCATGCCCGTGTACAAAGGTGTGGAAGGATGAGTTTAATTTGTGAGAAAGGATGAAAGCTCATGAAAAGGAGGAGAGCGAGAAGGAGAGAGAGAGTCCATAATGCCAACGTGGAGTCGGGCATGCCATCCTTCAATCTAAGATAGGAGAATTAACGACGTCATATTTATTCTCCTTTATTATATATAAAATAAAAATAAAATAAATATTTATAACCTGAAATTTATAAAATCACATTTTGTACCATCATACATGTAACAAATGTCTGAGTTAGTTTAAAAAAATATGATACTTTTTTATTTGTAGAAAGTTTTATTTTACTTTTTTTTTTTATTTTTTGAAAAGTACTAGTACATTGATTTTATGAATTTGTTTTTTTTATTAAAAATATTTGAGATAAATATGTCATACCTAAAAAAGAGATTACATGGATAAAAATGGCAAAAGTTTTTTTTTTTTTTTTTTTTTTGATAACAAATAAACAATCGTGTCCCGCTCGGTTTTCAAGAAGCGGAAGTAGGTTAAAAACTAAGCTATTCGACACTTCCAACTTTATTTTTTCTTTTTTGTGTTGGACATATCTAAGAACTCCGACATGGTTGTTTTGGATTTCACAAAACACGACTCTCTAAACAATGATGTATCCTAAGTTTTTTTTTTAACAACTTCAATCACTGACGGGCCACTGTATCATCCGATAATCTTCATCATTTTCAGGAGAAAACTCATCATAGATGAGAAAACCACCAGTGGCGGATCCAAGAATTCTTTTCAAGGGGTTCACTGTTTTTAGATGCTCCAATATCATAGGGCCGGACATAAAAAAATCCGGGTCGGTTCGGGTCGGTTCGATTATTCGAGTCGGGTAAAGTTTATCACATAACAAATATATGATAACATAACAAAAAATTCGGGTCAGTTCGATTACACTACAAGAAAAAGACCCTATGCCGACGGAACCTATCCCGACGACATTTGTCGTCGGCATAGGTCACCCTGTGCCGACGACATGTCGTCGGGATAGGTTAATCACAAATTTTGAGAAGTGAGACCCTATACCGACGACATGTCGTCGGCAAAGGGTTAAGCCGTATGGAGGGAAAATTGGCGCCCGGTGAAAAATTGGGGAAAACCCTATACCGACGACATGTCGTCGGTATAGGTTAAATTCTATTTTTTTTGTTTTTTATTTTATTAAAACGTTTTCGTCGGTGGGTTTTTTTTTTTTTTAATTAAAAACAATTTTGGGAAAACCCTATACCGACGACATGTCGTCGGTATAGAGCATTTACTTTATTGACCGGTCAAAACTCTAAGAAGACCTATACCGACGACATGTCGTCGGCACAGGATCCTATGGCGCCGATAATCTAGGCTATACCGACGACATGTCGTCGGTATAGGTCTCAGCGTCCCCTAACCCAGCAGACAGGTTTCTGCTTCCCATTTTCACCCAAAAACAAAACAAAACTCTCTCATCTCTCTCTTTGGCGATTTCGCGTTTTTGAAGTGTTTTGTGGTGCAATTTTCACTAATCTCTCGGTTTTTAAGGTTAGTTAACATATATGTTTCAATTTTGACAATAAAATCAAAATTTTTGGGTATTTTGGTTAATTTCTTTGTTTTTGGTTAGGTGTTTGAAGATTTGACAAGTGTTTGAGGATTTCAAGCTATTTGAAGATATTTGCAAACTTGGTTAGTAATTTTTTTATAAATTATGTTTAGATTATGTTTGTATGTATATTGTTATGTTTATTTTGTATGTATGTATATATGATTTAGATGTATGATTTTATAAATATTTATGAAATTTTATGATTAAATTAGGTTTAGATGAAAATTTAGGAAATTTGTATGGAATTGTGTTTATATATGTAATTTGGGAAATTTGAGAAATTTGGGCATTTATGTATGGAATTGTGTTTATATATGTAATTTGGGAATTTGAAAATTGTTTATGTATGTTTGTAAAGGATATGTATGTATATTATGTTTATAAATATCTATTTGGCCATTTTTTATGTATGTTTGTAAAGGCTATGTATGTAATTGTGTTTGTGTATATAATTTTAGAATTTGGGCATTATTTAGGATAACTATTTAGAATATACCCGTCCGAAATTTGGGCATTATGTAATTATGAATGTATGTATATATCTTTGTATGTATATGTAACTTTATTTAATTTTGTTGCAAGTTCGGAACTCATTGCGGTTGGAGAGGTGTGAATAATATCTTATTTGTGTTTCATTGAATTTTTTTAAGGTACGCATCCCGACTTTTTTACCTTTATGTACGTATCATGTTGTGTACACTAGTATGTTTATTTAGGATAACTATTTAGAATATACCCGTCCGAAATTTATCTGATAGAGATAAATTTTGGATTGTCCCCTTTGGGACTGCTTTTTGAATATTCTATCTTATTTAGGATATGTATACATTTTAACGGGTTGACATTTAAGAAAAAAATTGGTAGCTATTTCTCTTTACTCCTTCGAGGTTGCGGTTTATCTGCATACTTGGGGAGTTAAGGGGAAATGCTGCTGATTTGTTCTTAAATAGTCAACTCGTTAAAATGTATACATATAAGATAGAATATTCAAAAAGTGGGTTAGGATCCACCGCCTTAGAGTACCGATCAAATCACATACATTAAATTATATAATTTATTACATGCATGTATATGTGTATGCTTATAACACAATAGATATGACACTAGATATGTCAATTGATAAAAGTTGGGTTACACTGGGAAATCGGAATTCTCCGGCTTTCTTAAGCGGTCTTCGCAACTTTATAGAGACGGCCAAGTGTTCTATCTTCGAGACCCTTCTCGAACCACCGGTCAATGGAGGGTTGTTGAGGACGTTCACCATCGGAAGCTTTGGGATTATCCTAGTGTTGTTAATGATATAGATATATTGCACAACACTCAATCAAATGATTATACTTTGGTTGTCGACACCGGATACGAAGGTGGTGAATCAAGTCCTGTTGCCCCGATTCCCCATGCAGATAGTCAATCTATTACACGGGAAACTCAATCATTTTTTGGTAACTTGGTTGTCGACTTAGGCTACTTGCCAATGCGTACAACTTTAAATGAGGGTGGTGAAACAAGTCATGTTGCCCCGATTGATCTTGATGAAAGTTTTATTAACGATGATGTAGAAGATGAAGAAGATGCATACAATTCAGATGAGGAAGATGAAATAAATGATGAAGAAGAAGAAGATGATGATGTTGACACACGTTATTGTAGTGATGATTCTGATTGAATGTATGTTAATAGATGTCTTTATATTGGTCTATGTTAAAAATGTAGTATTAGTGTTTAATAGATGTCTTTATATTTGTCTATGTTAATTATTAATTATTTATGCTCACTAATTAATTTTGGTGTAGAAATTATGGCAACGATGGCGCAATCACACGGTGGTGATGGTGGAGACGATGGATATGGGGGTCCGTACAACTTAGAATCGAGTTGTGCGAGTGGTAAGTTACTTGTTAGTGTTTAATAGATGTCTTTATAATTGCCTAACTTTCATGTGTCAATATAGGTAGTGCCTCACAAAAGAGGCGTTCTAAAGGAAAAAACCTCAAATTATATAAGAAATTTGAGGAAAATGGGAGGAAGCCTCTTGACATTGATGTTGAACTTCATGGCGGTGGCTACAAGTTCGTGGGTCCTAATGCAACTGATTTTATACGTGCTATATCTTTGGAGGTTGAGAAGGTTGTCCCGCCATATTATCCTAACTGGGCCAAGGTTCCAAATGAGAAGAAACATGCAGTATATCCCACTCTATTAGTAAGTATAGATGTTTTATAATTACTTACAATTTCATAACTATTAGATTTTTTCTAATTACTTTCCACTTGTAGGATTATTTTAATCTGGACGCCTGGAGAAACACTGAAAAGTGGCAAGGTGTTCAACTCGGAATCACCGTCGAGTGTCAAAGGGCTTATAAAGACCGCAAGGGAGAGATGAAAGTTCATTTCGACGATAATGGGGGATACGATGATGTGGAGGCGGCGAGGAGTAATCCACCACAAGATGTTGATCAAGAAACTTGGGATATTTTGATTAATCAGCTGTTTTTAAGTGCGGGCTATAAAAACCGCTCGGAGAAGAACAAACAAAACCGAGCAAAACAACGCTACCCAAGTTTCCATGGCAGCAAATCATACGCCCAACGCCGACATATGGAGGTATGAAATACAGTTGTTATTATTATACAAACATGCTTATTAATTCTTAGTGATATTATTTTTGTTTTTCACAGGGGACCGGCCCTATTGACGTGTTCAGATCGACCCATTATAAAGAAGGGACGGGCTGGGCCAATGATTTTGCATCAACAGATTATGTAAGTGAAATTATTTTTTTGTTAAAACATCCAAGTTTGACTTTAACGGGTCAAAATGACCCAAACACAATTTAATAGACTTAAAACAAAATACTTTAACTTAAACGGGTCAAAATGACCCAAACACACTTTAATATACTTGGAACATCCAACTGTAACTTTAAACGGGTCAAAATGACCCAAACACACTTTAATAGACTTAGTACATCCAACTCGAGGCCAATTGTTGAATATGTTTGCTAGTATTATTAGTATTTGTTGTTATTAGTGTTGGTTGATTGGAATTTGTGAATTTGGGTCGTCTATTACTTATAGTTTAAAAGGTTGGTTATCCATTTTACAGCAGTTATGCTGTCGAATTTTAGTAAAATAGTCAACTGATTGTTTATTACATTGTTTAATGCAGGACCGAATACAAGAGGAGTATACAATATCATCTGCTGAGTCTGGTGGTGACACATCCACTATTGATGAGTTTGCATGCATGGAGCGTGCCTTAGGTCATCGGCGTGGCCATATCCGGGGTGTTGGTCGTGTGGTGAGTAATACCACACCGGATGTGTTCGGTACTCCCCCTCCACAACCACATTGGCAAGACGTTGATCAACGTGTGGCTAGTCTTCAACAACAATTCCAAGAACAACAACAACGCGAAGCCCAACGAGAGGAAGAACAACGATTACAAAATCAACAACTAGAGGAAGAACGTCGTGTGCATAATCAACAAATGCTTGAAATGCAACGACAAATGGATCAAATGCGTCAAATGTGGGAGCGCCGAACTAGTAGCGAGGATAACTAGCTTGGAGTTGTTGAGCCTTTGTAGTTGGTGTGGTGTTGTCTTGAACAATTTGCATATTTTTGTGTTTTGAATGTTTGATTTGTCGGACAAGTTTGTGGGTCGAACAATTTGTATGCTTGTTTTACGTTTCAGATATTAGTTTTTATTGGATTTGAATGTTTGAATGGTTTATATATAATTATTTGCAGGTTTTTGTTTTTAGAAATTTAATATTTCTGGAAAAATATTAAAAATTAAAAAAAAAAAAAAAACAGAAAGACCTATACCGACGACATGTCGTCGGGATAGGTCTTTTTTAAAAATTATTAAAAAAAATGAAAAAAACCTATACCGACGACATGTCGTCGGTATAGGTCTTTTTAAAAATTATTAAAAAAATGGAAAAAACCCTATACCGACGACATATCGTCGGTATAGAATTTCTTTTTGAATTATTTAATTAGAACCTATACCGACGACATGTCGTCGGGATAGAATTTCTTTTTGAATTATTTAATTAGACCCTATACCAACGACATGTCGTCGGTATAGGCTGACCTATACCGACGACAGCTATACCGACGACAATCTTGGGCTATTGGGACGAAGCAATCCCGACGACACCTATCCCGACGATATGTCGTCGGCATAAGCTATCCCGACGACAAGTCGTCGCTATAGGGTCAAAAAAAGTCGTCGGTATAGGATGATATTGTTGTAGTGTTATTCGAAATCACCTTAAGCACAACATATGGTTAAATTTAGGTTATCGTTTCCCACACATTTATTCATACACCACCCACGCAGTTATGTGTTCTTCTATCCGCTTTTCATATTATATTTTAGGTGTGATTAAATAAAAATATGACTCCTCTCTTTTCCCTCTTTTCATATTATATTTTAGGTAAAGTAAATCAAAGGTAAATAAAACTAACATAAAATCCTTTATCATGATTTGGATTAATATTCACCCAAAAACTAGGTGAGTTGTCAAATGCAAATTGACAGATAACTCCTCTCTTTTCCCCCAGTTCTAAACAAGATCGGCAATATACAAGAATATGTTCGTTTTATAAAATAATATATATGTATTTTATCAAAATTTATTCTTGAAAACAGAAGAAAACCCTTTTTAGGTGTTTGAAGGAAATTGCTTTCTTTCCCAGGTACAGGCTACTAGCCTGAGCCCAAGTGAAGACCAAACAAGAAACAATTAAACAAATTAAAGAGTCTGATCCACCATATGAAATCAACTAAAAAAAGGTTTAAAAAATGTTGGTGAAGGGATTCGAACCCACAACCTCCATGTTATAATTCAAAGCCTAAACCACTACACTACTTGTGAAACTTTCTAAGGGGGTTCACCCTATATTATTTTAGGGGGTTCACCACAGTTTTTTTACCTAACGTTACACTAAAATTTCGAAACCCGGGGGGTTCCTGTGAACCCCCACCGTTACACTTAAGTCCGCCCCTGAAAACCACTGACCCAACTTGAACCTCTTTTTTTTTTTTTTTTTTTTTTCACATGTGAGACTTGAACCCAAAACCTTTACATTTTAAGGAAGTCTTGGGTATTAAAATTTGTCGTTTATATAAAAAGTAAATTGTATAAATCGTAGATGTCGGGGACATACTGGTGGTTAATGTTGGAAATTTTTTAGTGAAAATGTTTTTTCACTAATTTTGGACGTAAATAATTGTATTTATATATACGTTATATAAATAATTATTTATGGGTTTGTGTTATATGTTGTGAGAGTATCACAACGAACCAAAAACACGTCCAAAATGGAGCGAAGATGAATGAGACATCGATGCTCGAAGTTGAGTGGTTGTAATGAAAAATGTGGAATTTGGGTGATTTTAGTAGAAATTTGTGACATCTTTTGATTTAATGCTAACAAATAATTTGTCATAAAACATTGTGAGTGTTTTAATTTTGACACTTAATTCCTTGTCATGAATCGTATTGTGGTTTTGGTTTTGTCTCATAAATTCATATTAAACTCCTTTTATTTGTGTTTAATACAAATTAAAATATATAGTTATGTTATATTAATCTAGTATTAAATATGAAGTCTTAAAAAATGTTGAAAAAGACATGGAGAAATATATAGAAAAATCTAGAGAATTAGTTCCAACATAATTTAGAGATGAAACTCTCTAATTGTTCCACCATCACTTCATATTTTCCTACCAT
Source organism: Smallanthus sonchifolius (assembly GCA_023525975.1). NCBI lineage: Eukaryota > Viridiplantae > Streptophyta > Magnoliopsida > Asterales > Asteraceae > Smallanthus > Smallanthus sonchifolius. Next base: position 21,071,552 of record CM042034.1, read on the forward strand.
TTCTAACACCATAACCCGGTGCTACCTCGGGCGCGAGAGCTATTCCCGGCAGTACACACTGCTTCGGCTGTTGTACCCTGCGAGACAGACGTGTTCGTCCAAGAGGAGACACGGAATCTGTTTTAAGAGCCCCGTGTTTAACACGATCCTCAGCTAAAACCGTTCAACATTTTGTGTGTTCATTGTTGCAGTCAAGAACAGAGTAGATGACTCGGCTAGTCGAAGACGTTGGAGTCAAGAATATCATTCAAGACTACGGTTTGAATAATCTTAATTAGATATTTTTATAATTTATCTTTATATTTGTTCGTATTTGTATAACGGTATTGTACTGATGCATTTCCCATGAATAACGAGAGTATCGTTATTATTATTTTTATTATTATTTTATTAAAATCGTGACCCACTTTCCTACTGTTAATTTGTGTACCTCATAACTAAAAAGGTTAGGTTTCAAATTCTAGATGGCGTAGGTTTTGGTGCAATTTTAGAATATCTAAGAATTATTGTTAAAAATATAAATTGTAGATTAAATAAATAAAGCTAAAATCTGATTATTGATCAATTATGTACTTCACGTAATCAAATAATGCAATTGTGTTGTTTCCCTTTAAGTATTAGACTTACTAGTTTAGATCACGTGTCTACACACGAGTTGAAAAATATCAATATATAAATTTTTTAAATCATTATGTATATATTTTACAAGTGTAAAAATATATTACATATACTAAAGATAAAAAACAAATTGAAAATATGTAAAAACTAATATATAATTGGGTTTCGAAAATACGTTAATTAATACTTAATATAATTTGACTTCCCTTTAAGTATTAGACTTACTAGTTTAGATCACGTGTCTACACACGAGTTTATAAATAATAATTATATATTGTTTTAATCTTTCATTAAAACATTAAAACGGGTTCGGGCTTTTACATCTCATATTGGACTTTGAGCCCGGAAACAATTAATAGGGTTTATAATTATTATTTAAACAATTATAAACCTATTCTTGTTTTCGACCGACATTTGGTGCTAGCCGCAAAGAAAGAAACAAATATAAGAAGTCGTTAACTTCTTTATTTTTCCAAAAAAAAAGCAGCTATCGAGAAAAGGGAGCAAAGGCAGAACCTTTGCAATTTCCAGTAGCCTCAAGCCGCCGCTGTCGACCGGCGCCGCCCCGTTCCCGCATTTTTGGTTCGTGATCTAGCATCGGTTCGTTGTACCTCGGTGTCTCAACCGGTTAATCATTAACCACTAAGGTATAATTAATCTTATCAGTAGATTAACTGTTTTTCGTGTTTGCGTGTTCATAACCAGATCCTGTTCGGTTTGTCAGTGCTGTTAAATAGGTTTTGATTTTATTTTCCGCTGCGTATTTATTAATTAACTGAATTAATTAATTTATCTGTCAAAACCCGTTTTTGATAAAAAGTCAAACTGATCACCACTGAATCCCAACAGTGGTATCAGAGCCTGGGTTATAACACGCAAATCGGAACCGGTCTGGTTTCACCGGTTAGATTAATCACAAACTTTAACTATCTTGAAGTTTCTGATCTGATCTGTTTTTTGGGGCAATTTTTTTATTTATTAATTTGGTCGATTTTTTATTTTATTTGACCAAATATATTGCCCGTATGTGATTGTGTTGAATATGTAAATATGGCCCGACCCATGTGATTGAGTTGTTTGTGTTTATTATTCAGTTTTTTGTTTTATGGTTTTGGCCCACTTTTGATGGCTCAAAGTTGTAATAGAATAGGCTTTTTTATTTTATGTAATGTAATAAAAACCCGAAGACAAATCTGAAGACGCAACAGGAATCATGGAGTCAGTGGGAGTCATCCGAGACGACTAGATGCACGGAAGTCCATCCTTGTGGTTGTTTTAATTTTGTGGACCCCGTGACCCGTTTGGTCTTGCTAACTGGCTCTAGCAAGATCAAACAAACTTTGCCCTAAAAGATTTACATATTTATTTGCTTTGTGGTTGCTTTTAATTTTTTATAACTTAAATTTATAATAAACCAACCAAACACCAAACGTTTTAAAAGGAGTTTTAAAATGTCACAATCTGTCACCACAAGTTCTAATTTTACAACTTGTAGAATTTTATAAAAAAAATAACAACTGGCTTGTTTATATAAAATAAATAACCGCTAAAGTTTTGCAATTTAAACTAAATTTAATTTCAAAACTTATAACTTAATAGTTTTCAACTATTAACTTTAACTGGTTATTCAAGTAGCGACAAACTTAGTTTTAATAGGTTATTTAAAATTAAGTGTCCTGAGAGATGAAAGGGTTCATCAAATTTGTCATGACTTTAAATAGTAAAACTGGCTTTTACAACACACGTATGATTTAATCATTCGTTGTGTTTGACCCTATTCGGTAAACACTAAAAATGGAACCCATATTTAAAACCAATGGTATATGCCATCCTATTATAAGGAACACTTGGAGCATAAAACGAAACATCGGTGTTTGGAGCCACAGCACCGCACTAGATGTGTAGTTTATCCTTCCAAGGCGCAAGGGTTTCGTTGACACATCCGGCCCTTCCGCAAGTATCTGTTTTAGGACGACTATTACTTTTATCTCTTGTTACATGCCCCAGCTGTCAAGAGATTAAAAGTGGGCATAGATGAGGCTAAACGTATCAATGCATAGACATGTCTTGTCTTAGCGGCCTCATACACGAGAGTTGTGCATCTTTCCACAATTGACACTAATTGTCAGCCTAGTTACCCACTTACTAATGTTGTATGCCACAGCTACCATTAGTGACTGATTTAGCTAGATTCTCACTCCTTATTCTAATTTCTGTAATTGGGTCATAAATTATTAAGGATTTTTCACTTTCTTTATACTAATTTATTTTCTTTGCTTATCTTGACAGATGTCTACTGAAAATAATAATACAAATAACTCCTTCGCTCTCAAGTCTATCCTTGAGAATCAAAAGCTGGATAACACCAACTTTCTCTCGTGGCAGTTCAATTTGAGAATAGTTCTCAAGATGGCCAAGAAGCTCTATGTTCTCGATGCACCAGTCCCTGAGGCACCCGATGGTAACACGGCTGCAGCTCATAAGGACTGGGAAAAACAAAGAGATAATGCCACTGAGGTGGCCTGCCTTATGCTAGCCTGCATGTCCCGTGAGCTCCAAAAGAGCATGGAGGACCTGAGTGCCTTTGACATGATTGAGCAACTTAAGGGCATGTTCCTGAAACAAGCTCGAAAAGAACGCTATGAAACCATGTCTCAGCTCATTCGCAGCACGATGCAAGAGGGCACGCCTGTTAGTGCTCATGTACTTAAGATGAAAGGGTACATCGACCAGATGAACAAACTTGGATATCCCATGAAGGATGACATGGCTACTGATTTCATCTTAAACTCTCTCCCAAGCTCCTATGCTCAATTCATAATGAATTTCAACATGAATGGCTTGGAGAAGACAGTGGCCGAGCTACATGGTATGCTCAAAACGGCCGAGATTAATATCCAAGGAAAGAAAAATCAAGTTCTGATGGTCAGATCTGCTGGTGTTAAAAAACCTAACCCCAAGAAAAGAGGTTATAATAACAAAGGCAAGAAGAAGGTTAATGTTGCTGCCAAGCCTGCCACCAACAATAACAAGAAAGCTTCAAAAGCACCCCCTCATGAGGAGCGCCAATGCTTTGAATGCAACAAAATGGGGCACTGGAAACGTAACTGTCCTGAATATCTAGCCAAGCTGAAGCTCCAGAGGGCCAGTGGTGAGGGCACCTCTTAAGGTATTCTCATTTATGTTATTGAAATTTTTACTGTTTCTAGCAACACATGGGTATTTGATACTGGATGTGGATACCACATCATTAATGTCTTGCAGGAGCCTAAAAGTTGGAGGAAGCTGAAACAAGGCGACATGGAGCTCATCGTTGGTGATGGGAAAAGAGTACCAGTTCTTGCAACTGGAACATATCATCTCTCATGTCCTTCTAGCCTTGTGGTTGTTTTAAACAATTGTTTGTTTGCACCTGGTTTAACCAGAAACATTATTTCAGTTTCTTTATTGTTTGAACAAGGATTTAAGTACGTTTTTAATGGTATTGTTATTTGTGCCTACTTAAATGATATCTTTTATTTTGAGGCTAAACCTCAAAACGGTATTTATGAGATTGACGTTCAATATGACAATAACATATATAATCTTTCTAAACGTATCAAATCTGGCATTAATGATACTTTTCTATGGCATTGTCGACTTGGCCTCATAAGCAAGGCACGCATTAAAAGACTCCAATCCGAGGGAATTCTTGAACCTACCGGACATGACTCATTTGATAATTGCGAGTCTTGTTTAGCTGGCAAACTCACAAAGGACCCCTTCACCCATGTTGGTGAACGAGCCAAGGATCTGCTTGGCCTTATACACACTGATGTGTGTGGCCCTTTCAGAACCATGTCTAGAAATCATGAAAGATACTTCGTTTCATTTATTGACGATTATAGTCGATATGCTTATGTCTATCTTATGAAACACAAGCATGAAACATTTGAAAAGATCAAAGAGTTTCAAAACGAAGTAGAGAAACAACTCGATAAATCTATTGAGACACTTCGATCAGATCGAGGTGGCGAGTATCTCAGCTTAGAATTTCTTAATCATCTGAAGGAGCACAGAATTATTTCTCTGCCCACTCCTCCTGGCACACCCCAACTTAATGGTGTGAGCGAGAGGAGAAATCGAACCCTACTTAATATGGTTCGATCGATGATGTGTAGAACTAACTTGCCTCACTACTTCTGGAGTTATGCTCTTATAACAGCCACCCGCCTTGTAAATCTGGCACCGACTAAGAAGGTGGACAAAACCCCATATGAGATATGGCACGGGTCTAAACCCAATTTGTCTTACCTTAGAGTATGGGGATGTGATGCATATGTCACCAGCGATTCTGATGACAAGCTCGATCCCAGAGGCGAAAAAGTTGTTTTCGTCGGTTACTACAACAAAAGCGGATATTATTTATATCATCCTGATGCAAACATTGTTTCCATCAAAAGGAAATGACGCTTTCTCGAGGAAGATCTTCTAAATCGAGGAACCGGAAATAATATTATGGATCTTGAAGAAATTCGAGAAACACAAACAACCGCTGAGGAAGTCGGAGCGTCTGATCAACAAGAAGTTGTTGCTGATGAATCAGACATAAACACAAGCGTTCGTAGAAGTAGCAGGTCTCGTAAAGAACCCAATAGATACCTATGGAATCTTGAAGCTTCTGAAGTCCTGTTAGTAGCTGAGTCAAATGACGAACCTACAAACTACAAATCTGCTATCTCAGATCCTGAATCCGAGAAATGGCTTGAAGCTATGAACGCCGAGATGCAATCTATGCGTGATAATCAGGTCTGTGACTTGATTGAGCGACCCCCCGGTTCTCGGGCAATAGGGAGCAAATGGATTTTCAAAAGAAAAACCGATATGAATGGTAATGTACAAACCTATAAAGCACGGCTAGTTGCAAAGGGTTTCACTCAAACTCAAGGTATTAACTATGATGAAACTTTCTCACCCGTTGCTATGATCAAATCGATCAGGATACTGCTTGCCATAGCCGCGTACCATGATTACAAGATATGGCAAATGGATGTCAAAACCGCTTTTCTTAATGGACATCTCTCTGAAGATGTCTATATGGTTCAGCCTGACGGTTTTGTTGATCCAAAGTATCCTAGTAGGGTGTGCAAACTGAATAAGTCCATTTATGGACTTAAATAGGCATCTCGAAGCTGGAATCTTCATTTTGATCAGAAAATCAAAGAATTTGGTTTTGTCAAGAATGAAGATGAGCCTTGTGTTTACAGAAAGGCTAGTGGGAGCACTATATCATTTCTCATCTTGTATGTGGATGATATACTGATCATTGGAAACAACATCCCTGTGCTTGACAAAGTCAAACAATGGTTAGGATCTTGTTTTGCAATGAAGAATCTTGGAGAAGCTGCTTACATTCTAGGAATCAAGATCTACAGGGATAGATCTAAGCAGCTTCTAGGGCTAAGTCAGAGTACTTACATAGACAAAATGATGACACGCTTTAGGATGGAAAACTCCAAGAAAGGAGGTGTTCCGATGACTAAAGGCACTGTGTTGAACAAATCGCAATCTCCTTCCACGGACATTGAAATTAAGGAAATGTAAGCAATTCCATATGCCTCAGCGATTGGTTCTATCATGTATGCTATGTTGTGCACTAGACCTGACGTCTCGTATGCTTTAAGCATGACCAGTCGTTTTCAGCAAAGTCCTGGTATTGCCCATTGGACTGCAGTCAAGAACATCATGAGGTACTTAAGAAGGACCAAAGACATGTTCTTAATATTTGGAGGAGTGAAAGAGGAGCTCACTGTACGGTGTTACACTGATGCTAGCTTTCAAACTGACCGAGATGACTCTCGCTCACAGTCAGGTTTCGTATTCACTCTTAATGGAGGAGCTGTCTCATGGAAAAGCGCCAAGCAGAGTGTAGTGGCGGATTCAACCACCGAATCTAAGCATATAGCCGCATCAGATGCTGCTAAGGGTGCTGCTTGGATGAAGAAATTCATTACTGACCTCGATGTGGTTCCGAGTATTCGCCAACCAATCGAGATACTTTGTGATAACACAGGTGCTATAGCTCAAGCCAAAGAGCCCAGATCTCATCACAAAGCCAAGCACATTCAAAGGAAGTTCCACTGTATACGGGAGATTGTGGAACGTGGAGACGTCGTGATAAGCAAAATAGACACATATCAAAACCTAGCGGACCCGTTTACTAAGCCCATGACTCAGGACAAGCATGATCTTCACAGAGATGTTATTGGTCTTAGTTGTACTTTTGAATTCTTTTTGGTTTACTGATTTAAATGCAATTCTGAATTCTTATAATTGTGTTCGATTTTAATACGTTTAATCCATGAATCTTATATTCTTAATTATCCGTAGTCGGTCAGACTCGTGGGAACGTCTCTGAATTAAGACTATTCTGAACTTCGGCTCAAGGAGTTGACTCCGAACTTCACATGCCTCATTTTGAATGACGTTGGATGTAACCCGCATCAAATCATCTTCATGGATCTTTGTCATAAGATGTTTTGCTATTGGTATACTCATTAGTATCCTCTGACCTGAGATACGTACTAGAACTGCCGTTTACCAAGAACCATTCTTTAATCACTGTCAAACGTTGTCGCGTAACTGCCAGTCATAAAGACTTTGATTAGGAATAGTTCTGAAGTTCAGTGGGAGTTGTATGTAGTCAATAAGGGATTTTGTACTCTTACGTTATATGTAACAGATAGGCATCGTGGCGCCCTCGTTGATTCAAACTGGTGAAGTGTAAGGCCTTACCCAAACTTACTGTGTGTTTGATTGGACCACTTTGATTCTTGATCGAGAACAATAATAATTGAACGTCATATGAGAATGAACTAAATCCATGTCTCATTGATTCAATTGATGTCTTATACGGAAAGGATGAATGACATCTATTGCCATAAGTCTATTGTATTGCAATAGCAAGATATTTTGGTTAATGACTTTAAAGTGTCATACCTTGTTAGGGGCAACCATGTGTAGCTAGAACACCGCTGACTGTCTGCGTTAAGGAACTTAATCGAATACCGTCCAAGTGGGAGACTGTTGGAATTATATGTCCGGTCCTGATTAATTAACGCTACTGACCGAGTTATGGCCCGTAAGAGTTACACCGAGGGCAACGAACATTGAATCCACTTAACGTGTTTAACTGGTAATTACGAACAAATAGTGAGACGATATATATTTATATATATTCGTTAGACGGGAATTATTATTTGTACTAGTTTATAAATAATAATTATATATTGTTTTAATCTTTCATTAAAACATTAAAACAGGTTCGGGCTTTTACATCTCATATTAGACTTTGAGCCCGAAAACAATTAATAGGGATATAATTATTATTTAAACAATTATAAACCTATTCTTGTTTTCGACCGACATTTGGTGCTAGCCGCAAAGAAAGAAACAAATATAAGAAGTCGTTGACTTCTTTATTTTTCCAAAAAAAAGCAGCTATCGAGAAAAGGGAGCAAAGGCAGAACCTTTGCAATTTCCGGTAGCCTCAAGCCGCCGCTGTCGACCGGCGCCGCCCCGTTCCCGCGTTTTTGGTTCGTGATCTAGCATCGGTTCGTTGTACCTCGGTGTCTCAACCGGTTAATCATTAACCACTAAGGTATAATTAATCTCATCAGTAGATTAATTGTTTTTCGTGTTTGCGTGTTCATAACCGGATCCTGTTCGGTTTGTCAGTGCTGTTAAATAGGTTTTGATTTTATTTTCTGCTGCGTATTTATTAATTAACTGAATTAATTAATTTATCTGTCAAAACCCGTTTTTGATAAAAAGTCAAACTGATCACCACTGAATCCCAACACAAGTCCCACCTGTGACAAAAATTAAAAGTGGGGTCCAGGTTGGGCCAAGGGGTTTTCTCACCTATGGTGGGTTTCCTTCTGAGGGGGTGAAGATGTTCGGGTCAGTGATCCAAATTGCCGTTAAAAAAAAAAATGGTATACCTGTTAGTTTCATAAAAAAGCTTGTTGGCTATCTACCATTACAAAAGCATACTATCGTCATCAATTGTTATGAATTATATCAAAATAAAAAATAAAGTAAATATGCAGCTCACAGTTGTTATAAATCATATAAAAAACAAAAGTTACGTGTCGATTCAAGAGAAGAAATATAAATATGTAATAGTTAAAATAGATAAAAAAAAAGAAATAAATTATTTCAGGTATAGAATCGAGTAAACGCACATGTTTTATCGGGTAAACGGGTATACTATCAAATCACATACCCGAAAAAAAATAAAAAGTAATCCCATATTGGTTACCCGACCTCATACCCGTCCCAATTGTCTTAGGTATTTTCATTAGGTTCGGATCATGGGCGGAACATTTAAGGGGCTAGAGGGGGCTCAGGCCCCCCTATTTTTTTGCTTAAAAATATTGATTTCGGCTCACTAGGTTTATTTTATATTAGTTATAGTGTTTGCGCACCTCCTAATCCAAACAAAAGTCTCAAATATGTTTCACAAATCCAAACAACCGCATCATTTTTTGGATTTATGGTCTTTATTTGATGAAAAAAATTTGATTTTTATATGTGTAATAATTTTTACCCTCAATTTATTTATTCAAGTTCCGCCACTAATTCAGGTTTAACTGTATTCTCTATCTCTACTTCAAGGTCTAGTTGATTATATTAGTTTTGAAACCGTGTGAAAATTGGGATATGTAGTTTGGTCTCTCTGTCTCGGTTTTTGATTTGCTTATGACGTAATAGGTAGTTGTCCTCGTGTGTTTACCCTAAAATAATATTTATTTATATTTTTTTTATGGTTCTAGAAATTTCTTTTCCCTGAAAATCTGTTCACTTTAGAAAATAGTTATGCTTTAAGATAATTATCGCATTAATTTTATAATTAACGATAACATGTTATATATTAAAAAACAGATATACTTATTTACGTTTTTAAATCAGATTGTCACGGTCATAATATAAAAGTCTATCAATATAACCTGATTAGTTTTTAACAAAAAGAAACTATAATTGTGAAAGCCTATGCTTTTCATTTGGAGGACTTAATGGTGATCAAAACGAATTTAAAAAATTAATTTATACAAAAGGGCATAAACAATTTTTTGAGGTAACTTTGTAGAATAGTAATCATGTTTTAAAAGTGTTCCAATTAGGTCAATCAATACACATTTTACATGGTATACACCATTAGATATATTATGATGAGTAACCTAATTAGAATACTTTTAAAACTTGGTTACTATTTTTTCCCCAATTTTTTTTAACAACTAACTTTTATATATAATAAAATACATGCCTTAGTAAAATTGCTAGAAACATCATAAGAACATTTACACAGATCATCTGAAAAACTTACAAAAACATCACCCGCTTAGCCACATAAAGGTACTACCAATTAACCTGATGAAAAAACCATATTATCCCACACATACAAATTCAAACTATTCAATTTTGATATGAACTTAATCCAAATAAATGAGTATCTTTGACCTCCTCTATTGCCACGTTAATATTGCACTATCTGTTGTTAAAAATCTTTGCGCTTCTAGCCTGCCAAATTGACCAAAGAGTAGCAACCACAATTGCATGATAAATCTTTTCACCGGTTTCTAAAGGTTTAGATCATATGAAACCTTGAGCACCTCCTGTATTGAACTTAAGTAAGAGCTAGAAATGTTGCACCATCGAGCTATCCTAGCCCAAACCGACGAGGAGAATTTGCATCCTGCCAAGACCGCCCAAAAGGGCATATACATATAAAGTGAGAATGCAATTTGTAAAAACCCATCTTATTACACGTGACTGAAAAAAAACTCAAACATGTTATGGTATTACAGCTGGCAATCTTGACCAGAGCTAGGGGAAATGGGTTGGTTTGGGTAGACATTTTTGTATTCTTGGTTAAATTGGGCAGCATCATAAGACAAAATGGGTTGAAATATGCAACACCTTAATATACTTCAGGTCAAGATAAGCTACCTAAAAACTATGTAAATTTTAAAGTGGGTTCAAACGGGTAACACCAGATCAATAACACGATTAACAAGAAAATCACTCAAGATTACCACCGTCACCACCACCACCACCAACCAACCAATGCCGCAACCACCACTAGCACCACTGCAGCCTCCTTCACCTTCATCGTCACCAACACCATCACCGTTGCCTCCACCACAACTACCACCACCTTCATCGTCACCAACACCATCACCGTTGCCTCCACCACAACTACCACCACCATCCCACCATCACTGGTCCTTATCAATATTTTAAAAGAACATATTAAAAAAAAAGAAACATGTTAAATTAAAATGTGGTATGACGAATATTTTGAAAAGAAACTAACATTAAACTAATGAATGGTGTAAAAGGAAAGTGACCCAACGCAGGGGGCCATTATTGCTGTACCATACATCCAGTAATTAATATTCAGAAAAAAGTGAGAATTCTTAGGGATAATCAGATATTATGCTAGACTTTGGGTTAAAAAAGTACTTACAAAGGGTTAAAACTAATCAATTCCAAATAACCACTGGTTTTGGTCCAGTGGTAAGGCAAGGAAGGATTTGAACGAAGCCACGCAAGTTCAAACCCGAGCCAGCCCCGGTTTTAGTCCGGAGTGCGTTACGCTAGCGGGTCTTGACCCGTGTAGCAGCACAACTGCTGTCAAGGGGCAGCAGGCTCCATGGTTTCCCGGGGAACGCCTAACCCCTCGCTCTAAACCCGCGGGCCCGGTTCAGACAACGTAGTGGTCAGGTATTGATGGGTGATGGGTCTTCGACTTGTCGGAGATGCGACTGCCACTCAAAAATGAAAGTCGCCGTTCAAAAAAAAAAAAAACAATTCCAAATATTTTAATGGTTTAATCTTTAATTTGAAAGTGGTTTAAATACTATTTTAATGGTTTAATCTTTAATTTATGATGTCAAATATTTTGTAATTAATACTCATTTAACTTTTACCTTTTTGGCAATATAGCCTAAAAAATATTTATATAGATTAATATTTCTTTAATATTCCTTTATAAGAAACTAGGTTTAAAATCGCGTGTATTACACGAGTTGAATAAATAAAATGTTATATACTTAGTAATAAAAAAATTATATTTTTAAAAACCCGTGTAATACACAGGTTGAATAAACCGGTATATTACATCGGTTATCCGTAACTAGATTTATATTAAAAATCTAAAAATAAATTCTTTTAATATCATTATTCAATATGAGAGAGAGGCGGGAAACAAAATGATACAAATGAACCAGAAAGTAACACGTGTTCATAGAATTTTATTTATTAATATAAATATTATTATTTGATATTATTATTTAATAGTAGAGAGAAATAGAAAAATTAATATTTAATAGAAGAGCGAGACGGGAAAATAAAGATAAAAAGTAACCAGAGATTGACACGTGTCCACTATGATTTTCCTTTATTATATAATATAGATTTTAATGGCATTTTATCTATTTTCTAACATCTAGGTTTTAAGTTTTAACATAAAATAAAACCCTCAATTTTACACACACAATCACAGGGTGGCAATTAGGCTATGGAAGATGATAGGTGGCGGTGAGAGATGGTGGTGTGATGGTGATGACATGCATCGGTAAAGTGACAAGATAATAATAATAATAGTAATAATAATAATGTAAAAAATAAGTAATAACGATACATATTAAACCGTCACGTGTGATAAAAGAGCAAATAGTTATTATTTTATTTAGGTTACTTAAAATCCTGTTTATTAGATTTTATAAAAAAGCTAATCTAACTGTTTACATTTGTTAAAGTAAAGTGGGTAGGCATCAAGTATCTTTAAATAGTTGATAATATGAATTTACTATTATTATTATATTAAAAATGAATAGCCCATGTCATTGGTTTTCCAATTATTGGCCACCCCTATTCACAGGCATCTACACCCTCAGCCCACTATCGTTTATCCCCTTTCCCTTCTAATTGTTCATATCAGTTCTTAATAAGTAGGTTAATAAATCGTATTAGGTGTTAGTTTAATGTTAGGTCATGTTGAGTTATAATAAATGATATTAGGTATTATAACCGTATTTTAACAAACATATTGTACTATGACATTTCGGTCCCAAAATATTCCAAAGTTCCCTAATAAATTCAAAAGAGAAATAATGACATCTATATAGAATCCAAAGCCATATTACCTGCTTTTAATGTGATGTGTAAGAGATCGAGGGATGAGAAAGACGACACCTTCTATGCTAAATCTACTTGTAAAGGTGGAAAACAATAATTTGATCCATTGTGGCAAAGTTTAGGTGATTGTATTTGATTAACATTACAGCATATATATATGTTTGAGGTTTCAGATTTTTTGATGATTACGGTTTTTTGGAAAACAAATACAAATTATTGGAAGGCTTTCCGATACAAGTAAAATCATCGATATCAAAGATGTAATGTAATATATGTGGAGAGTAACCGAACGGGTCATCATGCTGGCCGGGTCAAAAGCTGCTGGTTTTTAGGAATAATTTTTTGGTCAAAGTGTTGGCAACTAGTTAGTCTCGCAGGGTAGCTCAAACTTTTTGAGGATTTATTAGGGTGTAGCGGGCACAACCCTCACAAAAAATATAGTTTCACAAAACCAACCAATGAGATTGTGTCATCTTACTTTTACCTTTTTGCTACACTAATACCCTAAAGTGAAGGGGCATAACCCTAATACCCTCATTTTTTTTATATATATTTTTTAAATTAAAACTAATATATATATATATATATATATATATATATATATATATATATATAAAACACATTTTATTTATTCAATAAGATAAAAATAACAAGAAATAAAAAAAATTACATAGAATAAAAATAAAGTTACATAATATAAAATAAAATAACATAAAGTCAAACTAATCTTCGTCTATAACTAGATCGTCCAAATGCATCGTGCTATCAACATGTTCCATAAGATCAAATCGTAGTCTAAAATGTGCACTTGCATCGTGCAACTCCGGAAGGACATTATCGTCTATAACTGGATTGGTCGGATGATCCCTAATGTAGACCGGTGATATTGCATTTCCGTCATCTTTTATGATCATATTGTGGAGTAACATGCACGCATAAACCACATTCCTAATTTTTTCCGGCTTACGAGAGCGGGCGGGTCGCCTAAGCATACCCCATTTAGCTTTTAAAACACCGAAAGCTCGCTCGACGTCTTTTCTTGCCGACTCTTGCACCTTTTTAAACTTTTTTTCCTTTGGATCGATTGGATAGGCGAATGATTTCACAAACATAGACCAAGTAGGGTATATACGGTAAGATAGTATTTCACGTTTGTATTCTCGCCCGTTGACATGAAATGGACATTTAGGCGCGGTTCCAATTTGCTTGTCGGTAAATAATGGAGATTGTTGGAGAACATTGATGTCGTTGTTTGAGCCCGGCGGACCACAGAACGCATGCCAAAACCACAAATCATTAGAAGCTACCACTTCGAGCATGATCGTCGGGTATTGGTGATCACCTCTCATATATTGTCCACGTAGCCTGGTCGGACACATTCTCCAAACGAAATGTGTACAATCGATGCTACCGAGCATACCCGGAATGCCATGTTTTTCTTCATGCGCGTTGTACAAAAGTGCAACGTCGTGGCTTGTCAGTCTGCGTAAGATCTCTTTGCCATATAGTATAACTATGACATTACAAAAATATTCTAGGCATTCACGTGAGGTCCTACAAGCCATACTTAAATACTTATCGTATTCGTCGAGAGGATTACCAGTTGCGAGTTATTTGACCGCAGATGTGCATTTTTGTAACGCCACGAAACTCTTTTTCATCCTCCCGTCTATGCCCTCTTGGAACCATTCAAATTTTGATTCTATATCCGCAACAATTTTTAAAAATAAACGTTTTGACATCCGAAATTTTTCACGAAACGTACCTTCATCAAATTTTGGATTTTCGTTGACGAAATAATCGTTCATTAGAGTTTCAAGGGCTTGTTCACGATCACGTGACACATATATTTTTTTAGAGGTTGCCGTGTCGTCTTGTTCGGCTTGGGCGACAATATTTGTCAAAAAATGAAGACTAGACCCGCTATCGTGAGGAAATAGCAACTCGTAGTCACCGGATGATTCAGGAGAAATCAACAATTCGCGATCCATTATAGACGGTTTTGAGTAGAAAAAGAGATGAAAGAAAGTTTTTTGGTGTGAAGAATATTGTATAATTGTATTGTATTTATAATGGTAATTTTTTTTTGTTTTTAAATGCCCCCAACGGCAGTATAGCCATTAATCCCCACATTTTTCAAACAATGGAACTCGGGTAGATATACCCGCAAAAGACAAGATTTGAACTCGGGTAGGACGTCGGCAGGTACCCGCTTACCTGATGTATTTACCCGCATACGCCCCCTTCACCCTTAAAACTAAGGCTTTTTTATTTAAAAAAACATATATATATTTTTTAAGATCCTAACATATATTGACACATTTTTTTGTATATGATTCTGAACAAACACAAAACAAACATATTAGGCTATAATAATGGTCATGTGAGTGTAAAAAAAAACAATGCTATAACGTAGGCATCATATAAATAGGAGTGATCTCACCTCTCATACTCACTAAGTTATGTAATGATTATATGAATATGAGCAAGTTTTTAAATCACTATCATTATTTAGTTTTATACATATATTTATTTTTAAACTCGTACTTATTTAAAAAAAAAACATAAACAAAACATTAGTTTCCTAAAATTGTATTAAAAAAACATAATAAACGCACCAAACAATTTCCTAAAATTATTACATGCGCTATTTCCCCAAATTTAGTGTTTTGTCTTCTCAGTGTTTTCACGACCCCGCCCGTCAAATGACCGATGTTAACACAAAGAAGTTTCGTATCTGAGTTCTTTTGTTTTTCTCCCTTCGTTACCGATGTTAGCTCGTTAAAACGTTCCATCCTCTCTGATATAGTATTCAAACTTTGATTGTAGTCAGGCTCGTTAGAAGATGTTGCCTGTTTCCCTTTGTTGTTCCTCTTGGGCGGGTGAATCGGT
Organism: Smallanthus sonchifolius; assembly: GCA_023525975.1. Classification (NCBI taxonomy): domain Eukaryota; kingdom Viridiplantae; phylum Streptophyta; class Magnoliopsida; order Asterales; family Asteraceae; genus Smallanthus; species Smallanthus sonchifolius. The sequence continues at coordinate 21,087,245 of CM042034.1, forward strand.
TCCTCTTGGGCTTCAAGCTCATCATCCGTGTTGTGGTTAATGTGAGAACGGGTATCCGAACAAGCTTGGCTAGTATATACGTCGGAGGATGTTGTTCTTGTCCATTTTGATAACGGGACGTTCGCCCACTTCGTACAATTTCTCACAACCTCCCAAACTTTTATAAGAATAAACGCCGAACTCATGTCTTTTTTATATTCGTCGTACGAATCCTGAAAAATACTGGCGTCACATGTACCACTTCGTTAGTTGTTAAAATTCAATTACGAATAAAAAGTTTAAGAAAATTATAACCAATCTTTGGGTCCTCGGACACGTCGACCCAAGCCAATGCTAGTTCTTCCTCCGCGGTCCACTTCTCACTTTTGCGTACGGTCTTCGGGTAGTGACTTCGTTTTGCAAGTTTCGGTTGTGTTTTGGGAACAATATCGGGCTCGTACTGTGTTTTGGGAACGAAATCGAGTGGGGGTGGAGATTGGTTGATTTGGGTTTCGTTCGGTTCCGATTGACGAAAGCTTTTGCAAGTATTTTTTATTTCTGCACGCAAGAACAAGAAATCACCAGATTTTGTTCCTGTTCTAAAATATTTCTTGAATGGGTTTGAATACCAACATAATATTCAACTGAGAAATAGTAACTTTAGCTCAAATGCTCAATAATCTATATTTAATCAAAAAGAAAAAGAAAGAAAGAAAACTCTCCATGTAATTAATTTTTCATTTTGACATGGCATTAACGGCAAATCACCTCTAAATGAAGAGGAAATGGAAACTTTGCACACCCCAGTGCGACATCGATTGGTACCTTTTCATTTCTTTTTCTTTTATTTTCTCTAAACATCGTAGTTTTATAGCGAAAAATCATTTAGATCGTTTCTTTCATAAATGCTCAACTTGTAAGTTGATATATTCAATTTTTGATTGAATAAAATATTATTTTCATAGATAGATTTTAAACACCATTTAATTATAAAACATCATTTGAAATCCAATTACTTTATCTCCCGCGTCACAACAAGTTTAAAGCCACAAGGTAGTTTCCTGTGCTTAAGGAGTTTATCCTTTCAATACGGTGCCCGGGAGTCGTCCTCCTTTCAACACTGTATCTACGGAGTTCATCATTTGGGCACATAGCCTTGTATATATAATACAGAGTTATCTCAGTGCCTAGGGAGTCAGAATCCTTTCAGCACATAACCCTGTCAAAATCATATATATATTTTTCAACAAGATTATCTTTTGGGCCTAGGGAGTCAAAATCCTTTAGGCTAATCTCGTCAAACAATTAAAACCATTTATTGTTACCTAAAAACAATTTGAAAATAAAACGTCAATGGTAAAGCTGGTAAATACATTTATCTGACACAATATTTTGGCATGAACATTATTAAAGCTTTTAACTACAATTTTGTTGTCCGTCTACACATTAAACGGACTATTTCATCCGGGTGTTCCATCCATTGTATACACTGATATCACCGCTCTGTAAATTGATCACTAAGACTCCTGTCCGAGTAGGAAGTTCATCCTTGATTAGTAAACTTGTTCTAACAGTCTAATACACACTATCAAGACCCATCAAAAGTTGCATTAACTTTATCAAATAATTAAAATTGTTCAATTCCCTAGAGGCATTGTTAGTACAAGCAGGTAACTGAAGAATCTGATCAAGTTGTTTCCACATAATGTATAGTCTATGATAATATTCAGACATAGATAGACCATTCTGAGAAAAAGAAGTAATTATTTGATATAGATAAAAAACTATAGGCCTATCAACTTTATCATAAGTCTCTTTCAAATCTTTTCAGACATCAGAACCAAGTTTAGAATACACATGTCCTAAGTAAAGTTCCTCACTCACAGAGTTTAAAATCCAAGTAAGAACAACTGAATTACATCTTTCCCATTGTTTGGAAAGGATATCATCAACACCAGACTTAACACAAGTACCATCAACAAATCCTGATTTGTTTTTAACTTGAAGTGCAAGACTCATTGCATTTGACCAAACAGTGTAATTCTCAGTACCTTTTAATTCAGTGGCGGATTTAAGAAAAAAAATTCAGGGGTATCAAATTTTTTTTTAGGGTTATCGGGAAACATAAACACAATAATTTTTTTTCCACTACGCGTCGAAAGTTGAGGGGTACCGAAGGGTACCCCTGGGTCTAAGGTAGATCCGCCCATGTATTAATTTCACATTTAACATAGTCATACTACTTGAATCACTAGCATGAAGATAAAGATGGTCACGCACATCAAGTTTGCTAACCAAAGTACCAACTATAGAACATCAAGCCATTTTAAGAGACAAAGCAAAACAGATACATATGTAAACACTCAAGCACACGCACAAAACACTCCACCAAAGTCAGTCACAAGGTTTCACATCAATCGAGTTGGCAGATCAAGGACCAACTAAGGTAGTGAATGCAATTTGCACACAAGAGAATAAACAGGTGATGCAGAAGAAACAAATACACCACACACACACCATGGTATGTCTCTCCCTGGTACAACCAATGCTGGAACTCGTAACCCAGTCAATACAACTTTAAGAGTTCACAATAAAGACTGAGGACAATAGCTCTAGATCATATATCCTTTTCCTTTCCAACAGACAACAAGAATTAGCACACCGTCTTGAAACAACAACCCCTTGAAAACTCGCCGAGTAAACAAAACCCCAAAACGAGCAAACCCTAGTTAGGGAAGCGACGAATCAAACGAACGGGATAAACAGAGCTAACCATTTAGCTCTGATACCATGTCAACTTTTGGTAATCAAGAACAAAAACAACCGTAGATGTTTATTACCAACAAACTCCTAGAATCAAAGTTACAAACACTCAAACCCTAATAAAAGAACTCTCACAAAAAAGAATACCAGGACGATGAGCCCGAGAAAGAACTCACTACGATCTAACAAGACTAAAGATTCAACAACTCAATGAATTATACAAACCCTAGATCAGCGAATACCAGAGAGATGAAACAATAGATGCGGAAGAGTGAGGGGTAAACTTGATAACCCTAATTGAGCCTTCAGCCTCTAAATGAGGTATATATAGAGGTGCACAAATTGGGTATTCTCAAAACCGGTTCCGGAAAACTGGGCATTAGAAGGAACTGGTTCCGGTTTCGGGTCCGGTTCTTGGTTGAAAAACCATACCCTATGTACCCAGTTCCAGGAATTCAAGAACCGGTTCCGGTAATTGAAGGCGGGTATTTCAATAAACTATTTCCAGGTATTCGAAAAACTTAGTTAAGCATATAAATACATTAATTAAGCATATAAATAACTAACTTAAAAAGTCCAATTACATTAAAAACTTAAAATGTTACAAAATAGATGAATGTTTAAAACATAGTGTCATAAAACATAGATAAATTATATAAAAAACTAGATTGTTACAAAAACTAGATTGTCTTCGTTTTTTTTGTGATTTCGTTTTTTGATCATCTAGAGATATTGGAACCTATCTATCCCTACGGGTATTTTTCAGAACCGGTTCCGGTGTAACACCCTTAATTGGAAAACCAATTAATAAAACATTTAAACGCGCGGAAGCTTTTGTCCCAGATTTTTTTTTTAACCCTTCGCGTACCGCGAAGACCCAGGGGATCCCTTTCGCGTACCGCGAGGGAACCCTGGTTTAAACTGTCCGCAGGAAGGGTTCTTCGCGTACCGCGAAGAACCTCCTTTCCATCTTCGCGTACCGCGAAGTCCACAAGATTTGGCTGTCCGCAGGAGAGGTTCTTCGCGTGGCGCGAAAGACTTCCCTCCGTCTTTCGCGTACCGCGAAGAAGCCCTGTAAACAGAAAGTTACATTTTTCTCCCAGTTCTATACTTAGCCAAATTTTACAAATTTTCACCAATTCCATAATTTCACCAAAATCCCTAACACTTGGGTTTTTGACCAAACTTTCAAACAACATTTATATACACTTCAAAACATTGTTTAAATGCCATTTACACCACAATTCTAGGATTTTCCTATAACTTTTTATGAATGTCAACTAAGTCTCGTAAGTAAATTGCTCCCGGTTGTTCAATCATTTGGTAACCAGAGTCATTCTTTGAATTCTTATTCTTACGAAGCAAATTACATTTCCTATTGATTTGTCCCCTGGACCTATTCTGAATTATCCAATCCCAAAAACATCAAAATTTGCATACCAGAATCCTTCCACACCTCGGACTTGACTTGAACTTACATCGGAGCTTTTCCTACAATAACACATGAACATTTCACCATTAGTAATGAGGATAAACATAACAAACAAGTATTTATCACTTGTTTCCACCCATTCACCCATTTGACCCGTTTACACCCATTTGGTCATTTAAGGTTCATAACACTTGCATTTCCACTACAAGTTTTATTTGTCATTCATGTGTCATCACCCACTCACCCATTTGAAGTATTCCACACTTCTTAATGAGTTTACAACCTCTTGGTGCGAGTACCATAACTCGTCTTACCCACACTTGGAGTATTTGACTCCAAGTCCACCCTTTTGAAGTATTCCACACTTCTTTTGGTTTACAACCTCTTGGAGCGAGTACCACAACTTGTCTTACCCACACTTGGAGTATTTGACTCCAAGTCCACCTTTTGAAGTATTCCACACTTCTATCCACCATTACACCAAAACATCACATTATGTTTGACTTTATACCACATAAGTCATTTATACCACATTTACCACATAAGTCATTTACTCCACATTCACCACATTCACATAATAATTTGACTATTTACCACATAAGTCAATTACACATATATACCTCATTGCAACAATCAAGTTTTGACTATTAACCACATAGTCTAATTTCACCAATTCCAACATTTTAATTTGACCTTCTACCACTAAAGTCAAATTAATACAATTCCACACATACTACATTCAAGCAATAAGCATAAACATTCATTTCAACTTATAGTATGCATACATATCACATACACCTCACATTTATCCACATTACTAAGTAAGTGGAAAGGCACTTACCTCTTGAGTTAGAAGATCCCGCACCACCTTCTAGCTTTGTAATTTGATTACCTAAACATGTACACCTAGTTTAGTAATCTAATATACATCACCAACACAATACAATTGAGTCCACAACTCAATTTTCATTTCCAACCCAAAATGATCCGTTTGGGTTGTTCCCACAACCAAACACCCCCTTTCAATACAAACTCACCTACTTGAGTTTTCTTTCAAATACCTTAACACTAATTTCTCAATCAATAACTTTTATTAGGTCAATTTGGTGTTTGTTCAAGTGTCTATTACCACCTAAACACTTAATCATCACTAATTCATCATTCTAGCATAATGATCCAAACAGCCCCAATTTTCACCATATGAACCCTAACTTTTCAAAATCAAAATCAAAGGGTTCTAGGATGTTAATCACCACTCTTTAACTTTAGTTAAGCTAGATTATGCACAATCTAACACCATTTCACCACATGCATACATAATTTTTGGATTTCTACAAAACCCACTTACTAACACATTCAAAAGCGAAATCAAATGGAAGATTACACTTACTTGATGTTAGGAAGGTGTCGTGTGAGCCAAAACCTTCACAATCCAAGCTTCAATTGCAAGATTTAGCTCAAAAGCCCATTTCTCATTTTTCTCCTTGCTATGAACGACCCCAACTCAGAAGTGAGTTAAATTTTGACTTCCACTTAGTTAAAATGGCAGATTTTGCCATTTACACTTTTGGCCCTTCCACTTTCATTTCACCCATTTCACTCCAAAACTAGTTTAAAACTAGTATAACCCCATAAATAACTTGAAACCCACTTGTTTCATAAATATTATTTTCACCATAATATTTCTTAATATATTTATTTATTTGAAAACGAAACCCGGATTTTGGTTCGTTACATCCGGGTATTTCCAGAACAGGTTTCTGACTAGAAATATTGGAACCTATCCAGACCATGCGGTTCCGGTTCTGGGTATTTGGGCGGTTTCGGTTTCGGTTTCGGTTCCGGTTCCGGTGTTTTTGTGCACCTCTATGTATATGTATATGCTCCAGGCAATGTTCAGCCCACACATTCGGACCTAGAAGCCCATCAACATTAATCTCCAGCCTCTAATAAAGCCCATCAGCAAGCTTCCAAGCCCAATATCACTTTCAGCCCACCAGCAATGTAAACAAATAAAAATAAATAATTAGTAATCAGTATTGGTAATGAATTGTAAAATATATAAAATACTTATAGGTATTTTCACAGTTATCTACTAAATCGTTTGTAACATTATTTTCAAACTAAGCATGCTTATAAGAAAGTGAAATATATAATATATCATAAATATTTAAGCCATAAAGTAGTTGTGGCTTAAATAGGTATTTTCACAGTTATCTACTAAATAAAAAAAGTAATTGTGCATAAAGAAGTGTCCACAAAGTTGTAAACTAGTGTATTGGACCAGAAAATAGATTAACCAATCAAAGCACGTCATGTAATGCCACGTCATTTTTACCATAAATTATCCGAATAAGTTGCGGCAATGTTCCCCTATACCCGCCTTCGTGAACCCGTCTTTTCAACCAACCAACCACGGCTTCACCAACCCGTCTACCTGTCCCCTATTACCCGCCCCTACCCGAGGATGAACCTGTTGTCCACCCCATCGGAGATTGCTAAAAGATATACCGGGCACAAAATCGGAGATTGCTAAAAGGTATTTAATAACAAAAAGCGGGTATATTATGTCTTGTACACTAATTATAAAACCCGTAATACACGGATTTTATTTATATATTCAGCATTTATTGTTTGACGGGGCAATAAAGTCCGGTTGTTCACCAAGAAACAAAGTCATATTTCTTTGAAGGACGCTTTAATCCAACATTAACTAACCAGGTTATATTTGTGGGGATTAAAGTCCGGTGTATTTTGTAGTAGTGTTAATTAGTCTTTTTAAGTTTATGCATTAACCATGGGGATTTCACAAATACTTGCTATAATACATAATATTATTGGCATCCACATAGTTCTATTCACACCCGTTCGAAACTATAAACAACACTTGACAAAAGTAAGTTCTAGATAGAAATTAAAGAAAACATAAAGATGAAAATCCCTAGCTAGTAATAAAATTTCTTAGAAATTAATTGTCTCCATGGTGATGGTAATTGAAAGGCACATAAGGGTCAAGTGAATAATTCTCCCCATATGTGTTAAACAAACCATGAGAATTATTGTTTGCTTGTGCCATCATATCTGCTCCAGAATAACCCTCAGATGGATTATTAATACTAGTGTAGAGATTGCTGGCTTCTGACCCCATCATATCATGATTGCTAAGATCGCTGCTAATATGATCGAAAGACGAGTTTCCCATCAGATGATTTTGATCTTGAGTCCCCAAAATGTCATACACGTAACCGGATTCAAGATACTGAGGTTGCTCAAGAACTTGGTTATAGGAATAGCTTGGGTCTATCCAGTTACCACCATTAAATAAGTAACAGTAATCATAGGCGGGATTCGTGCCAATTTCCGGAGTACGTGTTAAAGACGAATTGGCAATTGGGGATGGTAACGATTCTGGAAAAGGGGGGAGATCATAACTGATGGATGGTGGATCAAAATCTTGAAAATTATGTTGCTGGTTGATTGATGATGAGTTGATAATTGGGGATGTGAGAAACTCATCAGTTGGAAAAGGAGTGAAATCATAGTTGGTTGATGGACTAGGATCTTGTTGCAAGATGATCTGTTGATTGTTGGTTGATGTTGTGGTGAAGGCAGGAAGCTGCTGCTGTTGATGCTGAATTGATAGACACGGTTCTTTGTAATATGCTGCTGGTGGGATGTTACTGGTTATGTTGAGCGTTGTTGATTCTTTGCAATATGCATTCCAGTAGTTCTTTATCGAATTATCGGATCGTCCGGGTAAACACTTAGCAATTTCTGACCATCTGCAAGATGAAAAAAGAATCAATAATTTAAGGGTTGATATTATAGAAAACACAACATACTTTCCTATTTTTCAATTTTTCATGAAAAGTCCATCAACATAATTTTGACATATAAAAAGTCCATACACATATAAAAAAAACATGAAAAAATCTCTTAACCCAAAATTGTACTTGTCTTTAATACATGCATTTGTTAAAAAAATATTTAAACTAATCACTCATAACCACTTAAATTCGTCAAAATTAGATTATATAATTTTCACTTCGAAAAAAGTTGATTGTCATTTTATTAAATATATTTAATTATTTTAAATACTTCTTTACAAGTAAATACATTAGGGTCTTTAGAAAAATTAAATTAAGAAACTTTTTTACATGCATAGAGACTATATAAGTTCACAAAAGAAAAAAAAAAGGAAAACCTACATAATAGTAACCAAGTTTCAAAAGTGTTCCAACTAGGTCACTCAAAATAGTATACCCGATACCGTATAAAATGCGTATTGAGTGACCTAATTGAACATTTTGAAACTTAGTTACTATTTTACAAAGTTACCAAAAAAAATAATATATAAAACTTTTTGTTCATATTCACGTAAATGCAACATTAATTGTCAATTTACTTGTTCCCTATGATTCTATGTAGGTCACATATGATTTCGACTTCTTGATCCGAAAAACTCCGGCGATCTATGCTCGGACACAAATAATGCAACCATCGGAATCTGCAACTCTTTCCGCATCTTTTTAAACCTGAATCATATGAACATATAAAATCTAATAAAACGATAAAAATTAACACCCGAGATCACACAAAAGATCGAGAATAATAGATACCGGCATGTGTAGCAATTTCTTTCCATGACCGGCTTTCATTGCCATGGGCTTCCATGTAAGCAGTGAGGATAGCATCTTCCTCCGGTGTCCATGAACCCTTATATACTCTCTGCATGTCACAACATCTGTGCTCATGCAACTCCATCTTTGTTTACTTACAGAAACAACAATCAACGAAATGTTAATTAACGATTACATGCAATATGCCGATTCACAATTTAGATATAAATTTTAAAGATTCATTATCATACCAAGAAAGGGAAGAAAGAGTTGCAAGATGATCATCAAATGTTTGGGTGATTTCTATCGACTATGTTGTGAATTGGGTATGCTATTTATAGAATGTGATTGACTTTATGCCTTTGGGACTTCGTATTTATGATCGATCAATTGATGATCTATTCTCGTATTTATGAACTGATTTTTTGGTAATCCGTCGGTGATCTTGTCATGATGATATGGTTATAACGTACGGTAACCCGTCATAACGGTCATAACGATAACCCGTCAGTTAAGTTTTCTTCGGTGAGCCATGCTTTCCGATTGCCGACAACTTCAACTTTCACCCAGGTGGCTCGACTATGTACGAAAATAAGTTTTAAGAAAATTAAGATGAAGCTTGGAGCACTCAATTTTTAAGTTTTAACAATAAGAAAAAAAAATAGTATATTTATAGGATTTTCTATTCACTAAAACATACTTAAACTCTAAATCTCTAATTCTTGTGTTTTCTGTCACTTAGAAATCGTATACAAAAAATATGTATCATAATATTGTATTCCCACATATTAAGGTCTGAAGCAAAAAAAAAAAATACTACGAAAAGGGCCCTAAAAATTTGAGCCGACCCTACTTTCTCACCAAAGGGTTTTCCAAATGACAAGTATGCTCATTGGCGAACTTACCTTTTGGTAGGAAGGTCGGCCGACCCCAAGAAACTTTTTTCCTATTTCTTATATATGCGGTATAATCTCGACCAAACCCTCAAGAAATTTTGCACACCGGCCCCCAAAAAATTAATTTTTAACATCGATCTGCATTTAAACTAATAACTTAATTAGACATTTGGACTAAACTGGACTAAAAACTTTGTCATTTAAATAATTAAACCCACATTTAACTAAGCCATTATCCATTTAGACAATTAAGCTCACATTCAGTTAATCAATTACCCATTTTATTTTTTAAACAATTTAACCTAATAAAAATCTAAGTAGCAGCAATGCTGATCCATCAACGTCTCGACGTTTCATATTCACGCTTCACGCAATCTGAAAAATGACAATTTGCAAATCACGATTCTCGACATGCCTCCTCACGATTTCAGGCCTCTTCGCTAATCACGAATTTTTGATTCTCACCCTACTAGTCGGTTCACTATTCACAGCCTGCGCCGATGCCTTCTCACGATTTCATTTAACTTTTTTTTTATGTTTCTCTAAGTTTTGAATTTTGCTTATCATATTATTTTGCTATAACGTTATGACATATGTGCTATTTGCTAATTGTAACTAGTGATAATGTGTGTACCAAGTGACCCGACCCGATCTGAACCTGATTTTTTTAATATTTAGCGACAACCTATTGGAAAATATTTCTGATCCCCTCACTAACTATGTAGAAGTTATAATTGAAGCTTTGAGTTGCGGCTTTTTGTTATAGTTATAAAATTATTTGATGAAAGTAGCCGATAACACTTCAGGGGAAAATAAAAATGAGGTAAATAAAAACACATAAATATTTATTATTAGTATTATTATTTTTTTGAACGGCAAACCTATTATACTAATATTCTTAAATTACATTAAATAATTCATTATATATATTTATGGGTTTGAACTCAGGATCTCCAATATAAGAGGCAAGAGCCTCTATCAAGTGAGCTAGTATCACATTGGTAAGAATATAGGTTATATTTCAATGCTAGTCTAATTAAGGAGCTTATTCTATCGAAACCAAGTTAATGTTTTAGCCAATGGAATTAATAAGTTATTTTTTTTTTCTAACAAAAGGTTATTTCTAATTAAAAGGTTTCTTCTCATTTGGTAGAGGCTCTTGCATTTTAGATGAGAGGTTCTGAGTTCAAACTTAGACATTGAATGAATTATTTAGTGTAATTTAGAATTAGAAGTAGGGTATATTTGCTGTTAAAAAAATTAAAAGGTTTCGTTCTCAAAAACTCTAAAACCGATACTAATCATATGAGATCTGTTTGGTTTTTACTCATTAATTTGGCCTTGCCAAGACAAAATATGTGTATGTAATTAGTAAATGAAACATTTATTTATTACTCACTAGGTTAGAAATCCCGTGTATTACACAGGTTGAATAAATACAATGAATAAATGCAATGTTATATGCTTAATAATAAATATTTACATATTACATATTTACGACATATTACATGGTTTTTTAATACAAATTTTAGAAACGTCATATAGTTACTTTTTAAAAATGTTTTATGAAAAAATGAAATAAATGTTCAATTTCTAAAAACGTATTATTAAAAAACCTACAATTAAAGAAAGTTTATGCAATTAATAGGAGAGAGAGGCGGGAAAATTTATCTCACCAAAACCTTTATTTATTATAGAGTATAGATTAATTAGGCGCTATAAATACTAAGGTTGGTGGTGTAGTGTCGGTGACAAAGTCTTTTGGAACACTTAGATTTGGAGGTGTTGGCCGTTGGATTCAAGTCCCACAAGAGTAAAAAAGTTCGCAGTTTTAAAAATGTGATGCACTGAATTACCGAATTACTGAATATTGACACCCTAGCAAATCCAACATCGGCCGTGGACATAAGAGATCCTTGGTTCTCAAGTAAAGGTCCTGCCTCTTACATCAACAACGCGTTTTGGGCTTAATGTTAGTGGATGAGAGGAGAACTCCACAGTTAAACGTGCTCGAGTGGGAGTAATCCAGGGATGGGTGACCCCCTGGGAAGTTTTCACCCGGGCAACCAGAAACAAATCCGTGAGCTCTTAGGGGCAAAGCGGACAATATTATTGTTACGAGAGACCGGATGTTACAAAAAAAAACTAGGCGTTACAATGTGTAGTCTTTCTCCCTCTCTTTCCATAATTTCATCTCTCTTTATGTTCTAACTATTATATCTTAGCTTTTTTTTTAATATCGATTGATTTTTTTACACCTAAATACCATCTAGCCTTTCACTTATAATGATTTAAACTCACATCACTTTTGTAAGAACAAACACCATACCACTATACCATTAGGACATAGGTTTTATTCCTCGCCATTCCATGTGTAATAATTTTCTTCTTCCTTTTATTGGTCTAAACAACTAAAACCGCTCATGACATTGACTCACTAAAAGCTTAAATGAAATCAAACTTAAATAAATTTGAACTGGACTTAAACTCAAGTTGAAGTTCGTCTGCTACAGCCTCAGGCCCTAGCTTCATACATTAGGTTTAATTAAGCATGTGGGCCTAAACGTCTATGTTATTGTTTTATTATTGATATTATATAATAATAATAGTAATAATAATGTTAATGACCCGTGTTTTACAATGGTGGAAAATCAAAACTCAAACGCATAAAATATGTAAAAAAGAACTTATTAATGATTGATATCAAATGTTACAAAACGCACTTATACACAACATAAAAAGAACGTTACATTGGCAATTACAAATCTACAAATACTTCTTTGTATACAACATTTGTTGTTTGCTTGCTAAGTTTTCCATCTTTATCTAATATTAAAAGTTTGACTCCATCTTTATCAATTTAGGAGTTAAAAGTTTCTCCTTGGCATGTAACGTGCCAACTGATCTGGGATTCATGCGTATTTTGGTTGCTGATAAACTTGTGCTTTCATCAATCTCATAAACGTCTTCAAGGTTGCGTTTCAAGTCACAATGTGTAGATCTTACGAAAGAGTTGTTTTCACTCATCATCAAACTTTTGCCTGTACTATTCTCAAGCTCGATTATAGGTGTTGAATTATCACCGGTCATTGAAGCAACATCCTTAAAATAAGCACAATAGTTTCCATAATTAAAAAATTACTATAAAAAAAAATGGCATAACTAATAACTAATTAGAAGATATAAAAACCTTTAAATGAAGGGTATCATAAGCATCAAAATCTTGGGAGGTTTTAGATATAAAGACTCTGAATTAGCAGACTATGTTTTAAGTAGAAAGCAATATATTAGATTTAAAGAAGATATATTAATATTAATGTTAATATTAATATTAATATTAATGTTAATATATAATAATAAAAAATAATATGCAATAACCTGTTCAATGTTGAACTTATTTTGTAATTCACTCATTATTGTAGGATCATCAGTTAATTTAGAAATTCTGTAAGACTTGATTCTCGTTTCCAAGTTAAACGTCGTGAAATTTATTTTAAAGGCAAATTTCATGCCAAGCAAAGAATTTAGTTCTTCAGGAAAAATACTGATATCACCTCCTTGAGAAAAAAAATAGAGAATAAATATATGCTTAAATTAAAAACAAAACAAATCAAGTATCTTAAAAACTATAAATTAATTTTAAAAGCATGAAAACATACCTCATCAATATTTTCTATTAAATCTTGTGCAGATTTTTTAAGAAGTTTCCTACCATCACTGTTAAAAATATTTAGAACAACTCCAGTAGTGTCTTGTACTCTAATTGAAATTTTTAAACCTAAAACATTTAGAACAAAATTTAAATTAATATTCGTAGATCATACAAAATGTTAGTTTTAATTATGATAAAAAGAAAATCCCTTCAAATGTAATTAAAAAAACATTGGAACAGCAGATACAATTTCTTGATTGCATTTTGAATCTTTACATTCGAAAATGTAATCTCAAAACCCAACAGAGCCATCGGCATCCTCATTTGAAAGGTATTTTTTTTTGTTGCCTTCTTGTTACATTTTTTGCAAGCATAGTAATACCATTCATATTAGGGTTTGTGGCTCAATGGTGGATGAAAATCCTTTAGAAACACTAAGGTTTGAAGAGGTCATGGGTTCAAATCTCACTTCCAATAGGAATTAAGACATTTGCCTTTCAAAGAAAAAAAAAGTAATACCATTCATCATCATGACGTAAACATCTTATTGTTCCAAGAACAATAAGTGATTTAACCTATAAGAGTTGTATGTAAATTACTTTTATAAGTTTTTAAGTGTTAATATACTTAATTTGAAAGGAATTTAAATCATAACATTAACTCAAGAATTTAATATACTTAATTAGCATTAGTAGTAACGGACTACGTAGAATTTATATTATTGATTAGTAATTAGAATTAGTAATAATTATAATTAGTATTAGTAATTAGTATTAGTATTAGTATTAGTATTAGTATTAATATTAATATTAATAATAATAATACTTGATAGAAAGTTTTGGGGGGAAACTTATTAAGGATTCATTGAGAAGTTGACAAGTGTCAACAACAAGTATTCTTTTATTACTATTAAAAGATTATATAATAATAATAATAGTAATAATAATAATTAATAAGGGTGAGATTCATTCAATTACATAACATTAAGTTATTGCGAGAATAAAAAAATCAAAACTAAATCATTTAATTTTTTAATTAATGGTTTATACTTTTTAAATTTTACATTTCTTACATTCAAATGTGTATGTTTATGTAGATAAAATATCACTAAATTAATTTTTTTTTTCTAATGTTTTTGAATTTTAAACCATTTACCTACACATATGCACGTTATGTATAGGATGTGTACGTAATATAACCTACACATAATGTGCACATGCGTAAGTTATTTATATTTATATTTATATATAAAGGAAATTTGTAGATATATTATTTTTATTTCAAAATAGACGAATAAACATCAATTTTTTAACCATTTTCCTTTTATTAAAATTTTTTTAATATTAAAAAGTGAATGATTCATTTTGTTATGTGTGTTTTCATAATATTTAATGTTCTGCATAAGTCATCCTTTAGTTAAGGGGAAGGCTATTTGGACATCCCTTGATTTTATTTGGACATCCTGGTGTCCTATACGGGCCGTATAGCCTTCATTAATTACCAGACAATCATTGGTAATTTAATGCTGATGAAACCATATACGGGCCGTATAGTCTTCATTAATTACCAGCCAATCATTGGTAATTTAATGCTGATGAAACCCTATACGGGCCGTATAAGGGTTGTCCAGCTACTTTTTGGGGTTGTCCAAATAACATCACCCTTAGTTAATGCATCACGACAAAGTACAATACAATACAATGTACTATAATATAGTAATGGTAACATAATGTAGCATAGCATAGGATTGCATAAAATCGTAATGTGACATTATATGACATAATGTGATATGATATAACATATAACATATCATAACATAACTTAACATAAGTTTAACAAATAAAAATTATATGTAATTTAATTAAAAATAAATTATAAATACTATAGTAAATAGTAAATCCTTATTCTAATAAATGATTCCAAATAATGCTACATGTCATCACCATATTTTCTCTCACCAAAATCTTCAAATTTTCTCTATTTTAAGTAACTTTGAATTTTAAAATTTAATTATGTTAATAATGCTTTTATTTTTCATAAAAGATAATACAAAATTTGAATTTTAATTATTACTTAATTAAGAAAACAAAGAATTTTATTTATTGTTTTACACATTATTTTAATGTTTTTTATACATTTATCGAAATTGTTTATAAGGATTAATGGATGTTCAATTAACTAAGTTATAGTAGGTTTGTAGTTGTTAATTAGTTTATATATATATATATATATATATATATATGTAAAATTTTAAAGTTTAAATTAATATTTTAGGTGTCGTTTTGGTCATAAAAATTTCATGGGGGTTGATGTCAAAATTTATTGGGGGCCGCTTGAGATTATATCGTATATAACAAACACAATGTTTTTTTATGGGTGTCGGGCGACCCCCATATCCCATAGAATGGGTCCACCAATGCTCACACGTTAAAATAGTTAACTTGGATAATGAAGATGAAATGTCGAGATGATCTTTAGTGGCGGAGTTTGAAGAAAAACGCGGGGGGGCGAGAATTTTTTTTTCCTATAAGGGGGTCGGATCTATAAAAATTTTGGGCGAATACGTATAAACTAACACTATTGAGTGAAAAATCGGCCTAATACGTATAAATTAACACTACTGGGGAAAAATCGAGAGGGGGTGGGAGGAGAGGGCCCCCGAGCCCTAACAAAGCTTCGCCCATGATGATCTTGGAATCCTCATCTTTGTATGTGGTTTGCCCATTGATGTAGGGTGAGCCACCTAGGAAAGTGAAGTTGAATAATCCACGAGTGATTGAATTCCTCTAATTTGTCTCACATCATTGAATTCCGACACATTTGCGACGCAATTTATAGTATTATTTTTATTAATGTATTGACAAATATAAAATATGAAATTAAAAGTTTGCGTCGCAAATTCCGACACATTTGCGACACATTTTGTTTGAAATTAGGGTTTTACTTTTCGTCGCAATTGCGATGCAAACCCACCCTTTTTCTAGTAGTGGATAAAAGAAAGTCTCAAGAACGCTAGTAGAGACTCACGATTCACATAATTAAGTAAATTAGATCATTTTAGTATAATACTTTAGTTTTGTTTATTATTATATAACAGTTATTGTCGTATTATGGTTTTTTATATATGATTATTGAGTTAATTTATATTATAGGACCCTTTTTTTACATGTCCCTAGTCCAAAACATTTTGAAGAGTATCAGGACCGGCCTAGATACTCGTATGTTTGTTTTCGATGAAATAAACGAAAAAATTGTGGGTTTGATTTCATCGATATATCATATATCTACTTCCCTTTGCTTTTTCAAACTGTTAATCGTCAAGCCTGCTGGACCCAACTCAACCACTTAGATTTTTTGTTCATGAAGTCCTAGTTAACAGGCTCAAAATTTTATTAAAACGGGCCGAACTGAACCATATATCCCTACGTGACAAATTCTTTTTTTTTTCAACAACAAATATGATATTAATGAAAAAAAAACCCTAGCTGTTAAAGGACATGACTTAAAATATAAGCGATGCTATTAAAATTAAGAATTGAAATATTATAAGCCATTAGATTGAAAAGAAACTCAAAAGATTGATGGCTGGGTTTCAAATAACGTGGGGTGAAGATTGAGTCGAGACTTCTCTCTGATTAATCACATGCCATTCTTTCTACACTTTGCATCTAATATAGCATCAATCAGGAAATGGATAGCCTATCCTCATATGCTTCTTAACTTATAGCCAAATTTGCCCCCATAGTCCCCACCTATAGCTACTACACCTACTTTTAACATATATACTCACACACCCAAGTGTGTGTATGCATGTACCATAAGAGATCATGTATTATATCATCATCATCATCATGAAATTTATTATACAGCATATATATATATATATATATATATATATATATATATATATATATATATATATATATATATATATATATAGAAGCATTTCTCAAGAACATGTGAAGAAACTGCAAATATGTTTTCTTTTTCCATATGGGAATAACATCAGAGACATACCATTGTCCCCTCTCAATTAAAGACCCTAAATCTAGCAATATTTAGGTTCACTAGACCGCTCTAGCTTGGTCTAATTAAAAACATACATATTAACATTCATTAATTACATTATACTTGTTACCTTGCTTCCCATAAATGGGGGCAACACCAATGATGACGGTGGTGAGGACGAAGATGACAAGAAATCTGTCACGAAAGTCTCAAGATACTCGATTTGAGAACTTGCACTCGGATTCAAACCGTGGCAGTTTATAATCGGTTGAGTGATATTGGTGGTTAGCTCAAAACTATTTGCTTGGACACCTAGTTTAAATGGGATTATGGGATGGTTATGGTCCGAATTTTGGCTAAGGATGATGTCATAATTCTCAGGTTTGAGGATATTAATGTGATCATAATAGTTCAAAGATTCCATCGTGGGATCAAAAACAGAAGATGAATTAACTAAGAAAGATGGAGGAAGGGGAGGGAGATTAGGGGTTGGATCATTAGTATTATCAAGATTGATCAAAAGTGGTTGACTGATGGCTGGTGGTGGTGTCTGGAGAAGATGATCTTGATTATGGATCATGTGAGGTGGATATTGGCTTATGACATTAGGGTAACTTGCATCAAATAAACCATCATAATACTGATGATCACCGGTTAGAGGAACATGAATGTTGGTGGTTTTAGGGTTAGGAAAGGTGGTGGTAAGATGGTGACTAGATAGGTGGCTATGAGCAAGAAGCTTCTTTTTAATACTCGAGTTCCAAAAGTTCTTAACCTCGTTATCTGTCCTTCCCGGTAAATGTTTTGCAATCTGCGCCCATCTGTACATCCAAAACAAACTTATAATATTATAACGTGTTTATATATCTAATTAACAAAATATATTTCAAATCCAAAAGTTATATAAAAGTTATTTTCTTGATTTCTACCGGTTTCCAAGAATTCGGTGTAGGTCGACAATGAGAGTGGCTTCTTGGGCCGAGAAGCTTCCTCGTTTTAAATCCGGCCTTAGATAATTTATCCACCGCAATCTACAACTCTTGCCGCATCTTTGGAGCCCTAGTTGAAAGATAATATATACACAAAAGTTAAAAAGTTATTATTTGGAAATAACTAATAAAAATTCTAATTTTCTATATAAAAACTCATCAACAAAACTAATAAAAATAAACATAAAATCCTTCATCGATCTAGATCTTCCATACAAAAAACACAAACATACATATGATGATCAGTGTATATCATATGTTTAGAGAGAGTGGAGAGAGTGAGACCAGCAAGTTTAGGAACGGAGCTCCAGCATCCATGGCCATGTGAGGTAATGTAGTTGATGAGTTTCTCGTCTTCTTCAGGTGACCACAATCCTCTTTTCACTTTCTGTTTGTTGCAGCAACTATGTCCTCCTCCATGTCCCATCTCTCTCTTCACAACACACTAATTAACAAGGTTGAAAAAGTCAGCACCTGCACATGATCTATATATATAATATACACACATGCAGGCAGGCACTAACAGTTTTGTGATAAAAGTCAGATTGAGGAGATGATGATATCAGACTGACTGCAATGCAAAAGAGAGCTTCGTAAGCAACCCGATGAGAGAGAGAGAGTTGTAGTAGAGAGAGAGAGAGAGAGAGGTGTTGTTTATCCCCTTATATATATTTAGGGTCCTACTTCTGTCATCTCACTTGCCGTTCTTTACATTTGATGAGTTAAGAATTACAAAAAAAAAATATATGTATATAAAATAAAGGAACTAATATGAAGTAGTTATAATTATAAGATAATAATTAAATTAAGAAAATATTTTAAGGAAATTATGTTTCTTTTCTTCTGCTTCTTAACTATGCACACCCTAGCTAGGGAACGAAAAACACACGGAAATATTAACAAAATTATAAAGTTGGTGTCATTAAGTCAAATCAAACCGACTAAATGGATGAAGTTGAATCTATGGTCTTTTGTATATATATCTCATAATCCAAGAATTATACGTTCTATTTCTAAAAGATTGAAAGCTAATATTAATTGTGGTGTGATGAAAATTACACAAAAACTAGCGATATCATCTCCCCCAAAATTGACGCCCTTCACTTGCAAATTAGCTTCTCAAGGGATTTATTTGGAGGGAAAATCATTGAAATAGATATTTTGACTGTTAACTTTACTAAACTAGATATTAATTTTTAGCCGACGAACATATAGACGTTGACCTAAAACAACCAATCAGAATAGTCCATGTACACCTTCTCCGGCTAAGCCGTTTGGTCTAGCAGGCTTAGAAACTTATGAAAAAACATGTGGGGGTTGCATGTCGACCAATAGGATTCGCCACATGTAACTTCTGATAGCCGGTTAGCCGGCGAAGGTGTGCATGTTCTATTCTGATTGGTTGTTTTAAGTCAATGTTTATATGCTCGCCGACTAAAAATCCATGTCTAGTTTGGTGAATTCGACGGTCAAAATGTCTATTTTTGTGATTTTCCCTTTATTTTGTATATCTATAATGTAACCCTAGCGCCCCCGAGAGCAGGGTCCAAGAGGCGGCACCCCTGACAGGGGTCCAAAGGGCAGAGCCCCTGGCTGCGGTTGAGCAGCAACCCAACCCGAAATAACTGCCAAAAGGCAGTTTTTCGAAAATCTAAATACGGCTTTTCTTGTTCATTCTAGGGTACAAAAACAAAGATCACATAGTTTTAATTTTAAAGTCTTACTCGGTTGAAAATTTTGAGAGTACCACCAAATTGTTTTAATTTTAAAGTGCATCACAATTCTCAAAGAAGTACGTAAAAATGATCTCGATTACTACAAAACTTCATATAATTTTATTGTTATTTCTACACTCTCATAAATATGAACCTTTATTGATGAGGCGGTTCGATAAAAGATCCCCTAAGATGGGTTATTAAGAACAAACACTACTAGAAAACATATATATTTCTTACAAAAGTTTCTGACAAATTATCAACAAAAGAAATTTCCCACAAGTTAGCGACAAATTTCCGACAAAACAAAAACAAAAAAGTAACTATACGATTTCATATAATTTTCCAACAAATTTATTAAATACGTTAACTTATTTATTTACTATAATCGTCAGAAATTACCGACGAAAGACTTTTGTCGCTAATTCGTCGGAAAATTAGTCGAGACTTTGTCGGAAAAAACATTTCCTACGGGGTTTTTTCCAACAAACACTTTTTTGTCGGAAACTTGTCGCTAACGACCAATTCCGACAAATTTCCCACGAAATCTCACTACTAAAAAAATGAAAAATTTGCGACAACATTTTTGTGGGAAATTTGTCGGAATTGGTCGTTAGCGACAAGGTTCCGACAAAAAAGTGTTTTTTTTGGAAAAAACCCCGTAGGAAATGTTTTTTCCGACAAAGTCCCGACTAATTTTCCAACGAATTACCGACAAAAGCCTTTTGTCGGTAATTTCCGACAATATTCCGACGATTATTGTAAATAAATAAGTTAACTTATTTAATAAGTTTGTCAAAAAATTGTATGAAATGGTATAATAACTTTTTTGTTTTTGTTTTGTCGGAAATTTGTCGATAACTTGTGGGAAAATTCTTTTGTCGGAAACTTTTGTAGGAAATATATATGTTTTCTTGTAGTGAAAATCGTGACAAAAGTACTAACTTTACGCATTTATAAATTTAACGTCTGACAAGCATAAATTATTGTTTTCATAGGTCTACATGAGCCATGAAAAAAACAAACATATAGGATCTTGTTATTGATTAAAATAAACACAATATATGACTAAATAATTGTAGTACCATACTATTGTTACAATTTTGGACTTCTCTCTTCTAACAACATTAATGATTGCGGGGTAGTCATGATGTAAAAGTTTCATGACATTATTTATATTATTATCTACCCTTTTAACTTCAATTTGGTAATTGGTTAAGGCATCAATATCTCTTCTAGATAATATCATTTATATATGGATGAGTTTTCTTGAATTGGTTTAGATGTAGATATCATGATTACCAAAATAAATAGTACATATAGGCATGTTGGGTACTGAAGATGATATAACAACACAAACTATCAATGTTGATGTATGTTTCTTGTATACATTCAATGATTGATTAAACTCATCAATCAAAACTTCATTTGATTTCAACAACGAAATAGAATATGATCTTAATGTTTATTAGCATGCTAATTAACCCTAAAACAGCCAAGGTTGTGGTGTAGTGGTTGAGGTGAGGCCTGAAGTCCCAAGGGACCCGGGTTTAATCCCTACCACCACCATTAATTTCTGAGGCATGCAAATGAGGCCTAGTTCTTAGGCTGATGCACCAGGGTTTTACCCACGCCGATCCAGGGTTCGAGCCTCGGCTCTCCCTCAAGCCCGGAAGGGGCCGTATTGGGTGGGATTTTTCCTTGGATGCTCTCCAACTCTGACGCCAAGTAGGCCCTTGTTAAGACAACATATTGGCCGGAGTTGGACGAGGCTCTCCCATGTGACGGGAGGGTGCGACGTCACAACATTCAATGTTCGCCGTTCAAAAAAAAAAAAAAATTAACCCTAAAACAAGTAGACTTACATCCAAGTGGATTGGATCATATCACCCTAATTTCGTTAAGTACATCCAAACAAACGTAAATGAAGCTTTTTTATAATTTTACAAAACTGTATATATAAATGTTACTTTTTTAGAACATGATCCATGTGTGACATTTGTTTGATAAAACTTTCTCAAAAATAGATATATTTCATTAAATGTGGAGATGCCGAGGTGGTGTGAGGTATTTAAATATGTAAATGGAACTTTTTATAATTTTACAAAACTGTATATATAAATCTTACTTTTTAGAACATGATCCATTTGTAACATTTGTTTGATAGAAGTATAGAACTTTATCAAAAATAGATATATTTCATTGATGTGGAGATGGTGTGAGGTATTTTTTTTTTTGAATGGCGGAAGTATATATATAAACATAAAGCCAAGCCGGCAACCAGCCTGCAAGTTACAACATAATTAGAAATACAGACTACAAGTTTAAAGCTTAAACTTACATCAGCTATTCCAATTAATGGATTTATAACCAGCCATATTCTTTGCCCACGTGAAACTAACACTCTTTTGGTCTTCGAAAAGCCATTGAATGGACGCTGTACATCCCCCCCCCCCCCCCCCCCGGGCGAAGATTTACCCCATTTCTTAGTTTCCAGAGACACCAGGTGTGAGGTATTTAGTTTTAAAAAAATGGCATGCCAAGTGTCTTGATTGAACGGAACGATCACAACTTACTGTCTACTACTAAACAAGTATTAGAACATAATAACCTATAATAGTTTGTAAAAGAAACGACAATTTGTGTATTGCAATTTCTTGTGTAAAAAAAAAAAGAAACGACAGTTAGTTAACTAAGAATTTATTTTTTAACCCATGACTTAGTATTAGTCTAGTGTTATGGTGCGTGTACTTCATAAAAGTGGTGTGAATTTAAATCCTTTCAAATACAAAATTAGGTGGTATTTAGGTGTAAAATATTGTTGTTCAAAAAATAAAAAAACTAAGTGTTTTTGACGTTTGACTATAACATATGAAAAAAAAATGCTAGCATGATAATTTATTAGGCTATTTTCTATTGGGTTGGACATTTTTATTTATTAGCTAAGGTTTATCAGCTAGCTATATATCACCTTTATTGCTTTCATTGTATTTGCACTTTTTATATGATAATAAAACCTAGCCAACTTTCCTCTCTTTTTCCTCTGATGCCATGTTAATCTAGTTCACGAAACATCTACATCATCAGATACAACTTCAGCTTCATCTATGCTTGAGACTGCTCATTCGCTTAACTGGAGGTCTACTCGTTCATGTAAGTCCACCAAATTGCCAGATTTTGCTTACTCTACTTACTCGGCTTCGTTTGCTTTTTTATTGCAAACATATATCGTTTATCTGAACCTGAGTCATATAGATAGGTTGTTTTTTATCCCCTTTGACAGAATGTTATGGCTGACGAGCTTATTGGCTCTTTATTAGACACATACATGAGATTTGATTCCACTTCCACCTGGTAAGCATATAATTGGTTGTCGTTGGATATATAAGATTAAAACAAAGTCAGATGGATATGTTGAATGATACAAGGCCAAATTTGTTGCTTTGTCTATACTTTATAAAGGCAGGGACCACCTATGCTTCTCTTCTCTTATCGCAAATTGGAG
The DNA here is from genome assembly GCA_023525975.1 of Smallanthus sonchifolius. Classification (NCBI taxonomy): domain Eukaryota; kingdom Viridiplantae; phylum Streptophyta; class Magnoliopsida; order Asterales; family Asteraceae; genus Smallanthus; species Smallanthus sonchifolius. The sequence goes on from CM042034.1 coordinate 21,110,803, forward strand.
GGATTACCAATGTACAAAAAAATGTACAAAAATTACAAGAGTTTGGAGGGACTTTAAACACCATATAACTATATAAGTAGCTACTTCCAAAGTGGTGTAGTGGTAGGAAGTATGGGCTGTCCAAAGGAGACCCAGGTTCAATCCCCACTTGCAACATTTTAGGGGTGGCATTGGAGGCAATGAAGAGAGACTTGTGGCAACGCGTGTTCGATCCCTGAGCCGAACGGGTTTTACCGCTAGCTCGCTGTCGTGCCTTCGGGCGGGCGGGTTAGCGGGTTTTCCTTCGGGTTCATGGTGTAGTTAGGGCTTGGAACCGTTGGCTATTTGGTGCAATGGTAGCCCCAAAACTTCGCATAGTGGAGGTCTTGAGTTCGAATCCTGGCAACAGCAAAAAAGGGGTCTGTGGCCAGGTTAGGGGGTTTTACCTAGTTGGGGGGTTCCTCCTGTGGTGGGCTGCCCTAGATGTTCTAGGTGTTGCCCCGGGGAAACCCAATTATCCTAGAATATCTAGCGTTGCCGTTCAAAAAGAAAAAAAAAGTTAGTTCTTGGGCCACCCGATGTCATATGCGCTCACGGGGCAAGGTTGCCTTTAACTATCGGATTACCCGGGGGTGGTCCAGGTGTTTGCTTTCCTTTCTAAAAAAAACTATGGAAGTCATATTTATTTGAATAGGGTTTGACTTAATAGAGAGGAAAGAGACCAAAAAGTAAACGGTGAAGAATCTTTTCTTTTTTTATCCACGAAAAATTAACCGTTTGCATTCTTATTTTGAGATGAAAAATTGTAAGGGGTAGGGGGATTTTGTAGTTATTTTTTAAAATTAATAAATAAATATGGTATATTTACAATATTGGTTTATTAAACCACTAAAATACTTGCTAATTTGGGAGTTCAATTCAAATAATGTATCTAACTTTTATTTATTTAACTACTAATAATAAAATATCATGTTACCATTTTTATTAGTAGATATCAACTATATTCATATTAATTTGCTAGTTAATCTATATCTATACTATATAATAAATAAATGTTTTTTCATGCCATGTGTCGCCTCCACATTTAATCTCATCATTTTTTTCCCCTCTCTCTCTCTTATTAAATGCACCTTCATCTTTTAATAATAATATATATTTAAAGAAAATATTTATTATACTAATAAAACACATTTATTTTAAGTTATCTCTTATGAAACTTTGAAATCTAATTATGTAACTTTAATTTCCAATTTTCTAATAAATAATAAATGAAAATCAAATTACATTATTAAATAGTACTTATGTATTTTCGAAACCCAATTATATATTAGTTTTTACATATTTTGAGTTTTGTTTTCTATCCTTAGTATATGATACATTTTACACCTGTAAAATATACACATAAAAATTTAAAAAAATTATTTATTGATATTTTTAATCCCGTGTTTATACACGAGATCTAAACTAGTAATAGATATATGAATTGACAAAGTTGTCCTGTTTCTCAAATGGGTCTGCCTGCATGCATGATTCCATGTGATTAAATAGCCATTTAGAATAAAAGGCCAAATATAGAAATGTCACATCGGGGTCACTGAAGGATCACAATACTTATAATGGGCCCTTATGCACTTGATTGCATGGATGTTTAAGCACCAAAATGAAGCCATACAGTTTGGTGATGGTGATGAACGGTGTAATGGCCACTGATGCTAATCTTGACACCCATTTTTGGAAAGGACCACTGCCGTATACGATGGGAGTTAGTACATCGTATCCCTCCTCCACCAATAATAATAATATACTTGGTTGACCACTTTCTTCTTCTCAACTATTTGACCTCGAACTTATCAAACATCTACTACTTTTTCAAACTCACTGCGAAACCATTTATATTTTCTTTTAATTTAATTAACTTTTATGTGCATTTATAATTTTTTTTTCTATACATATATAGAATGTGTTTTGGTGTTGTAGCATCGGAGAGTGGGGAGAAGAAGTCAGTATTCTATCAACACGGATATTGTTTTAAATACCGGTTCAAACCGGGTTTCGGTCACTGGTCCGGTTAGTTTGAGCCCGATAAATTGGAAAAACGGTTTGTAAGTTGTACCGCCGGTATTACCGGGTTATACCGTTGTACCGGTTTAAGGTTTGAACTTTAGAACAAAAAAATAATTGTTCAGTTCATTTTAAAAAAAGTTAACAACCCAGTTTAGAAAAAAAAAATTGTGTAACAATTATCCTTCTGCTTGCGGTTAAATAATTGCTCGGTTACCTAAAACCCATTTTAGAGAAAAAAAAGTGCACACTTTTTTAAAAAAAAATTGTTAGAAATTGAGTGCTTTTGGATTATTTTTTTTATTATGAATTATCTTTACATTTTTTTATTATGGAATCATGTACTTTTAGATTATTTTTTGAGTTGAAGTTGTATTTTTATAGAATTATAAAGTTAACTAGTCAATCCGGTTGAACCGTCCGGTACAATCCGATACAACCGGTTAAACCATTTATGCGCCCAACCCGGTAAGGTTTAAAAACCGGTTTTTAAAACATTGGACGGGTATTGATCATAATTTCAATTTCATATTCGATTGTAAAATCATATCACATACTCGGTCTCATATCCGTTGGCTACCTGCTTACTCATTAAATACTCACTGAGTATCGAGTATACATGTTAATTCGTTAAAACTTAAACATTGGGATTCCCATGTACATTTCTTACTATTTTTAATTTTTATACAGTTTTATTAGCTAAGAAGTTAGAAATACAATAACTAAAAAGTCAGAGAATTAATAGATTATTTTATTACCCAAGGATAAAGGGAAAAAAAATAAAAATAAAATGTTTACGGGTATATATGATTTAGGTAAACGGATATGTATGTTTCGAGTAATTGGGTGGGTATAACCTAACATGTCCCATACCCGTAGAAATTTTAAAACTAATCCCATTTTTTTTTTAATTTTTTAATGGTTTTAAAACTATTTTTAATTTTTAAATAGTTTCATTATTAGCTAAGAGGTTAGAAATACAATAACTAAAAAGTCGGTGAATTAAAAGATTATTTTATTACCCGATAACAAAGGAAAATAAAAAAAATGTTTATGAGTATATACATGGTTTAGGTAAACGGATATATATGTATGTTTCGAGTAATTGGGTGGGTATAACCTAATACCATACATGCCCCATACCCGTAGAAATTTTAAAACTAGTCTTATACCCGAATACTTGTCCTAAATATTTTGAGGTTTCATGTCGGATTCAGATTCAGATTCGTTTGTCATCCTTAACTTAGGTGTGATATTATCATTGACCTTGTTATTGAAAAACAAAGTTAAATGAATAGTAGGAATAGTAAAAACATTTATTATTATTATTTTTTTAATTTTTGTTTTAACCCTCCTACTTTTTATAATATACGTTTTTAACCTGTTTCATTTCCCTTTGTATTTTTTTCACCCTCATACTTTGTATAATATACGTTTTTAACCCGTTTCATTTACTTTGTATGATATACATTTTTAACCAGTTTCATTTTCTAAATGGTATTGGTATTATCGGAGAAACCTGTACGTTTCGACGTGTCGCCGTAATGCGGGGTGGTTCGAGTTACAATACGTTTCGACGCCGCCGCAACGCGAGGCGGTTCGAGTTGCTGTACGTTTCGGCGCCGCCGCAACGCGAGGTGGGTAAATCCCCTAGTTATATATATTAAAACTTATGCTTTTGAAGACTAGTATACTAATTATAAACTAAGATTAAAAAGAAACATCCGTGAATAGTATAGTTTTGGTTCTTTTCATTTTAGCCAACAAACCTTTTTAGTTTTTTTTTTTTTTTTACTTTTTCAACATTTTCGTTTTCAACCCTTATACTATATAATATACGCTTTTAGCCCGTTTCATTTTCTATTAATTTCGTTTTTTCTTTAATAACTTTCGTTCGTTAACTTTTTTCTAAATACGGAGGGCGCTGCTGTTTTTAGTTCTTTTTGTCAACATTCAGGTATAATTTTTTTTCGTTTTCAATCCTTATACTATATAATATACGCTTTTAGCCCTTTTCATTTTCTATTAATTTCGTTTTCCTTTAATAACTTTCGTTCGTTAACTTTTTTTAAAATACGGAGGGCGCGACTGTTTTTATTTTTTTTTTGTCAACGTTCCGATATAATTTTTTTTAAACGGAGTTGTATTCAAAATCTAAAGTTTTTTTTTATCGTTACCTATAGCGAGAGCCGTTACCGTTGTCGTACCGTGACGAGTCGAACCTGTTATGAGCGAACAACATCATTTTCGGTATTGATATTATCGGAAACCGTATCGGTATTCGCTTTTATGGTTTTCGACGACCCGATCCATTAATTTTTTTATTTTTTTTATTTCTTTTTTATTATTTAGTTTTATGTTTCTCTTTGATTAATATTATTTTTATCGTTGCACTTACGTTTTACTTACTTTTAAAATTGCCAAGTTCTGTTTTAAATTTTATTGAAAACGGAGTTGTATTAAAATTCGAGTGTTTTTTCGTATCATACACTATAACGAGTCTACGATTCGATTTAAGTTTTATCCGCGCAAACGAGTCAAACCAATAACGACCAGGCTCCCGCCGCAAAGCGCGGGAGTTAGAAACTAGTTTTTATTAAACACAAACATTATATATATATATATATAGATTGTAAAACAAGAGTTTAACACAAAGGTTGGGTTGGCATGATGGTTTAAATCTCAATGCCTTTCTTTAACTCCACGTCGTGGGTCCAAAACCAGCATTCACATTAGTATCTCTATCCTCATCCCTGTAATTACATTAAAATCACTATATTTTTTCTCTCATTTTTAATTTAATAATACTTTTTATACCTTTATCATTACCTTTTCTCTCTCATTCATTCACAACCATTTCAAAAAATATTAAAAAATTTATGCAGGTGAACAGTGTTTCCCCCAAATATACAGAAAATTTATATTTTTTCTCTCTTCTCCACTCACAACCACTTTAAACTACTCCCTAAAATATAGGGAACTCACTCACATAAATATGGAGAAACTGATATGAATGCTCTTAGCCATTACTTTTTGCATTTGTAATGCGGTGCATTAAAATCAAACATCCTTTTTAGAGCAAAAGCTATTACACATTACTTTATGTGATCATTTAAATGCAATTGCTCAGTGCTCAGCAGGATTTACATTTCTACTCTTCTTAGCTTTATTGAATACTCATTGGATATCAGTGATCATGCCACTTAAAGGAGATAAAAGGCGTGAAAACACCAACTCAAGCTCCTATTCTTACGAGTTGCAACATAATGTCATGGGGATTTCCGTCTTCTCATCAACAGTCATCCAGTCATACACTTCCGAGCCCTCGAGGCTTCATATCTTCTCTTTTCCTTTATTACATGAAATATGCATATTAAAAAGTCAGTTAACGCTAAGTTTTTAAACAGTTATAAAAGCATATTTCTTTCTCGTGTCATTTGTACAAAACTCATTTAACGAAAACATACAATATATTAATAGATAAATACATCACAGTAAAATATTTATTAACATACTTGGTTAATCTGTATTCTTATTCTTTTAAGGCATACATTAAGCGTCCACAGTATGTTTCTTTCTTCACTGTCCACAAAGGACTTCTTATGCATATCTACACATGACTTATTGTGTCCATAAAGGACCTCTTGTGTTCACAAATGACTTCTTATGTCCACAAATGACATCTTGTGTCCACAAAGGACTTCTTTTCTCTGGTGACCGTCATCACCAGAACGATCGTCGTTGCTCCTATTCTTACCAGTTGCAACATCACCAGTTACAATGCCTGCCGAGCACTGTCCCCGATATTCATATGGCATTCGTGCAACTCATGCAATGACACTACCATAGGATTCGGGTAGCACTAGTCTCTAGGACTACACTACTACCACATGACTTAATTCTGTGTAACTATACTCTAACAGATTAGACAATGTATTCGCTTTACTTATTTCTTTCTCTTTGTTTACAAAACATATAGTTAAATAAACTTGTTCTTCTTAAAAAAAAACCGGTCATGTCAAAAAGTCAAACTCAACAATCACCGACGACACGTCGTCGTGTTAGGGTGGCTATGCCGACGACAATATGTCGTCGGGAAAGCTTCGTCATAGCAGCATGCAATTCTTGTAGTGTATAGGTCTATATCGACGACATGTCGTCGGTATAGGTTTTACAACAGTCAGCTTATTAAAAAGACTTATAACGACGACATGCCGTCGGTATAGCTTATTTAACTTTTCTTTTTAATATTTTTTTCCCCACGAAATATTAAAAACCAAAAAAAAATAATCTATACCGACGACATGTCGTCGGTATGGGTTTTCATTTGGGCGCTCAAATTTCACTCCATCTATGCAACTGTATACCGACGACATGCTTATTTTTCTTGTAGTGAGATGGTGGTCGTGGTGATAGAGACCGATTTCTTTATGATTTTTTTTGCTAGACAAATGCATTACAAATTCAAATTTGTTTTATAGATTTCAATTTCTTTAAACTCCATATCACTTTAAGAGATTTCAATTCCAATTCTAATTTCCTTCAAATTCAAATCCTTTGCAAATGTTTTATTTCTTAAAAGAAAACGACGAACCAAACGCACACTAAGCGCATATGAAAATACCTAAAAAAACAACTATATAAATATTAAATTTTAAAAGCAAGTATGTATAATCGAGTACCAAAAAGATTACCTGAAAGATATAATATATCTCTTAAGTTAATGTTCGATAAATTAAATAATAAATTGGGCAAATGAATAATTTCTTCTCTTTTCCAATATTGTTATTTTATTATTACTAATCTCAATATCAATAAATAAACAAGCTTGCTATACGAATAATTTTTTTCTAGTTCTAAGAGTGTTTATTTATCGAACTTTTACTCCACATATGACATGAATCGAAATGAGTATACGCTTGAATCCAACTATGTTCCCATACTTCAAATCCACTTTCGTGCTTGAAGAACGACTAAACAACGTTTAGGGTAAGGATGGTACTACTATTTCAAGAAAAAAGTGGCAAGGATTTGAAGTTTCAGACTTGTTCTTGATCATGGATGTGTGGTTGTGATGGAAGAAAGAGGACCAAACAAGATTCTTAGACATTAATGTAGGCACATGGCACAATTAATGACACATATTTCTTGATTTGATGAACATTCAAAGGACAGAAGCATAGGTTTTGTTTTTATGGAGGAATCATAAAGAGAATTAATGACTTCGAAAAATCTTAAAAGTGCCCTCTTTATTCACTCATAGAGATGATAGGCTTTCAATGGTATGTCTTTCTGAGTCATTTTTGTTATAGTTTTTTGGCTGAAGAGTTGAGTCTCGCTTTGTCTCTACATGGGGAGTGGGAATTTGACCTATAAATGAATACTTTTATCACATTAAAACTTCAACTAAAATGAAGAAGGGTAGTCAGGAATAACCATTACGGTGAAACGAGCCAAGCCAGCTCGCGAACTATTCAAGATCGGTTCATTAAAAGCTCGTTGGATGGAGCCGAGTTTAAACAAGTTCGAGTATAAAAATAAGCTTGTTTAATAAACGAGCCCGAACCCGAGTTTCACTTATCAAGCTCGAGCCAGCTCGCGAGTCTTATAATTATATAATTTTTTAATTAATATATTACATGTATATTTATAAAATAACAATTGGTATATATAAAGTTATGATAAAAATAACTACATAGTCTATATTATGTTATATATAAAAATTATATAAAAAAATTATTAAAGTATATTTTAATTAAATAATACATAATAAACGAGTCGAGCCCAAGCCGAGCTAGAGCTTAAAAAACTACTCACGAGCTAAGCCTGAGCTTCAGAAATAAAACTCGAGCCGAGCTTGAGCCGGCAGTAAGTTAAACGAGCCGAGTTCGAGCCTAGTCAAACTCGGGCTCGACTCTGCTCATTTACGGCCCTTAACCATTATATTGTATACTTTAATGAAGACACCCTCATATTTGCTATGGTGACTATATCTCTTTTAACTCATCTAGAGAAATAATAATTCAAAATATCGGAATATGTTTTTAGGCCTCAACCCGACCCAATACGTTATAACATGTTACCAAACTCACGTGCTCATTTTGTAAAGAGAATACAGGAAAAGAGAAAATATCTAAACAGCATGTCTAAGTATTAAATGAATTAAACATACAAATTAGGTATGTCAATCATTTATCTTTTATTATATCTACCAAGACCGTTTAATATAGCCATTCCTGCCTCCACAAACACCTGGGTGGCATCCTTCTCACAAATGCCTCATCACACGGTTCCGTTTGTGAAGTGTTTTTGGCATCACGTTTAAACCACGAACCCCTAGTGATTAAGGGTGTTCAATATTATATATGGTTTCAAACCAATAATCAAATCGAACCTGAAACCGAATTATATATTTGGTTTTCGATTTGGTTCAAACCGAAAACCAAATACGTGTTGGTTTTTTGGTTTGATTTAGGTTTCAAGATTTTGAATTCGGTTTGAACCGAAAAAAACCGAATTGAGTTATACCACTATTTTAATCCATATTTATAATTAACTCAATTCATTTATATCAATAACTAATACCTATATATGGATTAATTTTACCTTGAATATTTTTTTAGTAAGTTGATTATCCTAAATTGATTCTTTTAAGCCTTCAATAATCGAAAATTCGGTTAATTCGATAACCACCAGCTTTGTATGTTGTTAAATTAAATCTTATTCCAGTTAATAACTCCAATTAGGTTTTGGGCCAAATAAAAAAAGAAGTCTATAAAGGAAGGAGAAGGATGAGACAAGTAATATATCATCTATAATGCATCATCTAACATATAATATATTATTTATGAATACATATATACATATAATAAATAAGTAACATGTTGGTCATGTGTCATAATTTTGTAAGTCTAAGATTTTTTTTCACGCTTAACTTTTTTCAACTATATATACTTCATTTTATAATATTTCTTGTATTCAACTATTTAATATACTTTTCTCAACTATTTAATATTTTCTTTCTTAACTATTTCCTTTATTATTATTTTTTATTACTAACTATTTAATATTTCATTTATTTAACCGATATAATACATAAGTTTCTAACCTAGCATGTATGTAAAGGTTGGGTTTAATGGAGATTAGGTTAATTCACTTATAAAAAATCATAATTAAACCAATGGTTCTTTAATTGATGACCCCTTAAGGAGGCTTATTGGATGAAATGCTAGAAATGAAAAGGACAAGGAAGAGCATGTGACTTTCTAAGTTTCAAACACAAGCTAGGTGAGATAAGGGCATGCATGACTAGCCATAGGTATGATGCAAAAAAAAGGATATGTGAGAAGATATCAATCATTCATAAATCAAACAGCTTCCAAATTTGCAACACACACTTACCTCAACACCACCCAAGTCAAATAGAAGAGAAAAAAAAATAATTTAAGGTAATTTCTTGAGAATAATAAATTGTCATTTTGATAATATAATCATATTTAATACAATAGAAGTAAATAAAAGTTCAAAAATCCAGAACTGTTTTAACATATGTGACATAATCCAATGAAAGAAAGTCCTCTTTTCTACTCAAGATTGAAGAGAGAAACTTTTCTTTAACTTACCACATACATCATCCTCTTTCTTTTGTTCATTTTCATACTTCTTTTTCATGGGATCTTGATATTTTTCCCAAATAAGTTGCATAAATCGCTCTCCCACATGAAAACCAATCTTCTGTTATATCGTAATTAAATCACGTATGCATGTTGTATAAAAACCAGTAAAAAGAGTACGTAAACAAATGGGTGGGCTCGATACCTGGCTGCTAAAAGTTCATTAATTTCCTCATTTTTGAAAACGACCCGCGACCTGTTTCCTCCTGTGACATCATTTTCTTTTCACAAACTGATCATTAGGAGTTTAGTTGTATTCTGAACTAGAAATAAGTATTGAAATAGACACAAATAAAGCAAATGCTGATTTAGTTTAACATAAGTTTGGAAATGCACTAACAATTTCACTTCTGTACCTTACAAGTTCTTTAAAGATCAAGAAGGAAATTAAGGCCATATCTCAACAAATCATATGATCCCCACTTCCCTATCTATATATAAAAACAGAAATCCAAAAGATTCACATCTCAACTGACTTTCCTCTGAATCAAAGATCCAAAACAAGTAACACAACAAGCTGTTGGACTATAAGCATAAAATAATAACCAAATTTGCAATCTTGCTAACTACCTGTATGTTTCTTTTAACCCCCTTCGACTTCTCGATGAACACTTCATCGTATCTATCAGTAAACATAGGTTCTGCTGAAGAAAGATCCATATCAACACTCTTCCTTGCTGTTACCCCTTCTGAAAGTGAAGTGGTTTTGGAGCATATATAAGAGAAGTTATTATGAACTTGCCTTTTAGCTTGAGTGGATTCTGTGTGACTTATGCAACTTGGTATGCTTATGCTTTTGCTTAAAATTAATGGGTTTCAGAAGTTGCAGAATTGGTTGATGATGTGTCATCAAACACAAAACAAGAGCATGGGTTTGTTGATGAATGATGATGATGATTGTGTTATTGGACTTGAGATAACCGAGTTAAAATTAGATTCTTTCTAATCTTTGGTGATCATCAGTAATATTCTTGATTTCAGATGAAAGTTTATGAAAATCATTGTTTTCCCAAGATTTAGCAGCCATCCAACCATTTATTAGCCAGCTACATTCAGACAATTTTTTAAAAAGGTCAATTAGAATAAGCAAATGACCTCACAAAACAAAATTTTTAAAGTTTATAAAGGCATAAGCTTTAGCCGTATCCCTCTTAATGGCAAAATCTTGCTTAGTTTGTTCTTTTGATCACTGTTGGGATATGACCCGGCACGAGGACCGGACATATCCCAAAAACCAAGTCCGAATAACCATCTATAGAAATACAGTGACTAGCAGCAGGGCCAAAGGCCCAAAAGCCGGACCTTAATCAAGGCCCGGCAGGTAGAGTAAAGCCCGGACATATCGAGGAGAAAGAGACAAATAAGCAACGGTAAGGAGGAGACAAGAATCAGCATGTCAGAGTACGAACCAATAAGCAAGAGAGGCCCGACAATGCACAAACCATTACTAACAACCTTAAAAATGGTATGAGCATTATATATTTAAACCAATAGGCAAGGAGCAGTCCCAGGCTAAAGACAAATTACTCTAAGATATAAATACCCCAGAAATCCCAAGGTAAAGGTCATGTTCTCATTCACTCATCCTTATTCTCTACACTTGTCTTCCTCTCCCGAAACTCATACTTACTCTCACGTCAGAGGCTTGTCATAGCGAAACCCCCCAGGGTCCTCACTGTGACGAGACTAACGGTGTTTCTGTTTTGCTAAGTCAAGCTCGGTATAACCCTTTTGGAGACTCCTTGATAACCTGATCCTGATCCGAAGGTCTTGGAGTTTACAGTGGCACCCGTGGGACCCGAACCAGGTTTGGCATAAACGAAAATCGTCTGGTCTTGGATTTCAGTGGTTACATTTCCCATTGCAAAAGAATAGATATTTAGATGATGGTTTAAGGGATAATATATTTGGAGGCCACCAAAGTACTCAACTTTATTCATCAGGGCCACTCATAAATTGGAATTTCATTTATACCAGTTTCAACAAAAATATGCCAAATGACAAAAATACTCTGACTTTTAGAAAAAAATAATAAGAAAATCAACTATTTTAATCTATAAAATACTGATTCCTAATCAAACGTACATTTGACTTTTCAAGATTTTTAAGTGGGCTTTCATCACTGCATGTTTTTTTGGCAAAAATTGGTATAGATGAAACCACACACGTAGTAGTTGGATGGCCTATGAAATAATTTGAATACACAGGTGGCATTTGTAATTGTTGGAGGTCATTATCTTTTATTCAAGTGATTTTTAAAGAGGGTATGGTCAATTAAACTTTGATCTTGATCTGTCAACTTACTCATAGTTAGAGGGTCTGTTTTGTAACTATGAGTAATTATAGTTAAGATTATTTAGTTTTAATCTTTCTGTTAGTGTTAATCCATAGGATAGAAATAGGGGGCAAATAAGCTGTTGATTGTATTCTTCTTTCTTTCAATTTGTAACCATCCTGAAGCTTTGATAGCTAATTAATTGAGTGGATTCTCTGGTGTCTGAGTTATCGGCTCGATTCAAAGAGGGCGGCGATTAGGGTTTTAATCACAGAATCAAGAATGGTGTCCACCAAATTCAAATTAGGGAAATTCAATGGAAAGAATGACTATACATCAAGGAGTTGTTGATGCACTTGTCGGAGAAGGTCATTTACCAGAGGCCCTGACCGATAAAGAAAAGAAGAAGATAATGGAAAAGGCACATATATTCTTGGTCTGGGTGATCGGGTATTATTAACAGAAGTATTGAAAGAGACACCATCGGCTAGTGTTTGGTTAAAATTGGAAGGACTATACATGTAAAAAGATAATTATGCTTTCACTAAAAGATCGGGAGTTGGACAAGGCTCTCTCATGTGACGGGGGGTGCGACGTCACAACATTCAATGTTCACCGTTCAAAAAAAAAAAAAGATCGGGAAGTCGTCGAGAGATAAAAGCCGGAAAGGATGAACTCCATAGGTGGTGTTCTCACCGGGTACCTAAAGATACTGAACCATGTGGGAAATGTGCTCCCTCCAGCCTAAAAAATGAGTTTTTAATTACTGCACCAAATCATATTAAAAAGTAAGTTTGGTAATGTTCAAAATTTACAATACTAATTGCATATGGTACAAGACTTTCTTGCTTGCGTGGTTTATATATTTATTAATTTCTTTTTGTTTTTTTCAAGTTTGATGATTTAAAAGAGGGTCTGCTTGAAATAAAAAACTATATAGTTGCTTAGTGCAGTGTTTTGCGATGTTTTAACTTGGTCATGCTATGTAGGTTCGAAACTCTCACCCTTTACCTGTTTTAATGGATTTGAGATGTCTTTTTTTTTCTTGCATTTTTTTATGTTATTTTTTTCTTACCTTTTTTAATTTTTAGTCATTAATTTTAAACGCTCTTCTCGCGCGGGGTGATTTTACTTAAACGTTTTAGTTTTATTTTATAAGTTTTTGAAAACGTTAATTTTGTCCGTGTTTTAACGCGCCGCAACACACGTGCGTACAATACTTTTCTAATCAATCACTGTGGCAATAAAAAGAACCATTTAAGTAAATAGGTATGTTTATGGCTCAACTAAATCGAAATGCAAGAACTATTTGTCATAATGCAACTATTAAATCAAAAAATGAGAACTATCAGTCGAAAGCCGCCGCAACGCGCGGGACCTCCATCTAGTTGAATATTAAACACTGAATTTTATTATTTAAATACTGACACATGATAGAATCTTAATGGATTAGCTACTATGTATCAGCTTGTATTTTTAATAGTATATATAATATTCCTATTTTTGATAATTTCCTCCTTAAAAATGTTAATGTGGAACAAATTTGAATTTATAAGCCCCGTTTTTATTTCATAACTTGTAGTTTATATTATAATCCTAACTAGATTTTTTTTAACTCGCACTTCGTTGCGGGAGTCTGGTCGTTATTAGGGTCGGCACATTTGGGTGGATAAAACTTATGTCGAGAAGCAGACACACTATAGCGCACGAAAAAAAATCCTCCAATTTGAACATATTTCCGTTTTTAAAAAAAAGTTATAACTGAATGTTGGCAAAAAAAACAAAGACAACCGCCCATTTCGTTTAAAAAAAATAAACGAACGAAAACAGGAAAACGAAACGGGTTAAAAGCGTGTATTATATATACTATGAGGGGCTAAAACAATTACCCTCGCAACACGGCGTGGACATTGTTGAATTTGGTTCGGCTCGTTTGCGGGGCTAAAAGTTACGTACAGTCGCTATAGCGTACGAAAAAAAAACTCGCTTTTGAACAAAACTCCATTTTTAATAAAATTTATATCGGAACATTGACAAAATAAAAGTAAAGAAAGTTACACTTTCCGTTCTTAATGAAAAAGTAAAGAACGAAAGTTATAACAAAGAAACGAAGTTATTAGAAAAGTTGATGGGTTAAAAGTGTATATTACATATAGTATGAGGGTTGAAAACAAAAAAATAAAAAATTAATATATTACTATTCACTCTCGTTTATTTTTAAATAGAGTTTCTAATGTCCAGTCCAATACACGCGTAGAAGGCAACAGCGTCCCACGTGACCAGCATTAAAGATTTGTACATTATGCTTCTTAACTGGTAGATCACTGTTACTAAGAGTTGTTCTTTAAAATTACTTACTAATTTCTATACAACAAAACAATATTAATGTATTATTACAAATTTCAATAATCTATATCTATATCTATACTATATAATAAATAAAAGTTTTTCATGCCACGTGTCGCCTCCATACTTATTCTTAAATTTTTTTCTGCATCTCTCTCTTATTAAATACTCTTCTCAATATTTTAATAATAATATTTTTTTAAATAAAGTACTAAATATACTAATAAAACACATTTCTTTTAAATTATCTTTTATCATAAAAAATTTTAAAATCTAATTATGTAAATTTTATTTTCAATCAAATAGTTAATAAAAGTCAAATTAAATTAAATAGTATTTAAAGTATTTTCGAAACACAATTATATATTAATTTTTACATATTTTAAATTTTATTTTCTGTCCTTAATATATGTAATAAATTTTTACCCTTGTAAAATATATATATCAAGATTTAAGAAGAATTTTATGTATTAATATTTTTTATCCCGTATATAGTACACGGGTTCTAAACTAGTAAATTATTATAACATTTAAATTTTCTTTTAAAGGTTCGGAAAAGGTTGGTACTGTAATGCATGTTTGAAAATTGTTAAAAACAAATTTTGCAAAATAATTAAATAAACCCGATATATAACTATTATCTGAACCAGGCCGAGCTTATTGGGCTTCTAAAATATTCGTAAAATTGGGTTTGGCTTGTGGACAAGTTTGAGTGAACCTCACACAATTGTCGACCCTAAACTTACCTCATATAGCCCAGCCCATGACAGGTTTAGATGGTTTTGCTTTTTAACTCGTATGAATTTCCTGTATAAACCATCTATATGAGGCTATAACTAAATCTTTATTGTGACTAAAAGTTATGAGCTATTTTAAAAAAAAAATCAAAATTCCCTAAGTTAAGCTAGTTGGGCCGTTGTTAGTTTATTAAAAATAATTTATTTCATCCTTAGGGTAATTTTATGATTTAAAATTCTTTACGATTAATAATTTAATGATTTCAAATCGATTTCAGTGTATAGGTTTACAAATCGGTTTCATACCGACAGTTTGAACTAGTTTCACTCAACAAATAAGTTATACGTTGGATATTTTCTAGCAATATTTGCTCTTTAAAAACGTGGGTTATATAAGGAATCCAAAACACCCTTCTGAATCGTAACATGGTCGAGTTTGACTCAAATGATTAAACAATCGGGCCGGGCTAACTTTGGTTCTATCATGAGAGGAGGTAACTTTATGAGCTGGCTCATCTTGTTTATGCCTTTTGTAGAAGTGATCTTGGTTGGATGACGTTTGGCAAGAAACTAAAGTTAAATGTGGATAACTAAGTTGTCTTTTTCGATGTTAACTAGGTTAAGTAAAATAATACAAATGAAAGATCCCCTAGAATCATCACCTCTTATTCCATTATTTAAAGCAGCCCATGGATATGTTGACACGTGTAATATCCAGTATTTTCCGATCAAACGTTTTCCTAAAACGGTTGCGTGTATTTATGTGTTTAAAACTTAAATTCTTATTAAAACTAGATTTCTTAAATATCAATTATTAATTTAATTGATAAAAAGGAAAAAAAAAAACAAATTACACTTGTACATGTATACATATATGTATGTTTTATAAATAAAAGATTGTCAAAATTCTTAAAACATTATTAGCTTATAATTATAAAAATAATGCGATTAATAAACTTGCATTTTCCCTTTCATTGAAAAGTATAGTTTTGTTATAAAAATATAAAATAATAAAAGTAAATATAAACATATGAGACTTATTAGATTTTATAAAATAAATCTATTCTAATTATTTTACAAAAGCTAGGGACCAAAACTGCCAAATGCGAAAACTTGTTTTAAACTAAGGATTTAACTTGTAACAACGAAATGTTAAAACAGAAACCTTGGGGACCTGTTTTGTCAATTCCCCAAACTCCTACTGCCCAAGAACCAATCACGGGTTCGAAACCCCGCAGCAGCCGTTTTCCTTCCTTTTTCGCAAAATCACTATTTTTGACCAGGTTCGATGAACCTCGAACTCGCCTCTCGCATGCGACCCGTTCCCGACGACATTCAATACTCAATTCCATCGGTAGCCACCCGCAATTACGTTTTCAATCCGCGTGAACCCATCCGTAAAACTCCCACCTAACCGAGCATTTAATCATGGAATTTGCTATAAATACCAGCTCCTAATCCTTAACGATAACACACCTAAACTATCTAAGCCTTCAATTTCATCATATCGCTCCGACATTTCCGATTAACAAGCCACGGAAGCCGACTTTGATATCGAACTCGTTCTCACTCAAATCGAAACCAATTCAGGTAAATCTTGAGTCCATTGTGTTCGTTTTCATTTGAAGATCGAAAGCCCTCTGTTTAATTTCATTAACAGAGGGCAAATCGACACGAATTTAGCAAATTTTGATTCTAGGGTTCTTACGGATTTGGGGGTGATTTGAGTTTGTGTTTTTAAACTTCTTTTCCAGATAGGTAACTACCGAGACCCGTAGGCGGGGTGGTTAGGTGTGTGTGTGTGTGTTCGGTGACCCGGTCACAGACCCGGGTTCGACCCAGGCGCGCCCCAGTTTTTGTTTTCCATTTTTTTTTATGCTTTTTACTCAATGTTAAAATATCCAATAATTTTTATAAATTATATTAAACTGTTATAATTATAAAAATGAATTTTTTTTACATTTTTGCATAACCAGGCTATTTTATTTAATTAAAAATTAGATAAAACCTATAATGTTTTACTCTTTAAAAATAGTTTTAAAGGTTTAAAAATTATAAAAAAAAGAGACATTTACAAGACTTTATTAAGCTTATTTATTAAACAGAAAATACTTTATAAAAACTTAAAACTTTAATCTAACATAAAACTTTAATTATTTTCTATTCAAAACTTTAAATAAACAATCTATATAAATGTTATAAGTAAAACTTATAAAATTTGTACAATTACTTAGAAAAACTATTTTAATCATTATTACCAATTGGGTGTAATAATTGCGAAACTTTAAATAAATTATCTTACTAAATCATTCTAAGCTATAAATTTATTTAAACTTTGATGCATAAGTCTTGAATCATTCATTCAAAAACCTTTGTTTTAAACTTGATTTAAAACTTCATGAACTCAACCAACCCGTCACCCGTTTGGAACCCTAGTCAATCTCGAATTCTAGATCCTTTGTCTTAGACTTTTTATTTGAAACTTTAGACTTATATTCCTAGGCTTATTGTGAGGATACTCTCCCTCTCCAAGCCTTGCAAACACTTAGTCTTGTCGGTACTCGTCATCATCCAAGTGAGTATACTTAGCCCCTTTTTCCTTTCTATACTTTTGGGGTGAAACGTGTTCAAAAACATTAAACTTATACAATTCTTGTACAACTATGACTAGATGCTTATTCTTATGTTAAACTTGAGACTTGTATGCTTAGATTAAACTTAAAACTAGCACATTCATTAACTTTGATCAAGCCTATAGTAACAATGATAGATCTATTGTATTTGACCAATCCACCTTGATTGATTGACCCCTTCGGGGGGGAGCCCTTGGTGATTGTTACTGAATTAAACTTTAAACTTGAGACTTATAAGGGTAACCTGCGGGTTATGCCTAAACTTGGTTGGAGGGTTGATGTGCACAATGTTTAAGATACTTGTTTTCTCATACTTACATTATAGAATGCATAAATCATAGTGAATTGTAATTCTTTTCAAATCCTTGTTAAACTGTGTCAAAACATTTGTATCTCACCAACTATTTTGTAGTTGACAGATTCTTTCACATGTTTCAGGTACTACAACATGAGACTTTATTGTGATCACATAGGATGCTTGGACCTAGAATGCTTAATCAATTAGACTTGTATTCTTGTTATGTATTTGACTTATTCTTTGTATTGGAACCTTGAAGTTATTTAATAAAACTATTTAAACTTTAATAGTCAACCTTGTGCTATTGAACAACCGCGTCCGCCCCGGCATATAATCCGCCGTCGGTTGGGGTGTGACAGATTGGTATCAGAGCCTTGGTTATAGGGAATTAGGTTATTAGACACATGACCTAGACTATAACTTAGGAGACCCAAACATGAGTTATCTCATGTCCTTACTAGGAATTCTCTCCTCATTCTATTCTTAAATCTTATACGTGAACGCTTGGAGATTCTACGTTTCTACCTACCTACGTACTACAAGAGGCTACTACATCGAGGACACGTTCTTAGGCTTCAAGCCTAATCCACCACTAAAACTCTCGTCAAGAGTATTTAAGTTCTAGATAATGTGTGAGAACTTGTGCGGACCGGAAGGGTGGATACCTGTATTCTGAGAAATTCTGTCAAGGAAAGCATTTCGTACAAATCCAAATCAACCGATGGACCCGTATGCTTTCCTGGGAATTCTTGGGATGAGTATCCACTTATAGGAATGCATGACTTCTCTAAACATTAGTAAGCTTAGATCTCTCTTGTTATGTCAAAGTACTTGCTTAGTGATATGCACTAAATGAGTACTATCTCAAATACTATACACTTCATAAATTCATGATTCAAAAACTTTCCTCTGTAACCTTTACTCTATGATTCTTATGTTCCGTCTTTTCAAGAATGGTCACATGACAGCATGCTTACTCGTCATGACCTAAAGGAGTTACCTTCAAGAAGAAATTCTTACGAGACTATACTTAAAGACTATATACATAAACTTATATTTATACAGATACTACCCAATAAGCTTCATGATCGTTGTAATACAACCCTTAAAACTCTGTATTACCCTACAAATTCTCTTACAACGCTTCATTATTCTATAAATAAGACATCTAAGAGGTAACCCTTGTATTTTTACCTTACCTCCTTAGCACTTAACCAAGTTTCATTTGATAACTAACTCAAGACTTTTATACGTCTCAAAACTTTCATACGTCCTTAAACTTCATGATCCTTGTAACACTAGCACATTTAAAACCATGTATTACCCTACAAGTTCCTTTACAAACTGCGTTATTTTATAAACTTGACACTAAAGGGGAAACTCTTGTGTTTTCATTTTATCACTCACAACTTCATTTGATGATTTACTCAAACTTTGTTACACTTTTATACGTCCTGAAACTTTCATACGTCTTTAAAACTTACACATCACCGTTTCTTGTAAACAAAACTCAACGTCTTTTAAATCTAAAGTACATTAACAAAGGGATTAGTAACCTGATCGTTTTCCCCGCAAGAGAAGAAGCCTACCATGGAATAGACAAGCTCCACGTTTAAGGAATCTAGACCCACCATAAACCTTGACATAGTACCATAAACCCTAACACCGGTGACAATAACTAAGAGAAGCTGTAGGCCCACAAGGAAGTTCTGGCTAGGGAAATAGGGTACCTAAGTGAGTCCTGGTGACCACCCCTTCTTCCGGGAATTTTCCTCGTTAGCCCGTCAACTTCCAATTAAAACTATTTTTGAAAATATTACTGTGATAACTCAGTATTATGTATAAAAACTTTTGAATATATTTAATCAACTTACTTACAACCTTTTGTAACGAACCAAAATCCGGGTCTCGTTATAAATAAATAAATATTTCTAATTAATATTATGGTGAAAATAATATTTTAGAAATAAGTTGAAACAAGTGGGTTTCAAGTTTGTAATGGGGCTATGTTAGTTTTGACTAACTTTAGAATGAAATGGGTGAAGTGGAAAGTTGAGGGACTAAAGTTGTAATATGGCAAAATCTGCCATTTGACTAGTTAAAGTCAAAATTAACTCATTTTTGAGGTGTTAGTCGTTCAAGAGAAGAGGAGAAGAAGAGAATTTCGGTTTTGGAGCTAAATCGTGGAATTGAGGCTTGTTTTGTGAAGGTTTTGGCTCACACAACACCTTCATAACATCAAGTAAGTGATTCTCTTCCTCTTGATTTCACCATGAATGTGTTCTTGGTGGGTTTTGGGTGAAATCCGAAATTATGTATGCATGTGATGAAATGGTGTTAGATTATTGATAATCTAGCTAAACTAAAGTTAAAGAATGATGATTAACATCCTAGAACCCTTTGATTTTGATTATGAGAAGTTAGGGTTCATATGGTGGAAATTGGGGGTGTTTGGATCATGATGCTAAAATGATGAATTAATGAAGATCAAGTGTTTTTAAGATGATAGACACTTGAACAAACACCAAATTAACTTAATAATAATTTTTGAAAGAAAAATTAGTGTTAAGATTAAGATAATGAAACTCAAGTGGGTGAGTTTGTGGTGAAAGAGGGTGTTTGGTTATGAGGATAACCCAAAAGGGTCAATTTGGGTTGGAAATGGGGAAATTGAGTTGTGGACTCAATTGTAATAGAATTTTGATGTATGTTAGATTACTAAACTAGGTGAATGTGTTTAGGTAATCAAATTGTAAAGCTAGAAGGTGGTGCGGGATCCTCTAACTCAAAAGGTAAGTGCTTTGCACTTACTTAGTAATGATAGGTGGTGGTGATGTTCATATTTGAATTTCATGTTGGTTATTCAAATATCTTATATGTGTTTATTGGTATGTGGATGAAATTAGTTATTAAACCTATATGGTGTGAGAATTGACTTGTGTGGTAAAAGTCAAGTTTTGTATGAATAATGTAGTTGGCTATGTGGTATATGGTCAAACTAAAATGTAGAATATGTTGAATTGGTGTAAATGACTATGTGGTATATAGTTAAGCTAAAATGTGGTATGTGATAAAGTAGAGTAAATGACTCGTGTGGTGTAAAGTCAACTAAATGTGGTAAATTGAAGAAAGTGACTTATGTGGTATATAAGTCAACCATTGTGGAATAATGGTGAAGTCGGTGTAAATTGACTTATGCGGAATATAAGTCTAACCATTGTGGAATAATGGTGAGATTGGTGTAATTGACTTATGTGGTATATAAGTCAAGCCATTGTGGAAAAATGGTGAATGTGGTGTAAGTGACTTATGTGGTATATAAGTCTAGTGTAAGGGGCCTTATTTGACCAAATGGGTCAAATGGGTCAAATGGGTGAAAAGGGTGAAAGCAAGTTGTAAATACTTGTTTGTTATGTTTATATCATTACTAATGGTGTTATGTCAATGTGGTGATGTAGGGAAAGCTCCGAAGTAGGTCAAGTCCACAGCGTGAAGGGATCTCGTATGCGTTTTTGGTGGTTTTGAGGATTTTGGGAAATTACTTGTATATGGTGATTTGATCCTTAAATTGTGTTTTTGGTGATATGTTATTTGGTCATATGTGTTTTTGGTCAAAACCCTGGTGTTGGAAATAAATTGGTGTCATGCATTTAGTTAAAAGATGGAAATTTTGGCTAAGTATGAAATTTGCCCAGGTCCCAAAACTTTCTGTGAAAGTAGGTCCCTCGCGGTACGCGAGAAACCAGGTTGGGATCTCTCGCGGTACGCGAGAGACTTGCTTTTCCGGCTGGCTTTCTGAGACTCTCTCGCGGTACGCGAGGGGGGTGGCCTTTTTGTCTCGCGGTACGCGAGGGTGTAAAAAAAAAAAAAAAAAAAAAAAAAATTCTTGGGATTAAGTCTTCCGCGCGTTTACGTGTTTTTAAAAGTGGTGTGTTACAACTTGGTATCAGAGCAATGGTTTGAGGGATTTGGTGTGGTGGCACTAAACTCAAACCGGATGCTCTTGGTATGGGGGAATGATACGAGAATCCAATGAGGACTTGACTAAGACTCGGAGCTTGCGGAAATGAAAGGTTAGTAATGATTTGATAATAGGATAATATATATATATATGGTGTATGTATATATGTATGAAGAATGTTGTTAAGGTGTTATGTGTGCCGAAACTTGTTTTGTGACTTGTTATATGGAGATGGTAATTACAATTGGGCATGGCGTACTATTAAACATGTCTGGCCAATATGTTTAATAAGATGAAATGTGCAAGAGACTTTATGATAACCATATAACAATGAACATTTGCAAGGATTAGGTGAAGGTGGTTATATATGTATGTATGTATATAGGTAGGTATATATATACTTAATACATATAATAGTGAATGTGTAATGGATACCTAGGGTATTGAAAGTGAAAGGGTATTAAGGTGTTTGTGGTTCATTTTCTCAGCCTAGAGATGGCAGAAGATGCAAGTAATGAACCATTGGATCCAAGAATCCAAGATATGATAAAAGAGGAAGTGGCTAAGGCCTTCGAGCAAGCCACAACCTTGTTAATGGAAGAAATGAGAGGGGCTATCAAGCTTACCCTCGAAGACGTGTTAAAAGAGAAGGAAAGGGTGCCACAGGGTTGTACCCTAAAGGAGTTTATGGTAATTAAGCCCAAGGAATATGGCGGGCAAGTGGACCCGATTCTGAGCCACAGGTGGATTGTGGATATGGAGTCTAATTTCGAGACTACTAAATGTAAGCCTGAGGATAGGGTGATGTTCAGTGTGCCTTTATTGACTGGAAGGGCGAAAGAGTGGTTGTTGAATCTCCGCAAGGAGAGAGGTGATTTGGGTGTGACCTCCATGACTTGGGAGGAATTTAAGGCGGCTTTTCTGAAGTACCATTGCCCACAAGCCGCGGTTGAAAGAATGACTGAGGAGTTCCTCCTCATGAGGCAAACGACTGAATCGATTGATGAGTTAGCGGGGACTTTCTTTGATCGTGCCAAGTTCTGCCCGGATGTGGTGTCAACTGAGAAAGCCAAGATTGACAGGTTTTATGCTATGCTGACGGTGGAGTTCAGGGATAGCATATCTCCATCCTCATTTACCACACTTGTAGACTTGATAAACAGGTGTCGGGAAAGAGAGGTGGAGTTGAGGAGGCAAGAAGCTAGAGGCGAGAAGAGGAAGCGTGAAATCGTTGAACAAGTGGTGAAAAAGATAAAGGGCGGGAGTCCTAGCAAGAAGCCATTCAACAAGTTCTCTTCTCGGGCGTGCAAAAATTGTGGTAAAGAGCACTTCGGGGATTGTAAGAAAGGATCCTTGAATTGCTATAAATGTGGAAAGCCGGGACACATGGCTAATCAATGTACAAGCCAAATTCAGTTGTGTTATAACTGTTACAAACCCGGACACAATAGGGTGGATTGTCCCGAGTTAAAGCAAGGTAGAAGCGACAAGAAGATAGAGATGCCAAGACCTAAGGGTAGAGCTTTCCACATCTCAGCGGAGGAAGCAAAGAATGACTCGGAAGTGGTGACAGGTACTTTCAAGATTAACTCTTTACCTGCACTAGTTCTTTTTGATTCGGGGGCTAGTCGTTCGTTTGTGTCTTTGAAATTTGTTAAGCATTCTTCGTTTCTAAGTAGCAAGTTAGATGAACCTTTGGAAATCGAGGCGGCCAATGATAAGAGCTTCCTGGTGTTTGATATTTTTAGAAATTGCAAGTTGAGGGCGGGGGGTGAAACATTTCTTATTGATTTGATCCCTATGACTATGGGGGATTTTGATGTTATTGTGGGGATGGATTGGTTGTCAAAGAATAAGGCGAGTATATTATGTGGACCAAAGGCGATCCAACTTGATTCCCCGTCGGGAGAGTCCATCTACATTGAAGGTGATAAGAAAGGTAAGGTGAGGTTGTGCTCCTTTGTGAAAGCAACCAAGTACATGGCGCGTGGGTGCAAGGCGTTCATGGCATGTGTTACGGATGTGGATGGAAAGGTAAAAGAGATTCACGACGTGCCGGTCGTGAATCAGTTTGCGGATGTGTTTCCTGACGAGTTACCGGGGGTTCCGCCTGATAGGGAGATTGAGTTTGGGATCGACTTGATGCCGGGTGCTAAACCGGTAGCTAAAGCGCCTTATAGATTGGCACCGCCAGAAATGAAAGAGTTGATGGAGCAATTGCAAGAATTGCTTGATAAAGGTTTCATACGCCCAAGTGTCTCACCTTGGGGTGCGCCCGTTCTCTTCGTTAAAAAGAAGGATGGGAGCATGAGGATGTGTATGGATTATCGGGAGTTGAATAAGTTGACGGTGAAGAATAGGTACCCTTTGCCTAGGATTGATGATCTTTTCGATCAATTACAAGGGGCGTCGTGGTTCTCTAAGATTGATTTGAAATCCGGGTACCATCAACTGAAAGTGAAAGAAGATGACATTCCTAAAACCGCTTTTCGCACTCGTTACGGTCACTATGAATTTACAGTTATGCCTTTCGGTTTAACCAACGCACCCGCGGTTTTCATGGATCTTATGAACCGGGTGTGTAGACCGTTCCTCGACCGCTCGGTCATTGTTTTCATTGACGATCTTCTCATCTATTCAAGGAGCGAAGGTGATCACGCTTGCCATTTGCGTGAAATTCTCGAAGTCTTGCAAAAGGAGAAACTTTATGCTAAATTCTCCAAGTGTGCCTTTTGGTTACGCGAAATTCAATTCTTGGGTCATGTGATTAATGATAAAGGGATTACTGTCGACCCATCCAAGATAGTGGCGGTTAAAGATTGGTGTCCACCGAAGACGCCTTCGGAGATTAGAAGTTTCTTGGGGTTGGCGGGTTATTACCGGCGGTTTATTGAAAACTTCTCTCGGATTGCCTTACCGATGACGAAGTTGACCCGTAAAGAGACTAAGTTTGTTTGGGGTTCCGAGCAAGAATCTGCCTTTCAACTCTTGAAAGAAAAGTTGACAAAGGCGCCTGTTTTATCCTTGCCGGACGGGACCGAAGATTTTGTTGTGTATTCGGATGCCTCGCATTCGGGGTTGGGGTGTGTTTTGATGCAAAGGGGGAAAGTAATTGCCTACGCGTCTAGGCAATTGAAGGTTCACGAGGTGAATTACCCTACCCATGATCTAGAGCTTGCGGCCGTGGTTTTCGCACTCAAGATTTGGAGGCATTATTTGTATGGGGTTAAGTGTACGATCTACACGGATCACAAAAGTCTCAAGTACTTCTTTGACCAAAAGGACCTCAACATGAGGCAAAGGCAGTGGCTTGAATTGGTCAAGGATTATGATTGTGACATACTTTATCATCCGGGTAAAGCGAATGTTGTGGCGGATGCGCTTAGTAGGAAGTCAAGTCATGCACCTATCAAGGTGAAGTCATTCAAGATGACAATTTCATCATCCCTAATTGATGAAATCCGGGAGGCTCAAGTGTTAGCACTTGGTGGTGACTTGAAGAAAGAGCGGATGGTTGCTTATGTTGATAAACTTGGTGAAAATAGCATGGGCTTGAAGACATGCTTTGGTAGGATTTGGATTCCTAGGTTGTCAAGTATTTTGACAACTATTTTAGATGAGGCGCATAAATCCAAATATTCTATCCATCCGGGGGCCACAAAGATGTTTTATGATTTGAGGTGCCATTTTTGGTGGCCGGGTATGAGGCGTGATGTTGTTAAGTATGTTGAGAGGTGTCTCACATGCTTAAGGGTGAAGGCGGAACACCAAAAGCCGTATGGAAAGCTCCAACCGCTTGAAATACCGCTTTGGAAATGGGAGAATATAGCTATGGATTTGATCACTAAACTACCAAAGACTCGAAGGGGTTATGATGCGATATGGGTAGTAGTGGATCGGTTGACGAAGAGTGCACATTTCCTACCTATAAAGGAAACATACTCTTCGGATAGATTGGCGGAAATATATGTGAAGGAAATTGTGTCACGTCATGGTGTGCCGGTGTCGATTATATCGGATCGTGATACGAGATTTACTTCTCGATTTTGGAAGAAATTCCATGAGGATATGGGGACTAGATTGAATCTTAGCACTGCTTATCATCCACAAACGGATGGTCAAAGCGAGCGAACGATTCAAACGCTCGAAGATATGTTGCGAGCGTGTGCTTTAGATTTTGGTGGTAGTTGGGATGACCATTTACCGTTGGCAGAATTTTCCTACAACAATAGTTACCATTCTAGTATTGGTATGCCGCCTTTTGAGGCATTGTACGGGAGGAAATGTCGATCACCCGTGTGTTGGGGTGAGATTGGTCAACGGGAACTTGGTAGTAAAAAGGTGGTCGAGGAAACTAATGATAGTATCGACCAAATTAGAGCACGCTTGAAAGCGGCTCAAGATCGCCAAAAGTCCTATGCGGATAATAGGAAGCGAGCGATTGAGTTTCAAGTGGGGGACTTTGTGCTTCTGAAAGTCTCTCCTTGGAAAGGGGTGATACGGTTTAGGAAACGGGGGAAGTTAAATCCACGTTTCATCGGACCGTTTAAAGTGATAGCAAAAGTGGGTGCGGTAGCTTATCGTTTGGAACTACCGGAGGGACTAAGTAGACTTCATAACACATTTCATGTGTCTCATTTGCGAAAGTGTTTGGCGGATGAATCTACTTTTGTTCCATTGGATGATATTGAGTTGGACGAAAAGTTGAATTATGTGGAAGAACCGGTGGCAATCTTGGATAGAAAAGTGAAGCGTTTACGCAATAAAGAGATTAGCCAAATTTTGGTGAGGTGGAAACATAGAAGGGGAGCGGAAATGACTTGGGAAACCGAGGAGGAAATGCTCAAATATTATCCGAACCTTTTTATGTGAAGTCGGGTTTCGGGGACGAAACCCAAATAAGGGGAGGAGATTTGTAACGAACCAAAATCCGGGTCTCGTTATAAATAAATAAATATTTCTAATTAATATTATGGTGAAAATAATATTTTAGAAATAAGTTGAAACAAGTGGGTTTCAAGTTTGTAATGGGGCTATGTTAGTTTTGACTAACTTTAGAATGAAATGGGTGAAGTGTAAAGTTGAGGGACTAAAGTTGTAATATGGCAAAATCTGCCATTTGACTAGTTAAAGTCAAAATTAACTCATTTTTGAGGTGTTAGTCGTTCAAGAGAAGAGGAGAAGAAGAGAATTTCGGTTTTGGAGCTAAATCGTGGAATTGAGGCTTGTTTTGTGAAGGTTTTGGCTCACACAACACCTTCATAACATCAAGTAAGTGATTCTCTTCCTCTTGATTTCACCATGAATGTGTTCTTGGTGGGTTTTGGGTGAAATCCGAAATTATGTATGCATGTGATGAAATGGTGTTAGATTATTGATAATCTAGCTAAACTAAAGTTAAAGAATGATGATTAACATCCTAGAACCCTTTGATTTTGATTATGAGAAGTTAGGGTTCATATGGTGGAAATTGGGGGTGTTTGGATCATGATGCTAAAATGATGAATTAATGAAGATCAAGTGTTTTTAAGATGATAGACACTTGAACAAACACCAAATTAACTTAATAATAATTTTTGAAAGAAAAATTAGTGTTAAGATTAAGATAATGAAACTCAAGTGGGTGAGTTTGTGGTGAAAGAGGGTGTTTGGTTATGAGGATAACCCAAACGGGTCAATTTGGGTTGGAAATGGGGAAATTGAGTTGTGGACTCAATTGTAATAGAATTTTGATGTATGTTAGATTACTAAACTAGGTGAATGTGTTTAGGTAATCAAATTGTAAAGCTAGAAGGTGGTGCGGGATCCTCTAACTCAAAAGGTAAGTGCTTTGCACTTACTTAGTAATGATAGGTGGTGGTGATGTTCATATTTGAATTTCATGTTGGTTATTCAAATATCTTATATGTGTTTATTGGTATGTGGATGAAATTAGTTATTAAACCTATATGGTGTGAGAATTGACTTGTGTGGTAAAAGTCAAGTTTTGTATGAATAATGTAGTTGGCTATGTGGTATATGGTCAAACTAAAATGTAGAATATGTTGAATTGGTGTAAATGACTATGTGGTATATAGTTAAGCTAAAATGTGGTATGTGATAAAGTAGAGTAAATGACTCGTGTGGTGTAAAGTCAACTAAATGTGGTAAATTGAAGAAAGTGACTTATGTGGTATATAAGTCAACCATTGTGGAATAATGGTGAAGTCGGTGTAAATTGACTTATGCGGAATATAAGTCTAACCATTGTGGAATAATGGTGAGATTGGTGTAATTGACTTATGTGGTATATAAGTCAAGCCATTGTGGAAAAATGGTGAATGTGGTGTAAGTGACTTATGTGGTATATAAGTCTAGTGTAAGGGGCCTTATTTGACCAAATGGGTCAAATGGGTCAAATGGGTGAAAAGGGTGAAAGCAAGTTGTAAATACTTGTTTGTTATGTTTATATCATTACTAATGGTGTTATGTCAATGTGGTGATGTAGGGAAAGCTCCGAAGTAGGTCAAGTCCACAGCGTGAAGGGATCTCGTATGCGTTTTTGGTGGTTTTGAGGATTTTGGGAAATTACTTGTATATGGTGATTTGATCCTTAAATTGTGTTTTTGGTGATATGTTATTTGGTCATATGTGTTTTTGGTCAAAACCATGGTGTTGGAAATAAATTGGTGTCATGCATTTAGTTAAAAGATGGAAATTTTGGCTAAGTATGAAATTTGCCCAGGTCCCAAAACTTTCTGTGAAAGTAGGTCCCTCGCGGTACGCGAGAAACCAGGTTGGGATCTCTCGCGGTACGCGAGAGACTTGCTTTTCCGGCTGGCTTTCTGAGACTCTCTCGCGGTACGCGAGGGGGGTGGCCTTTTTGTCTCGCGGTACGCGAGGGTGTAAAAAAAAAAAAAAAAAAAAAAAAAATTCTTGGGATTAAGTCTTCTGCGCGTTTACGTGTTTTTAAAAGTGGTGTGTTACACCTTTCTTTCTACCCTCTCTCTTGCTAAGTAATGGACTCACACTCACACTCTTCACCAGTGTATCGTCCGGGAGGAGAGTCCGACCAAGAAGAGAGTAGCGAGTCGCCGGTGTACCAGCCAAGTCCCTACCCTAACGCTAGGGCAAGAGCTGAGCTCAACACCAATTGGATCAGAAACCCTAGGACGTCACCATCGAGGAATCATTATCAATCACCTCATCTTCATCACCGGTTCTCATCACC
This sequence comes from Smallanthus sonchifolius, assembly GCA_023525975.1. NCBI lineage: Eukaryota > Viridiplantae > Streptophyta > Magnoliopsida > Asterales > Asteraceae > Smallanthus > Smallanthus sonchifolius. The sequence goes on from CM042034.1 coordinate 21,139,976, forward strand.
ACCAAGGGACCCGTATCTAGCACCTACCCCTACCCTAAGGGCTAGGCATGCCGGGGCACCTGCCGTGGCAATGGGAATTCCGATGCCTAACATTCCTAGGTTTGTGGAAACCGCGGAATTTATGAGGCAAGAGATGGAGCATAGGGCTCGGCAAGACCTGTTGAACCAACGGATTGACGACTTGGCCAATCAAATCTGGATCCAGGAAGAAAAGATCGTAACTTTGGAGGAAGACAGAGAAATCCTCGAGCACCGTACCGAGACCACTAGGGCGGAGGCTAGGTTTGCTATCCGAGTAACCCTAGCAGTACTTGTGATAGTACTAATTTGTTTCCTAGTGGAGAGCTACCTAAGGCGTGCATGAAGCCTCTATTCCCATTAAATTTTAAATTTTGCCTTATGTAAGAGCTAGAAGCCCAAATTTTGAAAGCATCTAATGAAAATCATTTTGAAATTTCATCTTGTTATCATTTGTGAGTTTGACTTTTCTTTCACCATTACAAACTTAACAAACCCTTTCGTCAAAAGCAGCTCGCGTTAGTACCTAAGATACTTAACAACGTAGCATTAAACTATAAAAATCCTGAGTGACACGTGTACCTGGGGAATAAATCTTGAACAAACCTTCTAATTTGTAAGCACTCTTTTAAAACAACGCGATTTACGAACCACTGCCGTAATAAACTATGATTCTTATCCATCATATAGACTTAAACTTCTAAACTTGACCAACTTTTCGTTTGACAATCACACATACCTTTTCATAAGTCCTACTTATACTACTTATCATTACCTAACTCGTCATTTTTGAACATCTTAATTACAAAAGAAAACTATGCCCGCTGTTATGAAACGATGTAAATCATTTGTAAACACATTTTCGTAAACCTTATCGAAATATTTTCCCGTTACCCTATGCTAGGAAACTTTCCTCATCAAACTCTTGTCACGTAACAGATTTACTATAAATCACATCGGGAACTAAAAGCTTAGATACACGTTGTTAAAAACATTAAACTTCGTATACACAACTATGAGGTCAGAAACTTTTGAGTCATGCAAAAACTTATACAAATACTCAAACCCGTATTCTTGAAACTAAACATGTCCAATAAAGGATCATGTAAGGCTTAATATTAAAACTTGAGATCAACTGACTTACCCTACTTTCAAATTCATACTTGGATTCTTAGTCTTGAAAACTTTTTGTATTCGTCCTAACTAAACCTTGTAAGACTTGATAAAACGTTCAATTTCATATACACGAGAAAACGTCACTCTTGATACTAGAAACTAACAGGAAGGAAGACATTACTCTCTTTAGCAGAGTACATCCCCTGACTCCTATCTAAACCAAACATCGGAATCCACCTAATCTTCTTGACAACTTGAATCTTCCGTGAGAAAGCGTAAAACGGTTAATCCTGTTCCAAACGCTGTCCCACATCTCTCTTAATTGCTAGAGTATTTAGATAACCACTCTATACTCAAAGCGTGATCGTATACTTCTATACGTTGAGGCTAAACTAAAAGACTTTAAACTATGCTATGTTTGACGTATTCTTGATCAAACACAATTTAAACTATTCTATGTTTGGCGTATTCTTGTTCAAACACAATTTGAGCTACTCCATGTTTGACGTATTCTTGTTCAAACATGATGAACGTATGAGACTTTAAACTACTCCATGTTTGACGTATGCTTGTTCAAACATGATGAACGTGTGAGACTTTTAAACTACTCAAGGTTTGATGTATTCTTGATCAAACACGAGGAAAGTGTAAAGACTTTAAACTACTCGATGATTGAGGTATTCTTACTCAAACACGTGGAAACTTTGAAACTCTAAATCTTGTCACATCCTTTTCTCTTTAATCATTGAATGACGTTTCTCTCTGAGGGACTCGTTAATCAATGATCACTCTTATGTGGAAACTTTAGTCGTGTGTTAAACAAATTCTTATACTCTTTCTTGATCCACACACAAACGGAAGGACCTATGCGGACTATGCGACGATTTGAATGCTTGCGGGTGCACACGTAAGTATGAAAATCAGCGTATGGGATGACATAGTAAACTCTGTCGTGTGCTATGATCTAAGACTTATCGTAAAAGGCAGCCACGGAACTTAGGTATCGTAGCAATCCTTAGACGCAATAGTCTACAAACTCAAATCGTTTAACTATCCTCGAATCCTAGGTGATGCATCTCACTTGAAATCCTGAATGAAAATTCAGCAGATATTCTCCCGAATGCATTTCTGAAAAAACGAATCTTCCTATGTTTCAATAAAACTATATGTTTCGTAGAGAAACTTTTGACAACCCTAGGCTTTGAAAACTTAAAAACTTGAGCGTAATCTTATCCCTAATCCTTACAACTCATTTAAAAATCTAAATGTAACTCAGGGTTTACTGGGGGACGTAAGGTATCTCTCTCATTATCATTGCACGTATCATGAGCTTAAATCTTGAAAACAGGAACCACCTACCTTAATTTCGGGACGAAATTTCCTAAAGTAGGGGAGACTGTAATATCCAGTATTTTCCGATCAAACGTTTTCCTAAAACGGTTGCGTGTATTTATGTGTTTAAAACTTAAATTCTTATTAAAACTAGATTTCTTAAATATCAATTATTAATTTAATTGATAAAAAGGAAAAAAAAAAAAACAAATTACACTTGTACATGTATACATATATGTATGTTTTATAAATAAAAGATTGTCAAAATTCTTAAAACATTATTAGCTTATAATTATAAAAATAATGCGATTAATAAACTTGCATTTTCCCTTTCATTGAAAAGTATAGTTTTGTTATAAAAATATAAAATAATAAAAGTAAATATAAACATATGAGACTTATTAGATTTTATAAAATAAATCTATTCTAATTATTTTACAAAAGCTAGGGACCAAAACTGCCAAATGCGAAAACTTGTTTTAAACTAAGGATTTAACTTGTAACAACGAAATGTTAAAACAGAAACCTTGGGGACCTGTTTTGTCAATTCCCCAAACTCCTACTGCCCAAGAACCAATCACGGGTTCGAAACCCCGCAGCAGCCGTTTTCCTTCCTTTTTCGCGAAATCACTATTTTTGACCAGGTTCGATGAACCTCGAACTCGCCTCTCGCATGCGACCCGTTCCCGACGACATTCAATACTCAATTCCATCGGTAGCCACCCGCAATTACGTTTTCAATCCGCGTGAACCCATCCGTAAAACTCCCACCTAACCGAGCATTTAATCATGGAATTTGCTATAAATACCAGCTCCTAATCCTTAACGACAACACACCTAAACTATCTAAGCCTTCAATTTCATCATATCGCTCCGACATTTCCGATTAACAAGCCACGGAAGCCGACTTTGATATCGAACTCGTTCTCACTCAAATCGAAACCAATTCAGGTAAATCTTGAGTCCATTGTGTTCGTTTTCATTTGAAGATCGAAAGCCCTCTGTTTAATTTCATTAACAGAGGGCAAATCGACACGAATTTAGCAAATTTTGATTCTAGGGTTCTTACGGATTTGGGGGTGATTTGAGTTTGTGTTTTTAAACTTCTTTTCCAGATAGGTAACTACCGAGACCCGTAGGCGGGGTGGTTAGGTGTGTGTGTGTGTTCGGTGACCCGGTCACAGACCCGGGTTCGACCCAGGTGCGCCCCAGTTTTTGTTTTCCATTTTTTTTATGCTTTTTACTCAATGTTAAAATATCCAATAATTTTTATAAATTATATTAAACTGTTATAATTATAAGGATTATTGGATTTTAATAATCCCACCTTTTACCAATTGGCCAATAATAATCCCAACTGAGAATATTCTTACCACTAGTCCCTACTTTCAAACTATTTTGTTACATTGGACTCCCCGTTAAAAAAACTTAACGCCGTTAGATTTTATATGACGTGGACATCTGCAAACCGCCGAAAAGTCGAGCCAAGCTAGCAGTGGTCTCGTGGTGGGTTTTGAAATTGGCTCTGGTGGTGTTTAACTAGTCTCGTTGGTCCGGCAAGTCCAAACAGAGATAACGGTAGTGTTTAACGAGACCGGTTAAACACCACCATAGCCAATTCAAAACCCACCACGAGACCACTGCTAGCTTGGCTCGACTTTCCGGTGGTTTGCAGATGTCCACGCCATATAAAATCTAACGGCGTTAAGTTTTTTTAACGGGGAGTCCAATGTAACAAAATAGTTTGAAAGTAGGGACTAGTGGTAAGAATATTCTCAGTTGGGATTATTATTGGCCAATTGGTAAAAGGTGGGATTATTAAAATCCAATAATCCTAATTATAAAAATGAATTTTTTTTACATTTTTGCATAACCAGGCTATTTTATTTAATTAAAAATTAGATAAAACCTATAATGTTTTATTCTTTAAAAATAGTTTTAAAGGTTTAAAAATTATAAAAAAAGAGACATTTACAAGACTTTATTAAGCTTATTTATTAAACAGAAAATACTTTATAAAAACTTAAAACTTTAATCTAACATAAAACTTTAATTATTTTCTATTCAAAACTTTAAATAAACAATCTATATAAATGTTATAAGTAAAACTTATAAAATTTGTACAATTACTTAGAAAAACTATTTTAATCATTATTACCAATTGGGTGTAATAATTGCGAAACTTTAAATAAATTATCTTACTAAATCATTCTAAGCTATAAATTTATTTAAACTTTGATGCATAAGTCTTGAATCATTCATTCAAAAACCTTTGTTTTAAACTTGATTTAAAACTTCATGAACTCAACCAACCCGTCACCCGTTTGGAACCCTAGTCAATCTCGAATTCTAGATCCTTTGTCTTAGACTTTTTATTTGAAACTTTAGACTTATATTCCTAGGCTTATTGTGAGGATACTCTCCCTCTCCAAGCCTTGCAAACACTTAGTCTTGTCGGTACTCGTCATCATCCAAGTGAGTATACTTAGCCCCTTTTTCCTTTCTATACTTTTGGGGTGAAACGTGTTCAAAAACATTAAACTTATACAATTCTTGTACAACTATGACTAGATGCTTATTCTTATGTTAAACTTGAGACTTGTATGCTTAGATTAAACTTAAAACTAGCACATTCATTAACTTTGATCAAGCCTATAGTAACAATGATAGATCTATTGTATTTGACCAATCCACCTTGATTGATTGACCCCTTCGGGGGGGAGCCCTTGGTGATTGTTACTGAATTAAACTTTAAACTTGAGACTTATAAGGGTAACCTGCGGGTTATGCCTAAACTTGGTTGGAGGGTTGATGTGCACAATGTTTAAGATACTTGTTTTCTCATACTTACATTATAGAATGCATAAATCATAGTGAATTGTAATTCTTTTCAAATCCTTGTTAAACTGTGTCAAAACCTTTGTATCTCACCAACTATTTTGTAGTTGACAGATTCTTTCACATGTTTCAGGTACTACAACATGAGACTTTATTGTGATCACATAGGATGCTTGGACCTAGAATGCTTAATCAATTAGACTTGTATTCTTGTTATGTATTTGACTTATTCTTTGTATTGGAACCTTGAAGTTATTTAATAAAACTATTTAAACTTTAATAGTCAACCTTGTGCTATTGAACAACCGCGTCCGCCCCGACGTATAATCCGCCGTCGGTTGGGGTGTGACAACACGTCAACTTCATTTTTAGAAATACCACAAGATCTATATGATCTCCTTCTCACCCATCCCTATCAAATTTATGAATCCATACATACATGGGTCTAACTAACTTTAATACTAGTAATAAGTGCTAAAACACGTTATTCTACCAGTTCTGATGTTAGTTTTTAGTTTTAATAAAAAAATAAATAAAAAAATTTGTTTACATGATTATATGCTAGCGAAATAAGTTATTTTGGATAAATTGTTTGAAGTTGTGAGTCAAATAATACTTCTAATGTAATCGAGCCCGAGCTAGCAATGGAGTACACCTTTAGATTATATATTTTTTTTTTGAACGACAAAAATGAGAAAATCTCATAGAAAAGTTAGCGGGGAACTAACAAAAACCCCAATTACAATCCCGCTCGAAAGTAGTTACACCAATACTATCCACCTATATGAAACAATAGTACCCACTTACCCGATTCCGATTGTTGGGTTAAGTATCCATTCTTCCCAGCTGCAGTGCAGATTTTTCCTCCGAGCTTCCAACCATGAGAAGGATTGGATTTTTATCTCATCCATCATTTTTTGCACCGAAGTTCTTGATTGAGAGAAAATCCACCTATTCCTTGTTTTCCATAAAACCCAACACGTGCTATACCCGATTAGGGCCCGAATCTTTTTGACCTTACCCAAACCTTGTGCATTCTTTATAGAGAGCAGCCAAGTCTTTTATTGTTACGTGGCTCATAACATTAAGATTCACCCAATTAGATATTCTGCACCAAGTACCTTTAGCAACCGGGCAGCGAATGAAAGAGTGATCTTCAGTTTCATCTTCGAGTAAGCATAATGAGCATCTCCCAGACTGGATTGGCACACCCCGAGATTTTAGCGCCGTAGCCATCGGCAACCGATATTGGAGGAGCCGCCAAACAAAGCATCTTACCGTCAATGGCACCCATCTAAGCCAAAGAACTTCCAATCTAGATTCCTGTAATGTTTTATCATCTTGCCATTTTCTACATGATTTAATGGAAAAAATCCCAGATGGGTCACCCTCCAATACCCATTTGTCCGGCCCGTCAATGAAGTGATAATCTTTTATCATGTTTTCAAGATCCCTTATTTCGTCAATCCGGAAAGTACAGTCGACGCCGCGTTTCCAGTCCCACCGGAACACCACAGACCCGTCACCCATACGAAGAATTCTATCCGCAAATAAGACTTCTCACATGGTCAATAAACTTGCACATTTATGGATTAAAAGATTAAATTTATAGCTTAAAAATTATTAATATTTACAAATATTGTTGAATCATATGCAAATTGGCATGTAGTAAGATGGATCATTACTTGGAGCAACGAGAAAGGAATTGGGAATTGAGTGGAATGAGAAACATCTTTGCTACTTTTACTTTTAATTAGAGTATACGTATTTTAGTCATTTCACATACATTTAACTGAAAAACTTAACTGACATCCACTTCAGGGGTCATATGTGTTACAATCGTGCAAACTATTGGACCAAAGTTGTAGTTTCCCATTCCTAGGGGCCAAAACCATAATTTGACCAAACCACAGGGGCCATCCGTGTAATTATTTCAAAAAATAATTTGAAAACCAAGTTAACTGCTTTAAGTTATTAAAAGTAAAGAATTTGAAAAAAAAAATAATTTGAATACCAAGGTTACTCTTGTTTTGTATGGATCCAATGTGCTTGATATGAATTCTTAATTCTTATTATAATTGTTGATAAACTTTTTTTAACAGCGAAGGACCGGATCATCCTTCTCTCCGAAGAACAGAAGCGTGGTGACTCTGCCTCACACGGTCCAGGAGGAAACCCACAACTGGGAAAACCTCCAGAAACATTTTGTTCAAAGCAAGACTCAAACTCATTACCTCCCATTTGAAAAATCATAAAGCTATCATTCAACATAAATGAAATAACCTTACACTTTTTTTGTATATTTTTTAACCTTGTTTTTTAATAAACTAACTCTCAAGACGTGCCAACACAGAAAAAACAAGAACTCAACTCAATGGAAACAATGTGGTTAAAATTGTCTTTGCTAAAAGGATAAACTTTAGGAACTTTAATTTCTTTGATGGATGAGCATAGCCACACAACGCACTCAACCAACCTTTGGACAAATGTTTTTGACACCAATCTCGACTACAAAAAGTGTAAGGTTATCCCATCTACTACGTCGTAACGCCACATCTTTGGTATTCTTCTTTTCATAGAAAAACAATTATTCAAAAATAATTGTATAAACCATATACTCTTATAGTTGTTTGTATAAAAAACACTGAAATTTTTATTTTAGCTTGTTATTTAAGATTTATATACTCGATTTTAGTAGCTCTTCCATCTATTACAATAATGAATATTATGAAAGTCGATATTATTAATGTACCTATCAATTATAAAATTTGAAGAGTCCTTTTATATCACTATCAAGTACTTCTAAATGACGTGCAATTAGTGCTAACAATAGTGTTTTAATATTATAAGACATTGATAAGTGAAAACAGGAATATGTTTTATAGCATTTTAAAAGAAAAAATATCAATAGCATATATTATATTCGTTTCTATTTCAAGGAAACATGTAACAAACTTTTTTTCTATTTTAAGGAAACTTGGCATAAAATTGCGTGTTATGTTTCTGTTTTAATGAAATTTGTAAGAATCTTTTTTTCGACAATGGAGGAGATGTTTGATAAATATTATACCAAAAAAATAACATGAGCTCTCTATAATTATTTTTAATAAGCATATTGGGTGGCTGTTAAAAGTATTTATTTGAAACCATTTACCATTTCTTTTTGTACAATTTAATAATCAAATAACGTGGGTGTATTGTTTTTTAATTCCCAATTATTATTATTTTTTCGTTAATTCTCAAGTTGCTTCCTATTGTTGACCCGATAAAGGAGGACAAATCCGACAAATGCTACATCGTGTGCTCCCAAAGGGTGAAAAAAAAAGACATTTTTAAATGTCATTGACATCATGTATACATGTATGACTATGATTTTTATTGTTCACTTAACTCTCATGGGTTTTTATTTTGGTTTTTTTAATGCCTATTTTGCGAGTGTAGTAAAGAAGGTATAAAGGACAGTAAAAAAGGCCAAATGATCGTTACCCAATTCCCCTCCGCACATGGCCTATCACTGTCTCGGGTAGAGGTGCACAAAAAAACCGGTTTGGAAATCCAAACCGGTTCCGAACCGGAACCCGAACCGCCCCTAAACCGGTTTTGTGTGAACCGGTTTCAAACCGATACGAACCGCCGGTTTACAACCGGTTTAACCTATTTGTGCGACGAGCGGTTTACAACCGGTTTTTTGTGAACCGGTTTAACGGTCCAAAAATTAAACTAGCCGTTGGAAACGGCTATATAGCCGTTGGGACCAATTTTTGACCGTTTTTTTGACTCATTTTAACCCCCAAACACATTATAAATAGGTAGTGGGTGTTTTGGTTAAATCACACTTCTCAAACGCTCAAAAAACGCTCAAAAAACTCTCAAAAAACGCTCAAAAAATTTCAAAAAACGCAATGGCAGGTTCTTCAAGTTTTGGTGTTTCCTCTAACGAAGTTAGCGTTGTGAAAATCATACCAACAACGAGGAACCCCGCAATTTGGTCAAACTACGATCTATGTGAGTTGTCTAACGGGTTGGAACGTGCTCGTTGCAAAAAATGTGGTGGTTTTTTTAAAAAGGAATCAAATTCTACTCTAAAAACTCATCTGGAAAAATCGTGTTCGAGTTTGAGGAATATTCCAGGTGAGGGTCAAGCATCTATGACAAGCGAGGGTGGAATTTGGAACTTCGATCCAAATATTGTTCGAGATAGAATGGCGAAATTAGTTATTCAAAGAGGTTTGCCGTTCAACCATTTCGACAACCCGCTCACGACGAGGATGATTCAAGAAGCCCTTCAACCACGTTATCATCAAGTAAGTCGTAGTACTCTTAGACGTGATTGTCTAAAAATGTGGAAAAAAGCAAAAAAAGAATTAATTTTAGGTTTTGAAAAATTGGAAACCGGTGTGAACTTAACCACCGACGTTTGGTCGGCTCCACATGGTATTCCCGACTCATATATTTGCGTTACCGCTCATTGGGTTGATCCCAATACGTGGCAAATGATGAAACGTACAATCGCGTTTGATATGTTTGAATATCCGCACACGGGTCAAAATTTATTTCACATTTTAGATGATGTGATAACCGATTTTAAATTACAAAATAAATTATTTTCAATATCTTTTGATAATGCCTCAAATAATACAAATGCGGTTCAAAAATTAATATTAAAATATAATCCGATTTGCAACGGCGCTTTTTTCCATAATCGATGTATTGCACACATCATCAACTTAGCCGTGCAAGACGGGCTTGGGGTTGAACCCGTTATTGAAATAAGTAATGCATTTCGAGTCATGCTTAAAGACGTTTTTAGTAGTAGTAAAAAAAGATACCATGAATATATTAGATTATGTAACGATACGGGTTTGATTTGCTTAGGTCCCAATTGGGACCTCCCAACAAGATGGAATTCAACTTATAAAATGTTTCATAGTGCTATACGTCAAAAAGATACTTTATCAATTTTTCATGATATGCTTTCCTCAAAACCGCGTCGTAAAATTCAAAGTTTTCCGTCTACGAGTTGGGACATTCTTGAAAATTTAACCGAATTGCTCGAAGTTTTCAAAACCGCCACTACTTTTTTATCCGGGGTTTATTACCCCACAAGTCCCTTGGCTCTTAAACAAATATTTCTAATGTGTAACAAATTAGCCGAACTTGAAAATAAAAATACTCTTTTTACGACAATGATAAAACCGATGAAAGAAAAATTTGTTAAATATTTTAAAGAAATGCCTCCGGTTATAACTTGTGCCGCCGCATTAAACCCTACAATTAATGTTTACGGTGTTGAAACCTTGATTGATAAAATAACTTACGATTTGGATTTGAATTCTGAAGATATTCATTTTTCAACCGTAACAAAAACTTATTTTAACAAATGTTTGCAAGATTTGTTTGATATTTATTTTCATAAATATGGTACAACACAAACCCCACATGATACGATGGGCGCGGGCGCATCAAGTAGTAGCTCGAGGAATGTAAACTTAAATTTGTATAACGAAATGAGAAATGAATTTACTAAACGGGCTAGAGGATCCACCCCGAGTAGCGAACTCGGAAGGTATACGGGAACAAACTTTTTATCATTTATGAGTCCGGATGTTTTTGAGGACTTTGATATTTTGGCTTGGTGGAAAGGAAACGAATCTACTTTTCCGGTCCTTTCCGCCATGGCCCGTGATTTACTAACCGTCCAAGCTTCCACGGTAGCTTCGGAATCCGTTTTTTCTCTTAGTGGCAGGGTTTTATCTATTCGAAGAACTAGACTCACTCCCGCGGCAATGGAAATGTGCATTTGCTTGAAAGACCATTTGGATGCGGTAGATAGGAGACAAGATAGGGCTTCGCTTGAAGAATAAATTGAAGTTGAAGAACTCATACACGAATCTGAGGTTAACCAAGGATTGGCGAGCCCACTTACAAATGAAGAACTCGCCGAAGATGATAGACTACGAGGATCCACTAGTAACTCCGAGAATGACGGCTAATATTAAACAAAAAAACTCCAAAAAATAAAAATATATATATTTTTTTCTCGTATTGTAATGTTTAATATTGTAATGTTTTGTGATTTCCGAACCCCTACAATATGAATAAACGTTGAACTATATGTTTTTCTTTTTCTCGTATTGTAATGTTGTAATATTTTTTAATTTATTTAAAATTTTTTTTTTTAAAAAAAAACCGGTTTAAACCGGTTCACCAACCCGAACCGGTCCAGAACCGACCTGAACCGGTTCAATAGGTTCGACATTTTATACTTGCAAAACCGGTTTAACCCGAACCGGTTTGGGTCAAAACCGGTTTAGTGTTTGCGTTGACCAAACCGGTTCGGGCCGGTTCGAAACCGGTTCGGTTCAAAAACCGCCTTTTGTGCACCTCTAGTCTCGGGTCACCGTCGCCGGAAATTTTTACCTCTTCAGAATTAACCCAAATGGATTTAACATTTGTGAACCCAAAATTCACACCACAACCACATTTTTCCCTTTAGTCAACCCCTTTGGCCCCTTGGATGATACAGAAATCATCATTGCTCCATTAATTGAAGATTTAAGATCCAATAAACAAAAGAAATTGATGAACATAAGATTTCTGAACCCCCACGATAGATTTCACACTTAATTTAGAACACAATACACAATAAAAATAAGAAGTTAGTAAGCTATTATAAGAACACAATCATTGCCATATTTCATTCAATGTGATAAACAATTATGGCCAAAACCAACAATTTGGCACGCTACCCGCTACTTTTCAGGGGATTTTGGTTGCTTTAGAACAACCATCCGACATGTGGGGATTGGACGGCGAGTGAGGAAATGTTTGGCTGTGTTAGAACATCAAATCGTAGAGGATACGAATAAAATAGAACATGTTTCAATTGAAACAAAAGTTAAGAGGGAGACTTGAGACGTTAAAGAAATAGGTGACTGGGGTCTGAGGGTATTTGAATGTTCTCAATGGTTTATCCAATATATATTTAAGAATTTGGGGAATTCTGAATTATATCTATATTTTCTGTAATTATAAAAATATACCATCATTGATTTTTTTTTATGGCAGTTCCGTTCAATTGGATTAAAGGACTGGGTTTCGATCTAGACAGATTTCTAATGTATTGTTCACATGTAAGCTCAGTGATCAGTTCACATGTGAAACAAAACTTTAGTTATCTAGAAAAAAAAACATTTAAAAAAAAATAATAAAGTATATACAGTAGAGCGTCTACCTAAGGAGAACAAATGCTCGTTTTTATTTGTTTAATTTAATTATTAGACATGCATAAGACATTTTAGTTTGAAAATGATTTTAAGTTTTTAACTCTGAGTTCTATTTTGGTGGTCTTTTTGGTGGATGTTGCTAACATATTATATTAAACAAACTTATAAAGTTACAAAACACTTGAGTGGTTAACTTGTTTAAGTAGAGTCATTAGCTTAAAATCAATCTATCATCAAAAGTGTTCTTTTGTTCCTTATTTTTCAGGGGTTATCCAAATAACTCATCCATATATATACGCATGTACGTGGGAAGAATAAAATGAAAACTCATTTTTTTAAGAACTTGAAAAACTCCTAGTGACCATTAATAAATGGCCTAAATCAATTGATGAAATTATTGTAAATAAGTGAAGATATTCTTATTTATTTTTAGTCATTGAGGGACATAATAATAAAACTATACCTCTTTTAACCATTCAAAGATCTCTCTCTGTCTCTTCCTCTCCCTCCTCCCCCCTCCACCTCCCTCCCTCATATCCCGAATATTTCCTGCTCTCTTTCATCTACTTCTCACACCCGAAAACCAAGGTGTGACATAAACGTTGGATTTACACGTCACACACGACGAAAGACTTTCAAAGCCCGTGTTACATAGTTTAAATTACATATTTAACTTTCAATATTACACACTATTCTAGGATATCTAGAGTCTTCTTCAGATAGCCCAGAGATGTCATGTTACTACACACCTAGACTCATCTTGAGACACGTATGAAAACGAATCAACTTTCAATAGTGAGTCTATAGTTTAGCAAACACGCTTTACTTTATCAAAACAACATTTAATATTTCATAACATACTTTATTAGATGTTTGAGTTTAGATAACCACCACTACCACCCAACACAGGAACACACTTACATCACACAACACACTTAGCTCACTCACATCGCGCCAACCCACTTACCACTTTACTGCTTAATTTATAACTCACACTTACCACTTCACAGTAGCGGTGTTAAAAAATATCCTAATAAAAAATCCGAAATTTCGGATATTCATATCATTCAATATATTTTTTGTATTTCTTTTTTATTTTTATTTTTTTTGAATTAAGGACTTATATCAAAATGTGTAACCACTACAAGCTATCACTTACTCATTTAAAAAAGTATGAGTTAAATAGTTGCATATGTGTAACCGTGTTTGACATACGTATAAGTTAATTATTTACATATATGTAAATTATATATATATATATATATATATATATATATATGTGTGTGTGTGTGTGTAAGTTAATGATTTACATATGTAAACGTTCTACATACGTGTAAGTAAACCATTTACATATTTATACTAATAAATAAAAATCTTAGGGGACATCATGGTGCATCATCAACATGTTTTTCCCGCATCTTTATGCTATTAAATAATGATATTAAAAGAATATATTTTTAAATATTTAATATAAATCTAATTATAGATACTTATTATTTAATCATTGATAGTTTTTATATAACTAACCAAATGAATTTAATATGAATTAACATTTATCAGTTACATAAAAAAAATTAATATGCAGTAAAAAAATGTATTGAAAATTAACTCAACAGAATTTATAATTGTAACGTCAAAATACATTTTTAAAGACATATTTTGACAAATGTATGTGTTAACAGATTATATTATATTTTATTCAACCCGTGTAATACATGGGTTTAAAAATATAAATGTTTTATTACTAAGTATATAAAATTACATTTATTCAACCCATACGTGTAAAAGATATGACTCTAACCTAGTATATGTATTATTGTATATATGCTTAAGCCCGTGGTTCAACTGAATTTTCGTAGTTCTAAAAAAATATGAGTTTTAAAATGATTCTAAGCATATATAATATAGTATTAATGGAGTTGATTATGATCATGGAGTGGGAGACCTTATTGCGGGGACTACTACAATATCTCCTCCCCACATGCGAGTATAACCAAAGAGAAAAATACAAATTAATAATTTCTCAAAACCACTAGCTTGCTGCTTTTCTCTAGACAATTGGGCCCATCTCTTGTGATAATTTATCAATTATAAGTTTACATTCTATTTTTATATGTTATTACTTATCAAATATATACAAATAGTTGGATGATGTTGATACAACGATGGCGGTATCCCAAGCTAACCTGCTAAGACAAACAATACCGTTAGGCTCACCGTAGGAGAAGGTCTCCTTCGATCCACCTCCGGCGTGAGAATCAGTGACGAGTTAAGTGAGATGTAGTATGGATTGTGAATTGAGAGAAACGAATGGATTACCTTGGAGCTTGGCCTCCTATTTATAGTCTGCCTTTGGTGAGCTTATGACCCTTTTGTATCTTTGGCAGGAACCTCGTCTTATGGTCCCTGCCTTTTGTCCCCGAGATTCTCCTTAAAGGGGGTAAGTTATTAATGTCGACCCCTTTATGTACTTTTGTCTTAAACGTTGACCTCCCCCTTTTCCTTGCCGGGATAAAGGTTGCGAACACTGCTCTTTGTCTGTGCACTATGATCCTTCCCTATTTAACCTTTATTTGGACTGTATCCTTTATTACGCTACAGGCGTCTTCTTGTAGGTCAGCTAGAAACATACTTCTAGCCGGAGCTGGGCTTCCCATGTTTACTTATTGGGCCTGTATGTGTGGTGGGCCGATTATGCATTGGGCTACAACTCTTGTGTGTTGGGCTACCCCCGTCATCAGCCCCCCAAGTCAGAATTGTTAAAGAGATCTTTTGATTTAACGTTTCTGGCTTTTGTCTTGTTTTTACCTTGGGCTTTTGATCCCCGGGTATGAATTAATTACATTGTTCGTAGGGCATCATTACCCTATTTGACAAGTGATATGACTTGACACGTTCTGACGGTTTGCGCGTCTCCACGCAATTTTTTGAAATTTTACTATAAAATAGGGGTTCGGTTATTGATACACCGTTTTGCTTTCCATCTTCCACCGAGTTTCCTTCGGGTCAGTTCTGTAATCCCCAGGAAATTTCGACCTTATTTTTAATTTTCCGGCCTTATGTTGTGTTGGTATATATACAATAATAACACTACATTTAAATCCCGTACTTGTCACACTCAATGTGTCACATTAATTATTATTTCTATTCAAAATTTAAACCTTTTATTTACATATTAATTCTTATTTATATGTATAACACATGTTTGGATATACATATATATATCTACACACTCATTTCACAAATTTGCCCATATTTATTTCATTTAATTAAGGAATTAAAATTCATAATGATGCATATAATATGGTTAGGTATAAATGCATGACAAGGTATATTTTTTAAAAATAAAATATTTGTTTAAAGTTTCACTCTTTTATAAGCATATAAGTATATAAATATGTGAGATATTTATTCAAATACATACATAATTTACATCTATATCTATACATACTAATAAATAAAGGTTTTGGGGTGCCACATGTCATTCACATGTTCATCCTCAACATTTTTTCCCGCCTCTCTCTCTTATTTAATGATACAAGTTTCTATAAAAAAAAAATCATAATTTATGTTTTCTACCTCTCTCTCCTGTTAAATAATAATGATTTTTATAACTATTTTTATAAAACATTTTTTAATTAAAAAAAATAGCTTTGTTCATAAAACATTTTTATAATTTGAACATTTCTTTCATTGTTTTTATAAAATATTTTTAAAAAATAACTATATAACGTTTCTAAAATCTGTATTAAAAAAATTATGTAAAATGTCAAAAATATGTAATATTAGATATTTATTACTAAGTATATATAACACTGCATTTATTCACCATGTATAATATACAAGGTTTCTAACCTATCTATATCTATACTATATAATAAATAAAGGTTTTGGAGTGACACTTGTCACTCTCATATTCACCCTTAACATTTTTTCCCGCATCTCTCTCCTATTAATTACACAAATTTCTTTAAAAAAAAATTGTTTCCCGCTTCTCTCTCCTATTAAATAATAATGATTTTTATAAAACGTTTTTTATTTAAAAAATATGCATGTTCATAAACTATTTTTATAGATTAAACATTTTTCATTCTTTTTATAAAATAATTTTAAAAAATAATTATTTCACCAATAACATCCAACATACAAATATTCATAGAAACTATAAGTTGTCTTTATTCAACCAATGTAATACATGGGTTTTAACCTAGTTTTCTATATATGTGCGTATCACATAAATAATTATTTAGTTTTAAAAAAATATATGTTTAACAAAGTTATATAAAACATCTCGAACCTGTAGTTATATAAAACCTTTCAAACTTGTAGTTTAATTTCATAGATTTTATAAAATAAACACAAAGGATTTAAAACTAATAAACTTGGTTAGAACCCCCTTTGGTCACAACGAGCCTCCTTGAATACATTGAACCCTCAATTTGAACCCCCTTTGAGTTTTGAAACCCCAAACCCACAGTTGACTTGAGAAAGTCAAAGGGGTGCGTTTTCTCTATCGGATTCAATCCCAAACACTCGAATTCGTTTGTGTAACTATAATCAATCACATGTAAACGATCATACGACCGTTCTAATCACCTGTAACGGATCAATTACAACTAAAATCAATGGAATTGAGTCCAAGCAACTCGTAACCGTCCCCAATCAATCATGACATCAATTCGAGCATTTAACGCGAAATTTGCCTATAAAATCGAACCCACATCTTCACTATAGACGCCACGAACTTCCTATACCTCTGTATTCATCACATTCCTTCTCCAGAATCCCGACGAACTCAAGAATCGCCGATCTCGGCCTCGCTTTCGTTCTCCCTCCATCCCTAATCATTTCAGGTAATTATGGTGTCTATGATTTCGTTTTTTTGTAGGGAGTAAAAGCCCCATGAATTCGAGGACGATAGGGTGCTCAATCAATCGAATTGGGTGGGTTAGGGTTACGGGTTTGTATAAGGAAGAAGATGACTTGGGGCTTGATGTTTAAAACTAAAACGCGACCCCATTAGACCAAGACATAAGCCCCGGTCTGGTGGTTAGTATGTTTGTGTGCGCTGAACCGGCAGGGGCGCAGGTTCGAGTCCCTCAGCCGGCGACTCTTGGTTCCTTTTTCTTTTTAATCCATTTTAATACATCAATTTATACTAAAAAATTTCCAAACATATTTTTATAAATCGCATAAATATATTCTACAAACTTTATAAAAACAGAAAAATATAATGGAATTAACCATTTCATTTTAAAACCTATTATAAAGCTTTATAAATCTTTAAATAAATAAAATAAATGATTTGCTTATACAAATTTAATTTTTGTTAACTATCTTTATATTAACAAATTTTATTGTACAAATTTAGATTCAATGTATAGACATTATTAATCTCCTTAAACTTATAAACAATTATTTTGTGTGAATAATTGTTTAAAACACTTTCAAATTTATAAAAAGGGGAAATACTTAAAATAACTATGGTAAATAATGATTTTATACAATGTTCAACTAAATACATTTAAAACCTATTTATTTATCAACTCTTTATAATTCTCATTAAAAGAATTTATTTAAATGTTTTAACTAAACCTTTTCATTTCCAAATTTATTTATAAGTTATTATTTTGTTCCAATCCATAATCTCATTTATTAATTTCTTTGGAATCACTATATAACTAGCTAATAATTGATTTTTAATTAATTAAGGTTATGAACAATTCTTATTTCAATATTAACTTACAAGGTATATACAAGGCCATCTTCAACCCAAATCCTATCAAACCCTAAAACCCTAAGATGTCATTATCTTGTTCAACTTACTTAGAACTTGGGATACAAATTATCTTTGTAGGTTTGTTGTGAGAAACCCTCACAATAACTATTCATCAAAACCTACCACTCCTAGCTTCAACTCAAGTGAGTTCATAGCCCCCTTTCTCTTTACTATTGTTTACAAATACTCGGGGTGGAACATGTTTACATTACAATGCATACAAATTCAATACCATTGTTCTCATGCTATTTACTATGTGCTTTATGTCTTAAACTACTTGGTGACCATACGTGTATTCATGTTTAGTACAATCATTAACTTGCGAGGCAAGCCTAAGGTAGTACCTTTTATGATCATTTATAAGGGAAACCGATACATACATAGCACGAACCTTGGCGGGTTTTGTGTATACATATTACTACTTTTTTTTCAAAATGACAATCAGTTGGATTGTACCTACAGTTTTCCATTTACATGGTTTGATTGTACGCTTTGGAACCTTGCATGTTTTCACATTTATGCCTTAGTAATGCTTTGAACATATTGAATTTCAAATCCTTTTTACAACTTTTGTTTGGTGTCAAAACCTATGTTACTCACTAACTACTTGTAGTTGACATTTACTCACATGTTTCAGGTGCACCAGTTTGAGGATTCAACATGATCACATAGGATTGGACCTAGTTTAATTTGAATTATGTTATGTTTGAAACACTTGGTTTTACTTATTCTCCTATTGTATCGGGTGCTTTTAATTCAAATAATAAATATTATCATACTTAATAGATGATCATGAGCTTATAAACAACCGCGTCAGCCCCGGCGTGTAATCCGCCGTTGGCCGGGGTGTGACAAGTTCTCCCCTTTTCTTGTTCTTTGTTCTTACCTTTTTCTTTCAATATGAGTGACTGATCAGATATGGATCGACGAAAATGTTTGTTAAAACAAAATACCCTAGATGCTTTGTGTTTGAAGTATCGTATTCCTCTTACTTGTCAAGCCATTCTACCATCTGTTGAGCATACCGTCCGTGACTGTCCGACGGGCTTTATTGCCTTGTACACTAGGTTCTTTGAGTTTTCGAACCTCCGTATTCCGTTGTCTAAGTTTTGTGTTAGGGTTTTAAGCTATTACGATCTGAATCTTTCTCAAATCGCTCCTTTTGGTGTGAGCAAGATTTCTCACTTTGAAATACTATGTAAGGCTCACGGCATTCCTCCTACTCTTGGTCTCTTCCGCAAGTTCTTTCATCTAGCAAAAAATGGAGACTGGTTCACCATTCAGCAGAGAAAAGAACCTTCTCCCCAATGCATCCATCCTTCTAACCCCACCATTAAGGATTGGAAAGGAGAATTCTTTTGGGTTTCTGAGAAAGTCCTTCCTAGGCCCCTTTCCTGGAGAAATCCCAAGGGATCTGTTTCTGAGCCCAAGGTCTCTGAGACTGCTTATAATCATGATCATTATTCTTTACTCCATAGCACCCTTACTTGGGCGCGTCCTTGTTTGGAGGAGGTTCTTGTGTTAGTTGGGCTTAGTTCTATTTGGGATAACCCGGGTACACTCCCTGCTTTCAGCAAGCGTGGGATTGGTATGTTTAGTTATTTGCTCGTGTTTGGGGTATTTATGCGATTATGTGTCTAATTATTTTGTTGTTGTTTACTGGTTTTGCAGCCATAGGCCTTCTTGATGGTATGTCCTTGAGTTCTGATAACGAGGTGGAAGTTACCTAGAGGCTTCTGTCGGCTGGCGAAGATGATGCTACAACTCTTCATGAGAAGACTACGTACCCTCCTGGAAGTCCTTTTAATTTGTCGGTTTCTGATCGTGATGAGGATGTACTCCCTGACGCTCCTGTTACCACTATTTCTACTCGTAAGAGAAAGAAAGAAGTTATTCCTTCCAAGCGTCCCCCCACTCGTGCTTCCAAGAGGAAAAACCTGACCATTGCTGCCCATGCTACTCCTTCTGCTGATGTTGGTGGTTCTTCCCGTTCTATGGTTGTGATGGATTCCGAGGAGTCATCCACTCGTCCTTCCCAAGGTAGCGATCGTGTTGAGCTTACCCCGGATACTGCCGATTCTGTTTTTGCTCCCAAGTTCAATGTCTTAAACAAGGACCTGTTTACCAGCGCATCAGTTAGTTGGCAAATAATTACCCATTTTACCACCCCTGGGCAACAATTGGCCAACCAACATTTGAACATTGAGCAGTTGTACAATCAAATGTGTGTACCGTGGGCCTTACTTGGTAGCTGTCTTCCAGATGCGTACAGGAAGTTAGCAGCATTTGAGTCCTACCAGCAGCAGAGTGTTAAAAAGGTTGCTCTCTTACGGGGTAGGATATCTTGTTTGAAAAAAGATATGGTTGATTTGAAGGATGGGAAGATGAGCGAGGTCCGAATGCTGGAGGAGAAACTTGCTAAGAGCCAAGAGCGTGAACGTCAGTTGGCTAATGAATTAACTGCCCTGCAGGCTGCAACAGAGGATGGCCGTGCTTAATTGGACCGGGATGTGGCCGCGTTTACAACGAAAAAGAAAGAGTTCAAGGCTCGCGAGGAAAATATGAAGTCGTCCATAGCTCAGCTTGTTCAGGTCAACCAGGATTTTCAGCGTTCACTTGAGGACATTTGTGTTGACAAAAGGTGGTTAATTGAGGATGGATTGCATTTTGTTGTTCGTAACTTGTATGTCTGTAGGTAACTCAGGCGTTGGGAAGGCTAAGGTTGCAGCTGACGTGGCTGGGATGGAGGAGGAAGTTGCTGATCGTGCTGAAGCCGGGGATGACAATATGTTGCAGGATCCCTAGGTTGTTTTAAGTTTTCCTGATGCGTGGCCTTGCATGGCCTATCTGATGTGTTTGAAACTTTTAATCTTTTGATTTGTATGTCTGTCGAACGGGTTTTTAGTCTTTTGTATGTCTGTTTGAACAATCGTTGTTTCTGTTCTATGTTTGACGTGATTGCCTTGTGTATGGCAGAATGTTAGTTTTTGTGGATGCTTTTATTTCGCATTTTCTATATGTGTTTGGATGTATATTGCGCAATATGTTTTTTTCATGGGTAGGTCAAGACCGGACCCCATGGAGCCAAATTGTATTAGGTGCTCAACCTTTTGCATGAGAAGGACAAGGCCGGAACTCATGGAGCTATTTTAGACTAGGTGCTCAACCTTTTGCATGAGAAGGACAAGGCCGGAACTCATGGAGCTATTTTAGACTAGGTGCTCAACCTTTTGCATGAGAAGGACAAGGCCGGAACTCATGGAGTTATTTTAGACTAGGTGCTCAACCTTTTGCATTAGAAGGACAAGGCCGGAACTCATGGAGCTATTTTATACTAGGTGCTCAAACCCTTTTTTGGGTAGGACAAAGCCGTATCCCATGGAAAGATTTCTAGGTAGTTAGACAGGGAATTCTAGGGACTACAAGGTGTCCCTTGTTATGTTAGCAAGTCTGTGTTAATAAAGACATACTTTGAATGTAAAGACTGCATCTTGATTGTATTCAGGATGTTACATTACACATAGCCTGTTGGCTTACAAAAGAAATTGATTGGTGAATACTGCCCTATCGTTATCGTTACATTGATCAGTCAAAAGGTGTAACGTCTTTTTTTTTTTTTGCAGTCTCTCATGTTGTTGTCTTTAAGTGTGGAATCGGCGGAGGTTGGCCACATTCTACTGCCTGGGGACTGGCCTCCCATCCATGTAGTTCAGCTTGTAGGATCTCCCTTTGTGACATTCTTTGACTTGGTACGGGCCTTCCCACCTTGGGCCCAGCTTCCCTGTGTCCTGCTGTCTGCTGGCCTCATTTTTTTTAGTACCAGATCCCCCGGGCGAAATGATTCTGGCCTTGCCCGGGCATTGTAATACCTTTCCATCTGGAGCTTGTACTGAGCTTCTTTGATGTAGGCATCATCTCTTTGTTCTTCTAACAAGTTCAAGTTGATGGAGATTTCAGGGGCGTTGTTTGATTCGCTGAACATGCTTCTCCTTGTGGACATTACTCCTATCTCTGCCGGGATCATTGCCTCTGACCCAAAGGTGAGGATGAATGGTGTCTTGCCATTGCTTGTCTTCTCCGTTGTCCTTATGGCCCATAGGACACTTGGCAGCTCTTCCAGCCAATTCCGCCCATATCGTTATAGCCTTGCCTTCAAGCCTTCCACAATACTTCTGTTCATACGCTCTACTTGGCCATTTGCCTGTGGATGGGCTACTGATGTAAATATTTGTTTTATATAAAAAAAATTTACACCATCCCTTAAATGGTTCATCCGCGAATTGTTTTCCATTATCTGTTACTAGTTCGCCTGGAAGCCCAAAACGGCAAACGATGTTTTCCCAGAAAAATTTAACCACTTGTTTCCCAGTGATAGTGGCTAGGGGTTTAACCTCTGGCCACTTAGTGAAGTAATCGACAGCGACTAAAAGGAATTTTACCTTGCATGCCCTTTCCGGGAAAGGGCCGACGATGTCCATGCCCCACTTGTAGAAGGGCCATGCTGAGTTGATAGTTACCAGGTTGTGCCTGGGAACATGTGCGGTCGGGGCATGCAATTGGCAGCTTTCGCACTTTTTGATTTCTTCGAGTGTGTCTTTATGCATTGTGGGCCAGTAATACCCTAGGTTCATGATCTTTGATACCACCGTTCGTGGCCCAGCGTGCGTTCCACATGCTCCCCTATGGACTTCCAGAATGATGTAGTTACTCTGGATTGGGCCAACACATCGTAGGAGTGGTGACAAGTAGGATTTTTTGAACAACTGCCATTCGACCATAGTGTAGCTTGCTGCTTTCAGTATCATGCGCTTTGCCTCTGTTTTGTTCTCTGGTAGGACCCCTGTGACCAAGTAATCTTTGATGGGTGTCATCTATGTTTCCCCTTTTTCTTCTATTATGTCCCCCACCTCCTTAGCTGAGATGGATCTGCTTTCCAGGACTTCAACTAACACTTTTTTGGTTATATGTGCGAAGGTAAGTGATGCCAACTTGCTTAGCGCATCCGCCTTTTTGTTTTGCGTTGGTGACACTTGTGTGACTGTGCATCTGCCTAGTTCTTTCATTAGTTGCTTGGCCAACTCTTTGTATTGTTTCCTCGACGGATCTTTTGCCGCGTATTCTTCGTTTACTTGATTTGCCACCAACAAAGAGTCTACATGAGCAGTAAGGTATCTTGCCCCTAATTTCTTTGCCATCCGGAGTCCTGCAAGGAACGCCTCATATTCAGCTTCATTGTTAGTGCTGGGGAAGTTTAGGCGTAATGCGTATGTGATCTCTTTTCCTTCTGGGTCGAGCAACATAAAGCCTGCCCCAGATCCTTCAGCACTTGAGGCTCCATCCGTGTACAAGATCCATTCGCCCGTAGGAGGATCTTGTTGGTCCGTGGAGATGTACTGGACTTCTTTTCCATCTCCGAGTTCTTCGATGATGAAGTCTGCCAATGCTTGCCCTTTGATCGTTGTTCGGGGAGCATATGTGATTCCATGCTCCCCCAGGGCTATTGCCCATTTCGCCCATCTTCCGGATGACTTTGGTTTTGTCAGTATCTCTTTCAGTGGGTGATTTGTAAGGACTTGCACATTGTGTGCTTGAAAGTATCTTCTTAGGCGTTTTGCTGCATGCACTACAGCTAGAGCCGTGCGTTCTAGGTGAGAATATCTTGTTTCCGCCTCTTTTAGTGCTCGGCTTACAAAATAGATAGGCAACTGACAGCCCTTCCTTTCTTCTATGAGTACTGCACTGATGGCTTCTTCCCCGGCTGCGACGTACAAGAAGAGTTGTTCTTTTGCTTGGGGAGCTACCATTGCTGGTATCCCGGCGATGTAACTTTTCACGCTTTGGAAAGCTTCTTCGGCCTCCCGGCTCCACTGGAAATCTGTCTTTTTGGAGCAACCTTTTAATGTTCTAAAGAATGGTAAGGAACGTTCAGCAGACTTTGATAGGAATCTATGTAGGGCAGCTAACTTACCGTTTAGGCTCTGCACCTCTTTTCTGCTTCTTGGGGATTTCATGTCCCATATGGCTTTGACCTTGTCAGGGTTTGCCTGAATATCCTACTTATTGACCACGTGCCACACGAAACTGCCTTCTTCAAAACCGAACGAACACTTACTCGGGTTCAGCTTCATGTTGATCTTTCGCAAGTTGCTGAATGTTTGCTCTATGTCTCTGATCATGGTATCTTCGTCTTGGCTTTTTATGACCAAGTCATCTACGTATGCTTCCATGTTCTTGCCCAGTTGGTCTTCGAAGGCTTTGTCTATCAACCTTTGGTAAGTGGCTCCTTCATTTTTTAGACCAAATGGCATTTTCTTGTAACAGAAGATACCTCTAGTAGTGTGAAAGGACATTTTTCCTTCGTCTGCTCTGCTCATTTTTATTTGGTGGTAACCTTTGTATGCGTCCAGGAAGCATTTTAGGTTGAAACCTGTTAAAGCGTCCACTTTTAGGTCGATTTCTGGGAGCGGGTAGCAGTACTTGGGGCATGCTTTGTTGAGGTTCTTTGAAATCCACACACATTCTCCAGCTTCCGTCGGATTTTTTTACCATTACTGGGTTTGCAACCCATGTGGGGTATTTGACCTCTCGGAGGATATCTGCTGACACCAGCTTGTTCACCTCTTCTATGACTGCTTTGCTTCTGTTTGGGGCCAAACTTCATTTCTTCTGAATAACCGGTGTCTGGGTTGAGCTGATCTGGAGGGTGTGTTCTGCGGTCTTTCTAGGGACACCTGTCATGTCTGCTGGCAACCATGCAAATACGTCTTTGCTTTTTCGCAGGATATTTATCAGCTTCCTTTTCCCCTGGTCTGATAGGCCGGGCCCGATATTGACTTTCTGCTCCGGGTAGTCGGCGTTGATGCTCACTTTTCCTTCGGCGATCCCCTCTTCTGTTAGTCCTATCATTAGGGCTTCTGGAGAGGGATAGATAGTACATGTTCCTATCTTTGTAGGAAACTTCATTACAGCATGGGCTGTAGAAACCACAGCTTCGAACGCGCTTATCCCCGGCCTTCCGATGATGGCGTTATATCGCGATGGTGACCGAACCACCACAAATAACAACTCTTCGGTTCGCCTAAATCTTCCTTTACCCAAGGAGACCTTTAGTGTGACAATCCGGACTTTTCCAGTTAACTCCGTTAACAAAATCTAGTTAAAGTTAACCTAATTAACTTAACTCAAACTTCAGGGACTAATTCTGTCAATAATCCAAACTTAAACTCCAAGGACTAGTTGTGTAATACCCTTAAACTATTCTGTTGACTTTTTAAAGTCAAAATCTTGTTTATGTTAACTTTGAAAGTCAAACTAACCAGGCTCTAACTCCATCCAAACTTGAGGGACCAATTCTGCCATTGTCTAAACTCAAGAACATGAAACCTCAGGGACTACTTCTGTAATTAAGCTAATTTTGATTTCGTTGACTTTCAAAAGTCAAACCGTGCGTTCTTTGATCCAAATCCACGAGTGATAACTGAAATCCGTCCAAATTAATAACTGAATTGGACATTAACAACTTTAACGTTCGTCTTTAAACCCCTAATCATCGACATTAATTCGAATTAACCTCAATTATGAGAATTAAGTTCGAAACCGTCGAACCATCCTCCCTCTTTATCAAAATCGACAAATTCTTGTATTGGTTCCACAAATTGATCATACACACACATAACTCACACCTCTTTGAAGCTTTTGCACCAACTGAATTGGCCGGAGTAACAGTCGAAGACGCCGAGATGACCACTGTCACAGTCGACAACCGTTTTAGTCGAGCTCAGTCAATTCGCATCTGTTTCCGGTAATTGAATACACCCTCACCTTCGTTTTTACTTCCAGATGAAGAGCCCTATGCCAATTAGGGCTTAAAACATCAAAATTAACAAGAACCCGATTCTAGGGTTTATACATTCAAGGTTTAATCAATTACCAGTCTAGGTGTGATCTCAATTCAATTAACCTACACCCCTAGACTAGGAATCGACTACGCAGTCAAAGCCCTATGAAATCCAAGATGTATATCATCAAATTGAAACTGAATCGAACCTAGGGTTCATATACGTCCCTGTTTAATCGAATTCCTATCTAAACTTGTTTTAAATGAAATTAAACAACACCAATAGATTCGCAATGCTTCAATCAGTGAAAACCCTATGCGAATCTGATCATATAACATCGATTAAATCATAATCCGTAAACTAGGGTTCGTGATAAAAACGTTTTGGGGCTTTTGATCCTGGATACCATCTCAATCAAATTAAAACCTGTGAACAGATTCGAAATGTTCATAGGGGTGAAAGCCCTATGATTTTAATGAATTTTAACATCGGATTGGATCAGATTCAAATTCGTGTTCTTATTCTAGGGTTCGACTTTTGAATCAGAGATTAAACTAACTTAAACCGGTTAATTTTGAAATTAAAAACTACCAAGTGTTCGCAAACCTTAGTATAACAAAACCCCTATGCCCACAGTTTCGATCGAAGCCCAAATTGGGAGTATTTGGACGGGATTCGATCTTGAGTACATACGGAAGGAGAAGCCACTGTGCTTGTATGTTAAAACGATTTAATCCGGGTATCTAACGCGATACCCTAGCGGGCGGGACTGGTTAGTGACTTGTGCGTGTGTGGGAGAGACCCGGGTTCGAGACCGGGCTCCCACAATCATTTTTGGAACATTTTTCTGGAATATTATATTAATAAAAATCAAACCTTATAATATTATATTATTATATAAATGCGTTTTAACCCGGAAAACAACCCGTAGGCTCGGGTTTGAATTATTAGCTTATTTTTATAAATTATACCCGCTTTTATAATTTATACATTATTATTATTATTAAGTAAAAATAATATGTTTATATTATTTATAAGCCGTAAACTCGTGTAAAATAATATATTTATCTTATTCTCAACTTGTGACCCGTATTATTAAATAATATATATTTATATTATTTCGAATCATTTTATAACGCCGTGTAACAATTAAGATTAAATAATAATATAATTAATTATATTATCCACTCGTATATATATTATTATTTGTGTCATTCGTCACGTAAAGTGATTCCTAAACTCGTAGACACGTTCGTCCACTCTCGTTTATTAGAGCGGTTCTTTAAGACGCTCCTTTCCGTGTCGTCCTCACAAATCCCATATGTCCCCAACTTATGTGTTTATAATTCTAGGGCATACGTAAGCCGTGCAGGCTAACACTTGAGGTTCTAAATCTCATACTTGTGTGATACTACCTACTACGCAACGCAGGTGAGTTTCACGGCCCCTTTTTACTTGTTTTACTATTGGGGGAGAAACATGCTTACACACAAACGTATTTTACTTGTTTTCCTGTTGAGGAAGAAACAAACATGAACACCAACTATCATACTTTTACTTGTTTTCCCCGTGGGGGAGAAACAGGTACGCAAGCAAATATTATTTTACATGTTTTTCCCGTTGGGGGAGAAAACATGACGCAACTATTTGATTATGGTACTTTATATGATATCACTGTTGAGGCTAAGCGTAACACACTATCACAGAAAGTCCTCATCTTATATCGGACCGTTAATATGGATCTTAGCGAGGTAATGTTTAGTAGTACTACTGGGTTTGACAAGCCCCACCCGCGTTAGTCGCGCTAACTCGATTGGATATCGAACGGGTGATATGTTAGCCTACTCACATTTGCCAGAGTTGATAGACCTGGCAGGAGGCATACAAACACAGTCAGCTTCGGTTGCGAGCGCTTTAGTAAGACATGAACATAGGTTAGCTACCTATAGATAAGCATATTGAATGTACATAATCTGGCAAACACTCTCTTATTACAAACTTCAAACCTGTGAACTCACCAACCTTGTGTTGACACTTTTTCTTACATGTTTCTCAGGTCGCTAAGGCACAGGTTGCACACTTAGGACATGCATGGAGTCCTGCTATCATTTCATCCTCATGCAAACATTTAAAACAATTTACTGGTCTTATTATACTTTAGCGCATTTGTTTTGCGCATTTATTTTCTTTTTTAAAACGCTTCTGCATTAACTCTGAACTTTTATGATATTACATTTATGTCCCATATAGTGTCGTTTGATGTAACTAATGACTGAGATCCTGGTTTGTCACGCACCAAACGGTAAAACTCCGTTAGTGGAATTTGGGGGTGTGACAGATTGGTATCAGAGCCAGGTTATAGAGAACTAGGATTGCATACTAGACTATAACCTCACACATTAGTTACACGGCACATACACTCATACCTGATATATATAGCACCTATACATACATTGTAGTGCAGGCATGTAACACCATCCGTATCACCCTCAGTTGGCGAGGGACACATCATTTACATTGCATCATCATTCCCAGTGGCGACACTCGGGGAATCACTAGAACGTCATCCACTCCCGTCCGAGGGCAGCGAGACGGAGCCTTCGGAGGAGTCATTTACATCACCATCACCTGTTGGGTATGGTGGGATTTCTCAGGTCCATGTTATGGACGACACTCAGCACTAACGCATATCTCTTGGGAATTGGGATCGTCGGAGGCGAGCCCCTACTGTACCCACTAGCAACAATACGCCGAGTGAAGGCAGACCGTTGCACCCATTATTGCAGAATCCATTGACACGTAGATGTCATCACTTTCCTGAGCCATGGGCTCGCGTCTTTGGTTGATATTCTGTTGAAGATAGATTGACCACAAAGTTGAGAACGCATTGCTCTTTGCATACTCAGACCCTCTCCTGACTCAGTTGGAAGGACGGCTACTATGCTGCTTCTTATAACTTGTATTCATGAATTAGTTTCATTTCTCGAAGTCTCATTTCATGTACATGGTTGTTTCATGTGCATGTTCTCATCTACAATCCGTTGGATTGGACTCTCGCATTGTGTTTCAACTCGAGAATACTCAGATCATATGATTCTCGACTACTCATCCTGATATGAGTCCTAGTTGATCAACTTATGGTTGATGGCTAAGCTTTTCGATGACCTATCATATCTGACAACACTCTGTACTTAACAATACAAACTAAAGGACATTATGACACAGGACAGGTAGAACTAGGGTGAGCATGCAAAGCAAATTATCATTACGGGTGCACACGTAATATTAATTTGAGGTGCATGTAAGTCCTGGTGAAATCTAGTGTGTGGATAAATGGTCCTAATCAGTGATCTACAAACTTAAACTTCCACTGTCAGTAGAAGTTCTTGTAACCCGCTCAACGACTAGTTAGTATCATTAAACCTGTTCAACAGTTGATAGACGCGACTATCAAGTTGAAGATATTACGGAAACACTGAACCATCATCAATAGGATCCATCCTTTTATCTCACTCATGTAAGAGTCGTAGTGAAATTGAGACTCTCATCCAAACGTGATAACAGAAACCAACTCGATTGAGACTCTTGTAGAATCTCATGACATATCCATCGACTCCATCTATGTAAGCGGAATTTGAGAAATTCTTTCTAAGCTAACACGTTATTCCTTACACTGCAACAATAAATTCCATTTGAACCTAGTGCCTTATCCTGTGGCTAATCCTTAGTCTAATTCGATTTATGCCCCAGCATACCTAACTCTGCAATCGGATTTCTTTCGTCACGAAATGATCTAGTTGTTCCAATGACTTTAGAAAACGGGAATTTAATCCAACCAACCATCGGCTGAACGCAACTACTTAAACAGACATCCTATCCCTTATGTTACTGGAATCTCTATCTCATTAGATTTTTCTTTCCTACATGTGAACCTCTTCCCTTGACCTTAGGATTGACCGACGCTTACATTATAAGCACGGGTCTCATTAGAAGTCCTAGCATGACTTCACAAATTTCATATTAGTGCGTCGTACTCCAACCCTATTAGAAACTATGTACACTATAGGATATAGTGGGCGGTCAAATTACGAAAGCAACTCCCATTCTGAGAGGATGTAAGCTAGGATTGGTTAGTCATAAGTTTAACATTGACATTATGCCAGTCACACTGGGCAGCTTTGACGTGATCATCTGTATGGATTGGTTATCTAAGAACCAAGCCGAAATTGTTTGTTGTGAGAAAATCGTTCGCATTCCTCTCCCGAGTGGAGAAACCCTTCTGTCCAAGGCGAAAGGATTGGTGCAGTCGTTGGCATCATATCCTTCATGAAAGCACAAAAGTGTCTTCGAAAAGGTTATGCTGTCATTTTGACTCTCGTCGCAGAGCAGCCATCTGAGGAGAAGAAGATTGACGACATCCCAATAGTACGTGACTATCCGAAAGTAATTCCCGAAGACTTGTTTGGTCTGCCACCGCATCGTCAAGTAGAATTTCAAATCGACCTAGCACCCAGAGCAGCGCCTATTGCTCGGGCACCCTACCGACTTGCACCTAGTGACCTGCAAGAGTTATCAACACAACTGCAGGAGTTGTTAGATAAAGGTTTCATTCGACCAAGCTCATCGCCATGGGGAGCTCCAGTCCTATTTGTCAAGAAGAAGGACGGGCATTTCCGCATGTGCATCGATTACCGGGAACTGATCAAAGTGACGATCAAGAACCGTTATCCTCTACCCCGCATCGATGATCTTTTTGACCAACTCCAAGGATCAAGTTTCTATTCCAAGATAGATCTTAGATCCAGTTATCACCAGCTGAGAGTCTGAGAGGGGGACATCTCTAAGACAGCATTCAGGACTAGGTATGGTCACTATGAATTCATGGTCATGCCTTTTGGATTGACTAACGCACCTGCGGTATTCATGGATCTCATGAACCGTGTGTGTAAACCCTATCTCGATCAGTTCGTCATTGTTTTCATTGATGACATCCTCATCTATTCCAAGAATAGAGATGAACATGAGGAGCATCTGCGTTTGATTCTGGGATTGACTGGCTATTACCGTCGTTTCATCAAAGGATTTTCCAAGATTACCCAATCCCTCACCCCTCTAACTCAAAAAGGGTAAACCCTATAACTGGGGTGACACCCAGGAGTCAGCGTTTCAACTCCCCAAACATAAACTCTACAGTGCACCCATCCTATCTCTTCCAGAGGGAACGAATGATTTTGTGGTGTATCGTGACGCATCAATTCAAGGACTTGGTTGTGTTTTGATGCAACGCGAGAAGGTCATCGCTTACGCTTCTCGTCAACTGAAAATTCACGAGAAAATCTACACAACTCGTGACTTAGAGTTGGGAGCCGTGGTATTTGCACTAAAGATCTGGAGACATTACTTGTACGGTACCAAGTGCCCCATTTACACCGATCACAAGAGTCTTCAGCACGTCTGATAACAGAAAGAGTTAAACATACGACAATGTCGTTGGGTCGAACTCTTGAATAATTAAGATTGTGCGATCCGGTATCATCCGGGTAAAGCTAACGTTGTAGCTGATGCCCTAAGTCGGAAGGAAACCTAGCCCGAACGAGTTCGATCATCACAGCTTACTATTCACCCCGGATTACCTGACAAAATCCGTAGTGCTCAACTTGAAGCTCTGAAAGAGGAAAACCTACCGCTGGAAGGTACACGCGGTATGGAAGCATAACTCGAGGCCAAATCTGACGGTATTCGCTACTTCGCCGAGCGAATATGGGTTCCAGTATTCAGTAACTTAAGGGAACTAGTCATGGATAAGACTCATAAACCTCGTTACTCCATTCATCCAGGTTCCGACAAGATGTATCATGACCTGAAGGTGCTGTATTGGTTGCCAAAGATGAAGGTCGATATAGCCACCTATGTGAGCAAGTGCCTAACTTGCGCGAAGGTCAAAATTGAATATCAAAAGCCTTCCGGTCTACTCCAGCAACCGGAGATTCCCATGTGGAAATGGGAACAGATATCCATGGACTTTATCACAAAACCGCCACAAACTCCTACCGGATGTGATACCATTTGGGTAATCGTTGATCGTTTAACAAAGTCCGCTCACTTCTTAGCAATCAAGGGAACTGACAAGATGGATAAACTTACTCGTATATATTTGAAAGAAGTAGTATCTTGGCACGGGGTGCCAATCTCTATCATTTCGGATCGTGATGCACGATTCACCTCTCGTTTTTGGCAATCATTGCAAAAAGCCCTAGGCACACGTCTAGACATGAGTACAGCATATCATCCGTAAACCGATGGTCAAACAGAACGTACCATCCAAACCTTAGAGGACATGCTACGAGCTTGTGTGATCGATTTCGGTAATACCTGGGAGTCTCACTTACCTTTAGTGGAGTTCTCCTACAACAACAGTTATCACACTAGCATCAAGGCAGCACCATTTGAGGCATTGTACGGACGTAAATTCCGATCTCCTATCTGTTGGGCTGAAGTTGGGGATAGCCAACTTACAGGTCCCGAACTGGTATTCAAAACTTCTGAAAAGATCGTTCAAATCCGAAACCGTATGACGGCAGCTCGTGATCGTCAAAAGAGCTACGCCGATAAGCGTCGTAAACCGTTAGAGTTTCAAGTAGGCGACATGATTCTACTCAAAGTCTCTCCTTGGAGAGGTGTAATTCGCTTCGGGAAGCGAGGCAAACTGAATCCTCGTTATGTTTGACCATTCAAGAATATAAAGAGAATTGGCCCAATGGCGTATCAACTGGACCTACCTGAAAGACTTAGTGGTGTACACGATGTCTTTCATGTCTCGAACTTGAAGAAATGTCTAGCAGACGAAACACTCGCAGTTCCTCTTGAGGAACTACACATCGATGAACAGTTGCGTTTCATCGAAGAACCCGTGGAAATTATGGTTAGGGAAATCAAAACGTTAAAACACAGTAAAATCCCCATTGCCAGAGTCCATTGGAACTCGAAACGCGGACCGGAATTCACGTGAGAGCGCGAGGATCAGATGATGCGCAAATATCCTAATCTGTTCAAGCACTCCACTTCAAATTCTTAAGGTACTATTTTAATTTTCGGGACGAAAATTCTTTCAACTAGGGGATGATGTGACATCCGAATTTTTTTATTTATTTATTTAATTTTCGGGACGAAAATTCTTTCAACTAGGGGATGATGTGACAATCCGGACTTTTCCAGTTAACTCCGTTAACAAAATCTAGTTAAAGTTAACCTAATTAACTTAACTCAAACTTCGGGACTAATTCTGTCAATAATCCAAACTTAAACTCCAAGGACTAGTTGTGTAATACCCTTAAACTATTCTGTTGACTTTTTAAAGTCAAAATCTTGTTTATGTTAACTTTGAAAGTCAAACTAACCAGGCTCTAACTCCATCCAAACTTGAGGGACCAATTCTGCCATTGTCTAAACTCAAGAACATGAAACCTCAGGGACTACTTCTGTAATTAAGCTAATTTTGATTTCGTTGACTTTCAAAAGTCAAACCGTGCGTTCTTTGATCCAAATCCACGAGTGATAACTGAAATCCGTCCAAATTAATAACTGAATTGGACATTAACAACTTTAACGTTCGTCTTTAAACCCCTAATCATCGACATGAATTCGAATTAACCTCAATTATGAGAATTAAGTTCGAAACCGTCGAACCATCGTCCCTCTTTATCAAAATCGACAAATTCTTGTATTGGTTCCACAAATTGATCATACACACACATAACTCACACCTCTTTGAAGCTTTTGCACCAACTGAATTGGCCGGAGTAACAGTCGAAGACGCCGGAGATGACCACTGTCACAGTCGACAACCGTTTTAGTCGAGCTCAGTCAATTCGCATCTGTTTCCGGTAATTGAATACACCCTCACCTTCGTTTTTACTTCCAGATGAAGAGCCCTATGCCAATTAGGGCTTAAAACATCAAAATTAACAAGAACCCGATTCTAGGGTTTATACATTCAAGGTTTAATCGATTACCAGTCTAGGTGTGATCTCAATTCAATTAACCTACACCCCTAGACTCGGAATCGACTACGCAGTAAAAGCCCTATGAAATCCAAGATGTATATCATCAAATTGAAACTGAATCGAACCTAGGGTTCATATACGTCCCTGTTTAATCGAATTCCTATCTAAACTTGTTTTAAATGAAATTAAACAACACCAATAGATTCGCAATGCTTCAATCAGTGAAAACCCTATGCGAATCTGATCATATAACATCGATTAAATCATAATCCGTAAACTAGGGTTCGTGATAAAAACGTTTTGGGGCTTTTGATCCTGGATACCATCTCAATCAAATTAAAACCTGTGAACAGATTCGAAATGTTCATAGGGGTGAAAGCCCTATGATTTTAATGAATTTTAACATCGGATTGGATCAGATTCAAATTCGTGTTCTTATTCTAGGGTTCGACTTTTGAATCAGAGATTAAACTAACTTAAACCGGTTAATTTTGAAATTAAAAACTACCAAGTGTTCGCAAACCTTAGTATAACAAAACCCCTATGCCCACAGTTTCGATCGAAGCCCAAATTGGGAGTATTTGGACGGGATTCGATCTTGAGTACATACGGAAGGAGAAGCCACTGTGCTTGTATGTTAAAACGATTTAATCCGGGTATCTAACGCGATACCCTAGCGGGCGGGACTGGTTAGTGACTTGTGCGTGTGTGGGAGAGACCCGGGTTCGAGACCGGGCTCCCACAATCATTTTTGGAACATTTTTCTGGAATATTATATTAATAAAAATCAAACCTTATAATATTATATTATTATATAAATGCGTTTTAACCCGGAAAACAACCCGTAGGCTCGGGTTTGAATTATTAGCTTATTTTTATAAATTATACCCGCTTTTATAATTTATACATTATTATTATTATTAAGTAAAAATAATATGTTTATATTATTTATAAGCCGTAAACTCGTGTAAAATAATATATTTATCTTATTCTCAACTTGTGACCCGTATTATTAAATAATATATATTTATATTATTTCGAATCATTTTATAACGCCGTGTAACAATTAAGATTAAATAATAATATAATTAATTATATTATCCACTCGTATATATATTATTATTTGTGTCATTCGTCACGTAAAGTGATTCCTAAACTCGTAGACACGTTCGTCCACTCTCGTTTATTAGAGCGGTTCTTTAAGACGCTCCTTTCCGTGTCGTCCTCACAAATCCCATATGTCCCTAACTTATGTGTTTATAATTCTAGGGCATACGTAAGCCGTGCAGGCTAACACTTGAGGTTCTAAATCTCATACTTGTGTGATACTACCTACTACGCAACGCAGGTGAGTTTCACGGCCCCTTTTTACTTATTTTACTATTGGGGGAGAAACATGCTTACACACAAACGTATTTTACTTGTTTTCCTGTTGAGGAAGAAACAAACATGAACACCAACTATCATACTTTTACTTGTTTTCCCCGTGGGGGAGAAACAGGTACGCAAGCAAATATTATTTTACATGTTTTTCCCGTTGGGGGAGAAAACATGACGCAACTATTTGATTATGGTACTTTATATGATATCACTGTTGAGGCTAAGCGTAACACACTATCACAGAAAGTCCTCATCTTATATCGGACCGTTAATATGGATCTTAGCGAGGTAATGTTTAGTAGTACTACTGGGTTTGACAAGCCCCACCCGCGTTAGTCGCGCTAACTCGATTGGATATCGAACGGGTGATATGTTAGCCTACTCACATTTGCCAGAGTTGATAGACCTGGCAGGAGGCATACAAACACAGTCAGCTTCGGTTGCGAGCGCTTTAGTAAGACATGAACATAGGTTAGCTACCTATAGATAAGCATATTGAATGTACATAATCTGGCAAACACTCTCTTATTACAAACTTCAAACCTGTGAACTCACCAACCTTGTGTTGACACTTTTTCTTACATGTTTCTCAAGTCGCTAAGGCACAGGTTGCACACTTAGGACATGCATGGAGTCCTGCTATCATTTCATCCTCATGCAAACATTTAAAACAATTTACTGGTCTTATTATACTTTAGCGCATTTGTTTTGCGCATTTATTTTCTTATTTAAAACGCTTCCGCATTAACTCTGAACTTTTATGATATTACATTTATGTCCCATATAGTGTCGTTTGATGTAACTAATGACTGAGATCCTGGTTTGTCACGCACCAAACGGTAAAACTCCGTTAGTGGAATTTGGGGGTGTGACATTTAGTTTTATCTCACCGACTGGGCATAATTTCTCTCCTGAGAATCCGACCAAAGGAGTGGTAGAAGGCGTGAGCTTCTTCCTTGTTTCTTCCTCCAGTTGGAGGAAGCAATGCTCGTACATGATTTCTGATGCACTCCCTCCGTCAAGATATACTCTCCTTACTTCTTGTTCTTCAATGTTTGCTTGTATTATCATCGGTGACCATGCTGACTTACCCGGGGCTATCGGAGGGACAGTGATTTCCTCGTTGGATAAACCCCGGTTGTTGCTGTGTGATTTGGTTCTCCCCTGTCTGGTCACCATTAGTATTTCTTTCTTTTTTCCTTTTTCTTTCTCCTGCCTGTCCTCTAGCTTCTTATTCTTGATATCTTTTATCAAGTGGGCTAGTTCTCCTGACTGTACATCCGCCTCTATTCGTTTTTTCAACTGAAAACAGTCGTTCGTGTTGTGACCCGTATCACCGTGGAACTCATAGTATTGATGGGCCATTTTCGCATCGGGTGGCCTGTTAACCATTTTTGGTGGTCAAAAGTTGAACTTTGCTTCTTCTGTTGCTACGATTTCCTTTGGGGTCTTGGTTAGTGCTGTAAACTGTGAGCTCTTCCCCCTATCTTCCTCCCGGGGTTTGGACCAGCCATAAGGGTACTCAGATTTTTCGTATGGCCGTCGATGCTCGTGGAAATGGCTCGTCGATCGCCTCTCAACGAAAGGTTGGAAACGGTGTTGGCTTCTGCTGGTTGGTGGAGGACTCTTCCATGTAGGGTTCTTTGTTTTTTGGGTACCCTCTAATGCCTGTGTCGCTTCCTTTCCTCTCAAGAAAGCCTCTGCCTTTTCCAGAGTTTCTTCCATAGTCTTCGGGATGTTTCAGTTGAGCTCTTCTATCAACTGTCTTGCTCTGACCCCATGTATGAACCCTGAAATTATCATTTGTTCCGTGGCCCCGCTTATACTTAAGCCTTCCAACTTGTATCTTTCCATGAAAGATCTCAAGTCTTCATCTTCTCGTTGTTTTATGTTGTGGAGAACCACGGGGTCCTTCATGTATCTTTTTTTGTTGCATGAAGTTGGTTAGAAAATTCCTGCCTTTCACTGGGTAGGCTGTTAAACCATAAGCGAGCGGGTCCTGATAAGGTTTGTACGAACATATGACACCAGACTGGCATGGACCATTGCTCCACCTTCGCTACTCCTGAAAAGAGTTCTAAATGATCGTCTGGGTCTCCGAGACCATCATACGTTTTAACATTGGACGACATCTTGGTCTTCGGGGGGAATTTGAAGTTCGCGATGCGCGGGGTGAACTTAGTGTGAGCACTTGGGATATAGGGCCTGGAGAGGTCATCTCCGGCCCATATCTGAGGAGCAGGCTGGGTGTAGGTGACCACGGGTTGTGTCATTACGGGAGCAGTTGTGTAATACGGGTAATATCCTGAGGGCGGAAAAGTGTGAGCGTTCTGACCATCCCCCCCCTCCCTGGGGTGGAAAGGGGGTGTAGCCCGGGGCATAAGTCCCAGGTGTTGGATTCATGTATTGCCAAGGATGTTGCTGGAAACCCATTCCTCTAGGAAGAGATAATCCCCCGTGAGTTGTCTAGGATCGACCCATGATAGGGCGTGTAAGAAAGGGTTGTACATGTTTTCCGGAACCTGGACTGGGTTGGCTGTCATGTTCATGAGCGACATTGTCGGGAGACTTATGGGTATTTCCCCTGCCCCTATAGTGGCAACTACATTTTCCCCCTGGGGAGGAGTTGGAGTTAAAGTGACGCTTGGTTCTTCCTCGTAGTCCAGGCGGGCTCGTATTCCCTGCAGTCGTGCTTCTTGAGCATACTCTTGTTCATGAGTTCCTGGAGGTGTGGAAAGTTTTCCCTTACCCCTTCAGGAGTTAGCTCAATCATATCCGAGATTTCGACTGGGCCCTCGGGAGTTCCATTTAGGTTGCTTGGGGGGTGGCTTCTTCAGCCATGCCAGTTGAGCGCAACAAAGAAAGGAGTGAACTTTCAGAAAAGGTTTTTTTGTTGGGTGGAACACAAATTTGTTATTTTCTAAAATGAAGTCGTGCCCCACGGTGGGCGCCACTTGTTGCTACAACGATGGCGGTATCCCAAGCTAACCTGCCAAGACAAACAAAACCGTTAGGCTCACCGCAGGAAGAAGGTCTCCTGCGATCCACCTCCGGCGTGAGAATCAGTGACGGGTTAAGTGAGATGTAGTATGGATTGTGAATTGAGAGAAACGAATGGATTACCTTGGAGCTTGGCCTCCTATTTATAGTCTGCCTTTGGTGAGCTTATGACCCTTTTGTATCTTTGGCAGGAACCTCGTCTTATGGTCCCTGCCTTTTGTCCCCGAGATTCTCCTTAAAGGGGGTAAGTTATTAATGTCGACCCCTTTATGTACTTTTGTCTTAAACGTTGACCTCCCCCTTTTCCCTGCCGGGATAAAGGTTGTGAACACTGCTATTTGTCTGTGCACTCTGATCCTTCCCTATTTAACCTTTATTTGGACTGTATCCTTTATTACGCTACAGGCGTCTTCTTGTAGGTCAGCTAGAAACATACTTCTAGCCGGGGCTGGGCTTCCCATGTTTACTTACAGCTCTTGTGTGCTGGGCTACCCCGTCATCAGATGACAACATTTACTTAGGTTTAGCTATTTTCAACTCGTTATACAAATCAAGATCTCCAAAATTAGAAACAAAATAAATTCACCATTTCTTGATTTTATAAAACGTCATTTAATAAAGGTCTAGAAAATTAATCTTGTATATCCATTCCAAATTGATCCTAACAATTTAAGTGTAATTATTGTAACAAATAAATAACCAGTTTTATTTTAACTTAAAAAAATCTTAGCAAATAAAGTTGTAACTTCTATAATTCATAAAAAATGATAATTATTATGTTTTTATGATATGAGTATAGCTTAACTAAATAAAAATATAAATTAGCATGACAATTTATTACCTCTTTATAGGTAATGGTACCATAACAAATCTATATCTATATCTATACTATATAATAAATAAAGGTTTTTCCATGCACGTGTCATTTCCATATTCATTCTCATCATTTTTTCCTGATTCTCTCTTATTAAATACACCTCTATTATTTAATAATAATATATTTTTAAAGAAAATACTAATTATATTAATAAAACACATTTAATTTAAATTATCCCTTATTATAAGAAATTTTGATGTCGAATTTAAATCAATATTTTACATTTTCAAAGGGAAAGCTCGAAGCTTATAATCTTAATATTTTATATATTTAATAAACCTTTTAATATATTGTGCAAATCTATCTATTCTAATAAATAAAAATAAAATTGGACATGTGTCAGTATGTGGTACAATCTCACAATTATTTTCCGTCTCTGTCTCTTATTAAATACGTCTCTCTCTCTCTTTCTCTTATTAACTACGTCACTATCTTTTTAAAAATTTTCATATGAAATATTAAACAGATAAGGAAATTAGAGAGGAAATTTGAACAATTACATTAATCATAAAGATCAATTGCCAATCACAACTATAATTATAGATATCATTTAAAATAATTAAATTTTAATTTTTTTTAATTTCGTTTCATTTAAATAAAATATTTTAATTATTTTTGGTAAACCAATTATATTTGATAAAAAATTGTTTAAATTTGATCAATTCTCTTGTCTGGGAAGATTTTACTTAAAATACCGTTTTTTTTATTTCATCTTATATTTAAATTAGAATAGGTTTTATCAAACTATATTTAAGAAATTGGCTGAATATATTACAAAAAGTTCTAATGATGCTCATTTTCTTATTTTCTAATTTGTAAAATTGAAGTTGTATCAAGGATTATGAATTAAATTAAAAAATGTATATACATATTTATGAATTGCTATTAAAAAAACATATTTATGAATCATATCGTTTCAATATACAACCCGTGTAATACACGGGATTCAACCTAGTTTGATAATAAATCAACAATATATATGTTTTTTTTTCATTTGAATCTTTTATAAAATGACAGAATACTGAATTTGAAAAAAAATAGGATAGAATTTATTCCATTTCACTATAATTTTTAACCACACATAATAAAAATAAAATTCAGATTTCATTTATGAAAAAAAAATTATAAAAACTTTTGAGAGTTCAAATTTTAGTTTTCAAAACTTCAACTTTCATTAATAAAAGAGATTTATTTGATTGATAGACTTTTTTAAAGCTTCTTATAATAAAGTCAAGTCTCTAATAAATAAACTATTTAAATCTTTTCTATAAAAAGAGCTTATCTTTTAACAAATAAAATTATTTAAATACTTTTTTTTTAACGGCGAACATTGAATGTTGTGACGTCGCACCCCCCGTCACATGGGAGAGCCTCGTCCAACTCCGGCCAATATGTTGTCTTAACCGGGCCCACTTGGCGTCAGAGTTGGAGAGCATCCAAGGAAAAATCCCACCCAATACGGCCCCTTCCGGGCTTGAGGGAGAGCCGAGGCTCGAACCCTGGATCGGCGTGGGTAAAACCCTGGTGTATCAGCCTAAGAACTAGGCCTCATTTGCATGCCTCAGAAATTAATGGTAGTGGCAGGGATTGAACCCTGGTCCTTTAAGACTTCAGGCCTCACCTCAACCACTACACAACAACTTCTTTGGCAGTTATTTAAATACTTGAAAAAATAAGACACAACAAAACAAGTGGACCCACACACATCAATATTTCTTCCACGTAGACATCTCATGACGACCGCTTCAAATTAAACTTCTTGCATAAGGAAAATAAATAAACTTCTTTTTATGCACAATAATTAATTTTCTAAAAACTTATTATAATTTCAAATAAAATACACCAAATTGCATGAATAAGTAAACAGATCGTTTAGTCAATTCTAGTTTTAAATTCTCCCAACCCAAAGAATTAATTATAATTATAAATTATAATTTCATAAACTGGAAATTAATTGAGTGAAGAAGACAGACGACGGAGAAAGAGGGGTTTTGTAAATTGCAAGTGTTGTTCCGTCGCCGGAACCCTTTTTCTCCCCTCCGTTTTCGCGATCCCGCCGACAGTCAACCGGAACAAGCTGGCATTCTTTGATCTTATCGCCGGCAAATGAGTCTCTTTGCATTTTCGTTATTCTTGATGAAATCTCATGCTTATCAGGTAAGTACCCTTTTACTTATTATTATTATTATTATTTTTTATTAATTTTTTTATTAATAAAGTCTGTTGCTGTTATTTTGTTGATTCATGTCTGGGCAAGGCATATTCTTTACCTGACTACCTTAGCTGATTTGTTCTTTTCCACCATCAAGATTTTTGATTTTTTTTGTAAAAAATGATCTCTCAGTTATTCTGTTGACTGTTGAGGTTGTGGGTAAGGGTTTTAATTTGATCTTTATTTTTTTTCTAAATTTTTGTTATCATTGGTTAGAATTAAGATTACTGGAGGAGTATTTGTTTCAAGTGAAGGTACTAATTGAAATGATAATGACTTAATATTAATATTAATATTGTGGTTGTGTATTAGATGAGTGATTTTGGTATGCAGTTCAACTGTTTGATTAAATTCCAAACCTAATATGTGCAGGATTTTGTTGGCTTTGTATGGTAAATTTGTGAAATAATATTAAATATGGCTGGTGGAAGGATAAGAGCTAGGCTGAAAAGAAGCAGTTTATATACATTTGGATGCATACGCCCTCCTCGTGAATCTATAGACGAGCCTCATCAGTTTCAAGGGCCGGGGTTTACGAGACATGTTTGTTGTAATCAACCTGGATACCATAGAAAAAAGCCTCTCAAATATTGTACTAATTACATATCCACCACAAAGTACAATGTCATCACATTCTTACCGAAAGCCCTGTTTGAGCAGTTCAGGCGTGTTGCTAATTTGTATTTCCTATTAGCTGCAGCTTTATCTCTCACACCTGTTTCACCTTTCTCGCCTTACAGTATGATTGCACCTTTAATCTTTGTAGTCGGGATTAGTATGGTAAAAGAAGGCGTGGAAAATTGGCACCGGTTTATGCAGGATATGAAGGTGAATATGAGGAAAGTTTTAGTTCATAGCGGAGATGGTGTATTTGTTAGAAAACCATGGATGAACCTCGAGGTTGGAGATGTGGTAAAAGTGGAAAAAGATCAGTTTTTTCCTGCAGATTTGTTGTTCTTATCGTCTAGTTATGAAGATGGAATTTGTTATGTGGAAACTATGAATTTAGACGGTGAGACAAATTTGAAAGTTAAAAGATCTCTAGAGGTAACCTTACCTTTAGATGATGATGCATCGTTTAAAGATTTCAATGCAACTATCAAATGTGAGGACCCGAACCCTAATTTGTACACATTCGTGGGAAATTTTGAATATGATCACCAGATGTATCCCCTTGATCCTAGTCAGATTCTTCTTAGAGATTCCAAGCTTCGTAACACTGGTCATGTATATGGTGTGGTGATTTTTTCGGGTCATGATAGCAAAGTTATGCAAAATGCTACTAAACCGCCTTCAAAAAGGAGCACAATTGAGAAACAAATGGATAAAATCATTTACGTACTTTTTACTCTTCTTGTGTTGATTTCATTAATCAGCTCAATCGGGTTTGCTATCAAGACCAAATATCAAATGCCCAATTGGTGGTACATCCCTCCTGATAATCAGGGTTTGTATGACCCGAATAGACCTTTATTGTCGGGCTTTAGTCATTTGATTACTGCCCTTATTCTTTACGGGTATTTGATACCAATTTCACTTTATGTTTCTATTGAGCTTGTTAAGGTTTTACAAGCATTGTTTATAAACCAAGATATACACATGTATGATGAAGAAACATGTACTCCTGCTCAAGCCCGGACATCAAATTTAAATGAGGAGTTAGGTATGGTGGACACAATTCTTTCTGATAAAACCGGGACATTAACATGTAACCAAATGGATTTTTTTAAGTGTTCCATAGCTGGAATCCCATACGGGACCCGTTCTAGTGAAGTTGAACTTGCTGCTGCCAGCCAGATGGCGATGGACCTTAATGGGCACGATCATGAAATTTCAAGATCCAGTGCACGAAGCGGAACCGAAATCGAATTGGAAGTTGTCCCTACTCCTAAAGGTGT
Source organism: Smallanthus sonchifolius (assembly GCA_023525975.1). Taxonomy (NCBI): domain Eukaryota; kingdom Viridiplantae; phylum Streptophyta; class Magnoliopsida; order Asterales; family Asteraceae; genus Smallanthus; species Smallanthus sonchifolius. The sequence goes on from CM042034.1 coordinate 21,183,493, forward strand.
AAGTTCTCAAAACCGAATCAAGGGGTTCAGTTTTGAAGATAATCGGCTCATGAATGGAAATTGGGTCCGAGAGCCCAATAAAGATGTTATCTTGTTGTTTTTCCGGATTCTTGCTCTTTGTCACACTGCAATTCCCGAGCTGAACGAGGAAACAGGAATGTTTAATTATGAAGCCGAGTCACCAGATGAAGGAGCTTTTCTTGTTGCAGCAAGAGAATTTGGATTTGAGTATTGCAAAAGAACTCAATCAAGTATATTTGTTCGTGAAAGACACATCTCATCTCACGAGCCCATTGAGAGGTACATATATGATTTTGATTTTCATTGATTATTTGTTTTGTCATCATAATGTTGAGATTCTTACATATTATTGTTAAACAGGGAGTTCAAACTTCTAAACATTTTAGATTTCACTAGCAAACGAAAGAGGATGTCAGTTATTGTTCAGGATGAAACCGGACAGATCTTGTTACTGTGCAAAGGCGCAGACAGGTCAGACCTTAAATTTTGTTGTTTCTCGAGGTGGGAAAACTGAGGGATTGGGTAAAGTGTCAAAAAGAGTAATTCTTGAAACGGGTCAGTTGGGTTGGGTTGATCTGAAACACTTATCGTCCAAAAAGTTGAAATTTTCATAAATGGTCTGTTAGTCAGACAAGATTACATAAATCATATTATTTCAATAATAACAGATTAACTTCATTATTTGCATAAGTGACTTTGGAAGGGTTTTCGGCGACTTTTGATCTGTTTACTTCTACACTAGTTTTTATTTTATTTTACCCATTTGACCCGTTTAATAGAAGTATATAACATAACCTGAATCAACCCATTCCTAAGTAAGTGGGTTGAATTCGTTCCCTCTTGTTACATTTCAAAATCTAACAAAATTAATCCACTTGTTGGTTAACAACACAGCATCATCTTTGATCGTTTATCCAAAAACGGAAGATTATTTGAGGAAGCCACCAAAAAGCATTTAAATGAATATGCAGAAGCCGGATTACGTACACTAGCATTTGCTTACAGAAAATTTGAAACTTCTGAATATTCTTCTTGGAATGATGAATTTTTGAAAGCCAAAACTTCCATTGGTGGTGATAGAGACACAATGCTTGAACATTTATCTGACATTATGGAAAAAGACCTAATTCTTGTTGGTGCAACCGCCGTGGAGGATAAACTTCAGCAAGGGGTATTGATTATTGATTAGTAGCATCTTATTAAGGTTTAATTTTTTTTCCTATTTCCCCCTTTTAGTTAGTGTTTCTTTTATAGGTGCCTCAATGTATTGATAAACTGGCGCAAGCTGGTTTAAAATTATGGGTTCTTACTGGCGATAAGATGGAAACCGCAATCAACATAGGGTATGATTTAAAGTCCTAATTGCGTTTGTGACATTTTTTAAAAATCTAAACTTTTTTTGGTTGTGCAGATTTGCTTGCAGTTTGCTTCGGCAGGGTATGAAGCAGATATGTATAACAACAAATGTGGACATGGTGACCCACGCTTCCAGTGAGGTACTTTTTTTTTATCGGGTCATACAAAGAGGTGGAAAATGGGCTGGTCAAGCAAGTTTAGAAACGGGTCAAAATGGGTTCTGGTCAGAATTGGTAGTTTTGAACTGGTCATAACGGGTCAGTTTGTGTTGATCTGCAAACATTTTCTTGCCCCTTTTCCTTGAACTTTATAAATAAATAATGTTTGAAATATGATTAACTATATTAGTAAAACTAATACTAATCTTTTTTTTTATAAATAAAGTGGTTTAAGAGGTCGTAAGCCTATTTAAATCCACTTTGGGTTGCTTCTGCCCATTTGCTTTGTTCCATTTATGTATCAAGTTTTTTAAGTTTTACTCACTTGATAAGCATAATTAACCCATTTCTAGGTAAATAGGTTGAAGTTTATGAAAGACTTGTCGATAAAGATTTATGAAAAACTTGCCTTTGTTGTTACTTGTTGCTAATCAGGTTATAAAGGAGAATATTTTGATGCAAATTACCAATGCATCTCGAATGGTTAATCTTGAAAAAGATCCACATGCTGCATTTGCATTGATTATTGATGGGAAGACACTAACTTATGCATTGGAGGATGATTTGAAGCATCATTTCTTGGATTTAGCCATTGATTGTGCATCTGTCATATGCTGTCGTGTTTCTCCTAAACAAAAAGCGTTGGTAATAATAACTTTTTATTGATAATTGCATGTATAATAATTGAATTTAACTTGAAATGTTTTAATTAGGTGACAAGATTGGTGAAAGAAGGCACTGGGAAAACTACTTTAGCGATTGGAGATGGTGCAAATGATGTTGGAATGATTCAAGAAGCTGACATCGGTGTTGGTATTAGTGGTGTTGAAGGAATGCAGGTTTGTACATATGTTGACACCCTCTTTAGAACGGGTTGATTTGGGTTATATTTTATTTCTGGTAGGTCAGGTAAAATAAAAAAATTAATTTATGATTGTTACAATATATTCAAAGAATTTTAATTGTAATATATTTTTTATATTCATATTTGACACAAATTATTTATAAATTTTTTTTAAAAAGAACAAAAAGTGTTTTGGGTCAACCTGGTCTTGTCCTGCCTACCAAAAATGAGTTATGCTAAATCATTTCATTCAAAAGATTAGTTTATGATTGTAATAATATATCTTTTATAGTCATATTTAACACAAGTTACTTATAAAAATCAAAAAATAATTGGGAAGGTGTTTCAGGACAACCTGCCTGGGTCCATCCCGTACACAGTTTTCCAACCCAATGTTTCCTCTAAATCTAGTGCATTAATTGTCGCTCAGAGGCTTACACAACTTTTTGGTTTTCTGCAGGCTGTGATGGCTAGTGATTTTGCTATAGCACAATTTCGATTTCTTGAAAGACTTCTTGTTGTACATGGTCATTGGTGCTATAAGAGAATTGCTCAAATGGTACAAACCAATCTACCTTGTCAAAATTACTTAGTTTTTTTTCCCGACAATTGACAAAATTAAAGAGCTAGTTTTTTTTAACCCGTCCCACTTCGACATGTAATACAAAATTCTAAGTTTCAACCCTTTCACCTCTATTAAATTGCTAGCATGTTGATTGGCTCTGAATTTTCTTGCAACACAGATTTGTTATTTCTTCTACAAGAACATTGCTTTTGGGCTAACGCTTTTCTACTTTGAGGCATTTACGGGCTTTTCTGGGCAATCGGTTTATGATGATTGGTATATGTTATTATTCAATGTTGTTCTTACATCGTTGCCCGTAATTGCACTTGGAGTTTTTGAACAAGATGTGTCTTCCGAGATCTGCCTACAGGTTAGTCATCTTGAATTTCATTATCAAGTCCAAATGTGGCAATTTCGTCCTATTTACTTATAAACAAGTTGATTTGGGCTATGTTTTATATCTGACTTGTCAAATGGGTAAAATAGGGGGGAAAAACAGCTCAAAAGAAAATGGGGGCAAAACGGGTTTAGACCGATCAAACATATGTGTCAATTGGGTTAGATTTTTATCTCTAACATGTCAAATGAGTAAAATTTAAAAAAAAATAGCTTAAAAGAAAATGGGTTAATTGAGTAAAATAATAAAAATAGATCAAAATAAAATGGGTCAAACTGGATTGAACTGGTCAAACAGGTCAAAGTTGCATTTTGTATTTAACGGGTCAAATGGGTAAACTAAAAAATTATCTTAAAATAAATGGGCTAAATGGGTAAAATAGCAAAGTAGCTTAAAACAAAACATGTCACATTGGTTAAGAGTCAATCCGGGTTAGATTTTTATCTCTAACGGGTCAAATGGTGAAAATAAGAAGAAAATTTAGCTTAAGGTCAAACATGTGAAAAGCCAGCCAAAGTATACTTTTAAAGCATTAAGCCTTGGTTCATTTTATTCAAAAATTTCACTATTATTGAAACAATCCAATTCTTGTAATTATACTAACATATTACTTATTTATAAAGAAATTCAAACTTTCGGCGAACCAGTATCTATAAATATCCGTTTTGACTTTTTGACCCGTTACACAACCTGCTACTCTTTTTTTCAGTGCGAAAACTTATTATTGATTTTATGAACAAACCACTGCAGTTTCCAGCATTATATCAGCAAGGACCAAGAAACCTGTTCTTTGACTGGTATAGAATCTTTGGGTGGATGGGGAACGGTCTCTACTGCTCCCTAATCGTCTTCTTCCTCAACATCATAATATTTTATGATCAAGCATTCCGATCAAATGGTCAAACCGCTGACATGGCCGTGGTGGGGACCGTCATGTTCACGTGTGTCATCTACTCAGTCAACTGCCAGATTGCTCTCACCATGAGTCACTTCACATGGATCCAACATTTTCTAATCGGGTTCAGCATCGGCATGTGGTATATTTTTCTCATATTATACGGTATGCTGTCACCCAATCTCTCAGGAAACGTGTACAAAATCTTTCTAGAAGCTCTAGCCCCTGCACCGATTTACTGGCTTAGCACATTACTAGTGACGGTTGCTTGCAATCTGCCTTATTTGGCTCATATATCCTTCCAAAGATCATTTAATCCAATGGATCATCATGTGATTCAAGAAATTAAATATTATAAAAAAGACGTGGAGGATCGGCATATGTGGAGAAGAGAAAAATCAAAAGCAAGACAAGAAACAAAGATCGGGTTTTCAGCAAGGGTCGATGCCAAGATTAGACTTTTGAAGCTTAAGTTGCAAAAGAAATCATCTGTGTTGAGCCCTCGGGCTGTATCGGACCCCACCCCCACCCCTAGTTAAACTGTATAATAGACTTTTTTCTATTTCTTTTTGGGTTGGGTTGGGTGTGTCTTGAATTGAACCCATATTGGATATAGTGACATTTGGGAAGTATGTTAATGGTAGGTTGTTTGTAAGTAGTAGAAAGAAAGAGGCTTGTTTGACTGTTGGAAAGCTGATATAGATAGTTTGATTATATCTGCCCATGTTTCTGCTCCTTGAAATATTATGTAAAACATATATACTAACTTGTCAAGAAATCTGGGAAACCATATTTCAAAGTGCAACATCGATTTCACTAAATGATTATCCATAGATAACATCATGATTCAACGGTTAAAGCATTCATGGTCTATCAAGAATGAATATCACTAGTTGGATGAGCTTGCCTAATGGCACACCCTTCTTTTCTCATCACAATCATGATATTGTTCGCTTTCTCCTCACCGGCTCACGGTTTGTTTTCGACGGTTAGGTGAAGTCTTCCCAGGAGGTCATGTATTCTTACATTCATCAGCACATCCAACTACAGAGTTGTGATGACACATGTTATGTTTGCATTAGGGCTGGCATATCATGTATACACGTACACGGTAAGACACGAACACGATAAGACATAAACACGAAATATGTATACACGAACACGACACGATAACTTATCGTGTACTTTTTCCCAAACACGAACACGAACCTGTTTATACCTGCTTAACACGATAAGACATGTTTAGAAACACATGTTTAAGAACATGTTTAGTGAAACATGTATTTTACCTGTTTAGACATGTACTAACAGATACTTAACAGGTAAACATGTAAGCATGTTTAAGAACATGTTTAGTGAAACAGGTAAGAACCTACATATAATATCATATTTTAATATTTTTTATTTAAAAAAAATCTTAACAGGTATTTTACCTGTTTAGACACGAAAATTAACATGTAGATTCGTGTCCACCTGTTTAGGACACGAAACACGATAAAACCATACACGATACCTGTTAAAATCGTATAGGTTCGTGTCGTGTATTCGTGTACGTGTCTAAATTGTCAGCCCTAGTTTGCATCCCCTAAGGGTACATTTACTTTAGGGTTTTTTTTTTCCTCAAAGTCACTCAACTTTCATAAGTGTTCTAATGGTAGTTAATTTTTTTTTAAAATTTTAAACTTAAATGGAACATATGTGAATCCTAATTACTATTTAGTGATTTTTTTAACTAGAGCTAATAGTGAAGAAAAAGATTTACTAAATAATGGCCAAGTTTTATAGTTTTCAACTTAAGTCAAATTTAAATAAATTAATCACTAAATAGTAACTAGGATTCACTTGAACTTAAAATAATTTACATTTATAAAAAAATTTACAAGATTAGAACACATAATGAAAGTTCAATGGCTCTAGCAGAACAAAATAAATTTTGAGTGACTTTAATAGAACACTTGGTTACTATTACGTGAAACTTTTCCTTTTAATTTAACCAAGCATCTGTCTCGTTCACGACTGGTATAGAACCTGTCTAAGTTGTTACAAACACCCTCCTTACATAAGGTTTAATAGTTATAATGAATATCATGACGAGGCGATTATATGTGGTTCAATAAAGGGTCACCAACCGATCCCAAGTTTCAAACTAACTGGTCCAAAACATGGGCAACTCACGTGCATAGTTCTGAATTATAATCTATATTGCCATCTATGATCCCCTTTAAATAACTTCAAGAAATTGGCATACTTTGTCAAAAATAGCAACACCACACAAACTTGAGATCAACATCATTTCAAAGGAGCAAGTGCATTTGCAGCAAGAATGTTTAAGAAATCAATTCCAATCATTCATAACTACCCAAAAGAATCAAGGGCATCATTTATGACACTTTATTTTGCATACCTAGACGATAACATACTTAGATTCTCACAATCAGTGAACTACATCTTCCAAATTGACAAATGAAGGTCATTGTTTCTTGAGTTTAAAGCATAGATGAAAACCAACCTCAATTGCATGAAAAAGATGTATTCATATGGTTGTGAGAATGCAAGTATATGACCCATAGAAAAGATTGAGGTATGCAAGTGAAAGAATATTTTATCTATTATATCCAGATAATGATTTAGCCATTTCTGCTAATATATTTAATGAAATGGACAACCAAAGCACCAATCAGACAGAAACATACATCAGATGAAAGAACAATTCCTCTTAACGGATTATCGTCTTGGAAACACATCAAGTTTTAACACACATCCAATTACCATAAAACATGGTATGATTATAAAGTGTATCAAAATGCAAACCAGACTTCAGGATACCAACCTTGCAACCTGTGAAAAGATAAATTAAAAAAACTAAGACCCTTACAAGTTTATGAAAAGAAGTTTACCAGACAACAAAGATTGAACATTGCATTGCAGAAAGAAGAGAACAAGCCCAAGTTCTGATGGTCCCAATGCTTGATTTAACCAGTAATTATACAAATAATGGTGAAGCTGTCCCATCATCTGGCCCAACTTTCAGCTCCTTCAAAACAAAATTCATTTTCCATAACATCTAAAGCCGTAAAAACATCATAACCATTTTCCTTAGCACATACTACAAGAGAACAAGCCCAAGTTCTGATGGCCCCAATGCTTGATTTAACCGGTAATTGTACAAATAGTACTGAAGCTGTCCATCACCTGGCCCAAATTTCAGCTCCTTAAGGAAAACTTCATTTTCCATAACATCTAAAGCATTAAAAACATCATAACCCTTTTTCTTGGCCACAATAAGAGCATCATTCATCAACTGAAGCAATGGAGTTTTTGTAGAAACATTGTAGTAAGAATATGCAGCTTTCAAAGTCGAGTAATTTTGATTACCAATAACTGTTGATGGAAGTGTGTAAAAACTGCAGAAATCAGTGACATCATGAGTTTCAGAGCTTTCAACTAAAAAACTGTCAACAACATCTTCTTTAGGTAGCAACCAATGTTCTACATCATTTTCATCAAAATCGGGTGCTACTATGAATTGCTTCAAGTAACCTCTAAGTAAACGGGTAACAGCAGGAACATCATGGAGCTCCATTTTCCTAAATCCAGGCGTGATTGGTGAATCTGGTAATTTGTAGAGCTTAATGGTTCGGCTCATAGTCATTCTTGCACCAAGCCTAGAAAACCCTACATCTATGAGCTTCTTCGGGTTCAAAGATCTGTGCCAGTATTGACAAGTTGAAATAGGTGTAGGTAACACCACCCCAGCAGTATACGCTGCCTGCCAGATATTTTCCAGATGAACTCTTCTAGTAACTTCTTTAATCATGACAGGAGCAAGCCTTTTTGATCTTAATTTCTTATGAACACAAAGGAAATTAATCTCTGCCATGTTAACAACAGCGTCTTTAGCCCTGATTCTTGCAGGCACTCCAGTTATAAAAGCCACAAGCTTTTTTGAAGTTTTGACTCGAACCCCGATATGCCAGCTTCTGTAATAACCTGGAGGACGAAGTGCCCATTGAAGGAAACCTTTTGAATAGTTAAACCTAAACATATTTTCATCATCTTCAACGTAATTGTTGGCAAGGAGACTGTAAACCTCTGAGCACATCTCTTCCGTATCCATGTCGCAAGTAATCCATTCATACGGGCCAGGAAGATTATAAGGTTCTTGCTTAACTTCCGATAACGGTGTCGGTGGCTCAATTGGGCCTTCAGGTAAGCTAGGGTTTCCAAGATCCCTAAACTGCCCAACTGGTTGGGTTTCCCAAAACTTATGCCTCTTGGAAAGAGACATTGCATCCTGAACCTTTTGTGCTATTGCATCAATGGATGTTTCACTCTCGTTGGTGTTAGGATCTACAGTCTCATCAGAGCTAGGGTTTACATTGTTATCGGCCATCTCAATTCTGAAATAAACCACCTAATAGTTAACCTAAATTAGTAGATATCTTACAAAATATGTCAACAAATTCATAGATAATTCTATAATAGGACTAAAAACACATAAAATACCACATATAAACATCATCAACAACAGTAATTGATTAATGAAGATCTATAAATCGAGACTAGTAACAAAAGATCGGCAATTGATGGATGGATATGAGGCGAAGGTTTACCTGCGATCTGAATGAGGACGACTGTGAGGAAGGATCGGCGGAGTAGTGAGCAAGGAAGATCTAGAAAGATATAAAAAGCATCGGAATACACGGCGGCGTCGTATAGGGGAAGAAAGAGTGGAAGTCTGCCTTTTTCTTTATCGAAAGTGGCTAAATTATAGTTTTGATTCGTTTTAAATATGAGTTAATTACATGCATCGGTCGTTTAGTTTGGTTAAATTATGGACGGATTTAAATGTGAAAAAACTAAAATACCCCTATTTTTAAAAAGAAAATAATAATAATAAAAACAAATACAATTTAAATATTAAAAAATATTTTTTTTTGAAAAGTGACTTTCTTAAACTCGTACTTCCTTCGGGAGCAGCCCGAGTGTTCCTATGAGTCATGCATATCTTTCTTAATGGGTTGTAACCGCAGCGGACTTGAACCCGGTACCCACCTAGACGGAAACCCACAACTGGAAAAACTCCCTGGCTCAACCTGGAACAATTTGTCCCAAGCGAGACTCGAACCCATGACCTTGCATTTGGAAAGTCATGGGGCTACCACTCCACCAGAAAGCTTTGTGATATTAAAAAAATATTTAACCAATACTTATGAGCCCCTTTTTAATTAAAACAATACTTGTGACCCCTTTTAAAGGGTAACTTTGTATAATAGTAACTAAGTTTAAAAAGTGTTTTAATTATGTCACTTAATACGTATTTTACACGGTATACATCCTCGGTTATACTATAGTTAGTGGCCTAATTGATACACTTTTTTAAAATTTGGTTACTATTTTGTGGTGTTTTCCAAAACCATTTATACCCACCCTTCCGGCAAAAACCTATGTGACGCATACAAAAACCTCCTCGACCAGGCTCCACCAAGACTACAGTCGCAAGATTCACACTTGATAAACCTGTAAACAATTCAATCGCTTTGTTCAAGATCCAATACCTTGAATTGTCCCTAATCCAACAAATTCGTAAGATTAGGGTTACGAAAGCCTTAAGAAATTTTATATAACAATATGTGATTAAAAACAGAATCTAAGGCAGGTGATGGCGATAACTTTTCAGATCTGAGCCCGATTATGAGGGGATTATTTTTCGGTGGTTCCAAAGAACAACCCTCCCATATCCAGATTCAAGGTCAAAATCAAATTGATTTTTGAATATATCCGAACAGGAAAAACAACCTATGAGAGGTGCTAACGACTACTGGTTCCCTAAGTATATGAACGGACAAGGGAACATTGGAGAAAACATGGTTCTTGGTGATCGGAATTGGAGCTAACCACAAGGGGGCCATAATTGGTGCGAACCACAAGTAGTAGCAGATGAAAAAGATGAAGATGCATCGCCGCCACCACTCCCCTTGTTATTTGATCTATCCCAATTCGAACGATATGATATGTTTATATTGAAGATTTTTGGGGTGTTTGGGTACTCATCTTCGACAACCCCATATACAACTGAGATAGTCCCCGATTTCGTGAGAGAAGTCGTCGGCAGCGATGGTCAATGAAGAAGATGAAAATGGTTGTTGCTTTTTGAAATATATGAAGATGAAGAGAGAGTGTAGAGAGAGGGGTTTAAAAGTTATATAAGTTCTTTTGTTTTGTTATTTTTTTAATTTCTATATTATAGATGTGTATATGTTAATATGGCCGGAAACCGTCCCTCACATTTTGATGAATATGGCCGGAAAAAACGGTGGTCTTGGGTGCGGTGGTGGTGGTTGCCGGAGAGGAGGGTGAGAGAGGTGGTCTTGAGGCTGGGGAAGATGAAAGGGTGGGACCCACATGAATTTAGTATTTATCGATTTATTTTAATGTGGTGGGGCCCACATAAACATAATTTAATACTTAATTGTCTTATTAATTATTTTTAAATTTTTTATTTGAGTTTAAGGGCATTTTAGTCTTTCATACCCACTTAACAAAGAAAGTTATCCTTCATCAATTTTAGGAACCATCAGACTGATGTTTTTTGGAATCAAATCCGTAATTTTTCAAAGTTAGAGATTAAATCTGTAATTTAACTAAACCACATGAATCATCTGTGTAATTAACTCTTTAAATAATTTATAAATCATCCTCACATGAACCAACTGAGATAGTCCCCGATCTGTGTAATTAACTCTTTGAATATACCAACCTTAAAAAGAAAAAAAAAATTATTTTTTAAAATGTACACATTTAAGCTTTTATGTTTCTAATTAATTTCCTTTTTAGACCTTAAACAAAATATTATTTTTTTAGTTTTTTATTTATCTATACTATATAATAAATAAAGGTTTCTCAATGCCACGTGTCGCCTCCATATTCATCCTCATAAAAATTTTCCCGCCTCTCTCTCATAATAAATGCATTTCCATATTTTCAATAATAATATATTTTTAAACAAATTATTAATTATACTAAATAAAACACATTTATTTTAAATTATCTCATATTATAAGAAACTTTGAAATGTAATTATTTAGATTATGTTTTCAATCAAATTGTAAATGAAAGTCAAATTACATTGAATAATATTTAATGTATTTTTAAACACAATTATATATTAATTTTTACATATTTTTTGATTTTGTTTTCTATTGTTAGTATATGTAATACATTTTTCCACCTATAAGATACATATATAAAGATTTAAGAATTTTATGCATTGATCTTTTTCACCCTGTGTAGTACACAGGTTCTAAGCTAGTTTTGTTATATAATAATTATTGTTATAACTTTTTTTTGGTTATACATTTATAATTACTCTCTCACATGTATTTTGATATAATTTCGTATATCATATAAGGAGCTTGTGACTTTGTTTTTTCTTATCCAAGTAGACTTTTCGTGATCTCACTCATCATGATATTGCACTCGTTCAAGCTCGTTAACCGTGAAGTTTTCCTCCTGTTCATATTCAAACTGTCCAAAACACGAAGATGAATCACATCTTTTAAACATAACATCTATTCTCCACGATTGATACGGGATTGTCTAAGGTATTACAAATACATCATTAGGACTCGTTGACCTTGATGAGTTTTCTCTTTTTCATCACTCTAAGGGGCTGTTTGGCAAGTGCTGAATTATTAAGAGGTCTGAATGGTTCAGTATGGTTTTTCAGCTGAACCATTAAGATGTAAAATGAACCATTAAGAGGTGGGCTGTCAGCAAAACAAACACCCTTATATCTGAAAGATTCAGAGGTAGCCTCTTAATGGAATCATTAAGACGCTACCAAACATCCCCTAAATAACTAACGTGGGATTAACCTGATATGTTATAAAGACCCCTTAGGGACTCATTGTCATTAATAGGGCTTGCCCCATTATCCCGATCATTTCATGTAGCAGTAACGATAAAGTCTTACATTTCTAGTAAGCCCTCTTCTTAAATTTATATACTAGTTTGGACTATAACTATTAATCTATGTCCTAATTCCCATGGAAATTTGCATAATTAGTCTTTAATTAAATTGTAATATAAAGTATCTTCGGTTATAATTTATAAGACAAATCATATAATGTATTCATCATTTCTTACTCTTCATCCGTTGATATATTTTGAAAGGTTTTATTCTTTAGCTTCCTTCGATACATACATATGAATTCTGTATGGGTTCTATAAATACTTTCAAGTGTTATTTTGTGTGAAATGCTTACTTAAATCTTTTTTCATGTTTAGTGGTAATGGCGTAGTGATTGTTTATTTAATTATTTCGTTGATAATTGTTTATATTTGGTAGTTACTTGTTTATATTAGCCGTATATTGGTAAGATCAAATACAAGAAAAACTTATGCATGCTTATATTGAAACTGTAAAGGGAAATATGCTCTAGGGGTCTGTTGTTGGTATGAGGTAATGAAATGATCGAGTGAATGGAATGAACGAGTTAATGGAATGTACAAAGGAAAGAAATGGATCAATACTATTCTATTGTCCCGTTTGGTTACCCTATGAGAATAAAATGAGTCATTACTTCGTGTTGTTTGGTAGAGAAGAAAATATATTTCATGAAAACTAAAATATTTTTAACTAATAAATTTATCTTATGGGTCGAGTCATGGGTCGTGTCATAGGACGGGCCACGATTTGGTTCCATGGTTCGGGTTATGGGTCAGGACATGGGTCGGGTCATGGATTAGGACATGAGACGAGTCATGGGAAGGGTCGTGGTTTCGGTCATGGGTCGGGACATAGGGCGAGACATGGTTCGGGACATAGAGCGAGATATGGTTCGGGTCATGGGCCGGACGATGGGCGGGGCCATTGGTCGGGTTAGTCAACTGGTCATGGTATAGGGTATGGTTCGGATCATGGGTCAGGTCATGGGTTTGGGCATGGTTGGTCATGGACCGGGTCATAAATCGGGTCATGGGTCGGGTCATGGTTCCGGTCATGAGTCAGGTCGTGGGTATGGGCATGGGTCGGGTCATGGTTCCGATCATTAATTATACAAAATCATTTAATTCCTTGAAGGAATGAAAAAAAACACCCCTCCCCCAAGGAATGAAAATCATTAGAAGGAAAAGAATCACTTCCTTATGTAGCGATTCATTCCATTCCTATGTGATTACCAAATATGTTTTGTTTCATTCCAACGTAATGACTCATTCCATTCTACCTTACGTTCATGCATACCAAACACTATCTAAATGTCACACATGTTATTTCCATCAAGTGACGTTTAAAAGCGTGTTGAGATGGTTAAGTGATTATAAAAAAAAAGTTTGTGAAGAGAACCTTAAGGGAAATTGATATATAATTCAATGTCAAAACCAATACATCAAGCTCTCTTTTATTTTATATTTTACAGGGAGATTACAAATACAGTGAAGGGTTCAAATAATAACTATTTTTTATGTGATAACCACTCTCAAACAATCACATAATTTATAAATTATTTTTCTTTTATTTGTTAAAAGAATATTTAAGTATCTTGAATATATATATTGAACATAAATATGGAAATGATTAGTTTTACATATATGTACCAAATAATGTTACATATACGTGACACATAGTGTTTACGTATATGTAATACTAACAGAATGATAATTGTTACATATACGTAACACTATTTTTAAAAGTGGTTTCCATAATTATCACATAAATATTGGTTATCATTTAAACCTTACCCTACAAATATAACAGGTAATGTCCATTCTTAAAATTTAAAAAAGGCTAAATAAACGGGTAAATTAATGCAGTTATTGATTTACGTGTTTAAAAAAAAACATAATAATTCAAAGATGCTAAGATTAGGAAATTTTGAAATACGAAAGCGAAGCTCGAATCCTCGAGATGATGAAAAAGAGAATTTGTCCAAGTGTATGATTCGGTAAGGCGTTTCTCCCATGACTTGTGAGCCCTGTAACTCCAAACGCAACGGAAGTTATACCTGTTTTAAGTTGGACCATTTTCTAACCCGTTTGTCTCTGTCTAGTTGGTCCAAAAAGTCTTCCAACTCTTGGATCAACTCCGTATCAGCAAACTCATCAAGTGTATATGTCTCCTTTCTTTTCCTTGCCTCTTTTGTCCATCCTTCAGGTCTTTGAGTTGAGACAGTGAGATATGTTCTCTTCTAAAAAGTAACTTGTACGTCTTTAAATAAGGTTGCCTGCAATAAGGAGATTAACGGAATAGTTAACTTGGCACTTTAAAAATTAACAAGAAGACATTTCTCTAGGAAGTTTATGTAGAGCAAGTTAAAACCTGGTTCCACCCATGCCCTGTCAACATTAACCTTTCAGAAAAAAATCCACTCACTGCTTACAAGTAACCACAATGCAGTTGGTCAATAAAAGTTGTTCATAACTAAAAATCAATCTTTCTTTAAGAATCTATTTAAATTCTTTAGCTTTGGCTTCAATATTGGCAGCCCATAAAAATCAATAAAAGTTGTTCACTTTTGCAACCAACTATGGTAGTTAGTTAGAGATATACAATCACACCTCAATGAAGATAAGAAGTGTATTGAAGTCTACCGCTTGGATCTTCAATAAAGCAGACTTGGATGAGATTTCTTTGATGGGTTCCAATTTTATCCACAATGTGAGTATCCTTACCAAACTCATATGGTCACATGTATTCATCTGATAATAAAAAATATAACGTAAGGTAATTCTTTTGAACGGCCAACGAATACTATATGCCCGGTCACCCGGGTAAACCCAATGGCGAAAGGCCATCCACACTCGCGAACGCAGACAGCGTTGGTGACCTGGCCCGCGCACCATTCCAAGGGAAACCCACCACCAGAAGGCCCACTATGGTAAAACCCCCTGGCCCACCTGATAATACTTTGCATCAAGTGAGACTCGAACGAATGATCTCCACATTGAAAGGCCATGAGGGTGCCTTCTACTAAACCCGTTGATTTATGACTCATTGACACACGTACCCATGACCTAGTGGTGTTAGAGCATTCCTAGCCCGTTCTTTATATTCCATATCCTTATCCTTATAATTACACTAAAAAACACTACTTTTTCTACCTTTTATCTCTACTTTTCTCTCTCCTTATCCTTATCCTTATAATTATACTAAAAACCACTACTTTTATCCTTATATTTACAAAAACCTTATATCTTTTCTCTCTCTTCCACTCACAACCACTTTAAACCACTCCATAAAATATACAAAACTCACTCACATAATTATAAAGAACGGGCTGTGAATGCTCTTAGTGGTATAGTGTCTGTCTCTCATAAAAGTAGTTTGAGTTCAGATCCTTACAAAGACAAGGTTAGATGAAACCTTTTTTTAACGGCTAACTTCTACTCTTGTAAAGAATACCCGCAAAATTACCCTTGTCAGGATTCGAACTTGTAAGGGTGTTGGGGGCCATTAACCCCAATACTCATTTACTCACCAAAACTGCCCAATAGAATTCTGCCACCTCAAAACTACTCATTTACTCATTTACTCAGATTTCATTGGAAACACCCTACTCATTTACTCATTTACTCACCAACTTTTTTTTTATAAATAAACATTTAATTTAAAAAAAAAGACAATTTCATTAAAATAAAAATTAACATAATACAATTAAAAATAAAAAAACCTACAAAATAAATAAAAGCTAGATAATAAAATTTAAAAATCTAAAAGGTGCATTGCCATCCATACTTTGCGGCAATTTCACGTTTACGTTGCAATACAATCGACAAGTACGGGTCTACGAGATGATCATGTGATTCGGTGAATGTTTTGATGTCACGATCCTTTTGTTTTTCAAGCATCAACTCAATCGCCGTTCGTTGGGGAGCGGCTTGGGTTCGTTCGGGTCGTGGTTGAGATTGAACTTTTGGCCTAAATTTTCTAGGCTTTGTTGATTTTTTGGATGGCCCTTCCATTTTTTGTAGAGTGTAAAATTATATAGATGAGATGAAAGATGATAGGTAAAAATATATGTGTGTGGAATGTGGGTATATATAGGTAAAAAATTAGTATTTTTTTTTTTAATCACCCAACCCACCCCCCACCCCCACCAACGGCTCAACAATACCCGAGTAAATGTACTCGTTCATCTTACTCGATCACCCTTACCCGCCCCTACTCGAGTCAATAGGGACGGTGTTCCCCTTTACTCATTAACTCGATGGCCTACTCGATTACAATCGGGTTGAACGCCCCCAATACCCTAACCCAAATATGAAGCGTAATAATTATGTTGATAAATGCATCTATACGTGTCATCAAAGCAGTAAAAGCATTCCCGAGGAAATCTCTCCCTCCTTTTCTCTCTCTCTCACACACACACGTTTTCTCTCTCAAGAAATTCTGGAAGGAAGGAAGCTCAAGAAAGGATTTCTTTTTCACATTTTACTGGTTGGTAAGCAGTTTGGAGCTTCTTTTTTTTGATCTGACATCTTCACTTGAAACAAAGATTATAACTCAAAAGTTGGAATCTTTTTATCCCTAGATTATTAATTTCATAGTGATGAGAAGAAAACCCAAATTATCTTGAGAGGCTGAGAATAGTTGCCTCGGATCCATGGAACCCAGATTTCACGTGTTGCAATTTTGAAAAAGTCTTCACCTTTATAGGGTTTCCTCTCTGATTTTTTCTGGGTTTGGTTTTATTTATTAGTTCTTGATTGATGTTTATAGATGAAAATAGGATTTGGGTTTTTTTTTTTTTTTTATCAAAGAACCCTAATTTTGTGTATTGTTGAAGTTCATCTGAAGGATCATCAGATCCAGTAGTTGTCACCGTCTGATCTGTTGACCAAATCCTGATTCCTGTTTATTTCTTATTATTACTTCCATTAATCTTCAACACTGATCTCAATTACAAAAAGGATCAAGATTAAGGGATTCATGTAAAATTTGGGGGTTATGTTGATGTAACTTGGGATCTTTGTAGTTAGAAAAAAAGGTTAAATGGAAGAGATGCCACCTGCAGTTTCGGTTACATTTAGTTTAACCAATCCAGCTGTTGAAAACTCTACACTTCAAAATCATGGTGATTTCACTCAAGTGAATCTGTTTGCTGGAACTACTGTTGTTCATGGAACTTGCGACGAATTAACCGGCAATGGAGTTGTTGGTGATGAAATCATGATTCAAGAAAGTGATGCTGATGAAACTGTGTCAGTTGGGGATGAACCGGTTGAAATCAGCAGTGAATTGTTGGACAAAAATGCAAATTCGGGTAGTTTGAAAGCATCTGTTATGGCTATTAAGGGTATAGATAATGGGCAAATAGTTGCAAAAGTGATTAGTTTGAAAGCTACAACCAACGATCATACTTTAAAAGCGTCTGTTATGGAAATTGCTGACAAGAATCATTGTAAAGTTGTAGAAAGTGTTTTTCAGTTAGAATATTTACCACTTTGGGGATGTAATTCGGTTTGTGGTAAAAGGGCAGAGATGGAAGATGCTGTTATTGCTGTTCCTCAGTTCATGAAAATACCGATTGAGATGTTTGTTGCAGATCATTTGGTGAATCCAAATTTGAGTGATGTAACTGCTCACTTTTTTGGTGTGTATGATGGGCATGGAGGATCTCAGGTATTTCTTGAAACCACTTAAGTTTATGTTAACACAGATCTAAATATTTAAGTTTGTTAAAGAATCAGAATTAGATAATTAATTGATAATCAGAAACCTAATCTGGTGTTTCAAGTGTGTTTAAACTTATGATTGTGAATAATCAGAAACCTAATCTGGTGTTTCAAGTGTGTTTAAACTTATGATTGTGACTTGATGCTGCAGTAGGTACTTGGGTAAATGTGATTATGGTTATGGATTTTGAGTATTTAGGTTAAATTCAATCAGATTTGAACAATTTGGTAAGTTGTAACTGCAAGAAAGCTGACTTTTAAAGTTACTGTAAAATTATCTGATTATGCGTTAAACTACACTTTGGGCCACATTTGACTCATCCAACCCGTTTGGCCCCTTAGAGATAAAACTTAATCCTATATTCTGATTCGTCACATCATAAACAAACTGGTCAAAATCGCCACCTCCACTCAACGTCTTTGATGATTTATCATAACTTAAACTTTATATATTTATCGGTGTAGGTTGCCAATTACTGTCGGGATCGTATCCATACTGCTTTACAAGAGGAATTGGAAGTCATGAAGCAAGAATTGATCAAAGGGACGGTCAACGACAGTGTACAGATCGCATGGGAGAAAGCCTTCATTAATTCATTTCAGAAGGTAGATGCTGAAGTCAGTGGGACCACAACTTCTGAACAAGTGGCCCCAGAAACCGTAGGGTCCACTGCTGTGGTGGCGTTAATCAGTTCATCACATATTGTAGTTGCAAATTGTGGCGATTCTCGAGCTGTTCTTTACTGTGCCAAAGAAGCCATAGCCTTATCAAATGATCACAAAGTAAATACATTTCTTTTGTCCGATATTTTATGTTACCGTAATGTTTTTCAGTTTTTTGGATTAATTACCAATGTACTTATACAATTGTCTTGTTTTAGTCATTGCCCCATTTATTGTACATTTTAGTCATTAGAAGATGGTTTTTTCTCCAGTTTAGGTCATTTTGTAGACTTGTTAAAAAAGACAAAAATTCACATTTTAACGACTTAAATGTATTAAAAAAGTAGAATGATTAAAACGGGACAAAAGTGAAAGTACATTGGTGTATTATGCAAAAAAAAAGGATCTAACTTTTTGCTTGAATGTCTAATTATTTAGCCTAATAGGGAAGATGAATATGCAAGAATTGAAGCATCTGGAGGCAAGGTTATACAATGGAAAGGACATCGCGTTTTTGGTGTACTTGCAATGTCAAGATCTATTGGTGAGTCCAATATTTGTAGAGGTGGCAAAATGGGATGGACGGGGTAACTAGTCATAGTGGGAAACCTTTTAAGGTTTGAAATGGATCAATTTGGGTTGCTTTGACCCGTAACACTTTTTGTTCGAAGTTTTTAAATAATAATAATCAGTTGGTCAAATAATTTTTGATAATGATCTATTTCAACTTAGGCAACTTTCAACTTGTTACTTCTTTAGCTAAAAATACAGCTTAGGCAACTTTCAACTTGTTACTTCTTTAGCTAACCTCTTTTTATGTTGCAATGTTTGACTTGTTCACATATATTGCCCCTATGGTCATATTTAACCCGTCTTTGGTTTGTTTCTTCTTTTGTTCAGGTGACAGGTATTTGAAACCATGGATAATACCCGAACCAGAAATCACGTTCACAGCCAGAGTCCGAGAAGACGAGGTCCTTATATTAGCAAGTGACGGGTTATGGGACGTAATGTCAAATGAAGAAGCATGTGAAGTTGCAAGAAAACGGATATTAATTTGGCATAAAAAGAATGGCGGGAATAAAATCGAACGGGATCTTAATGCGGTGGATCCTGCAGCACAAGCAGCAGCAGATTACCTCAGAGTATTGGCTCTACAAAAAGGAAGCAATGATAATATATCGGTTATTGTGGTGGATCTTAAAGCTCAAAGAAGTTTTAAAACAAAATCTTGATTTTGTTGGTTGGTTGGTGTTTTATGATGATTATATAGTTTTTATAGATGACAAAAGTGAATCTTTTGGTTTTCTCATTGTTAGTCCATTCGTTTTTCATATGGGCTTTGAATATGTGTAATGAGAATACTGTTGCAATATATCTTGTGGAGACTGGTAGTGGTTGTTACTACTTCAGTAATATATATATAATATTATTGTTAACTTTTGTTGTTTTGTACTGTCTGCTGCAATGAAAGTTGTAATTTGTTCTGTAGCTGATAAAGCAAGAAATAATCCAATATACATGTTCAATCTGATTTACTTCTTCAGAAACCATATTTGCAGATGGTGACAATTTTTTCATTAGTTTAGCATTTTAGTATCAAAATATATACATTTTGAAACAGTCAGTGGCTCAGTGTCATCTATATGTTTACCATTGGCAAAGTTGGCAAAAATCACAAGATTTATAGATTGGTAATTCTTTATAACATAAGATCCATCAAGTAATTAAATTTATTATAGGTCAAGATATCATGCAGAACATGCTTCCTTTTGCTCAAAGAAATCACAAAAAGAAAGCATAAATGAAGCTGTTAAACTAAGGGTACATCCCAAAACACAGGAGATTTAAATTCTTGGATTAACAAGATGATGATGATGATGCATAGTTCAGTTTCAACCACATTACTGGCCTAATTATACAGCAACTGAGGCCCAGTAACCAAAATACACAAGTTCTAGAAACATCAGTAAACATCCGACCGCATAAGTTAGGAAAGTATCAGAGTACACAGTTACAAGACAACATGGGTACCGCTCCAACAACTAGGGTCGGGCTCTTTTGTTGCTGCATGTTGGACACTTGTACTGCTTAATGTGTTCAGCTCTTGCTGGGGTGATTTTCACACACTTACCATGAAACCATTTTTCACAAATGTCACAGCAAATCCAGAACTCATCTGATGCATAATTCTCACCACAGGCCCCACATAAGGTTTCTCCATGCTCATCCTCCTCCTCATCCTCCACATCATCATCTTTCATTACTGGTGGTGGTGGAGGCTGCTGCTTCGGGTACTTCCCCTGAGATTCTGGGTCCCGCTGCTCAACCACCAAAAAGGAATCATAAGTCAAAATTAATAGCCAAGAGTTTAACAACTGGTTGAAAATGGGCTGGTCCGGAAGTTTGGGTAGCAGGTCAGCCTGGAAACAACTGTCTTTTTTTACAAATAATTAAAGTGTTAGTTATGAGTAAGAAATTATATTATCGAGTTACTAATCTAATTTTTTGAATGAAGCAAAGGGTTGTTTCTATCTTTTTCCCATTAAGTCATGCCCGGAGTAAGTAAATATTGTTTCTTTTTGTGCTGATTAACAGTTTGAATGATAATAAATGATCATTCCCCCTCTTTAACTAGTTTTGAATGAACATCACTATGAAACACCAATATATGACGTCTATGGCTTACCAGCTTCAGTCAACCAAGACCCATTTGACTTCCAGTTTAACCAAATTATTAGAGTTCACCAATTTGACCCAAGACCCATTTGACAACTAGAGAATTTGAATTATTACAAGCACAAAGAAAAGTATTAAAAATCCCTTTTTACCACTTTGGAGTTTGACTTGGATTTGGTGCTACTGTGATTAGATACAGCAGTTTTCTCCTTCTGGTTTTTCGTTGCAGTACCACTTACAACCTCAAATATTGTTGGGAGATCATTTATCATGTTGAACAGGCGCTTCCTGCATCATTGGAGAAAAAAAATGAATTTCAAAACACTAGGCTCATGGTAATTATCAGCAAAGATAGATGAAAATGTCTAAACTTCTGCTGTATTACAAGATTTAAATGTGAAATAAATATAAAAACTGCCTTGTTAAAAACTAGCTTCAGGGTTAGATTGTAAGCTTGTGTATTTATATGTGAAATCAGGTTAACTTAAAAAAAAAAAAAAAAAAAAAAAAAAATTGAACAGATTCGTATCATCCTTATAAGTTAAAAACCATAATATTCGACTTTCTAAATCAGATACGCAATAGAGTAGCAATGTAACGAATTGAATGTCCAAACTGTTGACCAGAACTTCTTTGTCAAGAAACATTAAGGCCCCCACACAACCTTTTTTTTAACTGAAATCCATAAACTAAACAAACAATAGTTTTCAATTACATAAGATCAACTCTTGTCTATAATTGAAAAGGAAATGCAAGTAAGATGCTGGAAAACCGAACTAAAAAACAATAAATAATAGCTAAAACAACAAGAAAATAAAGCAGTTTCTTAATAATTTCTGTCTTTCTGATATTTATTGGAAGAGAAATAGCAAGTTCTAAATAACTACAAATACAAAGAAGCAATAGCAAAAGTAAGAAAGTAAATTATCTCGTCCTGGAATCTAATTAGGTAACGGAAAAAGTAAGTCTTTTGTGTTCAAATATAAACAAATATTAAAAAGATTTACCTGTCAGCTTTATCAAATCCAAATCTGGCACCAAAATAGAATGCAACAGAAAGCAACCAAGCATCACTGTGAACAGCAACCAAAGATAACCAATCTTTTTCTTGCATCCCATCTCTAGCAAAGTTGATACCCAATGCTGGTTCTGGGAGTTCTGGTGGGACCTCTTCAGCAGGCAAATTGACCTCCCATTGCTCACTTGGAAAACCATACAAACACAAATTCTCCTTTTCTGAACAGAAAAATTGCAAAAACTTTTAACATGAGAAACACAAAGCAATAACAAAAAAAGTATGTACCATGGATAAGACTGAGAAAACAATATCAGTTTCTTTCTAGAAATGAGAACTCATTTCTTTCCACGTGTAGCAGTAAATCAATAAACGGTAGCTGCACGTAAATCTTTGAAAAACATTTCCATTGAAAAGAAGATACTACATCATGGATTTTGCAAATCAAAGCTCATTAGATACTGTAGTTTTAAGTAAAAGCACTGATAACCATATCAAACATTGAAACAAGAGGAGAACAGAATCTGGTGGTAATATTTTGAAATGAAATCCATATTAATTAGGCATCTGGAAAGTAACCTAGGTATAAAATTCAAGAGTTACTACTTGCAATGAGCAAGATAATCGAAAACACATAAAACATGGAGATGTAATTAAGACGTACACAAGAGAAAAATCACATACAACACGGAGATGTGTTATCAATGCATAACTTATTAGCTCATCACACAAAACACAGATTAATGTGATTTTGGAAGCAAAAAAGGCTTGTAGCCACCAAATTTTCATGTCAAATATGAAACAAGTTCAAACCATGATTAGCTTAAACATTAAGATCAAGAGAAATATTGATTCATGCATATCCTGCATATACAGATAGATATGAGGTACAAATGCATAGTATACCCCTCTTGTTATTAAACGAAGAATTCAACTTTAGCGGTTTTCATGAATCATGGCTATCTATGAACACACTTTCATCATACTTTGTGGTGCGACAGGCGACAGCCACTGCCCACTAGGAGATGCAAAGATCTCCAAAAAAATCGTATCTTCAATTGCAAATGGTTTTGAAGAGAGACCACAAGATATAAATGCTTTTAAAAGAAATAGTTCAAAACCATATGCAATCACTCAAAATGACTGTCTGAATTAAAAAACAAATACACTTTCAATGAAAGTAACAACATTTGTTCATATGGATATTACAAACAGACTCAAAAGTAGACCGCGATCCGAATTCACTTAAGAAATTACGAAAACTATCCTGGAACTGCATATAATTGGCAAAAACCACAGGATTACAAAATTTCATTTGTTTTACAATTTTATCTAGGTGCATGAAATTGAGATGCAGGAAAAGAGGGATATATTAAAGCAAACAGATGTTGGATGAAAAAGGACAAAGAACCCTAACCAGGATCACACTGCTGGTAAAATTCTTCAACCTCTGCAACAAAAAGCAGAAAATGAAAACGTGAAATCGGTAAGGAATAAAGAGACGAAGAGCGGTAATCTGACCAGTGGTAAGAGCTTTGATCATTCCGGCACGGCGTCCTTTGAAATCCCTAAAAACCTCTTCGACTGTGCGAGGATTATACTGTGCTGCTCCTCCATCCATGTTTTGTGCTGCAAATGTAAAATGTAGAAATGGAGGAGATGACTTGTAGGTCAAGCAAACAGAGAAGAGACGAAGAGCACTTCCAGTGATAATACAGGGGTTTAACTGTGGGTGATGAGTCCGAGAAATCAAAACCCCAATTTTGGAATTTGTCGTCTTTTTAAATAAACGGTGCCCTAATTTTGAGATGGGGATGGAATGGGATACCAACATCGCCCAAATCAAATTCTTTAATACTATGTTATTTGGATTTGTGTAAAATTTACTTCTTTTCAAATTAGTTGAATAAAGAAATTGAATGGTTTTATTTTGAATATATAAATAACATAGTTATAATTAAATGATGAAATTGAAGTTGTTTAGTTGGATATTACGTTTAAACTAAGAATGAAACATAGTGTCCTGAGTCGAAAAGAAATATCTAAACGCGGATAAAGATGTACATGTATTTTTAAAATGAAATAAAAGAAAGTTTTATGAATAAAGAATAGAAGGTTGGAGCTGATGTAATAATATAGAAAATAATCTGTATCTTTCAGATTACTGAGTCAGTTGTAATTTTTATAATAATTGTAATATTTGTTATTTATTTAGTGTATCTTCTTTTAAGATGACTTTTTTTTTTTAACTTTGTTGTAGTTTAACTTAAGTTTTATGCATTTTAAATATAAATATTATGTAGGAGTTTATATTTCTTTATAATAGTAATCAAAAATAGATATATTAGATATTTAAATTATTTGAACTGATGATTCAAGCCATTATTTGAATTGCATAAGTATATCCCGGTCTCAAAAAGGATGGCGAAGATGATTCAAGCCATCATTTTCACTTCTATATGGTGCTTGTGGAAAGCTAAAAATGAGATGATTTTTGAAAGAAAGCCTATCTCTCTTGCCAAGATTGTGGAGGAAGTTAAGATCCTTAGCTTTATGTGGGTGCTCAACCGGGCTAAAATTGGAGATGTTTCCTGGGAACATTGGAGGAGTTTTAGAATCTGTTTGCCTCGATAATTTTGGCGCCTTATTTTTTTTCTTTTGCTTGCTGTCTAATTTTGGTCTTTCTTCTTTGGTGGTTGTATTGTTCGTTGGGTCTAGCATTTTACTAGCCCTTTATTATATTCATTTTGTTTGGTTGGTCGTTCAAAAAAAAAAAATTTGAACTGATTATATAAATAAGAAAAGGGTATAATTAATCAAGACAAAACATGTATATTTCAATGTTTTGTGTGGTTTTAGGGCGTTGCACTGAATTTAATGTAAAAACATGTTATAAATTGAAGGCTTAATTAGAGTCTCTATTTCTTTTTTATTTATTTTTTTAATGTATAGGCAATGCAAATAAAATATTCCATATTAACTTATATGAAAATGAATACAAATATCATCCAGTTATGCAAAAATTCCCAAAGAAAAAAAAGTAGTCAGGAGTATGTTGAGTACCAAGTTAATGAAGTGTACAAACAATGCATTTTTAGGATATAGGGTATACTTCATGTGAAAATAAAGTGTATGTCATGTGGACGTCACCTCATCATATGGAGTTTTCATACCACTTTCACATGGTAAGAGATATACCCGTGTGAAAGTGAGTGGTGTGATTTTTTTATTTTTTTTAAGTTAACGGCTACAAACTCATTCCAACATCTACTTT
This sequence comes from Smallanthus sonchifolius, assembly GCA_023525975.1. Taxonomy (NCBI): domain Eukaryota; kingdom Viridiplantae; phylum Streptophyta; class Magnoliopsida; order Asterales; family Asteraceae; genus Smallanthus; species Smallanthus sonchifolius. The sequence continues at coordinate 21,209,037 of CM042034.1, forward strand.
CTCCTTTCAACGCCGTGAAAATTTCCACGCCTCAAGTTCTCACACTCCTTTCACGTGGAAGGGGGTGGTGATTCACGCCCCTCGCGGCTTCCACGTTAAGAGAAATCAATACAAAAGCAATTAGCACAATTCTAGGAGAATAGTTAAATAAAATAAATGCTAAATACATTCTATAAAAAGATTTGGGTGGGGGGAGAGAGAATGAATTTAAAATGTTTTGAATTTAAGATGATGGAAGCGTGATCTTGGTAGGGGTTTGGTTAGGCCGTAAGATAGTTGATCATCTCTCGCAATGTGTCTGACTCTTATTGAGCGTTCTTGGACCTTTTCTCATACGAAGTGGAAGGCGAGATCCAGGTGTTCTCGCAATTTTGGAAGTCAACTTTTTTTTTTCCAAATTAAATCTTATACTCGTGTATTTGAAAAAAGAATTTAAATATGAAATTATAATGGAGATAAATAATATTTTCCTCTTCAAATTGATTGCTCAGTGTTCCAATTATCGGTTTGTTGCAATTTTCATGTATATATACATCTTAATATCACCAATACAAATATCAAAACTTTCATTTATTTTTTTACTAGCTTAGAACCTGTGTACTACACAGGGTGAAAAATATCAATATATAAAACTCTTAAATCTTTATATACGTATCTTATAGGTGTAAAAATGTATTACATATACTAACAAGAGAAAACAAAATAAGAAAAATATGTAAAAATTAATATATAATTGAGTTTAGAAAATACATAAAATACTATTCAATTTAATTTGACTTTCATTAATTATTTGATTGAAAACATAAGCTAGGTAATTAAATTTCAAAGTTTCTTATAATATGAGATAATTTAAAATAAATGTGTTTTATTAGTATAACTAGTTTAGATCCCGTGTCTACACACGGGGTGAAATATATCAATACATAAAATTTTTAAATCTTTATGTATATATATTTTACATGTGTAAAAATATATTATATATAGTAAGGATAAAAAATAAATTCAAAATATGTAAAAATTAATATATAAATGGGTTTCGAAAATACGTTAATTACTATTTTGTAATATAATTTGACTTTTATTTACTATTTGATTGAAAATAAAAATTATATAATCAAATTTTAAAATTTCTTATGATAAGAGATAATTTAAAATAAATGTGTTTTATTAGTATAATTAGTATTTTTTTTCTTTAAATATATATATTATTAAAAGATAGAAGTTCATTAAATAGAAGAGAGAGGCGGAAAAAAAATGATAAGAATGAATATGGAGGTGACACGTGGCATGCAAAAACCTTTATTTATTATATAGTATAGATTAATAATTTGTTTAAAATATATTATTACTTAAATATGTAAGTGTATTTATTATGAGAGATAGGCGAAAAAAAATTTATAAGGATGAATATGGAGGCGACACGTGTTATTGAGAAACATTTATTTATTATATAGTATAGATATAGATTTTTTTGAAAGGCAAATTTTTTAATACTATGGTAGTAAGACTTGAACCCATAACTTCTTAAATCTTGATGTTTCAAAAGAATTTTTCTCTACAATTGAACCACTAACCCAATGACATCAAAACTTTCCTTGTTGGCCGTTAAAAAATACAATAATTCCTACACAAATGCCAAAACAAACATACATATAAAATCATCTTTACACAAATACCAAAATCTTACTACATATAAAATATCATCCTACACATATTGTATGGTAAAAAAAAATTTAATATACACTACACAAAGCACAATTCTTCCTACACATTACACAAGTTTCGAATAGGGAAAAACTTAGATGGAAAATATTAATTATAAATATTCAATAAACTAGAAATTCATAAATTGTCAAATGTTGCAGTTGACATATTGGATAATCAAATTAAATTTCATTTATGATATGAATAATTGAAAACAGTAACCGATTTTGTTGGTGATATACGGGAGAAAATCATGGTAATTTTGGTAATGGTATATTTTGAACTAAAAGTCCTACATAATTTGGTATATTTTGAACTAAAAGTCCTACATAATTTGACAAACATACCTTTACCGTCATTAAAAAAATTATATTTTCAATAGTTATTCATATCCATTGATTACATTAAATCTATCTTTTTTTTATAGCGTAAAATGTCATTTTCATCCCTGTGGTTTGACCATTTTAACCACTTTAATTAAAAAACTTTTTTTTAGTTTTTTCGTCCCGACTTTTCAAAATCTAGTCATTTTCATCAATCTGAAAAACTCCGTTTACATTTTAACGTTAAATAAGGGACAATTTGATCTTTTTAAAAATCTTTCTTGAATGCCATAGAGAGTATAAGGCAACTGAAAAGACTAAATTGCCCATAATTTAATATTAAAATGTAGACGGAGTTAGTTAGGTGGATGAAAATAACTAGATTTTGAAAACTCAGGAACAAAAAACTAAAAAAAAATGTTTTTAAATAAAAGTGGCTAAAATGTTAAACACGGGGACGAAAATGACACTTTTTTTCTTTTTTTTGTAAGTATTTTTATTGAAAAGATAAATGATGATGTAAACGTTACCGTTTGAAACAAAGTTCCGAACAAATTCTTTAAGAAACCGTCGAAGGATGCCTTGAGAACCCAACAGACTTGTTTGCTCTGACAACAGACCAGACCTTCTCGCCTATATCATATCCAACAGGTTTGGCATTTGATAATTTTGATCGAATCTCGATTTATTTAGCAACAGTGATTTTGGAAGTATGGGGAAGCCAAAGACACGGTGGACATCGGAGGAAGAAACGGCCCTTTTCGCCGGAGTAAACAAGTACGGTACCGGCAAATGGAAGGACATCCTCACCGACAAACAATTTGCTCATTGCCTAATCAAACGATCCAATGTCGATCTCAAGGTTTACATATATTTGCTACATTTTGCAAGTACCTTTACAAATGAAATGGTTTTAATACTAACCACCTGTAAACACCAATGAACAAGATCTAGCTTGAGAACCAGAAATTCTTAACAAATGGGCTTTTTTGTTTTCCTTGTGTTCTTGATATATCATTACACATATGTAATTTTGCATTCTAAGTTTTGGTATATAGATTAGATTCAGAATGAATATGGCACATAAGATAAGTGGTATATATTAACTGTACTAACAGTTGCATTTTCAGGATAAGTGGCGTAACTTAAGTTGTAACACGTCAAACGACGATGCGCATACGCCTCCCCAAAGCCCCCCGCATAAGCAAACTGCAGTGTTTAGGTATGTTTTTCTATTAAATGTGTATGTTTTTTTTTATCAAATTGTTGATTTAATTAGTTTTTCATCGAGTTTATAAATTTACAACAAGATCACATTATCATGTCATTTACCTATTATATACATGTAACAGTCAGATATGGAGAATGGTAAGAGCTGCAGGATCAAGTAGGCTATTCCAAATAATCATTATAATCTCAATAGTTACAATGTTAAGACTTGGAATACAAACACAGTGGAAGCTGCCTCTTATGCTGACAATGTTAAAGTTCTTATGGCTGGAAGTTTACTACACTACGCTGAGAAAGCTTGTAAAGAGGTGGAAAGACTTGAAAAGGTTTCTGAAGAGAGTGCGGCAATTCTACAAATGGCTGGAGAGCTTTAACGAAAAGGTAAATTACATGGAACATGTTGAATGTAACTTTATGGATATCTTGTTTTAAACATGACTGTATATATTTTTGTTCAATTTTGCAGGTTAAGTTTCACAGGATGGTATAGGTTTGCTGGATTATATGCAGGAACGTTTTAGGAGATTAGATGCCATGCAAATTCGTTTTTGTCCGCGATAAATGCCAATGTTTTGTTGTTGTGTTGTCTGGATCTTCTTGTGTTAATTTTTTCTTTTTGTCAAAATATGTTTTTTAAACTTGTAGTTGTTTGTTTAGATAAGACCCAATTGATGGAGTTCAATGGTATTTTCTGGATCAGGCAAATGATTCTAAAGCAATAATTTTTAGCAAGTATATCAAATTATTTTTGATGAAATTTATGTTTGAGAAAATATGGTATATCAAACGAAATAGCTGATCGTCTTCCAAAGAAATAAAGAAAGTTGTTCTTCGTTATATATTTTTTTTACTTGTCTTCTTTAAACGGTTTTATCTTCTCGTTAAGATTGTTCACGGGTCAGTTAAAGCTGAAACCAACCAAACCAGTCATTGGTCATTTGATACATCTGTAAGAAATTAAGGTTGAAATTATTCATTAGTTTAAGGTAGCAATTCATACATTAACATTCAGGGATTGAACACTTAAAAAAGAAAAGCACAACAGTTTCTACCATAATCAGTTAATGACTACATTTTTCATAAAAATTCAACAAGGGTGGCAAAATAAACGTCACTAGGTCTAGAAATCATCGTATACAGCCAGACAGGTCACTATAACCACAAATGATATGAATATGAGGTGAGGGACTTAGGGTGCGGTGCGTTTGGTTCGCGGAATTCGTCAGAATTTGAAGTGGAATTGGAATTTTAAGGAATTGGATTTGGAATTTTATTTTGTTCAAAGGAGTTGGAATTTAAAATAAATTGGAATCTATTAAAAGAATTTGAATTTCTAATCCATTTGATTGACAAAACAATCATTAAGGAATTTTCAGTTCTCGAGAAGAACCAGCCTTTGTCACACAGCACGTTTGGCACCGTAGAACCATCTCATGTCTATTTTCATAACGGGCCTTTTTTAAAAACTGGTCTATTTGAATCAACTATAGGTTCCAATTAGTCATCAATTTCCCTGAGAGCTGAACGAGCTCATATCACTAACATTAGCACGTTCGGAAATGGAGTTTGTAATCAGTTCTAATTTGACAGAAAATAATAAAAGGAACATCATAGTTGACCTGAAAACATAGCTTAAACTAAGTAGCAAACCAATCTGAAAGCTGAACTAAATGAGCTTTAATCCTATTTAGAAACTCAAATTCAAGAAAAAAAATGCATGACATAATATTTATAAAAAAAAAACATAATAACAAACGAAACACTATAACTGACCCAAATTAATAACTTAAAATAAGTAGATTAAAACAAAATCTGCATAGTAATCTATGAAAACAACAACATATATATGAAATTTTACCTTCCAGCAAGAGAGAATCCCAATTGATGAGCAACAGAACCAACAAAAGAACCAGCTCTCACATCCAAACATCCAGCATTGATTTATTGGTTACTAGGTTAAAGCCCATGTTTTACATAGGTTGAATAAATACAACTTATTATAAAACAATATTTTCTACGAAGATTTGTATGTTTGATATTATTAGTCATCTGTGAAATAAGAAAATAATTGAAATTTTCTTATAATTTAGTAATTTTTAATAAAATATTAGAATATATGTTAGATATTTAATTATTTAACATCATCATCATTTAATAGGAGAAAGTCGAAAAACAAAAATCTAAATTTCATCATAAGTCGACACGTAGTAAGTATAGTTATTCATTTATTATAATATAGGTTAGAAACTCTGCATATTATACATGGTGAATAAATACACTGTTATATATACTTAGTAATAAAGATCTAATATTACATATATTACATAAATTTTTAATACAAATTTTAGAAACGTTATATAGTTATTTTTTAAAATGTTTTATAAAAAGAATAAAAGAGATGTTCAGATTATAAAAAATGTTTTATGAACAAAGCTATTTTTTTAATTAAAAAAATATTTTCTAAAAATAGTTATAAAAATCATTATTATTTAATAGGAGAGATAGACAACAAACAAAAATTATAATTTTTTTATGTAAACTTGTATCATTAAATAGGAGAGAGAGGCGGGGAAAAAAATGTTAAGGATAAATATGGGAATGACATGTTGCACCCTAAAACCTTTATTTATTAGTATGTATAGATTTGATTTAAAAACAATGAACAAATTTGACTTTGTTCTTGTTTTCTTTTAGAAACACTAGTTCCAATTATTTTGTTCAGATTTCGATTTCATAAACGACATTTCCAATGATCTTGTTCTCGTTTTGTTCAAGTAATTCTTCTTGGTTCTTCAATAGTTCTAATTGTTTATAATTGAAGAAGTTGGAGGTTTTTTTGGAGGTTTATAATTGAACAGGTTTCGACTTTATAATTGAAGAAGTTGGAGGTTTTTTTGGTAATTGTTTAACATTCCCTAGAAATTTTCAAAATCGAAATTCCATGAGGGTAAGGAATTCCAATGAATGGTCGTATATATTTCTATTTCAATTTCAATTCCTTCATGTGCTAATCAATATAATTTTTGATGGAATTCATTTCAATTCCTACGCATTAAACGGACCCTTAGTTATGAGATACATAACTAACCATCTTACCCTTAATGAGAAAAATAGACGTTCCTAAGGCGCTAATTTGGGGAAATTTCATTGAAACGCTCAAAACCGGGTAGTCTCATAGTTGGTACAAAACATTGAAAATATAGTTATTAAACCTTGAATCATTCAAAACATAACAACAGAAGTCTTATCATTACAATAATCCATACAAATTTAAAATGTTAAATCGTTCATTGTTCATAAATCGGGGATGTCACTCTTCTCAGCAGTCATCCCGATATCCCATGCATCCAAGCCCTTGAGACTCCTCTCATCCATTCCATTTACTAACCTAAGATGCATTCTAAAAGTTACATATACTTAGTGAGTTCTATCTTTAATTTAGTAGATAAACACTTCATCATTTTCTTTCAAAAAACAGCTTAAATATGAAAATAGTAAATGCTTGTCGTTCAAACATTTTTTTTCATTCAATACATTATGATTCCCAAAGTGGGAATCCTTTCATTCTTCAATTCATTTAAAACGTTCAGGCTAGCTTTCTTTTCAACACATTCACATTCATGCTAGCTATTCTTTCATTCATCCCTTCTCTTTATTATCGACAAGTGAACAAGCACTCAAATGATATCATTGCATCATTACCGTCCCAAGTCCCGGAGGCTTGGTACGTTGTGCTTGCAAGAATGCAAGACTCTTCTGTTAGTTGTACAAGACTCCTATGTTGCTTGTCACAAAGACAAAACTCCTTTGTTGCTTGTCCGAATACAAGTCTCCTCTATTGCTTGTACAAGACTTTTCTTTCATTCTTTCTTCGCCCTCGGGATAAACTACACATTTAGTCATTCACACACATTTACATGTTACCACACAACAAAATACATTAACACATTTATTAACAATTGCATACATTATAACCTGAGTTAATAACACATAATTGTCATAAACATTGGTAAAAGCATCGTTCTTTCTTTTCATTCATAAAGAATGCAACTCAACCCAAAACTTTAAAGAAAATAGACAATAGAAGCTTACCGGTTCTGTTCTTACTCTATGTTTCCTTAACTGTTTGAACTAGGCGGAGTTCTAGAAATCTATAGTAAATCAATGAGTGAAAACTTTCAGTATTTATCTAGCGTCACCGGCTAGCGTCACCGAGAACTAGTATCGTTGGACACTAGTGTCTTCAGACACTGTCGCCTAGTGACAATGTCGTTAGATCAGTGTCGCCCTGACTTTCGTTAAGGACTTAGTGTCGTTACAATTAGTGTAGCCATTTGTCTTTGGCGACAGTCCTAGTGTCGCCAAAGAATGACACGTGTCCCAATATTTGGAAACCTTGGGGACGACGCCACTTCAAGAACAACAAGAAAGCATGAAGAACGAGCAAGAAGTAAGAATGATCAAGACCCGTGTGGTTTGACCGGGGAAGAGAGCAAGATAAGCATGATCTAATTAGAATTAAGGGGAAATATAGGAAGTTAATCCTAATTAGTTTGATTGTGAAAGTTAAAGGGGGTGAAACGTAAAATATTAAAAGATAGAATTGGTTTATTTGGTATGTTTATTTAGTATGACAAGAACACTAATGTTTATTTTGTTTCCTAATTTGAGTCTAATTAGGTGTCTTGGTGAGTAAGTTTAGAATTTTAATATAAACAGAGGATTATGGTCTATGTAATAAGTGTGCAAAGTTATTCGATAAAAAGAAAGAGTCGTGATCTTGGTTTGATCACAAAAACCTATTGTTCGAGTATTGTTTTTGGGTCTGATTTCCAACGATGAAAAGACTAACGATACTCTAAAATTTCCTTTGACTGAATTTATTAAGAAGAAATGTTAAGTTTCATTGTTTGAGTCAAAGGAATTTAAAGTAAATTCAATACAATTTTAATTTGAAATTCAACAGACAAATTATATCTTGCATTTCGTCTGTCTCTAAATTCAATGAATTGTTTGAAACAAATGTCCCTACCTTGACTAATGCACTTTATCTAATCAATTTAAAATCGGATGTTAGCTTATAAAACGAAAAGAATCCAATTTAGTACGTACTCCAATAGTTTGGCAAAATTGAAGAGTATAGTTTGGACGCGTACGGAGACCAGACAAGTGAACTTTCAAGTGCTGCGACCATGACTTTTCGGTTTTGCACCCTCAACTTATGTTAAGCCTGACGCTTTGGTTTCTCCTAATTCCTTTATTATGTACCCATACTTTTAGGTTTATAATAACTACGGTTTATGACATCTAGTTTCAAAGCACAAATGTTTGGTCCACATTTATTTATGAATCTACAATATCAATGTTGAACACAAAATCAGAGTTTTTTTTTTTTTCAAACTAGTGTTCTTAGAAAACTTATTTACAGTGATTTAAAAAATATTTACTAAAATGGGTGTTTTTTGAAAACATCATTTTTTCACTCCTAATCTTATTGGATAAATATTTTTATTTAAATATATGTTATTTAAAAAAGTTAAGAAAAAGTTTAAAATGTTTTTTTATAAACGTTTCTGTTTTTATTTTTTTTAAATAGTTTTTTGTATATATGTATTTATAAACATTTTTATTTTATCTTTTAAAAAATGTAATAAACAACCGAATTTTTAAAACACTTTATAAAATATCATTACCAACATTTTGTTAGATCTGAATTTCCATAGTTTATAAAATTTTAAAAATCAGTTAATAAGTTGTAATAAAAAACAATTTGTTTGATAATGATATTTTATAAAGTTTTTAAAAATGGGTTGCTTATTACATTTTTTAAAATATAAAATAAAAATGTTTAAAAATATATATATACAAAAAACTATTTAAAAATAAATAAATACAAAGACGTTCATAAAAAAACATATTAAATGAAATAAAAAAAAACATTTATGAAAGGCTAAAAAACGTTTAAAAAAATAAAGAAAATGTTTATAAAAAAAACTAAAAAACAATTTTAAAACTTTTTATAAAACATGACAATCTAACAAAATGTTTTTTTTTTTAATTTTATTAGAAAATTTTTTCTTAACTTTTTTAAATAACAAAATTTTAAATAAAAAAAATTATCCAATAAGATTAGGAGTGAGAAAAATGATGTTTTCAAAAACACCCATTTTGGTAAATATTTTTCAATTCACCTATTTTGATAAATAAGTTTTTTAAAAACACTAGTTTGGAAAAAAAAAACTCCACAAAATCATGGATTTTTAACATTCCTCGCTTCAACTAATATAATAATAATTATTTTAAAGATAAAACTATAATAAAATAACGACGTTTAATCCTTATTAATTAAATATTTAAGTTATCAAAGGGTTAATGATAAGCCTAGCAAAACAAGTGGGTCAGGTTGGTTGGTAACAAGTCAAAACGTGCTTGGATTAAAGCAGGTCGTTTAAGAAAACTATTATCAACTTGGTTTGGGCCAAAATAGGTTCAGTTTTAAAATTGTCACCATAGAAAAAAAATGGGTTCACCCATTATATGTTTTTATGGTAGCAACGGTGTTGGCAACTGACGATGACGATGACGATGACGATGGTTGTTGGCTGATTTGAATCCACTTTAATTTAGCAAGTTTTAAAAGTGACTCATTTGACCCGTTCTCATTAAAGTTGATTTAAATAAACTTAAATGTATATTTCTTTACCTAAGTTAATATTTTTGAAAAATGAGTCATGATTGAAACGATCCTTAGACCCTCTTGAGTTTCACAATAACGATTTAAAAAATTGTAAAATATGGGGAGAAAATGAAGGATCGTTAAAAAGTATAATGATAGTTGAAAGATAACCATGACACATTTCACTTTGTGCAATAATGATTTAGAAAAGTGAAATGAGTGTATTACATATAAATGGTTGTTTTTTCTAATAAAAGAGGAGACAAATTGTACACCAATATAATTCCTTCCTTATGGTAGTTAGTTATGGTATACTTTTAATTAATTTGGGGTGTAGTGTAAACATCACCTTGTTTCATAAAAAGCGTCTCACTCCCCCTCCATTCATAATAATAATAATACCTTTGCCTTTACCACTCTGTTCCCTTTCACCGGGCCATTTTTTACTCTCACATTCGTCTCTATCAATCTTCAATTTTCTCCCAAATGTGATCTCATTTATCGTCTCCGATTCACTCCTCATATCAACAATGGACAGGAATCGATACAGATGCCGGAAAGAGAATCCGTCTTTTTCATCCACTTTGCTTGACGTCATTTCCCGATCGATAGATGACGACAAGTCGGTGGTTTACAGTAAACCAATGAGGATGAATAGACAGAGCATTGATGGTTGTTTTCACGTTGATAATCAAATTGCAGATAGGAATATCAGCGATGTGGCGGTTCGACGGAAATCAGCTACAGGAATTTCGTCGTCGGAAATATACGGATTTCCGGCGAGGCCTAGACCTATCCGTACCAGCATTAGCCGTGACGATGAATGTGATGTGTACGCTCAAAAGCATAAATCCGACGATCTGCAACCGAATTGCGTTAAAACGAAATCGAGAGCTATGAGGATCTACGGTTACTTGAAGAAAGGGAAGCATCCGATTTCACCGGGAGTTCGGTTAGCGACGTTTTTAATTTCACTTTTCAGTACGACAAACACAAGGAAATCGAAGATCCAATCGCCTTACACCGACGAGGCGATAGTTCATGCAAATAGAAAACCTAAATCTGCGCCTAATGCTTCAACGTCGTCATCAGCGTCTTCATTTTCACGATCGTTTTTGAGCAAAACGCCGCTGTCGTCGTCGTCTAGGGCAAAGTTAACCGCCGACATGAAACGGTCGGTGAGGTTTTATCCGGCGAGCGTGATCGTCGATGAACATTCGCAGCCGCTTGGACACAAATCGTTATACGGAGACAGATCTAATACAAATTCAATCAACGGAGAGGTTAAGAAGCATTTGACAGAGAAAAACCGGCATATAGATGGATATGTGTTTGATTTTATTAAAAATAATGCTACTAAAGACGACGAAGATGACGACGACGAAGCCAGGAGCTACGCTAGCTCCGATCTGTTTGAACTGGAGCATCTTTCCGCCATTGGAATCGATCCGTGTATGCAAGAGTTACCACTGTATGAAACTACTAGTGTTGATGCCAATAGAGCCATTGCTAATGGTCTCCTTGTGTGATGAAGAAGATCATAATTAGCCATAAATAAATAAAATTATTAATTTGTTTAAAATTATTTAAAAAAAACGATGAGAAAGGTTTAAGTTTGTTCATATATTTGTAAGATTTAAGTTTGTTGGTGATTTGGTGGTGTTAAACTTTTTGGTTTAATTGGTGTAATTTTTTTTTTGAAAGGCGAACATTGAATGTTGTGACGTCGCACCTCCCATCACATGGGAGAGCCTCGTCCAACTCCGGCCAATATGTTGTCTTAACCGGGCCCACTTGACGTCAGAGTTGGAGAGCTTTCAAGGAAAAACCCCACCTAATACGGCCCCTTCCGGGCTTGAGGGAGAGCCGAGGCTCGAACCCTGAATCGACGTAGGTAAAACCCTGGTGTAATTTAGATTGGTGTAATTAAATGGACAAATTGAAGTAAAAGCATATGGGGTATGATTTTGAGTTTATTAGATTGTAGAATTTTGGAGTGAAAGGAAATGATGGATTAGGAGGAGCAAAAGTGGGACATGGATATTTGCTTCTAGTATCAACTTTCATCATGAATCATACCATTTGTTAACTTGTGATAAGCCAACTAATTAATTATTATGTCTTTTTTAAAACAAACTGTTTCAATTTTAATTGTGTTTAGATTAGTATTAGTTAGGGTGATTTGAAAAATATTTACTTAAATGAGTGTCTTTTGAAAACTTTCTTTTTCTTACTCTTAAATAGAAAAGTTTCTATTTAAAATATGTTATTTAAAAAACTAAAGAAAAAAGTTTATAATAAAACTTAAAATAAATATCTTGCTGGATAGTCATATTTTATAAAAAGTTTTTTTTAGTTATTTTATAGACATTTTCTTTAACTTATTTGTATAAGTTCGTTTAATCAATGAATGAGCATTATCAAAGGTCATTCAATTAATAAATGAATATGAACAAGAACTTATGCTTGATTAATTAAATGAACTTTCGTTTACGAATAACCACATGTGTACAAATTTAGGTGAAATAAAAAATATTTGTGAAAAACTAAAAACATTTCTATTCTAAAAACACATTTCGATAAAAAGTTAAGAAAACGTTTGTAAAAGAATTATAAAACATTTAAGCAAACTATTTAAAAACTCACGATCCAAAAAAATATATTTTTTTTTGTAAATTTATTATAATTTCTTTTGACTCTTTTTAAAGAACATTTTCTTTAAATAGAATTTTTTTTATATAGTAAGCTTACGAATGAGAAAAAGGAAGTTTTTTTTTTAATTTGATAAATATTTTTTAAATCATCCATTTTAATAAATAAGTATTTTACTAACACTAAACTTTGATAAACAATGAGAATAGGCAAGTGTTTGATGCATACACAATTAGTCTGAATATATATCTTTTTAATATCAAATTCTGATCACACATTTAATTTTATTTTATTTTATTTTAATTTAATCCCCAAAAGTCAAACACCATATTAAATATAGTATGAAAAAGATGATATTTAGATATATATATATAGGACGAACGGATATTTTAGAACTTTTATATATTATGAGAACTTAAAAGAACTTATTTAATTCATAAATCAAAAGTAATCAATGGTTTAAATGTAATGATGATATTTAGATAAATAATTGAAACTTTCTTAACTAAAAACATCATAAAAGGAGAAAAAGAGACAAAATATTTGGTATCTTTTTGTAACTACCCTTCAAGGGGATATGTTTTAGAATCATTAACGTATTTAATTTGTGAATATAATCACTTCTCACGACAAGCTTGAAGTAGGGGTGCAAACGAGCCGAGCCGAGCCCAAGCTTTACATTACTCGAGCTCGGCTCGCCATATTTTTCTGAAGCTCGAGCTCGGCTCGATTCGAGCCTGTGTTTTCTGGATCGAGCTCGGCTCGCTGACAAAATGCAAGGATCGAGCTCGGCTCGAACAAATTCAAGAATATCTTTAACGAGCCAAAGCTCGGCTCGAGCTCGTTTAAAATAGCCTTAACGAGCCAAAGCTCGGCTCGAGCTCGGTTGTCTACTAGAGTAAAAAAAAAAAAAAAGAGCTAATATATACAGACCTTGACTAATACGAAGTTAACCTTAAAAATCCAAGATAATACAAAAAAAAATGGAGAAAAGCATGCGTAAACCATACGAAATTACGAGACAAATATAAATAACCATACGAAGTTACGAGATAAGTTAAAATTCTACACAAAAAGCCACATATCAAAAAATAAATGTTTTAAAGTATACAAGGCTCGTTAAGGCTCGACGAGCCTAAACGATCTTCATATACAAGGCTCGAGCTCGGGCTCGATAGCTAATTGAGCTTTATTTGGGGCTCGGGATCGGGCTCGAGCTCGATAAGGCTCGGCTCGTTTCGAGCTTTTTATCGATCCGATCTCGAGTAGCTCGCGAGCGGCTCGGCTCGTTTGCACCCCTAGCTTGAAGCTTGGAATGGAAAGTACGTAATATGGCCATGAAGAAATTTTAATTGAAATTCTTGTTACTTCAAGTAATTCTGATTTAAGAAAATAATTTTATCTTTTTGTTATTATCTTTGCTTTACAATTTAACTGTATATAATAATATGTTTCGAAGATTCTAACGCTAACCGGTGTGGTTCACGATTCACCGCGGAGAGGCCTATGTGATCAGCAGTAAACACACACCCCCACCCAATTCACAATGCCGCTAGAAAGATGGAGCACGTGGGGAACTTCCACGCCCAAACTCACACTAACAACTAGACTAAAAAAAAAAATACCGTTATTCGATGACTATTTAAAAAAAAAATATTTTTAAACTATAAATAACTCATTCATTTAACATTTTTTTCACACAAATATGTTTAAAATTAAGTTATGTAATTTTATTTTTTAGTTATTTTAAAATTTTAATATATGTAATTTTATTTTAATTATTTTAAATTTTAATTTATGTAGTTTTATTTTTAGTTATTTGAAGTTTTAATTTATATAGTTTTATTTTTAGTTATTTTAATGTAATGTAATGTTTTTTTATATTAAATATATATAGTTAATTTTAATTATATTAATTATATTTTAATATTACAAACATTTTTATAAAGCTATGACCTCGACATTGATTGGGCTGCGTATGATCCATACGTCACCCATTCCCGAGACCATACGACACGTATAAATGGTCTCGGGAATGGGTGGCATATGGGTCATACGCAGCCCAATGCATTGCCTGTTTATATTCTTCTTTAACAGACAAACTATACGTCACGTACAGGGCTACACTACTTTTTTATTCAGAATTATTGAGATCGGCCCACTAGGTTTATTTCATATTAGTTTTAGTGTTTGGGCCCCTCCTAATCGATACCAAAAGCCCATATCTGTTCCACAAATCCACTAAAAAGTAGTTTTTTTATGTGTAGTATTTTCGACCCCTCTAAATTAACTGTTTAACTTTCGCCACTGATTATCATATACCAAGCTGATTCGAAGCCCTAAGAAATACTCTTTGTGATCTGATTATTCTCGAGCCATTTACATTCCTATTATTTACTATTCTGTTATTTACAATTCTGTTACACACTTCACGCACATTTTACATTTTCTGTTATTTACTTTACCGTCATTTATTTTTCTGCTTCATAAGCACACAATTCACTAATTAAACCGGCTAAACGATAACAAAAGTTGAGTATTAGAACTCGACCGTGTCCACTGATTCGATAATTGGTTCTTACCTAAACTATATTACGCTACGAAATGTACACTTGTCTATTATGTGTGTTTTGAGTTTGAGTATTTATCATTTAAAACATGATCTCGTGAAACCTTTTGTAAAACAAATATATATGTTTATATATTAAACACACGCCGCCATCAATAGGCCTATATGTGGCGTATAGTTCTTAATGAAGAAGGAGACCAGTCAGTCTCGTATAGTCTTGGGTGGCGTATGACCTATACTCCACCCATTACCGAGACCATACGACACGTGTAAGGCTATACATGTCGTATGGTCTCGGGAATGGGCGGCGTATAGGTCATACGCAACTC
Organism: Smallanthus sonchifolius; assembly: GCA_023525975.1. Lineage (NCBI taxonomy): Eukaryota > Viridiplantae > Streptophyta > Magnoliopsida > Asterales > Asteraceae > Smallanthus > Smallanthus sonchifolius. Next base: position 21,224,520 of record CM042034.1, read on the forward strand.
AAACACTTACAACTCAAAAAATTCCTATAATCTACGTATAGTCTTATACTCCACGTATATGCATATGAAAATAAAAAAAAAGCCAACTTTAGAGATGAAAATTTTATAGGGTCTATACGTCTCGTATACTCTATCGAGACGTATAGACCAGCCGCCAGACAATTCCTGGCACATGCAACTATGACTTTTAAGAATAGGGTCTATACGCTTCATATAAACCTATACGAGACATATAGGTGGCATCGAGGTATTAAATTAAAATGGCTGGGTGTCTCTGTAATCGAACCCTTTAATAATTTAAAGATACAAATTAAAAATAAAATAAATTTGTCTCAAAATATGGTTTTTTCTTTTGATTTGCCCTTTGACAAAAAAAAAAGTTGTCGTCAATAAGATGCAATGATGGGGAACCCCCGAGCCAACCAAAAATTGTTTTTTTTAATATAATTCTTCTTGATTTTTAAATTAATATGCTTGTTAATTTTATACGCGTCAAACGTTTAAAAGTTAAAACAGTTCCTAAATGTTTTATTTGGATTTAATTAAAACCGAAAGGATAAAAGTAATAAGCCAAAGCCACCAATAACTATTTCATAGCTAACTATGACTTGGGGATGATGACGTGGGTAGACAGATCTACAAGTCACGAAGGTTAGACTATCTCCAACGCACCATCTGTGTGCCGCCCGTCCAGCCAGGTGGCCGCTCGTCCCAAGGAGCATGCGTTGGGTTTGATCCGCCCGTGGCCAGCCGCCCTTCCCATGGGCGAAGTTTGTTTGATTTTAGTGGGGCCCTACAAAACCTTTTGCCTTCTTTTCTTTTTTAACGGTAAAATTAAAAAAAAATTGTTTATTTTATTAGTATGTTATTTGAAACTTAAATTAAAATTAATTTATTAATTTAATTTAAAACTTAATTTAAACCTATTTAAAACTCAGTTTAAACCTAATTAAAACTTAGTCTATTAATTTAATTTAAAACCTAATTAAAACTTAATTTAAACCTAACGGCTAGTTTTTTTTGTATTTTTCCTAACAGTAAGTTTTTTTGTATTTTTCCTAACGGCTAGCTTTTTTTTGTATTTTTTCTAACGGCTAGTTTTTTCCACTATAAATACATTTTCACACCTAAACCATTTTCACACCCAACCATCTCAAACAATTCTTCCAACTATTAAATGTTTTCGTTCACTCAATTTTTGTTTTTATTTAATTTAATGTAATTTTAATTTTTGTTTTATTATTTACTTATTTAATTATTTATTAATTATTAATTAATTTAAGTTATTTAATAGTAATTTAAATAAATAAATGAAAATAAAAAAAGATGATGTGGAAATAATGAGGTTGTTTATGGGAAGGATGAGTATGGTAGTGTTGGGGTAAAATAAGTTTGTGGGAAGGATGGAAGATAAAATGATGTGGCAGACTAAAACTGTTTGTGAGATGAATGACTGTTACCGTTGCGGGCAGTGTTAGAAGCATAGCAACTCAATGTAACAACTACACATCGTAGAAATTAAATAGCATCTTGCTATATATAATATTGTCTGTCATTATTGTGTTTTAGTTATACTATTACATTTATGAAAAAAGAAGAAAAAGGAAAAAAAGAGAATGTCCCTTTTACCAACTTTGAGATATTGAGAGTTTACCTACACATACGACTCATTTGGAATCAGAAAAAATAATCTAGTTTTTTATTCTAGTTTCACTGTAAAAGAAAACATATAAGTTTGATCTAAATCATTATTTTTTATTATTATAATTTATAAATTTATAATAATTCTTATTAGTATTATAATAACAATTATTACTTTTATTATTCATATCATCATGATGCATTATAAAGATAGACATGTAATAAACAGATAACATATTTACAAAAAGATAGACGTAAAATACAATCTAGTTATAAACTTATACTTCTCTATCATAATACAAATAATGTAGTTTCTGATTTTTATACTAATAATTTTAAACATCTTTATTAATTACTAGGTTATATAACCATTTATTACATGGTGTTGTTTAATAGAAATTATAAAAGTATAATAATGTTTAAAAAATTTAAAATAATGTGTAAATAAAAAAAAATAAAATTCTTTGTTTCCTTAATTAAGTAATAATTAGAATTCAAACTTTGTATCATTTTTTTGAAAATAAAAGCATTAAAATAATTAAATTTTAAAAATTCAATGTTGCTTAAAATAGGAAAATTAGAAAAAATATTGTGATGACACATGACATTATTTGGAATCATTTATTATAATAAGGATAAGAACTTTAAATATATAGAACCAAATTTGTCTAAGGTCTAATATAACATTATAAAGGTGTTCAAATAATATATAAAAAATAATAAATTTTGTCATTAAAGTTTGAAAAATAGGATATCATCTTTACATTTAATTTTTTTTTGACATTTTAACTTAGGAGACTTTTAATCGTCTAATCATGTGTTAAGCGTGTTGATATGTGATTGTTTTGGCATATAAGACCATTCGGTATGGTGTGTGTAAGTTGCCTGTGGAGATGGCATGACAATGTGGAACACTGGACCCCTATGCGTGGTTCACGAATGTGGAAGGAATTTATGAAGATCTTCACGGCTGGTTGTGGAAGAAATTATAACAAATATGAAGATGTGTGATAAATTATGTAAACTTATGCGACATTGAGGTGGTGGTGTAGAGGGGTATAAATATGAAACCATACTGGATGACCTAAGTATTTAGGACCGGTTCACACTATCATAATACTTATTATCCTGTTAAATTAATTTTATCTACTGAAAATTGTTATTACTATTACTATTATTATTATTATTATCATAATTATAATTTTTATTTTTTACTTTACTTAACAAACCTATAATATCATTATATTTAAACAAATCTTTTTACCATATTTATTATTTTCACTTGTAAAATTGTATTTTTTACCCCTTTTTTAGTATCAACTAGTAAAAGTACCCGCACTCTGCGTCGGTTTACGTGTAGCGGCGTATCGGTTCTAAAGATTAAATTTGTAAGGTTTGGATAACTCGTATATTGATATTAACATCGCAAAAAAAAATGAATTTAACATTTAAAAAAATAAGTGGTATGGACACGACACGAACCTGGGTAGGTTCCCTCAGAGCCTGGATTACCATCTAAACAACATCGCAAATGAGGCCTAGCTCTTAGGCTGATGCATCATGGTTTTACCCACGTCGATCCAGGGTTTGAGCCTCAGCTCTCCCTTAAGCCCGGAAGGTGCCATATTGGGTGGGGTTTTTCCCTGAAAGCTCTCCAACTCTGACGCCAAGTGGGCCCGGTTAAGACAACATATTGGCCAGAGTTGGATGAGGCTCTCCCATGTGACGGGGGTGCGACGTCACAACATTCAATGTTCGTCTTTCAAAAAAAAAATCTAGACAGCATCTCCTCCTTGCTTGAGTTTCCATTTCCATTATATATATATATATCTATACTATATTTTAAATAAAGGTTTCTTACGTCACGTAGCTCATGGTTTGCTCCATGGCCATGATCCCCTCACGGACATGGTCACTCTCAGTATACGTCGGGTAGGACAAGATGAATGTACGTTTGAGTTTTGACGGGTAATTCTTGCATACTTGCTCTCTGTGTGGGGGATCTTAAGGTTCATGTTTCATCAATAATAATGATGTTAACGGTTAGCATCTAACAATATGTCATCACCCCCGATGCCATATGCATATTTGTTATCTAAGGCGTAAATGACAGCTTTCATCACTTTGTTTATGATATATCTCACTGAACACAAGTCATGAATCAAAGTCAAAAAAAAAATTTCATACTATAATGTTTCTCGATCAAAACTCAAAATGATAATTGAACATCACTTGTCAAATGTAGGACCAATAATTTAATCAGTTTGAATCATCGAACGTCTAGCGATATCATACTCTTATCTGAACGATCGAGAGGAAAAAATCTCTTTCACTACATACACCTCGCTCGCACGCGCTTCACATCATAGCTGGAAATGACTGATAAAGGTGCAACAATATTGGATACGTATCAAAGTATGACGTTGATCGCATTCAGAGAGCTGATACACATCTCAGGGTCTAAGGAAATACAAAAAATTGACCACATCAAGATTCACTTTATAACATCAATTCATTAAGTGATTCCTGAAATGAGTTGATGCAATGTGTATCCCTCAATAAAACATATGAATATAGTTACATCAAATCTAAGTTTTTGAATATTAATCAACTTATTCACATTAATCTTAATATGAACGTTATTCGCATGATAATGATTGACCATATGATATGAGCCATAGCCAATTATTGATTTCCTATCATCTCCTTTGTCTTGAAAATGTACTCATCACTCCCCAAAAGTTATTAAAAATTCTCATAATGGCTCGTGACGACAATAACTCTTGTATTGATTTATACATAGGCTTTAAGGTCCCTTTTCTCTTTAATCTTTTTTGGCAATAAGTTTTAGGAGTAGGGGCCGTTTAGAAACACTTGCTCGCTTTCTATGGGACCATTAATTTATTTTAACGTCTTTCTCTCTTTATTAGCAAGTAGTTATTACTTTCTTTTTGTCCTACAATAATATCTCAACAATTACTCTCTTGCTTGGATCTCCTCCATGTCCGCCCCTTCAATTGTAAGGACACGGTAAGCGGTTGGTTATCATTAAAGTTAGGATAGACCTGACCTGACCTGACCCTCATTAAATTACTATTTTTAGTCATGATCTTGTGGTCTATTGTCATTGATGAAGTAAAGTCCCAATCGTGATGTGAGTTCACATCGTGCAAATGTAAATTGATGTGGTATTTAGGAGTAAAAGAATTCCTGTTAAAAAAAAGTTTAATATTTTTATTTTATTATTTTTTTCATGTTTATATGTTACATATTCAAAGTTGTCAATCTAGACTTTGAAACATAAATTGAAACTTATATGATTTACTGTTTAGTGTAACATATATACAAACACATATTTTCATATCATACATTTTGTTACCCGTGAAAATATAAGCATATTATAACAATTAATAACACATTATATATTTAGGGGAAGGTTCCACTAAGAAGTTGTTTTTCCCTAAGAAATGATAAGAAGTGGGTCAAACGAACTCGGATTGAGCCCATTCCAGCAGTGTTGGAACCGTCTCATCAAACCCTAACCCGGACCTAAAAACCTAAAGCTCACTCCCACCCGCACACCCAAAAACCTAAACCACCTCCAACCCCACCCCGAAAAGCCTAAAACCACTACCCCCACCCCCCAAAAACCTAAACCCCTCACCCCTCTAAAAACCTAAACCCACCCCCACCCACCCCCAAAAACCTAAACCCCCCATCCCACTCCCCAATAAAACCTAAACCCTAAGGCTAAAGCCATAAATTTCAACGCTAAGATCTAAACCCTTAAAGCTAAAACCTAAAACCTAAGATAGTAGAGTTCGACGAGACGGTTCCAACGTCGTTGGATTGAGCTCAATCGGAGTTCGTTTGATATTGTTTCTTAAGGTTTTGTCATTTCTTAGATTTATTAGCGAAATATCACTTCTTATTTGAAACTCCCCCTATATAATTATACGATTAATCGTAAAATATACGAATTAACTTTAATAAATGTATTGCAAGGGAGTGATGAGATGTTTTTCTGTACTCAAGAAATTCACTAATAACAAAATTTTGTCTTCCACTGATTTTTAAATGGACAACATATCAATCTATACATCTTTACATGTACATCACTTATAAAAATGGATCAACTCACTTAATTACGTTTATTATTTCTAATCAGATCATGGGGATGGTCTGGGCCCTGGGGTGACTCTGACGAGATGGGCCCTAAAAGTTTGAACCAAACTCAAGTTTTCATTGAAAGCCCAGTTATCAACTGAATCCGGGCCGATGCTAATCAAGTAGCTTTAGTGGGCCCATAACTAGTCTCAACTTAAGAAGATGAATAAGTAGATCTTTAAATTAATTCAAGTAAATATGTAGATCACATAGCACGATGGATTTTTTTTTAATTTTTTTTTAACGGCTAACACCTAGATATTCTAGGATAATTGGGCTTCCCCGGGAAGATTTTAGTTGTATATGATTTTTATCAAGTGTCGTCAGTCTTATAAACATTCATTTTTGTTTATCATGTAAACCGTGGTGGGGGCGTTGATGTGGTTTTGTTTTCTTTTTTTTTAAATGACACCTTTTACCCGGCCTTCTCATTTTATAAAATTCCGGTTGTAATGGCAAATTAGAATTTTATAACACATCAAATTTTAAAAGTTATAAGAGAAAAAAACCGTAAAAAAGTTAAAACCATGAAGCAGTTTTGACGGCTTGTACATTTGTGATTTGATGAAACCTTAAATGTTAGTAGGCCATTTGTCAAAAGGTGGCCGAAAAAGGATAAGTGTAGTTAAACTTGAGAAGGTCATATTATAATTTTAATATTATATTAATTTAATGGTAGCTTTAACATTAGTGTTTAAAGCACTTGTAATGTAATATAGACTCGTTTCCATTAATACTTTCATAAGGCTTGGTATAGATAAAAACATGATCTTCTAAAAAACTTATTTGGTAATTAAACATTTAGAGATATCAATCAGTATCTGTGTAGAAATAAGTGTTTATACTTTATACCATCTTTTTTTTCCCACAAAAAAGCAAGTAATAATATTTTGGTATATTAAAATAGGGGAGTAGAAAAACCAAATGAACAAAAAATCAAACCATTTGAGAAATCAAAAATTTCGATTATGGTTAGTGACGGATCTAAGAAAAATTTTCAGGGGTATCAAAAATTTCGTTCAGGTGTATTGGGAAACATAAAAACAGTAAAAAACAAATCCACTACGCGTCGAAAAATGAGGGGTACCTGAGTCTAAGGTAGATCCGCCCTTGATTATGGTCTTCTTATAGCGGAGCTCTATGGTTTGGTTATGTTTTTCACAACCTAAGTTTTGTATTTTTGTTATTTTTACTATATTATAATACACTATGGACATCTTAAAATTTAAGTAAAGTATATAAATAATCAAACTGAGTCACCATTGAAGTTCAAAGGTTGTATTTTATATTTTCAGGGATGTCTTCGTAATTTCGGCAGCCCCAAACGAGTACTAAAAAATAGGCCCTTAAATATAATTTATTTTCCCAAAGATTGAAGATAATTGTAATAACAATAAACAAAAAAAACATTATTGTAGCGATAAACAAATACAAAACAAAGTTAAACAATAAACACAATAAAGTTAAACGAATCGAGAGATTCTCCTAGCATTTTTCGAAGTAAATTTGTCGATCAATTCTTCACAATTGATATTATTTAATATATCGTTCTCGGTAGCTATTATTGCCAATCCATTAAGTCTTTCTTGAGACATTTTCGATCGTAAGTACGACTTCAACAACTTCAATTTTGAGCAACTTCTTTCTGCAGATGCCACCATTATTAGATTAGTCAACAAGATTCAATATGCATTTAATGCATTAGGGAAAAAAAAATGGACTTGCTTCAAGTATTTTAAAACATCAGTAGGTTTGAGAATATCATCTATAACATATAATAAAGCAAAATAATGTGGGACACGTGGCAAGCTCGCCTAAACCACAATTGCTCATTCATTCACACGTGGATCTAAATGTGGATCCACACGCGGATCCTCTTCCGGGTTATAACCCGTTTATTGATAATACGGGTTAATAGGTAACTGTTCTTTTTGCAAACCCTATTGTTTCATCGCCGCTCCATTGCTCTCCTCTGCTCTGCTCTGTTGAAGACCTTCACCCAAAGATTGAGAGTTCAACATCGTTCAAGGTTTGTTGTTCTCTCTTTTGTTTAATCGCTTCTTACTTATACTTTTACTAAATCTTTCTTCCACATCATGTTTTTTCTTTCGCGAAACCATCGCATAAGCTGTGTTCTCCTTAAATCTTTCATCTCCACATAATCATCATACAAATCCATTCAGGAAACCATCGCATAAGGTATTTTTTTTTGTTTCCTATTAATCGTTTATTTCTTTTGAAACCCTAAATTAGAGCGATTTCGATTGCGATCGATTTGGGGTTTTCCTATTAATATCACATACATCAGTTTTCCGATTAAAGTCACATGTTAAGTGATACACTTTATAATATTCTCGATTTGGGGTTTTCCGATTAAAGTCACCCTAAATCAGTTTTGGTGGTTTTAATTAAGCTTTTTATGTTTTGTTCATAATGCTAGAATTCTGTATCATTTAATTAGTTCTTTGTAATGTTTTATTGTCCTTTTCCACTTCAGTTACCAACAACTTCACATCTCAAGGCTTGCCAATTTGTTGCTGAAACACGTTTCAAGCTTCTACTCATGTGTGGCTGATTCTAGAATACTGTGTTAGAGGTAGCCTAAGGACATTACTGGAGCAGGTATGCAAATCTTTTTGAAGCTTGTCATATGAGAATAATTTATATATATGTATGTGTGTTCTAGTAATTGAGTATGTATGCATGTAAGATGAGAGTGCATTATGATATAGAGGTGTCCAAGAACCTTGATACAGTGAAGGGTGAAACAAGCCTGACACAATTTTTTATAAAACCATATTCTAGGACACAAATCATAGTTTGAGGAGCTTTAGCAATCGTGGAGATGAAATTTCCTTTTAAAATGTAATGTGGTGCTTGGAGGTTTTGTTAACAGAGAGTAAGGACTTTTTTCTGTAATTAGTTTGAGAAGATGTTTGTTTTGCAGTTAACTACAAATCATTCGTTGCAAGCTGAACTCAGAGAACGCACATAACACAACAGCCAACTTTGGATTGGTTGCAAGAGACGGGTATGTTAATTTTGTCAAAGCAATAAGTGCAGTTTATACTCAGATTATTGTAGTGAATTGTTTATTTCACGCATTTGTTATCCATGACTATTTGCTTAAAAATCACTATTGAATTGAGGTTTCATTTGCAACCATTTTACATATGAGTTGACAGGTCAAATGTGTAAAAACAAGTTGAAGGTCGATCAAATTGTTTTTAATACATATAACCTCCTAAATCGTCTTTATTCAGAGATTTAGATAACTATTGTAATGATTGTTGTGACCATAATTGTTTAAAAAGCTGGACCAAAAATGCTCAATCCAACACGACATATCTTCCCAAATGGGTAACAGGAGTGTTTAGGTGGCAATTTTGATTCATTTACTTAAAAGTGGATGAATTTGAGTTGTTAAAAATTTATATGCTTAGCTAAAAATGGAACACTAGAAATGTTTCATGCATAAAGTGTATTCAAATGCTTACAATTCCTAAATCATTTTAATAAAATATTAAAGTCCCACTATTGATGCATTGCTTTCAACATTTGGTTTTAATTCAAAGTCCCACTATTTATCAGTTAATACAATTTAAACTTGTGAACCCATGCAACCATCCTCCCCACAGTTTTCATGTTACATGTTAGCATAATTTGATGCTTAGGTTTTATTTCAACTGTTTAATAATTCAATGTATTCATGCTTTTAAATTATAATGTAAATTTTTAGTTACATTTGATTTTAAAATTTTCATAACTAATACTAATCATATATTGATTTAGTTTTGTTTCATTATTTAGTTTGACTCACCGTTGAAGGCCTCGGTTTTTGCAAAATAACAAGAATTTGGTAAGGCTACTTGGCTATTGTGTTTTAAGTAGCTCAAAGGTATGAACTTCCATTCCAATTTATATGACTTTGACTTTGACTCCAATTTGCATTCAAAAAAATAATGAATCATGTGTTGAGTCTATACATTGCAGAGGATAGTTGTAATTAGCATTGTCAGTGAAACTGCAACAAAATTGTACAACAGTTTACTTGGTTTTCATTTTGTTATATTGTCATGATAAATTTGTTTCCCACCTTTATTTAATTTAAGGTAGTTGATAACTCCACCTTTAATTTGTCCTTTTTTTATCATGATCCATGTGTCCAAGATGGTTCTTCATTCTACTATGTCTTGCTCAATCCAGAAGCAATTATATGGTATTCATCGGCTTCACACTCTTTCAATTTGTATGATTTTGTTTTATATTTTTCATTAAATGGAGTTTTATTTTTCTTTTTCCAGGTGTTGCCTTCTTCTTTTGTTTGCCAAAAGTTTCAAAACAACGTACCAAATGTTCCAATTACCTTATGGGTGTGTTATTATTGTGTTTATTCATTTTTACTTTATTGTTTTAAGTTTTCAGTTACTTTATATATGTTTTTGGTAATTTTTAATTTTTTTTAAAATTAGATCAATCAGAACTAATGAATCACTATTCTTAACATGATTCGTTTTTTAAATTTGGTAGTATTACTATTATGCGTTAATATTTTTTTATTTCCTTTTAATTATAATGTTTTTTTTCTATTTGCTTATTTAATAAAGAAAGAAATGTTATGTTTTATTTTTTATTTGTTTACAAAGTTATTACGTATAACCCGTGTAATACATGAGTAAAGCTACTGAGAGTAGATAAAGATGGTAAAACTACAAAAAAAACAACAAATGTAGTATACAAGAAATTTATGAAAATACATAGAAAATTATCTTTTTTTTGTTATTTAATTTCCTTTATGTTTTGTTTATTTCTTGACTAGCTAAGAACCCGTGTAATACACACATGGTGAAAAATATATACACGGGGTGAAAAATATGAATTCCTTAAATTTTTATGTATATATTTATAGGTGTAAAAATGTATTACATATAATAAAAATAGAAAACAAAATTCAAAATATGTAAAAATTAATATATGATTGAGTTTCGAAAATACGTTAATTACTATTTAATTTAATTTGAATTTCATTTATTATTTGATTGAAAATAAAATTTATATAAGCAGATTTTGAATTTCTTATATTAAGGGATAATTTAAAATAAATGTGTTTTTATTAGTATAATTAGTATTTTCTTTAAAAATATATTATTATTAAAAGATAGAGTTTAATAGGAGAGAGAGGCGGGAAAAAAATGATGAGAATAAATATGGAGGCGACAAATGACATGAGAAAACCTTTATTTATTATATAGTATAGATTTATGTTTTTATATAATTTAAATTTTTGCAACCCGTGTAATACACGGGTACATAGCCTTGTTAGGTAATATATTGTAAAACGACTTTAACTCCACATAAAACTCAACATCATTAATATATGATTCTCCTTCATACTTCATCACACCCTCAAGAAGAATACAACACGACTTAAGCTCTTGTCTTTAACATATTTCAAGTTATCAGGAAACAAAAAACCAAATAGTTTTTCATAGTCTTTGTATTGATTAAAATAAAAACAAATGCCTTCTGGAGTTTGTCGAAATCCGCATGTTAATATTCTTACTAAAATCCCCAGATTAATATTCACGTAAATAAAAAACAATATGGCTGTTAATTAATATTCACTTACCGATTGATAATTTTGGGATTGAATCGGGGATATTAAATCGTCAATTTTGGGACTGCAAAGAGTCGAGGATTGTAAATAACGATTGCCAAAATCCACATTAGCATTTAAAAGAAAAAAAAGTGTATTGTTTATGGGACTCCCAACAAAATTAAGTTATTGGTTTAAATGAGTAGATAATAGTTAAATAGTTAATAATAGGTTTATATTTAAATATTTTTTTAGGTTTTTATTTATGGGTCTTTCAACAAAATTTTCATCTACTTATTTTGGTTCTAATTATTAAAAATATTTTATATATATACACATAATTTTTTTTAATAATTTGCCCCACCGTAAAAACGAGTCCCAAGCGACCGCCAATGCCAGTTTAAGCTCTCAGACACCCTTGTATATTTTATATAAATAATTAATAATATATTATGTCCCATAAAGTTTCTTATACACTTCTATACAAAATATCTTATTTCTCTTAGAGCATGTGGTATACCCAAGTGAGTGAGGCTCAAGTGAGGGGAAAAGTGGTTACCACGTGGCACCACGTCATTTTCTTCATTTCTCACACCACACTCACTTGGCAAGGGAAATACCCAAGTGAGTGAGTGTGGTGTGAACATTAAATGTATTTTATAAATTTTTAATAAAATTATATATTAAATTTATATAAATAAAATTACATTAAATAAAATCTCCATAAATAAAATTACATAAATTAAAAAAAAACATAATAACCATAAAAACCTAATATTTAATTAAAATCTTGAGAACGTTCATAAATATGCTCGATCAAGTCCGCTTTGAGTGCATCATGAATATCCCGGTATTGTATTTCTTGACGGTTTTTTCGCTTTTGATCTTCGTCAATTTCTTCGTAGGTTGGTTCCTCCTCATTTGGGTTATATTGACAAATTGTCACTCCTTGGTGCTCCAAAATCATATTGTGCAAAATTACACAAGCATACATTATGTTCCTAATTCTCGTTTGAGACCAAGATCGAGCCGGTCGTTCGATAATATGCCACTTATTCTTCAAGAGACCAAACGCTCGTTCGATATCTTTCCTTGCCGCATCATGAGCTTTTTTGTAAGTTGTACGTTTAATACCTTCGGGACACGTAAGAGACATTTGACGAATCGTCGCGGTACACTTTTGCACGGACGTAAAACCAATCCTACCTCTTGCATCTACCCGTTGGCGGAACCAAGGAACCTCTCTCTCCAAATCATTTTTAATTCTTAAAAATAAATTCCGGCTCATTCTAAACCGGGTACTAAATTGCACCTCGTTGTAAGTACACCATTCGTCAAAGTAGTCTTTGTGTAGGAGTGTGTTAGCGGCCGTCCGATCACGATTAAGACGAGCACTTCGTTTTATAGATTGTGAGGATTCAACTTTTTGCCACCACTGAAGCGCCGCCGTTGAGAAAGCACGGAACATTATATTCCGGGCTTCGTCGCTTGAAGATGAAGACATTTTTATAAAAATAAGTATAAAGTTGTAGGAGAATGGTATGATTATTTGTGTAATTTATAGGTAAAAGAGATAAATATTTATAGTGGGTTATTAAAAATAAAATAAAAGTTTTTTTTTTCATTTGACCATTGCAACGGTCATATTACCGTTTAAAGATTGAAAAAGGCGCCTCTCCTCTACGTGAAGAAGTTCACGGCAATCCCTCACCACCCCCCTCACGCAATCGAGGGGGCGGCGTGCCAATTGGGCTCACGGCGTGAGAGCCTCTCACGGGTGATGGTCACGGGACCATACCACTTGCTCTTACAAACTAACAAGCCTGTGACCTTTTTATTTGGCCTAGATGAAATTAAAATTATTGACTGAAAGTGGCATAAATGAACCCACACCTAGCTACAATGAGCAACAGTTAATTTAATTAAAGGATTACAACTGAAAAATAAAACAACCAAAAAAATTTCGAAAAACCAAAACATTAATTTTTGATATTCTAGTCTAGTGTCATCCTTATATTAAAACTAAAGTCCTTTAGCCTCTTAAATATATATAAATTATGAGTTTACTAGTAATAATTGGTTGATTGCAAACGTGACACGTAGCCACATAAATTTTATAAAAAGTCCAACATACTTGCCTCAACTGGAATCATTGAATATTAAAGTCTTTGCGTTTCTAAAAGTATACAAAATTTCTAAATATTAAAATCTATGTTAGTTAACATTTCATAAAGAGCAGGTAAAAGGCACTTGTAAACACAAATCCAACGACCACCACTTAGAAATACAAATAGATCGGAAGAGGAAGAAACTCTCTCTTACGGGTCAAGAGGAAAGGTTACAGACAACTATAAACAACGCTCTATTAAGAATACCTTTTTAAGCAGGGACGACTCAACTTTTTGAAGCTGCGTAGTTTAGTGTAAGAGAGTTTGCTTAGGTACAAGCAAGATTCAAGTGTATGGATATTAGAACTTGGATTCCTTAGTTGTCGAACGCATTGACTACTATTATGAGGTGATTCATAAATCCAAGTATTATATACACTCGAGGTGCCGTTAATACTCTATATTTTGAAGTATAACTTTTGATGTCCATGAATGAAAAGAGACTTAGTCAAGAATGTTGAAAAATGTCTCACTACGTGCCATGCTCATGTAGTATTGATTCAAGTTTGGTGCTATTGCTATTGTTTACTTATTACCTTCGTATTTAATTGTTTGCAAATTGTTTGAATTAATTATGTTGTTTGTAAAATGTGTAAATTTAATTTGTTTGAATCTGATTATCAATAAAGGTTTACCCTCAGAGTTATTTCTTGAGTTAAGGGCGAGTCCAAGCATTCTAAAACCTTCAACTCTGATGATAGAGATGTGTGAAATGATGATTATGATGCATTATAGTATTTACTTTATACACTTGTATAAAGTATAGTGGGCTCTTTGTACAAATACTCAAACCTAATTCTATTTAAATTAACGAGAGGAATACATAATACTACATCATGTTTTACTAGTAACACTTTAAAACGAGTTCTAAATAAAATTGTAGAAAATTATATATGTTAAAGAAAAAAAAAATCAATGTAACATTTACATCGACCATTAGTGTGACACATGTAATCTTATAAGTTTATAAATATAAAAATAATATGGGGCTTTAATGGTCGACACTCGTATTAGGGTGTTTTTGACCCCTTTTTTTGTGGTGGCAAAAGACGACTCACATGACCATAAACTCATAATTTCTCTATTATATTAGGGTGGACGGTATGAAGCTTTTGCTCTGCTCTCCCGATCTCCCAAGCCTTAGTCGGTCCTGGTAGAGGGGGACAGTGTTCCCACTTTCCCGCATATCTCCATCCTGATTTTCTCTCCCCCTCTTCACAAAATTTTCTCCTGACAAGCAAACACTTCCCACAAAGTTTTCTCGATGTGGATCGCTCTCTGATCTCCCGTCGAGTGTATTCTGAATAGCCTAAAGTATGTTTAATTTTTTTTTTTTTTTTGCACTAACATTAAAAAAGTATATAAATTTAGACGAGTGATGGGGAGGAAAAACAGCCTAGACAGGACGATATTGAAGCCATCGAGCCAATAAATCCACATGATGTGTATTCTTTTAATATTTGATATGATGAGCGTGTAAAATATTGTATAAACATGATAATTTTGATTATTTTTATCTAAGAATATTTTGGTTTTTATTATTACTTTATAGCCGTTTATATAAATCATATAAAACCTTATTCCGCAATTAAACATGTGATACGTATCGAGCATGTAAAATATTATATAAATACGATATTTTTGATGATTTTTATCTAAGAAAGTTTTGGTTTATTTATCAATTTATACCGTTTATATAAATCATATAAATTTTCTATAACCTCATCTAACATGTGATAGTTATAGAACATGTCAAAGAGTTGAAACTGTTTAAATATTACAAATTGATTTATTAAAAAAGGTTAATTATTATTTTGATAAGGTTTTAATTACATTCACACACATATAGTCAATCAACAAGACTTGAAAGTGATATGAACAAATAATGAAGTATTTATTAAGCAAAAAACAAATTAGAAACGTGAAACGTGCATGAATGGACAACATCAATCAATAATATGTGGACATGAGAAGCCAAAAATGAACAGGAGTCATGAATTGTCATGTGAAGCTGACCGATGCTTCTAAACAAACGCTTTCATAGTTCTTCTATATAATAAGGGTGAAGGGATTGAACTCATTTCAACCCCTGAATATCATAAAAATTAGCCAATCTAAACACGTCATGTCCTGTCACATTATTTTTACTCTAAACTACACCCTTCATAAGGGGTGGAACCCGTGAACCCCTACTACCCCCAACGATCCAAAGCAACACACATGAAAGTTCACGGGTTCGTGAATCCGATACCCCCAACCAGAGCCAGTTGTGCCGGTGTAGCCTTGAACCCGCATGAACCCGAGCTCCACCCCCTACACCTTAATACTAAGTTTAAAATCTCATGTATTACACGAGTTGAATAAATATAATGTTATATATTTAGTAATACAAAATTTATGACTTTAAAAACATGTGTAGTACACGGGTTGAATAATCTCGTATATTACACAGGTTGAATAAGAAAACGTAATATGTTAACACATACACTTGTCGTATTAAATTCATTTGGTTAATGATATAATAACTCTCAATAATTAGATTTATACTAAATATTTAAAAATATGTTTTTTTAATATCATTATTTAATATTAGAGATATGCGGAAAAAACATGTTGATGATCCACCCAAAAATAACACGTATCTCCTTCGCATTTTTATTTATTAGTATAAAGATTTCATATCATATATCATATAATTGTTACAACTCAAATTAAAAATATATTACCTTAAACATTTGGGGTTTTAATGATTTAAATTTATTCTTTTATTAATAAATATATATCAAAAGACTTGTTGAGTGTGTATGTTTGTTAAAACTAGTCGGGTTAGGGGTAGGTACCCGTACCGAAGCCCCGCTGGGAAGAGTGATCAACATCGACATTTTCAATCGGGAGGGCGGAATGTCCGCATTGATCATAAGAAGAGTTGAGAGAGGAGATCGTGATAGAGGGATCAGGAGAGCATGAACACCGTCCCCTCTATCGGGACCGATGATCAGGGAAGCGGGAGCTCCATACTCTCCGCCCTTAGAGGGTAAGTTGAGGGTTGAAAAGTAAACTTTTATTGTATAAAAGTATTTAGTGAATTAAGTGAAACTGTAGCTCAAAAACAGAAAACAACATAAAATCTTCAAATATGCATCACAAATTAATTAGTTTGAGTTCTTTTGTTTAGAACAAGCTACAAATGTTTTTTTGATTATTAAAAACTACTATGTGTTGATGAGGCGACGGTAGAGGTGGTGTGAAGATAGGTTACTAGCACAAGTGTAATTTGTTAGTTAGTGTTAAAGATCAAAATTTCATAAATTTTAAAAAATTAATATGATACTTAAGATATCTGTATAATATGATTCGGTTAATTGGACTGAATTTTAAAACATTAATTTAATTTTAAATCATGTGAATCCATCTAAATCTCTAAATGATAAAACGTGCACAACAACCTCATCAAAAAAATAATCCCCAAGATTTGATTATTGAATAAGTATTAAATACGGTATAAAAGAATATTAATTCAAAACGCATTTATAAAAGGAAACTTACTAAAGATATCGAATATATTTTCAAAATATACGATGTAATGCCTACGTATTAATATCATTGCTCCGAAATAAAAACTGCACTAAAATAATATAAAATAGCTGTCATGCTGAGCTGGATAATTGGATGTACACGTTGGCCACATCCACGAGGGCCACCAACGAGTGGAGATTAGGCAACCAGTATGGGATGAAATCTCCTCTAAAATTACAAGAGTACCCCCTCTGTTTGACATATATACTGTTGACGTGGAAATTATTTTAATCACATTTTCCAAGTGGAATATGCTCTTCTAATCATTGAGTATTTTTTTTCTTTCAATAAATTTCTCTCATCTTCCTAAGTGCCCACCTGCCCTTCTCTCTCTCTCTCTCTCTCTCTCTCTCTCTCTCTCTCTCTCTCTCTCTACAACTACTCTGTTTTAGCTCAATTTTGATATTGTGATTGATCAGAGAAGAATACTCTGTTTTTAATCGTCCTTGATTTTGATTTGCAACTGATTTATCTGCAATGTCTTTCAGATTTTTATTTCTTTTTCCGAAACAATCAATTGTTGAAGAAGGAGAGTATAGTTTTGATCTTCAGAAATAATCTGAATCGAGTTGTTGATTCTCGAAGTTTCTCTGGTAAATCGAGTTAGTTTTGTTCGTAATATTTGATTTGAATTTTGATGTGTGTGTTTTGTTGTAGGAATGTCTACGACGGTGATGAGCGATGCGACAATGAAGCCTGCGACGGAATCGGAATTTGAGTTTGCTAAGTGCGATTGTTGTGGATTGACGGAGGAGTGTACGGCGGAGTACATGGAGAGAATTCGAGAGAGGTATGAAGGGAAATGGATCTGCGGATTGTGTGGAGAGGCGGTGAAATACGAAATCGTGAGGAGTGGAAGGCTAATTAGTGCAGAAGAAGCCATGAACCGGCACATGACGTTTCGTAGGACTAATCCGGCGGTTCATTTAATCGCAGCCATTAGGCAGGTTCTCCGGCGAAGTTTGGACTCACCTAGGTCTATGCCGTGTAGTCCTATCCAAATCGGTGCCGATACCACTGGACTTGCTCGATCAGAGAGCTGTATACCGACCCTAACCCTTACTGCTGAATCGCCATCATATCAGGAACCTGGTGAGAAGGATTTGGGAAACACCGATGCTTAATTTAGATAAGACAGTTATTGTTCTCAAAATCATCATAATTACTCATCTTACATTCATCATAATTACTCATCTTACATTCATCTTTCTATTAGTTTATGACTTGGTTCTTGTGAACATTGATTGCAATCTTTTATTTAGATGATAACTTTGGTAGTGAGTTAATCTAAAGATGGAAGAAAACTAAACTTAGACGGGTGGGGTGTTGCCGAAGAGACCCGGGTTCGATCCCTGCCACCACTATTAATTTTTGCGGCATCGCAAATGAAGCCTAGCTCTTAGGTTGATACACCTGGGTTTTATCCACGCCGATCCAGGGTTCGAGCCTCGACTCTCCTCAAGTCCGGAAGGTGCCGTATTGGGTGGGTTTTTCCTTGAAAGCTCTCCAACTCTGACGCCAAGTGGGCCCGAATAAGATAACATATTGGCCGGAGTTAGACTAAGGATGACAATGGGTCGGGTTTGGGACAGGTTTAGGTAATCCCAACCCCATACCCGATTATAAAATCTTGTCCCATACCCGGCCCAAAACCCGTCGGGTTTCTATCGGGAAATTACCCGTCGGGTATCGGGTATGCCCGCGGGTTTCAGATAAACCCGTTATTTTGTAATATATACACGTTGGGTATACTCGACCCAGAACCCGTTGGTAATCTACCGGGTACATATAAAAATGGTAATTAAAATAAAAAAAGAAAGAAAAAAAATCATGTCGAGGATATACATTTAAAATAAATACATTATATACTTAAAATAAGTACGGTATATTCAATAAAGAAAAAAGAAAGAAAACTATGTTATTTATTTTAAATTCAATAATAAAAAAAAAAAACTATGTCGGTTTTATAATCGGGTAAACGGGTATATGTTATCAGGTAATCGGGGCGAGTAAACGAGTTTATCACCATATCCCATACATGTCCCAAACCCGCGAAAATTTCAAAAGTAATCCCAAACCCGGTCCCATACCCGATTACCCGACCCCATACCCGTCCCGAATGTTATGGGTTTCGGGTTTCTCCATTGGGTTCGGGTTTCATTGCCATCTCTAAGTTAGACGAGGCTCTCCCATGTAACGGGGGGTGCGACGTCACAACATTCAATGTTCACCTTTAAAAACAAAAGACGGGTGGTCCATGTGTAAGGGACCAAATAAGTAATGTTCCTTGAAGAAAACCAACATATGTTCCTCAAATTTTGGCCGTTCACACATACGTGATGAAATTTCATTATCGGGGAATCATTAGTAGTTCAATGAAGCTGAAATTACACAAACCCGAATGAATGGATACATTGTGAAGCTGGTTTCAAACGAGAATAATTTTTTTGGCTTTTATTAACATACTAGCTTTAATCCCGTATGTTATATGGTGTTAACCTTAATATTAAATTAATGAATATTTGAACATGTCTTCTTATACAACATTTGATGATATTTGTGTTTGTTCAAAATTAAAACATATTTAATTAGTGAAAAACGAAAGTTGAGAAAATGGATGCAAACTTTAGTTGGTATTCTAGTTGTCATACACATACATTTGTATAATGTATCCAATGTAAATAAAAGTGGGGTTGGAAATGTATATGTATTGATATATACAATTGTGAAAACTCATGAAAACCCATTTGAGTTAAGAAAAAAAAAAATCTTATGTAACAATTTGTTTTTAAATGATAGGTTTGTTATATATTTTCGTCACTTTTTATTAAAAAATAAAAAAATGCCGAGTTCTTTTTTTTAATATGTAAAAATGGAAAAAACCTCGTTTTTGGTCATGTTGCATAACATTTTCAGTTACATATGTAAAAAAAAAAATTAAAAACCGGTCGGCGCTTTTTTAATTTTTTTTTTAATAAAAAGTGTTAAAATTATATATAGAGTTTATCCTAAAAAAATACAATATCTTTAAGAAATAAATTAAAAGAATACTTTGAAGAAATAGATTAAAAGAATGTTGATACTTTAGTAGTTCACCTGCTATTATTCTCCCAAAACATCTACAATATAATACTCAAACGTTATATTATGCAAAATAGATATATGAAATAGTAAAATACATGATTTTAAATTAAAGATTTCCTATTTTTAAGTGATTTATGATTGAAAATACAATCAAAGAAAGTTATAAGATTCTAAAAATAATGTTCGGAATGTAGGTTTTTGGTATTTTGAATATCTAGCGTTGCCGTTAAAAAAAAAACTATGCTAAAATTAATTTTTATATCTAATTTTTTTTCATCGTTTAAAAACCTCTCAGATCTCCTTCCTTATTTCTATTAAATAATATTTCTTTATTTTTTTCTATTACCTTTTTCTTTATTTCACTCACAAGGAGGAAAAATGGATGGGAAATGAAAAGTAAGTTCCTAAATTTCATCTATATTTTAGGGAACGACAATGAGGATGTAGTGTAAAAATATGTGAAAACCTTGAACTTTTCCTTAAATCATAGGGGTAGCATTCATACAGGAAAAATGATGACGTAGGCAACTCACAAACAGAGGTTTGAGAACGTCTTCTTCATCCGGCTCGAACCCTCCCCTGCTTTATTCATCTGAAGATGCAACGGTCCTTCCGACTTCCTGTAACCTTCGTTTCTCACTACTTTGGGCGTGTAACATCATCCGCGCCAATCCGTTGTTGTCCGCCTCCTCAAATTCGGAGCTTAGAGTTGGATCGGGCTACATCAGCGATCGACGGTTGTGATTACAAGCATTGGCTAGTGGTTATGGACCCTACGATAGGTTGCCCGCTCCGATATCAAATCGTTCAACGTTATTTACAAACCCTAGCTTCCGCATTGGGTAGGTATGTGATAACTAACTGATTATATTATTATAATTTGTAATTGCATAGCATGGAGCTGATGTGGTTTTGTTACAGTGAAGAAGAAGCCAAGAGATCAATGTACTCGGTTTCTACAAAGTATTACCATGCTTTTGGTTGCAAAATCGACGAAGATGTGGTTCATATAATCAAATGTAACATTCTAATTCTTCTTTTGATATATTTGTTTGCCCAATTTTACTCTACTCGTTGGTCGCAGCTATGCCCAATGTCAGATGGATTTTGCCGGATTCTCATCTTTACCTTGGTAAAAATGATTACGGAGGTATGTGTTTTATTAATTAAGCTTTTAAACTTCATTTGGTTAAATTCTTAGGTTAAGGATTATACATAGATGATGGTATTGGCAGAAAAGAATTAGCACAAAACATGGGATGGATGAGTTATGTTTAGATTTTGAAACTTTAACATATGTTACGAAATGCAAAAATAACTTCCCTTTATAGGAGGGCAAGAAAAGTTTGCTTTGTAGTGATTGTGTTACTAACAGTATCCTCTGGATCCCTGAAATGTAGGTGAATTTAGTGTTCATTATATTAGATGTCACACTGGTTGGGGATGAGTACACCGATTAAATGCGTAGGCAGTCATAGGAAGACCAAGTTAAATATCAATTTGAAATGGCAAATAGTCTTAACCCTTTCCCATGTCACGACTTGTGGGCCTTCTACCTCCATGCGGCATTGATTCGTCAGGCTTTCACCCATTGCTGAAAATTCCCTACTGCTGCCTCCTGTAGGAGTCTGTGCCGTCTCTGCACCCCTACCTCCATCACTGAGTGACATTTTCTTTTAAACCTCAATTACAAATCTTATATTTTGAATTACACTCATGAACGCCAAACCAAGGGGAAGCCTTGAAATTCTTAAAATTCTTGAAGATGACTTGGACAGGATAATAGTTTCATAAGTCTGTATAAACTTAACATTTCAAGGACTTTAATATGTAAAAGTTGGGTTGAGGGCATTTTCATGCAAAATGAGATAACATGTTGGGCTTTTTATGGTGTTAACCATTTTCTGTTAGTTAAGAGTTTTTATTCTTGTGGGTGCCTTGTGTATTCTATAATAACTTCCCCACATGTGGGTGAATCAGGAGGTTTGAAATTTGAGGCAGATCTATGATAATCAACTCAGTTCCTCTTTCGAGTAGAGGTGGACTCATGGGAGAAGAAAATTGAAAAATTACAGAAAATAAAATAATTATTAGTAGAGAATCTGATACAGAAACAAACTTGGTCATGCGGCCTCTCACACTACTCTCCTTGTAACAATCTCGCATGATATAATCGTTAAAGCTAGAAGGTATTTTGGTTGTCCTTATAAAAGCTATCTTGTGTTGTGTACTTGGTGGGGTAACCACCTAAAAGGAGGAATCAGATGGTAATTTTATTTTAATTAAAACATCAACCTTTTTTCTTTTCATATGCTCTCTTTCTCTTGTGGACTAATTTGATGTGCTTGCTAATTTTCATGCCCATCGTCACATAACAAAGCATCATCTAATGCAGTTTTAAAAATGAGTTTTCTGTTCCCCAGGAGAACCATTTACTGATGGATGTGTAGTTCCATATGATGAAATTTTTCATGAGCACTGGCTACAAGATCAAAGTGACAAAGGCGGATTTAGGAGGAGAACCCGGAGAAAAAGATCTAAAAGGAATGAACATAACACAGAGCGTGGCTGAGGGTGTGTTTAGTGACAAAGGCGAATATTTCTCATGTTTTCCAGAAAATTCAATCTTCTTTCCCCAGAAAAAAATATAAAACGTGTAGAAGAGAGAAAATCAGAAAAATAAAAAATATACCGCAGCTAAGGGTGGCAGTGGGCTGGAGAATTCTGGGAAAAGTTGGAAAACACCTGCCAAATTTGTAAGGGTTTTGTGTGTGAATTATCAGTGTGCTAAAGATCTTTGTCCCGCTTTAATCTTTGCACATTTCAGTCATTAAAAGATAGTTTACTCTTCGACCCATATTAATAGACTCAATAAACCCAACTCTAACTTAACCTCCAAAATAGACTCATACCATAAATTAAACCATACCAAATAAAATAAACTTACCATAAAATGATTCACCAAGAAAAGACCGACCCAAATAGAAACAAACTGACCCAAATCGGAAATTGACCCAGACCCATTCAAGATTAACCCAACATTCCCTTCAATCTTGATATGGACCCATCGCTCTAATAAAGTAATGGATGCTTGTCATCTTTAACCAAATTGACTACCCCCTCTATTGGTACCGACTCAAGACACTTGCATGAAAATTGTTTATACTCAAGGTAACTATAGCATCTAATGTTAGCTTTACTTCGACCCGTACCTTGCTCCTTTTGATTTTCACTTTGATGGAATTGACCATCTCTTCCTCTCCCAATACTGCGTCCTCTACCTCGGCCACGTCCTCGGCTGACTTTATTCGACGACCCTCGTCCACAACATTCACAACCAGCTTCATCCTTCTTCTTTTGTCCATTGGTTGTAGCCAACAACAGTTTATTTTGACCTTCGTAATCCTTTCCATCCTGTACTTTAATCCGCTCCTCATAAGTCTACCGATAACTTCTTCAACTGGCATACTTTCAATATCAGAATTCAGAATATTGCTCAATAGAAGCAACAATCTGAGATATTTGTTGGGAACAGAGTCAAGTAATTTCCTCACGATCACTGCATCTTCTAGGGTTGAACCAAGACTGTTAGACTTAATAGTGAAACCGCTAAATTTCCCAGCAAAGTCTTCAATAGACTCGGTTTCTTTCATCTGGAACTTCCAACTCTCTTCTTAAAGTTTGTAAGCCTTTTGAACCCGATCAGCCCCGAGATACCTTACTCGAAATGCCTCCCATACGTCTTTAGCCTTTCGATTTTTTGCAACTTGTAGTAGAATCTCCTCCGGCAAGGCTTGAAACAGAAACACTCTAGCAACATTGTTCTTCTCATCAACGGCTTCACCAGTTTCAGGTTCAATCGCCTCCCAGAGACCCTGAGCATCCGCGATTGATTCCGTTGGTATCACCCACGTGTTATAGTTTGTTGATATGAGTTTTAGGCACTACAATGATGTTGTGTTGTTCTCTCTGCGTGCAATTATCGTTGCGTTTCTTGCTGGGTTATTCTTGCGCTAAACCTGAATCACTCAGGTTAGTTGGTTGATGTCCAGACTTCTTCTGACTTGCATTTTATTCGTGACATGGTTCTGACTCAGAGTTTGACTATTCACTATGTGCCTACCTCTTCCCAGATTGATTGTTGATATTTTGACCAAGGGGTTGTCTTCTCGCTTTGACACTCTTCGGTCCAAGCTTCACACTGTTGCTGCACGTTCAACTTGAGTTAGTTGGTTTGTGTTTTAGTTAGTGGTGTTGTACATTTCTGTTATATCTGCATTACCATTTGTACCTTTCTGTTTTTAGTCTCCTCTATATATAGAGGAGAGCTATGCACTATACAGATTCATTCAGATTATATACACACCTTCCTTAGCCTTTCACTTGAATTTTGTCACTTATTTTATAGTATGTACCATGAAAATCAATATGCTTTCATAGAAAACTCTTGTTCAATATTAGCATATGAAAATTCTTGAATTTGTTTAAAATACATAAACATATGAAATCACTGATAAAAGAATTCGAAGCAGGTAGTTTAAAACAACTTTAATTTATGAAATTTATAAAGATGTATGTATATACATACTTGTGTCCGTGGAATTCTAAACCTTTTTTTTTTATTTTCTTTTAGCCGGGTGGGGGTTGGGAATCAACGTTCAAAGGTCACCTGAGAACTGTATTAAAATAATAAGACGAATAAAAAACATAACTTAATCATGTTATTTTAATAATTAAAGAATCCAAAGCTATGATTTCAACGCCTAAAAGTTTCAACCACCCACCAACTCCACCAAGTTATAATTTTTTGATAATGACCGGAATATTACCCATGTTTTAAAGGCTTCATATATAATCAAGTAGTTGTATTATTGGGTTCGAGCCGTGGGAAACCACCTCGTGCACAAAGTGTAGGGTAAGAATGTATACATCGGATTGCGAAGCGATCCGAACCCTCCCTGGCCCGTGCGTAGGTGTGGGAGCAAAGTTAAGCACCAGGTACACCTTTTTTTAGGTGTATTATTGGGTAAATTGTATTTAAATTTGTATTAGTTTCTATTAGATATTGGAGCATTGCTCTGAGAACATGGACAATTCATGATGAACTCTTTTATTTATTTATTTTTCTACTAAAGAAATAAAAAAATGTGTAATGTTATTATTTCTGTTAAATTCCGTTTGTAATTCATTACCTTTTTATAAATATTCAAATCATTCAAATGTTCTATAAGTTAATAGATTTTTACAACAATATAATTTAAGTTTCATAAAAAAAACTAAAAATGTTAAGATTATACTAATTTTTTTTATTAAAAATATATTTAATATTAATGTAAAAATAAAACTCAACTAAAAACCAGCAAGTAAATGATATTAGGACATAAAAAAAAAAGTTTATCCACATTTTGTTTCATTTGATGTGTTATTACAAATCTTCCTTTGAAGATGAGATGCTACCCTAACTAAAATCAATAAATTCACATCCCCATTTTGTTTGGGTCTGGGGGAGATTGTGTATCCTTTTTGAAATTTTTATACAAAGTTGTATCGGAAAATACTGCTCGAGACCTGATCGATCTTATCTTATGCTTATGCCTATGACCTTTCTTTCCATGTTCCTCCGGTCGCCTATTTTCTTTCTTCTCAACCACCACCACCACCTCCGACTCAGCCTCATCCTCATCGCTGCCACTAATGTTATTGTCATTATCTTTTTCTTCACTGTTTTCTCCTTCTTTAGGAGCAACATACACTATTGAACCAACCGGGAAATCATCTAATTCCAATACATGTTCCAAGGTCTTGACCACTTCATTCATGGTTGGTCTGCATTTTGGGTGGTGGCTCAGGCACCGGCTAGCCAGAGCTGCTGCTGTCTCAGCCCCTGAGAACGGATACTGGCCGTCTAGTTTAGGGTCCATGATCCGGTCAAGGTTGCTTGAATCTTTCAAAAGTGGTCTAGCCCATTCCACTAGACATTGTTCTTTATTAGGTCGTTTTTTGTCCATTGATCTTCTTCCTGTTAGTAGTTCTAGTAAAACGACTCCAAAACTATAGACGTCACTCATAGTTGTTAGATGACCCGTCATGATGTACTCTGGTGCAGCATAACCGTGTGTTCCCATCACTCGTGTACTCACATGTGTCTCGTCTCCTTCAGGACCATCTTTTGCTAACCCAAAATCCGATAGTTTAGCAGTATAATCCTGTTTAGGAATCCAAGTCCAAAAGATAACAATCAGTAAACATACCTAGAGTTGCACAAAAGAGCTAAATTAATGAAAAGTTCAGAGGTGACAATTTTGACCCGTTACGCAAACCTACAAGACCCGTCTATGTTGTCACCTCTAATAACGATGAATGAACAAAGAAAATTACCGATCCCAATAGAATATTTGAAGTTTTGAAATCACGATAAATGACAGGTTTTTCCTCTCCATGAAGAAAGGCTAGTCCTTTTGCAGCACTGAGTGCTATTTGAATCCGGGTCAGCCACAGCAAAGGAATCGAATACCCTGAATCCATAAAAATATAAAATCATCAATATTAATTATATAACTAGGATTTAAAATTGCAAAAAAAAAAAAAAAAAAAAAAAAAAACAAAAAGAGTACTTCCAAACAGTTGACTCTCCAGATTGCCCCTAGCCATGTATTCATAAACAAGAAGTCTGTTCCTGTCCTCACAACAATAACCGATCAACTTCACAAGGTGTGGATGCCTCAATTGCCCCAAAAAGGTCACTTCAGTCTATAATAATTAAAACTCATAATCAGGAAACAAAGATTTCCCTCCAATAAAAGTTAAACTTAAAGAAATGAAAAAGGAAAATGGTTTACCAGCCATTCATTGTGACCTTGACCACCATCCAAATCCAACAACTTAACCGCAACAGGTTGAGCCTCTAACCCGGGCCTAAGCTTGTCATCAATGAAGCCTTTATGGACGGTTCCAAACCCACCTTCACCAAGGTAGTTACTAGACGCAAAACCATGCGTGATCATAGTAAGTTGGTCCAATGTGAACTCATGAAGATCCCACCCAACAATCGAACTTGAAAGCCCATTAATCACCGAAAGTGACGAACTAACATCGGTTACTGACATCCTTTGTGAGAAACCAGGCTTAGAAACAACAAGTTCCGGGTCAAAGGTTGTTGTTGGTGTCTTGTTTGTGAAACAAGCAAATAAAATGGTCTTCCAGTTTTTGATTTTACCGGGAGCCATGGAGGATGTGAAATGTGTAGGCAATTGGTGGTGTTGATTATATTTATAAGAGGTGAAGCAGTTACGAGTCAAATGATTTTAAAAAAGATACAACTTGGTGGTACGTGTACAGAGTGAGTTACAAGTCTTGTAGCATAACGTACAAGCTTCTAAGAAGGTGTTGGTCTGGGTTTCCAACTTTTTTATGTGGGCAGAGTGTTTATTGAATCTAGAAGATGGATAAATTGAAGTAGTCTTTTTCTTATTTTATAATAGTAGATAAATAAATGATTCGAGTTAGAAGTTAAAATAATATTGTTTCCAGGATATAAAATTGGGGGGTTGGCCCTCACTTGACCTTCACAACCTGCACAAGAACTATTATTAATTAAAAGTACATAATATTAAAATAGTGTAATGTCGTGGTCAACTAAACTTTGCTCCTGGGTCCCGCTGCTACGTGTAATATTGAAAATATATGGCACACTTATTCTGTTCGTTTCATATTAATAAAATTTTATTTCTGAAAAATTATTTTTTTAACTCATACCCACTCTAAATCTAAAAATTTAATAGTTATACCAGTTAAAACTTTTTAGTATATAGCTTTAAATCATCTAAAAAGGTTTCTTAAGGGCTGTTTGACAATTGTTGAACCATTAAGTGTTGAATCATTAAGAGGTCTGAATGATTAATCATGGTTTTCTAGCTGAACCATTAAGAGGTGAACTTTTAGCAAAACAAACACCTCTTACATTTTACATCTGACTGATTTAGAGGTAGCCTTTTAATAGAATCATTAAAAGTCTACCAAACAGCCCCTTAGTTTCTGTGGACTATGGTATAGTCACGTGCTTAAGTTTAGATATGATATCCAAACTACATCATGGGATACACCCTTAAATTTTAAAGGTCTTAAAAAGTAAAAAAAAAACCACGTTGATTTATATTTTAAGCTGAAAGTATAAGTGATAATTGGCAATTTTTTTTTGTTTTTAGAGAGAAATAAGAAGAGATAACAAAATGATTGAGGTTTGTTTATGGGCTTAGCATTCGATCTAAACATTAATGTTATATGTTTTAGCATTCTATAAAATTACATTTTAAATATAATGACAAATCTTAACTTATGATTTTCATTGAATTCTCGTATAAGTCAAAATGATATTATTATTTAACCTATATATATTTGACAAAAAATGACTTGTCTTTTCGAAGTTTAGTTTTTTACTTTATTTTGTTTGGATCTAAAATACGCGTCTTAATAATGGGTCACCCCTTCGTTTTTTACTTGGCTGGCATTGTCTGGATATATTAGAGAAATCTAAAATAAGAAAAAGATAATGAAGCAAATATTAATTGAAAACAAGGCCTCAATAAAGCGCGTTTTTCCTGTTATAGTGAGTGTAAACATCAAATCAAATGTCATGGCTGAATTATTTATTTAACTTTTATATTTAATTGACAAAACTTTCCCTTAATTACTTCATGTCAAGCTCCGCGTGAAGGAAGATCTAAATCTAATTGCTGTTGAGCACTTCTTTTATATGTTGATTAAAAAATTAGATTATATGTACAATATCTATGGGACGGGGTGCAGGTGATATGTTGACTTTCTAATACATAAACCTTTTTATTGTTTTTTTTAACGACACCACCCTAAATCACTTGTTATCAGGTTCAAAAATGGATTTACTCCAAAGAGGCTTTTTATTAATAGGGTTTATATCTCGTAAATTATCATCAGGAGAGATTTTATAAAAAAATTATGACATAAAATCGTAAATGAACACTTAAAATAAAATAACCACAATAGTAGTAGTGTCTGTGTACATGGGGAAATGGTTATGCATACCCACTTCGAAACCTCCCACCCCCATTTTTTTGTTCTTTTGATGTTTTTTTTGGTTTCAATCCCCCTGTAAATTCAATATATAGTTTCTTGGCAACTACCCCTTACCTTTCCTAATTTCACAATCATTTTCTCTTGTCATGTTTAGCTAGAAAATATAAAAAAATATATCAGATTTGTGACATCCGGCATTTTCAGGTTAACTCCGTTAACTCAAACCTCGTTAGTTCAAACATTTTTCGTTACAAACTCAGTTATCTTAGTTCGTCACACATACATTGCATTTAATTAGGATTAATTAGATGTGTCAGTTCGCACAAACACTCACGTATCGGTAAATCGTAGAATTACCGGATCACACACGAGTCGAACCCGGAACGTTGGTGATGAACAATAAATAATAATTCAAGCAATAAATAATTTATAATGAATATAAATTATGTGCTTTTACGTGCTACGTGAATTATCTGTGAATTACGTGAACTTTCGTTAAATCGCGTAGATTTACCGGACTGCTTATTTATCTGTTATTTTATAAAGATTGGATTTTTATAAAAATAATTAGTAGAAGGGTTATTTTTGTTACCTAGTTAAAGTGAGTTAAAAGCCCGTAATTACCCAAACCCGTTAGTAGAAGCCCGCATGAGTTTTTATAAAAAGATTTTTATAAAAGATTTCAACCTAATCTCTATCTAACAACCTCTCCATCGAAAACTCTCTCTCTCTCACCCCATTCACGAAATCCAACCTGCAACAACCAAAAGATCGATCATTCAAGCTTCAAACTTGGAATTAGACGCGTATTCGGAATCCTTTTTGCGTTTCTAACGTCTACACGTAAGTTGTTTCAACCGATTTGAATTCTTTTTGATTCTTATAGTTAGATCAGACCCTAAAACTATCCAAACATAATGATTTTCATAATAAAGTTGCAAGCTTGATGTGTTTTTGTCAAATATTGTTGATTTGCGATGTTTTGCTAAACCCTAGTGTATTATGATTGATTAATTGCTTGATGATGAAACCTGGTAAATACTATGATGTAGAAAAGTAGATAAAAGTCGTAAACTTTGATTAGAATCGTTGGATTTGCATGAGAAACGGCTAACCCTAAAATTTTGTTTAATTCGCTGACTTTTAGCCCTCTCGCGTACCGCGAAGGACGTCGGACCATTCTCTCGCGTACCGCGAGATACAAGATAGTCGGGACTGGTTTTTGGTCCTCTAGCGTACCGCGAGGCACCATGGTCAATTCTCTCGCGTACCGCGGGAGACAAGCTAACCGGGCGAGTTCCTGAAACTTCTCGCGTACCGCGAGGGAGAACCCTCTCCTCTCTCGCGTACCGCGAGGGACCTCTCTTAACAGAAAGTTAATTTCAATTTTCACTTTTTCACCCGCTCACACGTTTTGAATTCTATTGTTTCTTGATGATGGTTTTGTACTTGACATGACATGATAATGTGTGTAAACTTGTTTGATGATTATATAACGCGCATGCTCATCATAGGTTGCTAAAAATAGAAACTTTATCGGAACCAAGTCAAGCATGCTAAGTAGAATAGAATTGTTGTATGAGATGATGATTTCTATGCGCTACTTGAATTGAAACATGCAAGCATATGATAACAATGATGTGAAACCCGAACATGGTTACTATTTATAGAAACTTACTAATAATGGAAACTTGCTATTTATAGAAACATGCTATCTTGCTAGAACAAATAGGATTTGTTGCTAAGTGTTATCGCATGAGTAATTGTGTGCTATGTGTTAGTAGACAACTCAAACATTAAAACACAAACGTGTCACCAACGGGTTGTCGTGTCAAACTTGAGTCGCACTTGCAAACTATTTTCTAAAACCTTTAACAACAACATTGTTTGGATATATGGGTCTATATCGAACAACACGAACACGCACTTATAGACTACGGTTATAGGTGGCAGTTAGAAGTCCAGCAGTTGCTTCTTAGCTTTCATACTTGCATACGCACTCAGGTGAGTTTCATAACCCCTATTTTACTTGTTTTCCTTTTTGGGGGAGAAAACATGCTTTCAAACATTTCAAACATTTTGGGATTCTGTATTACTGTTTTACCGCTTGCGTACTGAAAGTGCACAAACATACCAAACAAGTCCTTACATTTCGAGCCGTTAGTATCGGGGAATAGCGAGGGGATTTTGAGTAGTACTACTGGGTTTTGACAAAGCCCCACCCGAGTTAGTCGCTCTAACTATGATTGGAGGTCAACGGGTGTAAAATTTACCTAAACATTAGCCAGTGTTCGGTAGACATGGCTGGAGGCATTCAAACATACAAACAGTCAGCTTCGGTTGCGAACGCTTAAAGTAGCAATGCATTAGACTAGCTATCTATCGGTAAACAATAATTACTTTATCTGACAAACATTGAGCATGGGATGCTTGCGTTAAACAATTGGTTTTACTTACATTACTTTATGAACTCACCAACCATTGTGTTGACACTTTTTAGCGTGTTTTTCTCAGGTCAATAAGGTATTCAAGCACGAGCACTAGGACATGCATGGAGTCCACTTTTATCAAACATTAATTTATTGCCTTATTTGAACTGCATGGTTTTGGGCGCATTGTTTCGCGCATCTTACTTTTACTTGCATTGGTTTATGTTTACGCTTCCGCAACGTTTTCAAATTTGAACTTTTGTTGTCTCGTGACTATGAGCAGCATTAGTGGTTTACTTAAATTCATATAGAGTCGTTCCGTGTAACTAATGACTGAGATCCTGGTGTGTCACCTTCCCAAAACGGTAAAACTCCGTTAGTGGAATTTGGGGGTGTGACAGATTGGTATCAGAGCCAGGTTTCTAGTGAACTAGGAATTGCATACTAGACTATAACCACGTACATGCATTAGTTACACAACACTTACACTCAAACATGGCACTCACTCATCCCGTTACAGGAAATGTCGACCCCACCCAATTCACCAGCATCCCCAGACGTTCAGGAGCACGATGTTCCTACAGTACCTTTGCCAGAGTCGAGGAGACGTCGACTCAACCCGATCAACACCACAATAGGGCAGGATGAGCCTATTCATGTGCGTGTCAGAGGCAACACGCAGGACTGGGATTGGTATCCCGATAGGATCAGGAGCTGGATCCGCGAGGAGGAAGTCCCACCTCCACTCACTACTGATATTGCTTCTTATTCTTCATCATCTTCTGTACGAGCGTTGCCACCATTGCAGTACCCCTTCGAGCAGGTGATAGCTGCCTTTGTGGCTAGAATGGACCGGGAGATCCGGAACATGAGAGATGCAGCTGGAGAGATTACTAGCATACTTCAGCAAGGGATGTTGACGAATCAGAGGATCACCACACTGACTGCAAGTTTAGCAGCAACTGATACGGCTCATGAGCACTTAGCAAATGGATGTGTGGATATGGAGGACAGACTGAACACTGTGGAGTGGAACTTAGATATACTCAACACCAGGATTGAGCAAGTTGATGCACGGCTTGCAGCAGTTGAGGAAGCAGGAGTTGCACCAGAGGTTGCACCTGCAGCAGACCAGGATGAGGACGATGATGCAGCATCCGATGTTACATCAGTCGGCAGTGACATTTGATTTTCTATCTTCATTACTTAGTTACGTCTTTCCTTAAACCTAGATGGGCAGGGTTGTTCCCATCCAACAGATATTTCTAGAATTTTGATGTTTGGTTGAATTTAGTTGTAATCGTTACAATTTATTTTATCAAGTATTACTATTATTGAAATGTTAGATGTTGTGGTTTGAATTTCTTTATTTACTTGTACTTGTATGATGATAAAATGCGATGTGTTTTTCTCATTATTGTATGTTGTGAATGTAAAGATAATGTCTGGAAGAGGAAATGGACGTGGTGGACGCGCCGGAGGACGCGGTGGTCGCGGAAACATTAACATGACTGCAGCCGAGCTCACGGCACTCATAAATGAGCGTGTGGCTGAAGCAGTAACAGCTACTCACGCCACTGTTAATGCTGGAGGTAAAGCAAATTGTTATCGACTCTAGTGAGTCATCATTCATTCAAAACCCAATTCGAATATATTATCCCTAAAGCACATTCATGTTTACAATTCAGGTCAGCACAACCATCAGCAGGTTTGTACTTTCAAGGCGTACATGGATTGCAAGCCTCATTCATTCAGTGGAGCCGAAGGGGCTGTTGGCTTACTCCGCTGGATGGAGAAATCCGAATCTGCCTTTGCTATGTGCAATTGTCCGCCGAACAACCAAGTAAAGTATGCATCTGGCACACTGGAGGGTTCAGCCCTTACTTGGTGGAACGCCCAAGTACAAATGCTAACTCTGGAGATGGCAAATGCATTGCCTTGGGATGAATTCAAGACTATGCTGCGGGAAGAGTATTGTCCCCGCGATGAAGTACAGAAACTTGAAAGTGAATTCTGGAATCTCAAGATGGAGGGATCTGAGATTGAAGCCTACGCTACTCGTTCGCATGAACTGGCGAACTTGTGTCCGCAAATGGTAACACCTCCCTACAAGAGGATTGAGAAGTTCATTGATGGTCTGGTCCCGCAAATTCAAAGCATGGTGACATCTTCTAATCCTACTACAATCCAGCAAGCGATCAGGTTGGCTCACAGACTAACAGATCAAGCAGTTATTCAGGGCATTCTACCCCCTAGAGGTGCGTTGTCAAAGACAAATGACAACAAAAGAAAGTTCGACAACTCGTTCCCCAAAACCGCTCAATCAAATACACCTTCTCAGCAACCGCAACAGCAGCACCGTAAAATTGAACCATCAAGGAATAACAACAACCAGTCTAATTCTTATCAGCAAAGTCAGGGTTCTTATAGTGGTAAGTATCCGAAGTGCAATAAATGCAATTTTCACCATCATGGAGCATGTGACCGGTACCGTTGCCAACGGTGTGGAAAGATGGGTCATGCGGCCAAAGACTGCAGGGTAGACTTGCAGAACAAACAGGCACCACCTGGAAACGCACCCAAAGGCTGTTTTGAGTGCGGTAAGGAAGGGCATTTCAAGAAGGATTGTCCGCAGTTGAGGAGAAACGGGAACGGGAATGGGAATGGCAACAATCATCAGGGTGGAAACGGTAACAACAACGGGCATGGCGCAAAGGGCCGAGCATTTGTGATTGGATCGGGAGAAGCTCGAAATGATCGGAACGTGGTGAACGGTATGTTTCTCTTAAACGATCATTATGCTTCTGTACTTTTTGATACTGGCGCCGATAGAAGTTTTATTTCTAGAGAATTTAGTAGCCAATTAGAAATAAACCCAACTTTATTAGAACACCATTATACCGTAGAGATAGCAGACGGTAAAGTAATCGAGGCAACCCACATTCTCAAGGGATGTCAGTTAGAACTTTCTGGTCACAAACTCGACATCGATCTCATGCCAGTTACACTTGGCAGTTTTGACATAATTGTGGGCATGGATTGGTTGTCTGAAAACCAAGCTGAGATCATCTGTAGTGAGAAAATCGTTCGTGTACCCCTTCCTAGTGGAGAAATCCTATCTGTTCAGGGCGAAGGAAGTGGTGCAGCCATGGGCATCATATCTTTCATGAAGGCCCAGAAGTGTCTGCGTAAGGGTCATACCGCAATATTAGCCCTTGTTGCTGACAAATCTACCGAGGAGAAAAAGTTAGAAGATATCCCAATCGTTCGCGAATTCCCAGAAGTATTTCCTGAAGACCTACCTGGTCTTCCACCTCATCGTCAGGTCGAATTTCAGATCGACCTAACACCCGGAGCAGCGCCTATTGCTCGGGCACCATATAGACTAGCACCAAGCGAGTTGCAAGAGCTATCCACACAACTGCAAGAGTTGTTGGATAAGGGTTTCATCCGACCTAGCTCATCGCCATGGGGAGCCCCAGTCCTATTTGTCAAAAAGAAAGATGGGACTTTCCGAATGTGCATAGATTACCGAGAGTTAAACAAAGTAACAGTTAAGAACCGCTACCCCTTACCCCGCATTGACGATCTATTCGACCAACTTCAAGGGTCGAGTTTCTACTCAAAAATCGATTTAAGGTCTGGATATCATCAGCTGAGAGTTCGAGATGAAGATATATCCAAGACTGCATTCAGAACCCGGTACGGCCATTTCGAGTTTTTGGTCATGCCATTTGGATTAACCAACGCACCCGCGGTGTTCATGGACCTCATGAACCGTGTGTGTAAACCTTACCTCGACCAATTCGTCATTGTCTTCATTGACGATATCCTCATATACTCTAAGAGTCAGGAAGAGCATGAGGAGCATCTGCGTTTGATCCTTGAGCTATTGAAACAGGAGCAGCTGTACGCAAAGTTTTCCAAATGCGATTTTTGGATTCGCGAGGTCCAATTTTTAGGACATGTGATCAATGAGAAAGGAATACATGTCGACCCAGCCAAAGTAGAAGCCATTAAGAATTGGGCAGCACCAACAACTCCGACCGAAGTTCGGCAATTTTTAGGATTGGCCGGATACTACCGTCGTTTTATCGAGGGATTTTCAAAGATTGCCCAACCTCTCACCGCCTTAACCCAAAAAGATAAACCCTATAATTGGAGCGAGACTCAAGAATCAGCATTCCAGCTACTGAAGCAGAAGCTATGTAGCGCACCCATCCTATCTCTGCCAGAGGGAACGGATGACTTCGTGGTGTATTGCGATGCCTCTATCCAAGGTCTCGGTTGCGTGTTGATGCAACGTGACAAGGTTATCGCATACGCTTCTCGACAATTAAAAATCCACGAAAAGAACTACACGACTCACGATTTGGAATTAGGAGCCGTTGTGTTCGCGCTCAAGATATGGAGACATTACTTGTACGGTACCAAGTGCACCATTTACACCGATCACAAGAGTCTTCAGCATATTTTTGAGCAGAAAGAGTTGAACATGCGTCAACGTCGTTGGATCGAGTTATTAAACGATTATGATTGTGCAATCAAGTACCATCCGGGCAAAGCTAATGTGGTGGCCGATGCCCTAAGCAGAAAGGAAACCAAACCCCGACGAGTTAGAGCGTTACAACTCACTATTCATACAGGATTACCCGAACAGATCCGTAATGCCCAACTTGAAGCCTTAAAAGAGGAGAACTTATCGTTGGAATCCACACGTGGTATGGAGAAACAACTTGAGGTTAAATCAGATGGTATTCGTTACTTCGCGGAACGAATATGGATTCCAGTATATGGAAACTTAAGAAATCTAGTCATGGATGAAGCTCACAAATCCCGATATTCTATCCATCCGGGATCTGACAAGATGTATCACGATCTAAAAGTTTTGTACTGGTGGCCGAACATGAAAGCCGACATAGCCACCTACGTGAGCAAGTGTCTGACTTGTTCCAAGGTTAAAGTGGAGTACCAAAAGCCATCTGGATTACTCCAACAACCGGAAATTCCAATGTGGAAATGGGAGCAGATTTCCATGGATTTCATAACCAAATTACCCCGAACCCCTTCTGGATGTGACACAATCTGGGTGATAGTGGATCGTCTAACCAAATCCGCTCATTTCCTTGCTATCAAAGAGACCGACAAAATGGAAAAGTTAACTCGCCTCTATCTTAAAGAAGTAGTATCCCGACATGGAGTGCCAATCTCCATCATCTCCGATAGAGATGCCCGATTCACCTCACATTTCTGGCAGTCATTACAGAAAGCTCTAGGCACGCGCCTGGACATGAGTACAGCATATCATCCTCAAACAGATGGCCAGAGTGAGCGTACCATTCAAACCCTAGAGGACATGTTAAGGGCTTGCGTGATTGATTTCAGTAACAGTTGGGAGACGCACTTGCCTTTAGTGGAGTTCTCTTACAATAACAGCTATCATACTAGCATCAAAGCCGCACCGTTTGAGGCTTTGTATGGACGAAAGTGTAGATCACCACTTTGTTGGGCTGAAGTTGGAGATAGTCAACTTACTGGTCCTGAACTTGTGCACGAAACCTCAGAGAAAATCGTGCAAATCCGAAACCGTATGGCGGCAGCGCGTGACCGTCAAAAGAGTTATGCAGACAAGCGCAGAAAACCGCTAGAATTCCAAGTGGGCGACAAAGTCTTATTAAAGGTCTCACCGTGGAAAGGTGTAATTCGTTTTGGAAAACGAGGAAAGCTAAACCCGCGTTACGTTGGACCATTCGAAATAGAGAAAAGGATTGGTCCAGTAGCATATCAACTGAATCTACCAGATACACTCAATGGAGTGCATAATGTCTTTCATGTCTCAAACCTAAAGAAGTGCCTATCAGATGAGACTTTTGTAGTTCCACTCGAGGAGTTGGAAATTGATGAACAGCTACGTTTTGTTGAGGAACCAGTTGAGATCATGGACCGAGAGGTAAAAACCCTCAAGCGCAGTAAGATACCTATTGTCAGA
This sequence comes from Smallanthus sonchifolius, assembly GCA_023525975.1. Classification (NCBI taxonomy): domain Eukaryota; kingdom Viridiplantae; phylum Streptophyta; class Magnoliopsida; order Asterales; family Asteraceae; genus Smallanthus; species Smallanthus sonchifolius. Next base: position 21,262,221 of record CM042034.1, read on the forward strand.
GTTCGCTGGAACTCGAAGCGTGGACCGGAGTTCACGTGGGAACGCGAGGATCAGATGATGAAAAAGTATCCTCACCTGTTCAAACATTCAACGGCAAACACGAAAGGTACTAACTAAATTTCGAGACGAAATTTCTTTCAACAAGGGGATGATGTGACAACCCAAACTTTTGTTTCAGACATTTAACGACTTCGCTTAATTTTCGGGACGAAAATTCTTTCAACAAGGGGATGATGTGACATCCGGCATTTTCAGGTTAACTCCGTTAACTCAAACCTCGTTAGTTCAAACATTTTTCGTTACAAACTCAGTTATCTTAGTTCGTCACACATACATTGCATTTAATTAGGATTAATTAGATGTGTCAGTTCGCACAAACACTCACGTATCGGTAAATCGTAGAATTACCGGATCACACACGAGTCGAACCCGGAACGTTGGTGATGAACAATAAATAATAATTCAAGCAATAAATAATTTATAATGAATATAAATTATGTGCTTTTACGTGCTACGTGAATTATCTGTGAATTACGTGAACTTTCGTTAAATCGCGTAGATTTACCGGACTGCTTATTTATCTGTTATTTTATAAAGATTGGATTTTTATAAAAATAATTAGTAGAAGGGTTATTTTTGTTACCTAGTTAAAGTGAGTTAAAAGCCCGTAATTACCCAAACCCGTTAGTAGAAGCCCGCATGAGTTTTTATAAAAAGATTTTTATAAAAGATTTCAACCTAATCTCTATCTAACAACCTCTCCATCGAAAACTCTCTCTCTCTCACCCCATTCACGAAATCCAACCTGCAACAACCAAAAGATCGATCATTCAAGCTTCAAACTTGGAATTAGACGCGTATTCGGAATCCTTTTTGCGTTTCTAACGTCTACACGTAAGTTGTTTCAACCAATTTGAATTCTTTTTGATTCTTATAGTTAGATCAGACCCTAAAACTATCCAAACATAATGATTTTCATAATAAAGTTGCAAGCTTGATGTGTTTTTGTCAAATATTGTTGATTTGCGATGTTTTGCTAAACCCTAGTGTATTATGATTGATTAATTGCTTGATGATGAAACCTGGTAAATACTATGATGTAGAAAAGTAGATAAAAGTCGTAAACTTTGATTAGAATCGTTGGATTTGCATGAGAAACGGCTAACCCTAAAATTTTGTTTAATTCGCTGACTTTTAGCCCTCTCGCGTACCGCGAAGGACGTCGGACCATTCTCTCGCGTACCGCGAGATACAAGATAGTCGGGACTGGTTTTTGGTCCTCTAGCGTACCGCGAGGCACCATGGTCAATTCTCTCGCGTACCGCGGGAGACAAGCTAACCGGGCGAGTTCCTGAAACTTCTCGCGTACCGCGAGGGAGAACCCTCTCCTCTCTCGCGTACCGCGAGGGACCTCTCTTAACAGAAAGTTAATTTCAATTTTCACTTTTTCACCCGCTCACACGTTTTGAATTCTATTGTTTCTTGATGATGGTTTTGTACTTGACATGACATGATAATGTGTGTAAACTTGTTTGATGATTATATAACGCGCATCCTCATCATAGGTTGCTAAAAATAGAAACTTTATCGGAACCAAGTCAAGCATGCTAAGTAGAATAGAATTGTTGTATGAGATGATGATTTCTATGCGCTACTTGAATTGAAACATGCAAGCATATGATAACAATGATGTGAAACCCGAACATGGTTACTATTTATAGAAACTTACTAATAATGGAAACTTGCTATTTATAGAAACATGCTATCTTGCTAGAACAAATAGGATTTGTTGCTAAGTGTTATCGCATGAGTAATTGTGTGCTATGTGTTAGTAGACAACTCAAACATTAAAACACAAACGTGTCACCAACGGGTTGTCGTGTCAAACTTGAGTCGCACTTGCAAACTATTTTCTAAAACCTTTAACAACAACATTGTTTGGATATATGGGTCTATATCGAACAACACGAACACGCACTTATAGACTACGGTTATAGGTGGCAGTTAGAAGTCCAGCAGTTGCTTCTTAGCTTTCATACTTGCATACGCACTCAGGTGAGTTTCATAACCCCTATTTTACTTGTTTTCCTTTTTGGGGGAGAAAACATGCTTTCAAACATTTCAAACATTTTGGGATTCTGTATTACTGTTTTACCGCTTGCGTACTGAAAGTGCACAAACATACCAAACAAGTCCTTACATTTCGAGCCGTTAGTATCGGGGAATAGCGAGGGGATTTTGAGTAGTACTACTGGGTTTTGACAAAGCCCCACCCGAGTTAGTCGCTCTAACTATGATTGGAGGTCAACGGGTGTAAAATTTACCTAAACATTAGCCAGTGTTCGGTAGACATGGCTGGAGGCATTCAAACATACAAACAGTCAGCTTCGGTTGCGAACGCTTAAAGTAGCAATGCATTAGACTAGCTATCTATCGGTAAACAATAATTACTTTATCTGACAAACATTGAGCATGGGATGCTTGCGTTAAACAATTGGTTTTACTTACATTACTTTATGAACTCACCAACCATTGTGTTGACACTTTTTAGCGTGTTTTTCTCAGGTCAATAAGGTATTCAAGCACGAGCACTAGGACATGCATGGAGTCCACTTTTATCAAACATTAATTTATTGCCTTATTTGAACTGCATGGTTTTGGGCGCATTGTTTCGCGCATCTTACTTTTACTTGCATTGGTTTATGTTTACGCTTCCGCAACGTTTTCAAATTTGAACTTTTGTTGTCTCGTGACTATGAGCAGCATTAGTGGTTTACTTAAATTCATATAGAGTCGTTCCGTGTAACTAATGACTGAGATCCTGGTGTGTCACCTTCCCAAAACGGTAAAACTCCGTTAGTGGAATTTGGGGGTGTGACAAGATTGATTATACATGTATATTTTAGGGAAAAATATAAATTAGAAAACTAGGCAACAAGTTATGTGATTTACATCAATTTGTAAATTTCTTTTCTTAATATATGTAACATATTTTGTTTTTCTCTTATAATTTTTATAATATTGTATTTTCGTACGTTCCGAATAAACAATTGCGGCGTGCTTATTTTATCTACATTTTGATATAAACTTTTTTTATAACTGAGTTGGTCTATGTTTCGACCTAAACTTTATTCAAAACCGAATTGAGTCAAATATAATATGTTTTTATTTCTCTTTCATTAATACACTTTCGTGTTTCTTAATGGTCGTTTTTACAACTACGTGACTTTTTCTTGATCAACGTAATTTTTTTTCAAAATCGAGTCGGATAAAATATAATATACTTCTTTTTTTAAATACACTTTCGTGTTTTCTTAACGCTCATTTTTACGGCGACGTGAGTTTTTCTTGATTTATGAATGTACCATTGCGATTGTTTTTTTTCTATGTTTTGATTTTCGGAATCGAGCTACAACAACTTCATACACTTCTCTTTACATGCTTAACCATGTCAATGTCACCGTCGCAATGCACAATTATTTTCAAAACCTAGCCTGCTCAAATATGCAATATTTTTACTTCTTTTTTTTTTCAAAATTCACTTTCGTGTTTTTAACGCTATTTTGATATTCAAAACCGAGCCGCCTCAACTTCGTATACTTCTCTTTACGTACTTAATTACGTCTACGGGTGTCAATCGTGTCAGGTTGGTGGGTTGAATTATGCAACCCGAACATGACCCATATTCGTATTCGTGTCAAAATTTTCAACCTGACCCGTTTATTATTATTTGGATAACTTTACACAATAGTAACCAAGTTTCTCAAGTGTTCCGTTTAAATACCTCAAAGTTTTTTTTGTCCCTCAAAAGTCACTCAACTTTCAGTAAGTGTTCCAATCCTATGTAATATTTTTATAAATGTTTAAATTTTTGAATATTGAATGAGATATATGAAACATATATGAATCTTGTTCACTATTTAACAATTATTTTTTTCTAATTCGACTTAAATATAACAATTTTGAAACTTGTTTATTATTTGATGAACTTTTTTTTCTTCACTATTACCTCCTATTTTAAGTTAATTGAATAAAAAATTCACTTATTGGTAAATAATATTCATATATATTTCATTTGTCTTATTCAATTTAAAAAAAATTAAACATTTTCAAAAATATTACATAGGATTAGAACACTTAGTGAAAGTTGAGTGACTTTAAAGGGACAAAAAAACTTTGAGGTATTTAAATGGAACACTTGAGAAACTTGTTTACTATTGTGTGGAGTTTTCCCTTTATTAAACTGGTCACCCGAACACGGCCCGTTTTTTAAAACGAGTCAAAATGGCCAACCCAAAACCTAATTATTTTCGTGTCGTTTTAGGTTGTGTCAGGAATTGACACCCCTAATTACATCAATGTCACCGTCGCAAAGGACGGCCTCAATTACAGTAGAGAAATCACCATCATCAAAATAGCACAGGAAAGCAAATCATCAACACACGTCAACGTTATCTAGTTTGTAAAAAGAAGCAACCCATTCTCGATATTATAACTCCAAATTTTAGCAGAGTATAGCTAATAAGCAATCAAGGGGATTGAATGGACATGTTTGTAAGCAGAAGCCAACGAAAAATAATGAAATATATGTAAACAACCTCGTAATAAGTTAAGATTTAATTGTGGTACAATTAATCATAAAAAGAAAGTATTCTATCTATCTCCACAAGAAATGTTGTTGCCAATACAACACAAACAACAGCATCCCCACAACCCCACCTAAACCCCACGAGGAACTTAGCATCCATGATGACGATGAATCATATTCACATGATGATGATGATGATGATGATGATGTTGATGAAGATGATGTTGATGAAGTGGATTTAATTGCAACAATTAGTCCCAAAAGAAGCATAGGCAGAACAAATCCTGAGTTCCACAACAAATGTGTTTCCTTATCCACGTATAAGGGCGAGAGCACCACCGCCGTCACCATGGCTAAAACCATCGCCACTCCTCTTCGTGACCCGTAAGTAGACATCAAGAAACCAAAAGGGCCGGTGAGAGCAAATGTTTTATTTTATTCAAGGCGTATATATATATATATATACAGAAGAGAAGAGGAAGGAAAGAAAGCATTCAGGTGAAGGAATCGAGTAGAAAACTTGAAAATGAATCTACGAAAAAGTGAAGGTCCAAAAGAAAAAAAGGTAAAAAAAACATCATAATCATCTTCTCCGGCTTTTTCGATCAAACTTCCGTTCCAAACAAAGAATCTTTTACCCTTTTCCAATTAAATATAATAATAATAATAATAATAATAATAATAATGTATTCTTTGAGGGTTAATTAGCGTTGATAATACAATTCATTTTCTAATAAATTTTAATAGCTTTGGTTGTCTAATTAACAAAACAATTAACCTTGTATCTTAATAAGAAAAGACAACCACTATGTCTTTTATATGGTGTATTAATGTTACCGAAATTAGGGGTGAATTGGGAAAGTTGAGCCTCAATTTCAAAATTCAAATTTACTTAAAATTGGAAAAATTAAAAGATTTTTAATGAGAAAAAATATAGTGATGACACATGACATTTCTTGTAATCATTTATTAGAATAAGGATTATCGATGATGTTTCATCGACGACTTCTCCCTGTTGGTACTTACAAATGGATCAGCAATGGATCACTGACAAATAGTTGTTAGTGATCTCTCGAAGATCACCAACAGATCACCGACAAATAGTTTCAACCACAAAAAAAAGGAAATAAAACATATATTTTATAATATCCGTCAGTATATAGCCACGGATCACCAAGGGAACTTTGTTGGTGTCGGTCGTGGACCTTTACGACTATTGGTCCTTGGTAGTCGATCGACAATTGTAAAGATAAGATTCCAAAATTAGTTTCCTTTATTGACCAAAGTTGTGACGCGCCGTAGCCGTGGTGATCCGTCGGCTTTTCACGAGGATTTGCTTCATTTTTGGCTCTAGACCTTGACCAGTTCCATTGGTTTAACTTTTTTTTTCTTTTGGTCATCGACCATGACACGTTTTTTTATGATTATAGTGTGAAACGTTATAACTGTAACGGGTTAACATAATTATAAAAGTTTTGGTACTTTTTTTTTTATAAAACTATATTAAACTTGTATGGATTACGTGATTTACACCCATAGCCCAAAGAGGCCCACTTAATTAATCTTAATCCTTATCAAGGCCTGATAATCCCACCAAATGTAAGCAATCGAATGTGTAAACATATAATACCAACTCGCCCCAACATAACAACTTTAATTGAGACTTTGATCATCTCTCCGTAACATAACAAATGCTCACGAACTCGGTCATGTAAACAAATACTACCAACAATTAAAGCGTAGTTATGTTCAAAATCTTACCATAAGGATCGAAGTGCCTCTCCAAATCCCTAGTCCTAGTATTATACGGATCAAAACTGATAGTTTTTGTGGGCCTTGAATTTGATGAAGACTTTTTAGAGCTTGCATCGAATAGGAAAATAACTAAGATCTGAAAAAGCAGTTAGATTAGATGTGTAAATAGGACAGAAAGATAGATTTTGAATGTATGTTACCTTTGTCCACTCAACACGCGTCCCTTCCTACCAAATTCGAGGGTGTATGGGATTGCATATTTAACTCTAAAAGTGTTTTTTTTTTTTTTCTTTTCAAAAGTGCTTATTAACTTATGACTTTTTCAAAAAAAGTTTTTAAAAAAGTGTTTGAATTAGTTTTTGTAGTGGAAAAAACTAGTAAGTCAATAAGTTGTTACTTAAAAAGTGTTTGAGTTAGCTTGTATTTAATGTAGAGTAAAGGGTGGGTATATTGGTAATTTTATGTTTAAAAAGTCATAAGGAGTTTTAAAAATCCAGGATTTGTGACTTTTGGAAAACAACCTTTTAAGACTTATCAAAAACCAAAATAAAAAGGACTTTTAGGCATGCCAAACACTTTTTTGACTTATTGACTTTTTAAAAAAACCAATAAGTCAATAAGTTATTTTCAAACTCAAGGTCAAGTGCACGAATTGCATCATCAACATCCCTTTCATCTTCCAAATAAACAAAAGCATACCCTATAAAAGACCAAAAGATAAATGCCACTAGGAAAAAAAGAGAGAGAAAAGAGAAAAAAATAATTATGTAATTAGAAGTTTGCAAAAGGCACAATGACCGAGTTCTTGTTTTTATTTTGTTTTATTTTTAGGTGTTACTCTTGGCCCAACCCGTTTAGACATTCACAACCTTAGCCACTTAAAAAACTCCCATTCCGTACTTTGAGCCTAGCCCCGTTACAAACCTTTAAAGCCCTCTTGATTGATAGATTGCAGTTGTATTATAACGTGGAGTGTGATTGATGTGCAAGCCCATGCTAATGAATTTCATAATCAGTTTTGAGCGTTTAAAGATATACTAGTACATTTTATACTAGTCCAGATACAAACCGAGTTGTGAGCCGATTGTGAGGGGTGTGAGTCATATGTGATTAGAAATCCCGAAGGCAAGTCAAGCTAATTGGGTATATCCATGTGTTTTGCAAGTTATAACTCTCATGAGTACTATTGATTGTCGTAAATTTTTTAAGGATTGATAATGTTTATGAAAGTTATTGCCTTGCACTGGTCGGTTGATTTATTAAGTCTTTGTGTGGGTTGTGTCGTAATATGGTGGGATAAACCAATTACAATTTATTTATTTTTTGAATTTTGGGCCCTAGCAAAAATGTGTCTCAAGCGACCGCCGATACTAGCTGGCTCCGAAACACCCCTTACGAACGACTTGGCTTGTTGGGCTTGTTTAAACCTGAAACAAATATCCTTAATTACTTTGGTTTTGGTTGAGATTTTTTTAAAATCTTTACTCGTTTAACATGGAATCAAATCGTTTTTTAACTGTATACAATGTTGTTGGTTTGTATATATCAGATTAAAATAAATCCAAGTAAATTATTTATTTATTTGGTTTATATATTGAACTAGTATATTTATCCGCGCGTTGCGGCGGTGCGCACACAACGACTTAGTTTTGAACATCGAAACGCAGTGTAAAACCGTCATCCATCCTGTGTTGTTATGATTACTGCTTGTACAAAACTTTATTAATCTATTTATTGATTTCTATTATAAAACACCATTTAATAAAAAAAAAATAAAGGAAAACCCTACAATAAGAAAATTGATGCTTTTGTTTATTTAGAACTAGATTAGAATCCCGTGTATTACACGGGTTGAATAAATATAATACTTATATATTAAGTAATAAAAAATATTTTTTTTAAACACGTGAAATACAATATAATCTATTCACATACACTCGTCAAATATGTCAGGAGATTTATTAATATAAAGATTATTATTTTCTTTAAAAATATATTATTAATAAAATATAAAGGTGCATTTAATAAGAGAGAGACGGGAAAAAATGATAAGAAAGAATATGAAGGCGACACGTGACATTAAAAAACATTTATTTATTATATAGTATAGATAAGAAATTTTAAATTTGTTTAATAATGTTTATTTTATTCATAAATAATTGTATTAAAATGAAACAACCTTCTTTGAAAGTGCACATGCAAAGAATGAAACAAATAAAAAGAAGAAAAGGCCAAGTAATACTTAGTAATGGCAGTAAAATTTAAAAAGTAGTAGGATACAAAATAAAAAAGATATCAGAATTCTAAAAAATAGGAGATGGAGACAATGTAGAGTATTCGAACCTGCGCAAATCCTAGTTCTAATAAATAATTCTAATTAATGTCACATGTCAACACCATATTTTTTCTCACTAAAATATTTTAATTTTCCATATTTTAAGTAAGTTTGAATTTTAATATCTAATTATGTTAATGTTGTTTTAAAAAAAAAAATATAAGATTTAAATTCTAACTATTACTTAATTTGAATTCTAATTTAAAATTTGAAATCTAATTTTCCCACACATTATTATATTTTTATTTTTCTATTAAACAAAACCATGTAATACATGGGTATATAATCTAGTTATTAATAATTCCATATCAGCTTTATATAAAGACAAAGAAGTTTATGTAAATATAATAAAGTAAAATAAAATCATGTTGTAGGAGCTTGTATCAATTGCTTGTTAACTTATACCGACCCCCGTGTACCAATCAAAACCCTTGCGATGAATAGTGCTAACCGAACTTTCAAATGTTATTTAGATAATTGCTTGGGTGGAAAAGTTTTCATTTATAAAAAAAAAACCATAAATTTGTCAAGTAATCAATAATCGAGTCCAAAATAATTATTATTTTGTAACTATATTCCATTAACATAGCCAAAAATAAAACTGAGATAAACACAAAGTTTAATCAAAATCGTTTCCAAATTAATTTGAAATTAAATAACAAAATCTTTAAACTTTTTAATTATATGCATGTCTGATATAATTAATTTTCGCTGTAACGATATGCTTTGTTTCCCATAAATTACCAAATTTGATAAACAATTTTTTTAATTCTTGAAAATTAAAATAAACCTTTAATTACTATGCCAATCTTAATACGATAAAAAAGTATCAAAAAATAAACTTTTTCCTTTTCTTTATTTTTTCCTTTCGAAAAAAAAGAGTATATAGTTGTAAACTGAGGCATTATTTGCGGATGTAATTAAATTGCAGAAAATTTGGTAACGGTATATATATGTCATAAAATCCTAATAATAATTAGAAACAGTTGATATTTTCCATAATTAAATAAAATAGTTATGTCGGTTATAATCCTAAACCCTAATAACGAATCAATTTATTTTTGAATACGTATTTATTATAGAAAATTTGGAATTTAAAATGTTAAAAAAACTATTTTTTTAACTTTTAATGAACCCATGATTTAAATGTTTTTTTTTAGAATTTCAAATGAAAGTAACACACCCGCATCTTTATCATCATTTTGTAAGTTTCATCTTTGTAGCAATTAAATTAATTCAAGAAAATAACAAAAAACTCATATAAAAATCGGTCAATACATAAGGTAGTAAACAAGGCAAGTTTTATTTTAATTAATACATTGGTTTTTTTTAGTCTTAATTATATATGTCTGTGATTTTAAAAACATAATAAAACCTATAAACGAATATAACTTCCTCGAAACATTTAATTGATTAATCTTATGGAAAATTGCATGAATAAAAACTTAAAATAAAAACAAGTAATAAAATCCCAAGCAATCCTGCATGTAAATAAACCATCTTCTTCCGGTATTATATAATTCACCACCCCTCAAACCATCTTCTTCACAGACAACCTCAAAAACAACCAGAATTGAAGTGATCAATGTTGACGATGAACAGTTACAGAGGAAAGAAAAGTGTTTTGATGTTCCCATGGTTAGGCCATGGTCACATTTCCCCTTTCCTAGAACTAGCCAAAAAACTAAGCAACACAAACCTCTTCAACATCTACCTTTGTTCCACTCCTGCTAACCTCGTTTCCGTCGAAAAGAACTTGAATAACATCACTCTCATCGAACTCCATCTTGATCCCACACTACCGGAACTGCCACCACACCTTCACACCACCAATGGCCTCCCCCTCCATCTTATGCCTCTCCTCAAACAAGCTTTTGATAACTCAAGCCATCAGTTTTCAAGAATCTTGCAAACCCTAAAGCCGCATTTGCTCATCTACGACATGATTCAATCGTGGGCTCCTGTGTCAGCTGCCGCCCTTGGAATCCCCTCAGTGGTGTTCATCACCACAAGTGCTACCATGGCTGCCACCATGTTTCATCTTTACACTTACTACTCCGAACCCGGGAAAGCTACTCCTTTTCCATTTCCAAAAATCTTTTTCCGTACCTATGAACAAAAACACATGACTGAGATTCTTGAAAGCTCGGCAAATAACGTGAAAGATAAAGATCGTGTCATGGGATGTGTTGGGAATTCGTCACGCATTGTTCTTGTTAAGTCTTTTAAGGAGATTGAAGGTGATCATGCTGATTATCTTTCTCGTCTGACCGGTAAAAAGGTTGTACCGGTGGGTCCACTTGTTGCGGACCCGCCGTGTCATGCAGACTTGAAACAAGATAGTGTGATGCAGTGGCTTGACACAAAAGACACTGCATCCACTGTGTTTGTTTCTTTTGGGAGTGAGTATTTTCTTTCTAGTGCTGATTTGAAAGAAATAGCATATGGGTTGGAAAGTAGCAATGTGAACTTCATTTGGGTTTTAAGGTTTCCAAAAAGTGAAGAAGAAAAACAACTTTCCGAACATTTGCCAGCAGGGTTTGTTGAAAGGGTAAAAGATAGGGGTTTATTGGTTCAAGGGTGGGCTCCACAAACAAAGATATTAAGGCACAAAAACACAGGTGGATTTGTGAGTCATTGTGGTTGGAGTTCAGTAATGGAAGCTATAAAGTTTGGTGTTCCAATAATTGCAATGCCAATGCATCTTGACCAGCCGGTGAATTGCCGGTTGGTAGTGAAGGTCGGGGTTGCGTTGGAGGTGGTTAGAGATGGCAATGGGCTGCTGTTGCGAGACAGGATGGCTTCGGTTGTGCAAAGTGTGGTGGCAGGGAAAGGCGGTATTAGAGAAAAAGCCAAGGAAATGAGTGTTGTTTTGAGAGAGGAAGGGGAAGAGGAGATAGATGGCGCGGTAGAGGAGTTGTTGAAGTTGTGTCGTGGCTCGCGCCGTAAGGCTCTTCCAAAGACCAAAAGCGAGTCATTTGCATTTGACATGTGTTTTGGTGTGGAAGCTCAAGTTTAACATCTTTAAGATGAAGTTTACTAATTAAGATACCGAAGAGAGGCAAAACATCTCTTTCAGGGTATTATTAATATAGATTTTTGCTATTTTGACATGGAAATGTTTTTATGGTTGTTTCAGAAAAACAAACTGAAATTATGATGCTTTTTTTTATTTTCTTTTTAATTTTTGTTTGAAGTTAGTGATGGGAGATTTGAAGAGGAAAGGCTACCCTCTTATTGTGTAGCCTATATATAACTTATATTAATATATAATGAATATTTAGAGTGCATATATTTTTTAATTAGTTGATTATGTTAACTGGTCAATTGTTTTTTATACTCTCAGTTTATAAGGTTCGTAATTAGTATTAATCAAAAATCATAAATCGTTAACTCCATGGCACAAATACAATCATCAAGATCCTTAATACTTATGAAATCCAAATAAAAAAAATATAGAACAAAATCTAAAAATCACCAAGATCCTTAAAACGTCTGCTTTCTTTAGCAGAGGACTTGATATTATAAAGTAATAAGTGTGAAACACTTGATATTAAAAAAAATAACAACAAATTTTAGCTAGTTTTTTTTATCAGAAGTGTCTAACCAAGTTTAGTTTTTTCTTAATTTGGTTATAAAACCGAACATGAACCTAAACCAGTCTTGGTCCTCTGTTGGCAATGTTTCAGAACCGGACTGGACATCCAACCGGACGGCTTAGAGGTTCACCGGTCGGACCGGATTTAAGAACCGGATAAGTTGATAATATTTACATACCTTTGTATATAGAAATTATAAACTATTGTAAAAAGTTCTAGTTTGGCTGTGTTTTTTTCTTTCAATATTATATAAGCAGCCATCCATCCTTTTTAATTAATCCTAACATGAATCAAGCACTCCTTCCTTGGTAATTGGTATGTGCTCTTTGTCTCAATTTGTAGGTTATGAGTTCGATTTTTGTCATTGACATTGAGTTTTTAACATTCCTTCCTCAAATTCATTTACTTTCAAACACAATTTGCCTCTCTATAAAAGAAACCACATTACCCAATAGTCTTCAATCCCTCTGAAATAAAGTGAGCCAGTTCAACGTCCCGCTTCCCTGGTTCTAACAAAACAGACCGGCTCATTTCAAAACGGTTTAATTGCTCAAAACGGACCGGACTCACAATCGGTTCGCGGTCTGATCGGCTGGTTCGGATCGGGGCGGGTGTGGGGAGGGTGGGTGGGCGGGGGGGTGGTGGGGTAGGTGGTGGCGACGTGGTGGGGTGTGGCGGGTGGGTGTGGTGGCTGGGTGGAATGGGGTGGGGTGGGGTGGGGTGGGGTGTGGGTGGTGGTGGGTGGGGGATGGGTGGGGTGTGGGTGGTGGTGGGTGGGGGATGGGTGGGGTGGGGTGGGGGCGTTGAAAGGCGATGGCGACGTCGTAGGGTGTGGCGGGTGGTCGGCGGCGATAGGCGGTGGCGGGTGGTTGGCGGAAAATGTGGGTGTCGGTGGCGGGTGGGGTGGGGGCGGTGGCGGGTGGGGCAACGACATGTGTGGTGCTGGGTGGGGTGGGTGCGCCGATGGCGGGTGGAGGTGGGGTGACAACGTTGGGAGACTCATATCCACTATTTTTTTGAGTTTACAAAATTTTATAATATTTGATCATTTTGGCATGTTGACTTATTTATGGTGACCCAAATGAACTAATTGAATATTTAGGGTGACCCAAATTGACCCGTTGACTTATTTAAGGTGACCCAAATTAACCCGTTGACTAATTTGAAGTCACCCAAATTGACCCATGTACAATTGATTTTTTGTCCAAATGAACCCATTTTTTAATGAATGGGTCAAGATTGCCACCCCTAAGCAAGAGTATGGCTCAACTGACCTTTAAATTGTTATGTTAGGGTAGGATGTTTTACAAAGAACAGATAGCTGCAACAAGATCAAGAACAAACACAACAATTAATATATAGTGTGTGGATATATAGGATTTGATAACTTATCAATAAGCATGTCCAATATAGTATTGTTGTCATGGATTCTGCTATTCTTGATCATTATGTAACTAGAGATGGGAAGTCAAGAGCTATATTATCTCTGCAACTACATATTTATGCCTACATCTGAATTCCTATCTTATTTAGATTTGGTTTTAAAAAGCGAGAGGCGCACAAAAGCGACGGGGTCTAAAACCGAGGCGCAAAGCGCAAAAACGGTGAGCTTTTCGTACGCGATGCGCAAAATGATTATATACTTTTTTATATATATATCATAGGTTTTTAACATCCCCTACACAAAAATTTACCTATAATAAGCTTTATTTATGTTTAAACATATAAATTACCTACATGTACAACATAAAAAACACTCTGTACAACATTCTGCTGCAAAAAAAGAAGCCCATGTACGTGAGGCGCGCGCCTCACCTGCGCCTCATGCCAAATTTTTGCCAAAAAAGCGCCCCTCACCTGCGCCTTTCGTTTACCCTCGCCTTAAGTCATCAAAAGCGCAACCCTTTGCGCCTTAGGTCGCCTCGCGCCTAGGCGCGCTTTTTAAAACCAAGGATTATACAATCTATGAACTTCAAATATTACTTAAATCTAACCAAAATCCCATAGTTGTCTCATCCAAAAACCAAGGCTGTGTAACATTGCAAAACAGGACTATGTCCAAATGAAATATAAAAGTCATATGAATGGAAGTGTTGAAACAACAAAATGGAAAAGATAAGGGACGAAAAAACATCAGGAAATCATTCTGAAAAGTATCAATTACAAAGTCAACAAACAAATGAATTAACTCCAATAGGAATTGATAACCAAGTCAAAGTCACACATTTACAGGTTTCAACTTTTTATGACAACTTGTAATAAAGGCAATTCAGATTAGCCAAATTTACCAAATGAAGCTCCCTTTTAATGACTTCTTTGCACCTGTACAAGCTTTTCTATGGTCAAAGTTAGCCCCAAGCCATGGAACACGCATAGTTAACCACCAATTTCCCATCGAATCCAAAATTCTGTTGCACCAAAAACAAAACAGAGGTTAACATGTAAGTCCATCTCATTCAGAGTTGAGGACACATAAACTAACCACTAAAAAACCATTTAATTAAATGTTATGACCATTAATTGTAACCAATCAAGCAGCCCGAATTCAAGAGTTAACAAAGGCCCAACAATTAATTGGATCGGTAAAAAAATCATTGCAAGATATAAGTCGGGATAGCGGGAGAGCTAGGGTTATGAAAATGGTTAACACGTATGTCTTCTTCTCCCATCTCTCGTGTCTGTATCTCTAGATCCCCGTCTCCTTCTATTAAGTGTTTGTATTCCTTGTAATCATCAGAAATCAAGTGAACTCAATAACAATCTCACTGGTTATCATCCCATCCTTATCGTGTTCTTATCAATTCACAACACATACTAATATAATAAATGTATAAAACGGATGATTATAATGTCGGTCCAACACTTATCTTTGCCTATTAATTAAAAAAAATGGCCATTTAGATGCCTACAAAGAAACTTACATCATACAGGTCATTCACTAGTTCATCTGGACTTGGTGAGAAGGCACTATTCACATAAACAAACTGAAAAGGGATAAGGGCAGCATTTAACCATGTGCTCAGAGATTGTCACATAAAAAAAATAACTTACAAGAGTCTCCCTGTGAAGTTGGCGGCGAAGAAACTCAATCACCTTAGAAAATTTATCAGTACCAGCAATCTGAATATTCAAGAAAAACATTTACCAACCTTACATTCAAAAATCAGTACAGCAACAATGATAGCATGATGACTTTATTGAACTAATTATTATTTATCATCATTTGTCAACCAAGAAGAAATTCAGCAAGGTTAGGTTATGGATCATTTCTAACCAAAAAACAAAACTGAGGATGATCTAACATCTTGGAAACCCTAGTTATTGAAAGTTGTGACTAAGAACATTTTAATCTGGAGCATAACTAGAATGCAAATGTAAACTAACATTCATAACTCTAATCACATACACAAGGGAACATCAAATGAAGCTGAGCTAGCTAGGGTTTTCAAAAACCTATTTCCTAGAGTTATCCCCCAAATAATTAGTTTGGTTAAACAGTACGTACCTTGAATTTTGCTTGTTTGAGAATCGGAGCATCACCTGTAGCTCTCAAATGCACAACAACTGCATATCAAGGCCAACAAATAAGATTACAATCGAATTTTATCAACACTACGAGATAATGAAATTAGATTTCAAACCATTAAAGGCAAAAATCTGATCGGTAGAGCTGACCTTTCCGAGAAGCAATCGGAGAGTCGGAAGCCATAGAAACGCAAAAAGAGTTTGGACGTTTGCCCGTCGGGACTTTTTATGGATCCCTTCGGACCATAAATGAAATCGACTTGAAAATTTGGCATAAATATTAGGTTTAGAGAAAATCATGAAACTATTTTTTTCATTTTTTGAAGTGATATGATATACCAATAAAGTAATATTATAGATTAATTATGCATATACTTATATCATAAATCAACTATGCGTATAACTCACTGCACACAATGGTCGTGTATCAACTTTGTTGTTCCATTATCCATTATATTCAAAACTACTCTTGTGTATTGTCTTTTATCATTCATAAAACGTATGTTTGCTGATGAAATTCAAATTATGCATAATCTTAAGATGGTCTATATTACCTAAAACTTTTTGTAGCACATTTAATTTATTTATTTGAAGGAGATTATAAGATAAACTCAAATCTAAATGTGAATATTGAAAAATGATAGTTTCTTGGATATTTAGAGAGGAGGTTATACCAAGTCTAATGTGGCGCCCCGAGACATGCCACATGTTAGATTTACACAAAATACAAAGTATAAAAGCAGTGAAAACTAAAACTTATATATTTACAAACCAAGTTCTATATAGTACTAAACTATTAGAAAAGCTTTGACAAACAAAACTATGCCGGCTTTCTCCATCGGATAGCCTCCAATATGCCCTTTTAAACAACTTCTTTGCCCTTAATAAATAAAGTTAGTTAATGTCGGTGAGTTATGAGTTGTTGAACAGTTAGTATCAAACGTCTCTAGTTGAGTAATATGATTCAGGACATGATGAAAACATCTTTGCACAGATAATAACTTCTACACCACAGTCAATATGTCAATATAATTACTACCAAAGCTCCAAGCACTGCAGTATATGAAAACACCTTTGCACGGATAATCCGAGCTATTATGATAAGAGAAAGAAGAAAGTAGGGTGTTCCAATAGTAGTAGTAAACTCTTTTTTTACTTGTATTGTTCATATATAAGTTTCAGTAAGTTTGATTTGTGATGAAGTATTGTAAGTCTTCCAATGTGCTTGATGAGTAAATCTAACGATAGCCATGCTATGGGAAATCAGGGTTTGACACATTTTTATTTGCTTAACGGATATTTTGATGTGTCTACATAAAATAAACATGTGTGGTGATCTATGAAACATCTAAATTCAAACAAATAGGTGTTTCATTAGTTATAGGCCCTAATACGTCATTCACAACCATCAGAACAACATGATTATTCAAACGTGGAATTAAAAATATTTATCAACTTTGTATTCGGAACATTCAACGCAAATTCTATCCAATTGTAGTTTTGATCTTTGTCTTTGAAATAGTTTTCTTCTTCAATACGTGAACACGATTTAGTACTTTTAGGTTTTGTAGTTACCCTGTTGAACACTAGATCGGGCATCGAACATAAAATATCAATTAATATTACATGAATCCTAACCATCTATTTATAATAAACATATACTAATCCTAACCAAACTCAAAATCAATTAAATAATCAAATAAACAAACAAACTCAATCCTACCCTAATACTAACTCAACCAAACAACTAATAAACTAATATTAATAATTATATGTTTAATCAAGATTAAACATTCATTCTCCCCCTTAATCTTGAATTTGTACCTCCTAGATCCTCGATACGTAATAATATTCGCATCTCTTTAATTTTGATTCTTGGACTAACTTCCTTGCTTTTATCTTTTCGTTTCATGTACTTGACATGCACACCCGACCCACTATCTCTAATTTTTTCATTACCACCTGATTTATTTGGCATGTCTCACGGCTCATCATGAAACAAGTTATCAGCATGGTTATTCTTCACACGCCTAATACTTTGGCCTCTAGCATCCAACTATTTATTTACGTCAATATAATCTACTTTTTGAACCAACGAGATTTTGACATTATTTTTCATCACAACCGCCGTCTCATTCTCTTTTTCGTCACTTACCTCATCTGATTGGAAAAACGATTTTTTAGAAGACTCAAAAACATGCGATTTGACTTCCGCCTTTGCCGAATCTTCTCCGACAAACATATTACCACAGTTGGTGGTCGCAGCAGCATCACCGGTGGCGACCGGAATACTCGTAGCCGCCATAACACCTTCCATAGCCATTGAAATACAAACCATCTTCATTCGGCGTCTATGGTTGATACCCTTCTATCGTAGCACCTGTAATACCCATCGTGCCACCGACAACCATCGTCTCACATCCTTTTCTGACATGTTTATTTTCCACATAGAAATTCTCGACCCACCCTTCTTTGTTCCACTAAATCACACATATTTCTTTCTCTTTGTTCACACAGAACCCGCTCACGCAGAACGCCTTTTTATCTTTGGTCTCCTCTTCTCAATCAATTCATGCAGAATCTTTGTTCACGCAGAACTCCTTTTTGATCACACATATCCGTTTTTTTTCCACAGAACCTCTTCTTGGTCTCGATCTTTGGCTCACGCAGAACCTCTTCTTGGTCTCGATCTTTGGCTCACGCAGAACCTCATCCTTCTTACTTTTTATGGGATGTTGATTTCTTGGCTGATGTCGTTAACCCTTTATCTTTGGCTCACACAGAACCTCTTCTTGGTCTCAATCTTTGGCTCACGCAGAACCTCCTCCTTCTTACTTTTTCTGGGATGTTGATTTCTTGGCTGATGTCGTTAAAACGTCTCCTCCAAAAAAAATCTTACCCGCTTCTGTGTTTCTTAACGGCTGGCAGTCACACAAAAAACATACCTATTGTCTTCTTCTACTTTTTTCTTGATTCAGCCGAGAGAATTTATGGATTTAACTACCTCTTGTTTTATTTCCACTGACCTACTTTGAATATTTTATTCAAAGTTATCCCATAACAATTTTATTCTAACTACAAGTCCACTTAATTGAACCAATGAAATTTAGGTATCCCTTGTTCTTTGGCTGTTGTTCAGATCGGAAAAAAACAATACCACAGCTTTACTCGATTTCTTCTTGTTTGAGTTCGCAGTTTTACAAAAAACTCTTTTATACGGCAGTCCCCTTTGGACCACACTTCCGCTGCGTTCTTCTCCCACACGAGTTTTCTTTCTTCCGATCGCTCACACAGATACGATCTAGTTGCCTCTTCTCGTGATCGTCTCACACAGAGCACACTCTTTTCTTCCGGTGGATGTCTTCGGTGTTCCTTCCCAGGTATGAGTTTAACCTGGCTCTGATACCAATTGTTGGATAATTGGATCAAACTCGAACAATAAAACACTGACAATATTGATCACAAAGATCGACTCTCTTTATTAATATAAAAGACCACACCAATTACATGAATCCTAACCATCTATTTATAATAAACATATACTAATCCTAACCAAACTCAAAATCAATTAAATAATCAAATTAACAAACAAACTCAATCCTACCCTAATACTAACTCAACCAAACAACTAATAAACTAATATTAATAATTATATGTTTAATCAAGATTAAACCTTCATGAAATAGTTTTCTTCTTCAATACATGAACACGATTTAGTACTTTTAGGTTTTGTAGTTACCCTGTTGAACACTAGATCAGGCATCGAACATAAAATATCAATTAGAACTTTTATACTAGGAATGGTTTTACTTTGCAAATTCCAAATCGTCTTCTTTAGTTATCGTTTAAGCTTTATCATCTTCTCGATCATCAAAATCATATGGATCTATACAAGAGTGCTTACAGTCCCATAAATCTTCATAATCATTAGCACAATCTTCTTCACATTCAAAAGATGTTATGTCGAGAGGAAGATTCAAATCAAGAAAAACCTTATCTTTGCGTTTGTGAATAAAGTTGCTAGCACGTAAAGACTAATATAAAGAAACGGGCATTTGCTCAAACTAGTTCACTTTAGACGCAACTTGCTACCACTTATACCTTATTCAACATGTCACACGCCCACATAGCCCGCGCAACTTACACGTCTCTGTTTTATTGGTTTAAAAAGTAGGCTGTCAACACATCCAGTGAATTTTACTATACCTATGTTTGTTTCAATAAATGTTATATACTTTGTTTACCAATCAATATTGTAGAAATCAGTTTTCCATGTGAAACTTGAGTTTGTACTATTAAGCCGACCACTTGGTACAAGCACAATGGTTGATCTAAAAGGGTCAAATGATTTCACAAAGGATTATTATTACCAAAAGCTTCTTTGGAATCCACCTTTCCCCCCCCCCCACAAAAGCATCTTCAATACACACCTCATCCAAACAGAATCAGCAAAACTACAGCTCAGACTGAGCTACTTTTTTCAACATATGTATGACCAAATTCAGAGTCTAAAACACCAATAATCAGATTGTTAAAAAATAAAAAGCTTTTCAGATGATCACTCAATTCAAGCCAACATATTATGAAAATTACATACAATAGGCTTAAAAGCTATGAATCTTGATGACTAAATGCTAGTTTATATTTTATAAAGAGATTCTTCAAGTATTATTACACAAATGATATTACACGGATGGATTATTAATGAATCCCCACTTCATTTGAAGATTTGAAAAACTGATGAACCGAAATGTGAAATAGGTAGAAAGACATACATTTGAAAGGAAAAGTAGGACATGGTGAATTTCCTAAAGAAAGAAAGAAGGCATTTTGATTTTGTTAGCCAGACCTGAGTCTCTTTTTGGCATCAGATCTAGTGATGCCACCACCACCTGATTCTGCCTCAGATGAAGCATCCATTGACTTGGTAAATGAGGTTGAAAGATCACCATAAAGATCAACCACCCTTTTAACATTGTTGTTGAGCTCTCTAATTAGACCCACATTTCTTGTTAGGTTAGTGGGTAGTTTAGATTCTTGATTCTGGTTGATCTCACTAATCAGCATCCTGTTTTGGTCTAGAAGGTTTTGGACTTGTACAAAGCTTTTCTGAAATGTCTGCAGCACTTTCCCATCTTGTGATCCATTCCCAATTCCTGAAAATATATCCCCTTCCATTCTTTCAATCCCCAAGATTATTAAACACCTGTATAATCAAACACATAAAAATCAAATTTTGAAGCAATTCATCCAACACCCACAAGGAAAGATTACAAACAAACATGAAATCGGAGTACCTGAAAAGAAAAGAACATTATTGCTGAGAGACCCTGAAATCATTAGATGCGATGCGATGAGATTTGACAGGGATATCTGTCTCCTCCTCGTTTACTTCACCTGCGGCTGTTTTTCTTGTTCTTTTCTGGCCGAAAGAAGACGACTTTTGACGCTCGCTCTATCAGATTAGATGCACAATGGAGGAATTGTTTGTTTTCAATAGACCGGATAGGTGGGTTGCTTTTCTGGACCGGATCTAATCCGACCTAATTCCCAATTTTCTTGATTTTGCAATAATCATTGTCGATCCAATTATTCACTCACCTTTTGGGGCTACATAATGATACCCAATCAACCGTTGCACGTTGAGGGTGTATGTGTATCAACATCTTTGTTATTTTTTTTTAACAACGTGGGCTCAACTGGCACGTCCCACCAGGGGAGGCTCGTACATCAATCTACTCAAACAACCCCAAAAAAATTCAAAATCTGCAGAGGGTGTTCATAGTTTTTATAAAGAACCAATGACCTCCACAGAGGGGAAACCCTTTGGAAAAAAAACCCATGCCCACCAAGACAGAACCTTGATGGCAACATCTTTGCTATCTACTTTATATAGATTTCAAAGGCCAATTGGTCCGGCGATAGCCCCTGGCTTCCTTTGTGGGAGGTCGTAGGAACAAGTCTCGTTTGTTGCAAATTGTTTCGGGTTGAGCCATGTGTTTTCCTGGTTATGGGTTTTCTCTACTAGTGATGGTACTGAGTTAGATGCCCTGGCACATAAAAAAATTGGGATAGTTGATATCCCGTCATATTAGTCGAACTCGAGTATTGGGGATCAAAAGAACGTTAGTTCAAAAAAAAATCTACTTTATATATAATTATTATTTTTATTTCCTAACATTTTGGTTCTAGCTTCCCCTGTTTATCAATAAATTCAAGAAAAGAAAAATCTAGTTTATATAATTACTTTTATTTCCTAAAACTTAAATTAAACTAGATTGTTTTTCCGCGCTTCGCGGTGAAAGTTTGGTCGTGTTTTTTTTTCTGTTTGGTTGTTATAGGTTCGGCTCATCGAAAACGATAAAAGCCGTGAGTTGCGGTGGAGCGCAACGATCACATTAACGTGTCTAAGAGTGCGTTTGCGAACTTCGTTACACGTGTTATGGAGGTAACATTCACGTGGTTAAGTACATAAAAGAAACGTATGAAGCTGAGACGGATCGGTTTTGGAGATAGTTTGGTCGTTATCGGTTCAGCTCGTCGAAACCATAAAAGTCGCGCTTTGCGGCGGAGCGTTAGGATGACATTACGTGTCTAAGGCTACATTTGTGACCTTTGTTACACGCATTATGGCAGTGACATTCACGTGGTTAACCACATAAAAGAAACGTATGAAGTTGAGGCGGATCGGTTTTGGAGATTGAAACTAAGATAGAAAAAAAGTATTATGTCTCACACATTACGGCCTAATAATTAAAAAAAAAGTAATCTAAACTAAAAAAATAAGAATACTAAAAGACAAAAAAAAAAAAGAAAAAAAAAACCCAAAAAACTATTATGTTAGATATTAAACGATATGTTGTATTGTCATCCATATCACCTAAACAAACGACGGGCAAAACAAACATTTAAACAAACCCACGCGTTAAAACAAAATACCTAGTAATATTCCAAAAACTTTATAAAAAAATCAAAACCGTAACAAAATCTTTTAAAAAAAGTTAACCAGTAAAAAATAAGAAAAAGAAAGCAAAGTCAAAAATATTTCATGCCGACGTTGCATGCAAGTGTTTAGATAACTTGTACACCATAACGCGCAATTACGTTATAATTATGTATGTTGTCCACGTTCCGTAGCGGGTTAAAAACGTAGATAAAAATAAGCAAGACGCGACGGTATATTAATACTCACCTCGCAAAAAAAAACACATCAAAACGGTAAAAACGTCGATAAAAATAAAAAATAAAAGTAGAAAACAAAGAAAAAAGGAAATTAAAAGATCTAAAAAGGTTAAAAAAATACATATAAAATTAACTATTTTAAACCTCACGGAATGTATAGTAATTTTTTTTAAAAAAAGGTAACTAAAGTTCAGGGCAAATGGATCATTTTTAGAAGAAATAAAATTGAAAATTAGATGCTGATATCATGATTACATCAATACTGCATTGAAGTATTGTACCAGGTGCATAAGTAGTTGTCATTATGGCTTTTGTAAGTACTTTAATTTGGTTGTGTTAATTGGTTTTCTTTTATTTTGCTAATTTTGAATCTTTTTAGTTCAAATTGAAAGTTGAACATAACACAAGAATTTCTAAATCTTTTAGGATTCTTTTTCTTTATCTAGTAGGAATGTGATGCTAAGAGGGTTAGACAAAAGCCCATGGATTGATGGATCCTACTCGACACCTACCCGCTCATGAGTCTTTTATGGAAGAAGGCTACAACAATGTCGCATGAATCACAATATGATGAACTTGTAGATTTTGGATCATGAAAAGAATGCACTCATGATATATGGATCATCTAAATGATGCCATCATGCTTTGGATTATGTTAAGGGAAACCACACATTATGGATCTTGTAAAGGGACCTTTCTGTTATAACATTATGATTTAAAGAAAGTTTTTTTTTAAACTCTTTATTTTTATTCTAAAAATAAGGGTTTTAGAATATATTTTGATTCGGATTTCAATTTCATTGGGTTTATTGGTTTCGATTTTTTGTGGTTTGGCATATTGGTGAGCCAAACGAACCGGGTTGGAACTTGACAAACTCATCACCGAACAAAATTAGATTCATACATACGTATACATGTATATAGAGAGAGATGTGTGTTGTATTTGTATATATGTTGTATTCACATATGCATTTACATATACGTGTACATATTTTATGGATGGAAAATTTTACGAATCCTTGTTTGCTGAGATCGGTTACCTACATATTCAGCCATGATATGTACATATAAAAATTTAATAATGAAAAAACTTGTAAATACTTTTCATAAAAGCTTTCAAGGATTATACACCTATAACTTATGTGCTAATCGAGATTTTAGAAACAAACAAATTTAAGTGCATGATGAAAACAAAGTGCTTATCTGTTTACTTTTTAAGAGTATTCAAGATAATATAAAATAATTAAATAAATACTTGAGAACGTCTACAAAGTAATCTCATTACATATGTACGTGATAAATAACATGTTGCATCACATGTTACTATACCTAGTAAATAACAGGTTGTACCACGTGTTATAATTTTGTGAATAAAAAAAAATTCTCGCTTAACTGTCATTTTCGTCCCTATGGTTTAGTCAAAATTGTCACTTTCATCCAATAGTTTGTTTTTTGTATATGGGTCATTGTGGTTTTAAAATCTTGCCACTTTCATCCAGTCAACTAACATCATCTATTTTTCTTAGTTAAATGACGGGTATTTCAGTCTTTTAACATATTTGTTTTATTTCTTCATCTTTTTTACTCTCACTTTTTAATCATTCCCAATTTAACCTCTAATTTAATCATCCCCTGTCACCAGAAATTGGTCGGGAAAAGAGGAAGAAGGCTAGCAGGGGATGATTAAATTAGAGGTTAAATTGGTGAAGATTAAAAAATAAGAGTACAAAAGATGAAGAAATAAAACAAATATGTAAAAGGACTAAAATACCCCTAATTTAACTGAGAAAAAATGATTGTATTAGCTGACTGGATGAAAGTGGCAAAATTTTAAAACCACGAGGACCCAGATACAAGAAAACAAACTATTAGATGAAAGTGATAATTTTAATCTAACCACATGGATGAAAATGACAGTTTACTCTATTTTCTTTATTATTAACTGCTTAAAATTTTATTTATTAAATCCCTATAAAAAACTAGTAAGATAGTAGAAAAACAAGCCTTGCGTCGTAAATGGATTTATTTGTTTGATAAGATCATGGGCCTATTCAGCATCTACATTTACTGGGCCTGACCTAAAGAGGATATAAAGTGCACCCAATATCGCATTGCAAAATCTAGGGTTTTGATTTCATCGTGTTGCAGAGGTCATCGCCTACAAGGAGAATGGGTCACTCGAACGTCTGGAACTCGCATCCCAAAACTTACGGCCCTGGTTCTCGTACCTGGTATATCCTTCATTCATCTCATGTTTATTTGCTTTAGTATTCTGTCATCGTTTAATGCCTATACCGTACTGTTGGGATATGCTTCTCTGAATTCATAATTATTTAGAACATGAACGTCTAGTGTTTGTGTTCTGGTGCAATTAAATCACCCGAAGATTCGATGACAGCAGATCTCTGCGGAAGTTTATGTTAAGCAAGAGCTAGGGTTTAAATGTTAGATTTTTAGGGAACATATAAATTATACACTCGCTATTCTGGAAAGAAAATAAAAAAAAAGTTGCAGTTTCTTTTCTGTTGTTCACTTTTATTGATTTCTGATTTTTAATAGAAATATGAAACAAATTCATGACTTGATCTTACTAGAAATGCACATTCATGGATTTGAGCAAATAGGTGTTTTGATTTGCTGTTAGCAGCCTCTATCTTTTTTTTGTCACAGAAGGAACTAAAGTGTTTCTACCTCTAGGGAGTGTTCAACCATTTTTATGATACTCATATCTTATAACCTATCAGTTTTTTTTCCTATTTATAATGTTATCGATTTGATTGTGTTCTTATTTTGTTGTACCAGCCGTGTATGTGGTAACTCCCATGGGTTGATCAGGAAATACGGGCTTATGTGCTGCAGGCAATGCTTTCACAGCAATGCTAAGGAGATTGGCTTCATCAAGGTCATTTTCATCTTCTTTTAATTGCATATTGCTACTTTTTGGTTATTGTTCTTCAAAAATGTTATATTTTTCTGTTTCCAGTATCGTTGATCTGCACCGAGGAAGGAGTTGGCATTATTTAATGAAAAGATGATTTCAAGATCTTGTTGGCATTGCTGATAACAATTGGTTGTTTTTTTTTTTAGTTTTGAAGACTGTTCATGATTTTTGTATGTCAGATTGAAAGTGCTACTATTTTGTTGCTTGATTTTGCAATCTCAATCATCTTTTGACATCTGCTGATTCTAACTTCTTACCTTCTGCTTTCAATCAGATTCAATACTTTTAGGCATATTCTTCCTTCAATTTGTTTATTTTGTACCATTGCAGTTATCAATAACCGTTGGTTTGGTAGATTACAATACTTTGAATGTTTACATAAAAGTTATTTTTGATAACCAAAAATATTTAGTATATATAATGCTTATAACAAAATTTGACTGCAAGCATGTCCTAGGGCTGATAAAATATGTTTTATTGTGTTAAACAAGAACTCCTATTCAAACCCTAGGTGAGTGGTGATTTTATTCTCTGAAAGCATACAATAGTGTGTGTTCTTGAGGTGAAAGAAGATGTAGTGAGCTGAGTCTTACGCTGGTTGTACACGTGATCGATCATCAGAGCAGCGATATGATGTTATGCAAAGAGAGAGAGAGAGAGTACCGTGATTGGATTCATCCATCTCACAAACGCTTGACAAAATGTTATATAGTGTAATGTGTCGACAAGACTATTGAACTAGAGTATACATAAACATGTCTATTTACTTATACACGAACACAAATGTATTTAATAAGCCAGTTAAAGACACGTTTAATATGATTAAATATAACTAATTCAGTTACACAAATCAGACCATACTTTTTTCATTTAATCAGATTTTCAGAAAACTTGTTATGTATAAAAAGTTAAATTTGCTTTTAACTATTTCAACAGGTAAGATATTTTTAACAAGTGAACTACTTTACTGTTTATTGTAAAAACAAACTTACAAGCCACTTCTTTTACTAAGTATTTCATATCCAATATTAGGCGTCTAACTCTGCTTATGCTGTTTCAAAATCAATGACTAAGAAAGAACTTCTCAAGTACAAATGGCTATATTGGTGAAGAATGTTCAAACTGCTAGTCATATCTCTAATGTTGTCACATGTATAAAAGTTATTAAATATCTCTATTTTTCAAGTATGCTTTTGTGTTTCATTACAATCTGTGTTCTATTACTGTATTATGATGCATAAAAGACCCTGTAAACTTCTGAATTTGATGAGAGAAAATATTATCTTTTGTGTGCAGAGAAGCTTCTCGTACTGGTAAGGGATGGTAGGAAGCTATTGGGGATACTTCGGTCTTTTGATCAATTTGGTACTGGAGTTCTCACTAATTATCAAACTTAGTCTAGTAATAATCTATATCGAGAACTTGGTTTTGTGGTTACATGCAGCCAATGCTGTTCTTGAAGTATGGATCCTATTTCATTAAATCCGGTTGAAAACAAGTTTGATGATGAAAAATTGGACCGGTAAAGGGATTTAAGAACCGGATGACGTAATAAATATTATGTTTAGTATTTAAATATTATAAATACATATATAATTTAAAACAAAATATAAAAATACTTTATGTTTTGGTATGCAATTTTTAAAGACATAAATAAATAAAATATGGAGGCCGAAGTACTAAACGAATCAATAAATGAAATTTTGAAGGAAATAAAAGGAAAGTTAAAATCCGTCCGACATGTAACCGGTTGGTTCAAAGAGGCATAACGGGCAAGTCCGATCCGAACCGCGTGAAACCGTCGGATAAAAGTTGAATATTATGGTGGTCCACACATATCTCATCCCTTTGTTTTTTTTTATATCAAGATTTGTTTTTATGTAATATTTTGACAGACATGGGTAGTAGTTAAGTGAAGTTCAATTAATCTGAATTTTAAAAACATTATATTATTAACATAAAATATAGTTTTATGGATTGCTAGCCTTACAATAGGAAACATAGTTATTGCCGTGACAAAAATGTTTTAGGTTGAGTCTGGGGGTTTTTCCGGTTGTGGGTTTCCGCCGGATGACGTGGAGCCACGCCACAACACTTCTGTTCTTCGGACGGAAAGGTAATCCCAAGTGTCTGGATCTTTACTGTTAAAAAAAGTGTTATTGCCGTGAGCATGTAACATGGCAGTAGCACGTGTGAAATATGATGCTGAATATGGCAGTTAAAGAGGGAGGGTTTGGTAAATAAACCAAAAGAATTTATTATGTTTGTTGTCTAGTGTTTTAAAATTTTTAGGTGCACAAAAAGAGTGAAAAGATGGCATGGTGGTGGGTAGGGGTGTTCAAAGTCGGATATCCGAAAATTCAGATATCCGAAATTTTCGGATAATGGATTTCACTATCCGAATCCGAATCCGAAATTTCGGATACGGATACGGATGGTGAAATCCACTATCCGAAAATATAAAAAAAATTAAAAAATTAAAAAATATAATATTTTTTAATTATAAAAACAATTAAAAACCTTAAAAAACATTAAAAAATATACATATAAAAATATATAAATATAATATATCGGGTTTTGATTCAAATTTTCTTATTTTTAAGTAATAAAAACAATTAAAAAATATATATAAATATAATATTTCGGATATCTGAAATATCCGAAAATCACTATCCGAATCCGAATTCGAAAATTCGGATATCCGAATTTTCGGATAATTCGGATTCGGATTTTCGGATAATTCAGTTTCGGTTTCGGATTTTTTTGAATACCCCTAGTGGTGGGTGACTTCTGTTAAAGCACATCCTTTATTTAATTTGGTATTATCTGCAAACGATATGTTAAATTTCTTTTATGATATGGTATACCTTTTAGTTTATAATAATAACTAGAAATATTGCACCGCGCTTCGCGGCGGGAGGCTGGCCTTAAACGGTTGAGGCGGTGACATTATCGTGGCTAAGCAAAAAAAAGAAACGTGGTTAAATAAATTCTGCACCGCGCTCCGCGACAGAATGCGGACCTTAAATGGTAGAGTCTGTGACATTAACGTGCTAAACACAAAAAGAAACGTGGTTAAATACATAAAAGAAATGTATGAAGTTACGGCGACTAGGTTGTGGAGATCGAAACATAGATAAAAGACAACTATATAAAGGTACCGATGTTTTTCAGTCGGTGTTGGTCTCATTCTTTACGGTACCAGCACGTCACCGTTAGCCGATCTAACTCACGATACCTAAAGAATACTATATTTTGAATACGACTCCGTTTTTAACAAAATTTATACCAGGACATCAACAAAAAAAAAACGAAACTTATTATTGAAAAATCAAATTATATATATACTACAAAGGGTAAACTTGAAATTTTAGAAACCTGAGAGAATTAAAATGACATTTTACAAAATTGAAAGACCATTTTTATCTTTTAACAAAGTAAAGGAGATGAAGTTGTTGGTGAAAAATGCCACCAACGCTCGCTTTAAATTGTATTATAATTGATAGATAACACTTAATGATAGTCATATTAACTAATAATAAATTTAAATATTTTTATTAAATTTTTATTTTTAAAATTTACAGCATATTTTAAATATATAATTTATATTGGTATATTTTAAGTATAACTATATTTAAATCAGTTAGAACACGTGTACATCCCATCGACCCACCATAACAAGAAAAACGTTGGGTTTGCAAGGATCGAAGCTAAATATTGAAGGTGTGAAATAACAGTGCCAACTACTCATTCAAACCAAATAATATCCTAATGATAGTAAAAAAAATAAAAATAAAAATGAACCAATAAAAAATGAGTACTGTAGACGTACTTTTGAAATGTATACTTATTATATATAATAAAATGTGTTTAGTAATGATATGTTGTAAAGGTATGTTATGTACTCCCAAACACTGAAAGAACGATTCTAGTTTTTAAAATATTCATGATTCATATATAGCAAGAAGGACGATTACAATAAAGTAGCACGTAAACGGGCAACAAGCTGATAGCAAAATCGATCTTACTAAAAACAAAGCTTTCGGTCTTAGGGGCCAAAAAATTATCATGCATGACCCGCTGAACCCTGTTTAGTAATTCCACAACCTCCGAGGCTAGAAAACCAAATATATCAAAAACAAAAGAAATAAACACGTTTGATTCTCTAAACAATCTTTCCAATTGATAAGTATGAACATGATTATCTAAACAAAATACCTAGTGTAGTATCACTTTTCTTTAAAATAAAGTTTTACCTATAGAGGTCACACCACAAGACTACGTGACAAGAAAAATTTATATAATCCAATCATTCCATCTATTGATCTGATTGACCCACTTTGTTTAACCTTATCTTTTGTGTTTTTTCTTTCTTGGTATGTCTTTTTTTTCTTTTTCTGTACCGTTTTACTAGTCTCTATCTAGCTAGTTCTATGAGATTTTCACCTTTTAAAAAAGAAATTATATATATATATAGGTATAGGGGACGTATCAAATGAAAACTCTGAGTTGTTGTGAAAACTCATAAACTCATTCTTAGCCACTCATTTTATTTCTACCATTTCTTATTTATTTTATGCATTGAGAGGTGTTTTGGTAATTTAACTATTACCCATATATATTCCATTTTTTTTCTCTCTTAGACATAAACCAGTTCATTTTTCTCTCTCACTTCAACATTTTTCTCTCTCTCTCTCTCTTAAATCAAATTACATATTCAGATCTTTAAGTGAAACTCTATTATCATCATTTTAGAAACTCAAAGATCGCCACCAACTGCCCTAGATCTATCTCTCTCTCTCTAAAACACAAAACCACACATCAAATAAAAGGAGGGTTTACCCGGATCTATTCTCTGGCGACGTCCCACCCACTAGGGGTGTTCAAAGTCGGATATCCGAATTTCGGATATTCGAAATTTTCGGATAGTGGATTTCACTATCCGAATCCGAAATTTCGGATATCCGAAATTTCGGATACGGATTCGGATAGTGAAACGGATATCCGAAAATATAAAAAAAGTAAAAAAAATATATAAATATAATATTTTTAAATTATAAAAACAATTAAAAACCTTAAAAAACATTAGAAAATATACATATAAAAATATATAAATATAATATATCGGGTTTTGATTCAAATTTTCTTATTTTTAAATAATAAAAACAATTAAAAAAATATATAAATATAATATTTCAGATATTCGGATATCCGAATTATCCGAAATATCCGAAAATCACTATTCGAATCCGAATCCGAAAATTCGGATATCCGAATTTCGAATATCCGAAATTTCGGATACTTCGGATGCAGATTTTCGGATAATTCGGGCTCGGTTTCGGATTCAGATTTTTTTGAACACCCCTACCACCCACCTTCGCCGCCATTACACCTCCCACAGAAACCGGAAGTCAGAGTGTTGAAAGTCTAAATCTAAGAACAAGAACCCCGATTTATAAGGTTGATGTCCTGAGTAAACCCTTCCACAACCCCTTTCAAACTACCACTGAAGAACAAGTACTGGTTATTGTCCAGATCGAGTAGCTTTGGTGGCGGCAGGTGTTACAATCGAGGCATGGGACGAGTAGATCTGTGGAGAGACAAACGACGAGAGGGATGTGGACCTCTGTTCTTCCGGAGTCGTGGAAACTATGGTGGTGACAGGGGTTATAATATTGGCGGCAACAAGATTGATTATGGTAACAGAGGTGGAGGAAGCCGGTGTCACGGAAGTATGGATGACGGTGTCACAACGACACACATTGAGTTAAGGTAAAACTCACCATTAAAATACGATGTATCAAAAGGCAGCAACACATACATAGGACTAAGTTTTTTTTTTCATATAACTTTTTTTTTCATACAATTGGAAGTCAGGTGTATGAACATTTAACTTTTTTTTTCACTGGACTAAGTTTTAGTTACAATTAGTAGGAATTTTATCTTGAATGGTTGTGTGCAAGAATTCAATGGAAATTCATATACAAGTTTTTGAAATGAAATGTTGCTACTTGATCCACTGGCTTGTTAAGAATAAAGCTAATCTACTATGATATCTATGTACATGTAATTTTCGAAGTTCCCACATATTCAGGTACAATATATTCGCGGTTTGATATACAAAGTAAGGTTTTGATACTAGGCACTTTATTTTACAATTGGTTTTAATTTGGGTTTGATACTGGGTACTTGATTTTACAATTGGTTTTTATTTTTTACACATGTGTATTTCAAGTTTACACATGTGTATTTTATTCTTTTACACAAGTGTAAACTGAATTTACATATGTGTAAAGATTTTTTACACGTGTATCTCGTTGCCCATGAATGACAAGACTTATGTTTGAACCGTCACTGAAGGAAGAAGATTGCCTTTTGTTTGAACCGTCGCTGAACTAAGAAGATAGCTTTATGTTTGAATTTTTCCTGCAGAAGGTAGGTTTCCAGATTTGTAATTTGTGATTTGATTTCTTCTTAGTGTGTTTTCCTTTCTGTTTGACTTTTTTCTCAAATTTTTTTTTGATAAATAGTTATAATGTATGTGTGATTTCTTCATTTTTAGCTAATTGATACATTGGATCTATGAGTTTTGTGTATAATCTTAAATACTTATGGATGATTTTGATTATTTTCTGTCGCAAATCTTGGGTTAGATTGCATTAATATAAAGTGACGTTAATGATCTTCAATGTTTAGATCGAAAATGGTTAATGATTGCATAAAATAACCCCCTTTTAGTTTCTGAATACATGTATATTATTTATTGAATATATGGGTTTTACACATGTGTATTTGGATTATTACACATGTGTATGTCGGTTTTACACATGTGTATGTAGGTTTTACACATGAGGTGTATACTGAAATAACATATGTGTATACTGAATTAACATGTGTAAAAAGTTTTTTTGTTCATGGTAATTTAACATTTTCAGATTGGCAGCAACAAAAATTGGGTTTGAGTTACTTATGCATTCATGTTTTTTCGGATTATATATTTGAAGGTTTCTCTGGATCTCGATCACTTTTGTGATTGTTTGTTTTTTTTAAATTTGAGTTTTTTTTAAGTTGATTTCTCTAGATTTAAATTTTAGATTGGAAGCAACAAAAATTGGGTTGAATGTAATTTTTTTTCTTCTGATTTTTGTATACTTTTTAGTTTATTTGTAAAGATATTCGTGATTTTTGGATTTAGATTTTTTTGTTTTACACATGTTTAAAAAGGACGTTCTTCAATCGTTCTTGTGTTTATGCTGTAAACTGAATTTACACAGGTTTTTTAAATTTACTCATAAAATGAAGGTTTAATCTTGATAGCTATTAAAATTAATTTATTACTTGTTTTATTAAGTTTGTGTTAGTTTAGGAGTGAGTTTGTTTATTTATATGATTATTTAGTTGAGTTTGAGTTATGTTATGATTAGTATAAGTTTAGTATAAATGGAGAGTTAAGGGATCTTTATACCGTGTGGTTTTGATTTCAATATTAATAAATGAGTCAAACACAGTTTGTTCAAGATCGTGTGTGTGAAGGCCTTGATTTCCAACATAAAATTCATCAATTGTCCATACTATGAGACTTAAACCAACATTACTTTGATATGAATAAACATCATGTGTTATTAAGCCATCAATGCCGATGGCCATTGATCCCATATCACCTATGTAAAATATTAAGTTTGTATTGCAAAAGCATTCGGTCGAGAAAAAAAACGGAGAAAGTTTAACAATATACGTTAAGAAATTTAATTTAAATATTTTTTTATACGTAAATGTATTTCCATCCCACTCACTGACTTTCGTCATTTATGCTATACAAATTTAAATATGTACTAAATAATAAATATGAGATGGTACGAAGACAGCAGTGCATCATGTGTCTCAAATATAAGAATATCCGGTCTAAATTAAATGAAAAAATCATGTATGATTCGTGTCGATCGATGGATGGTAGAGGGCGGCATAGAAAAATTAAACTCAATCAACCAAGAAAATGTTTATCATGGTTAATCTTATTTTATTTATTTTAACTACTTTAATTAAACCTGTTTTAAGTTACAATAGTTTTTTCCATCTGAATATAATATATTTATTTAGTTAGGAACGCAAGATATTTTTTTTTTAAAGAACAATTTAAATCACTGACGGATCGCTGGTCCATCCGATATTCTCTACAACCCTTAGAGAAAACACATTATAAGTGAGAAAGATTTAAACCCAAAACATTTCCATTTTAATAAAGTCACACCTTTGCCGTTAGAAACGTGAGATATTTTATTATTCTAAAATTTTACGGTTTAATAAACCCGAACCGACGCAGGATCAAGTTGCCCCTTTTTCTCGGCAAAGAATAAAAACGTGGTTATTAAACACGAGAAACGATGGCTATTTTAAATACAAACCGTCCCTACCATTACCACTTCAACTCATTTTTAAAATAAAATGCAAACCCTCCCTTCATTTCATCCTCACCCTGCCCTTGACCCTTATCCACCACCATGTCCTTCCCTTCCGGCACCGGCACCGGCAAGACACCGGCGGAGAAGTCCAAGTTTGCACAGACTTGCAATCGGTTGAGTCTGTTTCTCAAAGAAAATGGCAGTATCCGAGATCTTAAATTCGACGCCACAGGTCAATTTCAGCTTCAATTGATTCGATTAGATTTAGATCTGTGAAATTCCTAATCTGATTTGTCAATTCGATACAGGTACTTCGCCTCCGACTGTTGACTTGCTAAGCAACATAGGTGAAAAGGCGGTAAACATGACTCTTCCTCAATATGTTATCTTAGATTCCTCCGGTGAACTTACAAACAAAGCTGGAGCTGGCTCCAGTAAACCTAAAACCGCACAGATGACTATTTTTTACGGAGGACAAGTATTGGTTCTAGATGATGTTCCGGCAGATCGAGCCAGAGATCTGATGCTAATGGCCAACAACGAGAAGCGTCTTCAAACGTACAAATCTCCTTCTGATGTTTCCAAGGATTCGGACTTGCCGATTGCGAGAAGAGCGTCGCTGCACAAGTTTTTAGCCAAGAGGAAAGACAGAGCCACCGTAAGAGCGCCTTATCAAGCGAACAACGAGTCTCCAGGCGGTTCGTCCTCCCATAGTTTTGACCTTAATATGTAAGCGAGGACATTGGTGATTGTCGTTTATAAAAGTGACTAGTGTTCAAATCAGGTAAAGGTTTAGATGGTATTTTAGGGAAAAAAAGTTGCTGGTAAAAAAAACTCTCAGTTACTTTTTATTGCCTGACTGAAGGTAGAGTTTGATTTGTACTTGGACTGCAATGTAACATATTCATTTTTAGGATGACTTTGATGTAAGTTCAAGATATTAGTTTGTAACGGATGATTTGAGACTTTTGTTCGTTTCAATAATTTTTATATTTTCTTTTGTTTGCTTTTATCATGATAATTTAATGATGTAGGGTGTATTTTTTTATTTTTAATGAGGAACACACACCTCCTTTAAATTTACTTATAAAATTCATCAGTTATTCGTACTATGAGACTTAAACCAATACTATCTTGATATGAATAAAGTAACATTTAGGTGTTATTAAGCTAAGAGGCCATCATTGCGGATGGCAATTGATCCAATATCACCTATGTAAAATGTTAAGTTTTTTGTTGTTTTTTTTTTTAATTTGTAGATATTTCCTCTTAAATAAAAAAGATGATTACGATAAAGTGTAGGTAAACGGACAACAAGCTGTGCCGCAACCCATTTTGGATAACAAAACCAATCCTACTAAGTTTGTTTTGCAAAAACGTTCGGCTAAGAAAAAAACAAAGAAAGTTTTACAACATACGTCAAGAAATCCAATTTAGATATTTTTACATTTACGTATTTCCATCCCACTCACGGACTTTCGTCATTTATGCTATATACAATTTATACGTACTAAATATGTGATGGTATGAAGACACAAGTGAATCACGTGTCTCAGATTTAAGAATAACCTGTCTAAATTAAATGAATTCATGTATGTATGGTTCGTGTCGATGGATGGATGGATGGATGGATGGCGGCAATGAAAAATTAACGTCAATCAACCAAGAAAATATTTGTTCCGCGTTTTTCTTCCACCACTACAAATAGGTATTAGATAACGACCAGTGAGGACCACGCATATTTAGTCATTTTAAGTTAAAACATCATGATGAGGACCTAAATACGTTGAACACGGACTATATTCAGCCAACCTTAATTATAAGATAAGACTTTTGTGGTATTACACATACAACCTAAAACATCCCAACAATTCCAAAAAAAAAACCGGATCATATTTCGTCAATCAATAGTTCGTATCAAGAATTGACACCTTTACTTACATCACACATTTACTCTTATAATTTACTTTTGAGTAAATTACTATTTGAGTCCCTAAGGTTTGCCGTGACTAATAAGCTAGTGCGAAACCAAGGCTTGAGCCCAGTCCCGAACACTAGCCACGGCACAATGCTACTACCGACCTTTTGATTAATAAACCATGACTCAACAAGGGAAGACTTAAAGGGAATTACCTTGTCATCAAATGAGACAGGGGACTGAGCCGCGACACAGGCCCAGCTATGACCTAAGTTCAACCGCGACACGAGCCAGTCCCGGCCACCCCATTTGTTGTTTGGCACAAGCCAAGTCACGAACATGGACGAGCCGCGGCTCGGCCACAGTCCCGGCAAGCCTGACCCATTCCCGGCAGAGTTTATTAGGACGGAGATTTAAAGAGAAACCAGTCACGGTGACCGGCATAGTCACGGCAAGAAGCCGAGTCCCGTCCCCTTCGATGCTGCGGCACTAGCCCAGCCGCGGTTGGAGAAGAGAGCAAGAGATCTTGACGTAAGGCAAGCCCGACCAGATAATGTATTATCAACGAACACAAGTCTAACACTTAGAAAATATACGAGAGAATACTAAAGGGGAAAACATGTAACAAGGGAGGAAATAACCCTATTGGTTACTATAGAATATTGCTAGGTAACTATAAAGACAAAATGGGAGTAAAATTCCAAAAAGCTCGTACTCGTGTACCCGACTGACACCTACATACGATCCGTATGTCGGATATACGAGTCAACTATAGAGACAAAAGGTGATAAGGAAACCTGAACCCATGACATACAGAAGTCAGGTACATGGTCAACATACAAAAGGTAATTCAGCTAAAAGGATAAAAGATACCAATGGGACCTGACCCACAACAAGCAACTAATCAAGTACGGACCCGCACATCGGGGACACAGGTCTACTATGGGGACAAAATGTATTTAATGAACCCTGTACCCTTCAACACTAAAATAGAAATAATGGTTATGTAAGCAAGAACAGGGAGGGAATGTTGACCACAGGCTACCTTGAATAGATCTTTATTCCAAACATCCCGACCTTGAGAACCTTAGAAATAGCTTTCTCAGTTTCAAAGGTAAGGGATCCAGATTCTCTCAACACTTTTACTCACTACTTCACTTCACTGATTTCCTTCTCTTTTCCTTATTATCCGACAAATACTTATTCTTACACCGGAGAGTGGTCACGGGGAGAAATCCCTTCTGTCCGTGGCGAGGCTCACTGTGTTTACTTGTTTTGCAGACCCATCTCCAAGCCCAAACCTAAAACAAGCAGCTGAAGACTCTCGTAGTCCAAGCTTTGTCATCCATCCCGCACTGCTTCAGGACCTAAGCCTGTAGGTGATAAGTTTTGTAGCAACAATTAGTGTACTACTTTAGTTACATATGTAATTGCAGGTTACACAGCTTGGTGCTGGGATGATCGAGGGTTTAACGTTACAAAGGTTTAGACGCTGAGGCTGCGCTTGCTATTCAAAGATCATTTATTTAGGATTTCATAGCAATAGTCATTATTGAACCATATTTGAATGGATGTTTTTGCTTTTATCCAGAACGAGCTCAACCCTGCCAATGCTATCAACTGCTGATTTCCATGAGCAAGATGGCCCTCACTTTGACAATCATATTCATATAACCAACAAAAAAAAGCCATTTTGTTTACTCTAATAAATATAAAGTCTTAGTCTAGAATGACCCAATGAATGTTGTTTGCAAGAAATCGGGTACCCCACAGTCACAAACCACAAAAAGTCGAGTGCAACCGATCAATCTGCTTGTAATCTAGCAATGTATTGATCATAGGAAGTAGCTGCTTTCTCAAGATCACCAAGCTCGGTGTAACAATCGGCTATTGCACCAAATGCTTCTGTGTTTCCTGAGTCTTCTCCTTCTCTTTCTGAGATTGATAGAACCATTGAATGGTACTTAATGGCTTCTTTATGCTTGCCCTGCCTCTGCATTGATGCTCCTGTATCATGTGGAATATCAAACTTATGCACATTCACAAAATAACAAAAAGAAATAAAAGCAAACCTAATCCTCTTGCAGCCTTTTTTTCCTCAATCGGATCTTTAATGTTCTGGGCAAGCTCAAGTGCGGTTTTGAACTCGAAAAAAGCCTTATCTGGATTTTGATTTCTAAGAAAGTTTTTCCCATTTTTGAGACAGGATAGTAACTCTTGTTTCTTTGGATCAACAATCACTTCATTATCTGGTACTCTAGTAGCAGCAGGAGCATAACTTAAAGCAGGCGCATATGATTCTATCTTTGCTTGCCTCTTTAAAGCTGCATTGATTTGTCTCAACTGTTCATTCAGCCGTAGCAGTTCTGCCTTTCTTTGACGAGCAAGCAGTCCTGCAAAGTTTAAGAAACTATACAAGACAGGGCAAAGCACAAGATATAGACACTTTTTCCCCGTTTTAGGAACCAACTTCAAACCAACTTACACTTGTTACCAATTTTAGCAACCAAGTATAACCTGCTTAACCCATAATAGCAGATCATCTTTTTGTTGATTTTTCA
The DNA here is from genome assembly GCA_023525975.1 of Smallanthus sonchifolius. Lineage (NCBI taxonomy): Eukaryota > Viridiplantae > Streptophyta > Magnoliopsida > Asterales > Asteraceae > Smallanthus > Smallanthus sonchifolius. The sequence goes on from CM042034.1 coordinate 21,301,024, forward strand.
AAATTGTTGACGTGACATCTTATTTGTCATTTTAGTGTTTATAAATTAAAAATAGATCAATTTTCAACCTTGTATATAAATGTATTGTTTAAACTTATTTTAATATAAGCAGTTATTTTACATATGGGGCAGTTGGCATTGAATCAGCCAGTATCAGTTAAAATGAGGTTGGTTGCTAAAAATGGTAGTAAATTGTAAGTTGGTTCATCTAAATTAAAGTCTGTTGCCATTTTACTAAATGATTGGTTTGGTTCTCCTAAATCCATTTTCTCCTAATTTGTAGACAATTGAGGTGTTCAAACACTAAATTATTATTTAAGTTCCTTTTAGTAAAACAAGTTGGGAGTTTTTATGCACTTAAATGCACTGCACGTGACTTTCGACCCGTTGTAATGTGTTCCTCTTTAGTTAAATGCTTTAATTTAACCCGGCTGACCCATTAGAGATTAAATACAATCCAAATCAACCCATTTTATAGGTACACATTGCATCATCTGATAAATGTGTGAAATTTACTACATGTCTATGACATGGTTTTTTAGTGCAAAAGTAGATCTAACCTCCAACTGTGGCCCCAATGAGGGCAACAAGTAGCAACAGGGGCATGTTCATATCAAAGATAGATTGTTCTGACTCACATGTTTCTGCTAGGGCTTCTAAAGGTGTAGTAGCTAATAGCAAAACATTAGCAATAATGGGTCCCACCGGTAAGGATCTTACAACCCCCATTGTCTGCCAAATGATAAACATAAAGAAGATAAAAGCTCACTAGATACGTATCAGGAATGTATATGGTTTTAGAGTCACCATCAATCCAACGAAACGAAAACATTCAAAGGTACTATCAAGGGATAAAGATTTGTAGCGGTGACACAAGTATCCAACTAGAGACTTATGTATATAGATTCATTTATACCAGTTTCAGTCAACAACAAGATGGATGTTAAAGGTTTTAAAAAAGACTTTGATGAGGTATAACCATATACACATAAGTGACCAAACTGAAAAGGAAAAAGTTGACTTCTTGGGTGGCATTCCATATTCAATAATACAAAGCATAAATTTGGTGCCATAATAATCAAGATTGCAGTTAAAACTAATGAAGCATAAGAAAGTTCAACATAACACTCACCATCATACCTGATGCAAAGGGGAGGGTTTGACCAATTTCCCCATTTCTTGATGCTCCACAATTATGTAGCTTAGAATTGGCAGGTAAAGCTTCATGGGTTGTAAGTTTTGGACTAGCTTTCCTTCAAAAACAAAAAGCAAAATTGTTTTCTTTTTGGCAATAATTAGGATTCTGTGAGTGAAGTAAAAACAGGCATTTTGAAGTTGCTTGTTTTAAAAATCAATCCCCTTAAACCTGTTCCAAGATATTCATTCAATTTTTCCCATAATTATTAAAAGCAAAACTGATACGAGATACAAGTTGTTATGATTTAACCAACTAATGATCATAAAAGGTTTAGGAAATATTACTGACGAGGTCGGGAAAGAACACAGGTGGAGCAACCGGGCCATTGTGGATAAAACACTATACGTTACTTGTGCTTGCTATCCCTCCGCAATTTAAGGCCATATTTTCCCATGGCACACAATAGTACCATTTTAGATAGGTGTTTTCTTCTCTTTTCGTGAATGTTTATATATATTTTTTTAATGGCAAACATTGAATGTTGTGACGTCGCATCCCTCGTCATATGGGAGAGCCTCCTCCAACTCCGGCCAATATGTTGTCCTAACCGGGCCCACTTGGCGTCAGAATTAGAGAGCATCCAAAGAAAAATCCCACCCAATACGGCCCCTTCCGGGCTGGAGGGAGAGCCGAGGCTCGAACCCTGGATCGGCGTGGGTAAAACCCAGGTGCATCAGCCTAAGGGCTAGGCCTCATTTACATGTCTCAGAAACTAACGTGGAGAGTAGAGATTGAACCTGGGTCACAAGGAACACCATGTCTCTCCCTTATATGCTTAAGATACATGAATTTTTGCTAGTATAAATACCTAGGACTAATTTATTTGTGACATATCTATAAAAATACAATACAATCAAGAAATGTATACTTTCATGATTTTTTCTATGTTTTAATTTCTCTTAGCTAGAAAAAAATATATATTCAAATCCAATCTCTATTTTTGTTCGTTATTAAGTAGCGAGTTTTAAGCCCGCGCGTTGCGGTTGTTTCCGGAGGAACGACAACCCGTATTTAAAAGTTAAAGCCCAAAATTAATATAAAAAATAAAATTGGTAAGTAATTTAAAAGTAGTATATAAAAAATACATATCATTAAGAAAAAAACTATTTTTCAAAAGAAGTAAAAAAAATATTTTTAAAAGTGAAAAAAAAAATTAAGAGGCTAACGCTTTAGAAGTTAAAGCCCAAAATTAAATATAAAGAATAAAATTATTAAGTAATTTGAAAAAAGATTGTTAAGAAAAAATATTTTTTTAAAAAGTAAAAAAAAAAAGTAAAAGAGTAACAAAAAGTTAAAGCCCAAAATTAAATACGTAGAAGGGTGCTACGCCACATGAAAGTAAAAGAGTAAGCACTACCCCGTTATTCTAGAAACCAATTACGCTAGGCTTGAAAAGTAACAAGAGAAATGAAAGAACTCAATGACCCACTTTGCATAATGTGTACGCATGGAGAAGTGGGTGTGGTGTTCATGGCTTGACACGTATCAGATTGATATAGCATTCGTGATTTCATTACATGAGTATGTTCTTGAAATGTTTTGTACATTCATCATTGTGCGTTTCTGAAGTGGTTGTAAGGATTCATCCTTAGGTTAGGATGGCCACAAGGATGAATGCGGATCCCATCTTCAGTTAATTTTTTAATAAATAAAAATAAATTGTTTACTTTTTTAACATACTCATCAAGGTGTGAAAATGTTTGGGGAAGGAGTTTGATGGCTCACGTATTTATTCAATAGTAAATCCAAAACTGGCAAGTTGCTGGATCAATGGAGTAATGGCTTAGTGTCGCTCTACAAGAACAAAGGCGACACTCAATGTTGCAGTAACTACAGGGGGGATTAAGCTTTTAAGCCACACTATAAAATTATGGGAAAGGGTGATCGAGGCAAAAATGAGACGAGAAACTCAAGTTACGGTGAACCAATTTGGATTTATGTCGGGTAGGTCGACTAACGAGGCGCTACACATTCTGAGGAGGATGATGGAAAATTATAGAGAGAGAGAGAGATAGCGAGACTTACATATGGTGTTCATCAATCTTTAAAAGGCTTACGATAGTGTGCCTCATCGGGTTCGGGAGAGTCTTGAGAGTAGAGGGATTCCGTGGAAGTATATCGAGTTAATTAGCGATATGTACGATAGCGCTCAGACAAATGTTTCGACACCATTGGGGATACAGACTTTATCCCTTTGGACTACACCAAGGATTCGTGTTAAGTCCGTTATTTTTTGCAAAATTATTGGATGAGTTATCGAAGTCGATTCAGGAAGACATCCCTTGGTGCATGGTTTTCACAAATGATATTGTGTTGGTGGCAAAAAGTAAGCAGGACTTGAATGAGAGGTTGGAGGAGTGGCGAGCAGCCTTGGAGCGCGAAGGCTTATGCATCAGTCGGTTAAAACCGGGCACCTTTAATGTAACTTCAGTGGGGTCAACGGTGAAGAAGACATGCGGCTGACTATTGGAAGCCAAGTGGTAGCGCGAACGAGCAACCTCAAGTATTTAATATTGTTCGCCTAGAATGATGGGACATCAACTACGATATAGCTCAACGCGTTCGCAGATAATATTGTGTTGGTGGCAGAAAGTAAGCAAGAATTGAATGAGATGTTGGAGGAGTGGCGAGCAACCTTGGAGCGCAAAGGCTTTTGTATCTGTCGGTTAAAAATCGAGCACCTTTATTGTAACTTCAGTGGGGCCAACGGTGAGGAAGACATGCGGCTGACTATTTGGTAGCGCAAATGAGCAAGTTCAAGTATTTAAGATTGTTCGCCCAGAATGACGGGACATAAACTGCGATGTAACTCAACGCGTTCAGGTGGGTTGGGGAAAGTGAAGAGCAACCTGGGTGTTTTATGTGACAAGAGGTTCCCGTATCGATTAAAGGGGAAATTCTATAGGGTTGCAGTTCAATCGACTATGTTATGCAGAACCACTTGCTTGTCAATCAAGAAGATACAAGCACTAAAGTTTGAGGTGGCAGACATGTGTGAGATTAGGGGTTGCACGCATTACAGATAAGATAAGGAGGGAAGATTGAGAAGGTTCGGAAATGTGTAGATGAGATAGATGATTGATGACGACACGTGTGAGAAGTGTGGAAATCCTCATTGTGGAGGGGAAGAGAAGCAGAGGAAGACCAAATTGACATGGAAGGAGCATATTAGGTAGGATTTGTTAAGAGTTCCTGCGGAAGTCGGAAAAGGTAAGGGAGTTTTAGGGGAACGTATAGATTAAATATTTGTTGTGACTTCGTTTTTGGCATACACTTCACTTAGGTTGCCTTAGTCATAGGTGTCGGTGTTAACTACTTTCTAGGTTTGCATTTAGTCTTAGGTGTGCTTTTAGTTTTAGGTTACCTTAGTCATAGGTGTCGATGTTAGCTACTTTCTATGTTTGCATTTAGTCTTAGGTGTGCCACTTGTTTTAGGTGTGTTTTTAGTCTTATGTATGCATGTACTCTTAGCTACTTTAATCTTTGGGGTTTTTATGCCTTGCTAACCTTTTATCTTCTGCTGCAAATTAAAAAGGAGGTTTTCTGAGCCGAGATCTCTATGTGAGGAACCTCTTTATCCCATACGATAGAGGTAAGGTATTGAAGTGAAATTTTTGCCAAGTATGTTTTGTTTGTTTGTTTATAGTTTCTTAAAAATAACTTAATGAAGTATTAGTGTAAGAAATGAGACCCAATTAAAAAAGTGCATTGATGATTATAACTTAGCTGATATAACGTGACAGTGGTAATCATGCATTATATATGGTGTAAGCTTTATCAAATTTATCTTGTTACAAGGTAGGAATTATAAAATTAAATTATTAGTTTTACCTCTGAATTAACTAGCTATGATAGAGCCCAATATCCTTCTACATCTTTTCTTTGACTTAAGAGCCTGAGGTCTCATATAGCAGCAAGCTATGCTGAGGATGTTCAAAATGCTACTAGACTAACTGTAATCTAAAATTTTTGAGCAAGTTGTAGATGGACATCATTCATACAAAAACTCGGCATCGACAAATGAAACAATAGATCCATTTTGCCTCCAAAAAAATATAGAAAAAAGCTGAAAATCTGCACACTCAGTGCAGATATTTGCAGTTTGCTCCATAGTGGCACACACCTTGTGCATGGTATCTGCACAACTGCTGCCTCTTTCCTTGATATTGGCCCCTTGATAAATAACCATTGTTGCTGACTTGTTGGAAACTATAGTTTTCTGGTAGATACCGATGATCATAATCACTATAGCTTTTTGGTAGATACCGAGGTTCATAATCATGCCTTGGAGGATACAACCCCATGTTTCGTTCAACCTGAAAGTTTTTTCTCAAAGGAGCATCTACACCCCTTAAAGTACTGGGGTTCATATATGGAGCTCGGGCCATGTTACCTGAAACCCCCATAAACGGTACACCAGATGTCCTTGAATTAATAATAGCGCGTGTTGGAGATGTCTTTCTTTTATTTTCTTGTTTTTCATTCTTATAGTTCCCCATGTTTTGTTCAACCTGAAAGCTTTTTCTCAAAGGACCATCTATACCCCTTAAAGTATTGGGGTTCATATTCTCTTTGTATGGAGCTCCATCATGTTTATGATCCATTCCCAAAAATGGTGCACCTGAATTCTGAATTGAAGTCCTTGAATTAATCATAGGAGGTGTTGGAGATGACTTTCTTTTATTTTCCTGTTTTTCATTCTTGATGTTCCCTTTTGAGGTCCTGAAATGAAACCGAAATTTGTAAAGTTCTCAATTTTTTTTTATCTTTTTGCTATGAGAAATCAAACTCATGATACCTGCTTTCCCTGAGCGCCTTCTTCATTTCCTTATCATGAAGGCGTGCTTCCCTGTTAGTTCTTGCTACGTTACCTCTAGCATGTTTTTCAGACAAAATTCTCCGTCTTTCATTTTCATCTTCCCATCTCTAGGATTTAATGATAATGTTCAGCCACCACAATTGCAATAAAATCTGAAAAAAAAAACAATATGCAAACCTGTCTCATTGTCTTTAATCTATAAAGATTTCTGCCTTTGATGAGTAGAGGATGAAGGGGAGGGAGTGGTTTTGTCCCTTTGCTCCATAACACCTCAATCTAAAAACAACAATCAGAAACATAAAATTTAGAACTGTTGTAAATGAAACACTCATTGCTCTACTACAATGGAGTAGACTGTAGACAAATATATATAGGAAAATAAAATACAAACAAGTACACAAAGAATATAGAAGTTACAATGTAGTACATAAACAAATGAGCAAATAAAAAGTCTTTAAGTATGTAGATTAATAACTGTCTTTTAGAAAAAGGATTGAGAAACTTAGTGAAGATCTGTCTTACTGTAAAAGTATGTTGTTGTTTGGCAGCACCATAACTTTCTTTCACAATCCTACCAGCTACAATTCTTTGGCCACAAGGAGGCCCACTAGCACTCCTTGATGCAATGTTAAACCTGGATATTATTAACCAACCAATTATAAGCTATTAAGATTAGACAGTGTCAAGATAGTCAATCTGTTTAATCTACTTGGAACAAGAATGAAAGGATCCTCACATTTCATAAACATTCTGTTCAAACATAACAACATCTCCTGTGCATGCATCACCTGCATTAATCCACTTCACTTAGAAACAAAATATGAAATGCAAACTATAGATCATACTCCAGAAGATAACAGAAACTGGTTGGTAAAGCAAGACCTACCTTTACAATTCATAACAAAACTGGAAGCAGGGTATTTATGTTCTCCATCACCATTCATAATACTACAATATCATCAAGTTTAGCAATTAATCAAAAGGGGCATTTCAATTTTCAACAGAAACAGTTGCATTTGTGAAAGTATACCTAATGTGCTCCTTGATGCGGTGAATCAGGATATCTTTCTTGCCGGTTAATCTCAACCCATGTCTTCTTAGATACAGCTTACATTGATCCACTTTCAGTTTCTCCACCTGACAACCTACCAATAAAAAAAGGGGATAAACAAAATCATTTAAGAGAGGCATTTCAACAAACACTTGATCTTCATGTTTGTTTGAGTTCTCAGATTAACCTTCAATCATCTTTTGAACGATCTCAAAACTTGTCTCTTCATTTGCATCAAACTCAGGAGCAGCAGTCTCTATGCAATCAGCATCCTCATCAACTTCTATGGGAACACTGAAAATGAAAAGAAAAAAAAACAATCCGGAAATTTAGAAGAAAACGTTTGGAATCAGCAGAAAGAAAGGGCAACGAAGAATCACCGAGGTCTGGATTTTTTCTTGATTGAGAGATTCGATAATTTTGATCGGGTCTCTTCTAAAATGTCGAAGCTTGGATCTTCTTGAGAATCATCGGAATCGCACGTCTCTGTTTCTGATTCAACAACTTGAGTGTAATATTGTTTAGCCATTACAAGTTGATTTTGGATCAACAGCTTTCTGAATTGGTTTTTATTTAGGGTTTTAGGAAGGTGAACGTTCGAATTTGAATTTTGAATAGACGGTCGAGGCCAACGGATCTTGGATTTTTTACTAGGGATGGCAACAGGGCGGGTTCGGGCCGGGTATCGGTAATCTCAAACCCATACCCGGTTGTAAAATCATGTCCCATGCCCGACCCATTACCCGTCGGGTTTGTGTCGGGTAATTACCCGTCGGATATCGGGTATGCCCGCGGGTATCGGGTATACCCGTTAGTATCGGGTATCTGGTTATTTTGCGGGTATCGGCCGATACCTGTCGGGTATTTGTCGTGTACTTTTCTATGACTCTATTTTTTATATTTATAAATACACATTTAAAAAGAAAATTTAATTTTTCACATAATAAATCTAATAAAATAAATGAAGCATTAATAAGCATGTGTCAAAGGAAAATTAAAATTAAAAAATTTTCGGGTATATGGTTCGGGTAAACGGATACGTGGTTTCGGGTAATCGGGTCGGGTATCCACTAATCTCATACCCGTCCCATACCCACGAAAATTTTTAAAATTAATCCTATATCCAGCCCCGTACCCGTCGGGTTTCGGGCATACCCGTCCCGGATGCTTCACGTTTCAGGTATACCCATCAGGCTCGGGTTATTTTGCCATCCCTATTTTTGACCCCGGACCAAGTTCACGAATGTATCAAACCCAAGCAATATTGTCTCTCTAGACTTAAATAAACATTTTGTTTTTTATTTCGACAAAACTATTAAAACTTTAGTAAACATGTTAAAAAATAAACCACTTAAATTATTAGAACATAGAATAACTAACTTCGTGAATAATGATTGACTTAAAATGGCTACAAATAAAAATCTGAGTAACATGCTTATTTTAGTTTTTCATACTATGGTTGTAAACCATTGCCTTGAACTTGTTAATCTCAAAATAAGATTAATTTTATGTTTGAATTTAAAAATACATCAACAAATAAACAAAGAAATATGCTCAACATATGTTTTTTTTTCTTTCTATTAGAAGAAAGTTTCATATTCAAATTATCAATGAATTGTGAGAGTAAGATAACTACTAAACGATTAAAAAGTGATTCATATGGATGGCTCTCATATATAGCGTGCTTAACATATAAGCTCTTAAAAATATTATATTTGTAAAATCGATTATTTGTTGGATTTGTATATGGGTTTTATGGAAGCGATAAAGCATACAACATATTTAAATACATTTAAAACATCCTATCAATGATTCATTTGTAAAGAATTTATGAAACCAAAAGAACACATGGTGTGTTAAAGAATTACAACCTTTGATGCGTGCTTTAGATGAGTTAACGAAGTGGATGACAAAGATTTGATTGTTTCTCTCAATATGTATCCACACTGAACATTTGGCGGTCAGATCGGTGGTAGCATCACTACCTGATATAAAGATGAACTAGTGACTTCAAAAACTCTTTCTCGAACTTCATTATTCGAATGCTTGTAATACATTTTTCTCCTTTAAAATTACATACATACTTGCGCATCAATTTAGTTGTAACAACCTAGACAAACCTGACACTTTATTTTGTGGATTGGAAACGAAAGAAATAAAGATAAAGTGCTAAAGAGGTAAAAATATGGAAGACAGGTGGAGCTTTAAACCCTAGCCACCACGCCCATCATCCCTCATTCACCATCTTCCCCACCAAAAGTTCTAGAGAGAGAAAGGAGAGAGATATAGAGAGAGAAAATAAAAAAAACGCCATTCAAGCCTTCCACCTTACTCCATCCTGATCCTAGATTGTGGAGACTGAAACACGGGATTCTGCAAATTTCAATGTAAGAACCGACCCTAACCTCTTGTTTCTTTGAAATGGGTTAAAACGGGTAGACTAGGGTTTAATCCTAAAAGTTATGACTTTTACGTATAAAATGGCTTAAAAACCATAGATTTAATGGAAGTTGAACAAAGGATTTTGACGTAAAAAATATAATTTTGGATAAAAAAACATGGTGGATCGTATGGCGTTCTTCTGGCGACAGTACGGGGAGAAACCATGATGGACGACAATAATTATTGGCGACAATAACGGTTGACGAAAGTCATAACAAAAGTTATGGCGACACTAAGCCTGGCGACAGTACTAGCGATACTGTCAGTGACAGTAGCAATATTTATAGATTTTCACGTGTTAGTTTTCATGCAGATAGTATAGTACTCCAGGCAACCGTTTAAGAAAGTTACATAGAATCATATGAGTAAATATTGGCCATTTTTAAGTTTTTAAACTGGTATGCATACTTAGAAAGAAAACACATTTGTTAAATGAAAGGTAAAGAAAGAGAGAGATATAATTTTAAATAAACAAATGTTTTATGAAAGTGATGATGGAAAGATAAATAATAAACTTATAATAAAAGCAGTATTATATTACCGATTGATAGTGATAGTCTGATAGATGTCGTGATATGAATTTATGTGATGATATATGCTATTTGAACGGATTGCTTATGTGAATTGAATGTGAATGTGAATGTTATGTGATTGATGTTGTGTAATATCCCGGATTTCCCCGACCCGTTTTCTTAAGATATTCATTAGAGAACGTTTATACCCGAGATACATATATATATATATATGTTCAAAAATATGTATATACATTTTAAGGAAAAATAATTTATACTTAAAACATATATGTGTATATATATGTGAGGATTATTTAAAAAGTATAAATACATATACTCTTAAAACTTTATATAAACTTAATACTAAAACTTATAATAAATATTATAAATCATTTTTTTATCATTTGAGAAAAAGCTTATCAAATTTGTATTAAACATATTATGTGTTTATGAAGTCCAGGGACTGAAACTGTCCATTACCGAAACTCAGTTTAAACTAAGACTCAAATAATAAAACTTTCAAACTTCAGGGGCCTGTTATGCCCTTAACCCAAACTCCTGATCCTAAGATCAGTCACGAGTTCGAAACCCACAGAAGCCGGTTTCCACCTCCGATTATTCAAAAACGCGAATTCCGTCCGGATTCGATGAACCTCGGGTCCATCTCGCGCATGCGACCTGTCCCCTAGGTGCCTTAATGATTCAATTCGACCGAGGCAACGCGTGAGGCCGGTATTTACTCCGATCGGCTCAACCAATTTTCCCCAACCCGTTCGCGCATTCAATGCTGAAATGGTTATAAATACCGACCCCCATAGCTCAACATCATCACACCAAACCTCTCTCAAGTGCCAATTCCACAGAATCGTGCCCGCATTACTCGATTGAAGCTTGCGTCGGCCGCTTCCGAACTCGGCCTCGTTCTCCCTCGTTTCGACACTGAATCAGGTAATTCGAATACCCACTGTCATCGTTTTGAGTCCTTAATCAATTGCCCTCTGTCAATTTACAATGACAGAGGGATTTGCTAGTCGTATTTCGGGAATCTAGTTCTAGGGTTCATAATGAGATTTGGGATCGATTGAGCAGGTGTTTATCTTTTTGTTTTTCCACATAAAAACATCAGCGAGCCGTAGCCGGATGGTTAAGTGTTTGTGTGTGATGTTGACCCGGGGCAGACCCGAGTTCGATTCGGTCTGGCCCCAGGTTTTTGTTTCTATTTTTCTTTTATCCCTTTTAAAACAGTTTTTAAACTTTTATAATTTTTATAAATTATGTTATACATTTATAAACTTAAACCCAATTTTTAATTACACTTTTACTTTCGGGAACATTTTTAATTAAATGAAATTTAGTTAAACCTATAATTAACTAAGTCTTTAATTTTGGTTTTAAATCCATAAAATCTATAAAAATACTTTTAAAACTTTTATAAAATTTATATAAACATAAACCGATTGTTTATATAAAATGTGAGAAAATAAATATGCTTTAATTATGTTCTAAACTTATAAACTTCATAAAGACTTTAAAACTTTCATACTTTTAAAAACATAAACTTTAAATTAAATAGTTATACTTATAAACTTACCAATTGAAGTAAACATTATAAACTTATAATTTTATTTAAACTTTAAAGACTTATAGTTAAAATACCAATTTGAAAAGAGAATTATTCATACTTCATTTATTTAATTATTTATAAACTTGTAAAACTTTATAAACTTGTAAACTTTGAAACTTATAACTTAAAAATATACATGTTATCTTATTGAAACTACAAGATAATAAATATTTAATACCTAAATGCTTTGATAAATCTTAAATGATTTATATTAATTAGATAAATATTTAGATAATTATCTATCCTTAATAGTCATGTATTCTTGAAGTAATTATTATAAAACTTTGATTATTATTTATCCTTTAAAATAATAATTATCATTTCATATATTCTTTAAATAATTATTATAAATCTCTAATAATTATTTAGTCTTTGAATAATTATGGTTAAACCTTAATAATTATTTAGTCTTCCATTTAACAAATACTTCAACTCCATTCACGAATACTTAGAAAACTATTTTGATTATTTCTTAACATGTGTAATTAATAGTAGTAAAGCTTTTGAATAATTATTTTAATTATTCTAAACTATAAACTATGTTAAACTTCGATACTCAAGTCTTGCGTCATCCATTTAAAACCTTTACTTTAAACTTGATTTTATGAACACAAATTATTCCCGCCTCCCATTTGGAACCCTAGTCGAATCTCGAAATCCTAGATCCTTTGTCTTAGACTTTTTATTTGAAACTTTAGACTTATATTCTTAGGCTCGTTGTGAGGATAATCTCCCTCAAAGTCTTGCAAACTTACTCTTGTCGGATACTCGTCATCATCCAGGTGAGTATACTTAGCCCCCTTTTTGTTTTGTTTTTGCTTTATAAACTTGGGGTGGAACATGTTCAAACTTTTTAGACTTATACAATTCAAACTTAACTATGTTTACATGTCTTCTATGTGTTATATGCTTTGAGACTTGCATGCTTAAATTAAACTTAAAACTAGCATGTTCATTAACTTTGGCCGAGCCTATAGTAACGGTGATAGATCTATTGTATTTGACCAATCCACCTTGATTGATTGACCCTTCGGGGGGAGCCCTTGGTGATTGTTACTGAAGTAAACTTTTAAACTTGAGACTTATAAGGGTAACCTGCGGGTTATGCCTAAACTTGGTTGGAGGGTTGATGTGCACAATGTCTAAACATGCTTGTTTTCTCATACTTACATTAAAGAATGCATAAATCATAGTGAATTGTAACTCTTTTCAAATACTTGTTAAACTGTGTCAAAACCTTTGTATCTCACCAACTATTTTGTAGTTGACAGATTCTTTCACATGTTTCAGGTTTACATCATGAGACTTATTCGTGATCACATAGGATGCTTTGGACCTAGACTACTTAAATTAAATGTTGTATTCGTATTATTCTTCCTTGTATTGAATCTTAAATTATTTATTAATGAAGTATCGAAACTTTAATAGTCAACCTTGTGCTATTGAACAACCGCGTCCGCCCCGATGTATAATCCGCCGTCGGTTGGGGTGTGACATGTTGTAAATGTAAAGTTATTGATAGTGATGGATTGTGGAAAGGAGTCTTGTTACAAGCACTGAAAGTAGCCTTGCAAGCACCCGAGAGAAGTCTTGTCTTACACAAGTCGAAAGGAGCCTTGCATTTATGCAAGCACTAATAGTAGAAAGGAGTCTTGTTTATACAAGCTGAAAGGAGTCTTGCTTTGTGCAAGCATAAAAGAGCTTTGTATAAGACAAAGGCTTGGATATGTTTTGATAGTCTTGCACTAGTGCAAGTTGTAATGATGTTAGTATAAATGATACTAATAACTAAAGAACTTTATAAACTATGAAGTTATAGAAAGGAAACGAAAGTGAAAGTTTTGAAAGTATACTTGGACCAGGTCCAAACAAATGTAAAGTTTTGTTATACGATGACACAAATAAAGCTTAAAGTATATAAAGAAATATATTTAATGACAAGTTAAAGTTTATAACTATGAAAGTAAAGATAGAACTTACTCAGTATATCTAACTTTTCATATGCACATCAGGTTAGCAATTGATAGTAGAAAGAAGTTGCGAGAGCTGAGATAACATGGATTGGTGGATTGCTCGACTATGAAGACTAACATTTGTATAGACTGATAGTATTTGAACAATGATTATGAAAGTTTTATTTGGTTATGAATTTTGTAATGTTTGAACATATCTTCCCTTGAGTTTAAGAACCATGTATTTGTGTGTGGACCAACTATTAGATGTACCCGGTCTAGATGCGTTTCAAATTTAGTTAGCCATATAAGTTTTGATAAATTCTTTTATCTTAAAACTTACAATATTGTGAGCCAAAATTTGAGATAAATTTGTTAAAAAAACACCTCCTTCTTATAATAAAATGTTTTTGGCTCATATCAGAAGTTTTAGCTCAACCAAAACATACAAACTTTGTCTTGGGTTTTACTGAGAAAATATTCACACCAAGAAAAACAAACGGCCAAAAAGAGAAAATGTATATAGAAAACCAAATTTCCTTTTGTGCAAATGGACACATTATCCATTAGACTACTACCATTCTTAAACCAACTATTCATCGAAAACCAATTTCTCTTTTCTCTATAGTTTCTATACAACTCGATTGAACTCAATTTTTCACACTCATTACCATCCCAACCAAAACCAACTTTTTATTAAATAAATACAATATATGATTATTTTTTATTAATTATTAGAAATATAAAAAATAACTATTTTATTTCAAACAAATAATTTATTTATTTTAAATATAAAAAATACTTTATTTATTTTGTAAAATGGTCATTATTTATTTTACAATAAGAATATTTTTTCTAATTTTTAATAAAATTTATGCCAGAATGGCTAAAAAACTGTGTTTGGATATTTTTTTTAAAGTTAAATATGCATGTTATTTGAGAAAAATCAAATTATATGTGAAATGAACCGTTAGAAAAGAGAAATTTAAATCAAGATCCAATAAGGTATTGTCGTGTCTCTAAAGTATTTATTAGAAAATTAAGCAACTGATATTGGGTGAAAGTATGGAACGACTTGGGTGGTGAATTTTTAATTTGTTTTAGGACCGACCAGGATTTGTTCACTGATATGGTCTTTAAGTTGTTTCGAATGAAAAGATGTTATTCTCCTTCCCAAAAATCTTTTCCATGCTACATATATAATTCGGTATTTTGCATCTCCTATCAAAACCAATCTAACTAAGATAGTCATTTTGTTGTTTGGTTCGGTTCTAAAACATTGATACTATTAAAAAAAAGACATACAACTTATATTTTGAATGTTGCACTTAAAAATGAAGTTAATAAGGGTAACGACATATGACAAAATAAAATGTTAAATATTTAACGATCGAGGACATAGTTTTATTTTGATTTATTAGATATAATAATATGTAGAGTAAATTACAGAAATCGTCCTTTATGTTTATACCATTTTTCACTTTATGTCCTTTAGCCCAAAAAATATCAGAAATCATCATTTATATTTAAAACCCTTACACGTCATGTCCTTTAGCCTAAACGACGTTAACTTTTAACGTTATATCCGGTCATGTGAAGAATAATATGGTCATTTCATTGTTTCAGGGACTATTTGTGTAATTTCCCGTTCTCTCTCTCTCTCTCTCTATCTTCAAACGCTCCCTAAATCAAAGATCGCATCTGAAGTTCTGAACCAGAAAAACTAGGGTTCAGATTTGGGGATGGCATGGTTGGTGGTGTGGTGGTGAACGATGGTGAAGTGAGAGGGGAGGGGGCTGGAGTGTGGCGGTGGTGGTCGATTAAGGAAGTTAGGGTTTCTTGGTGATAGTTGCAGGTGGTGGCTGGTGTATGGTGGTGGCGGTGGTTGTCGCTTAGTCGCCGGAACCCTAGCTCGATGGGTGCTGGAAATCAGGTCTCCCATACCCTCCTTCAGCTGAAACAACTACAACCGAGCAATCACCGTCCGGAGAATTCCTTAAGTGGACCATCAAACCCAATAACAACTTCGACGTAAGAAGGTTTCTTCCATTTTATCTTCTCGCATTTCCTAACGAGGTCTTCTGCTTGTTTGAGCAGATCGATGAACCTGTCCGTTTCCTCCTAATAAAGCTCCTACAACTAATTCTCCCATTGATGAACTGAAAGAACTTCAATCTGTTTAGATCAAATCACCATTAAAATTGATTTTTGATCGCGTTTGAGTTGAACAATAAAGAGTTTCAATGGTTCCAAATTCCACAATTCAATAAGATTTTGGAAATTACAGGGTTTATACCGATCCAATCTTGAAGGCACCACCGGAAAAGTCCCTAATCAGATCTCCCGATCAAATCTCTCTTTTCGCAGTAATTGAAATCTTGAAGGCACCACCGAAAAAGCCCCTAATCAGATCTCCCGATCAAATCAACTAGAAATCAGCTAGGTTAGCTCGATGGGTGCTATGGCGGCGGTGGTCGGCTGGTGGTGATGCGGTGGTGGTTGACCAGTGGTTGGTGATGTTGGTGCTATGACGGTAGTAGAGAGAGAGAGAGAGTTGAATGTAATTTACTCTTTTTCATTATATATATATATATATATATATATATATATATATATATTTGTGAGTAAAAAGACCAAAAGATTTACACATGAGGATGAGTTAACTGAAAAACTTAACACCCGTTAGACTAAAGGATGTAAACCACAATAAATTTAAACGTAAATGATGATCTATGATATTTTTTGGGCTAAAGGACATACAGTGAAAAATGATATAAACATACAGGACGATTTCTGTAATTTACTCTAATATGTATATATGTATTATATTACATTAATACTTATGTGTCATCGACCACTTGCACCTCCACTTTTAAGAAATGATAATATACACCTCCACTTTTAAGAAATCGAAAATAATATGTTAATTAATTTTTTTCTTGACGCTCCAGTATAAATTTCGTTAAAAAAGGAGTTGTATTCAATGTAGGGTATTTTTTAGGTGTCACGAGTTATATCGACTAACGGTAATGTGATGGTACCGTGAAGAATGAGACCAACACCGACAGAAAAACATCGGTTCCGTTATATAACTGTCTTTTATCTATGTTTCGATTTCCACAATTGTGTCGCCGTAACTTCATACGTTTGTTTTTGTGTTTAGCCATGTTAATGTCACCGTCTTAATCGTTTAAGGTTCGCATTTCGCCGCCACGAAACGCATAGCTAGTTTTCTAGTTATTATCAAAGACTTGAGGTGGTTGAAGTGGAGTGTTTATAAATAAAATTAAATGTGAATTGGTCTTGGGTAATTGAAGTTTGTGAAAAAGACAAACAATTGTTCGTTTAAGACTAATAATAATAAAAATATAGAATGAAGCAATTTGGGATTTGATAGTTGATACTCAGAATATCTGGTTTGGGTCTTTCTCTTTAACCATTAAATTAAATTGAAACATAAGTTTAGTTTAATTGATTATTAGTTTTCTTTTCTGGGAATGGATTTTGTTTTGCAAATTTCAGGTGTATCTTTTATGTGGACGATGTCTCCATCACATTATCGAGCTTAGCTTAGCAGCCACCCGTTTCATAAATTCATACCAAATTAACACTCAAATTATTTAATTTGTCAGCCGATCATCATCACCTTTGCTTCAATGGTGGTTGCATCGCCGCTCTGCACATGGCTAGTGGCTGCCTGCATCTCCGTTTCCGCCGATAACAACCTCCACCGTCTCAAACCAGCGGCGGCGGCATCCAAAAGGCTCAGCCGTTCCGCCAGAAGGAAATTAGCGGCAAACTCCGGCAGCGGTGGATTGATGTCGTCGTTATACGGGTCGGGTATTATGAACCTATTGGAGCCCTGTGAGGAGTATTATAAATCCAAACCCTTGTCCTCTATTTTTGGTTTTCAAAGTATCAATCGCATTCACAAACAAACAGGTACTCCCAATTATGATAATTTTTTGATATGCAAAGCAAACCCTTGTTGTTGTTCTAATGATGATGGATTGTTTAGGCAAAGCCATGGCAATTGCTGTGCAGCCTGCAAAAGAAGCAACAACAAGGAAGAAACCAATCACCAAGAAACGAAGAGTTGTAGTGACCGGGCTCGGTGTCGTATCACCGGTTGGTGATGTTGTAGATGTCTTCTATGAGAATCTACTGGAAGGTGTTAGTGGCATCAGTGAAATCGAGTCTTTCGACTGCCAACACTTTCCTACTGTAACTATACTCATACATACTCTGTTGTTTCAAGTTAACAGTTTTAATGATCAATCCCAAAAATGGTAGGTCTAATTTGAGTTGGTTTCAGAAAATTGCAGGGGAAATTAAGTCATTCTCAGCTGATGGATGGATAGCACCGAAACTTTCAAAACGGGTGGACAAGTTTATGCTTTACTTGCTAACTGCTGGCAAGAAGGCGTTGGAAGATGGCGGTGTTACAAAAGATGTCATGAAAGAGTTGGACGTAACAAAATGTGGTGTCATAATTGGATCTGCACTTGGTGGCATGAAGGTTAGTTTAAGCTTTCTAATACAATGTTATCAACAGTTTTGAGTGTTATACTGTTTAAACAGGTATTTCAAGATGCAATTGAAGCATTGAGGGTTTCGTACAGAAAGATGAATCCGTTTTGTGTCCCGTTTGCAACGACAAATATGGGCTCTGCAATGCTTGCAATGGATTTGGTAATTAATCAGTTTGTTGCAAATTATTTTATGAAATTTAGTGGACTTATGCTTGGTGATATGTAGGGTTGGATGGGACCAAATTATTCGATTTCTACAGCTTGTGCTACAAGTAATTATTGTATACTAAATGCAGCTAATCATATTATCAGAGGTGAAACTGTAAGCATCATTTTTCACTTGCCTCATTCTCTATAATTCACCTGCAGACTCTTGGTTTGGACTAAACAGGTGAAAACTTGCAGGATATGATGCTTTCTGGTGGTTCTGATTCAGCCATCATCCCTATAGGTATTCATTAAAAATGAAGGGCAAATTGCAAGACAATTCAAAGTACTATAATTTTTCACCAGATATTTGGAACATACTTCATTTTACCATTTAATGCAACATTTGTCCCATTTCTTACCAAAGTATGCAATTTGTTGCAGGAAATTATTAAAAAATGGTTCATATGTTCCAAACAATTACTAAATTGCATATTTTTTATAAGAAATGGTAACAATTTTGATTAAATGGTTAAAGCAAAGCATGTTTCAAACGTCTATAAAACATGAAATAGGACATTTTTCTGTTTGCGTTTAAGTAAACGGAACTATTTATCCATTCTTCATGAATTATCATCTTAAAATGATTATTTATTTAGGACTTGGAGGGTTTGTTGCTTGCAATAGTCTTTCACAAAAGAATGATGATCCAACCAAAGCGTCACGCCCTTGGGATGTGGTATGATTTAAATTATCACAGTTCTTTCAAATAAACATCTTCTAATTTTTTAATATTATTTTGGTGGAGCAGAGTCGTGATGGATTTGTAATGGGAGAAGGTGCTGGCGTTCTCCTTCTAGAAGAGTTAGAACATGCTAAGGTATATCTCAGTTCAGTTCTACACATATTTATTTGTTTATTTATTGATTGTCCTTGATGATTTTGCAACTCGAATGAAAAACTGGTTGGCAGGCAAGAGGTGCAAAGATTTATGCAGAATTCATGGGGGGAAGTTTCACTTGTGATGCATATCACATGACTGAGCCTCATCCTGATGGTAAGTTTAGAGCATCTTTAGCTGCACAAAAGTTTCTTCACTTGTCTCTAGCTTTCTAGAATATTTTTCTATTTTTAAAATACTACTGAATATTTGGAAAACATTTTTAAGATACGATCAGAAAAAAAATAAAATAGTAATCAAGCATGGTGGTAGACGGATGCAATGGTGGGCTAGAAAAGATTGGAAAACTTTGAAAAACACAGACCAAAATTTTTAAAGGAAAATTCTGGAAAGCAATGTTGAGATGTCTCCAAATTGCAGTTGTATAGTAGAAAACTGTGTTTTTTTTTTCATTTTTCAAGAAAAATTTTCTGGTAAAGACTTATTTGAATAGGTTTTCTGGTTTTCTTGTTTCCCGTGATTTTTTTTTTCTCATTTCCTGGAATTTGCATATAATTTAGTTGTTTTGGTTACTGTAATTAGGGACAGGAATAGTTCTATGCATAGAAAAGGCTTTGGCTCAATCTGGGGTTGCTAGAGAAGATGTAAATTACATAAATGCACATGCTACATCTACACAGTCTGGTGATCTAAGTGAATATGAAGCTATCATTCGCTGTTTTGGAGACAATTCTGAGGTAAAGTTGATTAAGTCAGCTTATTACTGTGTAGAAACATAATAAACAGATAATCAGATTTAATAAGAAATCCCAAACTTCAATGGGTTAATTGTGGTTGAATGACTGATTTTGTGTAGTTGAAGATAAACTCCACGAAATCCATGGTAGGTCACTTGCTTGGGGCTGCTGGTGCTGTTGAAGCAGTAGCTACTGTTAAGGTAAATGATATTTTAAGTTCAGCATGCACAAGTTAAATACGAGGATCGGATTCAATAACGATATACACCATTATGTAGGCTATACAAACGGGATGGCTTCATCCAAATATCAATCTTGAAAATCCAGATGTCGGCGTGGTATGTATTCACCTCCTTTCTTTCTACACTGAATATGTTTTTGAATCTTTAATGAAATAAAAGTGTTGTTTAATTAGGATAAAAATGTGCTGGTTGGTGCAAAAAAGGAAAAATTGAATATAAAGGTGGCACTATCAAACTCTTTTGGCTTTGGAGGACACAATTCAACCATCTTATTCGCCCCTTACAAGGATCAGTAACTTGATTACTACAGCAAACAATGGTCCTTTCGATCGTGTAGATATACTACTTTTAATGCATGACAAACTATAATATCATTACCCTTGATTTGAGCTCAGATGTTGAAAAAAATTACTATAAGTTTCTTAAATCTGTTCAACTATGCATTGTGTCCTAACAGAAGCAATCATGCTGAAATGCACTACTTTTTAAAAAAAAGTAAATTTCTAATTAAACTTGAACTACATTTTGACCCTTGGATCTAAGATATATATACATAAATTCTCTCTGTGATTGTAATCACCATCACTTGTGCCTAGTCCAGAAACCAACTCCAAGAACAATTGCAACCTCTCTCTGCTGTTAGAAATTTGGTGACAGGCAGATCCTTTTACAATATATAACATCTTTAAATCAAGTAAAACTGTAACAATAGTATTTAGAGGATGGGCCTTGGAGCAACTGGTAAGGTTGCTGCTTTGTGACCTTGAGGTCATGGGTTCGAGCCGTGGGAAACAGACTCCTACATAAAGTGTAGGGTAAGGTTGCGTTCATCAGATCGCGAAGCAATCCGGCCCCAGACCCTGCACAAACGCAGGAGCTAAGTCAAGCACTGGGTAGGCCCTTAATGTCATGATGTATTCATAACTAATTATTTTAGGTTCTAATCATAGATCTAATCAAAATGCCTATATATATGTATATCACTTTCTGAGCACACTTTGTTGCTAGAGGTGCACAAACCGGATTTTTTTTGGATCCGGACCGGATCCGTCAACGGTGGTCAACGACCGGACACGAGGGAACCGGTTCCGGATCGGATCCGGTTTTGGGAGTGGAGAGGTGGAGCCTATTGGGACCGGACCGGATATTAGGAATCGGACCGGACAAAAAAAACAGGTTCCACCGGATTTAAAAAAAATATATATTTAAAAAAATTAACAAAGATACACTATAAAATACATGTTTTATTTCTTTTTTTATATTTTTTGAAGTGAACTAAAAATAGTTCGTACAAAAAAATTACAAAAAACATAATGGAATCACAAAATATATATTATTTATTGTGACTCGTTATTCGTCGTCTACTCGTCTTAGTCTTCGTAACTTCGGTTTTCAATCTTCTTCGCCTGAGATACGTTGGGCTTCATCATAAGCTTGTTCTTCGTCCGAAAGTGGAATCGCCGCACCTTGTTCTACTTCGAAATTGTGTATTTCTTGTTCAATGTCAAGCTCGCCTTCTAGTTTTGCAACATGTTGTACACGTTCGGCGGCATCCAAATGGTCCTTCAAGCAAATACACGTCTTCATAGATTCCGGTATAAGCCTCTTTGAGAAAAATCAGATTCCGAAGCTACCGTGGAAGCTTGGACGGTTAGTAGGTACCATTGCGGCTAGAACGAGATATTGGGTTTCCCTTCCTTACCACCAACTCAAGATATCAAAGTTTTCAAACTCTTCGGATCTTAGAGTTGAAATAAAATCGGTAGCTTGATATCTCCCAAGCTCGCTACTTGGTGTGCTTCCACGAGCTTGTTTAGTATTTTCGTTTCTTAAAGTATTAAATAAATTTAGCATCGGGTTCCTTGAACTACTAGAACTTGAACCCGAAGCCATTGATTCACGTATATTTGATGGATCACCACTTCCACCATATTTGCGTAAATAATAATCAAACATATTATTAAAAGCCGAATTGAAATCCCTTATTGCCTTTGATTCAAAATTTGGGTCTTCCTCGTGCATATTTAAATCGTCCGATATTGATCCAATTAATGTTTCAACACCGGTTACATTAATCGTTGGGTTTAAAGAGGCCGAACATGTAACGACGGCCGACATTTCCTTAAAATATTTTTTAAATTTATCTTTCATAGATATTACCATTGTTGCAAAAATAGGGCCGTGATATTCAAACTCTTTTAATTTATTACATATTAAATATAATTGTTGAAGTACTAGCGAATACGTGGGATAATAAACTCCCGATAAACATGTAGTTGCATTTTTAAAAACCTCAAGCAAATTAGTTAGTTTCTCAATCGTATCCCAACTTATATTATCAAATTTTTTGAAACAACGTTTCTTTTGGACAAGTTCATCATGGAATTGTTTTAAAGTAACTCTTTGCCTTAAGGCCGATTCAAACATTTTCCATGTCGAGTTCCATCTAGTAGGTACGTCCCAATTCGGACCTAAAAAGATGGAATCCGTTTGTTGGCACAAGTTTCTATAGTTCATATATCTTTTTTTGCTTGTGCTAAAAACTTCTCGTAACATCATGTAATATCTGTACTTTTCCGTTTACAATTTCCGGCCATTTGACATTTATTGTAAACCCTAATTATCCATATTTAATAATATGTGAAAATTCTTAAATAAATTGCTTAAACTATGTGGCTAAAAACCATACTCAAACTATGTTTTAGGGCTAATATTCATGGTATTTGAAGAAAGTCCCTAAACTATATAAAATAAATCAAATAAATAAATTTTAATTAAATAAATATTTTTAAAATAAAGTTTTATAAAAATATGTCTTTTTAAAGTAAATTAATTAAACCCCTTGATCCATTGAACCCCTTGAAACCCTTTGGACCCTCTCAATTTGAACCTTTGAGTTTTGAACCCCCAAACCCGCTGTTTGACTTCGAAAAGTCAACAGGGCCGAAATCTCTCAAATTCGAGCACCAATCCGTCGAATTCGGGCGTTAAACCGTAATCAATCTCCTGGAAACCAACGTGCGACGGTTAGGATCGGTTATGTGGAGCTAATTACACCGGCAATCAAAGGATTTGAGTTCAATCGGCTCGTAACCGTCATCCATTATTCCCGACTTCAATTCGTGCATTTAACGTGAAATTAGGCTATAAAAACGAGTACTACACCTTCCTAACACTTGCCATAAACCTTCTAAACGCTCGTACTCGCTGCATTCCACCTCCAGAACTCCGACGAGCTCGCGATTTGCCGACCCCGGCTTGGTAGTCGTTCTCCCTCGATCCGCAACCATATCAGGTAAAAATCGTGCCCATAGATTCGTTTTGATGTAATGAATGAAAGCCCCATGGTGGCAAGTTCGATCGGGTTCGAATCGGGCGGATTGGTAGGCTAGGGTTTCGGGAATACGAATTGGGGAAGATGGTGGGCTGGGGTTATGTGTTAAAATCTTTTCGTATGCATCCTTGATCAAGGCATACGCCCAGATCAACCGGTTAAGACACTTGACTCGTACGGGGGAGGTCGCGGGTTCGAGCCACAGCCCCGCACCTCTACCCTTTTTCCTATTTTTTTTTATTTTTATTAATTAAATCTCTAATCTTTAAAAATTCATAACTTTTTATTTACAACTCGAAAATGTACAAATAAATAGCCCAAATTTTTGTAATAAAATTCTCTACTGTTTTATAAAATAAAAACAGGAAAATTTCTGAGTTTATAAAATTATTTATTTAAAAGTCTAATTTTAAAACTTGGATTATTTATTTAATATTAGCAAACTTATTCCAAAAATCCTACAAAAATTAAAGAAACTTAATTTATATATTCTTAACGAAATATTAAGTTTCTGGAACTTTTAGACATTTTTACTAATTTTTCACAAATTTAACTTGTAATTAAATCAATAGATTTATTGAATTAATTAAACTAAAAATAAATGAATTTTATTAAAAATTCACTATTTTAACAGAAAATATTCATAAGATTTATAAATAAACTATATTTATATTTTTCACTATTTTCTGTAATACATTAGTTAATAAAAGGATTTATTAATTAAATTTCTAAATGAGTAATTAAATAAATAATTACTTAAAACATATTTAAATTACTAAACATAATAATTTAGTAAATTAAATACTTACATCTTCATACCTTAAACTGTAACCTAATTACATTTTCAAACCTTAAACTTTCCAAAACCCTAATTTCCCAAATTCGAGAACACGAACGAACCTTAGCTTATTCCTTTAAACTAAATGACTAAACTACAACTATAATAGGTTAATTGTGACCTACTTTGGATTATATCTTTGGATCAAACTTAGCTTGGAAACTACTTACAAACCATGTGAGTTTTCATGCCCCTCTTTATACATTTTATCACTTTTGGGGTGAAACATGTTCCTATATAATTACACTTACACTATTGACAAATCTCACAACTTGAAACAAATTCCCTTATGTTAGACTTGTTTAATTGCATTATGTGGCTTATTTGTTGATTACACTAGTTCATATTATTAACTGTTGCGACAGCCTATGAATGGAATTAGTGGTACCATGTGGGTTAGCTACCCCATGCATTTCTTTGATCTAGGATGCATGTAATGAATTCTGAAACTGAAAAACTGTTAATTGGATAAATCTTAAAAGGAAGGTTTAATTTGGACTGTGTGTATATACAATAAGACTATAATGTATTACTTGTCTTAGCATGGAATTTGTACTTTATCTAAACTACTATATCTATATCTACCATGATTGCTCACCAACAATTCATTTTGTTGATAACTCTTATTTTAAACATGTTTCAGGTGCACCAAGTTCAAGCAACGCTTGATTTATGTTCAACACTTAGGCTTGGACTTAGAAACTTGAAATCTGATTTTATCTTGTTTGGAACTATGTTTTGTCTTGTTTATTTGAACTATTTGTAGCCTTTGAGGCACTTTTAATATTATTGAATAAAAATTATGAAATTTTTATAGTTCCAAGTGCTACGAGTAATCTGGTCACAACTCGGGTCATACTCCGACGTGTTCCGCCGCCCGGTTGGGGTGTGACAGATTGGTATCAGAGCCTTGGTTATAGGGATTTAGGTTATTAGAAATCTTTAACCTAGACTATAACTTTAGGACCCTCTTTTAGTCTTGCATGATTAGGAACCTATGTGTTTATTTGTCAACTTCTAAATCTTTAACACAAATCTTACAAATCCTCAAAGTTCTAAGACTTTACCCTATACTTCCATCAATATTCTTTTATATGAAATTCTTCAATGTTTTAAAATATTTTATAAAACCCCCTAGACTTTGTAAGTCTATCCAAAATCTCGTTAAGGTTTAAGACTTTGACAATGTTCAGAAACTCGTGCAATCTGGAAGGGTGAATGCCTGTATTCTGAGTTTCCTGTCTAGGCAAGCGTATTCGTACAAATCCAAATTACTGGACCAGTTACGCTTACCTGGGGATTCTCGGGATGAGTGTTCACTTATAGGCTAAAGCATGACTTTCTCAAATATTGTTGAAATCTTATTAACCTTGATATGTCCTAAGTAATTGTGTGGTAAAACCCAACTAACACAATTACTAACTATGTGTTTAAACTTAAGCCTATCTTTACTTTCAAAGCTTAACTCTTGAATATTATTATTCATCTCAAACTTGCATTCTACCTTATTTTCTTATAGAATGTCTGATCCCGTTGATACAAATCCGGCACTCACACAACAAATTGTTGATCGGATTGCTGCAATACTACCAGCTTTGTTTCAACATCGTGATCAAAGCTCTTCAAATAACAACAACAACAATGCTTGCAACTTCAAATACTTTAATTCGTGTTCACCACCAAAGTTTTCGGGTCATGAAGGAGCCACTGGACTACTCCAATGGTTTGAAGGCATTGAGAACACCTTCCTTAATGCTGGTGTTCCCGAGGCACTCAAAGTCCAATATGGCTCAAGTGTCTTTCAAAAGCGTGCACTAACTTGGTGGAACGGCGAGAAAACTACTCGCACCGTTCTTGTTGCTATGGCTCTTCCTTGGGCTGAATTCAAGGAACTCATGATCAATGAGTTCTGTCCTCGAAACGAAATGATGAAGATCGAGGAGGAATTTTGGACTCTCTCCCAAGATAGTGGTGACAATTCTGCTTATGTCACTCGTTTTTACGAGCTTTGTCTACTCGTTCCTCACCTAGTCGACACCTTGGCTAGGAAGATTGAGAAATTCTGCAAGGGACTCCCAATTCAAATCAGGAGTGCTGTTCTTAGTAGTAGACCTACTACTATTGAAGAAGCTGTTCGCCTTTCAGCCACACTTACCGACACTTATGTCGATGCGGGAATCCTTCACCGCAAAGGAGAAAAGAAACCTGCTGTGGTTGCTGCTGTGACTTCTAAACCTGAATCTACTGGTAGAAACAGGAAGAGAAAGTTCAACCATAAACAAAATTATGGGACTGTATCACCTGCTCAACCTGTGAGCCAAGTAGCACCTGCTACTACTACTACCTTCAGTCCAACCAAGAAGGCTTATTCGGGGAGTTATCCTCAATGTGATATTTGCAAGTCTCACCATCTTCCCAATGCACCGTGTTGGGTTTGCACAAAGTGCAAAAGGTTGGGACATACTCAAGATCATTGCCGAACTCCAAGCAACACTCAATCTCAAGTGCAAGGCCATAACGTGATACAAAACACACCATCCTTAACTGTTAAGGCTTGTTTCCAATGTGGAGATCCAAGTCACTTCAAGGATAAATGTCCATTACTGGCCAATGCAATAAAAGCTTCAATCTCTGCTTCCAAAGGCCGAGTCTACACCATTACTGCCAGTCAAGCTCAAACCGACAACGATGTTGTCAATGGTACGTATCTGATCAATAATCAATATGCTACTATTTTGTTTGATTCTGGTGCGGATAAAAGTTTCGTGTCCTTTGACTTTGAACCAATGCTTGCTAAGACTAGAACCCAACTAGACAAAACTTATAATGTAGAAGTAGCTAACGGGAAATCCGTTAAAGTTGACTCAATTATTGCAAACAATCAACTACAACTTAACGAACATACTTTCTCTATTGACTTAACTCCTATGCAACTTGGGAGTTTCGACGTGATCGTCGGCATGGATTGGTTATCCAAACATCGTGCTGAGATCGTTTGTGCCATGCTCCAGTCCTATCTCTTCCCGATGGCAGCGACGACTTCGTTGTTTTCTGTGATGCTTCAAAGCAAGGACTTGGATGCGTTCTCATGCAAAGGGGTAAGGTGATTGCTTATGCCTCAAGACAACTTAAGGTTCATGAAGATAACTACACCACTCACGACCTCGAACTTGGTGCGGTCGTGTTTGCTCTCAAGATTTGGAGACATTATCTCTATGGAACCAAATGTGAAATCTTTACCGATCACAAGAGTTTGCAACATATATTCAACCAAAAAGACTTAAACATGAGACAACGTCGTTGGATGGAACTGTTAAATGATTATGATTGCGAAATCAAATATCATCCAGGGAAAGCTAACGTGGTGGCTGATGCGTTAAGTCGGAAAGAATATCCTAACATATGTTGTGCTCTTATTCAATCGGATATTGAGACCAAAATTCTTAAAGCTCAACAAAAGGTTCTTTCCGAGGACAACATGCAAAAAGAATTGGGTTGTGGAGTTGAAAAACAATTGGAGACTCGACCCAATGGGTTACTACACTTCTTAAACCGCTTATGGGTTCCTGATCGGGATGATCTTCGTACTTTAATTTTTGACGAGTCTCACAAAACTCGTTATTCTATACACCCAGGAGCCGATAAAATGTACAAAGGCCTTCGCCAACACTATTGGTGGCCCGGCATGAAGAAAGATGTTGCCGTGTACGTTTCAAAATGTCTTACTTGTTCTAAGGTCAAGATTGAACATCAACGACCTTCGGGTTTGCTCGAACAACCCGAGATTCCAATGTGGAAATGGGAGTGTATTTCCATGGATTTTATCACCAAACTTCCAAGAACACCTCGAGGATTTGATGGCATTTGGGTAATCGTGGACCGACTCACGAAATCAGCTCATTTTCTCGCAATTCGAGATGATTGGGGAGCTGAGAAGTTGGCTCAAGTTTATTTGGATGAGATCGTTCGTCTACATAGCGTTCCTCTTAATATCATATCTGATCGTGATAGTCGTTTCACTTCCCGTTTTTGGGGATCTCTACAATCGTTCATGGGTACTCAATTAAATTTGAGTACAGCTTACCATCCCCAAACTGATGGTCAAACGGAAAGAACGATTCAAACTCTTGAAGATATGTTACGTGCTTGCGTCCTTGACTTTGGAGGCAATTGGGACAAATATCTTCCACTAGCTGAGTTTTCGTATAACAACAGCTACCATGCTAGTATCGAGATGGCACCTTTCAAAGCTTTATATGGTCGCCATTGTCGTTCTCCTCTTGGCTGGGATGAGGTCGGTGAAGCACAAATCACTGGTCCCGCTCTAGTCCAAGACACCACTGATCGAATCATCCAAGTTCGCGACAATCTTCGTTTGGCTCGGGAGAGACAAAAGAAGAATGCTGATATTCGTAGAAGACCTCTTGAATTCCAAGTTGGTGACATGGTTCTTTTAAAGGTATCACCTTGGAAAGGCGTTGTCCGATTTGGGAAGAAAGGGAAATTCTCACCGCGATACGTTGGACCTTTCAAAATCATCAAACGTATCGGGAAAGTTGCTTACGAGTTGGAATTACCCGACGAGCTTAGCAATGTACATCCCACGTTTCATGTATCAAACCTCAAGAAGTGTCTTGCCGAGGGAAACCTCCAAGTTCCTCTTGACGAAGTTCACATTGACGAGTCGATGCACTTCGTGGAAAAGCCTATTGAAATCATGGATCGAGAGATCAAACAACTTAAAAGAAGCCGAATTCCGATTGTGAAAGTACGTTGGCAATCTAAACGAGGACCTGAGTTCACTTGGGAACGTGAAGATCAAATGAAGGCCAAGTACCCACACCTGTTCACAAACTCCACTACTTAATTTCGGGACGAAATTTCCTAAAGTAGGGGAGACTGTAATATCTGTACTTTTCCGTTTACAATTTCCGGCCATTTGACATTTATTGTAAACCCTAATTATCCATATTTAATAATATGTGAAAATTCTTAAATAAATTGCTTAAACTATGTGGCTAAAAACCATACTCAAACTATGTTTTAGGGCTAATATTCATGGTATTTGAAGAAAGTCCCTAAACTATATAAAATAAATCAAATAAATAAATTTTAATTAAATAAATATTTTTAAAATAAAGTTTTATAAAAATATGTCTTTTTAAAGTAAATTAATTAAACCCCTTGATCCATTGAACCCCTTGAAACCCTTTGGACCCTCTCAATTTGAACCTTTGAGTTTTGAACCCCCAAACCCGCTGTTTGACTTCGAAAAGTCAACAGGGCCGAAATCTCTCAAATTCGAGCACCAATCCGTCGAATTCGGGCGTTAAACCGTAATCAATCTCCTGGAAACCAACGTGCGACGGTTAGGATCGGTTATGTGGAGCTAATTACACCGGCAATCAAAGGATTTGAGTTCAATCGGCTCGTAACCGTCATCCATTATTCCCGACTTCAATTCGTGCATTTAACGTGAAATTAGGCTATAAAAACGAGTACTACACCTTCCTAACACTTGCCATAAACCTTCTAAACGCTCGTACTCGCTGCATTCCACCTCCAGAACTCCGACGAGCTCGCGATTTGCCGACCCCGGCTTGGTAGTCGTTCTCCCTCGATCCGCAACCATATCAGGTAAAAATCGTGCCCATAGATTCGTTTTGATGTAATGAATGAAAGCCCCATGGTGGCAAGTTCGATCGGGTTCGAATCGGGCGGATTGGTAGGCTAGGGTTTCGGGAATACGAATTGGGGAAGATGGTGGGCTGGGGTTATGTGTTAAAATCTTTTCGTATGCATCCTTGATCAAGGCATACGCCCAGATCAACCGGTTAAGACACTTGACTCGTACGGGGGAGGTCGCGGGTTCGAGCCACAGCCCCGCACCTCTACCCTTTTTCCTATTTTTTTTTATTTTTATTAATTAAATCTCTAATCTTTAAAAATTCATAACTTTTTATTTACAACTCGAAAATGTACAAATAAATAGCCCAAATTTTTGTAATAAAATTCTCTACTGTTTTATAAAATAAAAACAGGAAAATTTCTGAGTTTATAAAATTATTTATTTAAAAGTCTAATTTTAAAACTTGGATTATTTATTTAATATTAGCAAACTTATTCCAAAAATCCTACAAAAATTAAAGAAACTTAATTTATATATTCTTAACGAAATATTAAGTTTCTGGAACTTTTAGACATTTTTACTAATTTTTCACAAATTTAACTTGTAATTAAATCAATAGATTTATTGAATTAATTAAACTAAAAATAAATGAATTTTATTAAAAATTCACTATTTTAACAGAAAATATTCATAAGATTTATAAATAAACTATATTTATATTTTTCACTATTTTCTGTAATACATTAGTTAATAAAAGGATTTATTAATTAAATTTCTAAATGAGTAATTAAATAAATAATTACTTAAAACATATTTAAATTACTAAACATAATAATTTAGTAAATTAAATACTTACATCTTCATACCTTAAACTGTAACCTAATTACATTTTCAAACCTTAAACTTTCCAAAACCCTAATTTCCCAAATTCGAGAACACGAACGAACCTTAGCTTATTCCTTTAAACTAAATGACTAAACTACAACTATAATAGGTTAATTGTGACCTACTTTGGATTATATCTTTGGATCAAACTTAGCTTGGAAACTACTTACAAACCATGTGAGTTTTCATGCCCCTCTTTATACATTTTATCACTTTTGGGGTGAAACATGTTCCTATATAATTACACTTACACTATTGACAAATCTCACAACTTGAAACAAATTCCCTTATGTTAGACTTGTTTAATTGCATTATGTGGCTTATTTGTTGATTACACTAGTTCATATTATTAACTGTTGCGACAGCCTATGAATGGAATTAGTGGTACCATGTGGGTTAGCTACCCCATGCATTTCTTTGATCTAGGATGCATGTAATGAATTCTGAAACTGAAAAACTGTTAATTGGATAAATCTTAAAAGGAAGGTTTAATTTGGACTGTGTGTATATACAATAAGACTATAATGTATTACTTGTCTTAGCATGGAATTTGTACTTTATCTAAACTACTATATCTATATCTACCATGATTGCTCACCAACAATTCATTTTGTTGATAACTCTTATTTTAAACATGTTTCAGGTGCACCAAGTTCAAGCAACGCTTGATTTATGTTCAACACTTAGGCTTGGACTTAGAAACTTGAAATCTGATTTTATCTTGTTTGGAACTATGTTTTGTCTTGTTTATTTGAACTATTTGTAGCCTTTGAGGCACTTTTAATATTATTGAATAAAAATTATGAAATTTTTATAGTTCCAAGTGCTACGAGTAATCTGGTCACAACTCGGGTCATACTCCGACGTGTTCCGCCGCCCGGTTGGGGTGTGACACATCACTTTAAAATTTTCTTTCACGTCTCTTATTTCTTGGAAGTTTAGACCGTCTTGCACAACCAAGTTAATGATGTGTGCAACACATCGACTATGAAAGAAAACACCGTTACAACGCGGTTCATATTTTATTTTTAATTTTTCCACCGCGTTTGTGTTATTTGAAGCGTTATCAAAAGATATTGAAAATATTTTTGGTTGAATTTTATAAGTTTGAATTACCGAGTCTAAAATATAAAATAAATTTTCACCGGTATGTGGATATCCAAAATAATCAAACGCAATCGTACGCTTCATCATTTGCCACGACTCGGGTTGAACCCAATGTGCGGTAACGCAAAGGTACGATTCGGGTAAACCATGTGGAGCGGACCAAACATCCGTGGTTAAGTTAATGCCGGTATTTAAATTTTCAAAACCTAAGATTAATTCCTTTTTAGCTCTTTTCCACATTTTTAAACAATCTCTTCTCAAAGTAGAACGACTTACTAGAGAAACCAATAGCATAATTTATAAATTATTTAATATATATCCTATATACACACACATATGTATATAGATCTTACATAAAACTTAGTGTTACGTATATGAAACAGCTACTCATTCGACATAATGTTATGTACAACACATTGTGTTACGTATACGTAAAACTCCTCATTCTCGTATTTATGTTCAACATATATGTAATAGATACTTAAATACACTTTTGACAACTAAAAAAAATAATAATTTATAAATTATGTTATTGGTTTCCTCTTGTTTTTGCATAACTATATATATATAGAGAGGTAGTTTTGATAATGCTCCCTTCACACATAGTTTCGATCAATTGTAACAAAATGAAAACAAGAAATTATTAAGAACTATAATATCTCATGCATATTGAGGGTTCTTGTATTTCTTTTCTTTTTGTGATAAATCATAAACTAGTTGATGTATAATTCATATTTCATGGCCCTGAACAGCTTCTTTCCTGATGTAACAAGCAGTTGGTACATATAAGGTTGTATAACAAACAAATAAATTTCACAAAATATAATTAAATAACTTTATGCACACTCCATATCCAAATAACTACCTAAAGTAAATTCTACCGACACCTTGACTCTAATATGACCATACCAAGCCACAATATATTTAATATCAATAACCACCGAGTGTTGAGTAAAAATCTAATCCACACATGATACACATCTTAAATCAAGTAAGCTTCAACAATCATAAACTGTAAAACCCAAGGCATTAATTATTTGCAAGATTAGCTGTTATTAAGCCTAGACTCCAATGCAAATGCTACAAAAATGGTTGTCTAGTTTTGATCCAAAATAAATATGGTCAGTGTGGTTTTGGTTTGTATCCATCTACAGCAAAATTTCTAGTAGCAGCAGGAAGGGCAAGACGAAGGCCATCAAGTTCAGGTTTTGCAATTACTTGACAACCAAGGCGAGACCTGCACAACATAACACACATCTTAATTAGCATCAACAAAAGATATAATTGCAAAAGAAAACATGTAAACGTTTACGTTTCACTCAGCCCAAAAGCAAGATCTAGCATATCATTCTCTTCATCTGTAGGGTCTTCCAGCTTATTATACTGTTCCATATCCTGACCAATGCCAATCATACATGTGTAAAATGAAAACAAATTAACCGCAGTCTTAAACAAGGGTTAATACCCCTAAAAAAACCCAACATACTTTCTCGTTTTGCATGAAGATATTACTCAACGGAATCTTGACTTATTACTTGTTAGATATATATAAGCCTGCAAAATTAATGGTAAATGCCGCTTGCATAGTCACCACATGCACGTGGAGTGCATGTACGTGCTACTATGCAAGTAACCATTAATTTCACATGTTTATATGAAGGGAGAATTTCATATATACCCCCTCTAAACCTCCTTAATA
The DNA here is from genome assembly GCA_023525975.1 of Smallanthus sonchifolius. Lineage (NCBI taxonomy): Eukaryota > Viridiplantae > Streptophyta > Magnoliopsida > Asterales > Asteraceae > Smallanthus > Smallanthus sonchifolius. The sequence continues at coordinate 21,334,673 of CM042034.1, forward strand.
TAATATATACCCAACCAAACTTCAAAATATCAAATATATATATTTTTTTTTAATTTAAGAGAATTTTACCCTTGATAACTTTTCATTAAGCACTATTTCTCACTTTCTTCCAAACCCAAATCAATTTTTCCTAGGTCTTCCCTGTGTGATTGCTTCAATTTCTCCCTGCAATTGCTCAAGGTTCCATTCAGCAAGCTCATGTTTTGTCACAAAACCATCAATCCAGGGGAAAAGCAAGACTAATCTGTGTGTTATAGTATTGAACTTCTGCTTCATGATGATCGTCAAAGAAGTGACTCTTCCATTAATCTGTCCTCTCTTTTACTCACTCGCTAAAATACTCTCTTTTTTGTATCGATCCACTAGCGGCAGTGTTTCACCGGTGATCAAAGTACAGTTTCATCTCCGACATCTGATCACCATTTTCCCAAAACCCATCTTCACAATGCTGTGAAGATCATCCCCTTCAAATCCGGCAAACAGAAACAGAAAAATGGATCGTGGATTATTAATTTGAGTTTGATGTTAACCTGAAGTTTGGATTTTTGATGTATATTATTTACCTGGGAAAAATATCCATGAAAGGGTCCACCATAGAGTGGGTTATCATTTATAACATTACTATTATACTAGTTTTATTGTGGTAGATGTCAAACCAAATAAAACCTATCATTTGAAAATAGATGGATAAAAATAAAATTTTGATGTCAATCTGAAAAAATGTAAATATAAAATGTTAAAAAGTTTTGAGGGAACAAGGGTAAAATGGTCATATTTTTAATAAAATATATTAAAATGGGTAAATATGATATTTTCATTATTAAAAAAGGGTATATTAGATATTTGAAGTTTAGTTGGGTATATATTATATTAAGGAGGTTTATAAGGGTATATATATATGTATGAAATTTCCCCTTGTATAAATCTAACAAGTTCAAGGACTACAATATGTGGAACCCAGTTGAGGAATTTTTTTCATGCAAAATGAGAAAGTACGTTGTTTTTATGGTGTTAACCAAAGAACATAACAGCATACCATGACAATCACATGACACGTGGAACAAGCAAGTGACCCTTCACAAGCTCCTGTAATCAAATTTCAATTGTTAAACCACAAAACTGTGAATCAAATAGGACTATAGGAGTTGCTAAATTAAGTTTAGGTGCATAAGTGAAGCAACCTTCAAGCTCTATATCATTCTCGTGGGCAGCTTCTAACATTGACATTCCAACGGGAACTTTGATTTCTTGCTCTCCATCTTTGTCAAAGAAGGTCACAGAGATCCTGCAGACCGATTGCAACTAGATGCTCAAAAACCAATGGACATGTATTCTCTAATCCGACTCTGATTTATCATGTGTCCCGAGTAGTACTTACTAAACGCAGTAGGAAAAGAAAATTAAGAAACATATGATCAGGGTTCTTGAGAGAACCTATATACTCACTTTGGGTTTTCTTCATTTTCTTGTGAATTTCCAGAGGCTGTAGTGGAGAATAATTTACAGCTCTGAAACAAAATTATGAATATGATATTATAATAGAGAGGGAAATTTTAAAGTTGTCACCAACAAAAAGCAAACGGCAAGTAAACCAAAAGATAAGGTCAGGCTATATTTCATCAGAACATGATTTTATTGGCAATAGTTTCATAAATTAGTATTTCAGCTAAAAAGCCCAACAGCAACCACCAAACACAATTGTAAATGAACTTAGCAGCCAATTTCATTATATAAAGACTATATACAGTAAGCTATAACTGGTTAATGCTGTGTTTGATTTTGGTCTAGATTGGTGGTCAAAGACATAGTTACTAAATGCATTTAACCCTCTGTTTGCACAAATATGAGGTCTCCTGACATCTTGCACAGAATAAGTGTTGAACAAAAATTAGTTTGTCGTATTATTTCCAATCATGAAGTGATTCACTCCATCTGAAACAAAAAATGCACCTAAGCTTCATGAACAAAGTGATGGCAAACAAACTAACCGAGGGCTCCAAATAGTCATTCTGAACTATAGGAGAAAACAACCTTTTTGGTTCAATTGTTAGTGGGGCTGCAATTTGACAAATAAAAGGAATCAGAAACAGTGAAAAGTGAAAACATCATCGATGAATTGATAACACTTTAGTTATCAAACACCTTAATATATGATAAAATAATCTCGCAAAGCTCATTTCAAACACGTAAGAGAAAGATGTGAAGCTCAACTTTATCAAACAACACTAAATGTGATCACATCAGTATACATATGATCCAGACCAATTACAGTACGGCTGCGTTTGGCCTCAAACAAAGATGCAAACAGTTAACTCTAGTGCAAGGGTTATGTCGATATCTTCACTCAAACCAGGATAACGAAGTTAATACTTATGACAAGGATGGAATGTAAAACCGTCCCACAAAAGAGGGTTTTTTCAATTTGACACTAAGAAAGCCAGATATTAAGTAAAAGAAATATTAGCATACAAAACCAACTTAAAGCAGAACACGGTTTATTCCAAGAAAACATATTAAGGCAAGAGTTTATAATGAAAATTCATACAGTAATAAGAAAGAGCAAACCTTTTGATATGCCCTTGAACGTCTGAGCTCCAAGTCTGGAAATTTTAGAAATGAACATAATAACTCGCACTATCTGAAGAATAAACAGATAACATTACACTTGGATACATCATCTCAATTGGAAGACACTAAAGAGATTAGAGGAGTGGCAAATAAACAAACACTTGGGGGGCAGACAAATCAAGATTGGGATTTTATATGGAAAAATAAAAAACCCTTAAAACTGAACTGAAATAGAAAATTAACCATACGGAAATCATATTAATGGAAGGGAAAACGACGAGTTGATTAGGTTTTCTTATTATTTCGATGATACAACATGCAATGTGATTTCGAAAAGGGAATTGGAGAAACGGTACCTTTGTGATCGCAGCAAAGATGTGCAGCAGGTCTGTTGAATCTTAACGGAAGCACGACGGCCCGAACCACCCTTACTATGATTCCACGGAAAGGAAAGGAAGTAGGGTTCTTCTTAAGCCCACCGGACCTGACCTTTTAAACCAAGCCGGTTAAAGGTTTGCTAATTGTTTATGCTTAAAAATAAAAATGATCTTCTAATGATTTTGCACCTATAACTAGTGGTGCACAAAAAAACCGGTTTTTTTTTTTTAACCCGGTCCAAACCGGCAAACCGGTTTGGGTTAAACCGGTTTGGACCAAACCGGTTCGGGTTACCCAAAAACCGCCGGTTTAAAACCGGTTTGTTGCTTTCTAGGATGAGATCGGGTTAGGACCGGTTCACACAAACCGGTTTGATAAACCGGTTTTGGCGCTGGGTTTAAAACTAGCCGTTGGGTAACGGCTATATGGCCGTTGGGGTCGATTTTAGCCGGTTTTTTGGCTCCATTTTCACCCTTAAAACACTATAAATAGGCGGGGGGTGTTTAGGGTTGATCACACCTCTCTTTACACTCTCTAATCTCTAAAACCGCTCTTTAAACCCGTAAAAAACTCTCTCTAAACTCTAAAAAAAAAAGCATGGCAAGTTTTGGTGTTGGTGGTTCCTCAAACGAAGTTACCGTTGTGGAAATTCGAGCAACAACGAGAAATCCGGCAATTTGGTTCAATTACGATCTATGTTTATTGTCAAACGGGAAGGAACGTGCTCGGTGCAAGATGTGTGGTGCGTTTTTGGGGAAAGATTCAAACACTAGTTTGAAAACGCATATGGAAAAATCTTGCCCGTCATTGAAGGGAATTCCAAGTGAAGGTCAAGCCTCCATGACAACCGAAGGAGGAATTTGGAACTTTGATCCAAATACTGTTCGAGATCGAATGGCGAGGTTAGTGATTCAAGAAGGATTGCCGTTCAACCACTTTGACAATCCGCGCTTGACAAGGATGATTCAAGAGACACTCCAACCACGTTATCATCAAGTAAGTCGCACAACCCTTAGACGAGATTGTATAAAAATGTGGAAAAAAGCAAAAAAAGAATTAATTTTGGGTTTTGAAAATTTGCAAACCGGTGTAAACTTAACCACCGATGTTTGGTCGGCTCCACATGGTATACCCGATTCGTACCTTTGCGTTACCGCGCATTGGGCTGATCCCAATACGTGGCAAATGATGAAGCGTACAATCGCGTTTGACTTGTTTGAATATCCACACACCGGCGATAACTTATTTTATATATTAGATAGTGTTATAACCGAATTTAAATTACAAAATAAACTTTTTTCAATGTCTTTTGATAATGCATCTAATAATACAAATGCGGTTCAAAAACTAAAAATTAAATATAAACCGATTTGCAACGGCGTTTTTTTTCCATAGTCGATGTGTCGCACACATCATTAACTCGGCGGTGCAAGCCGGGCTTGCAATTGAAGAGGTTTCAAACTTAACATATACTTTTCGACAAATGCTTAAAGATATTTTTAGTAACAAAAAAAGATACCATGATTATATTAAATTTTGTCGTGATACGAATAATCTTTGCTTAGGTCCGAATTGGGACGTCGAGACAAGATGGAACTCGACTTATACTATGTTTTATAGCGCTTTACGACAAAGAGAAACTTTAGAAATATTTCATGAAATGCTTGCCTCAAAACCTCGTCGTAAAGTTCTAAAGTTTCCGTCTACGAGTTGGGACATTTTAAAAGACGTAACCGAATTGCTTGAAGTTTTCAAAACCGCCACCACTTTTTTATCCGGTGTTTATTATCCCACAAGTCCATTAACACTAAAACAAATATATTTAATGGCTAACAAGTTGTATGAACTTGAAAATAAAAGCACTCTTTTTACAAAAATGATTGAACCGATGAAAGAAAAATTAGTGAAATATTTTAAAGAAATGCCTCCCGTTATAACTTGCGCCGCCGCGTTAAACCCTACCATAAATGTTTACGGGGTTGAAACTTTGATTGATAGAATTACTTACGCTTTCAATTTGGATAGCGAAGACATCCATTTTTCACAAGTTACAAAAACACATTTTAACAAATGTTTACAAGATTTATTTGATGTTTATTTACATAAATATGGTACAACTCCGACTCCACATGAAAACAATGGGTACATCATCGAGTGGTAGCTCGAGAGATGTTAATTTGAATTTATATAACGAAATGTTAAATGAATTTAGTAAACGGGCTCGAGGTACCACCCCGAGTAGCGAACTAGGAAGGTATATTGGCACAAACTTTTTAGCGTTTATGCCTCCTACCGTTTTTGAGGAGTTTGATATTTTGGCATGGTGGAAAAATAACGAAGCTTCGTTTCCGATTCTTTCCGCCATGGCCCGTGATTTACTAACCGTCCAAGCTTCCACGGTAGCTTCGGAATCTGCGTTTTCTTTTATTGGCAGGGTATTATCGATACGAAGGACTAGACTCACACCCCTAGCAATGGAAATGTGCATTTGCTTGAAGGACCATTTGGATGCGATGGATAGGATACAAGACCAAACTTCTCTCGAAGACGAAATTCAAGCCGAAGAAACCATACACAACAACGAGGTTGATCTTGGAATATCCGAACCAGTCACCGATGAAGAACTAGCCGAAGATGCAAGGCTACGAAGCTCTAGTTCCGAAGACAACGCACAAGAATAATCAATCAATATTCCAAAAAATAAAACGTTGAACTTAATGTTTTATATTTGTTATATTTTTGTAATGTTTTACAATTTTATAAATTTATCTTGTCATGTTTTTTAATTTCCGAACTTTCCAAATATTAATAAACGTTGAACTTTATGTTTTATATTTTTTGTATATTTTATTTTGATTTTTTATTAAAAATAATTTATTTAAATTTATTTGATTTAAAAAAAAAAAACCGGTTTAAACCGGTTTACCTTACAAACCGGTTTATAACCTACCCGGACCGGTTTGACCGGTTTGATATTTCCCCCTTCCGAAACCGGTTTAACCCGAACCGGTTTGGGTCCAAACCGGTTTTGACTTTTCGTTGACCAAACCGGTTCGGGTCGGGTTGAACCGGTTTGGGTTAAAAAACCGCTTTGTGCACCTCTACCTATAACATGTCGTGTTAACTTAACTAGTCCTAAAATCTTTCTTATTTGTTTATTTTTATTTAAAAAATCTTTCCAATCCAACCTATAACATGTCGTGTCAAACTGAATCGTTTTAGTCATTTGGCTTGTCTACCCCAACCCAACTGATTTTATTTATTATTTTTCAAAACCGTAGTTAGTGGCAACGCCTGTACCTGATCGTGAATGCAACACCCCAAACCAAGATGTGTTTTAAAGACTGACTCGAACTCAAATTTCAGCACGTTACGAGTTTGTAGTCAGGCTAGCTCGTTTAATTTTGAGCCCAAGCCAAGGCTAAAGTTGGTTTAGCTCGGCTTGTCTCCCTCGTTAAGCAGCTTTAAGATTGGTGGGAAAGTCTGGAATGAATACGCACGTGTAGCCCATCATCTTCTTGCCACGGTAAGAGAGGATTTCTCCCCATGACTAGACTTTAGCGTGAAGATAAGTAGAAGTGAATAGATAGTTCAAGGAAGATAGCATTCCATCATACACCATCATGTCGTGTGCATTCAAGACATTTGCATGTGGTAGCTTGTTAGTAACCGTCTACTATTGGGTGAGATTCCTGGTTATGGATTATGTATGACACAACGTCTCCCTTGTGTACTTGACACATAATGTCAACATTGAGACACATCGTGCCTACAACACGATATTCTTACTATTTTGTCATGGTCATACGTTCCGGTGATTGTGCTCTAGAAAAGAGGATGGTTGTGGATTAGTGTCATGATTTGCACAAGTCCTCGTCCGGAGCTAGTGATCTGGAGAGGGACATGAGTCATATGGAGTCTGAGCTCCAGAGAGAGAAGGCCTCAATAGTCGGAGCTCCAGAGCAATGTCAATCTAGAACTTGACAAGCAAACTTGAACTTTGGAGAAGAGTCGGTGCTTTGATTTTCAGCCATGTTGGATTTGTATGCCTCCCTTTTGAACAACTTGTTTACATAACCCATACACAACACGCCTTTCGCCAAGTTTGCTCGTTATTCCTTGGTTCCACATACAATAAGGAATGGAACAAGGGTAAAAGAACAAAGTAAAATAAGTTGAAATTGGAGAATCCTCCAATTGGAGTATTAATTTAAAGTACGATTGATCATGTGGCCAGTTGATCTTCAGTAGTGGTATTGATGTAGTTGTTACAAGGACCAAAAGAAGAATCAATGAAGTTGGTCCAAATTCCTCATGCAACCTCTAGGTATTGATTACACAAAACAACAATGACAAGATTCACCGATGTCTCATGATCAGGCTTAACTTCACCCTCGGTAGGTTAATATTAGAATTTACAGTTGCACCTGTTAGTCCAAATTCATAAGTAGGCTGCTGATATACATGACGACAAATCTGTTGTAACAAATTAAATATAAACATCTTCAATAAATTACAGAAACCAAACACTATTCCTGCTTGTTCACAAGTAAAACCCTATGGAACACTTTTTGGAGAAAGCCTGTGAGTTAGCATCAAATTGTGCCTGCAAATATTCAATAAGAATGACTAAAAGGAAACAGATCTGCAAAAGTAACAAAGGGTTAAGCCTGTTTTCATACAATACGGTAGTGAATAAACAAGAACCCAAGATTTCAATAAACAAAAACCAACCTTGATCTTTGGCAATCTGATCTGCAGTACCCTTAGGTGAACTCCAATATCACCCAATATTTTGATGGGAAAATTGCTAGTTTTGGCTCCAGACATGATTGTACTAATGTCAAGCTGTTGAAACAAAATATCAATTTGGATGCTTACATTATGGCTTCTAGCAGGCTGATAAAACTCTGGGATTCTGATCATTCCTACAACTAATCCATTGTTGACTATCTTGAGCCTTGAGAAATCATACCTTATACCAACTCTGTTCGGATTGTGTGAAACTAGTGTAGCAGAAGCAACTAAAGAGAGAAACAGAGTTGAGGAATCTGAAACATCAAACTTGTATGAAGCTATATTCATTGTATGAAATAAAAAGATCGGTCTGCGAGGCTTCAATATGAAGATTATGATTAAAGAAAGAAAACCAGAAAACAAAATGACGATAACAAATGGAAACAAACAGCATTTCTTGCAAGAAAACCGGAAACAGAGAGCTCCGGTCATCTTGATTCATGTCCAGGGGAAGAACAAAGCAAAAATGAAGGGAATTTAAAAAGGTTTTTCTTGCTTCTGCTGCTATATATTCTCATATTCCTTACTTGGGGCGGAGGATCTAATAATCGCACATCAAATATCTGAACTCAAAATCGATCATCATTACATATAAATGAAGTTGAGTACAGTTATGAAACACAAACCATTACATAATTCAAAGATGCTCAATTCGAATGGAGAATTTACTGATGACAATGTAAAGCCTTATTTACAAACACACTAGAAAAGACTTAATTAAAAAGCTCCATTCATCAGATCATCAAAGCTCCAAAGATCCATCACATTACCACCATCCTGAGTAGCATCACCTCCATCTCCATTGAGGAAAGCATCCCAGTTACCTTCAAGAAATGGCATCTCAAAGAAGAGATCATCTTCATAATCCGACACCGCCTTTCGGGACTCGGATTTGGGTTTTTTGGCAGGATTAGCATCTTCCATAAAAGTAGCCTCAGAAAGCACAGATGAGATCTCTGGAGTTTTTTCACAATACTGGAAATCAAAAGAATTGCTGCTCTGATCAGAACTGAAACATAAGGCAGATGCAGCTTGTGGTTTCTCTTCAACAAACGCTGAGGCAGGGCGAGGGTTAGGGTTAGGGTTAGGGTTGTCGGTGAAGTTGACCTTAGCCTTGGGACCACGGATCCTTCTGGCTTCAGCATCATAAGCCATGGCAGCTTCTTCAGCGGTATTAAAAGTTCCGAGCCAAACACGGACCCCTTTTCTAGGATCGCGTATTTCAGCAGCCCACTTGCCCCATGGCCGTTGACGGATCCCCCTGTACTGGTTCTTCCTCTTCTTCGAACCAGATCTCTCAACAGATTTCACAGATCTTGAGCCTAAAAAGATAAATCTACATTTAATCTAACTTTGCTTCTCAACTTTAAATGGAGAAATAAAAAATTACCAGGAGCAGGAGCAGGAGGCAAGTGTTTGGAGGCGGAGAAAACAAAAGGCTTGGAATCCTCATCCATTTCAACCTGATCCTTGAATCCCTGAAAGTCGGCTTCGAAGTCGTCGTCATCGGCGGCGGCATCAGATCGTGGTGGCTTTGAGAAGTAATTGGTAGGATTATTCAGAAAATCGGTGTTCCAAAGAAGATCGGCATTGAGTCGGCGAGAACGATTAGCCGCCGGGGCTATGATCTCGGAGAGGATTGCACCCCCACACATGTTGTTTGTATGAATTTCAACTCGATCGGAAGAAGGGTTAAGAAAACGATGATAGTATTTTTCTTTCAACTCGATCGGAAGAAGGGTTAAGAAAACGATGATAGTATTTTTCAACTTTTGGGTTTGGGATTACTTTTCAAAACAACTTATTGACTAATCATCTTTTGGAATAAGGTAATAAGTTATAAGTTTATTTAAAAAATTTAAAATAAGATAAAAAATGTGAGATGGATAAATTAAAATCTAAAAATAAGAAATTCTTACTTTTGAAAGTAGTTTTAAAAAGTAATCCCAAACACCCCCTAAGAGGTAAAAGGGGGGATGGGGTTTTTTAATAGTTTCAAGACGATGGCCTTTACGATATTATCTTTGTAGTAGTATACGTATATGTCTTTTTGTTAATATTTTAATCAATTTAAAAAAAAAAATTAGAACGGTAGATTGCTAAACAAAAACAAGTGAAAATACAACAATATTTATGGTATTCAGTTTGTTCCATCCGCGTCTCGCGACGAGAGTTTAGTCGTTTTTCCCCTACGTCATGCGCCAGAACTTTGGTTGTTATCGGTTTGGCTTGTTGAAAACTATAAACACAAATACAGATACCGGTTCCGATAGTAACAAATTTGATGTAAAAACCCTAATATTGGGGAGACAGATGTATTCACTGTTTTGTTATTTAAATAAATATTACACAAAGTATTTTTTAGGTAAAATGACAAATATGTCCTCATGTATAAGACATGTGATTGAATTTAATAGAAAAAGACAACACTGCTTAGTGAAATAAACTCAATGTGTGCAAATGTTTCAAAAAAGAATATTCGGTGTAATTTTTAAAACCAAAAAACATATACTCTAGTTTTCAATAAACTTTAAACTTAAAGAATATAATTTGTAATTTACTCTCCATAATATTATTGAAGTTTAAAGAGTTGTATTTTGTGGGCTCTTAGAGCATTCACAGCAGCTCCCCTATATGTGTTGTGATTGAGTTCTTTATATTTTAGGGGGCGGTTTAAAGTGGTTGTGAGTGAATGAGAGAGAAAAAGTATAAATATTTTGTATATTTGGGGAAACATTGTATAAATTTTTTAATATTTTTTAAAAGTTGTTGTAAGTGAAGGAGAGAGAAAAGATAATGATAAAGGTATAAAAAGTTATTATTTAATTAAAAAAGAAAAGGAAAATGTAGTTATTTTTAGATAGTATATTTGGGATTTAAAGAATTAGCCGGGCCGAGTAGTAGTTATTCGAGGTGGATAAAACCCTAGGACACGACCCGGTTTGCTTTACCTACCGCTGGCTTGCTTCGCAAAAGGAGTTTATACTCGAATAAATAACAGAAACAGAAACAGAATCCGGAGGAAATCTATATCATCAACGAGCAACAGGTATGTCTTTGATTCATTGTCCAAATTCAAACATTGAAATCTGACTATGTGTGTGTGTGCAGAGATCTGAATCGAAGATGTTTCTAACCAGGTAAAATTGAATTTCTGTTTTCTTCAATCGGTCCTTTTTCTATTGAATATGGATGAGTGTGTGTGTGTGTGTGTGTGTGTAGGACCGAGTATGATAGGGGTGTCAACACCTTCTCTCCGGAAGGCCGCTTGTTTCAGGTTGAATATGCCATTGAGGCCATTAAGGTGAACCAACATTTTCTACTTGTTTATAAAATTATATCATATTATATTGACTTTGTTGATTATGATTACAGTTGGGTTCCACAGCCATTGGGTTGAAGACCAAGGAAGGTGTTGTTCTTGCTGTTGAGAAGCGTATTACCTCCCCACTCTTGGTATGTTTATCCCTTCAGTAGTCTGTCAATCAAGCTTAATTTTCAATTTATATTCTCCTCATTTGTTTGGCTTGTTTTTGCTTTATCCCTAAATATGTATATATAAGATGATCAATGCTTCGTTTTGTCTATGAAATTGCATGTTCCTTTAAAAAAATTTATCTTGTATATATGTCACTTACCTGGGTTCTACTGCACAACTGCTTTTCTTTTCACTGAAAACATAGCTTGATGATGCTACTATTCTGAGCAGTTATTCTCATTTGATCTGAAAGGAAACCTCAAGTGGATATGGATTTCCTATATTTGAAATTTGTAATAATCACACCAATTAAGACATCGCCTGCTGCTATATTATGCTAGGCATGTGATTTGTTGATGACATGTGGTTAGTATTCTAGTTGTTTAGAATCTGGAGCATAGTTGTTAAAAGCCCTCACCTGGGGCGCCTAGGCGCAGTTTTGAGGCGAGGCGTAGGGTTTGGGCTTTCTGTTTGAGGCGCATATCAAGGAATTGATTTTGATTTTGATTTTGATTTTTTTGCTTTATTATTATTTCCAAGATTATGGTTGAGCTTATAAAAGCTTCCACAATACCTATTGAAGCTCATTTCCTAGGTATTTGATGATTTTGGTATATGACTTTGAACATTTTGGTACTAACTAGATGATATTAAATGTTATATAAAAGCTTTTCTTTATTTTATTTGAAAAATAATATTATTTTTCAATACATAATATATATTTTAAATATTTTTTTTAAGTGCGCTTTTTTTTCTCGGCCCTCGCCTCTTTTGCACCTTGCGCCTTGAGTGTGCCTTGCGCCTTTGATAACTATGATATGGAGGCATGAGGGCAATACTAAATTATAACCGAGGCTAAAGCAGCACACAACCATCTGGTTCTTTCCTACGTTTCAGAAACTGGAAAACAATGTCATATAACCTTTTATTTCAACTGTTTTGTTTGATGGTTTTTGAGTATTATGAAAAAGTTTTAATGAACCATGAGGAGATTTTGAACCATGAAAATTACTGTGGGTCGAAACTTATGTTGGAATTTACCTGGAAGAGTCACACAATTCAGTTTTTAGCTATGAAAGCAACTTGTACTCAGCTACTTACGCATTACTAACTGCAGGAACCTAGTAGCGTTGAGAAAATTATGGAAATTGATGAACACATTGGCTGTGCCATGAGTGGATTAATTGCTGATGCCCGCACACTCGTTGAACATGCACGGGTTGAAACTCAGGTGACATTAGCATCAATCACTATTTTGTTTATTAGGAATAAGTTTTGCATTTATATTGATTTTTTATTTCTCTTGTTTTAGAATCATAGGTTTTCCTATGGTGAGCCAATGACTGTTGAGTCAACTACTCAAGCCCTGTGTGATCTGGCACTGCGATTTGGCGAAGGAGATGAAGAATCCATGGTTGGCAACTCAACTTAACACTATGACACTAGTTTTATTTCTTCTCTTTCTTATAACAATTTATGGTGCAAGTGCATGTGTTTTTACGATCCATTTGTATATGAATCTGATTAGTCAGCCTCTGCTTGTGACGTTCATCAACTAATAATGTTTAAAATTTCTACCTTTTGCAGTCTCGACCTTTTGGGGTATCTCTTCTTATTGCAGGCCATGATGAAAATGGTCCCAGTCTGTAAGTATCAATATTCTTCCTGGTTATATATTCATGTTAGCAATCTTTACAGTTTGTAATAACAAAAAAGAAAAGAAAATTAGGATGTAGGGGGGTATGTCAGGATAAGATTTTAGGAGTTTTGTATATGCGCAGATACTATACGGATCCATCAGGCACATTTTGGCAATGCAATGCAAAAGCCATAGGGTCAGGCTCTGAAGGTGCTGACAGCTCTCTGCAGGAGCAATATAACAAGGTATCGTTTAGTTAGTGTTGTAGCATCTTCGATTTTGTAGCTGCTGATTCTGATTGCATTTTATGGTCAGGACTTGTCTCTAAAAGAAGCTGAAACAATTGCTCTTTCCATCTTGAAGCAAGTCATGGAAGAAAAGGTCAGTTTTAGCCATGCTTACATTGATCAAATATTTCTTCTCTCATCATGCTTTATGATGTGTAGAATTGGATGTAACAAACCGTTAATATAAGTTATTCTTGATTTATTTGCTTGATATGTATGTGTGATTTGTTAGTCAGTACATATTTTACTGAAAACTTGTTTTGGGTTCAGGTAACTCCTAATAATGTGGATATTGCAAAGGTGGCTCCTACCTATCACTTGTACACCCCGGCGGAGGTTGAAGCTGTTATCAGTCGCCTATAAAGTCGGTATCTGTTGTAGCCGGTCTTCTCATTTGGTTTTATAAAACATGCATCGTCTACTTAAAACTGCTGAGATTTTATTCTGTTCCCTGGGATTTGAACACAGGATCTTTTTTCCCTTAAAAATTATTATTATGTTTATGTTTGAGAAAATCATGGAATTAAATGGTGGAGACCTAGAACTTGTTTAACCAGAAAACCAAGTTTCATATCTGACAGTGTGCAGTGATCATATGAATCATGTCCTTGTTGGTGTCCATCTGTTTACAGATAACTTTAATTAGAGTGGGAAGTGGTTTATGCTAAAATTACTATTAAATCACGTACTTCATAAAAGTAAGAAAGATTGATCAAATGTCAAAGCCCTTGAATCTTTACATTTTGTAAATAATAATATTTGCGTGCGTGCACTTTGTCTCATCTGATAAATTCACCTCCTCTTCTATATTTAGCATTCTATCATAATAAAAGTGCAGTATTTTTCTCAAGGGTTGTTAGTAACTAGAATATAGGTTTTAAGGGTAAATAGATAAAAATTTAAATTTCAAAGGAGGTTGCTGTGAATATGAGCATGAATCCGGATTTCTGTACTCTAACCTCCTGGAAGATTTTGTATATATAGTATAGATTCCTTATTCCTTCCTGTCAAACTGGCTAACCTATAAGTTAGAGCCTAGAGGCAGAGATAGCAAGGGGAGTGATGAGACTTGGCATTCACTTGTATCAATTGTTACGGCGCCATAAAGGGTGTATCCGGTGCTTGACTTAGCCCCCGTATTTGTGCAGTGTCTGGGGGGAGGGGTTGGATCGTTTCGCAATCTGAGGTGCGCAACCTTACCCCTACACTGTGTAGGAGGCCGTATCCACAGCTTGAACTCGTGACCTCAAGGTCACAAAGCGGCAACCTTACCAGTTACTCCAAAGCCCGCCCTCAAATTTCTTACTGCACCATACAATTTCTTTAATGTTTAGCCCATTAAAACTTGTCTAAAGGAGAGGTGCATGTTAAACCGGTTTTTAAGCCGAACTGCTTTATGAACTGGTTAATCAGTAACCGGTATAAACCGTAGGTTACAAGACCGGTTTGGAGTATCGAGTAGGTGAATTGGTTTTTCTTTAATCAGTTAAAAAGCGGTTATAGCCGTTGGGTAAAAAAAAAGTAGCCGTTTTCTAATGGTTTTATAGCCGTTTCTAGCCCGTTAGAATATTTTTCTTGGACCATTTTGCCATTATGTGTTGGTATAAATAGGTGTTCTATGTATTTGTTTGACCACACTACTTCTATACCTCTCAAAAACACAAAAAACCCTCACAAAATACAAAAACACGATCACAGTCTCTCAACTCTCAAAACGCTCACATGACAAGCTCAAGTGGTCAGTCAAAATTTCATTGGTGTTGGTGCTTCCTCAAATAAACCAACTCTGGTAAAGATCATACCAACATATAAGAAGTCTTTAAGGCGAACTCCCTGTGAACAAAGAATTACATGAGGAGGAACTAGCAAGGGGAAAGACACTTCTACTTATGAAAAATTGCTTATGATGAATCGATACGCTCTAGTAGTCTCGATAAACACTAAACGACGACGATGATTATATATCAAAAAAATAAAATGTATTCGCGATTTTCTATATTTTTTTGATGAAATCATGTAGTTTAATCTTTAAAGATATATTTACTTAAGACCGGCCTATTGGTTTTTTTTTAAGTAACAAGGCTCCACATAAATGGAATACATATAATTTGTTTAAAAGTCACGACAATCTCCTATAGAGTTAGCTACACTATCTAAAGCTGAGTTACAGTAGGAGATGACATCTTGAAGAAGATGTTGACGGAAGTAAACGTGTAGGCGTTGAGACAGTGGGCGAGGAATGTGGCTTCTGCAGATGGGACAGGTAGAATGATCTTTCAACCAGGCATCGATACACTCACCATGAAATTGGATGCCATGCTCGCAGTTTGGAAGCTCTCTGTATTCATCTCTTGTAGACACTTCACAAAGGCAAACTATGCAGTCGTACATGACTCCATCTTCTTTCTCTACTGCCATTACCATGGTTTTGTTCGGCCACCATGATTGTCGTCTCCAAAGCAACCTGCAGAAAGCCATTACCATGCTTTTGTTCATGCTTCTCAAGACTTGATCCATAGAGATATTTAATAAGTGAGTTATTTTGGATTAAATATACAGCTGGAGCAAGTATTTATACAAAAATTTAAAAAGGGTTGTGAAGAAGTTTAGTACATAAAAGAAGAGGAGAGATTAAGGTAAGGGTCAACATATAGTAAATTACAAAATATGGGTACGGTAGAGTTTACGGGGGGTTTTGATTTGAACACCACTTGGTAATTGCATACATATTCAGATTCATTGACTCATTTTTCAAAGTTTGACCCTTCATCAAACCCATACCCCACCCTTGCATACCCAATTAGGCAGGCCCACCCAACAATTGAATGGACCTATGGAATCAATGAAACCGAAAGAATGATGGCGGAGGAATAGACAAGGGGAAGCTTAGTGAGGGCACGGTATACGTATTCGGCCAAAAATTATATAGGTATTAAGTTCCAGCCTCCTCTGACAGGGAAAAAAAAATCTCGCCCCCCCTCCCCCACTCGCGTTTTTCTTCAAGCTTTGTCAATGGGAATAGAGGAATGGGTTAGGGGCATGAGATAATTGATATGTGTGTAACTATGTAATTTCCCATCCCCGTCTAAGTTGTGCTTTCTTATTGGTAATCATTCCATATTAATAGAAACTTAGCATATTCAATACCATTCGAATTACTTGTGTAATATCCGTACACAACACCAAGGGTTTAAAGTAACATGTTTAAGTTTTATGCGTTCAATTTTGTAACGAGTTTGGGTATTAAGACTAACTTCTATTAATTTGGGTGAAAAAAACTGGTATACCCTTTTTACTTTAAACCCTTAGTATCTAAACTTTTACTTTTCGCAAACGATATGGACTATCCTACTAATTAACTAGGATGTATATAAAGATGAAAAACATTTCTTTGATGAAACAAACCCGTGTTGGCGTCTGCTTCCATTCCCGTGAATCTGCAGAAAAGCAATTTTTTGTATTTTTATATTCAAACAGATAAGATGAGCAATATATTCTTTTTATTTGTTATATATACATTAATTCTAAAAAAAAACTGTTTTATTAATCTTATTTTGTTGTTTTCTAAACCAGTCTTATGCAAACGTCCAGTTGCAACATAAGAAATAAAGAACAACTTTAACCAAAGTATCTTACATATAGTATAAAATTATCTTAAACCAAAAAGAAAATATTTAAGAGTTGGCAGTAGGAGATCACAAGTAACTGCAACTCTCAGAAAGACCAGATTGCAGACCCTGGGTGAAAGAAGTGGTTAGCCAACTGGCCATGGTCTCCAGGACATAACGGCTCATGATCTCATACGGTTTCTTCAAGTAAACACTCCACATGTTGTGGGTGCCTTCATCGGTAGGGGTTCTACAAAGTGGGCAGTTTGGGTGGTGTTTTAACCATATTTCTACACACTCCACATGAAACCCATGTCTGCACCTTTCTAGCATCGCAAATCTTTCTCCCACCCTCACTTCTGACAAGCACACGATACAGTCCACCCGACAGCTGTCAACGCCAACCTCCTCCTTCACCGTTATGTTTGTGGCCGTAAGGTGGTCGTCTAACCAAGCCTTGATTGGTGTGGTTATGGAGTCCACCAAGCCTGCTATCATAATCATCATCATCATCATCTTGATCAGTTTTTGTTTGTGTATAACTGGTGGCACCGCAAGATTATATGGATTGGTGCGCCTAACTTATAGGCCCCTGTTGGCTGTTATTTTGGAAAACGTTAATTGGAAATTAAATAAATTAGTTATGTATCAGTTTACAAGCTAGGAAAGAAGCTAGGCATTTAATAGAAGAAGGTGTGCTAAATGTTATTTCCAAATGAGCCTGGTATGCTATAGCTAGGTAGGCCATTACTCATTAATCACCCTTCATTTTCTGACGGTTATTTTCTTCTAACATAACCAAATTAAGTAGTCGGTTATCAGATCGACTTATACCCTTGTCACCTACCGATATTTTATAAATTACACAGGTATATTATAACTGAGATACATAAAAAGGTTATGTAATAACATAATTGCTTCTATTTCTCCCTCGCACATTGTATCTTTAAAAAATATGTACAAGTGCTTACGGTTTTCTTTAATTAATTATCTCTCATCTCTTCTCTCTACTCTCCCATCTCTAACAAGATTCTGACGACATATTTTTCACGGAGATGCACATGTGCATTTTCCTGATGTGAACATGTGCATTTTTTTGTTGACTTACTATTTAACTGTGTTTTTAGAGCTTCTATGAGTATCACAAACGGGTGTTTTCGTCAGTGATAGTAGTTATCGACGAGAATCTATCGGTGATACTCCATTGGTCATGGGAAACTGATTTTTCAATGGGTACTGATGAAAATTACCTATGAATACCGACAAGCTTTTAAAAAATGTTATTTAAAAAATTTACCGACGAGAAATTACTGTTTCTAGTTTTAGTAATTCATTTTATTATTTTTTTAGTTATAATTTTTATTTTAAATATATCCTTTAATAGTTTTATTTTGCGTTTAAAATTATTTTATTTTATCTCCTAATAGATCATTTTTTAAATTAATTTTAATTTAAAGAAACGTAAAAATAATAAAAATAAAATATATTACAAAAGAAAAAAAAAATTATAATAAAATTAAATACAATACGTTACAATATATAGAAAAGAGAAAACTGGCTAAGAAGTGAAGGTCTTGAGGTGGGGTCAGATCTTGGCATATTTCAGCTATTTGTGTCTTGAGTCAGACAATCTTGTCCTAGTTAGCATCCCGCTCCAAGAGGACTGTCTTCAGTAGTGTTTCCAAATCAACTATCTACACACAGTAAACAAATTAATGATTAGAACAATGTTTACGTTAAAATAAATACATGATTTAAATTTTTACATTCATGTGGATCTGGAGTAGGAACGTACGATCTGTCGGTGTTTGAAGCCCTCTTCTCACTAGTAATGGCATAATATGTGTCGAGACCTGAAGACGCGTACTTTTCTTCAAGTAGTTTTTCTTGCGGTTTAACGATACAAATTAAAATTCTTTGTTTATGAATAAATACGTAATCATATAAAAATGTATTATTATTAAGAAAACTTAAAAACACTTCATGTGCCTTCTCATAAGACCACGTTTGTTCACTCGTCGATCCATCACTCTTTGAATGCGTTCATACGTAAGATCCCCCTTGCTTGTGCCCACAACATTCCCCACTTGCTAAAATGATATGATAATTAAGTTTTAAGTTAGCTATTAAACAAAAACAGAGTTAAACGAAAGTTAAATATAATTGTGATTGTATTAAATCCGGTAGATAGGTGTCATTTGTATATGATTGTGATTGTTGTTTGATGGAAGTACGACGTGTTTAAATAATAAATATGAAAGTGGAAGGCGAGGGTGGTTAACCGTTGGATATCATCTTTAGTGGGAGTACGTTCCAAGAGATTATGTCGTCCATCAAACTCTTAATAATTTTAAAAACAAGAAATAGATTATGACTATTAACTACAAAGTTGCTAATTAATGGTTTGAATAAATTTCGGTTTTAACACATATGCTTTGTTCAAAATAACGCTTTTAATCTATCAGTCTCAATTTCAATTTTTTAGTCCTTGTGGTTTATCAATCGTTTCAATTAACTCATGTCTTTAACGTCATCCACAAGTTCTTTTAACTATTTTGTTGATATGACAAACATACCCCTACTATTAAAAAAATTTAAAAAACATATATACTCTATTCTCTTCTCTCTATATACATCATCATTTTTCTTCTCAAGCCTCAAACCTTAAATTTAAATCCATCCCCCCGTCCCATCTCTCTTTCCTCTGGCGATATCCGGCTATGCAACCACCGGCTACCACTCGCCGGACGTGGATCCGATGGCGAAGGGTAGAGAGGTGATAAGAGAAAGCCTCATGTTGTGCGATGATGATCATCATAATGATAATAATAGTACTAAAGGTGGTGTCACTGCAAATCATCCCGATGATATTCTGGCTTATTCTCGTTCTGTTCGGAAAGTTGATTCCTCCCTCGACTGACTTGTGTAATATGGCCAGATCGAGTTTGTAAATTCTGCTTTCATCAAAATAAAAGTAAACCTACTTCAATTAAAACGACTTTACAATTGTTGATGATTACTTTTAACTAGTAACTTTACCCGCCGCGCGTTGCGGCGGTGTTGAAACATAGCCTAACTCGAATTCTCGCGATCTACGGTGTGAAGCGGAACTGAAACAGTTACGACGGTTAAAAAAACATAGTTACGTAAATAAAAAAAAACATATAAGATTATGGTTACTCGTTTAAAATTGAAAGAAAATGTAAAAAAACAAAAAGAAAAAGAACCAAAGTAAAAAATGTTTTTGCGTTAACATTAACGTACGTTAAGTACAAAAAAATAACGTATGAATTTGAGGTGGATCGATTTTGAAAGTCGAACCATATATATAAAAATGTATTATGTCTCTATCATTGCGTCTAATAATTAAAAAAGAATAATAAAAGAAAAAGAAAAGAAAAAGAACAAATTATTTGTTGTCCATAGGTTTGACCATTGACTAAAGAAATAAAATGCAAATGATCAGAACCACTATACCCGCATCATCATTTGCTTTGTAGTTGAACCAAGTAATATAAAAGAGGAAAAATGATTGTGTTGGTGGCTAAATTTCATTGGCCAATTGTTTGGTGGCACCACTCCATTGGTGGCCTGACCTTACAATTTAAGGTATTCTTAAATAACTTAACATCTTTATGCATCTTTGGAATACTTATATCATAAATTAAATTTCACTCTTTTTTGTTTATATATAGTTCACCCTCTTACAATCTCGTGTATTACATAGGCTGATTAACAAAAAAATTGTTATTCATAAATTTATATATACTTCACAGTAAAATGATTTATATATTACATACAATTGTCAAATAAACATTAGCAAGTTTTCTTTGATAATTCCATAAGTAATAATATAAAAACAACTAAATTTAAATTAACTCTGTGATTTGGATACATTGAAAGGATATAAAAATTATTTACAAGTTGATGATCGAAGTAGAAGACAAGAATATGTAAATTACTTACAGATTGATAACTCAGATGAAAAAGTGAATCAACTGTTATAAGAGGATTGTATGTAAAAAGAATTACATGTAGGTGATATTTATATAGGAAAATCAAGGTTCGAATTTTAATAAATTTAAATAAATTACATAAATAAAGCCTTAATTGTAGGATTATTTGAGGTGACTTTCTGATTTTTGAAAATTTTTGATAATCTATAAATAAAATATAAATTTTGAATGAATTCAAATCATTCTGTTTTAAAATTTAAATTCAAAAAATGGAAATGATGATCATTTAAAGAAAAATGGAAAGGATGATTATAACGTAAAAGAAATTGATATTTGAATAGTTTTTAATACTTATATTTAGGAATTAGTAATCAAACTTGTTTGATTGTTTACTTATTGAAGTGAAAGATTAGAAACTGATTCGAGTTAGATTGGATCCAAGTTAGATCCGCGTGTGGTGGTTGTAGTTTAGGCGGGAAAATGTGTCCACAAAAACTTTTATCTATTAATATGTATAAATTTTATACTTTAACTATGTATGTAGTTATACAAATAACTAAAATCAGAAAAATTAACATATTACAATTACATAAAGGATAAGGTCTTCTAAACAGTAGACGCAAACCTTATTTTCACCATGTTTTTATTAACTTTTGTAAAGGTAGGAACTAGAAATTAAGCATGTACAATTTGGGGGGTTTGCGAACCTTGTTACGAGCGTTGCGGTGGTGACGATAACGTAACTAAGTACATAAAAATAACGTATGAAGTTGCAACGACTCGGTACTAAAGATCGAAAAATAGATAAGTTGACGTGAATATGAGTTAACATGGAAACGACAAATTCGTTAAAGAAGTTGATAACAAAAAAGTTTTATAAATGAATATAAAAAAATGTAAAAGAAAAAATAAAAGAAATTTGAGTGGTAAACTTGATAGTATAGAAATTTGCGATGACAGGAAGACATTTTTTTGGGGCTAAAAACTTAAAAATATTATAATTTTAAACGAGTTTATGGGTCTACCTTTTAAGTAGACATATTAAACATCTGGACATGACTTGTTTAATTAAGAGAGTCCTACATCGTTTTAATATAAAGAGCAAACTGTTAGGCAGAACCATGGTTGCATAAGTCGTTAGGCGCTGCCAGGTCGGTCGACTGGGGAGTTGCGAATACTCGGCCTAGACGGGGAGTACTCGGGGGAGTACTCGGACATGGTAAATTACAAAGAAATTAATTTTCGAGAAATTATATATGTGTCAAATATCAATGTAAATCAAAAGGATACATGTTCTAATACTAAAGTATTTCAAAAATTGATATTCATTATTTAATATTATAGACATAGTAATTGTTTAATTCTCGTCTTCCAATGTATCTCCGTGAAAAACATTAAAAATCCAACAAAAATCGGTGAAAAATAGCGAAAATTGGTAAAAACAACGAAAATCGGTGAAAAACAGTGAAAATCCGAGTTGACCGAGTTGGCCCAAGTTGGACCGAGTTGGCCCAAGTTGGACTGAGTTTGACCGAGTTGGACCGATTCCGAGTAGTGTTGACCGAGTTGAAAAAAAGCGCCTCGGCACTCTACCGAGTACTCATCTACACTGGGCACAACAATGGTTGTTAAACCCATATACACTGGTGTCACCGCTCTGTAAGTCGACTACTGGGGTACCTCTCTAGTTTTACGTCTGCGGCGGAGTTTCCCTTCCCCCGTCTTACGTCTTTCTTACAGAGACAAAACCTCCACATTACGGTAATTTCACCTCTAATATGTGCACGATTTGATCAAATAATACGTATACTGATGGTCTGAATGCTATATCCGTAGACATCATTTATGCATTAAAACATTAATACATGCTTTGCCATTTGCGTAACATAATTGTCTGAATTTTTTTAAAACAGTGAACATATTCACCTTATGAGAATATAGGAACAACTTGGAAGGATTGCTCTAGCTCTTAATTAGGCAGGATTCCTCAAAATTCTAGTGTCTTAACTTAAGTGAAGGAGTATTTAGGTAAGAATGCGGTTTTAAGCGAGTATCGGATATTTGGTGAGAGTGCGACCCGTTAAAGGTTGATGGGTTCGTTTTCAAATAAAATGGGAAAAGGATTGAAGTTGTGATGTTTGAGAATTGCTGTACAAATGACATCTATTTAGAGGCCTAACTATGGACCCGTGGCGGACTGTTAGGCTACGGGGTAGTGGTCCGCTACTGCCCCAGTCTACGTGAGCCAATTGTGCCACATGGTGCTCTCTTTGGTTGCGGATGGAATTGCGGCGTAGCGAACCGCGAGCCAAAGGGGTAGTGTTCCACTATCCTTTCCTTTGGCGTCCGCCCTAACACGCGTCACACCCTTAGTGGACCTCCATTAAATTGCGGCTTAGTGTGGATCACTAAGAATAGGGTAGCGGTCTGCTACCCAAGACACACGTAAGAATTTTCACCCATTAATCAACAGACACGTGGCATCTTCTGGGTTAATCTTTAGTGAGCATGTAGCGGACCGCCAAACAGACGGTCGCGGTCCGCTACTGATGACTTTTCAGAAATTTTCACTTTTAACCCTTGATTTTGGGTTAATTGCATATCCAACTCGTTGTGGTGGTTTGTTTCTTGCATTTCAAGACCATATTTTGACGTGCGTTACATTTTAAAAATATTCTATGAGATTGTACCTTGAATATGCTTAGTCGATCGTCAGTATTCGAATAGGTAAAGATGTCGGGAGCAAAATTTCTTGGCACACAATTATGTCTTGTTGTTTTTGTGTGGATCAAAATATAGCAAGAAATAGTCGGAGAGTTCATTAACCAGTTAGGACTCAACAATATATACCCCGACCCTTGTCTTATTTATGACCATTATCTTCCATTACCAAAGCATCATTTCGTAATGATAGATCCACTGATATTGGATGAGGGTGATGGTTGGGTGACTTACACGTGCTAATTATATTTAATTATATGTTTTTTTAATCATAATTATGTGTGGAATATGGTTACTTTGAGTGTGGTTTATGTTTATAGGGTTAGAATGAAGAAAATTCGATATTCAGCCAAATGTGTTGCAAAAGGATGAAGATTGAGAAGGTGGAAAACACCCCGGCATAACTTATGCTCCCCTAGGGTGTAGCCTATGTCCACAGATAAGCGTAGGTGTTTAGCGTTGGATCAACATAACACAAGAGGTATTTGATGTAGGAATTGAAGACCCCACGTAGCTTTACACCCATGACGCGGAAATTAGGGGCTTAAGGTTGTTTTAGATGGTTATTTAAGCAATTAAGCTAGGGTTTTGAGGGGTATCCGCTACTAGGGGCTGGATGACGCAGAAGGACAGATATTTGCATGTTACAAGCAATCTTTGTATCTTCCAATCCTCAATTGCAACCTGAAATCATGATTTGCGATTTGCCATGAAGATGCAAGGCTAATCCACATGTGATCAATCACGGGGTATAGGGTTTGTGTTAGTTATTGTTTTTAACCTACGTTTATACCTTTCTTGGACATGATTTTTGTTCTGATCTTGCAATCTTGTGATGATTAGGTTAGATTTATGTGTTTTGTGTTTCTAATTGAAGAACAATTTACCTTTTATGAGTTTAATTAAACAATCCATTAGTTATTGGTCTTTGAATCATTAACAATTGTTATGTTTGATTGAGTTTATGAAGCTTAACTGATAATCACTTGGATAACATCTTGGCAAGTGTCCTTATCAGTTTAAGATCATTAAGTTGCACTTCTAGATTCCTTAGTCTTGTGATTGTCCTTCATTCTATCATTAAACAAAGTTATGTATATGTAACTTTCTAATTAAGTGTTTAGATATGATTATACATTATGCTTCATAACTTGAAGCCCGAGAATGACCATCTCTTGATTTAGTATATGTAACTTCCTAGTTAGGTTTAGTATAAATAATCAAACAAAACGTATAATACTAAAACTATCTCTTTGATTAGAAAAAATAACTTTTAAACTTCTAAACCAAAAGAGTTATTTAGATACAAGCACAAGGACTAAAGCGTAATTTACTCTAAATATTATAAATCGAAGTTCAAAAGGGATGCCCCTTCGCTCTGTGTGTGAGTTAATTTGTTGTGCAAGACATTAGACGAAGGTTTGTTCCTGCGGAGAGAGAGAGAGAAGATGACGACTGACGTAGAAGACGAGATGAAGGACGAGAAGAACCCTCCACCTCTTGATGAAGACGACATCGCTCTCCTCAAGACTTATGTGAGTTAACGGATCTTTCTTATAACTTCACTTTTTCACTAATTAGGGATTTGGAACCTCTAATTCATTCATTCACTCGTCTTATAAATCCAGATTAACTTAAATTCAAGCTTACCTTTGTCTCCCGTGGATTACATGTATACGATCTTTTATCATTCTAAGGACTCATAGATTTAGTTTCTATTCTTTAAAGAAATAAATCAAGGATCTTTTTTCACTAATTAGGGATTGGTCCTTTCCATTGTGTTTGATATTTTTTAAGTATTCAAAACACAGCATGCTTTTTAAATCATCTTTTTGTATAGATCAATAGCATGCATTTTGGTCAAATCTAGAGAAATTGAACTTGTTACTAAATGCCAATCGTCAGGGACTGGGGCCTTATTCCACTAGCATCAAGAAAGCAGAAAAGGATGTCAAAGAAATGTCCAAAAGGATCAATGATCTATGTGGTATGTTTAGGCTTATCACGTTATTTATACAGTGGGGGTGTAAACGAGCCGAGCCTAGCCTAGCCTGACACCAATCGAGCTCGGCTCGTTGGATTATCCTGAAGCTCGAGCTCGAGCTCGGTTTGAGCCTATAGATTTTGGATCGAGCTCGGCTCGTGGAGTGAAAATAAAGCTCGAGATCGGCTCGGTTTCATTCATGACGATTAAACGAGCAAAAGCTCGGCTCGAGCTCGTTTATAGGAAGCCTTAAACGAGCCAAAGCTCGGCTCGAGCTCGATTTGGGGGGTTAAATTGAATAATATATTTAATATATAAGAAAATAATATAAAATTTTACTAGGCTCCGAGCCTAAACGATCATAGAATGCAAAGCTTGAGCTCGGGCTCGATAACTAAACGAGCCATATTTTAGGCTCGAGATCGGGCTCGGGCTCGTTAAGGCTCGGCTCGTTCGAGATTTTTACCGATCCGATCTCGAGTAGCTCTCGAGCTTTTTACCGATCCAATCTCGAGTAGTATATAATATACTACTCAGCTTTATTGATTATATTTAGTTGTCGCTCGTTCTATTTCTTTTCTTTTAAATCTTCTCTTCATATTTAGCTTTTTACATAACCATTTTTATTTCAAGTATGCCGGCGAGAGTTTCTAGAGTATTGCACTTCCAGTTTTTTAAGAACTTGAACCCAATGTACCTGTAGATATTGTTGGTTCAATGTGATGCCTGGATTTGTCCTGAATTGTAATGTTGTGACAGGTATTAAGGAATCTGACACTGGTTTAGCTGCACCTAGCCAATGGGATCTTGTTTCTGATAAACAAATGATGCAAGAAGAACAACCTCTGCAGGTTTGACTGTTTAAACCAACCAATTTGTTATCTGGTTTTCTCACTTAATAACACTAGTTCTGTCTTGTTGCAAGCAGGTAGCAAGATGCACAAAGATAATTAATCCGAACACTGAAGATGCTAAATACGTTATAAACGTTAAGCAAATTGCAAAGGTATGTACGTTACACCCTATTCTATAAATGTAGTTTAAGATTTTGGGTATAATGATGATTGACCCAATTCATCTTTAGGGGTGTTCAAAAAAATCCGAATCCGAAACCGAACCCGAACTATCCGAAAATCCGAATCCGAATTATCCGAAAATTCGGATATCCGAATTTTCGGATTCGGATTCGGATAGTGATTTTCGGATATTTCGGATAGTTCGGATATCCGAATATCCGAAATATTATATTTATATATTTTTTTTAATTGTTTTTATTATTTAAAAATAAGAAAATTTGAATCAAAACCCGATATATTATATTTATATATTTTTATATGTATATTTTCTAATGTTTTTTAAGGTTTTTAATTGTTTTTGTAATTTAAAAATATTATTTTTATATATTTTTTTATTTTTTTTATATTTTCGGATATCCATTTTACTATCCGAATCCGTATCCGAAATTTCGGATATCCGAAATTCGGATATCCGAAATTTCGGATACGGATTCGGATAGTGAAATCCACTATCCGAAAATTTCGGATATCCGAAATTCGGATATCCGAATTTTCGGATATCCGACTTTGAACACCCCTATTCATCTTTATGTTCTATTTCTACAAATCTTCAGTTTGTTGTTGGGTTGGGAGACAAAGTTTCACCTACTGATATTGAAGAGGGCATGCGTGTTGGGTAAGTACTCCCCATATGGTGATTATTACCACATCAACATAACAAGTGAACAGTACTGTCTTTTTTTTTTTTTATTTGGTTTGTGTTTTGAATTTGTTTGACCCCCATGTTCTAATTTGCAGTGTTGACCGCAACAAATATCAGATTCAGATTCCGTTGCCACCTAAGATTGACCCTAGTGTAACCATGATGACAGTTGAGGAAAAGCCAGATGTGACATATAATGATGTTGGTGGATGTAAAGAACAGATTGAGAAAATGAGAGAGGTGCGTTACAACCGTTCTAATTTTGTTTATTGCTTTTTTATTTCTATCATTCGCATGAATCATTATCTTAATTGTGGAATGTAGGTTGTTGAGCTACCCATGCTCCACCCTGAGAAATTTGTGAAGCTTGGAATTGACCCCCCGAAAGGTGTACTCTGCTATGGTCCTCCTGGAACTGGGAAAACACTTTTAGCAAGAGCAGTTGCTAATAGAACTGATGCATGTTTCATACGTGTTATTGGAAGTGAGCTTGTTCAGAAGTATGTTGGTGAGGGAGCCCGTATGGTTCGCGAGCTATTTCAGGTTATATGAGAAATTTTGGTTTTAAAATAGTAGTTTTTTTCTAGACTGGTGACAACAAATCTGACTCTCTTAGAATTGTTGACAGATGGCACGGTCGAAGAAGGCATGCATTGTTTTCTTTGATGAAGTTGATGCAATCGGGGGTGCACGGTTTGATGATGGTGTTGGTGGAGATAACGAGGTTCAACGGACCATGCTTGAAATTGTGAACCAACTTGATGGGTTTGATGCCCGTGGTAATATTAAAGTTCTGATGGCCACAAACAGGTATGTGATATATTTGTGTTGATTTTTTTTACCATAGATAGGCACCCATGTAATTATATATACATGTTGTATAATGAATGAGAAGGCAAGCAATTGAGAATACCAAATATCACTTATTACTTGCAGACCTGATACACTTGATCCAGCACTGTTACGACCTGGAAGACTGGATCGGAAAGTGGAGTTTGGACTTCCAGACATGGAAAGTAGGACACAAATATTTAAGATTCACACACGAACAATGAACTGTGAAAGGGATATTCGTTTTGAACTTCTGGCTCGTCTCTGCCCTAATTCTACTGGTACATTTCAGTTTATTAGTTTTTGTATCGTTTGCTCGTGATTTGAGAAGCTGACATATTATTATTTTTGTCTGTGATGTAGGGGCGGACATAAGAAGTGTGTGCACAGAGGCGGGAATGTATGCCATTCGGGCACGGAGGAAGACTGTAACTGAGAAAGATTTTCTTGATGCAGTGAACAAAGTGATCAAGGGTTACCAGAAGTTCAGTGCCACTCCCAAATACATGGTGTACAACTAACTGATTTGGAATTGCCTGTCTGAGGCAAGGTTGGTTTGATTGGATATTTGGTTTTCAAGTCTGGATGATTGAATGAAATTTAAGCCTAAGCATCATGCAGATTAATTACAATTTAAATCTGTCTATGATACTTGAGTTAGTGGGGTATGTTATTGAACTGAAACTAGCTTTGTCTTTACTTCAGACATACCACTAGACAGTAGACACCAACATGACACTTGATGCATATTCTATTTTTTCTTTAATCATTTTTTTTAATTGTAAATGTTACTGCTATTTTACCTTACAACAATAATTCTAAACTACTTCATTGTCCATGTTTGAACCTGGGACCTCCCCTCTAAGAGGCACGTGTCTCTACCAATTAAAATGGAACCAACAACTTTCTTTTTTTATTGTATTAATAATTCTCTAAAATATATATGTGTGGGTCTTCATAAAACGAAAAGCTTTGTGAATTAGTTTTAGTGTTGTTAATACGTTCTAATGATTATTCATATATAAACAAACTATCAAATGTGATATTAATGTTAAATAACAATGAAACTATAGTTATATTAAAGGGTTAACTACATCACAAGAACTTTGATACGTATTAAATTACGTGTAACATATTATAATTATTATTACCATTCTGTTTAAGTGGATATTGATAACTTATATCAAAGCATACCGAAGTTGACATATTTTGTAATCATATCATGTATACAAATTCTAGTAATTCAGAAGCAACATAAAAAACAAGATTGTTGATTTTGTTAATAATAAATATATAATTTTATCCTTAAAATAGTTCAAAAGTAAAAAAGTTACAAAAATAAACACAAATAATCGGGGTTACCTTTTGTTTAAATCACTCTGTACATAGAATGATAAAGTTTCAAATGTATGACACATATAAAGATCAATTTTAATATATTATACACAAATGCAATATGTGTAAAGTTTAATACATTTTAACGGGGAAAACATCACAAAATAGTAATCAAGTTTTAAAAATGTTCC
The DNA here is from genome assembly GCA_023525975.1 of Smallanthus sonchifolius. Lineage (NCBI taxonomy): Eukaryota > Viridiplantae > Streptophyta > Magnoliopsida > Asterales > Asteraceae > Smallanthus > Smallanthus sonchifolius. Next base: position 21,364,165 of record CM042034.1, read on the forward strand.
AATTAGGTCACTCGCAATAGTATACCTGAGGGTGTATACCGTATAAAATGCGTATTGAGTGACCTAATTAGAATATTTTTAAAACTTGGTTACTATTCTACAAAGTTACCCCAATTTTAATATGATTAATCCTATACTAAATGACACAAACAAAAACGAAGTTAAAAATCTTCCTAACACAAGTATTCTAAACAAATCTTTGCAACACAAAATGTATGTAGCATTCTTTATTACGAATTATTTGAAACCTAATTTGCCAAATAGTTGCGTTGTTTAACATTATCTTAGGCAACACAGATTGTGTGATACGATATCAAGAACACAAATTGTAAAAATTCTCTAAAAGTAAAAAGAGTCGAATGCAATATAGAAAAGAGAATGGTACGCCTTATTTCTTGTGATGTGATTCCTTTGATTAGGATGGAGTAAAAGTGCATTTTAGAATTGATCTTTGTTGTCAAGATCATATATGTTTTTAAAATTAAAATACATTAAAGAGTTAATCGTATAAATGGCTCGTGTGGTTTGATAAAATTACATGTTTGACTCTCATGTTTTAAAAGTTGTAAATTTATTCCTCAGGTTTTAAAAATTGTAAATTTGGGCCAAATATTTGAGATCTGATGCGCATTTAGCCCATGATATTAATACCAGTTAGTTTTTAAAGAAAAATTAACTCATGTGCCATCGACGTGACTTACGATTGCAAACTTAATTTTAAAAATGAGTAATATCAGTCAAAATTAGTAAAAATCAATAGAAAAATTAGTGATTTTTACTAATTATTACGAAACTTTTAACATTTTTTTTAATTTTTAATAATTTTTACTCATTTTAGAGTTAAATTTGCAATCGTAAGTCACGTGGATGACACATGGGTTAAAAACTAACTGGTGTTAAACATCAGAGGCTAAAGGCATAAAATGTCTCAAATGTTTAAGCTAAATTTATAATTTTTAAAACCTAGGAGCCAAACACACAATTTGATCAAACCACATAAACCATTTATACAATTAACTCTATATTAAACATTAAACAGAGAAAATATAAAAGAAGTACAATAGGTTGAATATAAAAAGAATATATGATTGAATTAATTGGAAAAAGTAAAAGGAAAATATTTAAAAAGCAACTAATTTAACTTAACAAATACAAATATTTAGAAAAATAAGTTTTTGATTATTAAAAAGTGTAATTTAATGTTTTTTTTTAACACTAATTGCAGTTAAGATGAGTGGAGGAGAGCATATTCCTAACAAGGGTCGACCAAATTCCAACAACGAAAGAATCCAAAAACAATCCCAATTCAAACCCTTTCTTCTTCTTCTTCTTCTTCTTCTTCAACCAACAACCTCCAGTTATCAATCCACACACACGAAGCACCGATTCAGTTACTTCTTCCCGTCCCGGGGGATATCAATCTCCTTCCTGTAAACTGAATTTTACTACAATTTCAAATTCTACTATGTCTCTGTTGTCAACCGGAAAGTGTGTAGCAATGAATCTTTCAACCACACATGTTAGCTTCTCCTTTTCACACGCCGATAGTATGGGTCATCGATTGCAATTCCCAGCTGCCCGTTCTTTTATCAACAACAACAACAACGTCTGCCCTTTAAAGGTATCATTCATTCATTCTACTTGATCATTAGAAACAGCTTCTTCTGTTAAATAGATGATAACACTTGTTTGTTCTGTTAGGTGGTCTGCGTCGACTATCCAAGACCCGAGCTTGACAACACGTCTAATTTCTTGGAAGCTGCTTACCTGTCTTCAACCTTCCGAGCTTCTCCACGTCCACCTAAGCCATTAAAGATTGTCATTGCTGGTGCAGGTTTGGCTGGCTTATCCACTGCAAAGTACTTGGCTGATGCCGGTCACAACCCCATTTTGCTAGAAGCAAGAGACGTCCTTGGTGGAAAGGTTGCAGCTTGGAAAGATGATGATGGAGATTGGTACGAGACAGGCTTACACATATTTTGTAAGTTCCACTCTACTTATTCTTCAACTATCTAAACACATGGAACTAATTACTTCTTCATTTGCTCCCTTCAAAGTTGGAGCTTACCCAAATGTTCAGAACCTGTTTGGAGAGCTAGGGATTAATGATAGGTTACAGTGGAAGGAGCATTCTATGATTTTTGCAATGCCAAACAAGCCTGGAGAATTCAGTCGCTTCGACTTCCCAGATGTCTTGCCTGCACCGATAAATGGCAAGCCTCATCTACCCTCTTCTATTTTACCATGTCTGCCTACTTATCTTTCCATTCTGTTTCAGGAATCTGGGCTATTTTGAGGAACAACGAAATGCTCACATGGCCCGAGAAAGTTAAGTTTGCTATCGGCCTCTTGCCTGCGATGTTGGGTGGACAAGCTTATGTTGAGGCTCAAGATGGACTTTGTGTTCAAGATTGGATGAGAAAGCAAGTATGTAATCGTATTATTATTTCTAGTCTGTTTATAGTTGATAACCGTTCTCATTTCCGCAGGGCATACCAGATCGAGTTACTACTGAGGTGTTTATTGCCATGTCAAAGGCATTAAACTTCATAAATCCAGATGAACTTTCAATGCAGTGTATTCTCATTGCTCTCAACCGCTTTCTTCAGGTTAACTCTTGAAGCTTACTGATTGACTAATATCACACCATTTTAGTTGTTTTCCATATGTAACGAGCGAGTCTACTAAAGTGGTATAAAATAAATCAACAGGAAAAGCATGGTTCTAAGATGGCGTTTTTAGATGGCAGCCCACCTGAAAGGCTTTGCATGCCAATTGTTGACCATATTGAATCACTAGGTGGCCAGGTTAGACTTAATTCACGGATACAAAAGATCGAGTTAAACAAAGATGGAACTGTTAAAAACTTTTTACTGAATGATGGGAATATCATCAAAGGTGATGCTTATGTATTTGCTACTCCAGGTATGTTGACTAAACCACTATTTGACTTTGAAGCCTCCACATATATCTATCTATCTTTATTGGCTGTTTTGTATCAAGCAGTTGACATTCTGAAGCTTCTCTTGCCTGAAGATTGGAAACCGGTTCCATACTTCAAAAAGTTGGAAAAATTAGTTGGTGTTCCAGTTATAAACGTTCATATATGGTTAGATAGACCCTTTCAATATAAGGCTTATCCTGATAAGATGATAACTCAGACCTTTCACATATTTTATTATTGTTAACCCAATTTTCAGGTTTGACAGGAAGCTCAGAAACACCTATGATCACCTACTTTTCAGCAGGTCACCTCTTATTTCTTGCACAGCATTTAATTATTTTTCACAAACAATAATGTTACAGGCCACCACTTATTATAACTGATACTAACAAGTTATATTTTTCTTCCAGGAGCCCTCTTCTCAGTGTATATGCTGACATGTCTGTAACATGTAAGGTAATACTTGTGTGACAATTGACACGCATACTACATTACCTTTTTTCTCTCTCACAAGAAAACAGATGAAAGATACAAATGCTTGTTTGATCATGTTATGCAGGAATATTATGATCCGAATAGGTCAATGTTGGAATTGGTTTTTGCACCTGCAGAAGAATGGATTGCACGCAGTGACTCGGATATTATAGATGCGACAATGAGTGAACTTTCAAGACTCTTTCCTGATGAGATTGCAGCAGATCAGAGCAAAGCAAAAATATTGAAATATCATGTAGTAAAAACACCAAGGTTAGTATGCGAACACCATCCATAAGTTGACATGTGTAAACTGCTAATCACAAATTTGTTTATTCCAGGTCTGTTTATAAAACTGTGCCAGACTGTGAACCTTGCCGTCCCTTGCAAAGATCTCCAATACAAGGATTTTATTTAGCTGGTGATTACACAAAACAAAAGTATTTGGCTTCAATGGAGGGTGCTGTTTTGTCAGGAAAATTGTGTGCCCAAGCTATTGTACAGGTAATCTTCAAAGCATCTCTCACTGTAAAGCACAAACAAGCCTAGGTTTTGTGTGTTCTCATGCATCAATCATGTTGCACAGGATTATGAGTTGCTAGCTGCGAGGGGGGAAGCGGTGGCTGAAGCAAGTCTGGTCTAAAGATGACGTGGCAAGTTGAAAATTGATAATAGCAATAGCAATTCAAGTGAAACTTATCTTGTATCTGTTACTTTATACATCATTTGAGCATGTTATTAATTAATGAGTACTTTATAAATAAAAACCACAGCTCACATCTATAGATTGGTAGATAGATGTTATCACACATCTGGCATTGGGTATGACTAGAAACTAGAAAGAAGATTGATGTAGTATGTATGTTATGGCTTTTCAACTCAAAGAAAAAGCAATTCCTTTCTCCAATTTCTGTTAACAAAAGCTTATAAATTAAGATTTAAATCACCAACAAAAGTTTGATCTTTTTGGGGATGTGGAAGAAGACATATTAAATATTATTGAGCGTGGTGATATTTTGTGATTTTAATTCCAAGATATTATTATTATTATTATTATTGAAACCGGAAACTGGAAATGCAGAAGCCTCTTTCCCCAAATAATAAAGAGAAAAGGCAATGGAAAGCATGCTCAATATCATTATATAGATTAGCGATACCAAATGAGAGTCATTTATAGCAAGTAACATTTGCAGAGTACATGAAAACTTAAGGTACCATACCATTCATCACTTTTCCCAGCCTGATCAGTTGTTTCTACATGTACCTAGATCATGAACAAGAACGTAGTTTGTTCAGTTGTTGTCGTCATAGATACATTTACATATCTATTTAGAACAGATTTTGGCTGTGGAAGTATACAATCTTTTTATGCCAATTTCCTGGTTTTAAGTATAAATAAGAGCACTGCATCATATTGCTCTTCGGACTCGTAATCATCCTGCCATGCCACCAAATGTGACCTTAATTAATATCCAACCAACCCTGCTGGTCCATTTTTATTCCATATTAACAAACACAGATAAATGTTCCATTTTCCTTCCAAAAGGTTACAGTTAGTTGGTATTGAAAGTCTACTGTAAACACATATTGATGCACACTATCTGACTATGTTAAAATAGTAGAAAATGAAATCTTTTGCAAATTACTTTAGCTGTTATTTACTTGCAGCATCATCAAGTTATAAACAAGTATATAGGAATAGGATGCTTTAGAAGATATGGGTAGCCATAGCTGGAAAAAAGTTCATAAATTGTATGAGGTTGAGATGTGTCTCTTTATACATTAATACACCTAAAAGTTCCTTTGCATTAGGAACCAACAGGAAAAAAGAAAAAAAAAGAAAAAAAACTCTCTGCACAGACAACTAATTACAGGTACATTGACAACATCCATTTTTCAATGATGGAAAACTCTGATTTCTTCAAGGCTACGAGGAGTTATAAAGTTGCCCTTATTTTGGTATCCGAGGGTTGGACCCCACATCATGGAGCCAATCAACCACTTCATCAATCGATGGCCTCTTAACGGGGTTAACATTCACACACATGCAAGCAACGTCAAGAACCTGCAACATCTCTTCTTCAAAGCCCTTGCCCGTTAGAATCGGGTCAAATACTTGAAGCTGTTTCCCTTCTGTTCTCAATTGCTGCACCCACACAATCAATTCTCTTGAATCCTGGGGCCTGAATACCTCAATGGGCCTTTTTCCTGTAAGTAGCTCTAGCATAACAACCCCAAAACTATAGATGTCCCCTTTTAGGGTGGCTATCCATGACTGGCTGTATTCTGGTGGGATGTACCCCAGGGTACCCACCAATTCAGTGGTGACATGTGTATTATATGGTTGAATCAATCTAGACAACCCAAAATCGGCTAGGTACGCTTCAAACTCGCCGTCAAGAAGTATGTTGCTGGATTTTATGTCACGATGCACAATATGTGGTTCACATACCTGGTGCATATAAGCTAGCCCACAGCTTGCTCCCTGAGCTATCTTCAATCTGGTTGGCCAATCGAGTCTCGAGGCACCATCAGTCTTCTCATGCAGCCAGTAATCCAAGCTTCCATTTTCCATATATGAATAGATTAGCAGCTTACAGCCGTCATGTACACAGTAGCCTTGTAAAGAAACCAAGTTCTTGTGCTGGGCTGTCGATAATGCCTCCACTTCTGCTTTAAATTCCCTTGCAATGAGGCCCATATCTCCTGAAAGCTTCTTAACAGCCAGTTTTATTCCATTTGCCAGTGTTGCTTTATAAACTAACCCGAAACCCCCACAACCGATGATATTTGCTTGACTGAAATCCTCAGTTGCTTTCAAGATGTCGGTTACAGTGAGATGCTTGATGTCTTTTGCATTGTGTAGGAACAATATGACGCCACTGGGATCCTTGGGGACATCTCCTACTGATGTGGAATTGAAGGACATCATGTCCGTGTGAAATACCTCTGGATCACCTCTAGGGAGAATCCTTCTTTTTGACAGTATCCATAACGCTAGACACGTGAGAGTGATCCCAACTCCAAAACAGATCCCGAGGATCAGTCCAACAATCATTTTCTTATTTGGGCCTTTCTTTTTATGTCCCGAAGGAGGAGAAGAAGAAGAATTGCTACAAGACTTTTGCATGGGGAGCCCACATAACCCGGGATTGCCTTCATAACTCTGGTTTGAAAAGGTGTTAAATTGGCCCCCGGTTGGTATCGCACCTTGCAGATTGTTGTTTGCAACGTTGAACGAAGATAAAAAGTGCAAGCTTTTAAGGGACGATGGGATCTCACCAGATAAAAGATTATGTGAGAGGTCTAGTTTTTCGAGGTTTTTGAGGTTCGAAATTGAAGCAGGAATGGTGCCAGAGAAATTATTTTGACTTAGATCAAGAATATGAACCGACTGCATATCGCCAATCTCAACAGGGATGTCACCACTGAGGTTATTGCTAGCTAGGTAGAGCGCAGGGGGGAGGGTGGCTAGCTGATTGTACTGCAAATAGGAAGCATTTTGTGGTGCGACGAATACAGGTAGTTCTAAGTAACTACTGTTTACATGATCTAGAGCTTGCTGTGATGCAAGTGCTGGAAGTCTAGTAAGCTCCACAGGGAAACCCCCGGAGAGGGAATTGTTAGATAAATCGAGATAAAAAAGATTTGGAAGAGTTTGTAGCCAGCCTGGAATGGTGCCGTTGATGTTATTTTGAGAGAGGTCGATTACCTCTAGGTTCTTTAGTGACATGAGCCATGTCGGAAGTTCACCAAACAGCTTGCAGCCACCGAGTCCCATGATCTTAATATGACGAAAGCCTGAAACTCCTGCAGCGGGTAGCGTTTCATTGAAGAAATTCTTGGACAGGATGAGAGTGGTGAGCTTCTCATGACTCCCAAGAATATGAAACGCTTGGATGATGTTGTTGAAGCTGTTGTTTGAAAGCGAGAGGAACGACAGAGACGGCAGTTGAAGCACGTCACTCGAGATTTCCCCCTCCAGCTTATTCGTTGCCAGTCGAATAGCGGTTAGTGATTTGCAGGAGAAGAGGCTTTTAGGCAGCACCCCGCTGAATTGATTCTCACCGAGGTCAAGTATGGTGAGTCGACTGAAATTCGAGAAATCAAAATCTGATAGCCTGCCACCCAAAGAGTTAACCCTCAAATTAAGCAGTTGAAGGTTTGTGCAATTCATTAGGGATCGAGGCAGCGTTCCGTTGAGTCGATTGATATGAAGTTCCAGATTCTCCAACAGTGAGAGGTTTCCGATGTTGCGAGGGATGGATCCGGATAACATGTTACCGAACAACACAAGACTTGTGAGATTTGTAAGGTTTGTAATGCTTTCATCAATCTCCCCTGTAAGTGAATTTCCAGGTAAGAACAATACCTGCAGAGAGATCGCGTTGTGGATGTCCGGTGGGATCTGTCCTGTGAGATTGTTGAAACCCAAACGCAAGACCTTGATGCTAGAACACGCGCCGAAGAAGCCTTGCGGGATGCTTCCAGTGAAGTCGTTAAGAGACAAGTCAATTACGGTGGCGCATATGGTGGGAGGGATGGAGCCTCCGAAGGTGTTGTTGCTGATATTCAGAGCTACAAGTGCTGGAAGTGATACAAGTGTGTGAATGGTCCCGGTGAAATGATTGCTGGAGAAATTGAGAGATCGGAGAGTGGAAGTGATAGAAGAAAAGTCCGGCAAGTATCCGGATAACCTGTTGTAGCTCAAGTCAACGGTGGTTAGGTTGTTGAGAGATGAGAAAAGTCCGGTGGGGAGGGGACCAGAAAGGAGGTTACAAGATAGGTTCAGGAAAGAGAGAGATGTGAGATTTCCAATAGAAGGAGGGATGGTGCCCTGGAGACCTCTTTCGGGTATGGATAGTTGCACCACCCGATCTCCTTTCTCATCGCAGGAGATTCCATCCCATGAACAGCAATCGGCATCGGAATTGGACCAGTTGAGGTTGGGGAAGTTAGTGGCCACGGACAACAGAGACTGTTTATCGTCGGGGTTACAATCGGCGTCCGTAATCGTGGGGATGAGGAGGAGTATAGACATAATCAAAAAGAAAAAACCCAGATGAGGCAGCATGATGATGATGGGGATGGGGATGGAGATGGAGATGAGGAGGGGTCATGAAGAAAGATCGATGAAGGAATGATGATCCATTGAAGAAGAAGAAGAAGAAGAAAGACAAGTGGATGTTGACGCAGACCATTATAAAAAAGAACAAGGCATCAACAAGAGTTGAGCAGCATCATCATGCGATGCGTTTACTTTTTTTTTTAATATTGAATTGGTGGTAGAGACATGAAATCAATAATGCAAGTGGGTTTTTTTTTTTTTTTTTTTCAAGTGGAACAAAATAAAATGAAACTCATATTCGTGTAACAAAAACACAGGAAAGGTTTTAAAAAAGAGAGAGAGAGAGAGACTTTTTTTTATATTCATTATGTGCTAGTTGCCTTTGCTTGACCAGGGCTGCGGTCTTCATTTTGCAAAAGTCAAATGAATGTTGATGGCATACAAATATGAAATTCTAAATCTCTTATCAAATAAATATAATAATAATGGCTGATGGCACTTGATGGGTAAGATTTCCATTTTACAAATAACCAGGGTTTTTGCTTCATGACAGGGATGGTAATGGGTTGGGTATCACCTAATTTCATACTCGTGAAAAAATTTAAAATTAATCTCATGCCCGTTAGGTTTCGGGCTTCGGGTATACCCATTGGACTCGGGTTATTTTGTCATCCCTACTTCAGAAATTAATTATGAAAGCATCTAACTTATTCTATCCTTGAAAGCTGAAATTAACCGTAGGCAACAAAAGAAGTCTGACGACTTTGGATCAACCTGAAACCGTCTCCCAAGACTTGTTAGGTGAAATCTCAGCTCGGGGAACGGGGATGAAATTTCCTCTTTATTTTCTCTTTTCATATAATTTCTTTATTTTTATTATTATTATTTTTTGAAAAACCAATGAATATTATAAGCCCGGCAATCCGGGTAAATCCATTGGCAAAAGGTCTCCCACGCCAAGTTTTCGCCCGCACAATAACATATATTTTACAAAATAAGAAATAAATACTTTATTTATAATTGTATAACATTTAACGAATAAACATTATAAAATAAAAAAGTTAGTCTAATGAAAAGATAAAATAATGACTTAGCAAAAAATATTACAAAATAAAATTTTATTTACAAAAGTATAAGGTTAAACCAAATAATAAAACCATGACCTAACCAAAAACATATCAGCAAACTTACTTAAATCTAATCATATATATTTTATATAAATGATAATTGTCTTAATCTTTTTACACATAGTAACTAATTATGCAATTTACTAAGATAGTTGGATAGTTTAGGGTTATTTGTGTAATTAAAGGACTCGAATCGTAGTCAAACTTGTAGATCTCGACCCACCCCCACTCAATAGGAGACTAACGAGCCACCATCATGTACCGAACCAAAATCCAAAATAAAATATTACTTGCTTAAATAATATTTGTGAGGGTGAAATTGGATTAAGTCTAAGTTGAGGGTTTAGTTGTTAATTGAAGACATTCGACAGAAGAGCACTAGTGGTGGATCATCATCTGAAATGTTACATGTTGGTAGGGGAAGGGGAAATAGAAAGAACAGTGGGAGTCGGGTAGGAGTTCGTCTAGAACTTTGAAAAAAGTGTTAGAGCTGCAATGAGATAGGACATGTAAAAAGTCAGTGTCCGGGTCTTAATAAAGAGATAAATAGTGTTGGAGTAGATGGAGATTTTAATGACGCGATTGTTTGCTCCATAGAGTCTGCTATAGATGCTTATGTCATGGATTCTAGTGCTACATTTCATGCTACCCACTACAATGAAGCCTATGCAGTCGATATCGGTGATATATCGGTTATCGGTCCTATGACAAAATATCGGTCGAAATATCGGTCCCGATATTATCGGTGATATTTACCGAGATATCGTCGAGATTTTGATTCCATAATATCGGTTGTCTCACCGAGTTTCTCAGTTTACTAATCTTAGCCTTAACATTTTTCTGCCCGAAAGCCCATTCCCCTTTAAAAATGTTGGCCCAATGCCTTCTACCCATAGCCAAAACCATCAAAGTAAATGCCCTAACTCCCTAATACACCCACGTTCGCACTTCGCACACCTGCTAGATCATGTTTCTGCTATAAAATACTGACACTTTTTAGTTTTGACTTTTGATTTAACTGTTAATATTATATATGTGTGTATATAAGTTTATGCATGATATAAAAGCTACCAATATCCCACCGCGAGAACCGATATCTCAAATATCGGTCGTTGACCGATAACCGATATTTTTCCGCATTAACTGCTTAGAATGAAGCAATAAAGAATCTAAAGGTAGAAATTTTTTGGGAAGGTACAACTTGGTAACGGAGAAATCCTTGAAGTAACGGGTATGATCAACATTAATCTGAAAACATCTTTGGGAACTACATGGAGCTTACGAAATGTCATGGTGATTTCAAGACTGGAGAAAAAGTTGATTTCAATCAGATAACTGGATGAACAGGGACTAGTCGTTAAGTTTGGTGGTGGAAATAGGAAAGTGATTGATGGAAACTTGATTATCACTCGGGGCTTGAAACAAGGGTCGTTATACATGGTACCGGCTCCGTCTGAGGAAGTGACCACCCCGGTAAAGACGATTGACAAAGTTCGACTTGCTTAATTGGGTAGAGCTAAAAGGTTCATTTTGCAAATGTGAAGCCTGGAGCCACGAGAATGTTAACTGAGTGTATTCGAAGGTCTAAACTAGGTCAGAGATTTGGTGTCAGTGGGAGCATGGGGCGTGTTCTGGGCACAGTTCCAAAACACCGTTAGGTTTGAAGATCGGGAATTCGAATGGTAAAATCTCTCTGGAGCGAGCATTGCGAGTCAGTTGGAGCCGGTTGAGACTGAGGATGAGTCTATGGTGGGTTCTACCATGGATGGGTCTGTTATGACTGTTATGTTGGAGCTCGGGGGAGTTTCTTGTTGCACCTAATAAAGCGAAACCCTAGTTGCATCCGTGGACGTAGGTCATTTTGGCCGAACCACGTTACTTATTGTGTCGTTTTACTGCTTTCTGCTTTTATCGTTTGTGCGTGTATGTTTGTTTCTGCTGTGTTACCGACTATGATTCCTAATAATACCCGATGCCCGACGAGTATTGTGCCACGTATGGGACGCAGTTTTAGAACCGTTTATGGACCAAGATTACTAATTCCCAGTCTAAACCCTGCCCATTGCAATACTTTTAGTTATCCGATGATTTGTTAGTATGTAAAATTTTTAATCATCAACCTTAATCAATTTTCATACGGAAGGTTATTATAAATTGTTTTGAAAAATATTGGTTAGAAAAAGCGATCATAATTAACGATTAAGATTATAAGAGTGAAATATGATAAACATAAATAACGACTAAAACGATAATTAAATGAAGAGTATTAACGGCGTGAATCTGTTAAATAAATTGAGTGAGCAAAAATGACGGCGTCATCTTAAATACACCCAAATTTCCCCCCCACCAAAGAAGTTTTACTCATTTCTCTTCTTCTCCATCTTCTTCCTCTGAAACATTCTCCTGAAGAAGAAGAAGAAGGCCACACTCACAGTGATCAATATAATTCGGTTGATTGTAAACCCCATTTTCTGATCAAATTAAACCCACGTTATGATATGACTCCTCGTTTTCTTTCAAGAATCCCATGAAACCAAAAATGGCGTCAATCAGTAACCTCCTCCTCCCGTTGATCGCTCTATTTTTTACCACGCAAGCCCAATCCGATCAACAAAGTAACTAAACAATCCTAATTCTCTTCAGGCAATTAATATTTTTCAATTTTCTCACTAATTAATAAAAAAATTGTTCTTTTTCAGGTCCGGCTTACATGGAGTTCGTCGTGAATTCAACACAGCTTCCGCCGGAGGACACTTACGACTACATAATAGTCGGCGGCGGCACCGCCGGTTGCCCTCTGGCAGCGACACTATCGAAAACCTACCGAGTCTTGGTTCTTGAAAGAGGCGGTCTTCCTTTCTCAAACCCTAACGTGATGACAAGGGAGGGTTTCCTTCCAATGTTGACCCACAACGACCAATTCGAGTCTCCGGCCCAAGCGTTCACTTCGGAGGACGGCGTCCCCAACGCCCGAGGCCGCGTTCTTGGCGGCAGCAGCGCCATCAACGCCGGATTCTATAGCCGCGCAGACGAAGATTTCTACAAAAGATCCGAAATCAACTGGGATTCGCGTGTGGTGCAGCGTTCTTACGAGTGGGTTGAGAAAGCCATCGTGTTCCAACCAGAGTTGCAGACGTGGCAATCGGCGGTCCGTGATGGGTTGTTGGAAGTCGGCGTTGAGCCTTATAACGGTTATAGCTTAAATCACACCCTGGGTACCAAGATTGGTGGCTCCACGTTCGACAGCTCCGGTCGCAGGCACAGCGCCGCTGATCTTTTAAATCTGGCTAATGCCTCCAATATCAAGGTGGTTCTGTATGCCAGCGTGGACAGGGTTTTGTTCGCTCCTTCCTACTCTCTGACGTCCAGGCAGAACGCGAACGGGGTTGTGTTCCGTGATCGGGCCGGTGAGTATCATCACGCGATGCTACGGGACAATGGAGAGGTGATTCTGTGTGCGGGCGCCATTGGCAGCCCGCAGCTGCTCCTCCTGAGCGGCATTGGGCCCCGCCCTTATCTTTCCTCCTGGGGAATACCCGTGGTAAGGCATTCCCCGTACGTGGGAAATAATATGTACGATAACCCTCGTAACGGGATATCCATCGTGTCCCCGGTTCCCCTGGAACAGTCTCTCATACAGGTGGTGGGCATTACTGAGTCGGGTGCTTATCTGGAAGCGGCCTCCAATGTCCTCCCTTTCTCGTCGCCGGCCTACTCTGCTTTCCTTCGGCCCTCGTCTTCTCCCCTGTACCTTACTGTTGCCAGCATCATGGAGAAGATTATCGGGCCGCACTCTTCTGGTACGCTGCGTTTGGCGTCGACAGATGTGAGAAGCAACCCGATTGTGCGGTTTAACTACTTCAGCAACCCGCTGGATCTGGAGAGGTGTGTGAATGGGAGCAGAAAGATCGGGGACTTGCTTAGAAGCCGGGCGATGGATGATTTCAAGTTCTGGGAGTGGTCTGGTACGGACTTCAGATTTGTTGGGCCTGCACTGCCAGTTGACCAGTCTAATAATGCGCTGATGGGGGAGTTCTGTCGGAGGACAGTGAGCACGATATGGCATTACCATGGAGGGTGCGTCGTGGGGAGAGTGGTGGATCATAATTTGAAGGTATTGGGTGTTCATTCTCTTCGTGTGGTCGATGGTTCTACTTTTACGGTCTCACCTGGGACCAACCCGCAGGCTACTCTTTTGATGCTCGGCAGATACATGGGGATGATGATTTTGAAAGAGAGGATGCACAGATAGATAGATAGATTCAACCATCTTCTATATGGATAAAGATTGTAGATAGCCTAGATGTAATGTACATTCATTCTTTGAAAACTCAAGCTAAAGCTGAAGCTATATATAGATTCCATAACTCTCCTACCTATTTACTAAACTTCAACTTGGTTGTTTACTATTACCCATCAAATTTAACAAACTATACAAGAAATGTTTCAAAACAAACTATTCATGATTGTGACTGATGCGTAACATGTGCAAAAGTTAATTTAAATTGTAAATACATGAATAAATTGTGGATTAAAGAATGCAAGTAAAAAATGAACGATTATAACACGAGCTCCAGGGGACATAAAAGGATTTTTAAAGTGAGGTTGAGCCTCGGAGGAATAAAATAATGTAATTTGAGGTTACTAACCTTAGAGGATTGAAAGAATATAAATTCAGGTTACGACACTTAGAAGATAAAATGGATATTAATCTAGTGGTATCGGTATTTAACTCAACTTTTATTACATACAAGGTAATCTCTCGAACCCCACTAACTCTAATGTAGGAAGTTAATCTTGCGGTATCCTCCTCAATTCTCAGTGAAAGTAACCATGTATATAAATCACCAGAGGAACCCGTATCCAATACATGGTATTATAAGGTCCAAATCAGAAACCTTAAATTCATGAGTTTTCAGAAAGTCCATGAAAGTTACGATGTTGTTGTTGTATATTATGTCTAGACTCTGGTGCCGTTGTGAAATGAAATCATAATGATAAACTTTGAGACTAAAATACCATGGTTCGTCAATCATAAAGATCTTCGATAACCAAGACTTGTTTGTATTCATTTAATAATCTAAGCCTCCACGAAGCATGAAAAAAATCATCCGAATACACGTATATGTTGTTACTGGTGACCATGTTTGTGTATGCATTGAGTGAGAGCGTGGAGAAAAATGTAACAAATGCTTATATTTGTTATAGTATATGCTTTTTGATTTCAAACTAGGAGTTTCATCCCGTGCTTCGCGGCGGGTTGTGCTGCATTTACGATACATATGGGAAGTTTAAGGTGTTTTATTTTATGTACAGTTCCGGTTCAAAAGGTTACAAAATATGTGCTAAATTACATACTGGAAAAAAAAGTGCCATAATAGCATTCAAAGGGTAACAAAATATCTGCAGAACTACACACAAAACAAAAGGGGCCATAATTGGTTTTTTAAGTTACTTTGATAAGCAAACAAAAGGGGCTGACTTTGCATCAGTAGGAAATTGTTCCTGAAAGAAAAACGTAAGGCAAGTTAAAGGTTATTTAATAGGTCAAAACTATAACTTTTAGTCTGGAATAATTTAGATAAAGCATACAACAATTATTCCTTTTTTATGTGGATGGGTCAACAACCTCTTATACTTGTATCCCAACGACATAAATTTTAGACTGTGCAATTTGGACCCATTTGCTTGCGATTTGAATTGTGCTTAATCTTAAACGGTCAAACAGGTCAAATCTAATTATTACCCTACAATTTGATCAAATGGGTTAAACGCGTTGAAAGTGGGCCAAAAGTTAGGATTACCATTATAATAATATTGCATCTGTCATTATAACTATTAAATTATTTTTTTCATAAGAAATGGACAACAAAATGAACGGATTGATATGAAAACAATGAATTGTAAAATTGTAGAAAACAGTGAATTGTAAATCGTAAATAACTGAACTGTGATATCCTAGTTGCCCATGAATTTATAAACAAAATATTACCTCAAATGAGTATAATTTAAAAAAGAATTAAAAAAGGGTAATACTATAATTTAAAGTCACCTCTTAGAGTGTATCGTTGGATTAGACTAATGTTTAGAGATTAATTTTTACTGTTTCTAAACTCTTGCTTTCTTCATTCTCAAACACTTACAACTAGTTTTATACCCGTCCGGTAGCCGGGGCGCTTTGATATATTTTATAATATGAAATAGCTGTCTTTCTTTGAATTGTAAGCAAAATCAGACAAGTTGTCTTATACAATCACAACTCAATTAGTTATTACTTTTATACCTGTTCGGTGATCAGGTTTTTAAGGTAGTAATATAGCAAAGTAAAGCACAAAGCTCCCCGTTAAGTAAAGCACAAAAAATCATACCATACAAGCAACACATACACACAGACATGTGCGCGTGTATACATACATTCATATATACATACAAACTTCGTTATGTACACACGTAATGAATATAAAACAAATTTAAATATAATTATCATTGTTAGATCCAACAGTAGCAAAGAAGTAAAAGTTACCCAACGGGCCCAAGTTTAAGCTTCACATCTTAAGATGATGAAGAACTGATTTAACTTGTTTAAAACTTCAAATTGTAAAATAAAAAATTGAAGATGTTAGTTTGAGTTGCAGAAATATAACTCAAAGATATATTTTGAGTTGTGTAATTAACTAAACTAACCAATATGTACGCAAAAATAACCCATTCAAACAATGACTACGTTCAAAATATAAAATTAAAATAAGTGAAACACCTTTTAGAGATAGAGAATCCATTTTAACTTATAATGATGCTTTAACAAATATAAGGCAAATAGACAATTTACAAAGGAAAAAATAATTTTGGTTCAATAAAATACTTGTTTGTCAGTTGATCGAATACTGTTTGTTCAGTTAGTTCTACAAACTCATAAATATGAAGAAACATGTTTTAAATTAATACATAAGTACATTCCTACGATTATTAATCTTTGTGCATTTATTCGTTTTAGACACTTGAACACCCTGAGACACATTAGATGGAGAAAGATTATACTAATATTTAAACTTTACGCACCAAATTACCAGAAATTACAAATGCCACTTACCATTTAAGTGGTTTGTTTCCCAAAACTAAGTCAACACACTGACCCTTTCCTCTAAGAAGAGTGGCAACTGTTGCAGCCACGTCTTGAAAATCGGGTCTAGTGAACAAACAATGTTCTCCACTTCAAGTGGAATTTCGGTAAAAGACGCCCGCCACCACAAATGGCTTGCAGCTTAACTTCTCTATGAAATCCCTAGATAAAAAAAATCATTTTTTAAAAACATAAAAAAGTAAACAATTGTGTTTAGGAATACAAATTTCAGTAAATCTTCAATGTTTATATGGTGCTCGTGCCAGTCGCATATCTTCAATTTCTTTATCTATTCCATCTGCAACCACTGCATCATCACATGGGTTATTTCAAAACACTTTCTGTCCTAAATTTTTAATTTTTATATATCTGTGTCAAATATGATTAAACAAATAAATTTTTTTAGTAAATAATCCGACATTCTAAATAAAGTGATATGAGATTTTTTGCGTAATCAAAATCACCATGGGCCGCCTCCGATTTGATTCACCGTCAAACTTTTCCAACAACTCCCAAATCATTTTGATTCATGATACGAGTCTTCGTGAACAAACAACGCTGTTGAACTATGATCGTTGCATTTAGAAGGACGAATAAATCGAATTAAAAACGTGTTGACAAAAGTGATCTAAGGCACTTTTACCTGCAAAATTCCCATTTATAACTCATTTTTTTTAGATTGTAAATGTATAACCCAAATTGACCCATTTACCTATAAACGGGTCACAATACCCACCTATACATTTGAGTTCAAAAAACTAAATACCTTATCAAAGGAAAACAAGTTTTGATGGACCCCTTCCTTAGCAAGTAGGTCTCAATCCCGGTTAGCAAGTGAGAAGGAAAATCCATTACTTGCCATAGGGAATTCGACTTGCTATAAAACACAAACAACAACAATTATTGTATTTTTCTTGTAGATTTTGAAGGTAAATAATAATGAAATAAATTTAGATAACTCACCTCAGATGCCCAAATTCGTTACCCATATAGTTTAGGTAAGCACGACCATTGATCGAGTATGTAATTAATCTGATAATCTATATATCAACACAAATAAGTATTAAAACATAAATTACACCAAATTTAATTACTAAATGGAATGACCTTTTTTTTTTTTGAGAAACATTACATGCTCATCCAGGACCATCTCCATTAATATCAAACAGGTGTCTTAGCGTAGATATTATCTCCAACCAGGACACTGAATTTGGTGTGATCAACCATTCATCTTTCACAAATTACACCAAATCTGGTGCAACAATATTCACCATACCAAGAATTCATATCATTCATTTTACCTATTATAAACATTAAATAATATAAATGGTGTCTGAGTAAACCTCACTGGCAACAAATTGTATGATTTTCAGTTTCTACCAAGCCATGTTCAACATAAGCTTTCATTCTCCTCTTCAACTCTTTCCTGCAAAAAGATGATATTAAACAACTTGAATTGTATAACCATTTATATGTAAATAAAAACCATCATATATTGCACAACTGATGTTTGTTCAAAGCTTTAAGAGTTATCATTCATGCAAATCAGAGGTTATAATTATATATTTCACTCGTACTGTCTTTAGAATTAAGGATGGTATACCTTCCTAGTGCAATAAGCACCTTCCAATCTTCGATAACATCAAAGATTGAGCATGTCTATATCCTTGTGAAGTGACCAATTCTGTTGAAATTTTGATGTATTTAGAAATTAATAAAGCAAATTGCAATGTATCCACGTGTCTAACAAACATAAACAAATCACCACAAATTCTTCCATCGTCAACACAATAAAAAATTATGTATCAGGATCACTTACAATTCTATTAGCAAAGAAAAATCCCTATGCATAATATGTACTAAA
The DNA here is from genome assembly GCA_023525975.1 of Smallanthus sonchifolius. NCBI lineage: Eukaryota > Viridiplantae > Streptophyta > Magnoliopsida > Asterales > Asteraceae > Smallanthus > Smallanthus sonchifolius. The sequence continues at coordinate 21,382,762 of CM042034.1, forward strand.
ATTTAAAACATAATCACCACAAATAGATTGCATCATCAGGAAGCTAACTGCTTTCAAAAAAATTATGAACAGAGAGTATGACAACCCAACAAAATCAACACAGTGAATAAGACTACCGGTTATTCAAATTATATGCATAAAAATTATTATTGGATGGATAGCTAATCCTTAGTTTTTGGAATTTACATATTACCTGATGTTGAATTGTTGATGTCTGGATCGCTGGAATGGTAAGTCGGTGCCCTAATGAAGACATCCAAAGCACTGAAATTCAAAACAGACCTACAAGCATCCATAAACCATAGGACCTGAAATCAAATTCAGTACAAACAAAACTAAAAATAGCAATCAAATCGAAAATTGACATGAAGGCTAACGATTTTCAATTCAATTTTGAATTAAGAGAAAGCATCTAATACATACCTGGGCTTGTGATGGCATAAACCGGAACACTAGGGCACAACGTGATCGATTGGAGATATCACAGGACGGAGGAAGCCATTTGGTTTTGAGGATTTCAGTTTGGAACGGAAGTGAGGATTTGAGGGTTTCAATTTGGAAGATGAGGCGACGTGGGAGGAGATGATCGAGGAGAGAACCGCATGACCGCTTCAAAAAATAAAATAAATGGTGAGGATTAATCCTCTACAACGAAGGCACACAGGATCATAGAAACAGTTATAATTAACACGGTCAGGATTTATTCTGAAATGATCTAACGGCTCACGGAATCAGACTCTATTCACGGTCAATAATAAGGGGGAATAAATAGAGAAAAACCTCCTAAAAAAAGAAACTAACTTACCCACTACTTGTTAACCACTCATGATCTACTAAAACAATAAAACATGTGACTAAACTAAAAATTCTGCTGACCCATTCTAATTATTTGACCCGTAACATCAAGATTAATCCCTACAGTATCTTCCACAAAAAAAAGGGTCAAAACAGGTAGCTGTTTGAATGGGTTGGGTTGTGTTGACCCAAAACATTCTCCAAAATTTATTAGTAAATAATAGTATGGCAAATATAATTAAAAAAATATATCATCTTAATAATATGATTTAGGAGGTTTTATGAACTTTACACACTTTCGTCGGCCTTCTACCCGGATGACTGATTTGGCATGTTCCATTTTAAGCTTGAACCGTTCATAAGTAACGGGTCGACATTGCCACCTCTACAAATAGAGGTGAACTAAATAAAAAAAAACATCATATGTCGTTTCAAATACTTACTTCATTTATCATATTTTCTGTCATTATTGTATGTTGCTGCAGTGGATGATAGTTGTAGGAGACCTCCAACATTGATGCGGGTTAAACAACCTGTTTCACACAAAATTATAGAGAAAAAAAATTGAAGATATTTTTTTTGTGACCTTATACTCTCAAGTTAAGCGCTGTAAGGATAATTTGCTTGATATTTGAGCATAAGTGTGTGCCCGGGAGTTCCAAGCAACCGCAAAAAGAAAATTATGCATTCCAATCCAAATAACATGTTAGGAAAGCTTCTTATCTATGTTGGAAATTATGGACCGGTATTCACGTGTAGGTGAATATGGGAGGACCGTATTTACGTGTAGGTAAATATGGAGGGGCTAGTTTGACAAGTTGTGGTTAAATTAGTGATGTTTCCTAATTGCATTATAATTAGTATGGTAATGTCTTGGCTAACAAGTTAAGGTTAGTCTATATAAACCATGTTTGGGTTTGACATTGTAATTAAGTGAACCGTGTTAGGGTTTCATAATGAGAATGAGAGAGCTGTTGTAATCAGTTTTTGAGTTATATTTTCTGGTTATAATAAAATATTTGGAGAGTTATTCCAATTATCGTTTGTTTCGGTTGAGTTATAATCGATTCATTCCTTGAATTTATCTACTCACTCTACATATGATGACCATTTTGGTTTAAAATCCGAAGAGCACATTAAATAACTGCACAATGAGGCACATAAGATGTATATGAGGATCAATACCAATATTCTGAAGATATGACAGATTGCATACAGTTGAAAGCAAGCCCAAATGCAAGAAGTTTTTCTTTATTGAATACCCTAGACAACAGGAGCAAGAGAACCAAGTGCGGGTTTTCAATATAATGTAAGTTATTGTTATGATATCGAGAATGATCGCTAAAATAAGCGAGAATGATAAACGAGATCGCTAAAACAAGCGAGAATGATAAACGAGAGAAAAATTTGAGAGAGAATAATTGGGGTAAAACTGATATGAATTGATTGATAACTTGAATAATGTTACAAAGAAGCTATTTATAGACAAAGCTAACAAAATACTGAACCGGGCGAACTTATACTAAACAATCGAACTTAGTAAGTTCGCTAACACCCCCCCTCAAGTTGGAGGTGTATACAACCCCAACTTGGAAATGATATCTGAATGCGGTTGACCAGCCAAACTCTTTGTGAATAAATCCGCAAGTTGATCAGAAGTCCGGGTGTGATAAAGCAGAATCAAACCGGCTTGAAGCTTCTCACGGACAAAATGACAATCCAACTCGATATGCTTAGTTCGCTCATAAAAAACTGGATTCTTAGCAATATGAATAGCCGCCTGACTGTCACATCTGAGAGGAACAGGAGTAAGATTATCAAGCCGAAACTCCACAAACAAGCGAGTCAACCAAGCAAGTTCCTGTGTGACACGGCGAAGAGAACGATATTCAGCTTCAGCAGAACTAAGAGAAACATTAGGTTGCTTCTTGGATTTTCAAGAAATAGTACTGCCCCCAAGAGAAATGAAATAGCCACTGACAGAACGCCGAGTATTAGGACAAGCTGCCCAATCAGAATCACAATAAGCAGACAAAGACATATAAGGATAATTATTAAAGAACAACCCTCGAGAACAAGTGCCTTTGACATACCGAAGAGTATGCCATGCAGCATCCCAATGAGGAACACGCGGATCACTCATAAACTGGCTGAGAAATTGAACCGCGAAAGCAAGATCAGGCCGAGTATGAGTGAGATAATTGAGTTTACCAACAAGTAGACGATAGGCCAAAGGATCATCAAGAACTTGACCTTCGTTGAGCTTGAGTTGTAAATGTAAAGGCAAAGGAGACGAAACAGAAGAAACATCGTCGGTAGGAAACTCAGTCAGCAAATCCTTCGCAAATTTGCGTTGAGTCATAATAAGACCAGAGGAAGATTTGAGAACCTCAATGCCCAGAAAGTAGTTGAGAGTGCCAAGATCCTTGATCTGGAAAGTGGAATGTAAGAAAGCCTTCAAAGCAGATATCTCTTGATCATTATTACCAGTAAGAAGAATGTCATCAACATAAACAGCGACATGAACAACAGAATCTCCCATCGTCTTAGAGAATAAAGAATAATCATTGGAAGACCGCATATAACCTTTGGTCTTAAGAGCATCAGAAAACTTTCCATACCACTGCCTTGAAGCTTGCTTCAAACCGTAAAGAGACTTCTTGAGTTTAAGTACATGATCAGGAGAGGATAAAGGCATTCCAGGAGGAGGAAGCATATATATGTCTTCGTCAAGATCCCCATGTAAAAAAGCATTATTAACATCCAATTGATATAAACCCCATTGTCGTTTAGTGGCAACAGCAATGAGACTACGAATAGTAGTCATCTTAACGACAGGAGAAAAAGTCTCATTAAAATCAATTCCTGCTTTCTGAGTATCACCATGAACAACCAAACGGGCTTTGCAACGTTCAACAGTACCATCAGCATTATACTTGACTTTATACACCCATTTGCACTTAATGGCCTTTTTACCTTTAGGTAAATGCATAACCTCCCAAGTTTGATTTCTTTCCAAGGCATGAAACTCCTTAGTCATAGCCTCTTGCCAAGCAGGATGGTTAGCAGCCTCCTAATAAGAAGAAGGTTCTTTAACAGAATCAAGATTTAAAAGGAGCTGCTGGGAATCAGGAGAAAGATCATCAAGATTAACAAAATGAGAAGCTTGGCAAGCACTCGACAAAGTATGAAAACAAGACGAATCGACAGAAGAAGCAGAATTACAAACATAATCCTGCAGATGAGAAGGAGGAACAGAAGAACGAGTAGATCTCCTGGGCTCCGGAGGTGGAGGAGGAGGAATAGGAGAAACAGGAGGAGGAATAGGAGAAACAGGAGGAGGAGTGGAATCAACTTCAGGAGCAGCCGAAGAAGATGAAAGAACAACAGCTGGATCTGTCTACTCAAACAGATCATTTAGAGAAGGGAACAAATAAGAAGGATCCGAAGAGTGTAAAGAAGGAAAAATGTGCTCAAGAAAAGTCACATCCCGAGAAACAAGAACTTGTCGAGTGTCAAGATTATAAAGCTTGTAACCTTTCTTTCCAAAAGGATAACCAATAAAAATACAAGCTTGAGCTCTAGGCTGGAATTTATCTCGTCCGGGTGTAGAGTTAGAAGCATAACACAAACACCCAAAAGTGCGAAGGTGGGTGTATGAAGGAGCTTTACCAAAAAGCATCTCAGAAGGAGATTTTCCCTTAAGAACCCGTGTGGGGAAAATATTAATCAAATGAGTAGCAGTGAGAACGCATTCATCCCAAAAAGTTATTGGTAACTTGGATTGAAACATAAGAGCACGAGCAGTTTTGAGAAGATGCTTATGTTTACGTTCCACCACCCCATTCTGTTGAGGAACCCCAGGACAAGTAGTCTGATGAATAATTCCCTTCTGTTTAAAATACTCGGCATGATGAACACCCGAACCAAGTTCAAAAGCATTATCAGATCGAACACGCTTCACTTTGGTACTGAACTGAGTCTCAACCATTTCAATGAACCCTTGAAGAATAGTAAAGGCATTTCCTTTAGTTGTCAAAAGATGAGTCCAAGTAGTTCTAGTAAAATCATCAACAATGGTGAGAAAATATTTATATCCATCAAATGTAGTAGATCGATACGGTCCCCACGTATCAATATGAATAAGATCAAACATTTGAGAACTGGATATACTACTAGATGCAAAAGGCAATTTATGATGTCTAGCCTTAGGACAAATAGAACAATCATCAATAGAACAATCATGTGCACCAGTAAAGACATTCAATTGCTTAAGTTTGTACAAAGGTAAATGACCAAGACGAGTATGCCAAAGTTTCAAAGAAACAACAAAATTACAGTAAAAAAAAGAATCAACTGTAACAGAGAAAAGTTTATTTGGATTCAAAAGATAAAGGTCGTTGAGAAGATCTCCCAGGACCAACAGACTACTCAGCGAAGGGGCCTGCAAGAAACAAGTAGTTTCAGAAAACTGAACAAGACCCTTTGTATCCCTACAAAGTTTAGGAACAGATAAGAGATTGTGCTTGAACTGAGGCACAAAGAAGACATTAGAAATAGAAAACGTCTTGGTAAGATGAACTGTTCCGACCTGCGTAACAGTTAAGACATGCCCGTTTGGAAGAAGAACATAAACGGGTGAGTTAAGCAATTGAACATCAGAAAGTAAATTGAAATCAAAGCACATATGATTACTTGCACCAGTATCAAGGATCCAAGTAGTATCGACCGTAGTCGAATTGCAAAGCAATAATACCTGCAAAATTTGCAAAGCTGAGTGGTTGAACATTAGGAACACCACCTGAACCCTAGAATTCTGCTGAAGAAGTTGCAACAGATTGTTGTACTGTTCAGAAGAAAGAGCATTAGGAGCATCGGAAGTAGGAACAGTAACCCCAGCATCAGAAACAACATTAGCAGCAGCTTTGGGTATAGTAAATTTGCAATCTTTAGGAAACCCAATTAAACGATAACATTTGCTGGCATCATGTCCTGGCTTCTTGCAATGAGAACAAACAGAACCTTTCCGAGCACTGTAATTCTTTGGTACTTGCACAGAAACATTCATAGAAGCATTCTGAGGAATAAACTTAGCCGAGGAATGAAGCTCCCTCTGTTTCTCATCTTGAATGAGAAAAGCATAAGCTTCATTGATTGAGGGAAGAGGCTTCATCATGATAATATTCCTATGAATCATGTCATAACAAGGGTTAAGACCCATCAGAAACTGCATCAAACGTTGATCAGTTTCGCGCTTAGCCATAAGTTGGGAAGTACCACATGTGCAGGGAGGAATAGGCTCGATTGCATTAAGCTCATCCCAAACAGCTTTGATTTTGGTAAAATATGTAGCAACATCATCATTCCCTTGAGAAATAGCAGAAAGAGACGGCTGCAATTGATAATACTTGGCCCCATTACTCTGTCCATACCGGTCAGTTAACCCTTTCCAGAGTTGTCGAGCAGTCTCAACATACAAAACACTCTCACTGATATCACTGGACAAAGTGTTCAAAATCCAAGAAATAACCATATCATTGCATCTTTTCCATAACTCCAGATTAGGAGAGGAAGTAGGTCTAACAACAGTCCCATCAACAAAACCAAGTTTGTTCTTAGAAGATAAGGCAATGGACATGGCACGTTTCCAAGATCCGAAAGAAGAGCCGTCAAATGTTTTAGAAACAAGTAAGAGACCTGGATGATCAGATGAATGTAAGAACAAAAGATTAGAAGAATCCATAGGAACAACAACTGCGGGATCAACAGTAGGAGTCATGACAAAATCAGAAAGAAAATGAAGACTGGAATAAGCGAACTTGTTAAGTTCGCCAAGAAGCGAACTTGTTAAGTTCGCTAAGGAAAGGAACAGGCGAAAAGTTCACCCGTAACAAACTATCGCGACAAGTTCGCCTGCACGAATAGAAAAACGTGAAATCGATCCAAAAATCATCATAACTCAAAATCAGAGAAGTATATGAAGAAATCCAACCGTATGAATGAATAGAAACAAAAAACGAAGGTATTGAACGGATCAAAACAGAAAACAACCCCCAATTGACACAAAAAATGAGAAAACGAATGAAACAACAAAGAAAGAGTGCGGAAAAAGAAAAAAAATCACAGAATCGAGCGTATATGCTCTGATACCATGTTATGATATCGAGAATGATCGCTAAAATAAGCGAGAATGATAAACGAGATCGCTAAAACAAGCGAGAATGATAAACGAGAGAAAAATTTGAGAGAGAATAATTGGGGTATAACTGATATGAATTGATTGATAACTTGAATAATGTTACAAAGAAGCTATTTAGAGACAAAGCTAACAAACTACTGAACCGGGCGAACTTAATAAGTTCGCCCCTATACTAAACAAGCGAACTTAGTAAGTTCGCTACTAAGTTCGCTAACAGTTATATTTACAAATCATAACCTTAAGAAGATCTGGTAGCATAATAATGAGACGGGCGTGGAAGGCTTACCTAAGATATGATTTCACCAATCCCATGTATGATCATCAAGTGAGCAAACTGGTCTTTGTCAAAATGGAATTCAGCCTTCAAATAGCACTACAAAATGCAAACATATTCAACAAATGAGCAAATCTTGATCTCACTCCAATGTAAGTCTTCATCTTTGTCACACCCCGACCGATGGCGGAATCATCGAGGCGGACATTATAATGATTGTTCAAAAGCACATGATAGCTAATGGTTGCATAATTCGTTAATTAAGTTAAAGACAACAAGATTCAAATACAATACAATCCAAATAACCTAGTCTAGTTCAAAACATTGATTTATTTAACTAGGTCCATAGTTCTTAAGTGGAGAATCTTCGGCAAGTAGTCACATATCCAAACCTGAAACATTATTTAAATCAAGTGTCAACTAAAAAGTTGGTGAGTACATAGGTTTAGTATTTCCTGTAAATAGTAGTTGTAAATCGTTTAGCAACTCATTGTTTATATTGTTAAACATAGTATATGATGTATCATTTATTTAATCACAATCCAAACCGAGTTTGACACGCTTGAACAGAGCACAACAGCTAAGTCCGGTATGTTTGAATATAGTTACCCACTATATCCGATATGTTTGAATATAACACGCGGTCATATCCGAGTATGCAGTAATAAACACCCTAACCGGGTGGGCTGGTCAGGCACAATAGATCTATCAATATTACAGTTGGTTGTCTTGTGTATAAATGTATGTACATCCAAAGTATAAGCATATAGTCTCATGTATAACACGTATAAACAGTGTGAGTAGCATGTATAATGTTTCACCCCAAAACTTATAAAAATGTAAAATAGGGGCTATGTAACTCACCTTGCAAGCGGGTATTTGTCCACGCGTGTAGGTGATAAGTATGTTGAAGTCTAAGCACAATGAAACCCTATGTAGATAAATGGGTATTATTGTATGTTTATATGTATGTGCGTATTCGTATTTAAATGAGTATAGGTTTTATAATAATATCCTTAATATTTGTTTGTATAAAATGTGGTAGAAAATGAATATGGTTTTGTAAAACTTTGACTTATAAAATATTACATTTTTAAATAATTAATCATTATGTTTAATGTATTTAAACAATAATAATAAATAAAAAGATAAGTCTTTATTTGATTAATTATGTTGATATTTTATATATTTAAAATTTATTTTAACAAGTTTACTAAAAATATTGCTAGGTTCATATAAAATAATGAGACATTTTATATATTAAATGTATTTTAATAAGTTTATAAAATGTTACAAGATTTTATAAAAATATAGAACATTTTATATCTAAAAATGTAATTTAATAAGTTTATAAAAATATTACAAGATTTATAAAAGTATGGCATATTTTATATAAATTATAATGTATTTTAATAAGTTTATAAAAATATTACAAGATTTGTAAAATGGGACATTTTATATATTATGGTGTATTTAAATAAGTTTATAAAAAATATTATATATATATATAAAAAAAAATGGGATGGTTTATAAAAATATAGTTTAATCGATTTTTAAAATAAACGAACAAGTAAACCGACTCGTTTTAGTATTTATTGTATAAAAATGGTATTAAGATAAGTTAAGATAATTAAATAAAAAAAAAAAAAATGAAAACAGTAATAAAAATTTGGGCCGAAGGCCAACCGGTTTCGAACCCGCGACCTCCGGAATAAACACACACACGCATAACCAGCCGGGCCACTGCCCATCGCTGGTTATGTGTGTGTTGATTAATTGATATACGCGACTTAGAAGTTGGTCGCTGGTCCTCGGCAATCCGGCAATCGCGCCCGAGGACTCGGGTTTGCTCGGCAATCCTCGAGCGAATGCCGCGATTTCGTTTGGAATAGATTACCTGATGATAACAGAAGCTAATGGAATCGATTCGAGGCTCGAACCGAGTTGCAACGGGTCTGGTCGGCAAAACTTTTTGTTCGAAAATACCAAGAATGGGAATCGAGCTTCTGGATGGAATTAGCCTCTAAAACCTTGGTCACAGCTTCTCTTGGGGAAGACGAACGTGATGCTGGTCTCAATTTTGAGTGAAAGTGTGTGGACGGAGGGTAACGAGTTCGTGCAGGGCCGACAATGGTCATTTATTGGCGAGCTTGATTTCTATGTTAGAACGTGCAATTGGGCATGTCCCGACATTCGTCTGGACGAGACGAAACTGTCGAGCCCTTTAGCAGGCGTGGAGGTGGCCTGTCGGGCGCGAATTCGGGCGTGGGTACCTCGGCCACCAACAGGATCAGTCGATCCTTATGTTGGGGAGACCAATTGGTCGAGGGGTATTGATCGCGTGGGGAAGACGAAGCCAGAGAAGCTTTTGTCGGGCGTTGAGGTGCAGGGAACAGCCCTGTCGGGGTGTTCGCCGGAGAAAGCCTCGGACCGCCGGACAAATCGAAAGGGGTGACCGGAAATGCGAATAGAGGATTGGCAACTTTGGTCCCTGGAGTTTGTCTTTGATTTAATTTAGTCCCTGGAATAATTACGGACAAGACCTTATAGTTTGCTTTGTCCAGGAATGGCCCCTCAACAGATTTTAGTTTTAAAACCTTGTAGTTTGATTAATTACTGAACGACCCCTAAACTTTTTTTAAATAAATTAATTTAATTTCTTTTAAATCAAATTAACTTAAAAATGTTTTTATAAACTTATTTTATTATTATTTAAATAATAATTTTTATAAAAGTTATTATTCTTATTAAAATATGTTATTTTATTAAATATGCAACTTTTTAAATGTAGATTTTTATATAACTTTTTATTTAAGTTTTAATCTTATAAAATTTTAATTATTTTAAATCCATAAAATAAAATATATATATTTTGTACAAAATTAAATAAAAACATTTGCATTTCATTAAATAGAACAATGATTACATGATATGTATTACAAAAGCGTAATTAAAATCCGGAATGTCACAGTCTCCCCATGTTAAAGGAATTTCGCCTCGAAATTCAACTAATGGAGGCTATGAAAAGAGATGCGGATACTTGGTCTTCATTTGGTCTTCACGTTCCCAAGTGAACTCGGGTCCACGTTTAGACTCCCAACGGACCTTGACAATGGGGATGCGGTTACGCTTGAGTTTCTTGACTTCTCGGTCCATGATTTCCACGGGTTTCTCAACAAAGTGCATCCTCTCGTCAATGCGCACTTCATCAAGAGGGATGTGGAGATTTTCGTCGGCTAGACACTTTTTCAAATTAGATACATGGAAAGTCGGATGAACGTTGATGAGTTCTGAAGGAAGATCGAGTTTGTAGGCCACTTTTCCTACCCTTTCGAGTATCTTGAAGGGACCCACATATCGAGGTGCAAGTTTTCCTTTCTTTCCGAATCGGACTACGCCCTTCCAAGGTGATACTTTTAGGAGAACCATATCCCCAACTTGAAATTCCAAGGGTTTTCGTCTTTTATCGGCATAGCTCTTTTGCCGACTCCTTGCCACTCGAATGTTGTCACGAATAAGAAAATTTTTATCGGTGGTCTCTTGGATAAGCTCGGGACCGGTGATTTGTGCTTCACCAATTTCGTTCCAACAAATCGGTGAACGACATTTTCGTCCATAAAGAGCTTTCAAACGGTGCCATGTTAATACTTGTGTGGTAGCTGTTGTTGTAGGAAAATTCGATCAGTGGTAGGTGAGAATTCCAATTGCCACCAAAGTCAATAACACAAGCTCTAAGCATATCCTCGAGAGTTTGGATTGTTCGTTCGGTTTGCCCATCAGTTTGAGGATGGTAAGCCGTACTTAAATCCAAACGAGTACCAAGTGCTGATTGCAATGATTGCCAAAATCGGGAAGTAAAACGCGAATCACGATCGGAGATGATGTTCAAAGGGATTCCGTGACGACTTACGATCTCATCAATGTAGATCCGAGCCAATTTCTCGACTCGATAGTCCTCACGAATAGGCAAGAAATGAGCAGACTTTGTAAGTCGGTCGATAATAACCCAGATACTATCGTGCCCACTAGAAGTGCGTGGAAGTTTGGTGATGAAGTCCATAGCAAGGTTCTCCCACTTCCACACGGGAATTTCAGGTTGTTCGAGGAGTCCGGAAGGCTTTTGGTGTTCGGCCTTCACTTTAGAACAAGTTAGGCATTTTGCAACAAAGAGGGCAATATCCTTTTTCATGCCGGGCCACCAATATTGTTGACGGAGTCCCATGTACATCTTATCAGCTCCGGGATGTACCGAATATCGAGTTTTGTGGGACTCGTTCATCAAAAATATACGAAGATCGTCGCGATCGGGAACCCAGATACGGTCCAAGTAATACAATAGGCCGTTGGCTTTGGTTTCTAACAAGAGTTCTACACCACATGCCATTTCTTGATACATGTTTCCCTCGGTAACCGAGGTATGTTGTGCTTTGAGAATACGGGCTTGGATATCGTTATGAATATAAACACTATGAAGCATGATATGTTCTTTACGACTCAAGGCGTCGGCTACAACGTTTGCTTTGCCGGGGTGGTAGCGGATCTCGCAGTCGTAGTCGTTTAGAAGTTCAACCCATCGTCGTTGCCTCATATTAAGTTCCTTTTGATTGAAAATATGTTGGAGACTTTTGTGGTCGGTGAAAACCACGCATTTGGTGCCATAAAGATAGTGTCTCCAAATTTTCAAGGCGAAAACGACAGCACCAAGTTCGAGATCATGGGTCGTATAGTTCTTCTCATGGATTTTGAGCTGACGTGATGCGTATGCAATTACTTGGCCACGTTGCATTAGAACACAACCAAGACCTTGGTTGGATGCATCACAATAAACGACAAAATCGTCATTACCACTAGGAAGAGTTAGTATAGGAGCATTGCAGAGCTTGTGCTTGAGAGTTTGAAAAGCTTCCTCTTGCTTGGGTCCCCACTCGTAAGATTTACCTTTATGAGTCAAGGCAGTGAGTGGAACCGCAATCTTGGAGAAATTTGAGATGAAGCGACGATAGTAACCTGCTAGTCCAAGGAAGGAACGAATCTCGGTAGGAGTCTTAGGAGTACTCCAATTCTTTACCGCTTCGATTTTTGCCGGGTCCACATGAATTCCCTTATCGTTGACTATGTGTCCCAAAAATTGAACTTCCTTTAGCCAGAATTCACACTTGGAGAACTTGGCGTATAGTTGTTCTTTCTTCAAGAGTTCTAAAATCAAACGAAGATGTTGTTCATGCTCCGCTTTCGTCTTAGAATAGATAAGAATGTCGTCAATGAAAACGATCACGAACTTGTCCAAATAAGGTTTGCATACACGGTTCATGAGGTCCATGAAGACCGCAGGTGCATTAGTTAAACCGAAGGGCATGACCATGAACTCGTAGTGACCATATCTAGTCCGAAAGGCAGTCTTTGGAATGTCTTCATCGAGAACACGAAGTTGATGATATCCGGAACGAAGGTCAATCTTGGAGAAACATGTTGAACCTTGAAGTTGATCGAAAAGATCGTCGATACGGGGTAAAGGATAACGGTTCTTTATTGTAAGCTTGTTGAGTTCACGATAATCAATGCACATTCGAAACGATCCATCCTTTTTCTTTACGAACAGCACGGGAGCACCCCAAGGTGAATGGCTCGGGCGGATGAATCCTTTGGATGAGAGCTCTTGTAATTGACTTGCGAGTTCTTGCATTTCGGAAGGTGCAAGACGATAGGGGGCTTTTGCCACGGGAGTTGCCCCGGGCACAAGGTCGATACGAAATTCCACTTGTCTAGTGGGAGGAAGACCAGGTAAATCCTCGGGGAATACCTCGGGAAAATCTCGGATGATGGGAATGTCTTGCAATTTCTTACCCTCGTCTTTTGTGTCAACTATGTGGGCCAAAAATGCAACGTACTTTTTCCGCAAGTACTTTTGTGCCAATGTGCAAGACATGAGTTGAAGGCCACGACACGGTTTTTCACCGAAAATAACCAATGTGTCACCCGAAGGGAGAGGTATACGAATGCATTTTTCGTAGCAAATAACCTCGGCATGGTGCTTGGATAACCAGTCCATGCCAATTATAATATCAAAGCTTCCCAATTGCATTGGAAGGAGATCAACAGAGAATTCATGATTATTAAGCTCGAGATTGCAGTTGCGGATAACAGAGTTTATAGCAATAGATTTTCCGTTTGCTATCTCCACGGAATAAGGATTGTCAAGTTTCGTTCTTTGTTTAGCAAGTTGAGACTCAAAGGTAAGAGACACGAAACTCCTATCGGCACCGGTATCAAATAAAATGGATGCATAATGATTGTTTACGAGAAACGTACCATTTATCACGTCGTTGTTTGCTTGTGCCTCATTAGCGTTTATGTTAAACGCTCGTCCTTGGGGACCACCTTGACGATGAAGTTTTGGGCATCGGTCACGGAAATGGTCTGGGTCCCCACACTCGTAACATGCCCTACCATTGGGAAGTGCCGGATAGTTGGGACGGTTGGCTGGAGCAGCTTGATGGACGGGAGGACGGGTACGGCAAGTAGTGACCACGTGTCCATATCTTCCGCAGCTCGAACACAATCGGCATGGTAAGTTGGCAGGATGATGGTACTTGCAGGTCTGACATTGGGGATTTGGACCCAAATAAGGTTTCGGGTTTTGACCCAAAGGGGCCACTTGATTAGTAGGTACAGCGGGAGTTACGGCTGCAAAGTTTCGACCCTTTCGTTTCTTGTTGCGGTTAGAAGACTCGGGTTTTACATCTTTGACGGCTGCAAGAGTGGAGACAACCTTCTTGGAACCCTTTTTTGTTAAGGTTCCGGCTTTGACATGGTTGTCGGATAATGTAGCGGATAGACGGATAGCAGCTTCAAGTGTAGGAGGATTGCTTCCTAACACAGCATCTTGGATTTGCATAGGCAGGCCGCCTATGTATTTTTCAATTCCCCAAGCAAGGGGAGTGACCATATGAGGTACTAGTAGACTCAGCTCATGAAACCGGGTGGTGTAAGCCAGATTGTCCCCGCTGTCTTGGGCAAGATCCCAAAACTCAGTCTCAAGTTTCCTCATTTCATTCCGAGGACAGAATTCATCAGTCATGGCTTTCTTCAGATCATCCCATGATAAGGATGTAGCAACCTCAATACCACGAGTGCGTTTCTCACCGTTCCACCAGGTGAGGGCTCTTTTTTGAAGTACACTTGTAGCATAGCGGACCCGAAGATTGTCGGGACAGTCACTGTTTAGGAATGTGCTTTCCATGCTTTCAAACCATTGCAGTAGGCCGGTAGCACCTTCAGTCCCGAAGAATTTTGTAGGATTGCACGAGTTAAAGTGCTTAAACGTGCATTGAGGCGGGTTATTACCCCCGTTTCCTTGGATGTTGTGAGACCCATCACTGTTGTTATTAGCTTGGGTCATTTGCCCCACCAGCTGGGCAAGAAGAGTAGCAAGATCCGGGTTGGAGGTGCTAGAGTTTGCACGTCGAGGAGGCATTCTAACACCATAAGAAAAGACAATGATATTTTAGTTAAGGTGGATATATGAGTTATAGTGGGAAATAATGTAAGCAGAAAAACGAGATTCATCATGACGCGTGCCAGTGCATGTGTATTTATTTAAAGTTGCTGGGGGGGGAAAAGTTTAAGCCATCTATTCCGGATAGAACATGAGGTCATAGATCATTATTTGCATAATAGGAATTGCCGGGACTTGCATGCACTACAAATCGTTATTACGTGTGCACCCGCAATAATGATTTGCTTTGCATGTTCGTCTAGTTCTTCCTATCTTGCTATAATGTCCCCAAATTTTGAGTTTAAGTTCGGATTGTATCCTTGCGAATACATTGACTTATCAACGTTAAATAATTCCTCAAAACTTTCAAGGAGACATGCTTTAGCCTATAGGTAAACACTCACTTCAGGAATTCCCAGGAAAGCATACGGGTCCGTTTATTTGGATTTATACGAAATGCTTTCCTAGACAGAAAACCCAATGTACAGGTGTCACCCTTCCAGATTGCACGTGTCCTTTATGGTTTCAAGAAATTAAGTCGTTGACGAGATTTTTAAGATTTTAATAGAATTGAGAGTTTATGTGTATAAAATGTGTAGGAATGTTGCAATTAATATGGATTAGGAAAGAGTATGGATGAGTAGTGTATTTGTTTGCATAAGTTTGTTTGTCAAATGTGTATGTAAAGTATGCAGCATGTATTTAAGCCTTGTATGTATGTGTATAAGTCTCATGTACCAAACTTGGGAAAATTTAAATAATACCTAACTACAAATAATTCACATAGCAATTAATCATTTAGCACATAACACATAAAAGGGAGTCCTAGGGTTATAGTCTAGGTCATCGTGTCTAATAACCTAATTCCCTATAACCATGGCTCTGATACCAATCTGTCACACCCCGACCGATGGCGGAATCATCGAGGCGGACATTAGAATGATTGTTCAAAAGCACATGATAGCTAATGGTTGCATAATTCGTTAATTAAGTTAAAGACAACAAGATTCAAATACAATACAATCCAAATAACCTAGTCTAGTTCAAAACATTGATTTATTTAACTAGGTCCATAGTTCTTAAGTGGAGAATCTTCGGCAAGTAGTCACATATCCAAACCTGAAACATTATTTAAATCAAGTGTCAACTAAAAAGTTGGTGAGTACATAGGTTTAGTATTTCCTGTAAATAGTAGTTGTAAATCGTTTAGCAACTCATTGTTTATATTGTTAAACATAGTATATGATGTATCATTTATTTAATCACAATCCAAACCGAGTTTGACACGCTTGAACAGAGCACAACAGCTAAGTCCGGTATGTTTGAATATAGTTACCCACTATATCCGATATGTTTGAATATAACACGCGGTCATATCCGAGTATGCAGTAATAAACACCCTAACCGGGTGGGCTGGTCAGGCACAATAGATCTATCAATATTACAGTTGGTTGTCTTGTGTATAAATGTATGTACATCCGAAGTGCAAGTCGCCGAAAAAACACACCCAAAGGTGCGCCGCCGTCGTATGGCGGAGCCGCTGTTGTATTGCAGCGGCGACGACGTCTAGGGCAACGAACGCAAGTTGTATCCGCTAACCCTAGACGTGGGGAAGGGCGGCGGTTTTGTGCTGTGGTAGCAACGACTGTGGAGGTGACGAGATTTAGTGTTTCATGGTGAGGCGACTGCATCTGGGTTTTAGGGATGCGAACTGTTGTAGATTGACATAGCAGAGGTGAATTAAGAGGAAGTCAACACATATTCATTAATCAAACCAGGAAGAAGAAGATGGGAATATACAGAGAATTAAGATGGGAGACTAGAACAATTTGCATACAAGCTAATTCATGCCTTACAATCTCCTTCTGCCCTTGCTTATAACATGCGTTTAGCTTGTTGGGCCTTTACTAACTCTTAATCTGGGCTGCTTGGTTGGACCCATGTGGTGTTATAGATATCAAATGGGCTTGGACCAATAGTGTTCATAACATGCTGTTGACTCCACCTCCCTTGGCTTCTTTTTCACGTTCCAACTACCTAACTGCATTCTACCCTCATGGACTAGTGATACGAACTGGCTTGATAATTAGAAGAAACGAATATGTTCTATATTTGAGAGGTAAACCGACTCTCCTCGTTGATACAAATCAATTATCAAATAAAGCATGCAAAGAATTACTACCCAAGGCCTTATTTATAATTAAATAAATTTTAATCCTAATACTTGTAGGACAAGTAACATTTTCCCGGCCTTTATTGACTTATTCAAAATTAAAAACGCGCTGAATAAAGAACCTATCTAATGGTTAAAATAATTTCCATAATATTTATAATAAATGACTTGGGAGCTTATCATATCAACTAGCTTCCTTGCCCTCACACTCACTCTATCATACACATTGAACTACAACTCTCAAGTCCTATTTGACATCTCTTGTGTTCACTTTACCTGGTTTCTGAGCATGTCGTCAAGGAGTCTAGGATCTAACCCCTTATTTACTAGTACTATTGTGTTGATCCTGCTTGTTCACATGGGTCACGCTTTAGCTTAAAGTAGTTATTTGTGGTTGTATATGCAAGGGAATAGATACCATGAACACACGCCTCACGTTTCCCTTGCTTAGGATCTGCTAATGCGTACATATGTGTAGTTAAGTATTAAGTTGTCCACACTCAAACTTTGTTATCTCAAAGTACAACGATGTCACCTTTATATGTTTTCTCATAATTGTGAAACTTGATCTTCCAAATCATATCTACTGAACTTTTGAAAGAGGAGGTATCAGCCACTTATTCGTATTGGTCATAAGCTGCATGCATGTTGCTTTGCTGACTTAACACCCCCACCCCCTGTGGATGCCTTTGTTTAATGTAGGTCAATTTTGATTTTACACAGTGACAGTTTAATAGTGTACTAGCTGAGTACTTTCATTCCCAACCCTAAAAGTAGAACACTGGGTTTGCATAGTTTACCATTACACATACACTAATTAAGTTTTCTTTTTCTCAAGGAAATTACTGTTTGCTGAATACTCTTTTTGCAAAAATAATCATTACTTTAAAAAATGAGTTATAGTGTGTCAATTATGAAGTATAAAAAGCGGGTCTTTGATCTGCGATGGCCGGTGAAGGAAAGTAGCTCATTTGGTGTGGGGGCATATATAGTTCTGTTTAATGTAAATGTCATATAACATGATTCTGCTGCGATTTACTAAAGTTCCTTTGATCTGCAGGAATAGTAGCTGATCCAAATTCTTTTGATCAAAGCAAACGTATGCGAACAGGGGGAGACTATACACACACTGGTTTCTCAAGTCCATCCCCTTTTCATCCTCCGCCAGCACCTGTTTGGGGTCCACATGGGTTAGTTCATATCTGCGCCAAAGTTTTGTTTCTTTTTTTGTATCAAGCAGTGTTGTAAAAATCGCTAGGCGCTAGTCGGTCAGTGGGGGTACCGACTAGTGATTAATCGGATTGGAGTTTTTACATGTAATTTTCAGTTTTTTTAAATATAGATACATGTACACATTTTTTATAAATCACCGGAATTTACAAGAAAATGTCCGGAATCGCTGGCTGCCACCGATTTTTGGCCGATTTGGACCGCATAGGAGCGCCTTTGACCGACGTTGACCGATTAGAGGAAAATTCCAAGGCGGGCTCTCGATTAGCGATTAACCCCCATTAAAATTCCGATTTTTGCAACCATGGTATTAAGAGTTTGCTTGGGCAATTGGTACATTGTCCAGAAGTGGGTGAAGTTTTTTGGAGCTGATTTTGTACTTGCCTGTTATATCAAATAATCTTTTCATACTTTGCATTAGGTATATGGCCCCACCACCGCCACCATATGACCCTTATGGAGGCTATCCTGTTTCCCAAGTACCTATGGCTCCTCCTCCTGCCCTACCTGCTCCTGTACCTGCACCTAGCAGTTATATGCCAGTTCAGGTGATAATTTTATGCAATTGTTGGTTCTCTTGCATTCTTGATATTGAGAAACGAAAACATGTAACTGGCTATGGGTTGAAACAATCTCATTGATTTTTCTACTGTTTTTATTTGTTCCAGTATGTGTCTTCAATCGTGAGTTGTTTCAATCTTTCATCATATTGATTAACTCCGTCTTTTTTGGATGTTTATTATGGAGTGCTATTGAGATCTTTATTAGTTGTCCCTTCGTGATTACCTGTCTAATCAGTCAGTTTTTGTATCCTTATTTGATTGTGTTGTATTGTTTAGTTTTTTTGTGTGATGACATTGCATACTGCTACAATAAGTGATATTATAGAGCAGACCTGCTTTTAGTTTGTTCCTTGTAATTGGTCTTAGTGCTTATTAGACAGTTGTATATAAGTATACTAGAAGGGATTAATGTGTAATTATGTTCTCTATTTATACTCATTGTAATCTCTCTTAATCAATACAATACACAATACAATAATACCAAAGATCAACTTGGTATCAGAGCTAGTTCTCTGCAAACCCTAATCAGCCGCCACCCTATTTTTTTTTTTTTTCCTTTTCCGATCGGCCACTACCACAACAGCAGATCTCCCTTATCAACCACCAAATCAATGGCGTTGCTTGCTCCTTTCACAACAGCCGAGAAGACCAATCACAACTCTCACAAGTTTGGTTTTACCCTTTCTTCCACCAACTATGGTTATTGGAAGACTATGATGCAGCCTTTTCTTGTAACCAATCGCCTTTTTGGTTATATTGATGGATCTATTCCTTGTCCCAATCCCACTATCACAATTCCCCCTGCTGACAAAAGCAACGATCCCACCATCCAGCAAAATCCCAATCATGAAACTTGGGTTTCCAACGATGCTCATGTGCGTATGCTGCTTCTTTCTACAATCTCTGAAGGTGCTTTTCAACATGTTCAAGGCACTTCTTCTCGTGAATTATGGCTAGCCTTGGAAAGAGCCTTTGCCCCCAATACATCTTCTCGTGAATACACCCTCAAACAGCAGTTGCAACGCATCCAGATGGCAGACGATGAAGCTGTCACTCCCTACCTCACACGTGCACAAGCGTATGCTGATTCTTTGGCAAACATTGGAGAACCTGTTAAGGAAAAGGATCTTGTCATGCATGTGTTAACTGGTCTTCGTGAAGAGTACAACAGTTTGAAAGCCACCATCTTAGCCCGTCAATTTCCTACTGCATTTGCTGAATTATATGGTCTTATCTCGGATCATGATTACATGGTTAAGAAACCTGCAACGGCTTCTCCACAAGCCTTCACCGCCACCACCACTGGACAGCCACTTGCTGCCACTTCTTTCATACCTAATGACACCCTTACTGCACTTCAACAACTGCTGTCCTCAGTGGGCCTTACTGTCCAGCCACAATCTCCTCAACCGCAAGCCATGTTTGCCTCTCGTGGTCGAGGTCGCAACTATTCCAACCGTGGTCGTGGTGGCCGGAGCAGTTTTCGTTCTTTCAATAACAATAATGGAGGCAACCGAGGTACATTTAGTTGGGCAACTAATCAGCATATGATTCATGGTACTTGTAACAGGTGTGGAATCGCGCACATACCGTCTCATTGCCCCAACCGTGACCCCAACACATCAAGGTCACGGCAGCCCACTGCTAACTATGCTGATCATCGCTCGCAATCTTCAAACGCATGGCTGCCCGACACTGGCTCCAACAGCCATGTTGCTTCAGATCTCCACAGCCTTGATAATTCAGAACCTTATTACGGTGAGGACTCTCTTCATGTTGGCAACGGTGAGGGTTTACCTATTTTACACATCGGTTCCACTTCACTTCACTCTCCCACAAAAACCTTTTCAATATCCAATATACTTCATGTTCCGCAAATTAAAAGAAACCTTCTTTCTGTTCAGAAATTTTGTCTTGATAATAAAGTTTTCTTTGAATTTCACTCCACTTTTTTTGCTGTGAAGGACACGCTTACACGCAATACCCTCCTCACGGGTCCAAGTGACAACAGGCTCTACTCCATCCATCTTCCATCACTTCATCCTCTTCGCAAAGTTGCTTTTTCTGCTGTTCGTGCATCTGCTGATACATGGCATCAAAGACTCGGGCATCCACATCCTGATCTTTTGAAGTCAATGATTTTAAAATTTTCACTTCCTGTTAGTAATAAAAGTTTGAGTACCTCTTGTACTTCTTGTCACATAGGGAAATCCTCAAAACTTCATTTGTTTTCTTCCACTTTTAAAAGTAACAATGTCTTGGATTTAATATTTTGTGATGTTTGGGGGCCAGCACCTGTTAAATCTTTCAATGGTGACACTTACTTTTTACTTTGTGTTGATCATTTTACTCGTTATATGTGGATTTACCCATTAAAACACAAATCTGATGTATGCATTATCTTTAAAAACTTTCATGCTATGGTTGAGAGACAATTTCAAACAAAATTAAAATCTGTCCAAACAGATTGGGGTGGGGAATTTCGACCTCTCTCCTCCTTCTCTTCACTCGGCATCATTCATCGTCTCTCATGTCCTCACACCAGTGAACAAAATGGGTTTGTTGAGAGACGCCATTGACATGTTGTGGAAACTGGCCTCACCCTTCTCGCTCAATCAGGTGTACCTCAACATTTTTGGCATTTTGCCTTTGACACGGCGGTATATCTCATTAATCGGATGCCCTCTCGTACCGCCTCAAAAGTCTCTCCCTTTGAACACATCTTTCATCACTCACCTGATCCCTCCTTCTTACGTGTGTTTGGTTGTCAATGCTATCCTCACTTGCGTCCTTACAACAACCACAAAATGGATTTTCGTTCCTTCCCATGTGTCTTCCTTGGGTATAGTACCTCTCATCATGGTTACCGTTGTCTTGATCCCAAAACCAATCGTCTCTACATTGCACGACATGTACGTTTCAACGAACATCTTTTCCCCTTCTCTCAACCACCTCCTCTCACACCTCCCTCCTCTACACTTGATCCTTATGTTTCATCATTTCCTATACCTCCCGCCTCCGAACCATCATCCACATCCACCTCAGCCCAACCACCTGTCCCTCCCCAACCGCAACCATCCACTTCGTATCCGGACCTCACCCCTATCCCTCAACAGCCTACCTCTCCTTTTCAAACCTATCATCGCCGCAACAAACAACCCATTTTCGCTGCAACCAGTCCCCAACAGCCTATTCCCACTCAAACAACCCACACTCAATCATCCACTCCACCACCTCCTACCCGCAACCGTCCAGCCAACCTTCGCCAAAATCCTCCCCAAACCATACCCTATAATCCATCAGCCTACACTACCACTAAACAATCCACCCAAACCGAGCCCACAACCTTCACTGTTGCTAACAAGAGTCCTCAATGGCGGGACGCCATGACTGCAGAATACAATGCTCTCATGAAAAATGGTACTTGGACCTTAGTCCCATCGGTTTCAAATGCTAATGTAGTTGATTGCAAATGGGTTTACAGGATCAAACGGGATCAAAATGGTGCTATCACGAGATACAAAGCTCGTCTCGTTGCTAAAGGTTTTAACCAACAAGCTGGTGTTGACTATCATGAAACCTCCAGTCCCGTTGTAAAGGCCACCACCATTCGAGTGGTTCTTTCCTTGGCCGTTACCCAGGGTTGGTCTCTACGGCAGTTGGATGTTCAGAATGCCTTTTTA
Organism: Smallanthus sonchifolius; assembly: GCA_023525975.1. Lineage (NCBI taxonomy): Eukaryota > Viridiplantae > Streptophyta > Magnoliopsida > Asterales > Asteraceae > Smallanthus > Smallanthus sonchifolius. The sequence goes on from CM042034.1 coordinate 21,405,174, forward strand.
AATGGGAATTTACATGAGACTGTTTATCTACGCCAACCCCCTGGCTTTATTGATCCTGCCAAACCAAACCATTTATGCCTATTACACAAATCATTATATGGCTTAAAACAAGCACCTCGAGCATGGTTCCAACGATTATCTGGGGCTCTTCAGAATCTGGGGTTCAAGGGATCCAATACCGACCCGTCACTCTTTATTTACTCCTCTGCAGGCACTCTTTTATATATGCTCGTGTATGTTGATGACATCATTTTAACCGGCAACAATCAGGCTGCCATAGACACGGTGGTTAAACACTTGAGTAAGACTTTTGCATTGCAAGATCTGGGCCCACTCACTTACTTCTTGGGAATTGAAGTTACCTCCAAAGAGTCAAATTTACTACTTTCTCAGAAAAAGTACATATTGGAAATTTTAAGCAAGGCAGGTCTCTCGCAATCCAAACCCGTTTCTTCGCCGTGCTCCACCTCGGCCAATCTGGCCCTTGGCGACAGTCAACTTTTTGACAACCCGGTTCGATATCGACAAATTGTTGGGGCTCTCCAATATCTCACTCTCACCCGGCCAGACATCGCTTTTGCTGTTAACAAAGTATGTCAGTTTATGCATTCGCCCACCGAAAATCATTGGTCTGCGGTCAAACGCATTCTCAGATATCTTCAGGGCACGTTAGATCATGGTCTTTTCTTCAAACGAGCTTCGGGTTCTACGTTACATGCTTATACAGACGCTCACTATCGACCTATCACTGCCTACTCAGATGCTGACTGGGCTGGTTGTCCCGATGACCGTCGATCCACTGGGGGTTTTGCCATTTATCTTGGGAATAATCTTGTCTCTTGGTCAGCGAGAAAACAACGGACCGTATCTCGGTCTTCAACCGAATCCGAATACAAAGCCTTAGCCGACACAGTTGCTGAGCTTACTTGGCTTGAAGCACTTCTACGTGAACTCAGCATTCCAGTCAAGTCTGCTCCAGTCTTATGGTGTGATAATCTTGGTGCCACATACTTATCAGCTAATCCCGTTCCGAGCTCGCACAAAGCATGTAGAAGTCGACTTTCATTTTGTCCGAGAAAAGGTCGCTCAAGGAAAACTCTCTGTTCAATTTATCTCTACACACGATCAAATCGCTGATATTTTTACCAAGCCTTTACCATCAGAAAGATTCGTGATCCTACGGGACAAGCTTCAGCTCACTTCCCGGGCTTAGCTTGAGGGGGACTATTAGACAGTTGTATATAAGTATACTAGAAGGGATTAATGTGTAATTATGTTCTCTATTTATACTCATTGTAATCTCTCTTAATCAATACAATACACAATACAATAATACCAAAGATCAACTGTGCTCAGTTCGCAAGGAGTTACCTGTAGTACAGAAAGGTGTTCTCATTATAAGATTCTGTTGCGTCTTTGTTGTATGGAATGGTATGAATCCTGTTTTTTACTAATAATAATGTCGCTGCTTGCTTGTTTTCTTTGTTTACTGTGTGCACTTTTGAGCTCTAAAGTTTTTCAACATGTTTCTCACCTGTTGCTATTCCATAACTTGCGGTGCTCATTTTGTATATGTTATTTTGATTTTTAGAACACAAAAGATAATCCTCCTTGCAATACCTTGTTTATTGGAAATCTTGGGGAGAATATAAACGAAGAAGATCTAAGAGGACTTTTCAGTATGTAAGAAGTTTCACTCTTAACAGTTAAAAGAAGGCCTTGCATCCTTTTGTTTAGTCTGATTGCTGTTGCTAATATGCTATTGGTGTCTGGTTTCATTTCTTTGAAATTTTCACTTGTGCAGGCAACCTGGTTTTAAGCAAATGAAGGTCTTGCGACAGGAAAGGCACACTGTTTGCTTTATTGAGTTTGAGGTTAGATTTTGTTTTTGTTAGTTTATGGATCTATTTCCAAAGATGCTGCGTACTGTTAATCACTCCTTTCTTTTTGACAAATCTGTACTTGTATTCATTCTTGTGCTATGTTTATTTCCACAGGATGTGAACAGTGCAACAAACGTTCACCACAGCTTGCAGGGTGCTGTTATCCCTAGTTCTGGTTCTGTTGGCATGCGGATGCAATATCCTTATACATTTTGGTCCCTTTTCTTGTTTCTTTTGTCTGTATATAGACCTTCATTTCTTGTTGTATTAAATCTATTGTATATCTCTTTGAGATTTGCATTCTTTCAGACGTTTTCTTTAACATCGGAAAACATATTCGAAGAACCCGTTTGGGAAAAGGAAGGACAGTGGCTACCCTGGGTCAAATGGATCACTGGCAGCTATTACCTACCAGTAGCTGGAAGGGGATGTACTCTGTTCTCTATGCTCTCACAAAAGAACTACTACTACTACTCATAGGATGCATATTGCTGCTGTGCATGCATCCATTATATCATTAAGTCATGAGAAATGCATTAGCATCACTTGCATGTAATTGAAGAGAGTTCGTGTGAGCATATATTTTAGTCATATCGTAGTGTACCCAAGACATGCATTAAGCATCATTTTAGAATGCTCTGTTGACTTATTCAGGGTGGATATGATTGTGTTGCTGCATCAGTTTGTAGTATTGTTTGCTTTTGTGCTCTATTCAATTAGATCTCTTTTTATCATCAACTACGCTCACCTCAATTTTCCAGTTTCTATGCATGACTACTCTTTTGTAGAATGTGTGCAAAAAAAAGAGATGGAATGGAAATAATAGAGTGTCATGAAGGATATCATTTTATGTCATTGGAAAGTGGCATCTCATGTGTGAGTTTAGACTGCATAAAATATTAAAATGTTTAAACGAAATGGTAAATAATAGTTTATGATCACCAACACAAAGGACATAATTTGGTCTCTTACTGAGCTAATTCTGGAGCAGACAATGACAATCTAACATTCAGGGATCAGAGCATGTATCATGGAACCTATTCTGCTAAGTATGTTTGTGCAGGGTAAATTTTTAACATCTGTTTGGGCAGGATCGAAGGGATTAACTGCTTTGAGTTTCAGGTAATGTTATTTAAAGGTTGCAAGTCAAACATCTGGTGTAATTTTATGTGGGGCAGGTTAGGTAAAATTTAGCTACATGTAATTACACTAGATCTTTTGCTTTACATGCATGCATTTGCCATTGTCATGAGTTGACAACGTTTAAATTTGCTTCAGTTCATGCAAGGTCCTGAAAATAGCAGTGAGGAGGAGGTACTAGGTTCTGTAAGTGGAAATTGTTATTTTCTATTTTCATCTGCTTATTTTGCACGGATGATATATTGTTACAGTGGATTCCTCATTGATGTTTTGGATGCATTGTTTGTAGTCTGAGACAATGGACCAGCTCAAATCTCATTTGAATATATACACGCCTGCTTCGGCTTGTGGAATATATATTCTAGTAGTTTGTAGAAATTTAAATTGCAGTCAAAAGGATAAAAAAACAGTTTGATATTTAAAATGAATGGCAACTGGCATCGGATTGACCTTCCTTTTAGATGGTATGAAATTCTGACCCTTGTTTTTTTGATCAAGTTACACTGACGTCTTGCCCTTGATCCGAAGGGAGTATTTTGCTGGTGGATGGTATGGTCATGGTTTGCACCAGAAGATGTTCATATAATTAGATCTACAGGTGCAAGAGAAATGGTACGGATAGGCCTTGGGAATGGTCTGCAAAAAAAGGATAAACATATGAGTGGAGCTTGATAAAGTCTAGTGTTTAATGAGGATTTGCTTGGTCCAAATATGCAATTGAGTTGAAGTTGAATCTGATATATATATTTTTTTGTTTAGGAGGAAGTATGTGTTGTTTGGATATTTGAATGATAGATGTGGAAATGCATACTGTGTAAGTTCTTTTTGGGTCAATGTGTAATAAAAGGTGACATGTTTGTAGTGATATAATATTTTTTATTATTTAATATCAAGTGTGAACTGGATAGGAATATGTTGGGTCTAAAACAAGTCTAATATAATCAAACAAATTTAACTTGCAACATAGCATGATGAAATTTTTTATTTATCCCATGTTTAATGACCTTTAAAACACAAGGTCATGAGTTGGTGAGATCAATTAATTAGAGGTCACCAACTCAATGATAAACTAATGTTTAAATATGTTATTTTTAAAATAATAACTAAAAGTTGGTGTAGTTGGAGTGGTAAGTTGTATACCAAATAAGTTGGTGTTTATGGGTTTGAATCCTAGCACTCCATGTTTTTTTTTACTTCTTTTTTCAATAGTTTTTTTTTTGTTTTTGAGCGATTTTGTCGTTTCAATGTTACGCCCTTTTTTACTAGTTTTTTTTACTTTTTTTTCAATAACTTTTTTTTTGTTAAGCGATTTTGTCGTTTCAATGTTACGTCTTGTTTACACCATAGTCTTTCTATTTATACCGAAGTATTGTAACTTTGCATGTTTCTGTTATGTATTTAACATCAATGTCACCGTCACAGTACAAGTTGCTAGGTTCACAAACACGTCGCATTACGCGGGCTTAATTTCTCGTCAGAAAAAATGCATTATCTTACCCATTTACAATTAAAAAAAGCTTTTTGATGGTGGGGAATTTATTGCAATGGAATGGAATATATGAATGGGGTTTGGTCTATTCACACTCAAAAGTCAAAGCACAATCATTCTTATTCACTTAAATACTGATATTCCTTTTAAAAAAAACTTAAATGCTGATATGATTTATTATTTTATTTGTACAGAATTGTTTTACTAAAATTCATTTTCTCGTCTTTAACTATATAATAATAAACCAACTTTTTAAATAATATCTTCTTTGAATCAATCTTTAATGGTACCTATGTTTTTACAGTTAGTAAACTCAGATTACATATTTACTATTATTATTTAATTTAATTAATGTTGAAGCATATCTACTCCAAACACAAGATATCAGCAACGTGGCAAGCAAAATCCTCCTAGATCTTGATGTTGATGTTGGTACCACCCACGAAGACAGACCGTCAGTCAAACCGCGTTCATACCACCTCTCTCTGTATGTTGGTGTTTCTTCTCAGGGGAGGTTCGTATTCATATTCATATTCTTACACAAGATAAGATGAATGTTCAATCTTGAAAGTTTTTCTTCATTCATAAATCATAATGGAAGCAACAACAACAGTAACAGTGATTTTGTTTGTATCATTCCATCTTGTCTCTGGGTTAAGCTCTGATGGGTTAAACCTATTATCATTCATGACCCACTGGACATCAGTACCCCCACCCCTTTATTCTTCCTGGAATGCCTCACTCCCAACACCATGTTCATGGCTTGGAGTTCATTGTAACCCTAACAATCATGTCCACTCTCTCAACCTCTCATCTTACCTCATTTCTGGTCATATAGGCCCTGAGCTTGCCAACTTAAACCATCTTACCTCCATTGATTTCAGCTACAATAATCTCTCTGGTTCACTTCCTTCACACTTAGGTAATTGCATCCATCTTCACTATTTGGACCTTTCCTACAACATCCTTACTGGAACCATACCACAAACTCTAGGGAACTTGACCTCCTTAACACAATTAAGCCTTTATAGCAATAAGCTTACTGGTTCTATCCCTTCCCAAATTGGTAATCTGAGTAATATTGAGGTTCTTGATTTCTCTTTAAACCACCTCACAGGAAAAATACCAGAGAGCCTATGGAATTTGCAAAATCTCAGATTTTTAAGTCTATATAACAATTCTCTCTATGGTTCTATAGGATTTAAATACAGTCCCTATTTGGAGGCGATTTATCTAACTTCTAATCAGCTTAGTGGTTCCATTTCATCAACCATAGCTAACCTAAGCAGCCTAGTTGATTTGCAGTTGGACAACAATCGACTTTCGGGTTCTATTCCCTCGTTCATCGGGAATTGCAGTAGGCTGCAGATACTCATACTTGGTAACAATCGGTTCACTGGCGAATTGCCCAAGACTCTAAATGATCTTGCTGAGCTCAATACTTTAGATGTCCACAACAACAGTTTAGAGGGTAGAATCCAGTTAGGTGGTGGTAACTGTAAGGATTTGGTTTACTTGGATTTGTCTTTTAACGAGTTCCATGGTGTCCTCCCTCATGAGTTGGGGAATTGCAGTAGCTTAAACCAAGTGGCTGTGGTTAACTGTGGGTTAAGTGGTTCTATTCCTTCTTCTCTGGGAAAACTCACTGCAGTCACCACTCTTTACCTTTCTATTAATCATTTTTCTGGAAAAATACCAGCTGAGCTTGGCAACTGCAAATTTTTGGTTGATCTACAACTCCAAGCTAACCAACTGGAGGGCAATATCCCAATTGAATTCGGGATGCTAAGTGCATTGGAAATACTTGAAGCATTTGATAACCGTTTGACAGGAGAGGTTCCTGTGGGAATCTGGAGGATCAAGGGCCTCAAGAAACTTAACATATACAACAATAATCTTTCAGGGGAACTACCCAATGAGGTTGCTGAAATGAAACACTTAAGGGAGATTACATTGTACAACAATCGTTTCACTGGAGTTATACCTCAGGGGTTGGGAATCTACACTAGTTTGACTGTAATCGATTTCACCAATAACTCATTCACTGGGAAAATTCCACCAAACCTCTGCTTTCGAAAGCAGCTTCAAAGGCTACTTTTGGGTTTTAATCATTTACAAGGCAGCGTGCCTCCTGATGTTGGAAGCTGTTCCAGCCTTTCAAGATTAATTTTGCAGCATAATAACCTCACAGGAGTCCTTCCAGAGTTTGTGGAGAACCAAAACATGCTATACATGAACCTTAGGAGCAACAGTTTTAAAGGGGAAATTCCAGCCAGCTTTGGAAAGCTTACCAATATCACAGAAATTGACCTCTCAATGAATAAACTCTTTGGTCACATACCTCTGGAGTTGGGAAATCTTGTTCAGATTCAAGCTTTGAATATTTCCTACAATGAACTCCAGGGTCCTTTTCCATCTCAGCTATGCAATTGTAGCAGGTTGTTGGAATTCGATGCAAATCATAACCTGCTTAGTGGTTCGATTCCAGCCACATTTGAGAAGTTGACTCACTTGTCAACTTTAAGGCTAAGTGATAATCATTTCTCTGGGGGAATTCCACTTTTCATATCTCAACTCCAAGATTTAACAGATCTCCAATTAGGTGGGAATTCCCTAGGTGGAAACATCCCCTCGTCGATAGTAGAGCTTCATAGTCTGAATAGGTTGAATCTCAGCAGCAACAAACTGATTGGTGGCATTCCATCAAATCTCAGGAAGATGGTAATGCTAGAATATTTGGATGTTTCACACAACAATCTAACTGGGACTTTATCATCACTTAGCGACATCCGTGGGCTGGTCACCTTAAATGTTTCTTATAATCATTTCACAGGCCCAGTACCAGAAATATTGTTCAACACATCCAGCGCGTCCTTCCTGGGAAACGCAGATCTTTGTGCCGATTGTGGGTTGAGTTGTTTGAGAAACAACAATTTCAAACCGTGTGTCGTTCCATCACGGGATCAGAAACGCCTGAGCAAACATCAATATGTAATGATAGCTGTTGGAATGTGTCTGTTTGTGCTGGTTGTCTTGCTACTACTTTATTTGGTGGTTATCTGTCGCAGGAAACAAAAACAGGAAATCGACATGTATGGTGAAGTGGGCTGTTCATCTTTGGTCATAAAAGTAGTGGAAGCTACTGAGGGTTTGAATGATAAGTATATTATTGGGAAGGGGGCCCATGGTACCGTGTACAAGGCTTCGTTGGGTGATGGTAGGGTTTATGCTGTAAAGAAGGTTGGTTTTGGAGGCGGGCAAACAAGTATGAAGAGAGAAGTTGAGACGGTTGGGAAGGTGAGACACAGGAATCTGGTAACGATACAAGATGTGTTGATAAAGAAGGATTATGGTCTGATTTTGTACAAGTATATGGAAAATGGTAGCCTGCATGATGTTTTGCATGAAAATAGTCCAGCTTTAACCTTAAGCTGGAGTATTCGGTACAAGATAGCTTTAGGTACCGCCCAGGGTTTGGCATATCTCCATTTTGACTGTGATCCTGTCATTGTGCACCGAGACATCAAACCCATGAATATTCTTTTGGATGGTGATATGGAAGCTCATATCTCGGACTTTGGCATCGCCAAGCTTCTAGATGAATCTAATGCAGCAGGACCAAACAGCACAGTTGTGGGTACAATAGGGTACATAGCTCCAGGTAAGTTATTGTCTGTGTGTGTTGTTCAAATATGAATGAAAGGCTGTTATGTTAATCTTTAGTTTGGTGGTGCAGAAAATGCATTTGGGAGCTCAAAAAGCAGGGAGTCAGATGTATATAGCTACGGGGTTGTGTTGCTGGAGCTTATAACTAGACGGAAGGTTGTGGTGATGGACATTGTGTCGACATGGAGTGAGACGCAAGAAATTGAGATGATTGTAGATGGAGAGCTTTTAGATGAAGTTGAAGTGGTAAGAGAACAAGTGACAAAAGTGGTGTTGCTGGCCTTGAGATGTACCGAACATGAACCGACTAGAAGACCCTCCATGAGAGAGGTGGTCAAGTGTCTTCAAGATGTAGTTTAAAAATACGTTATTCTTGTTAGTAGGTCTCTTTTCGTACTAAATTAATATTTGGCTTGATATAATATTAAGGTCACTACTCTGTTGCTGTTTGACATGGTAACCACAATAACCTGTACTCATTTATTACTTATGAACCGGTACATGTTAAAATGAATAATTATAATTGAACGATTATTTCCAAGTCCAGAATTGATACGCAAAGATTGGCCAACTCCCAAACGTAATCAAGAAACTTTCTCAAAACTTGAATTACAATGAGAATTCTAACTCGTTTTATATAGCTGACCTTACGTGTCGCAATGTCACATTATGATGTTACACTTTGCACTTCGGAGCTTTAAAGGATCGTGTTTCTTCAGTCGTGTGTTCTACTCACAAAGAATGCATTCACAACGGTTACCAATGAGCTTGTGATACAATGGTTTGATTCATGGTTCACACTAGTTCCAAATTTGGCGCACTAGTTAGGGAGTGGGCTTGAACCATTATAATAGTCCGGTTGTGGATTTTTTTGGTTAAAGGTTGTCATCGAAGCATGTCACCATTTGAAATGGTGTTGTGTGAAAAGTCTCTAGTTATTGGGAGTAAAGAGACACACGGAGCTAAGCTCCAAAAGTTGATAGTTTTGATTTTTACACGTAAATATCACCAAACTTTGTAACATCAATTAGGCCCAAGAACCTGAACACAAAATTTGATATCAACCAATATCGATTCTTTTATTAATACTGGAAACCAAAACCACACTTGACAATAACCCCTAAACCATATTTATCTATACTAAAAACTAAACTAATCCTAACCCAACTCAACAACTTCTAAATAGAAAAACTCACTCCTAGTCTAATACAAAATCAACCAAACAATTAATAATATAAATTAATACAAAAGGTAACTGGTGAATAGTAAACGATGCATATTAATATTAATAATTAATGCACCTTCTTCCAATCCTCTTAGGGAAGAAATAGTCAAATAAAGAAAACGTGTGAAGAATTCCACGCAATTCACAACCACATTCTCTTTCTTGTACAACTCAAAACATGAATTATTATTATATTAGACAGTTATAATAATACATACATACATACAGTTGAAGATACAGTTGCAGTTGAAATGAAGGCAAACATGCTCTTCCTCCTTGTCATCATCAACCTGAGCTTGATACTCAGAGTCACCACAGGCAATATAGAGATAGGAATAGGTGTGATTCTTGATATGGATTCCAGCGTAGGGAAGGTGAGCAAAATTTGCATAAAAATGGCCCTCAGGGACTTCTATCAAACACACAACTGCACAACCAAAATCATCCCCTACTTTCGTGATTCCAAATCTGACAGACTCCAAGCTGCTTCTGCAGGTATACAACTTCCTTACCAAATAAATAAATAAATAAATACTCAAAGATTTTTAAACACTCTTTTGGTGCATGCAGCTATACAACTTATCAAAGATTTTAAAGTAAGCGCCATCATCGGACCCCAGAGATCCTCAGAAGCAGATTTTGTAGTGGACATTGGCAACAAAGCTAGGGTTCCCATACTCTCGCTCGCCACCACCCCTTCCCTCTCCCCGGAGGAGAATCCCTACTTCATCAGAGTATCACAAACCTCATCCTCACAGGCCCAACCCATATCAGAATTCATCAAGTCCTTTCCTTGGCGAGAGGCCGTGCTTGTTTACCAAGACGGTGACTTTGGTACCGGCTTGATCCCGTCTCTGTCTGAGGCCTTGCTAAATGTTGGTGTCCAACTCAAACACCCAATTGTCATATCTCCTTCTGCCTCAGATGATGATCACATTATTTCTGATGCCCTCCACAACTTAAAAACAAATCAAACACGGGTTTTTGTGGTCCATTTGTTGCCAGACTTGGCTTCTCTCTTTTTCAAGAAAGCAAAACAAGCAGACATGATGCAAGACGGATATGTATGGATCATCACCGATGTTGTCACCAATCTTTTGCATACAATTGATACAGATTCGATGCAAGGGGTGGTGGGCGTAAAACCCTATATTCCAATATCCGATGACCTGAAAAAGTTTCAAGACAGATTTAAAAGAAAAAACCCAAGTCAAGTAATTAATGTGTATGGGTTATGGTCATACGATGCCACTTTTGCACTAGCAATGGCAGTGGAGAGACTCGGGCGTGCTACTACTTTCCAACAACAGCCTCCTCCTATAATAACAGATCTAGATGCCATTGGAATCTCCACACTAGGACAAAGGCTACTCTCAGAGATCATCAAGACAAAACTTAAAGGCTTGAGTGGTGATTTCTCTCTTGTTGATAGACAGTTACAATCTGATTCGGGTTACCAAATAGTGAACATAGTTGGCCAGGAGGATAAGCCCATTTACGTGTGGAATAACAGCCGCCTCTACAACTATTCTAATAAAGAAGATATCAGATGGCCTAATGGCAGCAACCACCCCCCTCAAGGTTGGGAGATCCCAGAGAACAAGTTAAAAGTTGGGTATCCGGACATAGATGGGTTCCCTGAGTTTATTAAAAATGGAACCGAACCAACAGGCTTCTGTGTTGATGTTTTTAAGGCAGTAATGGAAGAATTACGTCTACCACATCCTCTATCCTATGACTATATTCCATATTCTATCAAAAAAAATCTGACCTCAGGAAGCTACAATGATCTTGTTAACCAGATCTATCTCAAGGTACATCATCATTTGCTAACTCAAGTATTTTTGTTTGGGTAATTAATAATGTTGTTTTGGAATGAAAAAGCAGAAGTATGACGTAGTGATTGGAGACGTGACGATCCGGGCAAACAGGTCCAACTATGTTGACTTTACATTGCCATATACAGATTCTGGAGTCTCAATGATTGTCCCAATCAGAAAGGATGAGAGTAAGAATGCATGGATATTTATGAGACCCTTGGAGAAGCAACTATGGTTAACATCATGCGGTTTCTTTATCTATACTGGAGTTGTGATTTGGGTTCTCGAGCATGGGGTAAACAAAGAATTCCGTGGGCGTCCATATAAGCAAGTCGGGATGATCTTTTGGTTTTCTTTCTCAACCCTTGTTTTTGCACACAGTAAGTAGTACTGACTTGTTAATAATATTACGGAGCGAGTAAATGAATGTTATGTTGGTTGCATGCAGAGGAGAAGATGATTAGCAACTTATCACGATTTGTGGTGATTGTGTGGGTATTTGTGGTTCTAGTACTGCAATCAAGCTACATAGCAAGCTTAACATCCATATTGACAGTACAGCAGCTTCAACCAGACTTCACAGACATCCATGATCTCATCAGACAAGGAGACAGTATAGGCTACAAAGAGGGCTCTTTTGTTGAACAGATGTTGAAGGATATGGGTTTTCAGGAGGCCAACTTAAGAGGTTATGACAGCTTGGAAGACTATGATTCCGCCCTTTCACATGGAAATGTTTCCGCCATTTTTGATGAGCTTCCTTATCTAAAGCTGTTTCTTCGCAACAACTGTAACAAGTACATAATGGTCGGTCCAACCTACAAAACAGCAGGCTTTGGCTTTGTAACTCCCATCTCTCTCAATCTCAATCTCATCTATCTGATGAAATAATATTAACTGCTTATTACATGATTCTGCTACAGGCATTTCCAAAAGGGTCTCCCCTGCTACCACTTGTTTCAAAAGCACTTTTACAAGTCACCGAGAATAAACTAGACATAATTTCGAATACATGGTTGGGAAAAAAAGCAGATTGCAGTAGTGGGGGTTCAGGTTCTAGGTCTGGCAGGCTCTCGCTGGATAGCTTTTTGGGCCTCTTTCTCATTGCTGGAGTATCATCAACTTCTGCGCTTATCATTTATCTCTTCATATTCTTGTACGAGAATAGAGACATGCTACTGTCCGATGCTTCCATTCACCAAAAGCTCTCAGAAATTGCAAGAACCTTCCATCAGGAAAAACAGGAAGATGCCCCAAAAGATGATGATTTCCTAGTAATTGAAAATAACATCACCAACCCTCCCCCAACTCCAGAAAACCACCAGGTGTCTGATGATGATGAAGCTGAGGCTACTCCTGCTCATGATGGTATAGAAACTAGAAATTAGAACACAGAGATAAGTTGATATCTAATATGGACCAATGAACTTGAGATGTATGTAATTGTATGTATGACATTTATTATCATCTTCGTGCACAAAGCCATCTCGCTTACTCATTCTGGATGTATTAAAACAAAAGCAATTGGTATAGAAATATGATTTGTAAACCACAAAAACTGGTACATACACCACCATATGTGCTTGATGATATACCATAAATTTAATTATGTTATACATTAATTGTTGATCATAATATACAAAATCACATGCCGTATAACATCTTTATCATTCTAACCGTAAGGCATTCAAAGAATTTTCACAATAATACAAGTAATCCTCACTTGTTATTTTTCTATAACATTCTTGAAGCCAATTACAAGTTGTAGTTAAAATTTCAATCTTTGTCTTCTAAATAACTGGTTAAAACTTGGACCAGAAATAATCATGCCATGAAAATAATACCAACTAAATATAAAGTTCCACGAATCTGCAGAGATGAATAAATAGTAATATTTCATAAGGGCCAAACAAGATTAAGGGCGTGATTTTTAAAAATTAACTTTAAAGATTAGAATGTGAAAGCGAATCATCATATCATATTTAATTTAAAATCAATTAATCAAAATCCAATACGGAACCATTAACTTTAAGTAAATATATTCAAACCGGTAATATGATTTGTGAGGGTGATGGACTCCGAAAATTGATTTGGTGTGTTGTTCAATCGATTCTCTCCGTCGGTGCTGCTAGCTGATAGTGATGGAGGCTGTCCTGGCCCTGGAATGCTTTTCAGCTTTTGGCCATGGCAGTCCCTGTATATGGACTGTTACATATTGTCTTTCTCAACAATTCCAAGGTACAGAAGGCCATTGCCAATAAAATTGAAGTACAAGTGAAACCCTAATTACATTGTTATATTAAGGGAGGTGGGAGAGGAGTGCGGGTACCGCCACATCCAAAGCGGGTAAGGGTTGGTGGGTTGGGTGGGCGGCTTGGTGATCCTGTCGAAAGTTTGGAATGTGGTGTTTGACTCGTGGAACATACTGCGACAAACAATCCGGATTTGGATGAAAACCAAGACTATATGAATTTTTTTATTTATTATTTACTTTTTTGTATTTATTGGTATGTATTTTTAGTTAATTAATCAAACTTTTAGTTTTTTAATTTGTTTTAATTTTAAAAAAATAAGAGGGTTGGAGGGTATCACCCTCACCATAAAAGGTATTTTAGAAGGGTACTTTTGGTAAATTAGGTGGAATCTTCTGACTGGTGTAATTTGAGATGGTAGTTTGGTTGGGAGAGTATCACTCCCACCTTCCTAAAGTTTGTAATTATTATTAGAGTAAATTACACAAATTATCCTTTAATTATACTAGTTATTTTTTTCTGTTAAATATACACATATGCATTGCACATGAGGGTAAAATAGTCATTTTACCCGTAAAAAAACAATTTATATAATTAATTACTAAAACATAAAACCCCTTCTCTCTCATTTCTCATCGCAACCCCTATCTCATCTAAACCACCATCTCCACTCAAATCAATTGAGATGAAACATCCCCTGCTTCTACTGCTTACACTCTCATCATCCAACTCGGAGCAGTTATCCTTCCCCGAAAAAAACTCAATCGCGAGATCATCAAGCCTAATTTCCGGAAAATCGGAACCTCCGATTTTGTGGGTTAGCTATTTTCATTTTACCGGTTATGGGGTTTGTTTGTTTCTACTGGACTGCTTGCGCGTACACAGAGTCAAGCCCTTCGGTTCTCCATTTCATGAGCTCCATTAACGCGATGTGAGCTTCTTCACGTGACACGGGCTTCAGAATTTAGATAGTATAATTTATTTATAAAATTTTGATGTAGATGGTCAATTAATCACAATATATATGCTTTACTCTAATTATTATTATGTTAATGAAAAATAGAATTTAGCAATTCCGAACAGTGGGAGGGAAGCCCCCAGCGAAGCCAAACGAAAAATTAGGGAATTCATTTACCTAAAAAATCTCACCAATTCGACTTACAAATTCGCCATCAATCAACTCGATCTCTGCTCTGCTGTCGGATCTCTCATTCTCCATAATTCATTTACTCCAACTTCCAAGAACTCTTCTTCTTCTTCTTCACGGATTAAGCTCTCGTGAAAGAATCAATCGTCGATTTGTTGATTTGTTTGTTTGAATTTGATCAACGCATCGAAGGTAGAAGCTGTAGTTGATCTGTGTGTTCGATTGAAGTGATTCCAGGCGCTGCCGTTTTTCCTAGTTCCCGATTGCACCACCCGCCTTCATCTCCGTCATAGACGGCGCCTGGACCTGCAACTGTCACCAAGACCACCGCCTTGGGTCTCACTGTCGGAAGGACCACCGCCGACACCTCCTTGTGTTGCCGCAGTGAGTCTCCGGGGGTGAAGCCGGCTGAAGGTGGTGGTCGGCCTCCCCTCTCAAGTGTCTGCTCTTCTGTGACTTAGTAATTTGGTATTTTGTGTTTTTATAAAAGAAAGGAAAAAACTATTTTACCCATCATGTGAGAGGCACATGATAAGATTTAACGGTGAAAATGAATGGGGGTTAGTGTAAAGGACATATGGTGTATAAAAGTAAGAAAGAAAATGACATGTGGTGTACTTATTGAAGTCAAAGGACACATAGTGTAATTTATAGTATAAATAAAGGACAATATGTGTAATTTACTCTTATTATTACCCGACACGTATTCAAACATGTACAAATACATAAATATATATTTATTTAGTTCGAGTTGACAAAATAAATATATAGATAGGCTATAGATATCCATTTTAACACTAACATACTTACATCTATACTATATAATAAATAAAGGTTTTTGCATGCCACGTGTCGCCTTCATATTCATTCTCATCATTTTTTCCCGTCTCTCTTTCATATTTAATGCACTTCTATCTTTTAATAATAATATATATTTAAAGAAAAAATACTAATTATACTAATAAAACACATTTATTTTAAATTATCTCTTATCATAAGAAACTTTAAAATTTAATTATATAACTTTTATTTTCAATCAAATAGTAAATAAAAGTCAAATTATATTAAAAAACAATAATTAACGTATTTTTGAAACCCAATTATATATTAATTTTTACATATTTTGAATTTGTTTTCTATCATTACTATATGTAATATTTTTTTACACATGTAAAATATATATACATAAAGATTAAAAATTTTAAGTATTGATATATTTCACCCCGTGTATAGACACGGGATCTAAACTAGTAAAAGATATAAACGTGTTTGAGTCAAACATGTATCTATATTTAGAATCTTAAATATTTATTTTAATAAGAATGTGTTTATAGATTAAGTATATTTGCTACTTCATATAACAAACATATTGTATAAATTTTTAAGACTTACTAAATAATAATTAAAGTTGGTGAATTATGTACCTACGTAACATGATTAAATATATATATATATATATATATATATATATATACCTACTTAACATGCCATATTACCATCACCATCGAGCTACCAACTACTCTACCCACAGAAAATGACACTCCCTTACTAATTGTCTTTCCTTCAAAAAGGTAAACCCAAGCATTGTTGTTCCATCTTTTAATCGAAATTCACAATGGACATCCCTAGATTACCTATTATAAACTAGCTTTTTGACTCAGGAGCCTCCCATCTTGTTACAAACGACTTGAACAACTTATCCCTTCATGCACCATATGACGTAACGGAGGAACTCGTCATCGGTGACAGTTTGTGTTTACAAATAACTTACATCGGCTCTCTTATTATTCACACATCACACACTTCTTTTAACCTTAAAAATGTTTTATACGTACCATCCTTGTCTCGCAACATCACATCCATATCTCGTCTTTGCCTTGATAACAATATTCTAATTGAGTTTTACTCTTTTGGGCCTCCCAAACTCCTCTCCTCCAGGGCTCGATCATCCCAACAATAAAATTTTCAAGTTATTGTCATCGTTTATTTCCCTTTATTCTAATTTTCATGAAAATTATAATGCTTGCCATATTAATAAAACTCATTGTTTGCACTTTTCTACTAATTCACTTTCATCTAATGCTCTATTTGAATTAATTTTCTCCAATGTGAGGTGTTCTCATGTTGATTCAATTGACAATTACAAATATTATATAATCTTTGTCGATCATTAGACCAAATATAATGACTTTATCCGTTAAAAAGAAAGTTTGACTCCCTTTTTACTTTTATTCGGTTTCAAAACTTAGTAGAAAACTATTCTCCGATAACGGAGGAGAATATATCAAACTCACTCATCATCTTTCTTCCTGTGGCATATCTCACCTTACTTCTCCACCTCATACTCCGGAACACAACGGATACGCCGAACGACGTCACCGACATATTGTTGAACCCGGATTGGCTCTCCTTTCCCACGCCCGTTTACTGGTCAACTTTCAGTCGTTTGCTTTCACCACCGCCGCCTACCTTATAAATAGACTTCCCACTCCAACTCTACAAAATTCTTGCCCATTCTCTCGCCTTTTTAACAAACAACCAAACTACGCCAAATTATGAGCTTTGGTTGCTTGTGTTATCCATGGCTCCGACCCTATTACCCGCATAAACTCCACTCCCGATCCACCCCCATGTATCTTCGTTGGTTACTCTCTTACTCAAAGTGAATATTATGCGTTTGATCCAATGACCTCCAAAATATATTCTTCTAGGCATGTTGTTTTCGTAGAAACTGCATTTCCTAATGCAAAACTCACTCCTTCCACTTCTACACCCCAATTCACTTCTTAAGATTGGACTAACATCTTCCTATCTTGCCAACAACCCATCTTGGCGCATCCTAGCCGACACCATTCCAAGTCTAGGTACTCCACTAGCTAATTCAGCCCAATCCCCTCCCTCACCGACTGTACATTCTTATACTAACTCCAATACCACTGATACTATCCCACAATCCTCAAACACCCCACACATAATTCCTTCACCCTCCAACCCGAACTAACTCAAAACCAAATCCAAAATATCATAACTCAGACTACCTTCTGTTCAATACCTCTACTTCCACTCCCACATAACCACCTACTATTGCCTACGCCTTAAAACAACCCTCTTAACACCGCGCCATGCAAGATGAATTTGATGCGTTGGAACGAAACAAAAATAGACTCTTGTTCCTTCCACTCTTGCACCTAATCGTGTTGGGTGCAAGTGGGTCTTTCGCACAAAATACAATCTGGATAGGTCGGTTGAACGCCTAAAAGCATGTTTAGTCGTGAAAGGTTTTCATCAAAGACCCGACATAGACTATGTTAAAACTTTTAACCTTGTTATTAAACTCAATACCCTTCGTCTCATTCTTTTCATTGTTATCTCTAAAAAACGGTTACTCGGACAATTAGACATCAATAATGTTTTTTTGCAAGGTACTCTAAACGAGGATGTCTACATGGCTCAACCTCCAGATTTTGTTCACCCATCTTTACCTAATCATGTTTGCAAGTTGAGCAAAGCCATCTGTGGGCTGCGTCACGCATCCCATGCTTGGTACGATGAATTAAAAACTTATCTAATCACTCAAGGCTTTAAGCCTACTATCTCCGATCCATCTCTTTTCACCCTTACTACCAGTTCCTCCCCAATATATATTCTTGTATACGTAGGCGACATAATAATCACGAGTCCTTCTCCATCTCTACTTAATCAGTTCATTACCTCTTAGACACTAAAATCTCTCTCAAGGATCTTGGAATCCTTTCATACTTTCTTGGCATTGAAGTTCTCCACACCCTCACGGTTTCCTTCTCTCCCAAAAGAAACATATTCATGATCTTCTCTTAAGAGCCAAAATGAGTGAATATAAACCTATCTCTACACCGATAACATGCTCTGAACCTCTGACATTACATGGAGGCGACCCACATACCTCTCTCACCGAGTACTAAACACTTGTTGGAGCTCTTCAGTATTTATCACTTACCCGACCGGATGTATCTTTTACCGTCAATCGTTATAACAATCCATGCATGCACCAACATCAACCCATTGGTCAGCCTTTAAACGGTTGTTACATTATCTTCATGGAGCGGTTCATCACGACATTCTAATACGATACAACTCACCTCTCAATCTCCATGCCTTCATGGATGCCAATTGGGCCGATGACAATAACAACTATCGGAGCACTACAGGCTACGTGGTTTTAAATCTAAATGCTACTACATATTTTGTCAATCCAGTTTTTCACTCACATATGAAACACTTGGTCTTAGACTTCCACTTTGTTCACTAAAAGGTTCAAGATGGTTCTCTACGAGTCACTCACATTTCCGGAGATGACCAACTAGCTAACGTCCTCACAAAGCCTCTTCTAATACCACAGATCAACTTCCTCCTATCCAAGATTGGACTTATCCTGGGAACGTCCATCTTGCGGGAGAACATATTAAGTAATCCCATCAATTTTATTTATATAAATTATTTGTATTTGAATTGTTTTAGATTAGTCAATAGTTTGTTGTATCTTCTCCTCAAATCAATTGTGTATATAAGTAACCTTTTCGTAATCAATCAATGTAATTCTATTTCAATTTCATCACACAATTCATATGAGGAAACCCAAAAGCAGCCCGGTGATGTAACTTGTTTCAGAAATTAAATACTGAAAAGCAAGCAACATCAACATTAATTAAGCAAATCTACCAGTTGACAATTAGATGAACAAATGAATACAACGTTGATATGGTTTGCTAAAGACCCTGGCCAAGGGAGTCCGTGGAACCGGGAGGAGCTTTCCCACCATTGCAAGAGGCCAACTGTAAAATCATAATCAAAATAATAGTTATCATTAACAGTTCATGCCCCGGACCGGACAACACAACAACAGAACCAACCTTAAAATTCCAATAACAAAAGAGACAACCCATAGATTCCAACCAAGTCTAACGGTTGATGTGAACTTCCCGAGGAATTGAATAATCATCACCTGTTTCATAAAATGAATTACATACATTTGTATTGTATTCCCTGCCTGCCTGCCTGATGCAATTCACAGGTGTCTTACCTGAAGCATAAAGGTTGTTCCTATTATTCCCATAAAAATATGGTTTTTAGTCACTCCAGAAAATACATTTATTTCTTCTGGTTTCCGAGCATTGAATTCGTTGAATATCTGTAACCAATCAGATTTAGAACACAAGTGGAGATTTTAAGAGATTATTGGTTCATATCTAGAAGGTAATATTATTCTAAATGTAACCAAAATGTTTGATATCTTAAAGTTGAATAAGGCGCTTGCTTACTTGACACAAGACGAATGTATTGAATATCAAGGTGTTCCTCACAGCATTTCCCCGCTCATCCTTCTTTAAGTTGAGAATAGCCGTTCCACGAAAGTTGAGGACAAGGAGAACTGCAACTTGATACAGAGCCTGCCAAATCCATAGCATTTTGAAATCTGATTTAACATGCTACTCAGAAAAAAACATGACAAGGTACCTGTATTATTAAATTCCTCCACATGATATTCGTCACAAGAGGTTCCCTGAAGATACAAGTGGGAAAATCATAAATCCAAATATTACAAGTAACTATCCTTCATGTCTGTCTAGTGAGTTGCCAAAACATTCAAGTCCAGAAAAAGATGGAAATTTGGGTGGCAGCTTTATTGCTATGGTAGTTAATAATTTAGCAAGCACATGGCCAGGCAAGAAGAATCATGTTGAAACTTAAGAGGATCAAAAGTCAGACTAATATATGCAATGGGGATTAGTCTTAACCTTCTGCCTACAGGAGATCTGTGCATAAGATGATCCGTTGGAGGTTCAGTTGCCAATGCCAATGCTCCAAGGGTGTCCATGATGAGATTAACCCAAAGAAGCTGCACCACATTTGAGAAAAGTAACCCAACAAAAATATCAGTTTAGAAACATTCAGCATTCAATTTGCAGATCAAGAGAACTACACTGATTCCATCTATCTGTTTGTTCTGATTGTACATCAACTTATGCACAATACGACACTAAAAAAATATAAATGCGCCCCTTCGTGTTCATGAGAAGTTTAGATAAGATGGATGATCATAACAGAGGTATATATGTTCTATTTGATTTTACTGCCTTATAGCTTATACATTTGTCGTCATAATTTCTGCCAGGATTTGTCAATAGCCTACTGTAACTAATTTTTGTTGGCTTATTTCAATAGTGTGTGTGTGTATAGAGAGAGAGAGGGAGGAACACCAAACCTGCACAGTGTTTAGAGGTACTTCTCCAGATGAGACTGCTGCTACAACATTTATCACAAGTGCTGCAACATTAACTGTAAGCTGGAACTGGATAAACTTCTGAATATTTGCGTACACAGAGCGACCCCAACGGACAACCTATAATGTTATGATGGTTAAAACAAAGGTTCCAAAAGTAAAAAATTATCTGGCGCGGTAGTATACTTGAGTAATGGGACTCCTCTTTTCTGAAATAAGTATTCTTTATTAACTTCCTAAGTTGGGGACAACCTTGATTAATTTTACCAAGAAATCACAAGCAATGATTCCAGTTTCCACCATTGCAGGTATGTCCCCACATTACTTGTTACCTCAATAGACGTCATGTATTGTCAGTAAGAGAACCTACTGATGGATGTACAGTGTACCTTAAAATTCACACTAGTTCTTCATTCAAACATACTGTAGCTGTGAATAGAATATTAAAGTGAAACATCACAACAAACTTTTACCCAATACTTCCAATGCAATGTAGTAACCTCCTTAATGATGGCAAGCTAGATATTGTGCTCTTTTTTATGGAAAAATGCTGCCATATAACAGCAAAATAGGACTAGTTTGCACTAAAGCTAGAAGGTATCTAACTTGAATCGCAAATCTTTTACACATACCTTTACGACTGAAGCAAAATTATCATCCAAAATGATGACATCAGAGCTTTCTTTTGCAACTTCAGTTCCTTGAATGCCCATGGCAAGGCCTATATCAGCCTAAAATACAGAGAGACATAAGCATCAAAAGGAAGGTAATTTAAAACAAACATGTATAATAGGCCAACTCTATAAGCTTAAGCTTCATTTTGTTGGTAAAAACATAAGATGAACTGTGAAACCTCATGAAGCGCAGGAGCATCATTTGTTCCATCTCCAGTAACAGCAACAACTTCCCCAAGCTTTCGAAGCGTTTGCACAAGCAATAACTTATGACTAGGGGAAGACCTTCCCATCACCTATACATCCACATATATAATAAAGCTCTGTGGTTTAACTCACTCAAACTTATAAAATACTAAAATATGCATCAACATATTGAACCTTACCAATATATGTTTTGAAGCTTGTTCTCTTTCTTTCTCTGAATACTCATGAAATGTTTTTCCCTCTATAATAATTGGCTCTGTTGCATCTTCACCTGAAGCAAGTATTCCACACTCCATGGCAATTGCTTTTGCTGTTTGAATATTATCGCCAGTGACCATCCGTACCTATTCATTAACATTTGTATGAGGTAAGTTGTTCTTTTTCTATTTCATTTTCTAATCAAAAGAAACAGTTTATATTTTGTCACTGTTGAAAGCAAATATATATTTAGTGTATAGTAAACCAGGCGTGAATTTTTTTTATTTTTTATAAGCTGCTTATTAGTTGAGCATTCACAGCAATTATCATGAAAATTACCTAAAATTCCATGTTTCTTTTCAGGCTAGCATTTGGACTACTCTCTTAACTTACAAGAATGTAAATGTATTTTCATCATCATTTAAGCTGTATTGTATTCAAATTCGTATAGAAAGAACAAGGCAAATTTATCAATAAAATTACAACACATATATGCTAAAACAGGAGGGAGAAATTAAAACCTTCACACCAGCATCCGTACATATTTTTACTGCATTTTTTACACCTGGACGACAAGGATCCTGCACAAGGTAAAATGTAGTAAAAGTAATTGGTCATAACATAATACTCTTAGATGGACAATGAATTTCACTACTACTTCTATTAGAATGTAATCTAGACTTAGATTATTTGATTATATATTTTATAAGATTTTGGTCACAAGGCAGAAAACGAAAGTCAAACATGACAAAAGTCAAAGGCCGTTATTGACGGTTTTCTGGTACCCCAAACGAATGGGTGTAACAACCTTGTTAGTACCGTTTCATAGGATATAAATATACCAAAAAATGTATAGAAACGTTGGTCAATTTCATAACATAAAATCGTCTGGTTTGACTTTTCACAGCAGACCAAATTTTGTGCAATTGATCCCTTGTTCTTATTCTGATGAATATGATTTTACATATATGAATCCGTGATTGAGTGTTCTTGATATCCAACAACTTCACATATCAGATTCAAAGTAATATCTATTGCTTTTGAGAACAAAGTCAAAGATACCCCTTATGAATCTGAAAGTGATATTTCTAGTTATTTCATGTCACTAGGGATCTGTTTGGTTGGGAGAGAAGGGGAGAGGGGGGGGGGGGGGTGATCACTGATCACACTCTAAGAAAAGAGAAACACAGACATACATGCACATTATACATTTCCTTATTATCAATAATACAAAAACATCAGCTATAAAGCAAATCAAGAAGCTGGAATTGAGAATTCATGAAAAGTGCATTAATCAACTCTCATTTGTTACGACCAAGTAATGGTAAATATGTGAAGGACTTCTATAAAGAAGAAGAAAATACAACCTTACAAGACATCAACTTAAGGCCATTTTTTTCATTTTGAATTCAACAGACAGTAGTGGAAAATATATTTTTTCAGCTAGCTTTTCACATCAAGGAAAAAATAATAGGAATAGGAATTGAATGAAAAACTGAGGGTGTGAAAGTTAGAGAAGATGTTGAAAATTTACTGTAATGCACTCAGTGCATACCTTTATACCCACAATCGCAAGCAGAACAAGGTCATCTTCAGGTAAATTCCATTCTGCCAGCTGCTCTTCGTCCACAGGAACATCATCTATGCCATAGTTTCTATATGCAATAGCAACACACCGCAAGCTCCTTGCAGCCATTTCTTCGATAGCTCTCTTAAAATATTCCTGTTTAAATTAAATGTAAAATTATTATTAAGATTTCTTCAACAATATAGTATATACTCCCTCTGTCCCACTAAAGCGTCCCTTATCATTAAGGTTAGGGAATATGCTTTTTTAGATAATTGTATTGGCAGCTAGTCAACCACAACTTACTGACCATATCCTTATCAGTGGGATGCAAGGAACCATCTGCATCAAGATATTCTTTACATGAAGCCAATATGATTTCAGCTGCTCCCTTCCAATGTATGCGAACTTGAGAGTCAGCCTGCCAGTCATCAAAAGTTAAAATTTCTTTTGAAAACTATGTAAAAGCTAATTAAATAAAATCAAAAGCAAACATGAAATAGAATAAAATCATATAGTACCATCTTGATTGCTTAGGGTTGGATTTGTGATAATTGAAGCATAAAGTCTATTTTTAATAATGTAAATAATATTAGCTTACGGCCAATAGTTAGCACATTAGCCCAATGGCTTCTATTTCTTAATTTCTAAGATTTCCTAGGTTGTGATTAGTATGTAAATACTCATGATTATATAATTGTTTTACATACAGAGAAATATACAAAGCCGTTTTGGCAGCCCCTCCTCTCTCCACTTTCCAGAAAGCCTCACCTTCTTTCTCTAAAACCCAGATCTGTATTTTTCAGGTCTAGGGTGCTTTGCACCAATCAAGCGACACTGCAACCTTCAAAAGTGTAATCAAAGACACGATGAAACTATGAAATTAACTATACGTGTATACAGAGGGGAACCACTTCTAAACTAAACCCTAAGGCCCCTACATAATTTAACACTCCCCCTCAAGCGGGATGTCCAACTTGTTACAAATATGATACATTCAGCTTCCAAGTAAAGCTTTAGTGAAGACATTAACTAACTGGTTACTCGTTCTGACATGAGGGGTTGCGATTGTCCCATTTCAAGTTTTTTCCCGAACAACTTCTATGTGTTTGGTTCTGGATTATTTGTGTGTGAATGGGTGCCTCATTATAACACCATAAGTTCATTAGTATAGGTTGCCAATCTCACCAAGAAAATTACAAATCCATGAGTTGACAAGTAGTTTGTGCCATAGCCTTGTATTCTAATTCTATTCTACATTTTGCTTCTTACGTTTCCAAGATACAAGATTGCCCTCAATCAGAACACAATAACTAGTAGTGGGAATTCGCAGATCCCATAAGACGAGCCTCCACAATCAACAAGAATATGTCACCAATGAATCAAAACTAAATCCAAATAAATTGAATCCGAAACAAGCCCAAAGCAGATGAATCAAAGGCAATCCAACAACAATCGATTCTCAAGAACAAAAATACGATCCCGCAATGATTGAATCGAGAAGCACGTTCACCAGAATCTGAAAAAAAAACTGTGGGGGACTTGTAGGGTGGCTTACAGGGTCTGATCGTGTAGGTACTCAGAAACAACCAGTTAACTGAAATGGATGCATCGGTGGTGTCGCAGCTATGAATATCCGGTGGCGGACAGTCTAGTCATGCGCCCATACAAGCCGGCGAGTGGGTGGTGAGATAAAAACCGCACTCTACGGGGGTGTCTCGGTTAGGGTACACCTCTCTCTCACGCACTCAAACAAAACCTTATTGTGATATCAGAGACAACATGGAACTATGGTATCTTTCTCGTATAATTTTAGATCACAGACATAATATAACAAATCAGACTTTTGTTGTCAGACCACCATGCACGGGTCAGAAGATTTTTTCCCCCAAGGTGTGTTTAGTCACTGCTCTTGCCCGTCGTTTTCAACCCTCGCCAACCCAAATCCACTGTCAAATGCGACGTTTGATGCCACACACTGCCATTGGCCAAACCCTCCTTAGGATTTTTGTTTTTTCTCTTTCTCTATTTTGTCCTTAGGGTCCTTTACCCTATTTTGTCTCAAAGTTGTTTTTCAAAATAGAAAATATATTACTATTGCATTTTTGTTTCTCACCCTTCTCTTTGCAGTTGATGATCCATCCTTAGACTAAGAAACCCTATATAAATACAACATCAAAGAATTGTGAGAACTCTTTGAAACACACTGCATTTGTTTTGGTGTTCTTGATCCCACACTACCAAAAGTCCAAATTGATCATGAAGAGAACCAACTTAATGTCTCACAAAATTGTGGATCTACCAAAGCCTTTTATATTTAACATGCTGTCATAAAATCTAGTTGAGCATGCATAAAAAAGACATGCTTTACGCCCTTAAGCTGTGTGAAACATGTTGTAAACTAAAATGTAAGTAACTAGATAATTACCCCTCGTAATGCAACGCCACCTCGCTTCTTTGAAGAGTTGAAAGTAGAGACATGTAGGAGGACGGAATGTGATCTCACAACATCAAAGTTCATCCCAATCTGCAATTAATGTCAGTGACTTCCATCAATATAAATTCACAGCACACATGAAAAATGTTTAAATAGAATAAATAGGGGACCTTGACGCCCCACTGGAGAATAGCCTTTTCTGTTGGAGATCCAGAAACCTCTATACATGTGCCGTCCTATCAACAAAAAAGTGATACTAGGTAAATACTAGTGGTTAACATCTGAGAAATAGCATAGCCAAGTTTTCAGTTGGCCATGCTAAGCAGGGACTCACCCTCCAGTAAATTTGTGATAAGTAAGACATATAGTAACATCTTAAGATTATATATATGAGAATACTGAGAGAGAAAGAGAGAGAACCTTTGAGAAGAAAACACTTCCTGCTGTGTTCTGTGAAATTCCCTCATTTAGCAAAGAGGCAACAGTTGTATGGTATTGCAAGCCATCTTCAGGGGGGTCAATTTTCTTTTGCCCAACATAGGCCTCCACCACGGTCATCTATTTTTCAATGTTACCAGAATTCGTTGGTGTTCGTGCCACTAGAACTTCGTATACACTGAAACTGCCTAAATAACATGAAACCAACCTGATTCAGAGTTAATGTTCCAGTTTTATCACTGCAGATACTGGTTGCAGAGCCCATGGTTTCACAAGCTGAGAGTCTACGGACCTACAGGTTGACAATATCATCTTTAAATGCTTCTCTAGGTAAAAAAAAAGGATTCCAACAACAATACGTACCAGGGCCTTGTCTGCCATCATCTTCTTCATCGAGTATGCTAACCTGTAGACTTAAAAAATTGAATCACAAGGCAAGACCAACATAGGTGTAATGCAGCAGATTTGAAGCATCATACTCACGTCAGTGTTACAGCCAATGGAAGCCCTTCAGGAACTGCAACGACTACAATCGTGACCTAGAAAGTTCATCCATTAGTTGATGAAAAATTGACGGGAAGCAAGATGCATCATAAACTTACTGCAGCAGTGAAAATTTTTATGACATCATTGAGTGCTTCACTAGCACTTGTCTTTCCATGGACAAATTGGACAGTTCCATCAGGGTTTTTTGAGTTACCAGTGAAGAACCTAAACAATTCCTCATCATATTAGAAAATAAGTCAAGGGTAAAAATCACAATCCCAGTGTGGTGTAACCTAACAGATTTTACCTAGCCAAAAGGACAGCCAGCACTAGTAATGCAACTGAGAGCCCAACTATACCTATAAATGTTGCAACACCATTCAAGCGTACCTATCAGCCATCATTCATATCTGACTTTAGAGTGATGAAATATAATATGAATAGTGATGGGATGAAGAAAGACCAAACAAATGTAAACCTGCAAGGGGGTTTCTTCACCGGTATCTTCTGATATGCTTGCCATCAACAATCCCCATTCCGTATTTATTCCCACACTAGTCACCTAATGATGGAAGAAGAAAGCTAATAAACATAATGCAAGCAGTGCAGATTACCAATCTTTCACAAGTTAACTTCAGAAACATTTTCTTTTAAGTGAGTGCTTTTTTCGGATCCTCCAATAATATGTTCGAGCTTCTTTTAATGGTGATTTTATCACTGATGTAGCCTTCTTTAGCTCATTCATCAAGTTAGGTGACCGATTTCATAGTAACCTAAAGTTTGTGAACACTAATTTCTCATGTTGATTAACATTTGTTTATACTCCAAGGAGTGTTTATGTTTGTGAAATCCTTAAGCTTGGGAGCATGTTGATTGTTGACATAGAAAGCCATGCTTTCTGTTTCCTGATTAAACATAGAATGAAGATGGCAGGAAACTCATTGTGATAATTTAGATAAGATAACAGATACACAAAATCATGGGATATAATATCAATAGGGTAATAGCAGGTTGGTTACCAGCATAGTTCCAGCACCATCTGCTACCTTGCAGCCAGACATGAGAAAAGGTGCTTTTTGATCCTTGTGCACCTAAACAGTGTTATGATATTTAAGAAAGAAGTTCAATACATTAATTTTCATTTAGAAAGGAGGTCTAACCAGCTTACAATCTTGCTTTCCCCGGTCATACTAGATTCATCAATGGCTAGAGAGTGACTCTTTATAAGGAGACCATCAGCAGGAACCTGAGGCATACCAACAAGGGAAAGATGGTAACTCACCCTCACGTCATATAATTTAAAATATTTATGAATTTAACCTTTACCTGATCACCTATATTAAGAGGTATCACATCACCAACAACAACGTCATATATCGAAACCTTCTCTCTTCTCCCACCTCTAGTTATCTGATTGAAAGAAGGCTTAATTAGTAGAAACAATACAACTAAAAGTAGAATAAATGTTGACACAAACCTCTATCTGTATATTTCGCTTTTCTGCATTTAGATTCTGAAACTGCAGGGACTGTCTATAATCACTGGTTGCTATTATAGTTTACACAACACCCACCAGACGATACATAGTGTTAGTTTACTAGCAAGTACATTTTGAATATCATGTGGGAACTGCCTCACCAGTCACAAAAATAACCAGAAGAACAGCAAACGTAATGCTTCCTCCGTCGTACCATCCTTGTTCAAAACCCTACACAAGGAAAACACAAGCCTTCAAACAAAAAGGACTTGCAAAGTAGAATTTACACATTGTTCAAACTTGCCTCTGTCTTTATTCCTAGCCCAAGTGATAGTACAGCTGCTATTATTAATATAACAAGGGTCAAATCATTCAAAGCTTCCCAAACGAACCTCTGCAAGTAACATCGCCATCATCAACTAAGTAATAGGTTGCAGTGAAGATATAATAAATAATATACCAAGAAGCTCCGTCCTTGTTTCACAGGATAAGTATTGGATCCAAAGGCAATTCTCCGGTCTGATAATTCACTATCATCTCCTGGTACTCCCCTGTCCACATCGGTTTTCAACATCTCAGACAACCCTTTCACCTGAAAATACAGCTACAGATATAAGATGAGCTATAGGTATTAAGGGTAAAATGTGTTTGATTGATAAATAACTTGCCCCGCCATATTGAAGAAGAGCAGTTATATTATGATCCCTGGTCATTGAAACAAGTTGCTCGAGTGCAATACCATAACCACCACTTGGAGATGGAGGAGCTACCACGGTCTCTAGCACTATATGGAAGAAATTAATTAACTAATTATATATATATACACGTGTGTATAGCGCAAACAAAGGGATAAGGGAATTGAACTTACCAAGTGCTCGTTGCCCAGCCAATTTAAATAGCAATGCAGCCTAACATAACAGAAGGTGATTAACAAAAAACAGAAATATGCACAACATAATATAGATATATATATATTACCCTTATAACTTGAGCATGTGATCTGATCATCCTTCTCCTTTTTTCTTGATCTTCATTCTTTCTCAAGTCCAATGTGTATCGGAAGCGTCGTGAAGCATTAAGCACGAGGGCGGCTTGCTGAAACGAACATATATAGCATATGTGTATAATATAGCATATTCCTTTAGTTCTTAATTAGATATTCTCATTTGAACCTTGTTATGTACAGTTTTCACATAATCATGAAGTTTCAAAAGAATCAAGTATGTATATATCATCAAATGAGAGAGGGATCTATTAATTTAATAATGTTGTTTGTGATAGTTTGAATAATTAAGAATTGGGCGGAATTACCCTCCAGCGCCTGAGTGTATGAGTGGAGGCATTCTTAGTAGTGGCGATGTCGAAAGGATCATCAAAATTGTCATCGTCGACGACGCCAGTTTCGATGTCGACGGGAGAAGAGGGGCTGCTTCCGCTTCGAGTCATGGTACAACAGATCGAATTTCAAAACACAAGTGAGGGAGTGATGATGATATGGAAGGAAGCAGAGGACAACCGCCATCTTAGCGGCCACTATACCTAATTTTTCTAAAAATAGTTACCAGTGCTCAATCCTACAAACGAGGGCTTATATACTTTTCTACTTATTTATTCCTAACGGGATTAAATAAAACCATAAGAATTATTAATTTATTTGTAGGACCGTGTTAACCAGGGGGCGGCCCTTGACCCTCTTTGTTTAGGGGCTTCACTCCCTTGACACAACAAGGTTTTAAGCACGAGAAGTCATAATATCATCAAACAAGTGTGCATTCCACACTTATTAACTTGTTTGAAATTTCAATGTGACTTCTCATTTGGTCGCCAAGTAAACCCAAATACACTAAATAGTTTGATGATACTAAAATCATCAACAAATATCACTTTTTAAATTCACTATAATAACAGTTTATTTTTGTGGCTTGAACATCAATGGATCTTTAATAGACAAAGAAAAATGAAGAAATATTGAATAGAGAATTCGAAATTAAAGACCTTGACATGACCATATAAGATGTTACCACATTTTAAATATTTTTGCACCAAAACATTAATATTTATTTTTAACAAATATCTGATAAATTTATCGTACACGAAACGCGCATACATAAATGATAAATGGTAAATGATAAACTGTGTTGGACACGCAGACTTCCGACAATACTCATATAAACATTTTTCATATATATTATGAAACTCATTAGATGATGTCAAATATTTATATTTTTAAAATAATACCTGATTTTTTAATCATAAAAAATCTATACTACATAATAAATAATTTTTTTTCATGAGTTGTGTCGTCACAATATTCGTTCTCATCATTTTTTTCGTCTCTTTCTCTTAAGTATACCTCTATCTTATAAAAATAAAATATTTTAAAAAAATACTAATTATACTAATAAAATACATTTATTTTAAAATATCCATTAACATAAAAAACTTTGAAATCTAATTATATAACTTTTATTTTCAATCAAATATTAAATGAAAGTCAAATTAAATTATAGTAATTAACGTATTTTCAAAACCCAATTATACATGAAAATTTATATAATTTAAATTTGTTTTCTATCTTTAATAAATGTAATATATTTTTATACCTATAAAATATATACATAAAGATTTAAAAATTTTATATATCAATATTTTCCATACCGTGTACACGTGTCCTAAGCTAGTATTTTAAAGTAAGATTATTCTTTTTGGTTTCTAAAAATATGGGTTTTGTAATCCCGAGTTCTCGAACCCACATTAAAAGTTTTTACTTTTATTATTTTTCTTTACAGGAAAGCTTTTTTTCATATGGTATTTTTGATCTTGTAAACTATTTATTTTATTATTTATGTTTATTATTAATTATTTAATTTTTTTTAACCCAACTTGTTCGAAGTTTCAATATGGCTTCTCATTTGATCACAAAGTAAACCAAAATACACTAAATAGCTTGATTACACTAAAATCATCAACAAATATCTGTCTTAAAATTAACTATAATAGCAGTTTATTTGAGTGGCTTGAACATCAATGGATCTTTTGAAGAGACAGAGAAAAATGACGATTACCGAATGGAGAATTTAAAATTAAAGACCTTGGCATGACGATATTATGCTAAAAGATGTTACCATATTTTAACATGAACAAAGCTTATCCGTTAAAGACACCCATGGTTCTCTAATCGTTAGACATACATGTGGGTCCTTAGGGTAACAACCCCGAAAATATGATCCAATTTAAAAATTTTCTATTCCCATGTAATTATATATCCGACCCATTATTCAGATCCTAATTATGAAACCCGACCCAATTAAATCCATTTTCACATGTCGAATCTATATTCATTCTCATCATTTTTTTCCGCTTCTCTCTTATTAAATACACCCCTATCATCTAAAAATAATATAATTATATTAGGGTGAAGGGGGCACAACCCTCATCTAAAAAACTAACTTAACAAAATACCCAATGAGGGTGTGCCACCTTATTTTTACCCAAATGTTACGCTACCCTAATACCCAAAATTGATGGGGGCACAACCCAAATACCCGCAAACCTCTACCTCATTTTACAACGGCTCGATTTGTGTAATTGAACTCGAGTAAATGTACCCGCAAATCACTACCCGTGACTGAACCCGCATTGACGGCGGCAGTGTACCCGCGTCAACCCGAGTACCCGAAGGTGCCCCCTTCACCCTTAATAAAATACATTTATTTTAAATTATCCCTTATTATAAGAAACTTTGAAATTTAATTATATATATTTCATTTATCTTAGCTACATTTTAGACACTTATTACCTTGTTACAAACCTCTCATCAGTTAATCATTACATCCCGATCAAAATTGTTATAACAATAAATGAAAATAATACATAACAAATAAAATGTTTCATCATTAGCCATCCCAATTGAGTAAAAAAAAAGTTTACAACCCAGAATAGAAGGAATTTAATGATTAGAAATCATGTCCAACATGTGTTCATACAACAGAAATTAAAAAAAAAAAGGAAATTGGTGGCTGTTGAAAACCAAACCATTCCAAACTGAAATGGCATTATTCATTCTGGTGCTCCATCCCAAAACCTGCAAATCACAAATGCAGATGCACATAATTAAAAAAAGACAAAACGCTTGCTCGGATGACTGAATACAAGTATGCAAAAACAGATTGCTACTATTATTCCTAGGAGGATATTATTGAATTACACCAGATTCAATAAAAGGCAGGCAGGAACAGGATATGGTAATCATCATCCAAAACATATGCATAGGATAACAGTCAAACATACATCATTTCTTTCCAACTTACTCAAAACTTTAGGTTACCCAGTACTGGATAACAGCCTAAACCGAGGTGCTTGATCAAGATCACCTTGTGTGTGTTCGAGGCGCCTAGGCCTTTGACTACATAGTTAGAAACAAAGAAACTTTGTCTCGCAACTCACAAAATGTTCGAGCAAAGAATGTCTCATGCAGGGTTAATTATGGTGGCCACCCTATCTGAAGCTCAGCAGTCAGAACTGACGCATCCCTCGAGCTTAAAGCACCGACACATTCTCCCACTGTTGAACCAATCTTGACGTAAAACAATAGACAGGGGTCTGTTTTGTAATTTGTTTTAAGAGTCTTTATTTTAGTCAAACTAGAATTCTTGTCACCGTACAAAAGGATTAAGTCAGTAGGAATTTTAGGAGATATCTCAAAAGGATTTGAGATTACCCGGAACTGATTAACTTGATGGACAAGGATTAATCAATTATAAATAGGAGATAGTTTTTCTTCTTTATTGTAAGTTTTCTATCAATTAATTGGAGAAGGGATTTCCATATTATCATGTTTGTGTATTTTCGATCTGGTACCAATTTCTTCAATTGATATCAGGGCTGTGTTCGAGGGACCGAGCATCTGATTCGATGCACTGGATCAAACACCAGAATCGAAGACTCCACAATCGAGATTTCACAGACATGCAAGAACAAAATCCATGGGCGATAAAGAGATTCCAGCCAATCAATTAGCCACGATCGAAAGGAACATCAACGTCACATTCCTGTGCCTGATTCTAACGGAGACAAACTATACAATCTGGTCACTTGGAATCAAAGCGACTTTCAATGCCCATGGAATTTGGGAAGCAATTGAACGTGGGACTGGCGTCGACCCAAAGAAGGGCAACTCAGCTATCGCTTTTACTGCATCAAGCGTTACCAGAAGATTTAGTTCTGCAAATCGCATATTGTAATTGTGAGCATGCGAAAGAATTTTGGGATGCAATCAAGACCCGCCATCTTGGAGTTGAGCGTGTTATGGAGGCTCGACTTCAAACGCTAAATGTTGAGTTCGCGGCTGCCAAGATGAAAGATGGTGAAAAGATCGACGCTATGCAGCAAAGCTTTCGGGTCTTGCCTCAAGATAAGCGACACTTACAAAAGCAATTGAAGAAAAGCAAATGAAGAAACCAGTTTGGTCAGTAAACTGCTCACTGGGTTACCAGAAAGGTTTGTCAACATAGCTGCAACAGTTGAGCAGCTTGTTGATCTTAAAAACGTCGAATTCCAAGAGGTGGTAGGGAGAAAATTGCAGTGCTTCAGGTGTGACGCATTTGGCCATTTTTCAGCTGAATGCCCAACTAGAAAAAACGAAGAAAAGGCCCACTTAACACAAGCCATTACGGCTGAAACATCACAAGCTAATGCTGACAAGCCTGCGTTATTAATGGCGGTGGCCGATCAAAACAAGAAGGAACTAATCTACTAAAACCTCGAAAACTCATTTGATAAGCTATTAGTAAGATATATAAGCGAATTTTTGTTTCTAGACGGTCAGCCAGATCAATTTATTAGACGGTCAGCACTCTTCTCATCTAAGTTGGAGTAAAACCTCATATATCATTTTTGTTTCTAGACGGTCTATTCATTTACAGATCAATTTATGACGGTCAGCCAGATCCAAATACATGGTCATGATTTGTTAGAAAGAATGTCAACAATTGATAACGGTAAACGATTTGAAACGTGAAGTAATACCTGCAAATCAATGGTCTTTGGCATGTTTCTGGTGTTCGAGGTGACGACGCTCCTCAGGAAGGGCAACAAGGTAAGAGAAAATCATGCCACCAAAGCAAACATGATAGAGAGGTACGATCGAGTCGGTCTGAATGTATTTGGCATGGTAATTATCCAAAGCTCTCTGGATGAAATTCTTGGCGTTGCTTGTTGTTACCATCGGCTTCACGTGCTTCGGCACGTCCTTCACTTTCATTCCCCTGATCTCGTTGAAGAAGCTCCTCATCGCCATTTTCAGAATCAGATGGAATTGTAGATCCAATCGGTGAAAGTGAAACCCTAATTGTCGATTCGACGGCCTGTTGGCTTTTGTCGCCTGGTAACGGGTCGGGTAATGTCCGATTTTGATAAACTAAAGAGTAAACTTCGTTTTTGGCCCCTGTGGTTTGGTCAAAATAACGGTTTTGGTCCATTAGTTTCAATTTGACTTTTTTGGCCCCCGTGGTTACCTAATTGTCTCAATCAAACCCATGGCACTAACTCCGTTAGTTTTTTTTGTTAAACGTCGGGGCATTTTAGACTTTTTACATATATGGGCTAATTGTGTCATTTTTCTAAATTAACAAAGGGACCATTTGTGTAAATTTCTGAAAATATAAACCTAACCCAACCACTTGTCTTTTTACAATCAGTCTTCCCCTCCACTTCCCCCACCCACCACCAGCCATCAGCCACCAACAGCTGCCACCACCACCAGCCACCACCTGCAAACCTAGATCCTCAACTTCCACCCACCTCCCCCTGCTCCTCTCCTCCTCCGCCTCCCCCTGTCATCTTCAACCCCACCTGCAAACCAAAAACCCTAAATTCGCTATCTCCGAATCTTCTTAGTTTCGCGATGACGAATCAGACCACCTGCTCCGCCTCCCCCTGCCACGCACCGGTGACTTGCTCGAAGCCTTGGAAGCCCACCGCTGCCGCCATCGCCCAAGAAGTCCACCACTGCCGCCATAGCCCTGGAAACCCACCACCGTCGCCATCTCCTTGGAAGCCCACCGCAGTCGCCATCGCACTAGTGGATCTCCTCCGCTCGTTCCGCTCGTCTGAGTCCCCCACCTCCTCTGTGACTGCCGACTGAGAGGTTTATACAATATTTAGGGTTTTTGATTGGTGGTTTTGTTTTAGGTTTGGTGTTAGAAGCTTGTTTTGCTTTTGAGATTTGGAAGATATCAGATTATCTGATAGATGATGGGGTTAATTATTCGTTCTTGTTCTAACAATTTTGATTCACAGTTTGATTGTTGCAATTTGGCAAACTTATCTGCAGGCTTGAAAAATTTAGGTTAAAAGTAATGATTTTGACGTAAAACGCAAGGCTTTGATTAAGGGTGATGATTTTGCAGGTGGCGGTGGTTGTAGGTGGTGGCGGAGGGGGAGGGGGAGGCGGAGGAGGGGAGGGGATGGGTGGGGGTTACAAGTTTGAGTAAATTGCACACCTAGTCCCTTTAATAATTTGAGTATATTACATAATTAGTCATTATATGTAAAAAGTCTAAAATGCCCCTACGTTTAACAGAAAAAACTAACGGAGTTAGTGTCATGGGTTTGATTGAGACAGTTAGGTAACCACAGGGGCCAAAAAAGTCAAATTGAAACTAATGGACCAAAACTGTTATTTTGACCAAACCACAGGGGCCAAAAACGAAGTTTACTCTAAACTAAATGGTTCCATCAAATTACGAATTTAACCCTTAACTTTGATAAATTACGGGTTTCGTTTCAACATACTTTGATTTTGTTTCACTGACGGTACCTAAAGTGGATAGAGGTTAAGTATTTCTGTTAAGTGGATGCGAAATGACTACCATTCCATGACCTAAACAGGGGAGGATACACGTTACACCACGATTTTGAATCAGAAGAGAGATTTTAAGAAATGACAGAATTATTCACTTGCCCTTAACGTTAAATATAGAATTAATTACCCGGATCGCCCTGTGCTTTACATAAATTTCACTTATGGCCCCTAGAAATGGGAAATTACAGATTTAGTCCAATAGTTTGCACATTTGTAACAAAGATAGCCCCTAGATTGGATAGCCGTTTAATTTTCTGTTAAAGTTCTAAAAAATGACCAAAACACCCCTCTATTAGATAAAACACAAGAATCAAATGTCGGCCCTGAAACCCCACCCACTTCATCTTCTTCCCTCTCCCCCCAAACCCACCCACTTCATCTTTTTTTCATTAAACCCACAACCATAAACCCTCCACCGAAGCCTGGATCTCTCTCTGTCGCCTGGAATACACGAGGACGAGCGAATATGTCTTAAAAAATCCGGCATGTTTTGGATTTCCCGGTGGCAAAGATTTTTCTCCGGAAAGCGACGGAGAATTTTCTGATAATACCTTTTGTGTTCCATCACTAGTTTAAATCTCGTGTATTCCACGAGTTGAATAAATGTAATATTATATATTAAGTAATATATTTTTTTAAATGTGTTTCACACGGGTTAAATAAACCCGTGGAATACAATATAATTTGTTAACGCATACACTCGTAAAAATATGTCAGGAGATTTATTAATATAAAGATTCGTATTTTAAAAAAAATATATTATTATTAAAATATAAAGTTGTATTTAATAAAAGAGAGATACGAGAAAAAAATGATGAGAATGAATATGGAGGCGACACATTGCATTAAAAACCTTTATTTATTATATAGTATAGATTAGTTCAATTTGTACCTTGAAGTATTCAATTGCTTTCAACATTGCTAAAAATTGCACCTCAACCTCTATCTTCTGATTCAACATTTCATCAAGTTCGATCTTTAAGTCCCTGGGAAATACATTTTGATTC
The DNA here is from genome assembly GCA_023525975.1 of Smallanthus sonchifolius. NCBI lineage: Eukaryota > Viridiplantae > Streptophyta > Magnoliopsida > Asterales > Asteraceae > Smallanthus > Smallanthus sonchifolius. The sequence continues at coordinate 21,442,410 of CM042034.1, forward strand.
AATCTCGTTTTGATTTCCATGGAACTCTCACCTGATTCATGATCCTCTCAATTCTAGTTTGACAAAGCCTCTGTCGCACCACCACCCACCAAGAACATCGGGCCCTTTCTATAGATGGGTTTTCCTAAACTTGAAATCATTTCTATAGATCCATAAAATAGTGGTGGAGGTTTGACTAGGGTGGATCCCATATCAAGGGCTTTTATTTTTATTTTTAATACTAAGGGCATTTTAGTCATTTCAAACGTATTTAACAGTCAAAGTTAACAGACATCTAACCCAGGGGTCATCGCTGTTACAAATGTGCAAACTATTGGACTGAACTTGTAATTTCTCATTCCTAGGGGCCATAAATGAAATCCGTGTAAACCACAACCCCATTGTCCCTTCTTGAATGACAACGCACCACTACATTCCAAATCACCAACTTTCTTCTTCTACTTTCTCATTTCTGTTGAAAAGAAGGACGATTACAATAAAGTGGCAGGTAAACGGGCAACAAGTTGCGCTGCAACCCCCTTTTGAATAGCAAAACCGATCCTACTAAAAACAAAGCTTTGGGTCTTAGGGGCCGAAATATTACTATGCACGACTCGTTGAACCCTGTTTAGGAATTCCACTGCCTCCGGTGCTAGGAACCCAAAAGTATCAAAAGCAAAAGGGATAATCACCAACCGAACTTCTCTTTATAGAGACTCGTGAGGGGCGGATCGTAGCGCTAGTTTCCATAGCCTTTGTTTCTGATGCCAGTGTAGTGCCGCCGACGGATGACGATGAACCGAGACCGCTTACGAAAGGGTCGTAGTTTGTAAAACCCATCTTGTAGCATAAGAAGATTGTATAATCATTCCTCTTGAGTTTTGTAAGGTTAAGATTCTCGTCGGTGATCCTTTCCAGCTTCTCCGATCGGCTTTCTGTGAGCGTGCAAAAAATTAAATGTTGATCGAGAAAGGGATTTTGGTTGCTAGTTCCCAAAGGGTTTAGACAAGTATTGCCGATCACATATTTAGTGCACGGCTTAGACAAGTATATGAATTCAAAAACCTCAAAATTACAAATACTCAAATGGGTTTTTAAGCTAAATTGGGCTTATGTAATAATGGTGAGTTCTATTAGTCTTGTTGTGAACAATGTGGAGATAACGAGTAATGATACAATTGGTATGACTCATACATTATGTAGGTTTCATGGTGGGTGGGGTTTTGGAAATGGTGGAACCGTTAATTTTCTGTAAATCGAATACTTTCATATGATGCTTCGTAAATGAGTTTGCAATGGGAAAACGAGTGTTCAACGAAATTTAAGATGAAATGGTAGGTTAGCGTTTGGTGGGTCCATATTTTCTATAAATATACTTAATTTGTATCCGCCAGAAGTTGCAGGTGGCCGGAGAAGATGGTCGGAAAAACAAAGGGGGAGGGTTGCCGGCGAGTGAGGAGAAGGAGGGAGAGGAAAGGATTGTGGGTCCCACTATTTAATATATTTTTTTAATATTTTTTTTGTTTTTTAGCAAGGGGTAAAAGAGTTATTCCACATCTATTTAATAGAAAAACGTAACTTCCATCCACTCAAGGGACCGTCAATGAAACAAAATGAAAGTTTCTTGTGACCAAACACGTAATTTCTCAAAGTTAGGGACTTAATTCGTAATTTGATCAAACCACAGGGACCATCCGTGTAATTTACCCTAAATTAAAATTCACAAACTATTTTCATTTTTATGTTGTTTTATTTACCTCTAACGTAAAATTAAGCTGTTTTTATTTGCTTTTGAGATGAAAATGATATTTTTAATCAACTTAACGAGTAGGTTAACCCGCGTGTCGTGGCGGGGTACATGTTAAGCCGGCTCGGTTTCGTACGCAAAAGTGAAAAAAAAGCATTTAGTGACGATATCTTCAGAAATCACTAAAAAGTGACGTATAAACGAAACTGTAACGAACCAAAATCCGGGTTCATTTTTAAATAAAATAATTTACTAATAAATATTATGGTGAAAATAATATTTTAGTAATAGGTTGAAACAAGTGGGTTTCAAGTTCGTAATAGGGTTATACTAGTTTTTAACTAGTTTTGGAATGAAATGGGTGAAATGGAAGTTGACGGGCTAAAAGTGTAAAATGGCAAAGTCTGTCATATTGACTAGTGAAAGTCAAAATTAGTCTCATTTTGGGTGAAAGAGTCGTTCTTAAGCAAGGGAGAAAAAGGAGAAAACGAAATTGAAGCATAAATCGTGCATTTGAAGCTTGCTTTGTTGTAATATTCGGTATCTTTCCGACCTATCCTTACCCTAACCCTGGTGCGCGTTCGAATCCAAACCTTAAAACATAATTCTAAATAATAAATGTGGGTTCATTTATTATATATATATACATAATTGTATCGATTATAAATATATATATATATATATATATATATATATATATATATATATATATGTATACTTATGTCTTATAATCTTTATAAAACTTATTTGGTTTTATAAAAACAAAAGAATATATGTATATTTATCTTCACAAAGTCAAGGGACCAAAACTGTCATTCTTCTGAAACTTGTTTTAAACTGGAAAACTTAAAGTGTTAATTCAATGAGACTTCAGGGACCTGTTTTGCCATTTTCACCAAACACCCGAGACCCAAACCGGTCTCGAGTTCGAATCCCGCACCACCCCGTTTTTCACCCTTTTCCTCCGAAAACGCGATTCCGTCCACATTCATCGAACCTCGATGCTCGACTGAGGCGTGCGATCGAAACCCAAGAACCATCAATGCTTGAACACGGCCCGAGACACGCATAAATTCAAAATTTGGCCGTTCGAACCTAACCGTGACCTCCCCACCTAATCGAGCATTTAATGCCCGAATCGGCTATAGATACCGACTCCCTCGGCTCAACAACATCATCCCAACACTCCTCCACTCTTCAATTTCACGCATTGGACTCGCAGATCACCGTTTTGGAGCCGCGACCGCCGACGAGCACCGTGAAGCCGTTCTCACTCAATTCGACATCGTTTCAGGTAAAATCGATGGCCAATCAACTCGAAATCTTCCATAGATCATAAGCCCTCTGTTTAATTTCATTAACAGAGGGCTAATCGATGTGCATTTACGGATTCTCGTTCTAGGGTTCATAAGGGAAAAGGGGGAAATGCTTTGAGCTTCTGTTTAAAAACATATCCTTTTCAGTATAAACACTAATGAGCCGTAGCCGGATTGGTTAGTGTTGTGTTTGTGTGGTTGCGACCCGGTCCCAGACCCGAGTTCGAATCCGGGGGAACCGGTTTTGCCCACTGTTTTTGTTTTAGTTCCTTTTTAAGCAGTTTTTAAACTTCTATAATTTTTATAAATTATGTTAAACTTTTATAAACCCAAAAATGATTTTTATTTATACTTTTACATTCTGGAACTATTTTAAATAAATAAAACTTGTAATAAATAATCCTTTAAAAATAGTTTTAAACACTTAAAAACTATAAAAATACTTTTAAAACTTTATAAACAGGAATTATGTTAATAATCAGAAATTATAAAATTATTTTATACTTTCTGAAATAAACATATTATTTAGTTTAACCATTAAATCGATTTATAAACTTTAGTTTAACATTTAAAATTTAAGATTTGTTTATTTATTTTATTTAAATAAATAAACATGCGTAATTTATAAATCATAAAGTTATAAATTTATAAACATTATAAATAGATAACTTTAAATATTTATAAACTTATAAACCTTACTCGAATACTTTAACGTTGAAATTATAGATTTATAAACTTTGAAACTTTAAATTAAAATATAAAAAAATGATATTTAACCTATTTGATTAAACTTACAAATTTCACTTTAGATATTTAGACTTATAACCATTCTTAAATAATATTTAATTTGTATACTTAATGCTTTAATCTTAAAACTATCTATATTGATAAATTCAAATCAAGTAAATAACCTTTTGATAATTATTCATCCTTAATAATTACTTATTCTTAAATAATTATTATTTATCCTTAATCACTATCTAGTCTTTAAATACTTTGTATTTAATAATTATTTTACTTTTGAAATAATTATTATTTATCTTTAATCCTTATCTTAAATAATTATTTTAAACAATAATTATTTTAAACTATTAACATATTTAAACTTTGAAATCCAAGTCTAGTATGACTCATTCAAAACCTTATTAAAACTTTACTTAAACTTTATAAACACGATCATTCCCATCTCCCACTTGGAACCCTAGTCGAATCTCGAAATCCTAGATCCTTACCATAGACTTATAGGATCATACTTAAATCTTTAAACTTACATACTTAGGCTTATCGTGAGGATATTCTCCCTCCAAAGTTTGCAAATACTTATCCGTGTCGGATACTATTCATCATCCAAGTGAGTATACTTAGCCCCTTTTTCCTTTCTATGCTTTTGGGGTGAAACATGTTCAAAATTCTTAAACTTATACAATTCTTGTACAACTATGACTACGTGTTTATTCTTATGTTAAACTTGAGACTTGTATGCTTAGATTAAACTTAAAACTAGCACATTCATTAACTTTGATCAAGCCGATAGTAACAATGATAGATCTATTGCATTTGACCAATCCACCTTGATTGATTGACCCTTCGGGGGGAGCCCTTGGTGATTGTTACTGAAGTAAACTTTTAAACTTGAGACTTATAAGGATAACCTGCGGGTTATGCCTAAACTTGGTTGGAGGGTTGATGTGCACAATGTCTAACATGCTTGTTTTCTCATACTTACATTATAGAATGCATATATCATAGTGAATTGTAACTCTTTTCAAATACTTGTTAAACTGTGTCAAAACCTTCGTATCTCACCAACTATTTTGTAGTTGACAGATTCTTTCACATGTTTCAGGTTCTACATCATGAGATTTGTTTGTGATCACATAGGACGCTTTGGACCTAGACTACTTATTTAACAAATGTTGTATACTTGTTATTTCCTTGTATTGAACCTTTGAATCTATTATTAATGAAATATTGAATCTTTAATAGTCAACCTTGTGCTATTGAACAACCGCGTCCGCCCCGACGTATAATCCGCCGTCGGTTGGGGTGTGACATTTGTGAAGGTTTTGGCTCACACATCACCTTCCTATCATCAAGTAAGTGATGATCTTCCATCTGATTTCACCATTTATGAGTTCATAGATGGGGTTTGTAGAAATCCAGAACTTTTGAATGCATGTGGTTAATTGGTGTTAGATTGTTGATAATCTAGCTAACTAAAGGTAAAGAATGGTGATTAACATCCTAGAACCCTTTGATTATGATTATGAGAAGTTAGGGTTCAAATGGAGAAATTTGGGGGTGATAGGATGTTGAATTAGTGATGTCTAAGTGTTTTTATGGTGTTAGACACTTGATTGAACACCAAATTAACCTAATGAAAAATATTGAATGAGAAATTAGTGTCAAGGAATTGGAAATGAAACTCAAGTAGGTGAGTTTGGATGTAAAGAGGGTGTTTGGATATGTGAATAACCCAAACGGGTCAGTTTGGGTTGGGAATGGGAAATTGGGTTGTGAACCCAATTATAATATGATTTTGATGTATGATTAGATTACTAAACTAGGTGAATGTGTTTAGGAAATCAAATTGCAAAACTTGAAATGGGAGCGGGATCTTCTAACCCGAAAGGTAAGTGCTTTTGCACTTACTTAGTATTGATGATAAATGATGTTAAATGTGATGTGGTATGCATAACGTGTATGAATGTGTATGAACTAGTATGTGTAAATGAATGAATGTAGTTATAGTTGTAATACTATAATGTATATGTGTATATGAGGTTATGGTCTAAGTACCATAATGAAAATGTAGATATGAGGTTATGGTTTAAATGTCATAATGGAAATGAGGTAATGGTCTAAGTACCATAATGGAAATGGGATATGAAGTTATGGTTTAAATACCATAATGGAAATGAGGTTATGGTCTAAGTACCATAATGGAAATGGAATATGAGGTTATGATCTAAGCATCATCATGGAAATGAGGTTATGGCCTATGTGCCATAATGGAAATGGAAACGCGCTAATTATGAATGATAAATGAAAGGAATGAAACTTTTATGGTGTTATGCAAGTTATATGTAGCCTAATGCAAATTGGGTGGAAACAGGTCAAATGGGTGAATGGGTGAAAACAAGTAAATTATGTCACACCCCAACCGACGGCGGATTATACGTCGGGGCGGACGCGGTTGTTCAAAAGCACAAGGTTGACTAATAAAGTTTAAATATCTCATTAATAGATTTCCAAGGTTCAAACATGATAAAGAGTAACATATTGTTCAACAACATAACGATAACATAAGTTTAAATTGAAAGATATTCTAGGTCCAAGCATCCTATGTGTTCACAAGATAAGCCTCAAACTTGAGCACCTGAAACATGTTAAGTAAACTGTCAACTAAAAATAGTTTGTGAGATACAAAGGTTTTGACACCGTTTAACAAAGTCTTTAAAAGTTTTACAATTCACTATGTTAATGCATCTAAGTATAAATGTGAGAACAAACAAGTTTAAACATTTTTGCATTTCAAACCTCCAACCAAGTTTAGGCATAACCCGAGGGTTACCCTTAAAAGTTTAAGTTTAATTCCAGCAACAATCACCATGGGATCCCTCCGAAGGGTCAATCAATCTAGGTGGATTGGTCAAATACAATAGATCTATCATTGTCACTGTAGGCTCGGCCAAAGTTAATGAACATGCTAGTCTTAAGTTTAATTTAAGCATGCAAGTCTCAAAAGCATATAACACATAGAAAGCATGTAAGCATAGTTGAGTTTGAATTGTATAAGTCTAAAAGTTTGATACATGTTCCACCCCAAGTTTATAAACCAAAACAAAACAAAAAAGGGGCTAAGTATACTTACCTTAAAAGGATGTAATAGTGACCGACAAAGATTAAGGGTAGCAAAGCTTTGAGGAATGATATCCTCACGACAAGCCTAATGACAAGTATAAAGTTTAAGGTTTGATTCTAAAATGTATGACAAGGATCCAAGATTAAAATGGGACTAGGGTTTCATATGGAAGGTGGGAATGATTGTGTTGTAAGGTTTAAGTTGTAACAAGTCTTAAGTGAATAATATAAAGTTTATATAGTTTGAAGTTTACAAAGGAATTATAAATTAATTATTGTCTACACATGATATTTAATAAACTTAAATAGTTCAAAAAAAATATTAATTAAGTGACGAATAAACAAGTATTAAGGATAATAAATACTTATCTAGTAGGGTTGAATAATTTAATAAAATAAATAATAGCTATCTAAGAGAATAATAATTATTATGGATTAATAATAATTATCCAAATAAATGGCTATTAATGATAAACAACAATTTATTTACATAGTTATTGAAGTTACATAATAATTATCTAAAAGAGTTTGTAAATAAATGCTTTATCACATTTTAAAAAGGATGTATCAATTAAGTTTATTTAAAGTGTGTAAGCATTCATTTTATTTAAATGACTTATAATTATTCTAAATAATATTTAGAAATTATTTGTAAGTTTAAATAAATAGTGTATATTTATTTTCTGTTTATAAACTAAATAAATAACTAAGTTTTAAGTTTTAATTCTATAAATTTTATAAAACGTACAAGTTTATAAGTTTCTGATTTCTAAAATAAGGATATAATCTTTTCTGATTTTATAAAATTATATAAACTTTCTGTTTAATTAAACAAGTATTAAAGTTTAATCAAAAGATTTTATTTACTATAGAAAATAAATAGTAAATTTAGTTTTCTGATTTTACAAAATAGTTTCAGCTTATTTTATAAGTTTTATAAAAGTTTAGATTATTTTTATAGTTTCTAGGTATTTATTATTGTAAGTTAAAGAAGTTTTAAATAATTAAAAATACATCCTGGAAATAAAAGTATGAATAAAATCCGGTTTTGGATTTAAATAAATATAATTGATTTTATAAAAAAATAAAAGGGAATATTAAAACTAACTAAAAATGCAAAAAAAAAAAAAAAAATTCAAAACTCAGGCCGGCCGAATTCGAACTCGGGCCGCCTGAGCCAACACACACGCGCACAAAACACCCGGCTACGGGCCTCGTTGATGTTTAACTTGGAAAATAATTTTTTAAACACAATCCCAAATCAACCCCCAAATCCGTATGAACCCTAGATTTTCAAACCCGAAATACGGATTGATTTACCCTCTGTTAATGAAAATAAACAGAGGGCTTTTGATCTATAAATGAAAACGAGGCCTTTGGCCTTTGGAATTACCTGAAACAATATCGGAATGGACGAGATTGGGTCTGAGTTTCAGAAACGGCCGACGCAACTTCAATCGAGAAATGTGGGTTTGATATGAACGAATTGAGAGTTTAAGGAGTTGAGGGATGATGTCGTTGAGGTTTCTGAGTCGGTATTTATAACCAATTTCGTCAATTAATGCCAAAACGGTTGAGAGTTTTGTGGTTGCGCCTAATGGATTCAAATCGAGCCCACGCGTTGTTACTGTTGGAATTGAGCATTGATTCACCTCGGGTTATGGTCGCATGCGCGAAGGGATGCCCGAGGTTCGATGAATCTAGCCGGAAACGCGTTTTTTTCATAAAGAGGGACGAAAACCGGGTGTCGCGAGGGTCGAACTCGCGACTTGTTTGGGCTTCCGGGAGTTTGGGCTAAATGCATAACAGGCCCCTGATGTTTCAAGCTTTTAGCATTTTATGCTCAAACTTGTATTTTTGTTTAAAATAAGTTTTAAGAATGACAGTTTAGCCCCTAGGACTTTATAAAATAAATAATATGTTTTATTTTATAAAACCTAATGAGTTTTATAAGTTTCATAATTTATAGGTTTGTTTATTTTAAGTATTTAATAAGTCTATTTACCGTAAACATAAATTTATGAAGTTTTTAGGGTTTTAACCTATTTCTTTTAAAGGATGCATATATATACATATATATCTTTAATTTCACCTATATTTATATATGTATTAAATATAAATTCATTTATTCTATATGAGACTTAATAAGAATCAAATAATACGTGCAAGTATTTTGAAATGATACATTCATTAGAACTTGAAATAGATAGGTTACAATGGGAAATAGAATCTCAATATGATAATGGTACGTCGGAAAATACTGTATATTACAAATTATACTTGTTAGATATGTTTATCTTCATTACTAATGGTTGATACATATGGTGTTATGTAGGAAAAGCTCCGATGTAGTCAAGGTTAAGTCCAAATGGTGAAAGGAGGATTCTCGTATGCGTTTTTGGCATTTTTGGGGTTTAATAGAAAATCCTTAAAAAGGGTGTAAATTGATACTTGAAACCATGTTTTTGGTGTATATATTAGTGTATGAATGTTTGGTCAAAAACCCAAGAGTTGGGAAAAAATTTGGTGTCTTGTGAAATGGTAAATGTTGGAAAATTGGTTAAGTGTTGGAATTGGGCAGAAAAGTAAACTTTCTTTTTACTGGACGTTTTCGTGCCACGCGAAGACCTGGTGAAGGTTCTTCGTGACACGCGAAGAACCAGATCTTCGGCCTGGTGTTTTGAGACTCCCTCGCGGCACGCGAAGGGAGTGCTCCAGAAGTTCGCGACACGCGAACAGTGTAAAAAAAATAAAATTCCTAGGATATTAGCTTCCGCGTGCGTTTAAATGTTTATTATAATCAATGTTTGAATTAAGGGTGTTACAGAAACAGAAAACGAAAAAAAATTGTTTAAAAAATACTAATTATACTAATCAGTTTCGTACGCAAACGTAATGCTTCCTCCGTCGTACCATCCTCTATCTTATCTATACTATATAATAAATAAAGGTTTTGAAGTGACACATGTCACTCTCCCATGCATCCTTAAATTTTTTTCCCGCCTCTCTCTTCTATTAATTATACAAATTTTTTTTATTGTTTTTATAATCTTTTGTTTCCCACCTATCTCTCCTATTAAATAATAATGATTTCAATAATTGTTTTTCTAAAACGTTTCTCATAAATATGTAATATGTAAATCTTTATTACTAACTATATATAACATTGCTATTATTTAACCCGTGTAATACACCGGGTTTCTAAAGTTTAACATTTATTAACATTTATCAGTTACATAAAAAATTAATACTTAGCTAAAAAATGTTTTAAATATCAACTTAAGAGAATTTATAACTGTCACGTAAAATTTTATTCAACTCGTGTAATACACGGGTTTTTAAGACATAATTTTTTTATTATTAGTAAGTATATATCATTATATTTATTCAACCCGTGTAATACACAGAATTCTAACCTGGTGAAAATAATATATTTTAAAAAAATACTAATTATACTAAAAAAATACATTTATTTTAAATTATCCCTTATTATAAAAAAAACTTTGAAATCTAATTATATAACTTTTATTTTCAATCAAATAGTAAATAAAGTCAAATTAAATTATAGCAATTAACGTATTTTCGAAACCCAATTATACATGAATTTTTTACATAATTTGACATTTGTTTTCTATTTTTAATATATGTATTGTATTTTTACACCTATAAAATATATATATAAAAGATTAAAATTTTTATATATTAATATTTTTATATTGTGTATATAATACACGTGTTCTAAGCTAGTATTTTAAAGTAAGATTATTCTCTTTTTTGGTTTCTAAAAATATGGGTTTTGTAATCCCGAGTTTCTTTCTTGACGAACCACATTAAAAGTTTTTACTTTTATTTATTAACTTTTTTCTTTATAGGAAAGCTATTATTTTTTTTATATGGTATTTTTGATCGTGTAAACTATTTATTTTACTATTTATGTTTATTATTAACTATGTTAAAATCTCGTGTATTACACATGTAATATAAATATAATATTATAGATTAAATAATAAAAAAATGATTTTTAAAAAACTCGTGTTTTACACGGGTTATAAACCCGTGAAATACAATATAATTTGTTAACACATACACTCGTCAAAATATGTCAGGAGATTTATTAATATAAAGATTAGTATTTTATTTAAAAATATATTATTATTAAAAGAGAGATTTATTTAATAAGAGAGACGAATTTTTTTTATGAGAATGAATATGGAGGCGACACGTGTCATGAAAAACCTTTATTTATTATATAGTATAGATTTTTTTTAACCCAACTTGTTTGAAATTTCAATATGACTTCTCATTTGATCACAAAGTAAACTCAAATACACTAAATAGCTTGATTACACTAAAACCATCAACAAATATCACTCTTAAAATTCACTATAATAGCAGTTTATTTCAGTGGCTTGAACATCAATGGATCTTTTGAAGAGACAGAGAAAAATAACGAATTACCGAATAGAGAATTTGAAATTAAAGACCTTGGCATGACGATATTCTGCTAAAAGATGTTACCACATTTTAACATGGACAAAGCTTACTAAAACAAAAGAAATCAACGGGAGGATTTAATGATTAGAAATCATGTCCAACATGTGTACATACAACAGAAATAAAAAAAGGAAATTGGTGGCTGTTGATAACCAAACCATTCCAAACTGAAATGGCATTATTCATTCTGGTGCTCCCTCCCAAAACCTGCAAATCACAAATGCAGATACACATAATTAAAAAAAGACAAAACGTTTGCTCGGATGACTGAATACAAGTATGCAAAAACAGATTAGATTGCTATTATTATTCCTAGGCGGATATTATTGAATTACACCAGATTCAATAAAAGGCAGGATAACATATGCCTACGATAACAGTCAAACAATACATCATTTCTTTCCAACTTACTCAAAACTTTAGGGATTCAAAATACAAAATGGGAAAATGTCCCCTTCCTCCTCATTTTCACCATCTATAACTTTGTTTCCAGCTTTTGGATATTCTTCACTCCAGTGATTCAAGCTCGCCTGACTGCGCCTGCGCCTAAACCGAGGTGCTCGCCGCACCTGTGCTTGATCAAGGTCACCTTGTGTGTGTTCGAGGCGCCTAGGCCTTTGACTACATAGTTGGAAACAATGAAACTTTGTCTCGCAACTCACAAAATGTTCAAGCAAAGAATGTCTCATGCAGGCTATGCAGTCGATATCACCGATATATCGGTGATATATCGGTTATCGGTCCTATGCCAAAATATCGGTCGAAATATCGGTCAAAATATCGGTCCCGATATTATCGGTGATATTTACCGAGATATCGCCGAGATTTTGATTCCATAATATCGGTTGTCTCACCGAGTTTCTCGGTTTACTAATCTTGGCCCCTTTTTTTAACATTTTTCTGGCCCAAAGCCCATTCCCCTTCAAAAATGTTGGTCAAACGCCTTGTATCCATAGCCAAAACCATCGAAGTAAATGCCCTAACTCCCTAATACACCCACGTTCGCACTTCGCACACCTGCTAGATCATGTTTCTAATATAAAATACTGACACTTTTTAGTTTTGGCTTTTGATTTGATTGTTAATATTATACATGTGTGTGTGTATAAGTTTACGCATGATATAAAAGCTACCGATATCCCACCGATATCCCACCGCGAGAACCGATATCTCAAATATCGGTCCTTGACCGATAACCGATATTTTTCCGCATTAACTGCTTAGCATGCAGGGTTAATTATGGTGGTCACCCTATCTGAAGCTCAGCAGTCAGAACTGACGCATCCCTCAGCTTAAGGCACCGACACATTCTCCCACTGTTGAACCAATCTTGACATAAAACAATAGACAGGGGTCTGTTTTGTAATTTGTTTTAAGAGTCTTTATTTTAGTCAAACTAGAATTCTTGTCACCGTACAAAAGGATCAAGTCAGTAGGAATTTTAGGAGATATCTCAGAAGGATTTGAGATTACCCGGAACTGATTAACTTGATGGACAAGGATTAATCAATTATAAATAGGAGATAGTTTTTCTTCTTTATTGTAAGTTTTCTATCAATTAATTGGAGAAGGGATTTCCATATTATCTTGTTTGTGTATTTTCAATCTGGTACCAATTTCTTCAATTGATATCAGAGCTGTGTTCGAGGGACCGAGCCATCTGATTCGACGAACTGGATCAAACACCAGAATCAAAGACTCCACAATCGAGATTTTCACAGACATACAAGCGACGAGCAAGAACAAAATCCATGGGCGATAAAGAGATTCCAGCCAATCAATTAGCCACGATCGAAAGGAACATCAACGTCCCATTCCAGTGCCTGATTCTAACTGAGACAAACTATACAATCTGGTCACTTGGAATCAAAGCGATCTTTAAGGCACATGGAATTTGGGAAGCAATTGAACGTGGGACTGATGTCCACCCAAAGAAGGGCAACTCAGCTATAGCTTTTTATTGTATCAAGCGTTACCACTAGACTTAGTTCTGCAAATTGCATATTGTAAGCATGCGAAAGAATTTTGGGATGCCATCTTGGAGTTGAGCGTGTTATGGAGGCTCGACTTCAAACGCTAAATGTTGAGTTCGCGGCTGCCAAGATGAAAGATGGTGAAAAGATCGACGCTATGTAGCAAAGCTTTCGGGTCTTGCATCAAGATAAGCGACACTTAAAAAAGCAATTGAAGAAACCAGTTTGGTCAGTAAACTGCTCACTGGGTTACCAGAAAGGCTTGTCAACATAGCTGCAACAATTGAGCAGCTTGTTGATCTTAAAAACGTCAAATTCCAAGAGGTGGTAGGGAGAAAATTGCAGTGCTTCAGGTGTGAAGCATTTGGCCATTTTTCAGCTGAATGCCCAACTAGAAAGAACGAAGAAAAGGCCCACTTAACACAAGCCATTACGGCTGAAACATCACAAGCTAATGTTGACAAGCTTGTGTTATTAATGGCGGTGGCCGATCAAAACAAGAAGGAACTAATCTATGCGAATGAACACCTCCTATACTCCAACTTAGATGTGAAGAGGGCTGATATCTACTAAAACCTCGAAAATTCATTTGATAAGCTATTATCAGTAAGATATATAAGCGAATTTTTCTTTCTATTAGTCTATTCATTTACAGATCAATTTATGACGGTCAGCCAACATAAATCAAATACAATACCGAAGTATTTAGCCAGATCCAAATAGATGATGTAGATTCATGATTTGTTAGAATGTCATCAATTTATAACGGTAAACGATTTGAAACGTGAAGTAATACCTGCAAATCAATGGTCTTTGTCATGTTTCTGGTGTTCGAGGTGACGGCGCTCCTCAGGAAGGGCGACAAGGTAAGAGAAAATCATGCCACCAAAGCAAATATGATAGAGAGGTACGATCGAGTCGGTCTGAATGTATTTGGCATGATAATTATCCAAAGCTCTCTGGATGATATTCTTGGCGTTGCTTGTTGTTACCATCGGCTTCACGTGCTTCGGCACGTCCTTCACTTTCATTCCCCTGATCTCGTTGAAGAAGCTCCTCATCGCCATTTTCAGAATCAGATGGAGACAGAATTGTAGATCCAATCGATGAAACTGAAACCCTAATTGTCGATTCAACGGCCTGTTGGCTTTTGTCGCCTGCTAACGGGTCGGGTAATGTCCGATTTTGATAAAGTAAATGATTACATCAAATTACGAATTTAATCCTTAACTTTGATAAATTACGGGTTTGGTTTTAACATACTTTGATTTTGTTTCACTTACGGTCTTTAAAGTGGATGGAGGTTAAGTTTTTCTGTTAAGTGGATGTGAAACTGTGGTTTACACGGATTTCACTTAGAAATGGGAAATTACAAATTTAGTTCAATAATTTACACATTTGTAACAGAGATAGCCCCTGTATTGGATAACCGTTTAATTTTCTATTTAAATTCTAAAAAATGACCAAAACACCCCTCCATTAGATAAAACACAAGAATCAAATGTGGGACCTGAAACCCACCCACTTCATCTTTTTTCCTTCTCCCCCCAAACCCCACCCACTTCAACTTCTTCATTAAACCCACAGCTATAACCCCTCCATCGGAGCCTGGATCTCTCTCTGGCGCCTGGAATACACTAGGACGAGCGAATACGTCTTGAAAAATCCGGCATGTTTTGGATTTCCCGGTGGCAGAGATTTTTCTCCGGGAATCGACGGAGAATTTTCTGATAATACTTTCTTATGTTCCAACATTTGTTCTGATAATACCTTCTGATGTTCCATCACTAGTTTAAATCTCGTGTATTCCACATGTTGAATAAATACAATACTATATATTAAGTATTAATTTTTTTTAAATGTGTTTTACACGGGTTAAATAAACCCGTTGAATACAATACAATATGTTAGCGCATACACTCGTAAAAATATGTCAGAAGATTTATTAATATAAAGATTTGTATTTTCTTTAAAAATATATTATTATTATTAAAATATAAAGTTGTATTTAATAAGAGAGATATGCGAGAAAAAAACGATGAGAATGAATATGGAGGCGACACATGACATTAAAAACCTTTATTTATTATATAGTATAGATATAGATTAGTTCAATTTGTACCTTGAAGTGTTCAATTGCTTTCAACATTGCTAAAAATTGCACTTCAACCTCTATCATATGCTTCATCATTTCATAAAGTTCGATCTTCAAGTCCCCAGGAATTATATTTTGATTCAAAATCGTTTTGATTTCCATGGAACTCTCACCTGATTCATGATCCTCTCAATTCTGATTTGACAAAGCCTCTGCCACACCACCACCCACCAAGAACATCGACCACTAGGGGTGAGCTAATAACCGATTTAACCGAAGCGTAACATAATTAACCGACTTAACCGAACCGAATTAACCGAACCGAACAATTAACCGATGGTTCGGTTAAGCCATAATCGATTAACCAAAAATTATGGTTCGGTTTTGGTTTTAGTGTGTGAGTTAACCGAACCGAACCGATTATATATATACAGTTATTCAAAAATGTGATGTTGTTTAAACATAATTGTGAAATCTTTTAGTGATGTTCTTCATGTTTATAGGTTATTTTGTAATGTAGTTTCAATTATGTTCTTCATGTTTATATGTTCTTTAACTTAGCTAACTTTGCCATCTCTTCATTGAACTTCAATTTTTAAACTCATGTGCTTCAATCTACAGCAACATAAGCAAGTCACTTTATATACACACAAACAGTAAAACATCTCTCTTTTTTTTAATACTCATTGAACTTTAATACTGTTTTCTAACAAACTAACATTTGTTACTAATACAAATAACTTCAAGTGACAACTTTAATAGGGTGAATTTACAAAAATCAAGGGAATCGTGATTATGGAACGAAAGTGGTTAATTAACTAAAACCGACCCATAACCGACGGTTAACCGAAAAGCGGTTAGCCGACCAAGCGGTTATGGAAGGGGTAATAACCGATCAAGCGGTTGTGGTTATGGAAGAGGGACTTGGTATAGTTTATGTTAGGAAAAAAAGTGTATTTGCGATTTACTTCATCACAAAAATGTTGTACGATGTAACCCAAAAAATAAAGTCGTGCTTTACATCGACCGAAAACCATAAAACGAACACCGGAAACGGTTCTGGCAATATCAATACAAGCAACGATGTTGTTCGCTCATTATGGACACGCTTCGTCATGGCACCGTAACGGTAATGGTACTCACTATAGTTTACGACAAAAAAAAAATACTCGTTTTGAATACAATTACGTTTTTGAAAAAAACTATACCGGAATGTCAACAAAAAAAACTAAAAATAGCAGCACATTCCATTTTAAAAAAAAGTAAACAAACGAAGTTATTACAGGTGAACGTAATTAATAAAAACTAAAATGTGTTAAAAACGTATATTTGGTAAAAACGAAAAAAAAAATTGATTGTAAATAAATTGTTGCATACCGCCCACCGACATCTGTGTGGTGCTTAGATTAATGAAGGTGAATTAGAGTTAACTAATTAATAATATTGGAGGGCACATGCATTTCTTGAAACTTAAACCCAGCCCCATCATTAATAAATGCTCTTTCTGTATATTATTAAGCAGCAACTTGTGTTCACCATTAATTAAAACCACCACTTTCTTCATATTCTAAGCAATGCCAAGACTTCATGAAATTTTATCTTGGATTTAGCTCTAGTTAATTAACTTTTTTTAACGGTAACACTTACATATTTTAGGATAATTGGGTTTTCACGGGGCAACACCTAGAACATCCAGGGCAGCCCACCACAGGAGGAACCCCCCAACTGGGTAAACCCCCTGACCTGACCACAAACCCCTTTTTTACTGTGACCAGAATTTGAACCCAAGACCTCCACTATGGAAAGTCTTGAGACTACCATTGCACCAGATGGCCAACGGTTATATTTAATTAACTAACTAACCATTGAAGCTTCTTGTTCACATGTGTTTGCCTTGTAACAAAAATCATCCATCCCTTCACTTGATTATTCGATTTTTCTTATAGAAAATATGGGGCTCTATACCAAACATGAGGGGTGGTTTGTTTCACTAGGGGGACCTTCACCACTGTCATTGGCGTATAGCTCCCCCAACTATGTCAATCGTTGTCATGTGCAAAATAAGAGTCATTTCTGTTGGCAATGACGAAGGGTGAAAATCACCCATCAGGTTCTAATTAAACACAATTCTGGTTATCGAGATACAAATGAATAGAAATTCGATGATTTGAGAAACTATAACTTATACGTCTAGGCCGGGTATAATTTATTATAAGGCACTTAATAGTTGTACGTTAAATACGGGCCGGGTACCTTATATATTTTGTCATTTGAAAGGTATAAAAGGTGGAAATCCAAATGGTCCGGAAGATCCGGTGGGATGCGAGGTTGTTGGCATAGGTTATGTCATATGCGCGGTCGCGGGGGGAACGGGAACCTGGATTTCTTCAGTGGATCTGGCGATAAAAACTGGGGGAAGATTCGACAGTCCTGCTAAAGAAGATGGCAAAGTGCGTGGTATCGGCTGAGAACCAGCAGCAGTCCGTATCATAGAAACATATGATCGTACCACGGAGGATGAAGGAGTTAAGGAAGTCATTGGCTAATCGAAGGAGAGAAATTGCGATGGAAGGTTGATGTCGGTCACAAACGGATGGTGCCAATGTAGATTCAGGCACCGACATAGCCTTATAAGCTGATAACTGAATTACTGAGTACCCAACGAATAGCCTATGATTTGGATCTTCTTCTTCTCTAAGAAATACCTGCACACTAACAAAGCGTTAGAGCGTCACACGGAGGGATAATCTTTGCGTCGGGCCTTCGGCGTGAGAATAAGTTCTCGGAGTTAAATGATGTAAGGTGGGAGATGATGGGAATTAGGTCATACCTTACTGTGATAATTTCACCTTGTATTAAATTATACTTGATGATTTCATGTGGTTTTCTCCTTAACAATGTGGGGACCAACGGGTCCCACATTAGAGTCATGTGAGAGCGTTCCTTTCTCCTATTGACAGATCTTGTCAATGGGTCATGGGCCTTCGGTCTTGTTGAAATTTTTGGGCTTAAAAGAACATCTCCTCTTCAGATGATTTAAGAAACTATAACTTAAACGTCTAGTGCGGGTTTAATTTATTATAAGGCATTGATTAGTTGTACGTTAAATACGGGTACCTAGCATATATTGTCATTTGACCAAGCATGTGTTGTGTGCAGAGCCTGACTTTATGGGAAAACAAGTTGCTTATTAATAAAGAAAACTTTCGAATCATATTGTTTTTATATTATTCTAATATAATAAAAATGTCAAATATGTATATGTATAGATTAGATAAATGGGCAGTTGAATTCCCCCACTGATTAGCCAATCAATGCATCCATGATTGAACACTCTAATCATTAATTCCCTTATTTACAAAATTCGATTAAGAATACACTAGAGCATTATAATAAGGATTTTATCAATAGATTAATACTTGGATCTGAAACACTTAGTTAGCTAGTTTAATAATATAAATAGGGGTACATGACAAGCACCTTTCCACATCTCCTTTTCACAGACAACTAGCGATTAGAAGAATATCATGGCAGGTGATTCTTCTCATGTTCATAATTCACCACCACCACCAACAACAACAAAGAAGTCTAACAAAATCAGAGACATTGTTAGGCTTCAACAGATGCTTAAGAAGTGGAAGAAGGCTGCTACTGCCAGCAAGAACAACAACGACCACAATGTTAATGTTAATGTTAATGTTGTCGGTCCAATCACCACGAACAACAACAACAAGACAAGCAGTAGTACCAAAGGACTTAACAAGTTCCTGAAGAAAACTCTATCCTTTTCAGATATGAGTGAGGTGAAAAAAGGATACCTGGCTGTTTGGGTAGGGAGAGATGAAGATGGGATGAAAAAGTTTGTGATCCCAACAGACTACTTGGCACATGAAGCTTTCAGTCTCCTCTTACGAGATGCAGAAGAAGAGTTTGGATTCCAACAGGAGGGAATCCTCAAGATTCCATGCGACATCCCTCTTTTTGAGAAGATCTTGGCCACCATCACCATGTCCATGTCCGACAACAAGAAACAACTCAAATCTTCATCTTCAACATCTTCATTCTTCTTATTATATGATGATCAACAGCCGGACCAGTTAAACACCCCGGCTCCCACCACTCCCTTGTACTGTCGATGATCCATTTGCGTACACTTGATTTGTTTACTATCGATCAACACTTAATTGATTTGTTTCTCATTAATTAAGAATGCATGCAGCCTTGATTAAGATTATAATTATAGAATTGCATATACCGGACAGCACCAACTTTAAGTTATATGTATGTTGGTAATTAACATTTGTTTAGCTTTAGGGTTCAACGAGACGGTTCCAACGCCGCTGGAATGAGCTCAATCGGAGTTCGTTTGATA
Organism: Smallanthus sonchifolius; assembly: GCA_023525975.1. NCBI lineage: Eukaryota > Viridiplantae > Streptophyta > Magnoliopsida > Asterales > Asteraceae > Smallanthus > Smallanthus sonchifolius. The sequence goes on from CM042034.1 coordinate 21,462,250, forward strand.
TCGTTTTCTTAAGGTTTTTTTATCATTTCTTAGACTTCTAATATCACTTCTTATTTGAACCTCCCCGTATATATATGTGTGTGTATATATATATATATATATATATATAGTATGAGAAAACTCATGAAAACCGACCAAAACGAACTCCGATTGAACTCATTCCAGCGGCGTTAGAACCTGCTCGTCAAACTCGATCTAAAGCCTAAAGCTAAACCCTAAAATCTAAACCTCACCCCCAAAACCTAAAACCCCCACCCCCCAAAAACCTATGTGGATTTTGTAGAAGACGTGGTCATAATCGGGCGAGATGTCCCTCTAAGCCTAGAAGAAGGGATAATGATCCCTAAACGGGTCGGGTTTCTTTAACTTTTATGAAATTCGTGTTATTGAATCTATATTTGAAGTTTATTTAATAGTTTTTTTTGTTTCTCAGAAACAACATTTTGGAAAGAAAAAAAAACTCTTATACTTGACATGTTTCTTATTTATAAAGTACATGGTTTGTGTTTGACATTATTCTTTCGTTTCTTTTAGAAGTGTTTGTATTTTTTATTTCATGTTTCTTTTGGTTTGTATTTCCTATACAAACGCTATGGATTGATTGAATAAAAAAGTATAGTCAGTTGATTTGAGAAAAAAAAAGTATAACAAGTTGGTTAAAAAGATTACAAAAAAATAATTTGATGAGAAGATTGTAAAAGATATTAAAAAATAAAGAAAAGTATGATTAATTGTTGAAAACACACTCATTTAGTAAATATTTTTAACATAACTCTTTGGTAAATATTTTTTAAAACTACACCTATTTGATAAATATTATATAAATGACACCTATATGGTAAATACTTTTTTTTTTCAAAACAACCACTTTAGCAAAAAAAAAAAAAAAAAAAAAAAAAAAAACTGCATGTTCCTGGTCAATATTTGAGTTGTAATATATTAGAAATACCTTAGTCAACAAAATTGGTTCAATCTAATTTGTTTTCCGTATGCCTTTAAATTCTTGTTCCACTCGTTGCTAGTAAGTAGCAAGTTTGATGACATGGTATATTGGTATGTGACAAAACAAATGGGTTTGATGTTAAATGATTTACACTTTGGTTGATTTATCATCACTTGGGTTGTTTTATGGAGTATGAAATGCGAATATTACATTACATTACATTAATTAAAGATTATTATTATATGAAGTAATTATTATGAGATGTTGTAGCCTGTTGATTTATTTATTAATAAATAAATAAAGTGGAAGGATGTGGAAAGGACAGGATACATGTACGAACTAACCAGTGGAAGTCACGTGCCGATCCAATTCCTACTCTTCGTCCATGTGATTCCATTTAATTAATAATCTTCTGCTGATGTATTTGTTGAATGATTTTTCAATTGTCAACTTCACCTTTCAAACTAAGTATGTATTAAGGTCGGTGTGGCTAAAACTTATTCAAATCAAATATTAGTTACAACAATTTGTGTGTAAATATAACATTTGTTCTACGTGATGAATTGTGTAAATCCAATAGGATTTTAAGGTGTGACCGGGCTGAGCTATGTATTAGGAACTTGGTTTAAAAATCGCACTTTATTACTTTAAGCACGAGTACTCGCAACTCCACATAGGGCGACAGCTTCATCGAGTCATCTAACACAACTCGAGCTCTGTATAAGATTAAAAAAAAACGCACTTCCTGTAGAAAGGGTGTTTTTGTGCTTCAAAGTGTTATACATGTAGCTAAAAAGGTTGTGCATTTAAGTAATTTATACATTAAATTATATACAAACTTTATTTATAACTATATTTTGGATAGAGGATGCTGGGATATATATAAAAAATTATATAAGCACCTTACGCTTTACGTACGAAAACCAACTGACGTCTTAAGGTTTATGATTTTTTTTTTCTCGGGACATAACCCCAAGGCTACCAAGCACCCTACAAAAGGAAATACAGTATATGAAAACTTTATACAACCTACTACTAAGAAGCAACAAAATTGACCCTCTCCCTTTAAAGTATAAATGAAGGACTCTAACCATAAACGCTCTAAATAAAAAAAAAAAAAAAAATCCAAGCAATAGTCGAATCCATCTCAATTTGAGGTCCGGTCCATAAAGCAAAACCCACGAGAACTACAAGCAAGCGATCCCCATAACAAATACATACCATTCAAACAAATCCTGTCTGCATTATCAGGTGTCTTGACCCGGTCTTTGAGAACAGAATCTCTGGACTAGGATAAGGCCCATCTAACATCCTCAGGGCCGTCCCTAAGAAATTAAGTATCCGGCTCGACATAAGAAAAATGCCTCCATTCCCCCCTCAATATGCACGTATATAAAAAAAAATTTGCCCCTAAATTTTATAAAAAATGCCCCCATTATGTCATTTACATGGCCATTTGGGTATTATTGGGTTGGGTATAACTATTAATTTGGGTATTATTGGGTTGGATTTCAAATAAAAAAAATTTGCCCATAAATTTTATAAAATTTTACAGATTTTATAAGTTATTTAAAAAAAATTATAATATATATACAATTTTTTTTAAAATATGTCCCACTCGTAAACATGCCTCGATGCAACGACACCACCTGCACCACCCTCTGGGCCCCCCTGAACATCCTAGTATCAAGACCATTATAGCACCAAAGTTATATCTGATGAAAATATATATATTCTAATCCTTATTCTAATAAACGATTCTAAGAAATTCCATGTGTCATTATCATATTTTTTTTATTATTTTTTTTTTGATTTTTTCTATTTTAAGTAAGTTTGAATTTTGAAATCTAATTATGTTAATTTTTCTTTTTCAGAAAAAGTAAAATAAAATTTGAATTATAACTATTACTTAATTAAGGAAACAGAATTTTTTATTTATTGTACTTTTATTTTTCTATTAAACAACCCCATGTAATACATGGGTATATAATCTAGTACCTCATAAACGTAGTCATTTGGTTCTTTTAAACTATGATGTTTTACGAAATTCTGAATACCGTTATGTCGTATTTATTTTTATATACGTTTCGATATATATTTCGTTCAAGGCCGATTTTTCGTGATAATGTATAGGTCATTGAAGGACGAACGTGGAAGCCGTCAAAGCTAATTCGAGGTTTCGTTCTGTTAAAATATTTTTTGTCTTCTTTTTATAACTTTTGAAATATAATGTTTTATAAAATTTCAGATTCGATGTGTGGACCTAATCATTTTTATCAACGTTTCCACGTGAGTTTTTTTAGCAGGGTTAATAGCAATTTTGAAAACCGAGCATTACAAATTTTAACACCGCCGTCACAATGCGCAACCGTTTGCACGAGAGTTTTTTTTCCTTCCAAAACCAAGTTGTTAGAGGGTGTGTTAGTTTTTATCCACATTTCATTAATGTGGAGTGAGTAAGAATGTACAAGTTGTCGAAAACGAACCTTAGAAGTTTCCCGATCCATCAATGCCTCCGCTTTAGTCAACGTTCCGACGTGAGTTTTTTCACAGTTTCATTAAATAGTATAATGTTCTGAATCTTATCAAAGCCCCTTGACTTAACGTGCGGGTTTAAGTCGTCGTTTCGAGTCTAATCAACGCTCCCGTCGCAACGCACGGGGTTACCTTAACTAGTTGGGTACATTTGCGGCCACAAGTCAATCAGATAAGCAAAGATAGGGAGAACTTCATAGAAATGTAACCAACTTTTCAAACTGTTCTAATTAAGTCACTCAAACTTTTTTTGTCCTAATTTAGTCATTCAACTTTCAAGTAACCTGCTAATTAGATACTTTTTACCCGTATAACAAGTTTCCATGCTAATGTGGCATTTAGCATGCTGACGTGACATTTATTTTTTGTTTTTTTAATATGCTAGGGTGGAATTAATATATTTTAATATTAAAAAAAATTTCTTTCATAATGGATTTTTTTTAAATTACACGAGTCGAGAGTGTATGAAAAAATATAAAATATATTTTTTTTATTTTAAAATTAAAAAATATACTAATTGCACGCTAACATATTAAAAAAAAAAGGAAACGAAAAGTAAATGCCATGTCAGCAATAAATGCCACATAAGCATAGAAACATGTTAAACAGGTAAAACGTATCCGATTAGCAGGTTACCTGAAAGTTGAGTGACTAAATCGGGATAAAAAAAGTTTGGATGACTTAATCAGAATAGTTTGAAAAGTTGGTTACATTTCTATGAAGTTTTTCCGCAAAGATATGAAAAGTTGCGGGAGTAATAAATAATAACTAGTTGGTTATACCCGCGCTTCACGGCGGGTGTTGGGCCCAAATAAAAAAATTATCGGTTCGGGTCCTCGATAACCATAAAAGCGAATACCGATACGGGTTCCGATAATACAAACACCAATAATGATTTTGTTCGCTAATAATAGGTTCGGCTTGTCACGGTAACAAAATGGTAACGGCACTCGCTATAGACAACGATACAAAAAATGAAAAAAAAAACTAAAAACGAAAATATAAAAGAGTATATTATATATAATATAAGGGTAGAAAATGAAAATGTAAAAAATAAAAAGAAAAAAAAATTGTTGTGTCAAATGGATTGATTGTGTGGCTTTTTGAAACTCACAAACTACAGTGGTCAAAACATAAAGGAATCAAACTAAACTATTCCATGGCATGAGAATTAATTAGTTAATAATAATTGGCGATACGGTAACAAATATCTTAGAACTACTTGTTTTATATCTTCAAATCTGGCCATTTGTATAAAAAAACAATGTTATTTTCGTCTCCATGCGAGAAGTCTCTCAAAGATCGGTACTCGTTGTTGTTCCTGCTGGAAAAAGATAAGAGGTGTTGGGTCCGCGAGCGCTTCAATGAGAGGACTGTTTCTTTCAAGGAGAAATGGAGGTGGAAAAGACCTCCTGGGCTGGATGAAGAGTTGAGAGTGGGATGTATGAATGGCAATAGAGATCGTTGGGCCTGGGTTAGCGACAGTTCGGGGGAGTTCTCGGTGGGCGCTGTGAAACGGTAGCTGAGGTGGGCTTTAGATTCGAGGCACATCTTCGTTATGAAGTGGTGTAAGTGGGTTCCGTTGAAATGCAACATTTTTGTGTGGCAGGCAGAGATGGACCAGATTCCTACGGTGGTGGCTCTTTGCAGGAGGAACGCTGTCATTGAAAATCAAGTTTGTTCTTTGTGTGATTCTGAGCCGGAATCCTCATCTCATTTGTTTACCGCTTGCGGGGTTGCTAATGTCTTGTGGCACCATATAAGTGTGTGGTGTAGGGTCCCGACCATTTTTGCTTTTTCCTTTAAAGATTTGTTGGAAGTGCACGAATCGGCTGGGTTAAGGGGTCCGACTAAAGAGGCGTTTCAAGGTATTATGATCATGGCATGTTGGTGCTTGTGGAAGTCTAGAAATGGTAGAAGATTCTTGAACAAGATGGTCAAGATGGAGGATATCATTGCGGATGTTAAGTCCCTCGGTTTCTTATGGTTTAAGTATAGATATAAATATAAGTCTATTTCGTGGTCCAGTTGGTGTAAATTTGTTTTTGTGTAGGCCTGTTCTGTTTTGTGCCTCCTAGCTTTTTGGTTAGGGTGGTTTTGTGAATGAAGTTTGCCTTTCAAAAAAGAAAGTAATAACTGAGGACCGTGAAATGAATAACATCAACTATAATCATTATTCTTTTTGCTCTTATGATTCTTAATTCTAACAAGCCTTATTGTTATCCTAACCATTGGCGGACTTACTATGGTGTCGGCGGGTCGGCCGACACCGATAATTTTTTTTTTCTTTTGTTACATATATGGTATATTTTCGAGCGACCCCCATAAAATTTTGACGCCGACCCCCATAAAATTTTGACACTGACCCCAAATAAATATTTTTTTCGGGTTATAGATTTTATAAATAAAAACCAATTAAACCAAACCTTTAACTCTATAATAATTGACCCATTAATTATTAATCTCTTAAACTAAATATTTAATAATTTACCCCAATAACTTTTAAACAAAATAGGTCCAAATAACACATTACACATAAACCCATGAATAAACCTAATACCCATTAAAAAAATTTAAAATTAATTAGGTATTGAAAAAAAAATAGCGGCATTACCTCTCAAGGCAACCAAGCGACGATTGAAGCAGTTGAAAGAATTTCAATTTTCAAATTTCAAATTGAAAGTTGAAATTTAACTTGGATTATTTCGTCGTCGGCAAGACTCAAGATTCAAGAAGCAGTCGAAAGAAACTTAACTTGGAGTTTTGGAAGCAATTGAAATTGAAAGTTGAAAAAAACTTAACTTGGAAGCAGATTAGTGATTTAGTTCCAACTCCCATTACACTCTCTATTTGTGTTTTAGTTTAATTTATATGTTGATTGAATTTATATGTTATGTGTGTATTTGATTAATGATTATTCAAAATGTGAATTTTGTTTGTTAATTTGGGTTTAATTTTTCAATTTTAGGAATATGAATATTGAAAGGTTTCTTAAAAGAAAAGTTGTGTGACCCGACCCGACCCGACCCGTATTATTATTGTTCATCTTTTTTTTGTTTTTATCGTTTTATTGTGTGACCCGACCCGATTCGACTCGAGCCGAAAAAAAACTATTATTTAGTTATTGATAATCGACCCCAAAAATTCTCCGACCCCGATGAAAAAAATTTATGGGTCCGCCACTGATCCTAACACTTTACTGATCCCAACATAGTTGCGCGTTATTATTAGGGCTCTAAAAACATAGTTTTTATATTTATATTGATTACATACACATGACTTATAAATAACTAAATGTAATACATATAACTTACACATGATAGGCTATACATAAACAAAAATTTTAATTATTCTTTTTGAATATCCGAACGAGAAACAATAAATATTACACTTATCCTATTTTCTTTTTATTTTAATTTTTTTAAGATTAAAAAAAATTATTTTTAATTTTCTTAACGTCCTCATCTGCATCATCAATTTTAACAAGTATGTGTTTTGAGTAACAACACATATCTCATTTTTCGTTTGATACGAAACAATACATTTGGTCTTTTATGAGTTACAACTGTATTTTTTAAATCTCTGGGGCTAATATGTTTTATGATTAAAATAATTTTACGGGCATGGCGGCGGCGGTGATCGAGGGTGGGATGGCCGTCAACGTTTGGCGGGGGGTACTATTTACCGAATATTCAAGCTAGAATGGTGGAGGAAATAATAGGAAAGAATAATTCAAGTTATTTTGAATTAACTTTAGTGATTTCCTTGATACCGTGGAGGTCAACAAAGGCGTCGGGCGGGACAGCGACGGGGTCGTGGTGGGCGGTGGGTTTGAGGTGCGGATACGACGATGGTGAGTGGTTGGAGATTCAATTTTCTTTTGATGAATTTAATAGTCGAAAGGAATTTAAAATCTTTTATTTGAAATGAATTTAAGTAAATTAATTACAATTTCAGTTATTTTTTTTATTACGCCAAGGGACTCCTTTTCGTCCCCCATTTTCATCTAACAAATTGAAATTTCCTTCTTTCTAAAACTGTGAGTTGCAGGTTTTCAAGTTCTTGATTTCAAGAAACATAATCTCTTGTTTCTTCTGAAAATCATGCCACCATACATTCAATTCCTCCTCCTTCTATTATCATCCTCCATCTTCACCATCACTTCATCTCCACCCCCAAAAAACCTAACCCTAATCGGCTCCGCACATTTCACCAACACCTCCATCATCCTCACCGAACAAATCCCCACCTGCACCTCCCGATCCTACTCCCCAAACGGCAGAATCCTCCACTCTTACCCCATCCGATTCTTCAACTCCTCCCTTTCATTCTCCACCAGATTCACCTTCAAAGTCACTCCACCCCCGCCGCCCTGCATCCCCGGCGACGGTATCGCCTTCCTCATCGCCTCAGACCCCAACTCCCTACCACACTCCAACGGCTACATCGGCTTACCCGATTCCCCAATTTCCGACCCGTTTCTCGCTATCGAGTTCGATACCACCTTCAACCCGGCTCTCGGAGATATCAACGACAATCACCTCGCGCTTGACGTCAATTCAATTATTTCCGTCGCCTCAATTGATTTAACGTCAAAGGGGATTTATTTGAAAAGCGGGAAAAGAATAACGGTCTGGATCGAGTATCGAGACCCGGAAAAAATCATCCGGGTTTGGGTCGGGTACTTGGACCCGAAACCCCAACACCCTCTTCTTTCTCTCCCGATTGACATCTCCAAGATTTTTAATGACTTCATGTACGTCGGATTCTCGGCTTCTAACGGACGGGGATCATCCGTTCATTCTATTGAAAAGATTCAGTTTCATACATTTGAATCTTTGACTCCCAATATGCAAATGGAAACAACAACTTCAAGAAGCTGTTTGATTTGTTACCCGGAAGATCCGAGTTTCCAAGACTCGGAGATCGCGGTATGGAATGATCATCATAAAGATAATCGCGTGCTTGAACTAGCTTTCGGGTTACTCTTCGTCACTAGTGCGTTGATCGTTGTGGCTAGTTTGGTAACGGTTTATTGCGTTTGTTTAAACAAAAGGCGAATGCTGCGACAAAGATGCGCAGATCGCCCCCAAATGTATCGGTTTCAAGAAACCGAGGTCCCGAAGAAACTGAAGTTGGCGGATATTCGGTCAGCGACGAAAGGGTTTGACCCGAATAGGATTATAGGGCAAGGTGCGTCTTCGGTTGTGTACGAAGCGCATCTACCGTCGTGTGGGAATGTGGCGGTGAAGCGGTTTAGTAAAGGGAATCAAACGGGTTTATTAGGGAACCAGTTTGCGACGGAGCTTGCGACGATGGTGGGGTGTTTGCGGCACAAGAATTTGGTCCAGCTTCAAGGATGGTGTTGTGAGGGGAACGAGTTGGTTTTGGTTTACGAGTACATGCCGAACGGGTCGCTTGATAAGATTCTGCACAAACGAACAAATAACCGCTCGTTGACGTTCGAGAAACGGTTGAATATACTTCTCGGGGTTTCATCGGCTCTCGTGTATTTACACGAAGAATGCGAACGTCAAATCATCCACCGAGACGTGAAAACGTGTAATATAATGTTGGATGCGGATTTCAATGCGAAATTAGGCGATTTCGGGTTGGCTGAGGTTTATGAGCATAGTGCTAGAAAGCGTGACGCGACACTGCCAGCTGGCACAATGGGGTACCTTGCACCGGAATACGTGTTTTCAGGCATACCCACTGTGAAAACTGACGTGTACAGTTTTGGGGTGGTGGTGTTGGAGGTGGCGACAGGGCAGCGTCCTGTAAACGAGGATGGAGTGGTGGTGACGGATTGGATGTGGGATTTGTGGGAAAAGAAGATTCTGATTGCGGGGGCGGATCCAAAGTTGATGGGGCGGTACGATAAGGTTGATATGGAGAGGATGTTGATGGCGGGTTTGATTTGTGTGCATCCGAATCACCAGCTGAGACCGACGATGAAGGAGGCGGGGCGGATGTTGCGAGGTGGGATGGTGCCGGAATTGCCAATGAGGAAGCCAGTGGTGATGATTCAATCGGTTATGCCGGAGAGGTCGTCGGAGATGGTGGTGAGGTTGGGTGCTGATGAGTCAGACACGCCGTGGTCTACGCCGAGGACTCATTTTAGTAAAGCAAATTAATTTTCTCTAGTCATCGATATTGTTTTTTGTAAATTTGTGATGATTTTGCAGGGAATGTTTTGTATATTGATTTTTGAAAGAAAAAAAAAAGTATTACAATTTTCTTTCCATTTTTAACCTTTTTAAACAAATTTTCTGATCATAATGGAAACTATTTTATAATATAATTTACTTTTTATATTCGTTTTAAATAAACTATATTTAAGGGTCTATAAGAAATTGAATTGGTCGAATTATCTTATCAATAGTGTGCATATATACCAAAAGCCATCCTGTAGAAACTAAAACACTTCTGCTAGAAGTTAAAGTTAAATATAGTTAAAGTTATAGAGGAAAGTTTAATACACAATCAATATATAGTATACAACTTACACAATTGCATAAAAACATGTATCTGCTGGTTTTAATGTGCTATATAAGATGATTATATAACTCTTTAACCATCAAGTTTGCTGTCTTTTCTCGCATGTTACATCTGATCGGCGATATATACGACTGCTTATTGCAATTTTTAACATTCTCCATTTAAATTTATTTATGTATTAAACAATAATCTACGTGTTTATGAAATATTATTAATTTTAAGGGAAAAATACCAATATATACATTTAGCCGGCTAACAAAAAAAGTGTCGGCTTAGCCGACGTAGTAACGGTTAAATGTCAATTTTGGTATTTTTTGTGCCGGCTAATGTCAATTTAGGTATTTTTCTCTAATTATAAACAGGTTTAAAAAACATAAACCTAATTTGAGTATTTAATAGGTTACATTAAGGGAAAAAATACCAAAATAAATATTAGCCGACAAAAATTTAACAAAATAGACATTTAACCGGTACTACGCCGCCTAAGCCTGTTTTTGCCGGCTAAGCTAACTCTTTTTTTGTTAACCGATTAAATGTCCATTTTAATATTTTTTCTTTACATTAAACAACTAAACCAATGATAAGTTTCATATGGTGTTAGATCTCGTGTGTATATATAGGTTTCAAAAGGGCATTGACACACCTAACAGAATCTATCTAAAATTTATATTATGTATAAGACAATTGATCATTTGGTTCAATGGCAGCCCTCAAGATTTCTTACAGCGGAGGTTTTGGGTTTGAATCCTGACCACAACAAAAAAGGAATCTGTGGTTAGATTAAGGGGTTTACCCGGCTAAAAATTCCTCCTGTAGTAATATTCTAGGGGCTGACGTTCAAAATATATATATATATATATATAAAAGTAATAATAAGAACAGAAATAAAAACAGAAGAAAAGAGGGAATGCAAAGTCTCCTCATCTCATTATTGGTCAACAAAAAAAACAATGAACGAACCATATACAGCTAGCAAAATTTCAATTATGCCCCTATCCTTTTCACATAGTTGCAATAATTACCCAATCAAACTGCATGTTAATGTTACAATTATAACAAGAATAAAGACAAATAGACTGCTAAAAGTCAATTCCAATGCTTTCCCATCTCATTTTAGTCTACAAAAGAATAAAAAAATAATAATAGTGAAATTCCAGTTCTACCCCTACTGATTGGTAAACAAAGGCAACTATGAATCAACCAATCAAAATGCAAATGCAGATTACTAGTCAAATAAGCTGAAAAGATCCAAGTTGGGAGTGGTGGGTGAAATTATATGAGAAGATAGAAGATTTGTGGGGCTTGGAAGGAAATTAATATTATTGCCCTCCATAAAATTATAATTTCTATTGCTATGTAACACAGGGCTTAAATCATAAAAAAAATCATTTGAGAAAAAAATAGGTGGGATTGGTTGAAGTGAGCCCGGCGCCGGCGACAAAATTCCGGAGAAATTGCTAATCTCCACACCTCCCACCGTCGCTAAATCACCCGTCGGCAGCGCTTTTCTACCTTCCGGCGACTTTGCCGCTTTTTCCATAGATGCGAATCTGGCTGCCGGAGATACGGCGCCGCCGTCGTCTTGGAACGCGGAGCCCACCGGAGACGGCGCCGATGGGCCGGTCAAACGTTGGACTAAAGTCATGAATTCGTTTGGGTTTGTGTGAATTACCTTTGGGGAGACGGTGTAGATGATGACCGGTGGCCGGTGTTGTTGGTGGAGCTGTGGTGGATGTTGCTGGTGGTGGTGCGGCGCCGGAACCACCGGTGGCTTTCTGATCTTGTGGGAATCTTTGTGGACTCTCAGGGGAGCCGGACGGGGGCCTTGGAGTGACCGGGGAGACTTGCCGGTGGGGAAATCCGGCGAATCCATGGTGTAGGGTATTGAGATTGGGTGAGTGAAAGAAGAGGGTCTTCGTTGTAAGTGTGTGTAGTTGTGTTGTGATATTTAATTAGCCACAAACAAAGAAATTGAGAGGGGGGGGGAGGGGAACCCAATCATTTCTATTGAAGTTTGCGTAAATTACATATTCGGTCCCTTAACATTTGAACCCATGAACTCAAAGTTACAAAACATTAACTTTACCAGTTGCTACAAGACTTGTCCTCGTTTAGTCTATTGAGAATCCTATTTGTTTTTATTCGTCAAAATTAGATTATATCATCTTGTTATAAGGGCGACGATAAGATTGTTAAAAGTTGGATTAATCTAAATCTTAAACAAGCTAATGTTTGAGCTCAAAGCTAAACTCGATCTCATTTGACAAACAAGCTTAAGACCGAGCTTCATACACATAGTTAACTATGCTTGCAACTATAAACGGTTATACTAATATAAATGTTATAATACTTATACAATATCATGTATAATTATGATAGAAAGACTAAATAATATGTATTATTATGTTATATATTTATAACTAAGAGCAAATTTTGCTTTTGGCCCCTATGGTTTGGACTGTTTAACCATTTTAGTTTAAAAAGTAATTTTTTAACATTTCAGCTCTACGGTTGTATTTTTGTAACCATTTCAGTCCATGACACTAACCCTGTTAACTTATTCTGTTAAGTATATAACATTTTAGTCATTTTATTTCTTAGTGAACTATTTTCAGTCTAATAAAAACTCTTTTTTTAGGCTTTTTCAAAAAAAACATTTTTTTTACTTTTTTAAAAACGTTTTTTTTTACTTTTTCAAATTCATTTTTTTAGTTTTTTTCCCGTAAAAATGTTTTTTTGAACCTTTCTAAAAATGTTTTTAACTTTTCTAATTTTTTTTTACATTTAAAAAAAAGTTTTTAATAACATTTTTTTAGTTTTTTCGTAAAATATTTTTTTAACTATTTTAAAAACGTTATTTTATAAATAGTTCACTATTTTAAAAACTAGTTCAATTAACAAAAGTAAAAAAAAAACGTTTTTAAAATAGTTAAAAAAATTTGCGAAAAAACTAAAAACAATGTTTTTTATAAACAAAACTAAAAAAATGTTTTTATAAGAAAAAATTTAAAAATATATTTTTAGAAAATAAAAAAAAAACTTTTTTACAAATGTTAAAAAAACCGTTTTTACGAAGAAAAAAAATTGATTTTTAAAAAAGTAGAAAAAAGTTTTTAGTGGGCTGAAAAAGTTAAACTAGTTTACTTAGAAATAAAAGGACTAAAATGTCCTATACTTAACTGGAAAAAGTTAACATGGTTAGTGTAATAAACTGAAATGGTTAGAAAAATACTACCTCAAGAGTTGATATGTTAAAAAAATATTTTTTAAACTAAAAAGGTTAAATAGGCCAAACCACATAAGCCAAAAATAAAATTTACTCTATAACTAGTTAGTTTTTACATACATATAGAATCAAACACTAGAGGGTCGTCAAGCAAACAATATGTTTGCAAATTGTTATTATATAATTGTTTATTGTTTTAGTTAAAATCTTGAGTTTAAATGAGCTCAAGCCTCAACATATGGGTTTAAAAATTGAGATATGAAAGAGCATGTTAAAGTAATGAAAACTTTCTGGTAATTATTATACTTTCTGTAATTGTATATATAATTTTGCTTATTATATAGTCTCAACATCATATTTTTAAAACAAAAGTCGAACCACCAGAAAAACAATGATGATTGGGATTTAGAAACAATGATGATTGCGATTTAGAGAGAAAGAAGTAATAAACTCACGTAAACTCCATGGTTTTTAATTCCATTAAAAATTGAAACAAATCTTTACCCTAATAAATGATTACAAATTTTGACACATGTTATCACCAAATTATCTCTCACATAGTTAATCTTTACCCTAATACACATAGTTAATTATGTTATAAGATTTGGAATGACTAAACATATTATCCATCTTTGTGTTTAGCATTTATTTTACTTGGAAATTTTATATGATTTTTGCTTTGCTTTCTAGCGTGCACTTCACATCTGCTACATTATAAACTCTTTTTAAAAAGCATTGGTGTGAATTGTATAACAGGGATTTACACCTTCCAAAGCATCATGTACTGCATCATGTAATACATGGGTATATAACCTAGTTATATATATTTGATTCATTTCTCTCATTTGCTGCATCATTAAATGGTCTAGCTGGACCCGTCTATGGTTTTGCTAATCAGGTTTGGTTGTTTTTTTTTCTCTGCAGTTGTGTTCTGTGGAACTATATGTTGTAATTTGGTGCTTCTTATCGTGACATTGGAGATTGGTAAGTGAGGTAATGTTGTTTGTTGTCTTCTTCGATTTCTGTTTGCAACTTTGCATTCCTGGTCTTGATTTTGAACCGCAGATTAGGGATTTTGGTGAAAGACGTCCTTTTACAGTAGTCGATAGCATTCAAACATGTGGAGTATCTATTTACAACTTATATTAAATATAACAGATGATAGGTTTTTAATATTATGGGAAAGTGTTTGTGGGAGATTTTAATTACGGTAATTGTTGTTTGTTTGGCTTCTTACAACTTATCTTCTATGGATCATCAACTAAATTTGATTGGTAGTGCTTGCTCTATACCATTCATAGCCAACACATTAACAGCCAAAGTTTTAATATCACTTGGTTTAGTTTTTTACCTTTAAATTGAAATAGCTTGGTTAAAAACTTAAGATTTGGCAACTCGAATGAGTTTCAGTTAAAGTTGACACTTTACTTTTCCTATTATTTGGAATTGTCTCTTTGGTATGAACTGAGTCTCTCATCTTTTATGATTTAGTTATAAAGACCTCAAAATAATCTAATTGACTAATTATACTGCAGAATACTAAAAAACTAAGTATGAACTTTCTTTTAGTGACTTACTGTCATGTTATGATTATAGTAATAGGGTTCTATCAAGTTGTAGTCTTGATTGCTTAATTGATATACATCAGTAGTTTTAGTTGCTTAATTCGTGTACATAAACAAAATAGATTATATTTTCCGTTTATATAATTTTTGGTAAGAAAGTAATTTTTTTTTTAACTGCAATATATTATAACCAACTAGCAACTCGCTAGCAAAAAAAAAACAGAGAATATTACACAAAAAGAAGTGGGTTTTGTAATCAACCCGCCTAACTAATGTTCAACTTTTTATTCCTATTTACAAACCACAAATAGGAATAATTTTGAATTTGTTAAAATTATATTATAAATGGTTTCAATTTACTAATCCATTTACTTTTATTTTCATTTGCATATTATCATGAGCCCACTTATTTGAGCATTTGGACCTGCATAATGGGCTTGAGCCCTCCTTCTCAATTGTTGCTGGTTGCCTAAACTAAACATAGTACACAAATCAAGGGTTTCTTCATTTTGAGATGGTCATCGCCCCCTTTGGCTCTCCTCTTGTCTGCCGCCTTCATCCTAAGGTTCCCGTTGAATGCTACGGTGATTGCGCGTGATTACTTTGTTACTGTATACTCCTCTATAAAGCATCGCTCCTCATGCTTCAATGGATACGAACGATTATCTTACATTTGGTGTGTATTGTTTATTTTGATTAGGGTTTCAAAACCCATCTCTGTTCGTCTTATTTTTCTTTGTATTTAGTGTTGATTAAAGGAATAAAAACCGTATTTTTCATGTTTTTTGACAGAATTTGATAAAATAAGCTTCCTTTTCTTCTATCATCACGAGCAAAAACAGAATCATTGCAGAAACAGTATAAAAATATATAATTTCTATTATACAACCCCGTGTAATACACGGGTCTATAACCTAGTCTATATCTATACTATATAATAAATAAAGGTTTTTCATGCCACGTGTCGCCTCCACATTTATTCTCATCATTTTTTCCCGCATCTCTCTCTTATTAAATACACTTTCATCTTTTAATACTAATATATATTTTTAAAGAGAATACTAAATATAATAATAAAACAAATTTATTTTAAATTATCTCTTATTATAAGAAATTTTGAAATCTAATTATGTAACTTTTATTTTCATTTAAATAATAAATGAAAGTCAAATTAAATTAAATAGTAATTATCGTATTTTTATGAATGTATACATAAAATTTTGAAAATTTTGTGTATTGATATTTTTCACCCCGTATGTAGACACGGGGTCTAAGCTAGTAAACCTTATAAATAATCCTTGAAATGATTCTTACTAAATTAAATAAAACTTCCTAAACATACTCTAAATTTAACGAACTCCTCTATTTAATAATAAATAAACTTCATAACTTTAATAATAAATAAACTTCATAACTTCTAATTAATTCCTGAAATTTGCTTCATTCAATCTTCAATTCCACTAGAAACTTGCTGCCCAAACATGTCATCCCAAGCCAAAACTGTAGCACATATCAAAAGGAGACTTTCACTCAAAGTTAAATACTTCAGTTTATATATGAACTTAACAATTAAAAAACCAACATTATATATACATATATATATATATAGGGGAAGGTTCCACTAATAAGTAGTTTTTCACTAAAAAAAATCTTAAGAAGTGGGTCAAACGAACTCCGATTGAGCTCATTCCGGTGGCATTGGAACCGTCTCATCGAACCTTAACCCGCTCCCAAAAACCTAAACCCCCCTCCACCCGCACCCCCAAAAACCTAAACCCTCACTCCACCCCGAAAAACCTAAACCCCCCACACCCACCCCCAAAAACCTAAACACCCCCCCCCCCCCCCCACACCCAAAAACCTAAACCCACCCATCTAACCAGGGGCGAAGCATCCTTGCCCCCCTGATTTTTCGCTCAGTAGTGTTAATTTATACGTATTTGGCCATTTTTTGCTAAATAGTGTTAATTTATACGTATTCGACCGAAAATTTTATAGTTCCAGCCCCCTGATAGGGAAAATAATCCCGGCCCCCTGCGTTTTTCTTCAAGCTTCGCCACTGCATCTAACATTACAATCATACAAAATAAAATTTCCTTTGAGTTTGTTCTAAAATAACTTTTGGCCTGGTTTGGTTTAAGTTCTGAATTAATTTGATTATGAATCAAATTTACCATCTGGACTGAAAATATCTTGAATCAAGTTTCGGATGAAAATAGGGATGTTGGTTGGTATTTGGATAATTTTATGTTATTTATGTAGATGCTCCTGATGAAGCACGTGAATTGTAATGGATTCAAGGCATTGTTTTTTTTTCCTTCATCTATCTTGAATTCTTGGTTTTGCAGGTTAGGAATAGAGAAACAAATAGATTAGCATTCTGATTCCTAATTTAAAGTAAAGTTTTCAAATTGTTGTTTAAACATCATTCCCTATTCAAAGTTTGAGATTTCGTAATTGAATTTGAGATTACGTAAGTGCCAATTCTTGAATCTCTCTACATAATTCTTCATAGGAAACTAATTATGTAGATCTCGGTGTCATTAGGAACACCGACGGGGTGTGAGTCTTTGGGTCCGTCTACTTTACCTACTCCACATTCGAGTCCTGTGAACGGCGGTGATTTTACTCCAATCATGAAGGAGCAAGTTCCAGCCTTGAATAATATAGATTGAATGTACTTAACTCCATTGTTTTTTTTTCAATCAATGCATAGAACATATAAACACAGTTCGTACGTATATACAACACATATGTTACGTATATATATCACATGTGTTATGTATATGTAACGTAGTTCGTACGTATATGTATCACATGTGTTACGTATATGTATTACATGTGTTACGTATATGTAATCCAAACAATCCTTGAAATGATTCTTACTAAATTAAATAAAACTTAACCATACTCTAAATCTAACAAACTCCTTTATTTAATAATAAATAAACTTCATAACTTCTAATTAATTCCTAAAATTTGCAACATTCAATCTTCAATTCCACTAGAAACTTGTTGCCCAAACTGGTCAAGCCAAAACTCTAGCACACATCAAGCAATTTTAGGAGACTTTCACTCAAACTCAAATATTTCAGTTTACATGTGAACTTAACAATTAAAAAACCAACATTATATATATAGGGGAAGTTTCCACTAAAAAGTGTTTTTCGCTAAAAAATCATAAGAAGTTGGTCAAACGAACTCCGATTGAGCTCATTTCAATGGCATTGTAACTGTCTCATCGAACCTTAATCCGCCCCCGAAAACCTAAACCCCCTCCACCCGCACCCCCAAAAACCTATACCACCCCTCCAACCCCACCCCGAAAAGACTAAAACCCCCACCCCCACCCTCCAAAAACCTAAACCCCCACCCCACCACTAAAAACCTATACTCATCCCAAAAACCTAAACCCCCCACCCCCACAAAAAAAAAACCCTAAACCCTAAGACTAAAATCATAAAATACACTAAAATGTAAACCCTAAAAGCCAAGATGCTACAGTTCGTTTGATATAGTTGTTTAAGATTTTTGTCATTTATTAGACTTTTTAACGAAATATTACTTCTTATTTGAACCTCCCCATATATATATATATATATATATATATATATATATATATATATATATATATATATATATATATATATATATATATATATAGGGTTGGGTTCCAGAGAAAACCAATAGTTAGGCGAAAACCGAGAAAACCACTAAAAAACCAATTTTAACCAATAATAAAATAATATTTTTATTTTTATTTTATTTTTATTTTTTTATAAGAGTATCAATGTAATATTACAAATTTTTATAAAAAAGTTATTTAAATATTGGCTTACATATACGTAACCCATAGTGTTACGTATACGTAAACAGAAAACAAAAAAATTCAAAAAAATTGCGGTTACGTATACGTAACCTATAGTATTACTCATTGTTTTAGTGGTTTTCTCGGTTTTCGCCTAAGTTTGTGGTTTTCTCCAATGTTTTCAGAACCGGACCGGACGTCGAACCGGTCTCCTTACCGGTCCACTGGTCGGACCGGATTTAAGAACCGGACGACGTCATAAATATTATAAAAATATATCAATCCAAACAACCATTAATCCTTTCAAAAACCACTAACAAGTCAATTCCAATAATTTTAAACTAACAATTACCTACGAAATACGAAGCCGAGAGACTTAAAAAAGATTAAAAAATAAATAAATAAATAAAAATAGTCAAGCGGTTCGCCCGGTCAGACCACCCGGTTTCCGGTCCGACCGCCGGTCCGTCCGGTCCGACCACCGGTTCGCTGCAGGACCGGTTCAACATATGTAACCGGACCGGTCAGACCACCGGTTCCCGGTCCGACGGCCGGTCCGGTCCGGGTTTCAAAACATTGGTTTTCTCTTGATCTCTCCCATATATATATATATATATATATATATATATATATATATATATATATATATATATATATATATATATATATATATATATATAGGGTTAGGTTCAAATGAGAACTCATAAATACTTGAGAACTCGCCAGAACTCGTCAAAAAACCAATTAAAACCATTTTTTTTTTGTTTTCACTATCTTTATTATTAAAATATAGCATAAAAAATAATTTATCTATTCAATTAATTCATCTCTTCTCTCTAAATTATCCTTAAAAAAATTTATATAGATGTGTAAATGGTAAACACTTACACATGTGTAAGTGGTAAACTTGCACAAGTGTATATTTTTTTTAATATATGAAGACATGTAAATTTACATATATAAATTCATTTTTTTATGTTGTATTATAGCAATAAAGATAGTAAAAACAAAAAAAAATGGTTTTGATTGGTTTTTTGATGAGTTCTCACGAGTTCTCAAAATATTTAGGAGTTCTCAAATGATCCATTCCCTATATATATATATATATATATATATATATATACGGTGAGGTTCAAATGCTAACCAATATTTATATGATATAAATGATAACCACTCTCAAACATAGTGTTACGTATATGTATCAATTATCATTATAATAAGTTATATATATGTAAACACTATGTGTCACGTATATGTAACATTATTTGGTACGTATACGTAAGACTCATCATTTCCGTATATACGTTCAAAATATTTATTTAAGATACTTAAATACTATTTTAACAATTAAAAGAAAAAATAATTTCTAAATTATGTGATTGTTTTATAGTGGTTAGCACGGTTATCGCATAAAAAGTTGGTTAACATTTGAACCCTTCCTTTTATATATATATATATATATATATATATATATATATATATATATATATATATATATATATATATATATATATATATATGGTGATGTTCATAAGAAAACTAACATTTAGAAAGAGAATTAGAGAACTACTCATTAAATGCAAACAAAATTAATAAAAAAATCATAACTCAAAATATAAATCAAAACTAAAAAAGTGGTTCGGAGAGCTTTAGGGTTTAGTTTTTTGAGATACACCTTCCCAAAAAAATTTAATGTGCTAAATTGTGCTGTTTTACCATAAACCAGCACATTTACGTAAACTAACACAATTTCATTAAGTGTCGATTTTGTTTTTATAATAAAATATAGCAATACTATACTTGAATTGAAGATAAAAACACGCTCAATTTTATGGTGTAATTTTTTTTTAAATAATGTCGTATGAAAATTTTAAGTATGTTTAAAAAAAGTAAGGGAATTTGAATTTTTTTTTTGACAATTGTGGGTTTTCCAATAATGCCCTTCACTCTTTATTTTTATACACTTAAATCTCTACCCTTAATTATCCAATTGAATAGATGAGATTGCTTTTTAACCAAATTACACTATATATATATATATATATATATATATATATATATACTAGTTTAGAACCTGTGTAATACACAGGGTGAAAAAATATTAATATATAAAAATTTTAAATCTTTATATATATTTTATAGATGAAAAAATGTAATACATATAGTAACAATAGCAAACAAAATCAAAAAATATGTAAAATTTAATATAATTGAGTTTCAAAAATACATTAAATATTATTCAATTTAATTTGACTTTCATTGCTATTTGATTGAAAACATAAGCTAGGTAATTATATTTCAAAATTTATTATAATATGAGATAATTTAAAATAAATGTGTTTTATTAGTATAATTAATAATTTGTTTAAAAATATATTATTATTGAAAATATGGTATTCATTTATTAAGAGAGAGAGGCGAAAATTTTTTTCTAAAAATGAATTTGGAGGCGACACATGGCATTGAGAAACCTTTATTTATTATATAGTATATATATATATATATATATATAATGAAAAAAGTCAAAATAAAAAATAATGTTGCATTGGTTTGACCATATGCAAGTGCAATAACTCCATCACTCATGACTTCAAGAATTGGATATCATAAAATTTGATTAAATGAACATGGAGAATGACTTGTTCGTAACTCTATCCCAACCTACTTCCAGATTTCACTTCACTTTAAAATACTAATTTAAATTAAAGAAATATATATTTATATTTATATATATGGCAAAAATCATTAGAAAACTCATTGTTGGAGAGAAACTAAAACTTCTCATTAATAGCATTTTCGTAATTAATGTCATATTTTTTGAAAGGCAAAAAAAACTAGGAGGGTAGGGGTGAGGTGGGGGTGGGTGAGGAGGGTTGGGGATGGGGGGTTTAGGTTTTTGAGGTGTATCCTAATTTTTGGCCTAATTTTTCTTCTGATGATCGATTCAACCTCTGATAAAAAAATATACCTTGGTTATATTTCATGTATTCAACAAGTTTAGTAAGCAGCATAACGGCCCTATTGTCCCGATGGAAAGAGGAACCCGTGATTAGCTTTTCGGGAAATTTTCAAACAAACAATTTCAACGAAATCTTTCAATTTCTTATTTTACTATGTTCAACTCTATGTATTCCTCTATGCGTAGAGTACATTGAATGTACATAAATGGCTATAACAGAGTTTCTCTTATTCGTATTAACAGTTATTATAGGATGAATGTTTTTATGTGATGCTAACGATTTAATAACCATTTTTGTAGCTCCAGAATGCTTCAGTTTATGCTCCTACCTATTATCTGGATATACTAAGAAAGATGTACAATCTGTGTAGATCCGACTGTTCATCCTTGAAAAGGTAAGTAGATTACAAAACCAACCGACATTTCTACGATGTACACCATAGACATTTCATGTTTTGAGCACACAAGTGGATGACATTTTGGGGCACTAGGCTGAAATATTATAAGACCACCAAATCCAAATTTAATAGACTACATTTGAACATGTTTAAACCAAGCGACCGTTTGCAAAACCAACCGACATTTCTATACTCCTTTGGCACCACATGTATAGTCGATTTTTAATTTTGAAACCACCAATTCCATTACACTATTACCATCACATTACCACATATGAGGTATTCAATGTCACATTTTCCACAATAGAATTCCAAATCTATCGATTCCAGCAAACATTTGGTAATATCTATAAACTTTACCACCAGATAAAGATCAAGAACGAATAATATGAAAAACAGTGAGGTTTGAGGCGTATTTATAATAAATTTTTTTACGGATCAGCACCGACAGGTCTGCAACAAGCTTCAAACAACAACGAAGTTTGCGTGAAAGAACCGAATTGGAACGAGCAATGCTCAAACATATGAAGAAACTCAAAGAAGGTTGAGCGATTGGAAATCTGAACCTAAAACGAGTGAAATACATAACTCAACCAAATGACCCGTTAACCCTCACCTAAATTATTTATTGAAAATTTAAAAGAAAATCAAACCTGGTATGACCCTTTAACCCAACTTAAACGGTCAAAGGAAACTCCTAATAACCTTACTATATTTTATTTTTATTAATTTTGTTTATACGACCCTTTAACACATACAACCCAGAGAAATATTGTTCATATCTATGTAACCAAACCTAATTAGTGATTTGTTTGACTCTCATTCCCACCTTCGGTACGAATATGAAAACCTAGCTATATTTTATTTTTATAAATTTTTTTAATGGCATGAAAACCTAACTATTTTTTTAAACAGCAAAGGCGCGGATAATCAGGATCATCCTTACAAACGGATTACATTTCCGTCCGAAGAACAGGATGAAATCCACAACTAGGAAAACCCATGTTTTAACCTAAACATTTTATCTCAAACGAAATTCAAACTCATGACCTCTTTTTTAAAAAGTTATAAGGTTATCAGTGAATCTTAAGGGTGAAGGGGGCACCATACTCACCCAAAAAATTTACTCACCAAACTGCCCAATAGAATTCTGTCACCTCAAAACTACTCAAACTACTCTCATTTACTCAGATTTCATTGGAAACACCTTACTAATTTACTCATTTACTCCCCAACTTTTTTTAAAAAAAAATAAACATTTAAATGAAAAAAAACATACTTTTTTATTAATTAAAAATACAAAAGACAACTAAAAATAACAAAATATAATAACAAGTTATAAAATAAAAAAAAAAGCCCGAGAAATTAAACATAATCGTCTTCTGAAGCGCTACTGGCCCACTCCGGTAGTGTAGCAAAATGTTCAACAAGATCATATCGTAGTCTAAAGTGTGTCTCTTGATCCCTGACAATGCTTAAAAACAAATCTTTCGGTAAGCGAAATCTCCCTTTAAACGAATATGCGTCGTACTTGGGGTGTTCGACGAAGTAATCCTTCAACAGAACTATGTTAGCAACTTTACGATCATGATGTACACAATTTTTCTTTGATTTTAACGTATCCTCACGAGTAAATTAGTAGGGTGTTTGCAATGAAATCTGAGTAAATGGGTAGTTTGAGTAGTTTAAAAAACCGAGAAATTAAACATAATCGTCTTCCGGAGCGCTGCTGGCCCAATCCGGTAGTGTACCAAAATGTTCAACAAGAAAAGTGTGTCTCTTGATCCCTGGCAATGCTTAAAAAACAATCTTTCGGTAAGCGAAATCTCCCTCTAAACGAATCTGCGTCGTACTTGGGGTGTTCGACAAAGTAATCGTTCAACAGTACCGTGTTAGCAACTTCACGATCACGATGTACACAATTTTTTTTATTATGCCGTATCCTCAAGCTCGCTAGCCGCAGCGGCAACTTTGGACAAAAACTCAATGCCACTTGATTCGAAAGTATCGTAAAGAAAATCATCAAAACCACTAAAATCAGATAATCCCGAATGCAAATCAAGAATGCTAGAATTGAATGAAGAAAATTTGTTAAAAAAATTGGGGTTCTAAAAAAATATATAGGTGAAAAAGAGTGATTTGTTTTAAAGGAAAGAGTGAAATATATATATATATATATATATATATATATATATATATATATATATATAGGGGAGGGATCAAGAGAAAACCACAAAGTTAGGCGAAAACCGAGAAAATCACATCATTTCAGGCAATTTTTTTATTTACGTATACGTATTCAAAAACAATTTTTTTGATTTACGTATACGTAACCGCAATTTTTTTGTTTTATGTTTACGTATACGTAACACTATGTGTAAAAATATTTTTTGGTAAAAATGTTTAATATTACAATGATACTCTTATAAATAAATAAAAATAAATATTATTATATGATTGGGTAAAATTGGTTTTTTAATGGTTTTCTTGATTTTCGCCTAACTTTTGGTTTTCTCTGGAACTCTCCCCTATATATATATATATATATATATATAGGAGAAGTATAAATTATAACCCCTTTGAGTTGTGAAACCTATGCAACCTCATTGTATGGCTCAAAATCGGCCAAATCATCATATTTCAACATTTTCCACCTTTCTTGTTTTGAGCATTCAAGGGTATTTTTGATACTTCACTCTATGCACATCTTTCAAGTTGTACCTTTTCTTGTTGACATCTTATCTAGCATTTAATGATCTCATTTCTCCATAACTTCATTTCAAGTCTTGAAAACACAAATTCTATTTCTCTCTCATATATCTCTTTTTTGAAAACACAAATCCAAAACTTCTTCTCCTTACTTAAGAACACTAACCTCCATGTAAATTTGTTCATCCAAGAGACATCCTCAATCGGTGCTCATTAGAAGTTGTTATCGTTGAGGGGTTTTTCGGAGTGGAAATCTAACACCGCAATTTTAAAGATTGCAAGCTAATATCTTGGTTGGGTGAAGATCTTACCCAGAGCCGTTGATTTAGAATCGTTCATTATCGTTTGTTGTTGGTTCGTCACCTAGCACTGATAAGTCACATCGGTGACAATCATGGTGCGAATTGTTCTTCTGATTTGGTTGAACAAACAGGCGTGGAGGACATACGACAGAGATATAGTGGTGGAGAGATTGAAAAAGAGGTTTAATTAATTGCAAAGAAATTATGATATTTTTGTTGATTTCACAATAAGAAAATTATATTTTTATTTTTTATTTTTGATCCTTATGAGTTGGTTTAGCATCTTATACAAATATTTAATATGTATTTTGTTTTTCTGGAATATATATACTTTTAATTTAGTTTGATTCACATCTTTTCATTTGGAAGTTGGGTATTCAGGGACACAGGGCAGAGAAACGGTGGTGTAGAGATTGAAAAAAAGGTTTAATTAATTGCAAATAAATTATGATATTTTTATTGATTTCACAATAAGAAAGTTATATATTTGTTTGTATTTTCGATCCTTATAAGTTGGATTAGAATCTTATACAAATATTAAATATGTATTTTCTTTTTCTAGAATATATACGTTTAATTTAGTTTGATTCACATCATTTCATTTGGTAGTCGGGAATTCAGTAGATAACGACGATTCACATCATTTCATATGTAACTACCAAATTTTACATGTGTAACTACTTAAAAAAAACCCTCGTTTTTGATTAAAAAAACTCTTGTTTTTACTATTGAAATTTATATATTTAACACTGATAGTTACATATTTTTGTAAAAATACGTTTTTTATGTCTCGTTTTAGAAAAGTCTCATTTTAAAAAAAGTTTCGGTTTGATTTCTTGTAAACTTTTTGCAACGCCATGTGTAACATTGATAGTTGCATATGTAACTAAATAAAATCAAAATTTTTTTTTTTTACAAAAACCTTGTTTTCATATAATTTATATTGATTAGTGATTAATTTTTTTTTCATATGTTTTCCGGTGATATGTTACAAAATACAAACATTAGGGCGTATATACAACTGTTTTATTTGGATTTTGTGTTACAATGTTATATGTGTAACATTTTTGCAGTTATATGTAACATTATTAGCTTGCTTTTATGATCGGTAAATACGTAACATTACAATGTTACATTAGTTACCCGCATCTGGTTATATATATGTAACACGGTCTCGTTTTTAAAAATCATGTTTTAAAAAAAATTCTTCAAAAGAAAATGTCATTTAAAAAATATCCAGAATTTTAAATATGTCATTTTAAAAAATATTATTCAAATTAAAATATATACCCATCTACAAAGAAAAATCGCATAAAGGTTACATATGTAAGTTGTAACTAGGCATATTACATGACCGACTATCAAAATGTTACATATGTAGATAACAATCACATAAAGGTTACATATGTAGATAACAATGTCATATGTAGGTAACAATGTTACATTATGTAATGTGATAGTCACATATGAACTTTCCTAGAGCACGTGGACACCTCAGGACATAATTAAACTACTTTAAAACACACCCAACTGTTAGATGATTTTTTTCACAACGCATGTGGAATATTTGTTTTTTATTAAGTCACATATGCGTAACAAGTTGGTTACATATGTGTGACATTGTAGTGTTACATACGTAACCATCAAAAAGACACCACATCATAAAAAACAATATATACTCAAAGCGGTACATGCTATAAAATATTAAATTACTCATATATAAATGCCATGTCACAAACGAGTTCCAGCGATCCAAGAAATAAAAAAGAACAAAGAAGAATCTCAACCCTTTGTTTGTGAATTAATTACCAACGCATGTTGATTATTTATTTTTTTTAAAGTTACATATGCGTAATAATCCAGTTACATATATGTAACATGCTATTTACGTATGTGTAACATTCTAGTTACATATGTGCTACCACTATGATTTTTGTATATATGTTACCAAGTTAGTTATGCATCCTCATGTTACATATTTGTAACATAATAGTTACATATTTAACATTTCGAAGTTACATGTGAAAAGTTACATGTTAAATAAAATACATTATCCTAGGAAGTAAATTAACATAATATTGAGGTTTAAATATAAGAAGCAAAACTAGAATAAACATTACATAGCCTTTCTTTGTCAAATAAACCACACCACGATCTCAGATTCATCATCGAGTCATCCTTTTAGATTAATCAACTTTGAAAGAGAAAAATCTGCATGAGTAAAATATCATAAGCTCTGGATAATAAATATGTAATTAGGTAGAAATCATTGAGAAAACCCTAAATTAAAAGTGTAATCTTACCTAATGACTCAAAATGATGCATCGGTTGTTCTAGAACCTCCAAACCTGACCGGCATGTAAAAAATGGGCCGCATCTTCTGTCATCACCGTTGCATGCCTAAAGAACAAAAACCTAAATCTTTAAAAACTCAATTAATCCCCACAAAATGAAGAACTCGAATAAGATAAAAACTGAGTAACCTGAAGTTCCGATGTATATGGCATGAGGTCAACGATCTTCAAATGGAAATGGAAACGTGGTTGCTCTGCATTTCATCGATTGTGCCACTCTCTCTCTTTCTACATTTTTGCTTTTTGAATTTTGCATACGAAAGTTTGATTTTTGATTTTGAATTTGATTTGTTGGTTGCATGGCATGATTGTTACCAAGGAAAAAGGAGAGTGAACTAAAATAAAAAAATATATTAAAACCCTATCTATGAAATGAAACACACAAAGCTAAAAAAAAATCAAAACCTCACCTTCTTGATGAAAAAATCTTGAACGATTTCTTCAATTTTTCACCTTTTTTTCGAAAGAATCTTGCTCGCTTTTTTTTAGAGCTTCTTTGTAAAGTATCTTGAACGCTTTTTTTCATTTTATTTTGAAGTTCTCCTAACTCCTTCGTCTTCAATGTTGATGAACACCTTCTTCTAGTTTCATAGGATCAAAGAAATCACAAACCTGTAACCTTTTTCTTCTTGTTTGAAAGATGTATTTTGAGAAGATGATATGATGAAAAAGAATAGATATAAAACTCATTTAAAAAATTTAGTGGTTTTGTAAGTTGAAAAGACATGTTAGTGATTAGATTGTAGCATGGGGAACCCAAAAAACTATTAAATAGTAAAAGTCATATTAACGCTTTTGTACTTTAAAGTCATTAAAAATTACAAAAAAATGTGATTAAACCAATAAAACCATCTCAGTCATTAAAGTTATAATGATCAATGGCTATAACAAAAGTTTCAAAGGTTTCACATCTAAGGAGAGGTTTTATTTTATCCTAACCCTATATATATATATATATATATATATATATATATTTAAAAAAATATTTTATTATGTGTATTGACGGCATTATAGCCATTGGGGATCCACCAACCCACTCCACACCCCCGAGTAAATTCACTCGGACATCTAACCCGGACATACAACTCGAATCGATGTGGACGGTGTTTCCCGTTTACCCGGCTTGTCTCTTTCATACTTGACTCAAACCGAGTTAGACGCCCCCTTCACGTAAGTGGTGATGCTATTAGTTGGAACAAATTGAAATGAAAATGAAATGTAAATGGATGGAAAATAGCCACGTAGGTGGGTGAGCATGTGCAATGTAACATGTGTTTGCGACGTTACAACTTCATTGGGCTTTGTTGATCCCTATGCCTTTTAATTTATTATTTTAATTTTACTTAATATGAAAGTCTGATCTTACTCGTGCAAACATGTTTGGGCTTCCACTCACCCATATGACTACTTTTCGTTAATAAAAAAAAATTGACGTTATTTCTTTCTAATTTTCAATTTAACTATTGAGTTTTAAAATATTAATTTACTATAATAGCAAGTGTTGCACAAAACGTTTTTTTTAGTAATTATACTTAAGTTACTAGTTATTTTTTAAAAAGATTACGAAACTTATATAAATGCTTTAAATAATTCAGTGATTTAAATTCATAACTTTTGTCATACTTTTTACATTTTTTATTCAAAACATCCGTTATGTTTACGTGGCATTGATGGGTGATGTGAAAACATAAAATGAAAAAGTTACCTTTTTATAAAGAAAATATATATTTGTTCATGAGAAGCAATGATACACCTGGACCATATTTATATGAAAATTCTAAGAATAAATTACAATTGTTATTTTTTATTTTTTTTTAAATTATGGAATGGGTCATTTAAAGCAATATTTTCATAACCGGACTGGACAACGAACCGGACACCTTACCGGTCCGATGGTCGGACCGGTCGGATCGGTCGGACCGGATTTAAGAACCGGAGAACGTTATAATTAATTTATAATTTTTAAGTAAAAAAAGCTTAGACATACGTAAAAAATACAACAAAAATAATATATAATGTTTTAAAATATTTAAAAGGGATTATATATACTAGTGATAATCAAATACGCATAAAAAAGTATTACCGTTTAAAGTTTTGAATTTCACTTATTGTCCTTTATTTCATAAAGTTCTTACGAATTTTGTCATTTCCACTAACGGATGTTAAGTTTTCTAGTTAAGTCATCTCATGTACATTGTATATGAGGGCATTTTAGTCTTTTTACTCTTAAAGAACAACTCTTGTAATTTAATTAAGTTTTATAAATTTAAAAAATTATTTTATTTATTAAAATTTATTACAAATCTATACTATATAATAAATAAAGGTTTTTTTGCCACGTGTCGCCTCCATATTCATTCTCACAATTTTTTCCCCGTATCTCTCTCTTATTTAATGTCCTTCCATCTTTTAATAATAATATATGTATAAATAAAATACTAAGTATACTAATAAAACACATTTATTTTAAATTATCCCTTATTATAAAAAACTTTAAAATTTAATTATGTAACTTTTGTTTTCAATCAAATAGTAAATGAAAGTTAAATTATATTAAATAGTAATTAACGTATTTTCAAAACCTATTTATATATTATTTTTTACATATTTTGAATTTGTTTTCTATCGTTAGTATATTTGTAATATATTTTTACACCTGTAAAATATATACATAAAGATTTAAAAATTTTATATATTGATATTTTTCACCCCGTATGTATACACGGGATCTAAACTAGTAGTATTATATATGTGTTATTAGTCCCACCACTCCACCATTCTTCATCCCACTGTCCACGTTGTGTTCGATTTTCCGGCAATCCATCAAGGGAACTTCGACAACACCCTAATCATCCATCATCACCCTGAAACTTAAATAAAACAGATGCGACAATAAAAAAAAATCCAATAAATAAACCCGAGTTCTTGAATTTACATCAATAAAACATCATCCGACAACTCCCGCAACCCAATAAAACATATCCGACAACTCCGGAAACCCATCAAGGGAACTCCTGCAAATTTACATCAATAAATAATCGACGAATAGAAAGTAGCAGGAGATGATTACAATTGATCTTTTTTTTTCTTTCCCGAATCGATTGATTCCCTGAGTTCTTGATTTTAGGTAATGGTAATGAAGAAGAAAACTACCACCGACTACCCATCTGTGCAATTTCACACCCAATTTTAGAGGCTGGCGAGCCCTCTTTATCTCTCTTTGATCGCCGCCCTCCAATACCCCAAACACACCGGCAGCATCCCTTCACACCATAACGTTTGCCGCTACACCAGCGGAGCAGATGCTGTCGCCTTTGACAGCCAATACTAGGCCTGTAAACAAACCGAACGAATACGAACATCGATGTGTTCGTGTTCGTTTATTTAATTTTAACCGAACACGAACACATAATCAAACACATTTTTTTGTTCATGTTCGTTCATTAAGAAAATGGAAATGTTTGTGTTCGTTTTTGTTCGTTCGTTAAAAAGATAAACGAACGTAAACGAACACAAATGAACAAACATAAAACGAACACAAACGAACAAACATAATAAAAACAATTTTGCTCGACTGAAAAAACAAGGTCTCAAGGTTGAGTGTATGATTTCAAAATAAACTTTAAATTCCTACTAACTCTCTAATACATAAATAATAGTATAAAGAAATATAATAATTGTAAAATTATAAAAGTAAATAGCTTAATAAAAAAAGAAAATAAATGAATTATAAAAATATTAAAAAAAATTATTTTATAAAATAAATAAGTTACTTAATTAATTAATAAAGTTTTAAACCTTTTAATTAAAAGTGAGAAAAATATATTATTTATTCAAACAAGCGAAAATAAATATATCTTTATAAAATAAATAAGTTGGTTAATTAATTAATAAAATAAAAAATCTACAAAATAATAGTGATAAAAAGAATAAATGAAATATAAAAGAAAAAGAAAAAATAAACTAACTTTACATTATAAGAATTGTCTTTTAGGGTTAAAAAACAATAATGGCCTTAACTTAACAGAGATATTTAACTTTGGTTAGTCAAAAGGACAATAAATGAGAGAACTTTTCAAATAAAAGATATTGAGTGAAACTAAAAATTTAAAGAACTCATTTCATAATTTTGAAAAACATAAAGGACAAAAATTATAATTTAGTCTATATAAAAGGAAATCAAAATTGATAATAAAAAAAAACAAATTAAACAGGTAAATAAATGAAATCCACGATTCACACCTTTTTACGGTAAAAGTAGAATCAATCAAAATCACTAATATTAAATGCTAATCTTCGTAGTCAAGATCAAGGCACTAAAATCCTTTTGTGAGATAGATGTTAGATAAATCGGGTCCAACTATCCCATCAATCCGGATCAAACCTCAAAACCAGGAGGAAACCGACAACTTGAAAAACCCCTAGCTTAACCTAAATAATTGCTTCGCTACAGGTGATACTCGAACCCAAAATCAAGACTTTAGATGAAGAAAATTTTGTACAAAACTCGGATAAACCGTCAAAAACGGTTTTCAATAAAATATACCACTAGTTACTCTGGTAGATAAAAGTGATGTACGTTTAAAATTCGTTCAAATACAAATATCAAATATGGTACTTATGGAATCAACTTCACATAAATTTATTTCTCACCAAAAAACAATTTTTTAAGACGGCATATATTAATTAAAAAATAATCCTAGAGATACTACTTACCCATTAGTAAAAAAGAGGGTCGATTTGGGATTAGTCCACTTCGTAAAATCTCTTGTCTTTTATGTGGGAATTCATGAGTTCAAACTCAGAAACTAGATAAATTTATTAGTGTAATTTAGAAGTAGAAATATCATAGATTTGTTGTTAAAAAATAAAAAGAGGGCCAATTTAGAACTAACCTACTTTATAAAACATCATATTCTTTAGATGAATGGTTATGAATTCAAAATCAGTCATAAGCTAAATTATTTATTGTAATTTTGGATTAGGAGTAACGTAAAAAAAAGGACCAAGAAGAGGACCATTTGGTCATTTACACAGTAAATGCCAACCCCTTGATGTTTGACTTGTAAACATCGTCACAATCCAAAGTACACAACAAGCATTTCCCAATAACTTAAATCAACAAACCCAACAGACACCAATGCACAACAACCTATGAATAATTTACAAGTCAATGCAACAAATTAACATTCTCTGAGCCGTAAAAAACCGATTCTTTTATTTAATAAACTTTAAATATATTAACTTTCAGAAATATTTAAATTTATAAAAAATTACATTAAAATACAAATTATACAATTGTCATAATTCACAAACTGTATTTATGTAAACTATATATTTGTAGTAATAATCTACATACGTGACTACGTTACCCTTTAAACTTTAATAACTTATACTCATTTTGACTTGAAAAATTATAATATTTAATAATTATTTTGTATACAAAAAATGTTTTTCAAACCCTCACGTTTTGCTAGCCTAAATAACCTCACAAACACACACTATTGTGTGAAAATGAGATCAAGATTTAACGCCCTTCCTTCTTGTTAACGGCTCCTGAACCCAACCGCCCATGATCCCACACCCCTACCCTACCCTACCCCCTACGCCACCCTACCACCTCAACCCTCTATATATCTTCTTTTATATTCCCCACAAGCCACAAATACAAATACTCTCTATTTCACTCTCTTCATTTCCCTCTCTCTCTAAAAATGTTTGACCAAATGATGATTCACTACCCACAAAGGCCAATGGAAAATAGGTGGAAACCTAGTGTGGAAATTGCACCAAATTGTCCAAGATGTGCCTCATCCAATACAAAGTTTTGCTACTATAATAACTATAGCTTGTCACAACCTAGGTACTTTTGTAAAGGTTGTAGGAGGTATTGGACCAAAGGCGGGTCTCTTCGCAATGTTCCCGTTGGTGGCGGGTGTCGGAAGAACAGACGATCACGATCCGCTAGATCGTTACAAACAGGGGGTGGTAGTTTGAGTTATATTAATAACTCTAGCTTCAGTGGTGACTCTGCTAACGAGTCACCTGAACGAGCTAATATTGACCTTGCTGATGTGTTTGCTAAATTTTTGAATCAAAACTCAGATCAACAGAATCATGAGGTAACAGGCTATGATTCTTCAAGTGGGAACGGTGATTCTTCAAGTGGGAATGAGGTGCGATCTTGTGATTTAACTGAACAATTTGAGTTGCAAAACATGGTGATTCCTTCGTTTAATAATGAAGACAACCAAATCGACGAATTTATAGCTCAAAACACGAACCTTATTGAGCTACAAGAGATACTAAATGAAGAATTACCCCAAGATATATATTGGAGCAATGACACATCTACACTTTCAAGTCTACCATGGCAACATGATTTTGAACCATTCATACGCAACAACGATGATTTTAACATCACTACCGACATAGTTACCGAGGATTGGAGCTCAACGTCGTTGGATCTACCATCGGTGGGAAAGTTTTTCCAAAGCTTTTAAACAAATTCTCTTGATCATCAATTTTTTTGTCATAAGTTTTATTAGGAAAAAATGTTTGTCTTGGAAGTTAAATGTCACATTCCAAGAAAACTATACATACACATAACACATTTATACATATGGAGTTCTTACATATATATATTAGCTGATACAATAAAATCCATTTCATTTGATTTCAGTTTTAACATTATTGTAGTTTCATTTTCTTACAATATAGTAATTCCTCCACCTCAACCTTCTTAAATAATCAAATTAAATTGACACTTAATTACATCATGATTAAAATAACCCAAGTTAAATAGATAGTAATCAAAATATCATTTGAGGGCAAAAATTACAAATTTTAAATTTAGGAAATATTATATGACAACATAAATATTTTATAATATAGTATATAAAATCATATTTTATCGTAATAATCGAATCTAAACTTATAAGTTTTATTTAATTTAAATATATAAGTTTTAGAATAATAATGTTATTCATGTTCGCTTTTAATTTTGTTAATAAATAAAATGGAAATCCTAAAATTTATTCGTCTTGTATAGCAGTTGAAAATGAGTTGTAGCACTTCTATTTCAATTTAATGTAATCTTGACGGGCAATGTTGGGTATAAACCTAGGAAACGTACCTCTCTAATAAAGTAAAGAGTAAGAGAGTGTTTGGGATTGTTTATTTATATAAGAATTAATTACACGGATGGCCCCTGTGGTTTACTCAGATTTCACTTTTGGCTCCTGGGAATGCTAAATTACAAGTTTGGACCAATAGTTTGCACACTTGTTTCACTTTTGGCCCCTGAGTTGGATGGAGGTTAACTTTTTCAGTTAAGTGCATGTGAAATGACTAAAACACCCATCTGAACAAAAGTGTCAACCCCCCTTAACTATTCACACCTCCTCCACCTCCAACCATCATCTCCACCCTCTCACACCTCCTCCACCTCCACCGCCCGTGTTCTCATCTCCGACAACCTAATCAGCCGCAGACGAAGACCCGTCCTTCACCTGGTGGCTTACCAGAGAGAACCAGACCCCGAACCATCGCCGCTGGGTTTAGCCCGTCTATCACCAGCACCGCCGTCGAAAATATCCACCGGAGGAGCCGTCGCCGGGAACTCTTGTCGGAAAACATGTCGGCAGAGAGGGTTTCTCTTCCAACTTTCGTACTCTGTCTCTGCCACACCCAAGCGAGGCTTTAGGAGCGTTTCGGTTCCTAATGTATACATTTGAGGTTGATTCAATTGAATTTGTAATTGATAATCGGTCATTGTTGAGGAATCGAAAAGAGGTTGCTCCGACGGAGATGGTTAAGGTTCCGGCCATGTTGATAAAGCTTAAATTTAATGATAATTTGGGGCTAATTTAGAAGGATTTAATGGACTGTGGAAGAATTTGGGGCTAATTTAGCAGTTACATTTTGGTGTAACAAATTCAAGATCAGGAGGTTCCGAAGGGGAATCGATCTTGCCGGAAATGATGCCGGAGATGGTGTGTGACAGCGAGGAGAAGGGATGAATGTGTTTGAGGCCGGTTGACTTTTTAGGAGTCAAAATTAGAAATCTTGAGTCTGGTAGTGGGGAAGGGTGTTTTGGTCATTTTTTACAAAATTAACAGAAAAGTTAACCTCCATCCAACTCAGGGGCCAAAAGTGAAACAAGTGTGCAAACTATTGGTCCAAACTTGTAATTTAGCATTCCCTGGGGCCAAAAGTGAAATCTGAGTAAACCACAGGGGCCATCCGTGTAATTAATTCTTTATATAACTTCAAAAGTGATTTTTGACTTTTTACTTTTCTAATAGAAGTTTTTAAAAAACTGTTTAGATTAGATTATGTGGTGGGAAAAGCCAGTAAATCAATAAGTTATTTTTTAAAAAGTGTTTGACTTACCTTATTTTTGTAAAATGACCAAAAAAGACATTCTTTTGTATGAGAAGTTACCTCCGATGATGTAACCGGCGACGACGATTTGCACCGGCAAATAGAACGTGTTGCAGTCGTCGAAGAGAGAACATAGGAGAGTTGCGAGCAGATGAGAGAACGAGAAATATTTATTATAGGGTAAATGGTGGGTAGATTAGTAATTTTATGTTCAAAAAGTCTTAAAGGAGTTTAAAAGGCTAGAATTTGTGACTTTTGGAAAATAACTTTTTAAACTTATTAAAAAGTCAAAATAAAAATGACTTTTATCTATGTCAAACACTTTTTTAACTTATTGACTTTTTGAAAAAGCAAATAAGTTAATAAGTCATTTTCAAACTCATCAATCCCAAACATCCCTTAAATTGTTATTTTTATTTCTATGGTTTGCTCACTTTTATTAGTTTCATTTAAAAAGTTTATTTTTATCATATGTATTCTTGTGCTTTTCAAAACTTGTCATTTTCATTCAATTGGTTAACTCCATCTATTTTTTAAAGTTAAACAAGGGACATTTTTGTTTTTATATATTTGTTTATTTTATTTATTTTTAAACACTTATAAGTTAAAAGATATTAAAAACAAATAACCCCCTCTCTCCCTACCACACACACATCCTTCATCCAGCAACATCAATGTCTTCATCCGGCCTCCACACTCCCCCAATCAATTGAAAGAAACGTAAATCCGAAACGTAAATCCTTCATCCAGCAAATAGAAATTGGTGCATCTGCTATAGATCATCAACATCATTGTCTTCTTCCTTTTCTTGAATCGTAATTAGTCATAAATCATCACCTTTTTCCTTTGAATCCGTCACACTCTCAGACCCAATTTCGTTTCACTTGAATTTCTTATCTTTATAAACAAAATTCAATTTCCAAACACGAAGATGGAGAATGCAGAACCCACCAAACATGAAGATGGAGATCAGAAAAAATGGGATTTTTGGGTTATGTTTATTTGTTCTGAGCCAAGACACTGAACATTCTGAGGTATCCCCCACCACAAAACCGACGTTGAATTGTTCTTCTACGACGACCACCGGTCATCGTTGACCCTATCACACCCCAGAATTAGCCTACCCGGGCGTGCGACCAACAGTTGGTACATGTTTCTTATTTCACTGTCTCAGAGTTTTATTACCACAACGAAATAAATCTTGAGTTTCATAACTCATAATATCTTTCAAACACGGGAAACACCCTTTTCATTTCATTAACATATACAGGGAAAAACACCCTGATTGTTTTACAAACGTTTATTATAAAACCAAGGTTTTTATAGAGCCACCATTTCAACTAATGTCTAGGTGGACTTTCCCTTTCATGACATCAAGGATCCATCGTTCTTTGTAGCTATATCTACAATCACATTTATACTTGGTTACCTGTAAAACGTTTGAAAATATTTGATCGGTATAAACCGGTGAATTCATGCGTGCTTTTATTATAATCTGACAAGACTGAATAAATAGAACAATTTGCCCATATTTTAATGATCACTTTACACATCTAACGGACTACCTAGCCCGAATGTATAACCACCCGCCACACTAGGTACTTTCTTGGACAATCTTTGTTTTACGTTATTCACAGCTTTGCACCCATCGTGATATAGGTTTTACGTGTTATTAACAACCAAGCCATAGCCCTAGCCCTGTTACAACGTTTCATCTGTAACACGTATATGATCATACGTGACTCTATGATCTGAATGCTATATATTATATCACCTTATGCGACCAATAGTTTTATTAGTTCATTCAAGTCAGATAATAATTTAAAATTGTTGATGGTTTTGAAAACATAAAATACAAGTATTCACCTTTTCATAGTTTCATTTTAAAGAGTCTCTAGGGTAATGTTTCTTAGGGTTTTTGTTTAACCCTTTTAATTAAAAACAACAATTTGCTTACTGTAACATCAGGTGCTTTGGCTGAAGAGATTTTTCGTGCTTACGCTGAAACCTTTAGGTTCAAATCAATCCAATCGGAGTTTGCAGTTTTGTAAAGGTGCAAATGAACAAAACTTTTGTTTATAATTCGTCTTTTTCCGGAAGCAATTTCATAAGGTTGTAATCTGCAATGGAGATGGGGAAACAGGGCAGGGTAATTAGATAAAGTGGGGTTAGGGTGCGTGGGTGGGTGGGTTAGGGTTTTTTTTTTAAAGAAGATGAAATGGGGTTAGAGAAATTACATAAATAGTCCTTTTGTAGGTAAAAAGACCGTTTTACCCTTATGTGCCTTGCACGTGTCTAGACTTAACACCTATTAGTGTAAAGAACATAGGGTGTGCAAAAATATCTAAAAAAGGACAATTTGTGTACTTATTGAAGTCAAAGGACAGAGAGTGTAATTTATAGTATAATTAAAGAACAATCTATGTAATTTACTCTTTATCTTTTAAGTGATCGTAAACATGATAAATTTAACACTCCAATGATATAAAGCAATTGTACAATTTTAAAAAAAAAATTGTGATGGAAAATTAAGTGATTTTGAATTATTTTTTTATTATGGATTAACTTTTGGATTATTTTTTTATTATAAAATCATGTACTTTTGGATTATTTTTTTAGTTGAAGTTATATTTTTATAGAATTATAGGGTTAATTAGTCAACCTGGTTAAACCCCCAGTACAACCGGTTGAATCATTTATGAGCCAAACCCGATACGATTTAAAAACTTGTTTTTAAAACATTGTTTATGAGATACTATGGATATAGATTTGATTAAAATTAGAAATAAACTATTAATATGATTATAATAATGTAAAATTATTTCAACATCTCAGTTACCTATAAATATCAATATTGTTATCGACTTATCATTGTCGTTTTCTGTATCGATTTGTTCTCACTAGTCTTATTGTAAAACCACATGTTCTTTATTTGCAAACTGACAACCCACAAAACCAATTACGTTTTGTTTAATGTATGTTTGTTTTTCTAAATGTAGGTAGTTCCACTAATTCTAAATATCCAACAAAAGAGTCCTATGTTCGTTTCTTTTACATCTCTTTTGGGAAATAATATGCCAAACAATATGTTAAAACTTTCTTCATATCTATTTTTCAAGTATACATATTTATACTTTTTAAATCGTATTAATCACGTTAACAATCATTGGATATATAAGCGGAACTAGAAGGAATACGGGGTAGTTGAGGTTTATGCTGACCAAAAATTCAGTTAGCAGAGGTATCAAACATCGTTGTTTTCTTTTAGTATGTTCTCTAGTTAGTAATAATTAAAACGAATTTAAAAAGTATAGTTAAAATGAATGTAAAAAATATAACTTCGCTACCTCTCAGATTAAAACGTTTGACTCTTTTAATGAAATTACAACAAATGGGTTATACAAATTCTACACGGTTCTTGGAAAGATCAAAGAGTTAGAGTAGGTTAAAACATGTCGTTTTGGGCATATGATGCTAGTCACTTGGAACAACATTGTGCAAAGAATTACTTGCATCTATCTCCAACTTCTTTGTGAAAGACACATATAACTTGTTTCACATTATTTGTTTCGGTGTTAAATAATGCGGTATTTGGTTTGTTGGGTCAAGAAATTTAGGACGCAGATTATGCATATGTTACTTACAACATTAGAGAGAGAATAAATTTCAAAAACTAAAATGGAAAATTATATAACACTAAATTATTTGGGACCAAAGTCTTGCATCAAATACATATTTGAAAATGTAATACATAGAGCGTCAAATAATTATTGTTTTTTGGAAAGGCGGATGTTATTAGAAAAAGGCCAAGCCGGGGAGCAATAAAACGCAAGGATTGAAACTAATCCAATTTTTTCAAAGAAGATTGTTGAGTTTGTATATATCTGTAAACCATAAAAATCCTAAAGACTTTATATCCCCGATAATATCTTCGACTTAATTAGCTGCTTTGTTGGAGAACTGAGCCTCATATCTGGCTTTTCAAATACACCAAAATGCGATGAGAATGATGCATTTGAAGACCTCCTGATATATCTTCTCAGTGAATGCCGATCTATGAAGTTCCAAAAGATCCCGAAACGAGAAAGCGAAAATCGGATTAATCTTGCACCAACTACTAACGTGCTGCCAAATAATCGTAGCGAAGTAACAAAAGGAAAAAATATTATCAGTCGTTTATGTCGAGTCACCATATAGAGGGCAGGAGAGAGAGGCCAAGGGGACCTTTCGGAGACGAAGGGCCTCCAAAGTCGGGATACGAAGGGCTAAGGGGACCTTTTAAAGATGTAACACTCACGCCCCACGCCCCCTCTCGCGGGGGTGGCGCGGTGTTCCACGCCCCTCACGCCCGCTACGTCAACCCATGTCTCACGGAGACCATTACACATAGGCTGACAATAACGATAATAGTAATGCCTCTAGTCACTCGTGTATACTCTAGATTCACCCATTCGTTACCTTTAGACAGCCGTTGCCGACATTAAGGGCGGAACATATAAGAGGCAGAGGGGGTTCAGCCCCTCCCCCCTTATTTTTTTTTACTCAAAAGTATTGATTTCGGTCCATTAAGTTTATTTCATATTAATTATAGTGTTTGGGCCCCTATTAATCCAAACCAAAAGTCCAAATTTTTGCTTAAAAGTATTGATTTCGGCCTATTTTTTGCTCATAAGTATTGATTTTTGGTTCACTAAGTTTATTTCATATTCGACCACTTTTATTTGACATGCATACAAAGCTTCCGTTACAAAATAATTTTAAAAATTAAAACCATATGCATGAAACCCAACAGCTCCTAATAGGTAACTGTAACCCAGTGAAAAGTCTCGTTCATAACTTTAAAATTGTATCAAATATCAAATTATAGAACTGTATATGCAGACATGATGCCTTACACGTCAAGTGCCTGTTACTCATTACACATCTGTTTCGTAGCGGGTATCTATGATCTTTGTATATGAACTTTTGTGGTTAAAAATTACTCAATGAAATTCCTATTATCCAAAACCGGTCTCAAACT
The DNA here is from genome assembly GCA_023525975.1 of Smallanthus sonchifolius. Taxonomy (NCBI): domain Eukaryota; kingdom Viridiplantae; phylum Streptophyta; class Magnoliopsida; order Asterales; family Asteraceae; genus Smallanthus; species Smallanthus sonchifolius. The sequence continues at coordinate 21,502,955 of CM042034.1, forward strand.
CACTCTAAAAACCAAGTACAATTATACATATCCATATTTAATAATTTCAAGTTTCTAACAAATTCAAATACTGTTTATTATAATTTTTTTTCTTTATGATCATACAATATATCTTGCTTCGATGCAAGTGACCGCGTAATAGGTATATTCACTTAAGTGAGTTGGCAATATCGATCACAAATCGATACTTGACATCTTTCTTGATCAACCTCTCAAGAGCCTCATTTGCATACTGAATGGGGACAATCTCTATGTTTGGGTAGATCTCATGGTTTGCACAGTAGTCCAACATCTCCTGTGTTTGTTTTGTGCCACCAGTAAGACTACCAGAGATGCTTTTCATGCCTATAGATTGAATTGCATATGTTAATATAATATATGATTCTTGATGGTTACTTGTGGTACAAGTCATTGTTTACCTCGATTAAGGCTTGCTGGATGAAACTTCACTTCACTTGGAAACCCAACCAAGGACAGTACCCCGCCACTTTTCAACAACGACAGATACTGATCAAACGGGATATCCCCAGAAGCCGTGTTGATTATGAAGTCGAGTGATTTCTCCATTGCCTGCAATGAAAATGCCAAGTAATCAAGGATACATTACTTGTGGTACAAGTAATATTTACTAGAACGGGTTTCACCTTCATTTCCTCGTTGTTACTCGAGATGATAAAGTTGTCCGCTTTTAGAAGATTCAATGCTTCATCTTTCTTTGACAAACTGGTACTGAAAACCGTTACCTTTAACCCAAACGACTTCCCAAACTTCACGGCCATGTGTCCAAGCCCACCAAGCCCGATCACTCCTAGAGACTTACCGGGCTGATTCATCTTATGGCCCATCATGGGCGTCCATACGGTGATTCCAGCACATAGCAAAGGGGCTGCAGAAGCTAACGGGTAGTTTTCTGGTATTTTATAACAATACCTGCAGGTTAACCGTTAATATATATTTACAATCGCATTTCAAAACTCAAATCGTTAATTTTCTTTGACACAGAATCTTACCTTTCGTGAACAACAATGTGGGACGAATAACCACCCTTAGTTACTGTGCCATCGGTGTCAATACCGTCAAATGTGAATACAGCCCCTTTTGAGCATTGAACTTCAAGCCCATCATCACAGTATTCACACTCTCTACAAGAGTTTACATATGTGCCTACTCCAATGTGGTCTCCGGTTTTGAACCGTTGAACGTTTGAACCAACACACTTGACAATTCCAACAATCTCGTGACTGCAGTAAACAAAAGATTAGGGGTGGCATGAAAATAGTCAGGTTTTGGGGTTATCATATCTAACCTGTTTGATATACAGGCCATATTTGGGTTCACCTTTTTAAATAAACTGGTTGTGTTTGGGTTGACTTGTTCAACCTATTAATTGAATAGGTCGACCCGCTAACCTGTTTACGACCCGTTTAACATATTTATTACAACCCACCAACCTAATTAACAAACTTACAACTTGATTACTACTCGTCAACCCGTTTTTCACATTTAGATAAATGAGTTAAATGGGTCGTGTTATGGTTACACGATCTTAACTGTATACAGGTTAGAGTTGATGCTCTTGATACGAATAAACGTATGGCTATTATTCAGGTTGAGCCAACCTGACACAAATGACATCACTACAAAAGATAACAAAATTATTATCTTGAATATGTTTAGATACCCGGGTACTAAAGGATACTTGGAGTGCGCTAGTACGTTTCTAGTCCATGCAACATCCGCATAACAAACTCCACAATGTGTAATGGTTATTGAAATATCATCAACACCGACATCCCTGTTGAATTTTCTCAAAGATGATTAAAATATTTAGTTATATAACTAGAAACTGACCAAAAAATGGAAGCAAACCTGCGGTTAAATTTGTATGGTGATAGAAATCCGGATGGATCCCTTGCTGCCCACCCAAGGCAGTTCTCATTACCAGCATCAGAAGTCATAGTGAGTTCTAAGAAATGAGTTAATCCCTACAAATTAGGTGTAGTAGTAGCTTGATAAATAATATACATTCTGAATTCAAGTGTATACTAATTGAACTAAACAAGAAGCTACATCTCTGTCTCAAGGAATGCAAGTGAAGCACTCTAACACAACATTTCAAATGAAGAACTCATTATCAATTATTAAACCGACATTTACCAATGGCAAAGTTAACATTTCGGAACATATTAATCATAGACAAATCACTTAAAACAGAGCTCTTCATCACCACCTTATGTTGATTTATATAATAATTAAGTTCCTCCCACAGTTGTCAAAGGCGCACTCAAGGCGCAAGGCGCTTAATAAGCAAGGCGCATAGCACAAATATACCATTTAAAGATGTAACACTCACGCCCCACGCCTCCTCTCGCGGGGGCGGCGCGGTGTTCCACGCCCCTCACGCCCGCTACGTCAACCCATGTCTCACGGAGACCATTACATATAGGCTGACAATAACAATAATACTAATGCCTCTAGTCACTCGTGTATACTCTAGATTCACCCATTTGTTACCTTTAGACAGCCGTTGCCGACATTAAGGGCGGAACATATAAGAGGCAGAGGGGGTTCAGCCCCTCCCCCCGTGTTTTTTAATCAAAGGTATTGATTTCGGTACATTAAGTTTATTTCATATTAATTATAGTGTTTGGCCCCTATTAATCCAAACCAAAAGTCTAAATTTTTGCTTAGAAGTATTGATTTCGGCCCATTTTTTGCTCATAAGTATTATTTTTGGTTCACTAGGTTTATTTCATATTCGACCACTTATATGTGTAATAACCGTTTTTTTTAGATTTTTGGTCTTCATATTGGGTGAAAAAAAATTAAGTTTTTATGGATAATATTTTCAAACCCCAATTTAATTATTTAAATTTTATCACTGAATGACATAAAACGTCAATATATTTAGATTCCGACTTGTAGTGACACACTTCAATGGTTCTCATTTGAACGCATTCTTATATAGACATACTAGTTTAGATCCCGTGTACTACACATGAGTTGAAAAATATCAATAAATAAAATTCTTAAATCTTTATGTGTATATATTTTACAGCATAATTACGATAGAAAACAAAATTCAAAAAATGTAAAAATTAATATATAAGGGTTTCGAAAATACGTTAAGTACTATTTTATGTAAAATTTTTATTTTCATTTATTATTTGATTGGAAATAAAAGTTAAATAATTAGATTTCAAAGTTTTTATAATAATGGATAAATTAAAATAATTGTGTTTTATTAGTATAATTAATACTTTCTTTAAATATATATTATTATTAAAAGATATATGTGCATTTAATAAGAGACAGAGAGACGGAAAAAAGATGATGAGAATGAATATGAAAGCGACACGTGGCATGAAAAAACCTTTATTTATTATATAACTAGCTTAAAACCTATGTACTACACGGGGTGAAAAACTATCAGTATATAAAATTCTTAAATTTGTATATATGCATCTTATAGATGGAAAAATGTATTACATATACTAACAATAGAAAACAAAATAAAAAAAATATGTAAAAATTAATAATTTTTTGACTTTAAAGTACATAAAATACTATTCAATTTAATTTGACTTTCATTTACTATTTGATTGTTTCAAACTTTCTTATAATATGAGATAATTAAAAATAAATGTGTTTTATTAGTATAATTAATAATTTGTTTAAAAATATATTATTATTGAAATATGGAAGTGTATTTATTATGAGAGAGAGGCGGAAATTTTTTTATAAGGATGAATATGGAGGCGACACGTGACATTGATAAACCTTTATTTATTATATAGTATAGACTAGTTTAGAACC